>CM065902.1:8947500-10322500 GCA_033439115.1 Firmiana major | reverse complement strand
TTCAGAAAAAAATGTTATAAATTACTTTAAAAATTAAAAAATAAGTTTTTATGATTATAATTGTAATTAATATATTTTATAGCAAGTTGAGCAAAAATTAAAAAAAAAATTTACAACCCTAATAATCATAATAATTTTTGATATATCTGTAACTACGATAAACGTAACACAATCAAAAACACAAACGCGACTTCAATTTAAATCTTTAAACCCAAGTATTATTATACCATTTTAAGCTACCACATTTAGACCAATATGTTTTTGAACATTCTTGATAACTACATATATATATATATATATATATATATATATATATATATATATATAGTTTTTTTCTCTACTTTCCTTAAGATGTCTTCCTCTTCTCTCTCTAGATTCTTTTAATCTATTTCTCTTTCTAGAATTTGTGAGGATCGAAATCGCCCGCTAAAATATGTCGAGGTGGGAGGATTGAGATTGGATTAAATTGTAAAAGAACGACATCCAACATTTTTTCATTGCTGTTTTAGGGCATTAAATTTTGCCAAAGAATAAATCTGTGTGTGAAAATTTATCAGCATATACAACTCACTGAAATAATAAACCATGACCATGTGCTTCCTTGTATTGTCTATTTTCCTCCATGTTTAGGTGGATTGCTTAATATTATTTATGTTATTTTCTTACAAAGCTTCACAAGAAGAAGACCTGTGAGGCAGTTACTATCATTGAGACACCACCCATGGTTGTAGTTGGAGTAGTTGGATATGTTAAAACACCCCGTGGTCTTTGTACTTTGGACACTATGTGGGATTGGCATTTAAGTGAAGAGGTGAAGCGAAGGTTCCATACGCATTGGTGCAAATCTAAGAAGAAAGCTTTCACCAACTATTCAAATAAAGTTTGAAACTAAAGATGGTAAAAAGGACATTCTGTTGTAGTGGGAAAACTTGAAAGAATATTGTACTGTTGCCCACACCTAGGTGTTTTCCCTGAAACATTTTTATATTTTTTTTACTATGTTTCAGTCCTTCCAATTCTTGATAATTGAATGCTTTTTTTTTTTTTGGAGCAAAAAAATGCTTAGCTACGACAACTTTTATCCTAAGAAACCTTTCTCCAATCATCCCGAATCAAAACATCCAAACCTTAAAGGGATTGCTTCAACCTTGACAAGCTATGACTGTTATCTTTGGCCATTTTAGCTAATAAATCAGCACACCGATTAGCATCTCAATGGACATGTCATAGAGAGCAATCCACTCATTCTGAAATAACACATGGCTTGCTCATAACAAATTTACCGTAATATCATCTTCAAGTACATTTCCCATCATCTTCTGCACAGCCTCAAATGAGTCAAATTCCATCATAATTTTATTTGAAGCATGAATCCCAAGCCAATTCCAATCTCGTTATAATAGCAAGGATTTCAGCCCAAAGCACTGAACCCCAACCTAGCCATCTAGTGAAACCCTTTAACCAGGAACCTTTATCATCCTAAATTAAACCCCAAACTGCGGTCAGTCCTGGATTAGACAAGGTTGCTACACACACATTAACTTTAATAAAACCAAGAGGAGGAAGTTACCATTGAGCATAACATACCTGTTTTGGAATACACAAATTTGTACCAGAGCTATACTGAAGAAACTTTCGGACATAATGAAGAATCAACTAGATTCCATTCTCTTGCCATCTAAAACCATCCTCAAACAACATTTTATTCCTTAAAAGCCATAAGTGCCAGCATACATAACAAAATAAATTAAGCCATGGAATATCACCTTCCACCATGATATCACCTTGTTTAAGATTACAAATTATCCATTCAAACAAAGATAAGAGGTCAAACATCATTAAGCTAAACCCTTGTAGCCAGTTTGCCCATAGCAACCGAGAACCTTGGCAGTCCCGTAGCACAAGTAAAATGGTTTCCAAGCTAACATCACACCTAAGGCAGTTGATATTAACCACCATACCTCTTTTACAATATACTTCTTTGGGTAATAACTCCCCATGCAGAACTAACCATAAGAACATCCTTATTCCGATAGCAATTGGAATCTTCCACAATCTTTTCCAATCAAAGTAGGACTAACTACAACCAGAAAGTATATTGTAAGTCGATTTGACTGTGAGGTTTCCACCGGACGATTCAATCTAGAATACTTTATCTTCTTTGTACAGCTTAATGATTAAATATAGTTGGTAGTTCACCACCTTGATAAAAGGGGACTGCAGGTCTAATCCCAACCACAACTACCATCCAAGAAATCGCTTTATCATTTAGGCTTCCCAAAGGTAACAACCCACCTATAAGTCAGATTAATGTTTTGTCCCCAACCCAATGATCCAACCAAAAGGGAGTGTTCCTATGATTCCCTATGACCTTTGCACAACCGTTAGTCACTGGTTTCCTACTCCCTATAAATACCTCCCACGTTGGTGAAGAAGCCGTTTTCACAAAAATGTGAACAAAGGACTGACCCTTATAGTATTTAGCAATCAATATTTGCGCCCACAAACCTCGATCACCATACTCCAATTTCCAACCCAACTTAGCTAACATAGCATTGTTAATGTCCTGCATTCTTTAAATCCCCAAACCTCAAACTATCTTTGGCTTACTCACTGTATCCCAACTAACTAATGGTATCTTCCACTTCTCCTAAGTTGAACCCCAAAGAAAATTTCTATTGAGTCTATTAATACCAGTGGCCATAGCAACAGGTTTTCTAGCAGTTTGCATAGTGTAGATCGTATTAGAGATTAATTTTATAAGAGTTGCTCTTCCAACCATGGATAATTGATTAGCTTTGCACAAAGCCAATCTATTATTGACCTTATCAAGTTGGAGCTGATACGAAGCTAAATCAACTCGACTGGAATGAATCGACACACTCTAGATTACTTCTCAAAATCCTTGTAGTATTTCATTCCCGTAGATGACTGAATGGAATCCACAAAAAAAAAAAAAAGGAACATTTTGGGAAGTAAAATTTTTAAACTAATTCGTGTTTACCTTTTGCCCTAAGATCGAACAAAAGGAATCAAGACAATCAATAACCACTTGACATTGGATAATTGAAGCCTTGCCAAATAACAAAAAATCATTCGCAAAAAAAGAGAGATAATAATAGTCCACCCCAAGATAAAGAAATTGGTTTCCAACACCATTGCTTACTGCCAATCAATCATATCTGATAATTTTTGTAAACAGTTAGCAAATAAGTCTGGTAAGAAAGGGTCACCTTGCCGAAGCCCTCTGGTGGTTCTCCAAAAACTCCTTTGTTTCATTCCTTTAAGGTTGCATTTGGTAATTTTGAGTTTCTAAACTAGGGAGAAGGTAGACAATCCTCTATCCACACTACTCCAGAAGCTACTAATGATCTCTCGACATTGGGGATGAGAGGACCACGTTGCCGTGATCAGAGAAGGAAACTGATAGGTTCTTGAGAGAGGCGTTTTCATATGTCATAAACCATTGAGGATTTGCAAAGGCTCTGTCAAGCCTTTCGCAAACCATGTCCTCTTCCTCCCTACTATTTGTCCACATAATCGTATTCACCTATAGTGGGAATTTCAGCAAGGTTACAAGTATTAAAGTATTCCAACAACCAATCAGTACCTCTGACGGATGAGTTTATGAAGGAAAATTCGTCATTTGGGTGGAGCATTTGATTGAAATCCCCTAGGACCAATCCGCTCTCATCATTATCAATTGTTTTTGCTACTTCATGTAATTGATTTCACACAAACATTCTCTGCTGTAGAAAGAGTGTCCATAGAGGCATATTAACCAGAATTGTTTGTTGCTATGCATGTTGTTTTTATAGATGATAGTAACATTAATACAAGCCGTCCACATAACGATGAATCCCCTATTATTCCCTGCACAAGAAACTCCCTCTGAGGGCTTTGTTATTCGTAAAGACTAAACTAAACCAAGGTTAGAAGCTGCTTAAGATTTAGATAAATTAATTTTTCCTTCTTAAATGCATGCAGGTGTAGCACATAGCAACTTCGAGAGCACCATCTCGTCTGCTTCATCAAAATTTGAATGTTAGTGCCTAATAAAATGAATAAAGAATAAAAAAAATTAAAAAATATATATATGACATGTTTATGGCCAAAATAAAAAGGTCAATGTAAACAGTTCTTCTGTTGAGTATGCATGATCCATATGTTTGGTATATTTACCAAATATTTACCGGTGGAATGGCAAATTTAACAAAAGGACCTAATCTCAATCACAGTATCCAAACCCAGAAGACACAAGAAAGCAATGTGTATTCAAGTACGAACATAACACTTCTAAGCCTCTACCCTGCAGTTTGAAAATCCCCAAAATCATCATCCTGTATGTCTAGAGTGCTCTGACTCTCGGGAGAACGTTGTTCATCTGAATGCTCTTTCCCTGAGTTTAAGTCCTCTTTAGAAGTGCCCTCTAACTTGAGATTTGGCGGTGAACTCGTTGGAGATCTCTGAGTGCTTGCTACAGGTGAAAGAGGCGCCGGTGGAGGCGGTGGTGGTTTGATGCTAATTATAGGCTCTTTCTGCTTGCCCTTGTCCTCCAATGACAGATTGTCAACGCCCAGCTCCAAAACCTTTGACTTCACGTTAGAACCACCTCTCTGAGCAATAAGCATAAAAAGAGGAGAAAACTGATAAAAGTACTAGAATATAAATGAAGAATTATTACAACTTGTTAACAAAATGTAGAGGGGCCTACATTCTTTATTTGAAGCACAAGGGTCTCCCCTTCCTTTAAACTGTAATCAACAGAAGAACTTTTCTGGAATTGCTGCTCCATCTCTTCCGCAGTTTTCTTTTTGTTCAAATATCTTCAACATGATTTAAAAAGTGCATGGTTTAATAAAACTACAGTATTCATTCATAATTTGAATACTATTCTTTCAAAAACAGATGTGTGAACTATGAAGAAATCACAAAATAAAAAGCATATGAAATAATACAAACTGCATAAAGATATATAAGAACCTACTTCATATGGTCATGCAAAGCTGCTTGGAAATCATAAGCCTCTGTTCTTTCTCGAAATCCAATTCCAATGAAAGCATGCCGTAAGCGACCACCTGCATGATTTCTGAACTAATAAACACAAGAGCTTAAAAACTAAATAACAATGGCAAATAGGTAAGTGGAGCACATCAATCGCCATCATTTGAGACGGTTAAATGTTTAAAAAAGAAGGTAGTGGAAAAAAAATTTTTAAAAAAAGTTTTGACATTTTACTCAAAGAAGATGCAGAAATAAATTAAGGATTTTGAGACAGTTAACTCCACATAAGTTGAGAAAAAGAATACATTACTGATCATAATCAGAATATGAGGGAACAAGAATTGAATGAAGTGACCATAGCTCAAAGACAACATCTAGATCAGTCAGAACCACATAAGATATTTCTTCTTTCTTTAGGATGCCAATTTTCCTTGGAAGTGGATGCATGAATCCTAAGTACGGCCCATAATAATCTATCTTTTGGAGCATAAGATGATTCTTACACTACCTGAGGTGTTAATTTACCTACTCTCCACCCAAGATCCCAACATCACAATTCTATTTTTGTCAAAGTGCATGTTTGGCCTAGCTTATGAAAGAGCTTATTTAGTAGAAGCAGAAAGCAAGTGTTTGTTTAGCTCTGAAGATTTTATATTTTTAACTTATGTGGGAAGCATATTTCAGCTTCTTGATGAAACTATAAATCAAAGCTTTTTCTAGAAGTGCTAAATTATAATAACATGTTTCCCAACATCACAATTCTATTTTTATCAAAGTGCATGTTTGGCCCAAGCTTATGAAAGAGCTTATTTAGTAGAAGCAGAAAGCAGGTGTTTGTTTAGCTCTGAGGATTTTATATTTTTAACTTATGTGGGAAGCATATTTCAGCTTCTTGATGAAACTATAAATCAAAGCTTTTTCAAGAAGTGCTAAATTATAACATGTTTTTAGAGATTTTTTTTATACATTTTCACTTAAATTCTCAATAATTCACATAATTATAAAGAGGATTGTATTATTTTTCTCATTTATTTATTTGTTTTGTTTAATTTTTATATTAATTTCATTTGTTTTTTATTTTTATTAGAAAAGTGTTTTTTTTATTCTATTTATTTGTTTGTTTCACTTAAAAACATGTGATATAATTTAATAAAATTTATTATTTTTTATTTTTAAACATATAAAAAATCTTTTGAATAGTTTTTAATATTCCACAGTACTTTTGTATTAAGTTTGCCAAACATTAATTTAGCTTCTCTTGACAAGACTTTTTACAAAAGGTCTAACTGGGCCAAACAAACCCTAAATTGAGGAATTAAAGGGCTTCTGGATGTTAGTCATTCTTTCAAGACCTAGGCTTGTCACATGAGTGTGAATTTCATATTTCTGTATGTGACAAGAAGTATATATTAGACGCTCGCTAATGAGTATTGAATCCTCAATATTGTAACCTTTTTGACTTTGGCTGTTAAGATCAGATACACATGGACATAACATAAAATCAGGGAATGTTATATTTTTCTAGATGCTTGATGAAGAAGATAACCTGACACCATGAGGGAACCTCCAAATATGAAACGAGTTAAAAGCACAAGTACAACAACTTTTCACTTGGCTTACTCATAAAGCTTCCAAGTTGGCAATGCAATCTGAAATTAGTAGGTGCTGGAGCATACCACGATACCTTAACTACTGACATATATCCACTAGTAAAAGCTCCTTTCAGAGTTTAATTCTTAATCACAAGGAAAACATGCTTTAGAAAGATGGTACACCAATTTGGACAGACTCTCATAACAGAATAGTTTGGGTTGCTTTTGTTTGGAAAAGAAAATGAAGAAGAAAGAGAAGTGATAGAGGATCCAATAAGCCTTTAAAAGTTTATAAAAGAAGGAACTTGATTAGGCATGAGAATGAAGAAAGATTAACTTAGGAACTTGATCAGGCTACTAACTCTTAGCCGGGCTTGAGAATGAAGAAAGATTAACTTAGGAACTCGATTAGGCTACTAATTATTTCTTCCTACTACAATTTTGTAGTAACTAGTTGGTAGTGTCTAGCTGCATTTTTTAGAACTATTTTGGATTACCTCACCGTTAGAATACGTTAAAATGAAGAATTCTCTATCTGCTTGCTTCATCATTAAGAATCATAAACAATACCTAATAATGGAGTCTAGTAAGCACCTTCGGAGTTGTAAGCCTCCAAGAATTAGCCTCCTTGGGAGTCCTAAATAAGAGTTATAATCTTTCTTTTGTAGGTAGTTTTTGGATAATAGACATTCACCCATATTATTCTGAGGTGTAGTGAGATGCCATACTAATTGAGGTGTGACTCCACAAAAATTCCTAGTTGCTATCAAAGAGAAATGTTGTGGAGTGACTCCAAAAAGGTTTCTAATTGATTTAAAAGTGTTTCTTTTTTTATTATTTGTTGAAATTCAGGTGATATCCCGGACATTATGGGATTTAAAATTAAGTCAAATATTCTGTTTTTTAAATTTACTAATTTTTTGCTTTTTCTCCTTAATCTTAGGGATCTTCCTCATAAAGCTTTCTCTTGTGTGTGTGTATCTATATATATAGATGATTTGCCAAAGAATAATAGTGTATGAGACATTAATTCTTGTTTCATAGTATCAAAGCCACTGCTCCGGTGATCTAATTTTTTTCAATTTCGGCAAGTCTTACAAAGCCGCTGTATTTTTTCTTCAGTGGGTAGCAACGTCTAGTACTTTCCAATCCTCAAGTAAAACAGAAGCCTCCGCCACTACCACCGTTTCAAGTTCATCTGAAACTACCTTACCATCGGCATTGTCCTCCACTGATACCCACTCCATGCAAATCACACAACAGTGACTGAATGGAACTAATTTTTGTGAATGGTTCCAATTAGTCCTCTTAGCAATAAATGGCAACGGCAAAGTGGGCTATTTGACTATATCTACTCCTATGCCACTGATGGGTTCAACAACTTACAACACCTATGATGCCGAAAAATCCATAGTTATGGCATGGCTAATCGATTTTATGGAACCAAAGATTGGCAAACCTACCTCTTCTAGAAAACAGCCAAGGATTGGGAAGCAATGCAAGATCTATTCCGACTTGGAGAACACTGCCCGATGTTTTGAGATTTGCTCAGCCCTTCACACAAAGGAGGGAACCCTGACAGTTACTGACTACTAAAATGTCCTAACTGAATTATGGGAAGAGATAGATCTTCTTTATGGAATAAGTTGGCACTGCCTAAAAGATGGAGTCAAATACAACCATATGTTGGAGAAGGGGCATGTCTTTCATCTTCTTCACAGTCTGAACAAGGAACTTGACAAAGTACATGGACGTTTACTTACTACTCAACCTCTGCCCACAATTCGGGAAGCCTTTGTTGAAGTTCGTCCTGAAGAGAGCTGCAAAAGAGAGATTCTAAGCACTCATTCCAATCCTAATCCTTATTTAATAGCTCAAAACTCGGCTCTTGCCGCTAAGCGTGATGGAATACCAACATCTAATCCCCAAGGCCAGCATTCTAAAGAAAAACAATGGTTTAATCACTGTAATAAAACCATATCCTACCAAAGAAACCTGTTGGAAGATCCATGGGAAACCTGCAAATTGGGAGCCTCGCAACCAAAGAGTCCAACTGCTCAGCCAATGCTGTTGTTCATACTCCTAATGCTAGAAAACAAAATCAGTTAAAATCATTTTGTAAATCAGGTTGAATTATTACATCATCTTTTGAGCCAAAGCAAACTTCCTTAGGGTTCAATCTTCTCATTCTTTTGCCGCATCAATTGCATGAGGTAATACAAGATACTCTCTTATGTCCCATAAAATTTCAGGGGATTCTTGGATAGTAGACATTGGCAGGTCTGACCATATGACCGAGACTTCTACTGTTTTTTCCACATATGAGTTTGTGGTGATGACAAACCCATTTCAGTGGTTGATGAAAACAGTTTCTCATGCTACTAACCAAGGACAGTCCGTCTTCCAAACTGGACATTGCAATCAGTTTTACATGTCCCTAGTTTTCAGTGTAATCTTTTTATCTGTCAGCAAGTTAACTAAAAATCTTAATTATGTTGTGACATTTTTTACCTCCCATCGAGAATTTCAAGACCTGTCTTCGGCAAACATGATTGGCAGTGCCGAGGCATGAAATGGCCCATCTACCTTCTTGGTTCTAGTTCTTCCTTAAGATATCAGTCAATTCGAAATATTTCCTTGTCTGCTGTTTCTAATTCTGATGTCATGCTTTAGCATAAATGCCTAAGGCATCCTAGTCTCACTTATTTGAAATATTTGTAACCACATTGTTTTTAATCAATAAAGACATCAATTCGTTTAAAATTGTGAACATTAAACCTATGCCAAACAATCAAGAACAAATTATCTACCAATCATACGAACCTCCCAAACCTTTCCATCTTATTCATAGTGACATTTGGGGTCCTTACAAATTATCTACCAATCATACGAACCTTCCAAACCTTTCCATTTTATCAAAATCTTACAAATACCTCGTGGCTCATTCTATTCATTGATGATCACACACAAGTTTGTTGGGTTTATCTCATGAAAGAAAAGTCTGAGGCTAGTGCAATATTCCAATAGTTTCACAAATTGGTTCATAATGTTTTCCAATCATCTATTTATATTTTTTTAAACCGGTAATGGCAGGGAATATTTTCCTACAAATCTTAATCAATATCATTCTAACCATGGTATTTTCCATCGAAGTTCATGTGTTAATACCCCCCAAAAAAAGGGGATAGCCGAATGAAAGAATCAACATGTCCTTAAAGTAGCTCAGTCGATTATGTTTGTTAGCCACGCTTCAAATTCATTTTGGGACAACACATCCTTACAGTTGCTTATCTTATCAATCGCCTCCCTTGCAACAGTCTGCAATTTCGAACTCCTTTGAATGTCCTACTCGAATTTTCTAGTCAAATTCATCTTCTAAACTCCCTTCAACCTAGAATCTTTGGTTGTACTATTTTCACCTACAATCATAGTCCTACTTGACGTAAGCTTGACTTCAAAGATCTTAAATGTGTGTTTGTTGGTTATTCTCCCACTAAAAAAGGATACAAATACTACTATCCATCCCTTACAAGGCTCTTTGTATCATAATGTGTTTTTCTTAAAACACCAGCCATTCTACCCGAAGGCCTCTTTTTAAGGGGAGAAACAAAGTGAAGAAACCCATTAGAATCCTTTGATTTCTCTCCCAATTTCCCAAGATAGTTCCAAGCCACCAAACCACCCCAAGTGATCCATCAGGGGATGAAATTCATGCATGAAAGGAGATATTGGTTTACTCCAAAAGGCCGAAAGCTACTCAACAAGGTCAATTATCTAATCTGGAACCAAGTTCGAAAGTCACAAAGGAACATGTTGCACCAATTCATGAAATGGATGTTCCTATTGCATCCAAAAAGGGCTACGATCTTGTACTCAGCATTCTAATGCTAATCATCTGACCTATTCAAAGTTGTCTCCTCAACATAGGGCATTCACTACAACGATAGATAGTCTAGAGAACCCCAAGAACATTCAGAGTGTGTTACAAGATCCCGATTGGAAGTTTGCGATGTTAGAGGAGATGAAGGAGCTGATAAGATTGTTGAACTACCCAAGGAAAAGAAAGTTGGGTGCAAATGGGTGTTTACAATGAAATATAGGTCAAATAAAACCACGGAGAGGTACTAAGCCAAATTAGTAACCCAAGGGTTTACTCAAACTTTTGGCATAGACTATGATGAGACTTTTTCTCCAGTTGCTAAGTTAAATTCCATTAGAGTATAATTGTCCATTGCCAACAATCTTAATTGGGAGCTATACCAGATGGATGTGAAAAATGGTTAAAAATGCATTTTTGAATGAGGAGTTAGATGAAAAGATTTACACGAGAATTCCATCTAGCTTTGAGATTAAGGAAGAAGGATAAAAGGTATGTAAACTAAAAACGTCTCTCTATGGGTTAAAATGATCTCCAAAAGTGTGGTTCAAGTTAAGCATGATTATGAAATAGTTCGGGTATAAACAAGGGCAAGTCTATCACACCTTGTCCATCAAGCATTCAATTGATGAGAAGTCAATCTTGATCGTGCATGTAAACGACATCATGATAACAAAGGATGACTCTCTAGCGATGGAGGATCTAAAGAAACATCTGAGAGCAGAGTTTGAAGTGTAGGACCTAGGATCCCTTTAATATTTCTCGGGTATGGAAGTGGCAATGAGCAAATAGGGTATTTTCATCTCTCAAAGAAAATTGACACTAGAACTCTTGAAGGAAACCAGAAAGATGGGTTGTAAATAAACTAGAACACCATTAGAGACAAATTGGAAATCGAAAGGTAGGGAAGAAGATGCCCCTGTGGACAAAGGTAGATATTAGAGGTTAGTAGGGAAGCTTATTTACTTGTCTCTTACTAGACCTGATATTGCCTTAGCAGTGAGTGTAAGTCAATTTATGCACTCACCTACTCAAAGACACTTAGATGAGGTAAGTCAAATCGTGAAGTACGTAAGGAACTCCTAGTGAAGGCCTTATGTTTAGAAAGAATGAACAAAGGGATCGAAGGCTTTGTAGATGCTGACTGGGCTGGTTCAGTAAAAGATAAAAGATCCGCCACTGGACACTGTACTGAGATATGGGATTGAGAAGAGCCAATTGGTGATAGCTCATAATAGTGCTAAAGTTGAGTTTAGAGCCCTTGCTCAAGGGGGTTTTGAATTACTTTGGCTGAAGAGACTAATGAATGACCTAAGAATTACTTGGCTGTGAAACTCTACAATGATAGTAAGTCTGCTAGGAAAATTAGGAAGATTCGGTCATCAATGATACCGAATCACTAAATTTTCAAATTGCCTTTATTTTGCTTCTAAATGTAACCTAGTCAACTCTTGTATTTATGTATAACTTTGCATAGTTAGTAGCTTTCCTTTTTTGCGTTGTTTCCTTTCGCAGATAGTGAATCTTTTATAAGAGAACAAAGATGTATACTTGTTCAGCAGAGATAATAATAAAAATCAGTCTCTCCTTTTATATGGCATCTAGAGCAGGTTCTTTTTTCTCCTACAAAACCCTAGATCAACTTTGTTTCCGTTGCTGCCATTGCTGACACTCCACTGCTGCCATCACCACATTCTGAAATTTCATCCAGCTCTAGCGGTCCCACCCCAATCTCAAACCCACACAAAAACATCGAAACCCAATCCAGTCCTGTCCAAATTACCACTATCCGATTGAATGTTGATAATTTCCTGCACTGGTCTCAATCAGTTCAAATGTATATACGCGAGCGAGGCAAGATTGGATACTTGACTGGAGACACAAAGGCGCCAGATGGGAAGGACCCAACCTACGCTACATGGGACGTTGAGAATTCCATGGTCATGAAATGGCTCGTGAATTCAATGGAAAAAGAAATCAGCTCCAATTACATGTATTATGCCACAACGAAGGAACTATGGGACAACATCAACCAAATGCACTCATATTTCAGGAATCAATCACAGGTGCATGAACTTACTCTAAAACTTGGTGAAATTCGGCAAGGGGGAGATAATGTCACTAAGTACTTTAATCTGTTGAAAACGGCTACGGCAAGACCTAGATTTGTTCAACAACTACGAATGGAAGTCTTTTGTTGATTGTAACCACAACAAAAAGATAGTTGAGAATCACAGAATATTTAAGTTCTTGGCTGGGCTTAACATTGAGTTTGATGAAGTAAGGGGAGGATAATCGGTAGGCAACATCTTCCTTGTCTTGGTGAAGTTTCTTCTGAAATTAGGAGGGAAGAGAGTCGTAGGAATGTTATGCTTGGGAAAAAGGCTTGGAACTCACAAATCGAGAGCTCTGCACTAGTTGTGGCTGATGCTAATGCGAGTAAAGCAAGCCAACAGGAGAAGCCTCGAGTCTGGTGTGACCATTGTAACAAACCCCATCATACACGGGAAACTTGCTAGCATAGTCATGGAAAACCAGCAAAATGGAAACCCAAGAACAAGTCTGCTGCACTCAGCCCACTACCAATGAAGCAATGACCAGTCCATTTACCAAGGAGCAGATGGATCTTCTTCTAAAGTTGCTGAAATCCAATTCCTCTTCTGGTAGTATTCCTAGTGTGTCAAATGCCCAAACAGGTAGTGATTTTATTGCCTTATCCTACATTTTAAATTCTGCCCCTTGGATCATAGATTCAAGTGCATCTGATCATATGACTAGTTCCTCGTGTTTGTTTACTACTTATTCTCCATGTTCTGGTAATGAAAAAGTAAGAATTGCTGATGGAAGTTTCTCACCAATTGCTGGAAAAGGCTCAATAAAAATCTCAGAGAACATTGACCTTAAATCTGTTCATCATGTGCCTAAGCTTACCTGTAACCTACTATCTGTGAGCAAACTATCCAAAAATTCTAACTGTTGTGTTGTCTTTTACAAATCTCATTGTGAATTCCAGGAACAGAGCTCGGGGAGGACGATTGGCAGTGCTAGGATGATGAATGGTCTCTACTACTTTGATGACAATGCCTTCAGTAATAAAAAAGCTCATGGCTTAACTAGTGTTACTTCCATCCCTGCTTATGATCAAATAATGCTTTGGCATCGTAGACTAGGACATCCCAGTTTTCCATATCTTAAACACTTATTTCCAGATTTGTTCAAAAATGTGAATGTTTCATCATTTCAATGTGAAAGTTGTTATTTGTCCAAAAGTCATCGTCTTACTTATGTTGCAAAACTATATTGTGCTTCAAAACCATTTTACTTGATTCATAGTGATGTTTGGGGACCCTCCAAAATCACCACTTTAACTGGAAAAGAAAGGTTTGTAACCTTTATTGATGACCATACGCGATTATGTAGGGCATACTTGATAAGTGAAAAATCTAAAGCAACAAAATTATTTAAAGATTTTTTTAACATGATTGAAAATCAATTCCAATCAAAAATTGGGATACTTCGTTCCGACAATGGTACGGAATATTTCAATTAAGTTTTGGGAAATTTTTTGGAAGAAAAAAGTATCCAACATCAATCAACTTGCAGAGATATTCCTGAATAAAATGGAATTGTTGAAAGAAAAAACAAGCATTTACTTGAAGTTGCTCGTGCTATTATGTTTTCAACAAATGTTCCAAAATATTTATGGGATGAAGCTGTTTTGACTGCATCCTATTTGATTAATAGAATGCCCACTCAAATTTTAAAATACAGCACACCATTGGAATGTTTTGAAAAAAAAAAAAAAAATTCCAGAGTCTAGAATACAATCTGGTCTACCACTTAAAGTATTTGGCTGCACAGTTTTTGTGCATTTACCTAGTAAATTCAGATCTAAACTAGACCCTAGAGCAAAAAAATGTGTGTTTATAGGATATGCACCAAATAAAAAAGGGTACAAATGTTAAAACCTACAACAACAAAAAATGCATGTCAGCATGGATGTCACTTTGTTGAAATTGAACCTTTTTTTCAAAAATTTTCCTCCGGGGAGAAAGAAAAAGAGGAGGATAATTTTTGGAATGAAGTTTCCCTACCCAATACAATTCTTGAACAAACTTCAGCAAATACAAATCCAGTTTTAGATAATGAAAAACAAAGCAATCCAAGTTCTACTTTGCCAAACATAATTGATTCACAATCAAGAGGAGAAACACTACAACAAAAAAATCCTGAGTTTCAAGTGTATACTAGGAGGAAAAATCATACAAAGGAGAAGGACCTGCCCATTACACCAGCACAAGGCCAATCCGAACCTCAGAGTAATGAGCTGGTGAATCTTCCAGGTAACTCCTTGATTCCAACTCCTGTTTTGTCAATTCCAAATTCCATTCCTAATGAGTCCTTAGATCTTGATATCCCTATAGCTCTTAGGAAAGGTGTTCGTTCTTGTACCAATCATCCCATTGAAAAATGTGTCCCACAAAAATCTCTCAAATAACCATAGGGCCTTTACTTCTAAAATCTCTCACCTATTTATTCCAGGAAACATACAGGAAGCTCTACATGATCAGAATTGGAAATCAGCAGTCTTGGAAGAGGTGAATGTTCTATGGAAAAAGGGTACATGGGAGATAGTTGACTTGCCCAGGGACAGGAAAACTGTGGGATGCAAATGGATATTTACAGTGAAGTATAATGCAGATGGAAGCATAGAAAGATACAAGGCTAGACTAGTGGCCAAGGGTTTCACACAGACTTATGGGATTGATTATCAGGAGACTTTTGCCCCTGTCGCAAAGTTAAATTTGATTCGAGTCCTACTATCCCTGGCAGTGAATTTCAATGGACTCTACATCAGTTGGACATTAAAAATACGCTTGGAGGAGGAGGTTTTTACGACCTGACCTCCCGGATTTGAAGGGAAATTTGGAAATGGTAAGGTCTGCAGGTTAAAGAAGTCCTTATATGGTCTCAAACAGTCTCCCAGAGCGTGGTTCGAACGCTTTGGAAAGGCTGTAAGAGGGCATGGTTATTGTCAAAGTCAAGTTGATCATACTATGTTCTACAGACATTCAAGTGAAGGAAAAATTGCCATCTTGATTGTTTATGTGGATGATAAATCTTGACTGGCAATGATGAGCTTGAATTGGAAAAACTAAAGAAAAATCTTGCTGTTGACTTCGAAATCAAGGACTTGGGAAGGCTAAAGTACTTTCTTGGGATGGAGTTTGCTAGATCTAAGGAAGGTAGTTTTGTATGTCAAAGAAAATACATCCTTGATTTACTTGGTGAGACAGGTTTACTAGGATGTAAAGCAGCCGAAACACAAAATTGAAGCCAATCTCAATTTACAACCTGCCCAAGCTGAAGAAATAGTTGATAAAAAAAATATCAGCATCTTGTTGGAAGGCTAATTTACTTGCCACATACGCAACCCGACATCGCCTTTGCTGTCAGTATGGTGAGTCAATTTATGCATTCACTAGGTCTCGAGCATAGTGAAGTATTGTACAGGATCTTAAGGTACTTGAAAGGGACTCCTGGAAAAGGGCTATTGTTCAAAAAACATGGACATCTACATATTGAACTCTACACAGATGCTAATTGGGCAGGCTGTATTACAAACAGGAGATCAACTTCTGGTTATTGTGCTTTTGTTGGAGGTAACCTTGTTACTTGGCGAAGCAAAAAACAGAGTCGTAGCAAGAAGTAGTGCTGAAGCTGAGTTCAGATCCGTTGGTCAGAGAGTATGTGAGGGTATGTGGATAAAGAGGCTATTGGAAGAATTAAAGGTGCTTGACTCCGCTCCTATGAAAGTCTACTGTGACAATAAAGCTGCCATATCCATTGCCCACAACCTAGTGCTTCACAACAGAACAAAGCATGTGGGAGTTGACAAACACTTCATCAAAGAAAAGCTTGATAACAAGCTGATTTGTATGCCCGACATCCCAACTACGGATCAAATTTCTGATGTGCTCACAAAGGGATTACATAAAAGGCAATTCAACAAATTGATAAGCAAGCTGGCCATGGAAGATATTTTCAGACCAGCTTGAGGGGGAATGTGGAAAATTAGGAAGATTCAGTCATCAATGATACCGAATCACTAACTTTCCTAATTGCCTTTATTTTGTTTCTAAATATAACCTAGTCAACTCTTGTATTTATGTATAGCTGTGCATAGTTAGCAGCTTTCTTTTTGTGTGTTGTTTCCTTTCCTAGATAGTGAATCCTCTATAAGAGAACAAAGATGTATACTTGTTCAGCAGAGATAATAATAAAAATCAGTCTCTCCTGTTATAGTCTGCAATCAATATCACTCACAATCAGGTTCATCATGATAAAACCAGACCTGCGGAAATTTATTGTCACTTAATTGAAGAGAAGACCGAAGATGGAATTATCAACCTTTCCTACATTCCAACAAAGTCCCAAGAAGTAGATATTCTCACTAAGGCTATGCCTAAACTGGGATTTGAGTTCTTTGTAAACAAGCTAGGAATGATAGATATCCAGGGAGGGGGGGGGGGGTGATGGAAATTTGAGTGAAATCCCGAATTTCATGGGATTTAATATCAAAAGTCAAAGATTCTTTTTTTTTTCCCTTTTTTTTATCTTTTGCCTCTTCTCCTTAATCCTAGGAATCTTCCTAGTAAAGCTTTCTCTTGCATATAGATAGAGATGATTTTCCAATGAATAATAGTGTATGAAACCTTAATTATTGTTTCATTATTCTCTTAATTTAACTTACTACTTTGCTGCATCAAAAAGGCATAACAAAGTCAAGAATATACAAACATGTCTGGTAGCCTAGTGCAAACATGATGTAACTGCTTGGATGTTCTTATGAAACAAGCTCACTATTCATACTATAACTTCCTTTAAAAATACTTCTCTGTCATTTTATCCTTTTTTTCTTCTGGGTTGAAGAAAAGGGAAAGAAAAGAAGGCAAAGAAAAAGGGAAGGCAAGAGGAGGGGCAAGAATTTCATATAGTAGCACCACGAACAAGAAAACAATAAAAAAATGGCATGAAAGAAATAAATTGAATTCCTATTGAAAAGTAAACTTGAAAAAGGAGAACACAAAAACTACTTACCAATATTCTCTTCAATTCGAAGAACAAAATATCTGCAGAATAGACACCCTTGAGATAATGGGTTGTATCAAAATAAAAGCAATATAAAATCACTGCACGCGCATGAAAATCTAATGTAATGCTAATTTGTGCGTACCTACTGCTATCAATTACAGATTCCACAGGATGCGGCTCTCCACTTCTCAAAAATGCTCGAGCATACAATTCACCTATGAAGAAGTACTAAGTTCTAGCAGAAGCCAATCATCTAATAATAAAGATAAGTACAATACACATATTACCAAAGAAAGCACAAAACTAAGTTTACCTGTAGACTTGTCTTCAAGACTGATAATGCACTCTTCTCCTTTGCTAATGACTTTCAGAGTTCCCTCCCATGCCCATTTGTTAACATTCCATTCATCAGCCCTGAAATAAATTTTGGAGGAATAAATATGCGTCTCCACTCCAGCAACAAAAAGAAAAAGCCATCTTAATGATTGGTAAGTGATCTAACAAGAATTTTATGCCAGAGTAATTTCAGCACATAACCTAATTATTGAATGTTGTTTACACTATAATGCTGTCACTGATAAGATTTTTTACCCCTCTCCCCTGTTTGCGGGTTGAGGAGAATTTTATTCATCAAGTGGGGCAATCAAAGACCTTGCACTATCCCACAACTTTTTAGCTGATAAAGACAAAATTGTTTTCACCAAGAAATATCTGTTTATTACATAATGAATTTTCTTTTCAGAAATTAAGCTGAGTTCAAGCAAGGTAACACCAAGACAGAAAATAAACAAAAAAGAAAAGAACAAAGGTTCACCTAATATGATGACAAAGAAAATAGTTTCTAGTATTAAGTTCTCAATAGAGTTCCCACAATTTTCACCTAACTTTCTCATATGGTATTGACATTGCAAGTTAAAGCATTGATGAAATTAACAGTTACACAAATAGAAAAAGAATAATACGTGAGGTTTTCAACTTCATCATTGCAAACGGTACATGGTAAACACAACAAAATACAAAAGATATCATTCACATTTTGTTTTTATTGCACACTGAGTATCATATATTAACAAGTTGGCCAACTACCTGTATGAGGCCGCACTTTTTCTTGGAGGTATCTGCAGAAGTAATGTGCCCAATTAGCTTGATAGCATAGCAAGCATAAAAAGGAATGGGAATAAAAGTGAGAAAAGACCATAAGGTTGAACTTTCACTAAAATAGGACACCTAGGTGATTAGGGTTTGTGGCAGTATTCTGATCTGAATTTTTTTTAAAACAGAAAATTTTGAATAAAGCAAAAAAAAAATGAGAAGTATTCCCTAAGCTTCAACCTAAGGTTCCTTAGAAGTAGCAACTAGAGATGATTGCATCACACGAGAAAAGATGCGTACATAAACCTAATGCCAATAGCATAAATAAAACCCAATTGAGACTCAAAAGCTGCAATATCAAGTCAAGGCTTGGCCACTAGATGCATTAGTACACCTTCTAAACACCTAAAGAAGCTGCAGCTACCATGCTCTCCCATTTACTCCATCAACAATTTTCATAAAGTCAGCAGATGCAAAATATTAATTAAAAAAAAATGCATGCTTTGAAGTGCAAAAGACATACTACCAAAATATTTGGTTGGTTTTTGACCAACTAAAACATGCAAAATAGTTTTTTTTTTTTTGGCACAATATGCAAATATAGATTCAAATGTAGTAAAATATTGAATCACCAATGAAAAGCATCCTTATCATAATAACATCCCTTGGATAGTTCAGTTATCCAGAAACATGCAAAATGGTCATCGTGTTGGCACAATATGCAAACATAGATTGAGATGTGGTAAAATATCGAATCACCAAAGAAAACCATTCTTATCAGAACAACTTATACTGACATGAGACACAGTTCAAAGATCAAGCTTTCCATTTTGAATACATACCATGTTGAACTTGCAATATTACAAATATTGGAGATGCAGTAATTTTAGAATTCTGTGTCCAGATTGTGTAATCTATACTAATCTGAAGGTCAAAAACTAAAAGCTATATGCAGTAGGTAAGCTTGTTAAGTCAAGTTTTTGATGATTCAAATTGTGCAGGAATTGGACCTTCCTAGAGGGATTTTTGGCTATTTAACCAAAAGGTATTCCTGATGGCATCTATCAGTTTTCAATGCATTATTTTCATTCTTTATTCCCACAAAAAAGTTGTACTTTACTATTTCGTCAAATTTCATTGATAGTTTCTATAATACTTCGATTTAAACAATTAACCCTGCCTGGAGTGTTTGCTTCCTAGAGAATCTTGAGATAAATAAAATGGAAACTTTCTTCTTTTGAGAAGAATTCTCTTCCTTTAACTCTATATTTCTAGTGGTTCTTATAGTTTTGAGTGGTGAATTCTTGACCCATATCTCTAGGGTGGTAAAGTGAAAATATATCCTCAAAGTGATTATTTACTTTTGATATGGGAGCATGTATGATCATTTTTCACAATCTAGCATCAACTTCAGTTTTCTAATTTTTATTCTACTAAGGTACAAATTTTGGAAGAGGGATTCACGCCCAGCTTTTTGAACCAGGAAATACACACACCTTATCAGGCCAAACACCCAAATGCTTGTATAAGATCTCATGCTAAAATCAGCATGGTATAGGATTTCATTTCAGCGTTATAAGCTCAGGCAAGGTATCAGCTCTAGACAGTTTTATTTAAATCATAAAACATTAATGAAGCAAAGTGGACCTTTAAACTCCCCTTGTTTGGACATACTTCTATAAAGATGAAAAGGAAAAAGTAGTAATAAAAGACTATAAATGGCAATGGCTTGTAAGTATTGCTGTAGCACCTCCAATCACCAAGGGAACAACATCAGTGCTTTTAAACTTTCTCATGCAGTCTGTGGCCATCTTCAAAAAAATTTCACCCAGGAAAACGAAGTTGAATTGCTAACCTTCCCAAAAACCTTAAATTCCTTGATCTTATGGTCTCTAGCTCTTCCAATGCACATAGATCAAATAAACAGGATATAAAAGGCCATAATTTCCCTTCTGTCATGATACGGTATCAAACCTTTTTCCTGTATTCCGAGATTTATGATACAAAGGGTTTATCTTGGGGGGCACAAGTATAATCCATCAAATATGACATTATGAATTTGAAGACGCAAAAAAAGCTAATAAAAATGATTCCAAGCCTATATATATAAATAAAAAATAAAACCGCACACACCTTCTTGAATTGCAGATCTACAAAGAAATTAAATTAAAGTTGAGCAGAGAAAATTGAACCGCCCTACAAACCAACCAAAATGTTTAAACAACTCGGAAGGATCACAGCAACTATTTTGAGTTCCATTAAAATCATTCTTAAACTATTTTTTTTTACCTTGCTTGTTGCAGATACCAACTCCATCTAGCAATCCACTAATTCTTAGTCAGCTCAACGATTTTATATATACATACCCAAATTTATTAATCTCAATCTTGACCTAGTACTAAACTAATTAAAAATCAACTAAATCGGGTGAATTTAACTTGATCCCAAAAACCCAACAAGAAAAACAGTAGAAATGTTCAGTTCATATGCATATAGAGTTGAAGTAAAGAGAGGGAAAGGGGACTGACCAAATAAACATAACATTCAGAGACTTGAAAGAGGACAAACTCTAACGCTTCCTCGGTCTCCTCGCTCTCGCCAACTTTGCTTTGCTCGTTTGCTGCGTCGGGCTCTTTTCCTTTATCCATCATCGACGCTCTAGAACTCAATCTGGCTACCCGTTGAGGCAAGCAAGCAAACCGAAAACTTTACGCAGCTCAGGATTTATGGGTATTTTCCAATTTTTGTCTCACAATCTTGCTTTCTCCTGTACAACAGAACAGACCCTCCGTTTTTTTTTTTCTTCTTTGCCAAATTACGCACACCAAATTCGAAATTTGATTCTTTTATCGCAATTCATAAAATTGAAGTTCACATGAGATTATAATTTGAAATTTATAATCCACTCAAAGTATTGACACAAACTATTATGAGTTGATTTAATAGTTGTTAATTTTTTTTAAAAGAATTTATACTAAAAAAATATAAATCAGATGATAGGAAAAAAAATGATACATGTACCACTTATTAGAATAGTTAAAATTAATAAAAGATAAAAAGTAAAAGTAATTTTAATAAATTATGTTTAATTAAACAGTGAAAACTAAAAAAAAATAATTCATTATAATACTTTTTTATTTTAATTAAATTTTTTTATTTTAAATGTTATAATACAATAAAGTTAAATTTAATATTTTATCTTTTAAAATTAATTTCAAGTTTCATTTCCTTTCTATTTACCTTAAATTAAAATATTAAAAAACTGAATAAATCAAAAGAAAGTAAAAGGTATTCACTCTTTTTCTCTTTCTTTTCCTTAACTAAAATTTTTTTCCAAATAAAGGTAAGATTTTCAACATTCCATTAATTTACTTAACTTTCTTTTCCTTTATTTTCCATATCTTCAATCCAAATACAAAATTAGGTCCAAAATTTAATTCTTCATTTCTCATTTACCTCCTTCCAACTAAAAAAAATATACCAACATGGAGTTGACTTTTGTATTAACTTTGCTCACATGGCATATTATTGGATTACTTATGCATTTATTAATAACATAGCATGACAGCGTTTTTTTGTCCAATTATTGATCATTTTATTTTCTAAAATTTGAAATTTAATCCTTGGTATATAATTAATAAAAATTAAATCTCTTTACCATCTAACTTGTAGATATTAATTCAATCGATAGCATTGTTAAACATCTCTATGGTGTTGGTATTGGTTGACATTGTACTGATTTTGCTTGCATGGCATAATTTTTTGTCAGCATAACAATGATGTTGCTCTTTCAATTTTTTCCTTTTTTCTTCATTTTCTTCTTTTTTTTCTTTCTTTTTCTCCTACTCTAATTGTCTCATTAGCCTTAAAAAAAGATCCAATTTTTAGTGGTCGTCGATGTTCACCAGCAGTAGTTTACTTTCAAAATTCGCTCTTTAATTCTGATTGAAAAGTTAATATTTTGTAAAGGATTGTCTCAATTAGCAGAGAAAAATATAGTAAGGAACTAGCGAAACATTTCAATGTTTTTGCAAAATCGTTGTTGCACCAAGAAGCATGAAAACCTGAGCATCATGCCCACAATCATGTATCTTTCCGAGAACTTTGCTCTTATGTTTGCTCTTATGTTACTCCAACTCCAATAACATCAAAACACAACAATTCTATTTCAAGCTTTCGCATCAAATTTATGTAAACACAACTTTGCTAATATTCAATTGTTAGTTTAAAATGATATTTTTATCTTTATTCATCCAAAAAAAACTATACTAGAATTTTTATCTATTACTATAAGCTTGAAAACTCAACAAAAATATGCTAGTATGAAAGTAACGTGATTTCCTAAAATAAAACAACTCAACAAAAATATGCTAGTACGAAAGTAACGTCATTTCCTAAAATAAAACAATATTAAAATAGATTACATCCATGGCAAAAGCATCCATATCTACTCTAAGTGCGACAAAAAGAAGTTTACCAGGGCCAATAAATCTCTTTTGCAATTTATAGAAAGAAAGAGAAAGAAGCATTATAAAATGAAGAAAGATGAAAAAAGACAAAAGTTACGACTTTTCAAAGGTTGGGCTGCAAGTTTATTTTGTTGATCTAGAATTTGAAAATTTTTAAGATATCTTAATTGGATAGGAAGAAAAAGGACATTGATACGAAGAAAATTACAAATTGTGGAAGCAAATCATTGTTGGCGAATGATAACCAATCACCAATAAATGATAACCAACTGTTAGAAATTAGATTCTTTTAATGATCGGCCAATTGTAATGTAAATAGAAGGTGATGAAAAGAAAGAAAAAAAATGAAAAAGCCACTTCATATGTGGACAAAAACAAGTCATATCATGTCACGTAAGTAAAAGGCATACATGCAGCCTGAATAAAAAACTATGTCGATAAAATCAATATCACATTAACAAAAGTCAACTTCACGTCAATATTTTTATCGAAGATCTTGAATAGGGATGTTAACGGAGTGGGTACTCACTAATTTTGAGATACCCGAACTCGAACTTGATTACATTTTACAATACTTGTGTAACGTCCCAAATTCTTATGTAAAGTCACGGAAGCTACAAAATTACGGGTCAATTTCGCGCGTTTTCTTTATCTTATCATTTGTATGTGTTTATATAAACTTAATTGATATTTTCCATGGTTTAATATTTCGGATATAAATTTCCTAAGATAGTTAATTTAGATTCCTAATAGTGGTGGACTGGATACTTGTGAGTGGAAATTCATACTTTTAAACAATTCTAATTCAAGTTACATGATTTTGGTAAAGAGTTCTATCGGGATAAATTCCCCTATGTCACTTACCAATCGTCATTACCCACCAAGACTACTACATACCCAAAACAAAATACAATATCATACCATCCATCAATAACATCATTGAAGTAATTCATCTTACTGAATATTTACAATCCTGAAATACACTCTTATGTACACCATGTAGTTCATACTAAGTCAGCATATACATAAGCATACTTACAACCACCGTACGGATATACCTCGGTTGAAGCCCCAAAATACTCTCGAAGGAACAACACACATCTCAAGAGATCTACTCAGTTGGAATCTGAAAGAGTGGAGAGTGGGTGAGTTTTTGGGAAACTCAATAAGCAAATATACAGCTACTCGAAACGTAAAACAGATTTAATAATTTGCATACTTTAACTGTAATAAATCTGAAAACAGATACATCGGATAACATTAGTAAACACATGCTCAATATATATATTTATGTATATATCAAATCACGCATGAACATCAAATCAAGGAAGCAGTCAAACAGATCAAAATCGGAGAGCGGATGCAAATTGGATATCGGATACAGAAGCGTCGAACGCTGGGTACCACCCCTAACAGAACGCACTGTAACTATCAGTGCATCAAACTCCCTATTTCTAGGGCGCTATCTATGATCATAGACCTAAGTCAGTCTCACGGTCAGGTGAAACCAGCACCTATAATTTCATTATCAAGGGAACTACATACTTGGGTATACCACAAGGGTCCACTCGCATCACTAATAAAAATCAAATCATAATTTACTTCCCTTATATGATAAGTTTAGGCATGAGGTTTAAAATCAAAATAAATTTCCTTAATAAGAGAAAATATTTTAATTTCGTTGAAAATAAACTTCAGGATATCAAATTTGCCTAATAAATAAATAAGATAAAATAAAATAAATTTACTAAAGTAAATATAATCATATAAAGTATTTAGTCACATCAAAGCATAGTGCACATTTTTAAGCAAAGCACGAATGGAGCAAATAAACATCAAATTATGTCATATAGTCAGCCTCATGCCACATAAATCAATTCAGAAAGTCAAATAAGAAATTTGTAACTGCATATCTACTTACACTCGTAAGGATTTGTGTTAAATAAATTAGCTCACACCAACTCAAATAAAAATCGAGGTCATCGACGTGTGGCAAATCATACACAGCTCATCACCTTGGAACTCCTAGTATACAACACTTAGATAAGGCTTCAATTGTAGCTAGAATTAAGCTTAAACACAATTTAAATTTCTCACTTGTACTTGACACCAACAATGATAGCTAGCTTACTACTCTCGATTCTTCCAAACGGTTCCAAACTCAAACTATATTAAACACAATGGGTTTATCAATTTTGCTGAGTTTAAAACTTCAAAATTTATTTATTTATTTGTTACAGCTATATATATAATTTTACCTTAAACTTGAAATTGAGAGTTCTCCGTCTCTCGCCCCTTTTCGATTTCTCTAGGAAAGTTGAACCGAATCTTATTATAGCTTCCTCTTCTCGATACCTTATACCTACCAATTTAGTAAATGAGAGAAACTAAATATACATTGACAATTCTTTAAAATTTCCTGCAACTCTTACCTAAAATTTTATTTTGCTGGAAATTACACTTGTAAATTGATCCTCTCGGCTTCACAATTTTCCCAATCTCATCTACCTACAATTTGTATCATATAAATCATCAAATAAACTTGTTAATTTTCAGAACAGAAATTTACCATCACTGCCAAGCTATTTCATTTATCTACTTATTTCTTTTGTTACCTCTCTTCACCCATCGTTCTTGTCCACGAATTGCCGAGACCTCAAGCTTGTCTATTTTCTTGACTTCCCTGCTAACAGTGTCGCCTGCATCCAGTTGAATGTTACCAAAGATTTTTTATTAAATCAACATGCAAATGGTATGGTGCACTGCTCTTAATCCTCTATTTTTTTTGTTCTTCTTAACAGATCTGACCCAATCAAGTTTCCTTGAATTTGGCTCTCAGTTTGCACCCAGTAACCAAAACAACTACATGCAATGGGAATTTTGACTTGCCCAAGTCATTGTCGAGGGGTTTTTTTTGTTGTTTTTTCCTCTTCTCTTAACCGAAAGGAAGAAGGAACAATAGTAGCAACACAGTCAGAAGTCGCGACAGTTTAGTAAATAAGGAGGAAGACAACTTTTTTTGTTATGTGGCCCACGCGTATACTGTTTATGGAAGAAAGAAAGTCATTCTTCCTGCGCATGTACTGTTTATGGAAGAAATAAAAAGCCATCCTTATTTTATTGTTATTCTACATATTATTATTATTATTATATATATTTCTTTTGTTTTGTTAGTTCCCACGTTTTCATGCTCCCTTGAATATATATATATATATATATATATATATATATATATGTTATTTACATATATATATATATATATATATATATGCATATATTAATATTAATAGTTTCTTAATCCTCTATAATAAAATTGACAAAATCCTCCTACATTAAACAATAAATTTATTACTTATCTACCGTTGATTTAAAATTTAGATATACTTCAGAATTTTTCAATGCCATAAATTTAATAACTTAAAATCGAGATTGCGAAATTACTTAATTTCTCTTGAGCTCGAATTGAGATCAAACTTCGCGCTCTTTATTCACCTCATCCTTAAACTGCAAAAATGATCACCATTTACTTATTTTAACTTAGATACCATTATTTCCTCAAAATAATGAATTTCACATATGAATAAAATTTCAAGGTATCACAACCCAAACCCGATTAGCTATCTGAATATTTTGATTTTTATTATCCGAATTCTACCCATATAATATAAAAATTACCCTTTAACTACCCAAACACATTAAATACCCGTTTATTAAGTCAAATTTTGACTTTAAAATTTAAATTTAAATTTAAAAACAATTTTAATGTATATTATTAAAAAATTAAGTTAATGAATTTAAATTAACTTATAAAAATATATTAATGTTAAAAATCATAATTTAAATACTTAATGAATTATTTTAATTAAGTATTATATTAATAATAAAAATTTATAAATAAAATATATATATATATAATAATATTTAAAAATTATTATTTATAATCAGGTTCAGATAGCAAAGTACCTTAAGATCACTACCTCAATCCTACCTAAACTTGTGATGGGTAGTAAAATTACTACCCAAACCTGATTATTAACTACTCTAGCTCTACTTAATCGGGTCAGGTAATGCTAGGTATCCGTCTACGAGGTGTCTATTTACATTCCTAATATTGAACAACATTATCGATTAGATTAGGATTTGCAAATCAAAATAGTAAAGGAACTTGATCTCCAATGTACAATAATGGAAGCACTATTTGAAGAAAAGTTCTTTTTACTATACAAAAATTGTTAAAGTTTGTCAATATAAAATATACAATTACATAACCAGTCAATGAATATCTACCAAAACTTAAAAGCTACAAAAGTTCAAACACATATTATCCACACTAACTCAGTATTATTTTTACCTAAAAAAGTAACAGACTATTACAATTACAGTTTTCAGCAATAAACACGTGCACAGCATCATAAGAAGGCAGCAACATTTGAAAAGTTGATAACAAGGACTGCAGAGAAGAAAGCACACAAATTCTAACTTTAATTGTTGCACAAGATTAAACTATAAGTATCTATGAAACACATATTAGTCTTTAAGCATTGAAATAATTTGCTAGATAGTTGGAAAAGCATTACCTAAAGGATCATGAACGAGACCTTGAAGGATTGACACTATCAAGCTTTGGTCTCCAATTTTCCATCACTTTATGATCTCTCTATTATTTATTAGTCAAGAAGTCTTTAAAACTCTTCCTTTCACTTTACTATATGCATAAACAAGGACACCACAACAAATGTTATTTTAATTTACTGGAAGGCATTCCATTATGTCTAATTGACAAAGTCAAATTACGTAATTGATCTATGTGCTATCACAAAATTAGAAAATTTAATCCTCTAGTATAATTCATAATTGGTCTAATCAATAATGTTTGTATCATTTTTTTGTTAAAAATGTTGATGTGGCTTTGACTTTTGCTAATATAGCATTGATCGTACTAAAATGGAGTTGAGCATGCTGATGTGGCGTGGCTTAACACTGTTGGATTGACATTGACTGTGTTGGCGTGACATTTTGGTCTGACTTGTATTATCAAATTAAAATAGTAAAAAAACTCAATTCAGTAAGAACTAAATTTCAAATAATATAGTACAAGAGTTATCCATATAATTTGACTTATTATACCAAAAAATATATATATTTTTCTTTATTTTCATTTCCTTCATCTCTCTTTGACTCAACCCTTTTTCTCTAACTTCATCCTACCAATCGGCTCATTTTTCGGATTTTGACTATTGACAATAGTGTCGATCATGTCTACCATCACTACAGTTATCCACATGTATGCATGTTTACATCCTTTCTCTCTCCCTTGTTTTCTTTTGGGAAAACTAAAAGGAATTCCTCCAAATATCAATATACTTGTGATTATTATTTTTTTAGTAGTTGCATGTAATTTGACATGTTTTTTTCTTTTCTTATTAACCTTTTTTTTTATTTATGCAAGTAACCAAATTGCTTTTTAAGAAGGTGATACAATTTTAAAAGTCGAGTCATAATTTTTTTCTTGTATTGCTTAGCTCAAATTATAGTTAGTAAAAGTTGATAATGCTTCTTATATAATAAATTTGTTTAATATTAAGTGTCACTACCCCATCACGACTTACTTAAACTTTAATATGGATTTTAAGGCATTAATCTTATAACTTGGTTTAAAAGGTTTCAAGATTATTTTAATTATCATCTTCTTCCTTATTTTATAAAAGAAAAACCCCACTGCTTTAGACTCTAAACCATAAACCATGCTCAAATTAAAGAGCTTTTTCACATTAATTAAATTCTAACGACGTATGACCTGTTTTTACTTTGGAAACATCGATACTTAAGTGGAGGGAAAAATATGTGATCCATAAGACAACATCTAGTTCTTGTCATTTGTGTAACCCAATTAGAAGCTCTCTTGACTTTGAAATATTATGATTTTAATATTACTTCAAATAACTTAAAAGAAATGTATTTTTAATAATAAGTATGATAGCGTTAATCGTTTAAATATTGTATAATCATGCTTAATATGTGAAAAGTCAGATATGCATGGTCCTAGAGTTAAAACTTACATTTACATATTTGAACTTGAGTTAATCATACTTCCTAGGCCAATTACATGTAATTTATACATAAGAGTATCGATATTATTTGAATGTGTATCGATACAACATGCTTTGAATATTGGTGGGACTAACAGTGTATCAATACCCTCTCACGGCCTTGAAACAGAAGCTTCATGCTCTGTTCAAGTACCGATATAGTTGAAAAAAGTATCAATACAGTTGTTTCTGTTAATTCAGGATTTCATTTAAAGGTATCAATACATTTCAACTTTGGTAAGCTCCAAATATAAAATTTATTTGTCAACCAATGGGAAGATTACAAGGAATTTAATCAGCACAACTAAGGACTAGAAGAAAGCTATAAAAGTAATAAGCTTAGAGTTGCACTAACAAGAGCTAAAATTTCATATCTAGAGTTATACATATTTCCAAATTTTCAAATGAGAAAAGAGAAGAGAAAAGACAAGGAATCAACCTCCGTATTCATTATCTTAACAAGATTTCATCAAGAGTTAAATAGTGTTATCCAATCTTAGTAAAAGCATTTTGTAACCATCTTGTTAGCTCATACCTAAGATTATAAAAAGGGAAGAGTTTCCTTGAGTGCTTATTTATAAATTGAGGGTGAATAACTTAAAGTTTACTTTTTAAACCATAAAAAAAAAGTTGTTGTGCCTGTAAGGTTTGCTCTTTCATTAAAAAAAAAATGAATACTTATAAACGTTACTTCTTTCAGCCTATAAAAGGGAAGGCGTATGTTTGCTCATTGAGTCTATGAAAAAGAATGGTGAGGTTATCCTTAAGCCTTTGGTAAAAAGGAAAGTTTTCTTCTTGAACCTACAAAAGGGAAAGATTGTGTACCATCTTCAAGTTGTAAATTTGGTGGAGATCCTTGGGATGAGCTTCTCTTCCTTACACTCTTATTTTACTTATTGTTTACAATATTATCTATTACTTGTTTGTATATTATACGTATAATAAGACTTGAGCACGAACAACTGTAAGTTAGAAAAAGGATTAGAAATCAACACACCCCCTTTCAATTTAATAGCAAGCCAACAACTAATATTAGAGCAGGATTCTAGAGATTAGATTAATCACATAAGAGTATAAACAATTCATAGAAATGATTCATTTCAACATAGGAAACCCTTCCGCCTTTGAAGGTAACTCTATCATTAGACCCGTTGTTTAATGAAGAGAATTACTTCTATTTGGAAGACTGGAATGATGTCTTTTGTAAAGGCTAATGATTATGAAGCTTGGAGAGTAATCAATAGAGGTCCTTACATTCAAAAGAAAATAATAGAAAATAAAGAGATAATTAAAATTGAAAAAAAATGAGATAAAAATGACATTAAATTATCACAATTGAATGCAAAAGATTTAGGACCGAATAAATATAAAAGCTCTGAATTAATTAGAGAATGATTATATATATATATATATATATATATATATATATATATATATATATATATATATACACTTTATTGTTTGAACATACATACAACGTTGAACATACAAATGTTAAACATAGTAATACTTTACTGTTTGAATTATATATATATATATATATATAATGTTAAACTTATGAGCATTATCATGAACCTCATAATTTATCATCATCACGATCATCACATCATCATTAATCATCATCATTAATGATATATATATATATATATATACACACTTTATTGTTTGAACATACATACAACGTTGAACATACAAATGTTAAACATAGTAATACTTTACTGTTTGAATTATATATATATATATATATATATATATATATATATATAATGTTAAACTTATGAGCATTATCATGAACCTCATAATTTATCATCATCACGATCATCACATCATCATTAATCATCATCATTAATAATGATTGTTATGATTGATCATAATCATGACCACCATCGTGCCTCCATTATCAATACCGATCATAGTACCAAATTAAGTGTTTTAATTGTTTTTGATCTTTTGGCTTCAAGTGTGGGTTGAAAAATTACTTAGATCAAAGATCTAATAGAATATTAATTTTTTTTGTAATATCATTAATTATTAAATAATAATTTATTTTTGGATAAATTTCTTAAATTTTAACAATTAATACTTAATTTTCTAACTCATTAGTTTTAGATCAAAATCTTTCGGATCTAATAGAATATTAACGCATACCATAAGTCATTTATAATAATATATTTAGTTATTTATAAGAGATAAATAATTTGCCTGTCAAGAAGTTGCATATAGTAATTGTGTGAATTACTCGTAATGATAATAGTAGGCATCTCAGGCCAAGAACTCTCTTCAAAAGAACAAAACAGAAAACGATTAAAAGAATAACTGATAATCGTAACCTTACATCCCTATCAATAAATCTTTGTACAGGAATGTCATGACTCATGAGTACAAGACAAAATAGACCTCAATACCAATTTTAGTTTTCTTAATTAATTCAATAGCCTGATTATCATAAATATGCAATTTATCAATGCATCATCATCATAATTATACAAATTATCACCACATCATCTTTGAACCAAAAATATATATATATATATATATATATATATATATATATATATATATATATATATATATCACTACAACATCATTAGCTGCAAGGTCGGTCAATCTTGCCATAACAAATCACAATTAATTGTGACGGTCGTGTCTTAAATATGAGCTAGAGAATCATAAAAAAAAAAAACAAACAAACTATTAATTTTGTCTTGAAAGACATAGGCCCATCAATAAGTCAATAGTCTAAACATCAAATCATGTAATTTAAGAAGAGAAATAATCACTTAAAGGAGGAAAATCATTAATTTTTAAATTGATGCTCTCGGTATCACATATAATAATTTTCAATTATGTTATGCATAAATTTTTAGTTGCATAAATTTTAATTTTTTAATTACTATGATTTTTTTAAATTTAATGATTTTTATCAATTAAAAAGTAAATTAATAAATGTAACTTATTTTTTGAAAACTCTTAATTGAAGAAGACATCTCACTTCTTGATAACATGAAAAATTGTATGTTACCTTTTTTCTGTTATGTCTTTTTATGTTTTTTGATGGAAAAATATAAGTCTATGAAATGATAGAAAGAGACAGTTTTAATAAAATCCTAATTGAAAGAATTATTGTCCATTTAAGGAACAATTATCTTTTATAAAAATATTATTTCTCAAAATAGACCAATCAAATTTTAACAATTATTATTTAAATATCTATTTTATTAAAATATGATGTCCGCGGGTCACATTAATCTTGTGTTTTTTTTAAGGATTTCTGTTCTGCCTACATATTTTCAGCTTCTGCTTCTTTCATTTTCTGTTTCGGGTGTGCTGAGCAATACTGTGATGCCATAATCCGTTGCTGCTGGAGGCATGGTACACTGCTGTGGGTGGCTGAAGGTTACGGGCAGAGCAAGGCTGGGACATTGCTGTTGTGGGGTGCTAGGACTGAAGCTGAAACAGGACTGCGACTGTTGAGGATTGGAGTTGTTGCCTGGAGCAGACTGGTGTGCTGCTTTCCTAGAGCTGCTGTTTTTTGGAAATTTCTAGTGGTTACTGGCTGAATCGGTGAAGGTTGACGCAAAGCAGAATCGGGCTGAGTTGCTGGAAAGCTGGTCGCGTGACGCGAACTGAAGCAAGGCCGTGGCAATGTTGGCCGAAGGTGCGTTGCAGTGGTCCAACCTAGCTGCTGCAATGTTGCAAGGTGGCTTTGTGCATGAGGGCTGTGAACAACATGGCTGTGCATTGGAGTAATTTTAATTTTTTTTCTTTTTATTTTTTTTGGTTACAAAAAGTTTAGGGTGAGGAGAGGCTTTCCTAATCGAAGGTTAGAGAATACGGCAGCTTTCAGCGAAGATTTATATTGGATTTACAAATTATTTACCAATAAAGATTATTAAAAACGAGAGTTGAACATAAACCTTACAAACAAAATAGACAAGCCTTTCCAACTCAACTAATCTTCGTTGTTTTTTTTTCTTATGTGCACTATAGAGCATTGGTTTGTTAAATTAAAATTGTTTTCTATAAATTAATAGGATATTATATATCACTTAATTTATATAGTTAAATAGAATTAATTTTGTCTATTAAGTGGTCGTTTTAATTTAACTATTTCAAATTTGCAAAATTAGGTCTTTTTAATGGTGGAGCCTAATTTTTGAACTGAGGGTACTCTTGTAATTTTCCTAAGAGTGTTGCCATAATTCTTATGTTTAAAAGTGTTGATCTGCCACATTTTTTATTGTGTAACTCTCAAAAACATAATAACAACTCAGTGTGATTGTAAATGTAGGAGGGTTTTTTCCGAACAACGTGAAATCTTTGTGTTTTTTTTTTGTCTCTCTTTATCTTTTATTCTTCATTTTAATTCTACTGTGTTTAGAAAGGTTTCGTTTTCTCTAACAACCAGTATCAAGAGCTTTAGTAAAACGATCAAGTGTGAGAGCGATAACAACAAAAGAAGGAAAAGTAAAGATTGACAAGTTCGACGGTAACGATTTTGGCTTTTGAAAGATGCAAATTGAAGATTATTTGTATTAGAAAAAGTTGAATCAACCTTTATTGGGAACAAAGTCAGAGTTTATGTCGACAACAGATTAGGAGTTACTGGATAGACAAGCGTTAGGGGTTGTTTGACTGATGTTGGCTAAAAACGTCGCTTTTAACATCAAGAACGAATACAACTACAGATTTGATGAAGGCGCTCTCAAATACATATGAAAAGTCATCAGTGTCAAGAAATATCTGATGCATTGCCTATTTAATTTAAATGGGTCAAGATCTTTTTGTTGCTGATCACATCAATGAATTTAATATGATTGTCAGTCAATTAAATTTGGTTGAAATTAATTTTGATGATAAGGTTCAAGCTTTATTATTATTGTCCTCTTTACCGGATAGTTAGGATGCAACTGTGACAATAGTTAGTAGTTCTTCAGGATCAAATAAATTAAAATATGGTGATATTCGAGATTTGATTTTGAGTGAAGATCTCTGTAGGAAATCAATCAATGAATCATCTAGGTCAGCCTTGAGTGATGAAGGTAGGGGAAGAACTACTCAATGTGGTGAAAGCAAAGGATGGTCTAAGCCTAAAAGAGAAGTCAATCTAGGCCTGGTGGTGTTACTTGTTGGACTTGTGATAAGAAGGGACATCTTGAAATGGACTGTAAGTAGAAAAAGAAGAAGCAGAAACATAATGATAATGATTCTGCAAATGCGGCAACAGAAAATATCGCAGATGCTTTAATTTTGAGCATTAATAGTCTAATAAATCTTGGATTTTAGATACTGATGCATCTTTTCACGTCACTTCATAAAGAGAGTGCTTCAGAAATTATTTGTATGGTAATTTCGGGAAAGTCCATCTTGCAGATGATGAGCCTTTTGGTATTGTGGGGAAGGGTGAAGTTCATATAAGGATAGCTAATGGGACTGTATGGAAGTTAAAAAATGTCAGACATGTTCCTGAATTAAGAAGAAATTTAATTTCGATAGGACAACTTGATAATGATGGACATTCAACAAGTTTCGTTGGTGGTTCATGGAAAATCACAAAAGATTTTATGGTTATAGCACGTGAAAATAAGTCTAGTACTCTTTACATGACCTCACAAACATGGAATATTGTAGCAATGGCTGATTCTGAAATTGATTCAAACATCTAGCATTATCGGCTTAGGCCTAGGAGTGAGAAAGGGATGAAAGTAATGGCATCAAAGGGACAATTGTCTGGTTTAAAGTTTGTAGATATCGATCTTTATGAGGATTGAATCTTTGGCAAACAGAAAAATGTCAATTTGTCCAAGATTAAGACTAAAAAAGCTTGTTCATATAGATGTATGAGGTTTCTCACCGGTTTCATCTCTAGGCAGATCACATTATTATGTTTTGTTTATTGATGATTCCACTCGTAAGGTATGTGTTTATTTATTTTTAAAATAAATGTAATGTTTTTAATGTTTTTAAGAAGTTGAAAGCTCAGGTGGAGAATGAATCTAGTAAAAAGATAAAGTGTTTGAGGTCTAATAATGGTGGTGAGTATAATAGTGATGAATTCAAAGACTTCTGTGCAACAAATGGAATTCGAATGGAGAAGAACATTCCTAAAACACCACAACAAAACAGTGTTATTGAGCGTTTGAACAGAACTTTGAATGAGCGTGCTAAGAGCATGAGGATACATGTTGGGTTGCTAAAAACCTTTTTGGCAGATGCAATTAACACAATAGCCTATTTGATTAACCAACGATCATCTGTTCCTTTGGATATGAAACTACGTTAAGAAGCTTGGAGTGGTAAAGTGGTAAATCTTTCACATTTGAGAATTTTTTTGTTGTGTTTCATATGTGCACATTAATTCTGTTGATAGAGATAAACTTGATGCAAAGTCAAGAAATTGCTTTTTCATTGGCTGTGGTTCTGATAATTTTGGCTATTTTTTTAGGATGATGAAAATTGAAAAATCATTAGAAGTAGGAAGGTTGTGTTCAATGAAAGAGTTGTCTATAAAAATATACATGTTTTGTAATCCAATAATGCAAAAACAATTGCCGAAAAGCGTGAACAGGCTGAACTAGAGGAAATCACTGAAAGCAATGTTTTTAAACAGGGTGTAGGATAATCTTAAAAACATTCCATCACAGTTAGAATCTTATGCAACTGTGTCTCAATGGAGAAGGTCAAGTAGAGTACCTAAACTTATTCAACGGTACTCCCCTTCTCTGCATTATATGTTGTTGATTGATGGAGGTGAACCTGAATGCTTTGATGAAGCAATGCAAGTTGATGATTCAGTAAAATGGGAGTTTGCCATGAAGATGAAATGGACTCATTGCATAAACATCACACTTGGGAGTTGACTCAATTACCTGCAGGTAAAAGAACACTACAAAACAAATGGGTTTACCGAGTCAAGGAAGAACTTGATGGTAGTAAAAGATACAATGCTAAATTAGTTGTAAAGGGCTTTCAACAAACAACAAGGTATTGATTATACTGAGATTTTCTCTCCACTTGTCAAGATAACCACAATCTGGTTAATGTTGAACTTAATAGCTTCTGAGGATTTACATCTTGAGCAATTAGATGTAAAGACAACTTTTCTTCATGGTGATCTTGAAGAAGACATTTATATGGTTTAATTGGAAGGATTTTCAGCTCCTGAAAAGGAAAATCTTGTGCGCAAGGTTAATAAAAGTTTGCATGGTTTGAAGCAAGCCCTAAGGCAGTGGTACAATTGATTCGTTCATGTGCAAGAATGATTTCAAGAGATGTGACATGGATCATTTTTGCTACTTTAAAAGGTTGATAATTGTTATATTATTCTACTGTTGTATGTGGATGACATGCTTATTGCATGATCTGATAGTCAGAAGATCAATAAGCTGAAACAACAATTATTAAATGAATTTGCAATGAAAGATCTAAGAGCTACGAAGCAAATTCTTGGGATGAAGATTATTCGGGATAGAGTGGTTGGTACCTTGAAGCTTTCACAAGCTGGTTACATCGAAAAGGTGTTGAACAGATTTTGGATGCAAGATGCTAAACATGTTGGTACTCTTTTGGCAAGTCACTTTAGGCTTTCTAAGGAACAATTACCTAAGACAAAGGAAAAGCATGAGTTTATGTCTCTAGGTCCGTATGCTTCCGCTATTGACAATCTAATGTATGTTATGGTTTCCACTGGACCTAACATAGCACATGCAGTGGGAGTTATAGGTCGGTTCATGGCTAATCTTGGAAAGCAACATTGGGAGGCTGTTAAGTGGATTCTTTGATATTTGAGAGGTACCACATCATTATCAGTTTGTTCATGACTCTGCAAGGTTTTGTTGATGCAAACTTAGGTGGTGAAATTGATAATACAAGAAATACTATTGGTTAAATCTACATCTTGGGTGGAACTGCTGTGAGTTGGGTATCTCAATTGTAAAAGGTTGTTGCTCTTTCAACCACTGAAGCAGAGTATATTGCTGTGACTGAAGCAAGCAAATACATGATTTGGTTGAAAATTTTCCTTAGGAAATTAGGTAAGAATCAACGAAGTAGTGTTCTTTTCTATGATAGTCAAAGTGCAATTTATTTGACAAAAAATCCAATGTTTCATGCAAGAACGAAGCACATTCAGTTGAAGTATCATTTTATTCGTGGGTTGTTGGATGATGAGATTCTGACTCTTGAGAAGATACGTGGCACAGAAAATCCTGTAGACATACTGATAAAAGTAGTGACAACTAAAAAGTCACAACCTTAGCTGGCTTCTATAAATAATTGTTGAAGAGACGTCACGTTGAGTGGTGTACTACAAGAGGAGCATGTTATATGGTTCGATTGATAAATTAGCCTTCAAGTGAGAGATTGTTAACGTTAAGTCTAATTTTTTAATTAAGGATACTCTTATAATTTTTTATTAAAAAGTGATTTCCTAACTCTTATGTTTAAAAGTGTTGCTAACCACCATTTGTATTATGTAACCCTAAAAAGCATAATAATAACTTAGTGTTACCGTAAATTTAGAAGGGTTTTCACCGAACCATGAAAGGTATGTGTGTTTTTCTGTCCCTCTTTATCTTTTATTCTTTGTATTAATTTTATGGTATGTAAAAAGGTTTCGCTTTCTCTAGTAGGCCTTTAATTAGTAAAAATTTAGTTTAAAATTAAATTGCGTGATCTTTAAGACTATAGAATTGATTTAAAATTTTAATTAGCATGTTAATTTTTTATCTCTTCACTTGTGAAAATTTCTTTTTTTAATTTACTTGCTAGTTATTTTTAGCTTATATTTTTTACATTAAAAAGATCGATCAATTTGAATAAAGTTGGTAAAAATTTAGTACATAGGGAAACAATTTACAAACTCCATCCTTATCAATATTTTCACTATTATATTACTTATTATAACCTGAACACTTTCAATCCAACGAAAAAATTCATGCATTTTGACAAGGCACGGTTGCAGTAATGGTCATGTGCCTCGGATCTGTAAGCCTTGTTTTTATGTTGACAAAGCCAGCTTCTCTCAATCTTCCTTCCAGATCAGTGAGGTAGTATTCGTCCAGAAATGGTTCCGTACTCCTCATTAATGTGAAAAGAGCTGGAGGCAATTCCTGAAAGAAACAAAAGAAATGTTCATTGGTTTTCTTGTTCAATGCAATTCACACCATCATCGCAGGTCTCTAGCTAGGATGAGATTCATGCAATTCCTGCATGTTTTTCAGTTGTATTTTTCAAGTTCGAAAAGTTATTTATAATTTTCCAATTGAAAGTAAAGTGCCCACCAAATTATAAGGCTTTATAATAAGATGATTGCATATATATCAAGTAGCAATTGTAGTGATTAACATCTCTAGTAGCAACCAACACTGAATTTATCAATAGATAAGTAGTAGCTGGGCAAATGAAGGATAGGGAATTATTGTACCTGAATGATCTTTGACTTTGGCTGCAAAGGAAGAAAGTTAAAATGAGAAGAGTTAGTAGGAGGAAAAATGACCATATTTGTAAACGAAAGTGTGGTTATGGAATTTTACCGCCTGGTCAGTCACAGCAAGTGTGCCTCCAGGTCTCAGCAATCGGAATGCTTCAGCCACTAAAGCAATTATTGCTCTTTCAGGACATTCATGAAACTGCTCACATTTAGATACAGAGTCTCATTTTCGCTATCTATAAAATTCTAGCTCCATTTCTTTGACTGATAAAAGTCTTCAAAAAAATACTATAGAAACAAAGTGGTACATAGATTAAAACGATTGCCAGTTCATTTAGATGATATCCCTGTTGAATTTTTACTAGCTAGGTTAAAAGGAATTATTTAACCAGGTTGGAGAAGAGGCATACCACATAAGAAAAAGAAACAAGATCAAATGATTTTGAGGGCAAGCCAGTGTCTTCTCCAGCTGCATGTATCCATCGGATGGAATTCTTTCTAGGGGCTCTTTTCTTTTCCTTGAATTGAGCTACAGAAAGGAAGTAAGGTGACAAATCTAGTCCCTACAATAGACCAATTGTATATATTACGAACTGTAAAATATGTTCTCGTGGTGATCATTTTTCATAAGTGATCGAAGACATAGCACTTACAGTGACTTTAGCAGATGGGAACTTATCAGCAAGAAATCTTGTACTCACACCAATAGAACATCCAATGTCTAGAATAGTTTCGATCATGCCATTTTCTGAATGCTTCATATGATGTTCTTCGATTGCTTGAAGCCAATTTCCACGCATTTCTTGAGTTGCTTCCTCATTTGATGAAGCATATGGTATAGCTCGCAGAGTCATAGACATGGTTGCAACCTCTGCTTCAGCTGCAGCCTGTCATCACACTACCAATGTAAGAATTCGTAAAGGTCTTCTTAAACAGGTCATAAAGAAAATCTATATTTTCTACACGTAAATTTGGGTTAAAGATAATTAATTACGATCACTAAAGTCGAAGTTATTATGATAAATGTTTATTTGTTTAATTGATAATAGTAATAAATTCTTTTTAAATATTATTTTATGGATAGTATTAAAAAATTATTTGTTAAATTTCTTTTGATGAATATTAATTGTGAGACTATTTGTGCCAATTTGGACTTTTTTAGCTTTTATTTTATTTTAAAAAATGTCTACTTTAATTCTAAAATTAGGTTATCAATGATTAATATGATCATTAAAATCAGACCAAAAAAATGATCATTAAAATCACAGTTTATATTCTAAATGTTTGTTTTTAAATGATAATAATAAATTAGTTGCTAAAATATTAGTTAATTTTTTTTATATGATAATATCAATATATATAAACTATTTTTCTAGAAGCTATTAATGATTAATTGCTATAATAATTATGTCTTTTTAGTTGTTTTCTTTCCTTTTGATTTTATTTGATTTTAAAGAAAATATCTATCTTAATTGTACAATTTCATTGATACTAATAAATTAATGTTGATCATTGATTGTGTTTTTTTGCTTTACTTGTTCTTTTGGTTTTCTTTAATTATAAAATTAATGTCTATCTTAATTGTATACTTTAATCGATATTTTTGTTAAATTTTTATTTTTAATTTATAATAACATATTATTAGTTAAATGAGTTTTAATAGTGATAGTGATTGGTAATTGTGTGTTTTTGTTTCATTTGTCTTTTCCTTTCTTTTTTTTAAGTTTGAAATATAATGCCTACCTATTTTGATCTCTAATTCTGTCTTGAAAAATTCTTGTCATTTAGGGTTTTTACAATTTTAAAGATACTGTTTGTATATTTTAAAATTTGATTTCATTTACAGATGTGTTTTCATCAGTTTTTGAAATGTCTTTTCGTTTTTGTTATCTTTTCAAGACTAGAGAAAGGGGGTCAGTTGCCTTTTGTAGGAAGATACCAGATATAAGAAGCCAGCAAATCAAGCATAAAACCAAAGTATTCTAGTGGTGTTCAAGACTTAAGCGTCCTCAAGGCATAAACGTCGGGTTGGTGACTTGAATTTTATGAAATCATATCTTCACTACAGTAGCTTATTTCAATATTCCTTAGTACAATGACTTTTTCTTTTTATTATTGATCAATAATCTCTTAAGTTTATTGATGCAGAAGATTTACTATTGTGGCAATTAAAAAGCAAACTACTTATGTCACTGCAAACCATGATAGAACAGCAAATTTATGTCAACCGCAAACCATGATAGAACATCAAATGAATTCGTAAATGACATAAGTAATATACTCTGCAAGTGCCACATTAATGGATTCTTTGCATCAAAAAACATATGAAATTGTTTAACATATCATTGATCCACAAAAAAGGAAAAGTTACTGTACTTGGCCCAACTTTCACACTCATTTAGACAAATTCTCAAAAAGGAACTCCTCTTTGGTCTTAAAATCAGATTCAATCAGTAAAGATTCTAAAGATCAAGTTGTTGTGACGGTATTAGATTGGTGGATTAAGGTAGTCAAAGCTTCTCATAATCATGATTCAAACTTCAGATCAACCCTTGACTTTCTAGACCTTTTCTTCTCTTTACCTTCCTCTATACTTAGAAAATTCTCTACCTCTAAGTTAGATTTTCCTTGTGAAGTTAATTATATCCCAAAAAATAGAAAACTCCAAGAAATAGAAATTCCTCTTGCAAAATTCCTATAGTCCTTTTTCTAAAAATCTTACTTCTCTTGTCAAATCCATAAAAACTTTTCTTAAACACATCTAAAGCTCCAAAAGAATATGTTAAAGCCTCAAAGTTTGATTAGTAAATTCTCCCAGCAAGATCTCAAGAGAACTTTGTTGCTTTTCAGATTTCTCTAGAATTTCTTGTACAATGGATAAAACAAGGTTACACCCACATCCACTTTGGTGTTATAAGAATAGCATTAAGCTTTCATGTGAGAAATGGTATTCTTGGGCGTACCAGAATGGTCTTGCTAGACACAAGATTCAAAGAGTACAACCATGTTCTCTTGGAATAGTTGAGATGACTATAAATACAAGAATTGTTTTCTTTACAATATTTTACAATTATAACATGTCTCTCCATGATCCAACTCCTTTAGATTCTCTTAAGTTTCAAGTTCAAATTGTTGGAATCTAGATGAAAGGATGCAAAGCAACACCCCATAACCATATGGCATACAAAATCCAAGTTCATGGCATAAATCTATCAATACCTAACTTTGGTGAAACTGTTTTCGTCAAGCCCGAAGCAACATGCAAAATTCCCAAATGTATTCACATTTCAAAACATTCCAAATGAAGAAATTATTGCCTTGATTTTTGAATCACAAGTAACAAGATATCAGAGACTTTGGAAATAAGATGAATCCATCCAAAACTTTGATTCCACTTACATCACAAATCCATATGGAAATATCATCATCAAATTTGACCACAAAGAACAAACATCAAGCCTAGCTTTTATCTTTCCCACTCAATTCATGATGCAACCTTTTTAGCCTATGCCAAATATAGCAATTCAACATTTCAAACGTGACAGACAACCTATAAATGCGCACAGATTTTCGAAAGGACGCTACTATATCAACTGCACCTGTAAAGGTGCCTGAAAGACAGAATAAAGAATTGTCATTGAAGCTGAATAAATTTTAATAAACAACAATTTGTTATGCTTTTTTTTTTCAGGCCCACCTTGGGCAAACAGGCCTCACATACCAAGTAAGCCCAACTCGTCCAAGAAAGCCCAGCTTTCTCACAGCAGACAACCTTACTGTATAAGAACACCTAGCCACCTGCTAAGTTGAGGAACCTGAATACTACCAAAACAAGAATGTTCCTTCTTACATGCAGAGCTGGCAGGTGACCCCAAGCAAGTATGAAAGGAACCAACGAGGAGAGGAGAGGGGAGGGGATTCCAAACCTTTTCCCTACATAGCATACTCTGCTCAGCTCTCCATGAGCTAGTAAACCTCTCTAAACCCTCAAACCTCCATTGTTAGCCTCCCTTAGCTGAGAATTGATACTATGCTGGGGCTCTTACCATGCTCTGGCCATCATTACTTGTTTCTCCGTTGTTCTTAGGTACCAAACACCTTCACAAGTAAATCCCACGAGCTATCCCAGGGAGGAACATCTAGCCCTTGTTGTAAGTCCCTCAACACTTTTTATATTATTCTAGTTAATGAATTAAAAGTAAACATTGGATTTCACAATAAATGAAAGGCATTGAATTCTCCAATTTTATTTTAAAGCATTTGTATTAAAATATTAAAATCATACTAATTTCAATATTTCTTTTTGTTTTACATGGAACCGACATCTTCAAGCAGGGGTCACGAGACTGCCCCTGCATGCGACCAGGCAAGGCCAAACCCGCCACACGATGCCTGCTCCACCCCAAGGGGCTGTTGCCCATTAAAGGGACTTGGTCCTAGGGACTTTTTCTTTCTTTTTGGTCATGAAGTCCAAGGGTCTAGATTTAATAATAAAAAAGTAGAGTACGAAAATTTATCATATTAATTTCGGTTCTTGTAAATATATTAAATGTTCTCTAATAAATTAAAATGAAAAGTTATCATATTAATTTCATAACTTTGGTATTCTCCTATTAAGAATTTGAAACTAAAATTTTCTAACCATTGAAGTTCACTAAAAAATAAAATATTACAAACTATGATGTTAGTTTGATCTTTATATATTATTTCGGTAAATAATTTAAAAATAAAAATTTGGAATTAAATTCAATGTTAACATATTTCATCAAAAGTTAGAGGAAGGTTATTAAATTGAAAACTTACCAGCCACGAAAGATTGCCATCCTCATAGGCATGAAAAGGACTCAGATAATCTGTTCAAAATTCACAATAGTTTTGATGATTATTTGTTTGATTCAACACTTAACAAACTTCCAAGGTTTCATAAATCATAGGAGAAAAATAAAAAATAAAAAAGAAAGAAAAAGAGAATTGCATACAATCTGGGTATTGGAGAGAGGAGTTCTCAATGCTGTGCAGCTCTTTATAAACGTCCGATTCCAGAATCTCCCTCGTCATCTCCCTCCAAGGAATGTTCTTTTTCTCCGCTGTACTGTTGGATCGATATATAAAAAACAGAATTGTGGGTAGATAGCCTTTGCATAGCTAACATTAATCCATTGAAAAAAATGTCTAAAAAGCTGCAATGTACCAAAGAAAGAAAGAACAAACCTGATTAAGACTTGTCGGGCACCGAGCCTAAGCAGAGAGTAAAGGGGCTTAAAGGAAACAAGAGCTTTAACAAGGCGAGAGAAAGGGGTCTCTTCTGCCCAAATTGGCCTTTCACGTTCTCCCTCCTCGTATGCTATTGTTACTGCCTCTGACTCTGCCATCCGAACGCGAAACACGGAATCTACCCTTCTGCCATTTCTGCTTCTCCTTCTTCCATTTCCTTGTCTTGCAGCTGAAGATGCAAGGAAAAGCATCTGAGAAGAAGAAGATGCCCACAGCGCCATTGCAGATACTTTGCAGCTGGAGTAAGACAAACTTTCAATGAATGTAAAATCTATAATCCAGTCCTAGTTTTTTTGTAGAATGAAAACTGCTGCACTTCTGCATTCTTTTTATCTTTTATCGCCACGTCATTATCCTGAATCTTCTCAACCTATTGTATAGCACCACGTGGATAAAAAGAGACATGACTTTATCAGCTTCCTTGAACTGGGTTGGTTTGGCTCTACCGTACCTTCAGTGTGTTCCGGTAAGCGGCTAAAAGATAAAAATAGAAAGGAGTATTATCTCTGTTTTTACTTCATATTTTTTTTTTTAATTTTTTTTTTAAATTTTGATGATCTTTTCATTACCTTTTAATTTTGTTAGAGTTAATTTCATTTCATCAATATTAATTTTGTTATTTATTCGAATTAACCCGAGCAAATAATTGCACGATAACACTGTAAAGTTTGGTAGCTATACATGAGGGGCTGTTTAAAGTGCAAAAAAGTAATATTATCTTGATGGGTAAGTTAATATTTTCTTGGGAATGAACGTTATTTTCTGAAAATATCTTTAAATGTGAAAATTTTTAAATAAACTATTATATTAAAACTCAATATTGTTCTTTCATTTTTATTCAAATTCTTTAATTGTCATAAAATAATATTTAATTTGAAAATAAATAAATATAGTTTTTACTTTTTACTCTTAATTATTTTTTTAAATAAGAATAATTTAAATGCAAAGATTCAATTTAAAATATTTTAAATTTTATGCAAAATTCAACTTAAAAAAATAATTGAGCCCAACTTTATTTTTGTCTTATTTATTCATTTCATTAATCAATTATATTTTTTTCATATATTTCTCTTTAATATATTTGTTATAATAATATTATTTTTTTCATACACATTACATTCTCACAATTTTCATATTTACATGTCAAATGCAATTATATAACTAAAAATTTAACGTCTGGAAAAAAAATTAAGAGCTCATAATATTTATAAATTTATTTAAAATTAAATATATATATATAGAATTTTGTAACTAATTAATATATACATTTTTTTTAAAATTATTTAAATATAAATATATCTAGAACAAAATTTTGTTAAATTTGATAAAACATAATCATAAACTATAATATAGGGTTTTTGTTGGGAAGAAAATAAGAGGTGTTAAGCTATTAGTTGAAAGGGCATCTTGAAAAGAAAAAAAATGTTTTACTTTGTATAATTACTATAAAGTTACTTTGCATAGATAATAGGTGTAATTACATTGTAGCCTTCATTGGTGAGTGATTATAAATGCAAAGTAACATTGTAGCTAAATAGCCTAACTAAACCTTACAATCACCTTATAGGCAATTAAAATACCTATAATGTGCTTAACATAACTAATACCAAACAACAAGTGTTTTGTGTTCCCTATCTTTAACACTAGAACTCCTTTAGAGCCCCATGCTCTTTTCTTTTCTCTATGCTGGAGAAAAGGTGATCCCTAGCTTGTCTCTACAAATTGTCTTGTCTTTTTCGTAAGATTTCTTGCTATAGATTTGCACTAGTTTTTCGATTTGGTTCTCTAAAGGAAAAGGCTGGTTGGAAGAAGTAGTGGTGAGCATAGTGTAGATGATTTTTATTGACGGATGGTCTTAATTCGCGAAAAACATGAGGAGTGGGAGGACAGGTGGGAGGACATTAGAGCTGAGATTGATACGTTGGAGTTAAATGCCGACGACAAAGTTAATAGGGTAGTAAAGAAACATTATCTGACAAGGAAGGTGGTGACTGAAAAGGTCATTAAGATTGGCCCTACTTAGAGATATACTGTCAAAGGCTTGGCTAATCAACTAAGGAATGAAAATTCACGAAATGGAAAAAAGAATATCTTTCTTTTCGTGTTTAAAGCAGATATCGATAAAAGAAGGGTACCGGCCTAGGGACCATGGTTTGTCATGAATAGCCACATTATGTTGAATGAATGACCCAATGAAGCTATTTTGGAGGAAATAAACTTCACTACATTTGAGTTTTGGGTGTAGGTTCTCAACTGCCAACTAACATTCTTGACGCAGGAAAATGCTATAAAGATCGCGAATTTGTTTCCTAAACTTCACAAGCTTGACTTTGATCCAGAAGACAAGGTGGAGTGGAACGAAAGATTGAGGATGAAAGTATCCATCAGAGTGGAGGATCCTCTGAAGGCAGGTTTTAACTGTTAGTAAAACTGTAATTGCATAATTTATAACCAGGATCTCATGTTCAATCATCAAGAAAATTAGAATACGGAAGCGTACCTGGATCCATTGAAATTGATCGATTGGGGTTAGCAATCTTCCAGTCTAAACCTTTTATTTATGAGAGAAAACCTTAGCTCACTCACTGATGGGATATGAGAATCAGAAAAATTACGTTTAGACTGAGGACCATAACCTATTTATAACTGAATTATATTTTATCCTATTTTGACCCATCATTAAAATAGAATAAAATATCAAGTCTCTACACATTGTAAAGTTCATATCAATTGAAATGCACTGAAGTCCAATAACTTTATTTGATCACTTTTAAGTGGACTAAAACAAATTAGATAGCTTGTAATGTACAATAAATTAATATATGTAGGCCCACACAAATAATTTCCCAACAATCTCCCACTTGGGCCACATATGTCGCTTGACTATTGTACATTTAAAATAACTTTATGAGCTCAATACTTGCTATCTTTACAAAGAACATCTCTAAACAATCTGGTCCATCAATTATATCAACATAGGATCAAAGCGATCTTCGTTATATATATTCCGTAACTAGACCCATCAATGGTCACGTATATTAATATAATCAACGACATAGATCAAGTATGGATGTGTAGCATGGAAATTACATGAAACGTGATCCCTTAACATGCCTATTTCCAATTGGTCCTACTTTATCATTCTTTCAAGACTTTATGCATACTGCTATTGAAAGAATATTACTTTATTTCAGAGTTTTCAATAATAACAAAATACTGTATTCTGATCAGAAAAATCTCAATAACAAATGAACATCAAGAAACAAGCTCCCACTATACAAGTATATCATCAGAATGAACCACACCCATACGAGCTACATGCTTATGAAACACCTTAGGTGGTACCCCCTTTGTAAGCGGATCCGCAATCATGGAGTTTGTATTTATATGTTCAATAGTAATCTGAAGACTCTGAACTCTCTCCTTAACAACAAGAAACTTAATGTCAATATGTTTTGACTTCAACAAGTTTCTGTTGTTCTTAGAGTATAACTCAGCGGCTTTATTATCACAATTAATCTTCAATGGTCTCTCAATATGATCGACAAAGCACAACCCGGTGATAAAATTTCGCAACCATATTGCTTGGTTCGATGCCTCATAATATGCTATAAATTCTGCCTCCATGGTGGAAGAAACTGCTAACATGAAAATATAGCCAGAAGTAAATTTTCTGCTATCAAGGCAACTAGCAAAATCGGAGTCTAAATACCCAATGATCTCTAAATGATCTGACCTCCGATATGTGAGCATGTAATCTTTTGTTACTTAAATATCTGCCAAGCATTCCAACTGCGTACGCAATATCCGGACGCGTACAGACTTGAGCATACATAAGACTCCCTACTGCTGAGGCATAAGGAATCTTTTGCATCTCTTTCTTTTCAATCTCATTTCTTGGGCATTGAAGCAAACTAAATTTATCACCTTTAGCAATGGGTGTATCTCCTGATGCACAATTCTTCATGTCAAATCTGCTAAGCACCTTATCGATATATGCTTTTTGTGATAAGCCAAGTATTCCACGAGAACGATCCCGATGGATCTGTATGCCCAACACAAAAGATGCATCCCCAAGATCTTTCATTTTAAAATTACTTGACATAAATCTCTTGGTTTCATGCAACAAGCCTATATCACTGCTTGCTAGCAGAATATCATCAACATAAAGAACCATAAGAATAAACTTACTCCCACTGATCTTGTGATAAATACATTGATCACCAGTGTTATCTTTAAAACCGAATGAGGTAATCACTTGATCAAATTTTCGGTACCATTGACGGGATGCTTGCTTTAAACCATAGATGGATTTCTTTAATTCACATACCAGATGTTTCGAATTATCCGACATGAAATTTTCTGGTTACACCATATAAATTGTTTCTTCAATGTCTTCATTGAGAAACGATGTCTTTACATCCATCTGATGTAACTCTAAATTATAATGAGCTACAAGTGCCATAATGATTCTAAAAGAGTCTTTCGATGAAACTGGAGAGAAAGTCTCTTTATAATAATGCCTTCCTTTTGAGTGAAACATTTGGTGACTAGACACGCTTTATATCTTTCGATATTGCCTTTCGAATCTCATTTGGTTTTGAAAATCCATTTACAACCAATCGGTTTCTCTCCTTTAGGCAATTCGACAAGATCCCAAACGCCATTGTCCTCCATTGATTTCATCTCATCTTTCATGGCCCTTATCGAATGTTGGGAGTAAACACTTTGTTTGGCTTCAGTGAAAGATGTTGGATCATCTTCCATTCCTATATCAAACTCATGTTTTTGGAGATAAACAATATAATCATTTGGAATCACTGATCTCCTGTCACGACCCGTTTTCGCGACTACACACTTCTATTGGTTTGGCTGTGAGTCAATGTCAATTATCTCATTCTCATCCATTTAATCATTTCTTATCAGAGTTGCATAAAATAATATAGAAACTGTGTGATTTTTTTTTAACAAAGTTATCTACATCAGTTTATGTTATATACATCCCCAAATACAAAAAATAACGTTATTGTGCATTACTAAGTATATACAAAATTCGCATATGTGTATACCTCAATACTGCTGGAGGATTAGAGAGCACGGTAGCAGGAATAAATGCAGCGGACACACTCTAATGCGCAGAATCTGTGGAGGTGAAAAATAAGGGGGTGAGCTAACGCGCTCAGTAAGAAAAATATGAAAGCAGGTAGATAACCATACTATCTACATGCTGATAGTGTATACTTTAATACTTATAAAACTGTACACACACTGAAAACGATGCAATAATTGCAATAACCACGTTTTCATTCACTGTCAAACACTTTCACTCGTTTCTTTAAAACATTTTATTCGAACATTTTCAGTTCGATAAATCATTCTTCAAAACAAGTGTTCAATTTCATTGAACACTTTTAACATTCATTATGCATGCTTTAACTCATTGTAAAACAATTGCATTTACTAAAAATGACAACAATCTATGCGAAAACATTAATTCGCTAGAAAGCTTATTTAGTTCACTTAGTTCACAAAGCACACATTCTTTTCAAATCACATAACACCCACCACTTAGAAAACACTTTGCACTCAGCAAATCAATCATAAATGAGACTTGGCTGGGATGTAATATCAATCACGGGGACATATGGCCATAGTCACTGGATTCCAGGCAATCACGGATCAGGTGTGCGGGAATCCCATGCTTAGGGAGGCGGATCAACCATCCCGTCAGCTCACTAAGATCACTAAGATATCACGGTACATCGTACTCCGTGGTTTACCTCACGGTACAACGTACTCCGAGGATCCTTATATATTGTGATATAGTTGAAGGACCGAGTAATCTCGAGGTCTACCATCTCAGTACCACTATCATCCATTTCCATGTCTCAAAATCACATGCGAGCAGGTCAGTGCAAGAACACATAGCATCACACGACGGCTGCTGCACGGTTTTGTACTCACACTACATCAAATCCATAAAACCTCGTGCAAACAGGTCAGTGCAAGAACACCTAGCATCACACGATGACCTCAGCACGATTTTACTCAGAATCATCATAAGTTTAGGAATTCACCAGCGAGCCAGTCAGAGTACAAACACTTAATAATACTTGACGACTCCAGCATGAATTAAAAACCCAGTGCGAGCTTTTTAGTGTCTCACTTAGCTTACACATAGCTCTAACATCGATTTCATTATCAAATTCAGTTTAAAAGTAAGTGCGAGCAAATCGGATAACCAATAGTACCACATTGGCTCTAGCACATTTTTACATAGAAAATCGATAGATAGCTCACTTCCGGTGAAAACGGTGCTCAAAACTGAGTTCAGCACGAAAAATGCTGCAAAACAGAACAAGAGAGGTAATTTCCCGATGGTCACCCATCATGAAATTTCTCCCACTCAAGCACGCTTAACTTTGAAAAACATGCAATTTAATGTAAATAGTAAAATCTTGAGCTAATCTATCATTCTACACTTGCAAAACAATTTTTCACGATAACGACACCGAAAGCATGCACTTTATGCATTTATGCTTTTTCGATAATTTTACAGTATAATTTAATCTGTAAATCTTATCTATATACTCTACAGTATATATTTGCATATCGAAGGTAAGAATATACGTATAGCTACCTCTAATAGCTTCCATAAATTCCTTACCTGAAAAATATGTCGACTGCGAATTCAATTTCCTCGATATCCTCGGATTGCGCAGTCTAATTGGCTCCAGATGTATTCTCGAAAGTCGAATATTTTCTTGGTGGCACGTAAGTCGAGATTCGCTCGAAATCGTACACGTCGTCTACCCTTTTTTCGCTACACAACAATATATATTTAAACCGGTTAATTTCGGTCTAAAATAAATTCAAATTAATTATCCGAAAAATAATTCGACCGATTTTCGACCATTTACCAGTCTACTGCTGTGCCGGGATCACACTGAATTTTTTTTCCAAATTTTTTTTCTCTCTCCTTTGACTGAACCGGTTCGGACCGGTTCAGACCCCTTCACACTGAACTGGTCCGATCCGGTTTAGTGGAGATTTGGCCGTTTTCGGCGCTGCCGGCCGGTTCTCGGGGTGGGTCGGCCACCGTTGGGTGCGCCTCGGCCTGGGGAAGGTTCGCCTGGCTTGGCTCGGCCCAGATCGCCACCGTCGCCGGCGAATCTTCCTTTCTTTCCCGCAGGCTTCTCCTCGCCGATCTGCCGTTTCCGACCGTTCTACGGCGCGTGACGGCCGCCTAGAGGTCGCCTGGAGGTCGTCGTCCTTTCGCCCAGCACCCCTCGCGCCGTTCGCCTCTGGTTCGCCGCCGGTGGTGAGGAAACAGTGATTTCGGTTCTCTCGGTCACTGTTCCTCGCGAATTCTCAGCTTTCCTTCTTCTTTTTTTTTTTTTTTTTTTATTTTCACTCTTTTTTTTAACTTCTGATTCTTTCGCTCCTTTTTTTTTCTATATATAATCTATATATTATATTATATTATATTATACCTTAATATAATATAATATATATCCCTAATATAATAATATATTTTATATAATATTATTATAATAATAATAAACAATTATTTTATATTATTATAATAATATTATATTACCATAACCCGGGTCCATAAATTTTATTTAATTTTGCTTCGAAAAATAGATATATATGTACATCATATTCTATTTTTATTATTTCTCCGAAAATATAATTTTTTTTATTTCGGAGATAAATTCCCATTATAGGGTGATTTCCGGGTTATCATTTCCGAACTAACTTACTTTCTTGGACTCCCTATATTTTTGCGTTCTGAGTCCATATTTTAAATCGGTTTAATCTAATTTCATTCGGTTTATTTTGAATTTACTCAATCTCTTATTTCGGTATTTTAAAATTTATCGACTTCCAATTTCATCAGATAAACTCGAAATTGTATTATTTCTTCCTTATTGTTCGATATATCATAATTACATATTCAAATGACATATTCGAAAAGAAATATCACAAAAATTCGGGTCTTACATTTCCTCCCCCTTAAGAAATTTGGTCCTCCAAATTAAAACCAAGTCAATCCTCGAAGAGTCGGGGGTACTTCTCCCGCATTAGGGTCTCTAACTCCCACGTAGCTTTCTCTGAAGTGTGGTGTTGCCAGAGAACCTTAACAAGCGGAATCGTCTTTGACCTTAACACCTTCTCCTTTCTATCCAGTATCTGGATCGGCTTCTCTACATACGACATATCATTATTGAGCTCCAACGGCTCATATCGAATCACATGTGCCGGATCTAGATGGTACTTTCGAAGCATCGATACGTGGAAGACGTTATGAATACCTGCTAGCTCGGGTGGTAACGCTAGCCTGTAGGCCTTATCTCCCACTCGCTCTAGTATCTCAAATGGTCCGATATACCGAGGGCTCAACTTACCCTTCTTACCGAACCTCATAATCCCTTTCGAGGGAGAAACTCTTAAGAACACTGAATCACCTACAGTGAACTCTAATGGCCTCCGTCTCGTGTTAGCATAACTCTTCTGTCTGCTCTGAGCTGGCCTCAATCTCTCACATATCAACTGAACAACCTCAGAGGCTTGCTGCACTAAATCGGGAGCAAAAACTTTCCTATCACCCACTTCTTCCCAACCAACAGGAGAACGACATCGTCTGCCATACAATGCCTCATATGGTGCCATCCCAATACTCGAGTGATAACTGTTATTATAAGCAAATTCGGCTAATGGCAAGTGATCATCCTAGGAGCCTCCAAAATCCATAACACTCGCTCTCAACATATCCTCCAATGTTTGGATGGTCCTTTCTGACTGACTATCAGTCTGAGGATGGAAAGCTGTACTGAAACTCAACTGGGTCCCCATAGCTTCCTGAAAGTGTTCCCAAAAATGGGAAGTGAAGCGGGAATCCCTATCTGATACAATGCTCACTGGAACATCATGCAGCCTCACAATCTCCCGTACGTACAACTCTGCCAAAGTACTCAAAGTATCTGTGGATTTCATGGCCAAAAAGTGAGCGGATTTCGTCAATCTATCCACCACAACCCAGATAGCATCATTGTTCTTCCTAGTCCTCGGCAATCCCATGATGAAATCCATGGTGACATGCTCTCATTTCCAAGTCGGTACAGGTAGAGGCTACAATAACCCCGCAGGCTTCTGATGCTCTACCTTAACCTGTTGACATACAAGACACCTTACCACAAACTCTGCGATGTCTCTCTTCATCCCTGACCACCAATACACTCTCCGGAGATTCTGATACATCTTGTTACTCCCCGGATGCAATGTATACTTCGATGAATGAGCTTCTGTCAAAATCAATTTCTTTAGTTCTAGGTCATCGAGAATGCAAATCCTGCCTCTAAACCTCAGTAGGCCATCATCACTCACAAAGAAATCGGCCACATCACCCCTCTGAATCTGACTCACCGATCATCACACAGCGGATCGGCTAGCTGAGCCTGTCGTATCCGGTCAATCAAATCCGGCTCCACTCGCAGGCTAGCTATCACACAGTCACTGTCAGTATCAAAAGGGTCTATATCCAAACTGAGGTGAGCAAACTGCTCGAGCAGCTCATATTCCCTGACCATCATGTGCGATACCATTCCAAGGCTCTTTCTGCTCAAGGCATCAGCCACAATATTAGCCTTTCCCGGATGGTACAATATCTCGCAATCATAATCTTTCAGAAGCTCTATCCACATTCTCTGCCTCATATTCAACTCTTTCTGTGAAAATATATATTTGAGGCTCTTATGATCTGTAAACACCTGAAATTTCTCACCGTACAAATAGTGGCGCCATATCTTCAATGCAAATACCACGGCCGCCAACTCTAAATCATGGGTCGGGTAGTTTCTCTCATGGTCCTTAAGCTGTCTAGATCCATAAGCGACTACCTTCCCATTCTGCATCAACACACAGCCCAATCCCTATCCTGAGGCATCTGTATACATTGAAAAGCCTCCTGAGCTGGTGGGTATGGTGAGAATAGGTGCGGTGGTCAGTCTGTGCTTTAACTCACAGAAACTTTTCTCACAATTATCATCCCACTCAAATGTCACATTCTTCCGAGTGAGACGTGTCAACGGAGCAACCAATTTAGAGAATCTCTCTACAAACCGTCGATAATAACCTGCCAAACCCAAAAAACTGCCGATCTCTGTAACTGTCTTGGGTCTCTCCCACTGTACCACAGCCTTTATCTTGGACGGATCCACTGACACCCCGTCTCTTGAGACTACATGACCCAAAAACGATATCTCATTCAGCCAGAAATCACACTTACTGAGTTTAGCATACAACTCTTCATCTTGAAGGGTCTGTAACACTGTTCTCAAGTGCTGCTCATGCTCTTCCCTGGACTTCGAGTACACCAATGTCATCTATAAAGACAATCACGAATCTGTCCAGGTATGGCTTAAACACATCATTCATCAAAGCCATAAATGCTACAGGAGCATTCGTCAACCCAAATGGCATAACCAAAAACTCATAATGGCCATAACGGGTACGGAACGCTGTCTTGGGCATATCTCCAATCTGAATCCTCAACTGATGATACCCAGACCTCAGATCAATCTTCGAAAAGATCTGTGCTCCCTGCAACTGATCCAACAAATCATCAATACGAGGAAGGGGATACTTATTCTTGATGGTAGCCTTATTCAACAACCGATAGTCGATGCACAGTCGGAGGCTTCCATCATTCTTTTTCACAAATAGAACCGATGCTCCCCAAGGTGAAACACTCGGTCTGATGAACCCCTTATCCAACAACTCTTGTAACTGCTTCTTTAGCTCCTCCAATTCCACTAGAGCCATTCTATATGGTGGTTTGGATATCGGTTCAGTACCAGGCACCAAATCAATACAGAACTCTATCTCCTTGTCTGGTGGCAACCCTGGTAACTCATCCGGAAAGACATTAGAGAACTCTCTAACCACTGGGATGTCAGCTAATTCCGGGTGTACCTTATCCATATCAACCACGTATGCGATAAAACCTTCAACACATCAATATTCAATTTATTAGTACAGTCATTTGTTCATTAAGCAACTTAACATACTCTTTCATTTCTTTTCAAATCTTACAAGATACTTTTCGGGTGTGAAAAACATTACTGTCTTAGCATAACAATCTAAAACAGCATGGTTTGCAGCCAACCAATCCATTCCTAATATTACATCAAAATCCTTCATATTTAACAGGACGAGATCGGCCGACATATCCTTCTTCCCTACTTTTAATTTACAATCTTTGCATACATACTCTGTTATTACATTCTCTCTAAGTGGAGTGCTTATAAGCAAAATCCTACCTAGAGGTACAGGTATTACATGTTCTATCAATTTACATGCAAAGGTAGGCGATATAAATGAATGCGTGGCACCAGGATCAATCAATGCTAATGCTTTAAAATCAAAGACTACCTTTTATCACATCCTTCGAAGTCTCAGCAGAAGCCTGGTCCAACGCAAACACTCGCCCACGACCAACAACTTGCTTCCCCTTCTCCTCGGCTGTAGCCTTCCTCTTAGGAGCAGGTGTATCAACTGTGGCTCTCTCTGGCTCTTTGCCCTTCTGAGGGGCTGTCTCAACCAGTTCCGGGCAATCATGTATCATGTGCCCTGGCTTACCACACCTGTAACAAACTCTAGTCAATACCGGACATGGTCTACTCCCATGATATCTACCACACACTCTACACGACTTGGTGGTAGGTCGGGGTCCACCAATAACTATGCCCCTCGGTGCTGGAGGTAAAACTGGATACACTGGAGGCTTCGCAGGCCTCTCTCGTATCTCCTCAATCTTAGGCCCCTTACCGAATAACCTGTGGCCCTTTCGGAACCCTCTGTCATCAACTGACCTCTTCCGATCTCTATCTCTGCCCTTACCACTCCTGTTCAATTCTGAGACATGCAACTCATAATCTTGCTCACACAGTTGAGCTCTATGTACTGCTTCCTCATAAGTGGTAATGTCCAGTGGAGCTAATCGAGCTCTAATGGAAGGTCTCAGTCCCTCAAGAAATTTCTGAACCTTTCTCTCTTCCAAGCCCATGGTGACTGTATCATATCTGCCCAGGGATGTGAATCCAGACTCATACTCATCCACTGTTCGGTTCCCCTGAGTCAATGTCATGAACTCCATCTGCATCTTCCTCCGTGCAGTGGCTGGAATGTACTACCTCCGGAAGGCATCCAAGAATATGTCTCAAGTCACAACCGGGTGTCGGGCACTCAACATCGGCTGTGTGGCCACCCACCAATGCTCGGCCTCATCCTCTAACACAAAAGCCGCAAAGGTGACCTTCTCTGTGTCTGAGCAATGGAAGAATCTATAGAGCTTCTCCATATTACGTATCCAATGCTCAGCTAACACTGGGTTCTTCACCCCATTAAACGAAGGTGGTCTGAACTTTCGGAATTCTCTCAATCTGCCCAAATCACAGTCATAAACTCCCTCTGTCCAATCTCTCAAAATATTTCATCCAGCGTAACTATAGGGTCCTGATCTGGTGGAAGAATATCCTGAACTGGAGGGGGTGCAGGGATCTCTGCCTCTGCAGCCCGAGGTCTCGGTGCAGGCTGTACAGGTGCAGGTGCAGGTGTCTCAAAAGCAGCTGCCTGACCAATAGGGTTCGCCTGATTGGCTGTGCCCTGTCTACCCTCAATCCCGGCCATCACCTGTGTCAATAACCCCATGATAGTGTCTACACTCCGCTCTAACCGCGCTATACGTGTATCTGCGGTATCACCAGAATCAAGTGGAGCTCTAGCAGAACTAGACCCACTGCGCCTCTCGGGCTCATCTCTACGCCCATGAGAGCGCGAACTCTCACCTCTACTACTGCGACGTCTATCCGCCATCCTGCATACACAACAAGTTTCTCAGTCTAAATCCAGCTCGGTATACACCATTGTATCTAAATAATGCACAGTATTATGGGGATATATATTTTTCCTAATTACTAGCACTGACTCACTTCAGACCAACTCCGCTCTGATATTACTTCTGTCACGACCCGTTTTTGCGACTACACACTTCTATTGGTTGGGCTGTGAGTCAATGTCAATTATCTCATTCTCATCCATTTAATCATTTCTTATCAGAGTTGCATAAAATAATATAGAAACTGTGTGATTTTTTTTTTTAACAAAGTCATCTACATCAATTTCTGTTATATACATCCCCAAATACAAAAAATAACGTTATTGTGCATTACTAAGTAGATACAAAATTCGCATATGTGTATACCTCAATACTGCTGGAGGATTAGAGAGCACGGTAGCAGGAATAAATGCAGCGGACACATTCTAATGCGCAAAATATGTGGAGGTGAAAAATAAGGGGGTGAGCTAACGCGCTCAATAAGAAAAATATGAAAGCAGGTAGATAACCATACTATCTACATGCTGATAGTGTATACTTTAATACTTATAAAACTGTACACACACTGAAAACGATGCAATAATTACAATAACCACGTTTTCATTCACTGTCAAACACTTTCACTCGTTTCTTTAAAACATTTTATTCGAACATTTTCAGTTCGAATAATCATTCTTTAAAACAAGTGTTCAATTTCATTGAACACGTTTCACATTCATTATGCATGCTTTAACTCATTGCAAAACAATTGCATTTACTAAAAATGACAGCAATCTATGCGAAAACATTAATTCGCTAGAAAGCTTATTTAGTTCACTTAGTTCACAAAGCACACATTCTTTTCAAATCACATAACACCCACCACTTAGAAAACACTTTGCACTCAGCAAATCAATCATAAATGAGACTTGGCTGGGATGTAATATCAATCACGGGGACATATGGCCATAGTCACTGGATTCCAGGCAATCACGGATCAGGTGTGCGGGAATCCCATGCTTAGGGAGGCGGATCAACCATCCCGTCAGCTCACTAAGATCACTAAGATATCACGGTACATCGTACTCCGTGGTTTACCTCACGGTACAGCGTACTCCGAGGATCCTTATATATTGTGATATAGCTGAGGGACCGAGTAATCTCGAGGTCTACCATCTCAGTATCACTATCATCCATTTCCATGTCTCAAAATCACATGCGAGCAGGTCAGTGCAAGAACACATAGCATCACACGACGGCTGCTGCACGGTTTTGTACTCACACTACATCAAATCCATAAAACCTCGTGCGAACAGGTCAGTGCAAGAACACCTAGCATCACACGATGACCTCAGCACGGTTTTACTCAGAATCATCATAAGTTTAGGAATTCACCAGCGAGCCAGTCAGAGTACAAACACTTAATAATACCTGACGACTCCAGCATGAATTAAAAACCCAGTGCGAGCTTTTTAGTGTCTCACTTAGCTTACACATAGCTCTAACATCGATTTCATTATCAAATTCAGTTTAAAAGTAAGTGCGAGCAAATCGGATAACCAATAGTACCACATTGGCTCTAGCACCTTTTTACATAGAAAATCGATAGATAGCTCACTTCCGGTGAAAACGGTGCTCAAAACTGAGTTCAGCACGAAAAATGGTGCAAAACAGAACAAGAGAGGTAATTTCTCGATGGTCACCCATCATGAAATTTCTCCCACTCAAGCACGCTTAACTTTGAAAAACGTGCAATTTAATGCAAATAGTAAAATCTTGAGCTAATCTATCATTCTACACTTGCAACACAATTTTTCACGATAACGACACCGAAAGCATGCACTTTATGCATTTATGCTTTTTCGATAATTTTACAGTATAATTTAATCTGTAAATCTTATCTATATACTCTACAGTATATATTTGCATATCGAAGGTAAGAATATACATATAGCTACCTCTAATAGCTTCCATAAATTCCTTACCTGAAAAATATGTCGACTGCGAATTCAATTTCCTCGATATCCTCGGATTGCGCAGTCTAATTGGCTCCAGATGTATTCTCGAAAGTCGAATATTTTCTTGGTGGCACGTAAGTCGAGATTCGCTCGAACTCGTACACGTCGTCTACCCTTTTTCCGCTACACAACAATATATATTTAAACTGGTTAATTTCGGTCTAAAATAAATTCAAATTAATTATTCGAAAAATAATTCGATCGATTTTCGACCACTTACCAGTCTACTGCTGTGCCGGCCTCGGCCTGGAGAAGGTTCGCCTGGCTTGGCTCGGCCCAGATCGCCACCATCGTCGGCGAATCTTCCTTTCTTTCCCGCGGGCTTCTCCTCGTCGATCTGCCGTTTCCGACCGTTCTACGGCGCGTGACGGCTGCCTGGAGGTCGCCTGGAGGTCGTCGTCCCTTCGCCCAGCACCCCTCGCGCCGTTCGCCTCTGGTTCGCCGCCGGTGGTGAGGAAACGGTGATTTCGGTTCTCTCGGTCACTGTTCCTCGCGAATTCTCAGCTTTCCTTCTTCTCTCTTTTTTTTTTTTTGATTTTCACTCTTTTTTTTTTAACTTTTTGATTCTTTCTCTCTTTTTTTTTCTATATATAATCTATATATTATATTATATTATACCTTAATATAATATAATATATATCCCTAATATAATAATATATTTTATATAATATTATTATAATAATAATAAACAATTATTTTATATTATTATAATAATATTATATTACCATAACCCGGGTCCATAAATTTTATTTAATTTTGCTTCGAAAAATAGATATATATGTACATCATATTCTATTTTTATTATTTCTCCGAAAATATAATTTTTTTTATTTCGGCCCATTATAGGGTGATTTCCGGGTTATCATTCCGAACTTACTTTCTTGGACTCCCTATATTTTTGCGTTCTGAATCCATATTTTAAATCAGTTTAATCTAATTTCATTCGGTTTATTCCGAATTTACTCAATCTCTTATTTCGGTATTTTAAAATTTACCGACTTCCAATTTCATCAGATAAACTCGAAATTGTATTATTTCTTCCTTTTTGTTCGATATATCATAATTACATATTCAAATGACATATTCGAAAAGAAATAACGCAAAAATTCGGGTCTTACATCTCCTCTCCCTAGAGGATCTCTTTAATGGCACTTCCAATTGAGGTTGTTGTTGCTCCTCTAATTGAATAGGAGCTGACTCTTCAATATAAGTAGGATGTAAACCAGGAGTATCTTGATAATTTGTATTTGCATCTTGAATAACGCCAGACATAATTGTCTGATCATTTTCAATTGCAACTGTAGAAACAGTGACATGTTCTTCTTCAAAGATAAGATCTCTGAGTTTAACACTCCCACTATATTCATCATCCTCAATGAACTTAGCATTTCCCGTCTCGAAAAAGGATTTACTTGAGGGATCATAAAACTTGAAACCCCTCGATCTTTCTGAGTATCAAACAAAGTAGCAGCTTACTGTTCTTGAGTCCAATTTTCTTTCATTAGGCTTGTATGGCCTAACTTCAGCTGGACAACCCCAAACATGCAAGTGCCTAATACTAAGCTTCTTTCCTGTCCATATCTCATATGGGGTTTTAGCTACTGCTTTGCTTGGAACTTGATTAAGGATATACACTGCAGTCTTTAGGGCTTCTCCCCAAAGTGACTCTAGTAAAGAAGAATGATTTATCATACTTCTCACCATATCCTTTAGGGTCCGATTTCGTCTTTCAGCTAAACCATTTTGACTTGGAGTCTCTGGCATGGTGTATTGAAGAACGATCCCACATTCTGCTAAATACCTTGCAAAGGGTCCTGAACGTTGTTCACCTGATCCGTCATATCTACCATAGTATTCGCCATCACGGTCAGATTTAACGGCTTTAATTTTTCTACCAAGTTGATTTTTAACTTCAGCTTTATAGTTCTTGAAAACGTCCAATGATTGAGAATTCTCATGAATTAAGTATAGGTACCCATAGCGAGAATAATCGTCTATGAAGTAATAAAATGCTGTTGACCATTCCAAGAAGGCATAGGGAAGAACCACATATATCAGTATGAATTAATTTCAAGACGTTTGAACTCCTTTTGGCACCTATTTTCTTGATATTTATTTTTTTCCCCTTAATACACTCAATACAGATTTTGAAATCTGAAAAATCAAGGGAATCGAGAATTCCTTCTGACACAAGTCTCTGTATTCTTTGTTCAGAAATATGCCCTAAACGCTTGTGCCATAACTTAGAAGAATTCTCATTAATTAATTTGCGTTTTGTACCATAATTATTTATATGCAAGCATTCATTAACATATGAGGCATGCAGTCCAATTTATATAAATTGTCAACTAAAGAACCGGTACCAATAAGATTTGTATACTGAAAGAGACTAAATTTTTCATTTCCAAATGAACAAGAATAACCCAATTTGTTCAAATTAGAAACAGAAATCAAATTTCGTCTAAATGACGGTACATAAAAAGTCTCGTCCAAATCTAAATAATAACCAGATTCTAACTTTAATCTGAATAGCCCAATAGCCTCAACAGAAGCTTTCTTGCCATTTCCCACATAGATGAAACTCTTATCATCAGTTGGCTTTCTGCTCCTTAGACAGTCCTGCATTGTTACACTTATGTGGGTAGTTGCACCTGTATCTATCCACCAAGTGTGATTGGGTACTAAAGCCAAATTAACTTCAGAACAAACAAAGTTGAGAAGTTTACCCCTTTTGACAAGCCATTTTTCGTACTTGGAACAATCTTTCTTCACATGTCCATCCTTACGGCAGAAGAAACAAGTGATCACCTTATCCTGTTTTCGCTGCCCCTTAGGCTGTGAAGTTCCAATGTTGGCAGTGCCTTTTCCTATATTTTTATTTTCCTTTTCTTGTTGGCAACATTACCATTGGAAGAAAATGTTAATTGAGCACTTTCTATCTTATCTTGTTTCAATCTCTCTTCCTCTTGCACACATTAAACAATGAGCTCGTTAAGAGTCCATTTCTCCTTTTGAGTATTGTAACTTATCTTAAAGGGATTAAATTGTGAAGGAAGAGATATCAAGATCAGGTGCACGAGTATGGCTTCAGACAACTCTAACTTTAGTGCCCTTAATCTTGTAACAAGATTAGACATTTCCATAATGTATTCCCTTATGTTTCCTTTGCCATTATACCGCATTGAAATAAGTTTAGCCAGAATAATACTTGTTTCGACCTTTTCATTTGCAGCAAATCTGTCTACAAGCTGCTTAAGGAAACTTTTAGCATTTTCTTCATCAGGTATTGCGCCCCTGATGACATCTGGAATTGAGTGCTTCATGATCATCAAACTCATGTGATTTGAACGCTCCCATTTTTCATAAAGTGCCATTTCCGTAGCTGAACTATTATCAGTAGGGGCGGGAGGTCGTTCTGACCTGATCGCATAGTCCAGATCCATACACCCAAGCATAATGGTTACGTGCTCCTTCCATTTTTCAAAGTTAGTGAATGTTATTCAAATTGGCAGATATGAAAGAAACATTTACTGTAAGCAGAAAAATAATAATCAGCTCACAACCAAATAATTTTGGGCCATATAAGATACCAAGCACAACATTGACATTTAGTCTTTGGACAAAAATATCAATTTGTAAGCGGTACTCTTAAACTTTATTAGTAAATATTGATAACCAAATCCTGCAAAAAATATGCCTTTTTTTGGACCGACATATTACATGCATGAAAAAAAAAATTTATCACATATTTACTACCTTATGTGTTAATAATTCGGCAAAAAAATAATCTTCCTTTGGGCCGATTATTTTTCGCATGACTTAAAAAGCACTGTCATATAAATTCCTTAATGATAACCTTATTTTCCAAAATAAATAAATTAATATAAAAGAGGTCACTTTGGTGACATTTTATATCAATTTAATTTATTTTGAAACTTTATTTTTCATAAAATATGCACATATTTGTAGGTGAGAGTACATAAATAGATTAACAATTTCAAGGAGAGTACATATTGCCAATCAACTCAAGATGTCATAAAACATATCACCATGAAGCAAAACAAGAATAATCATGTGCATAATATACAGTTTTAATTCAAATAATACTAAATATTAAATAATAAATATTTAACGATTCCAAAAAATTCCAAAAAAATCACCAAAAATTTTAAAATTAAATTTTATTTAAGACTGAAGAAAATGGTGGCCGTCAGGCCACCGGATTTACATGCGCCACCCTCGGCGCGTGGGGGAGATCCCGAATGGGATCTCCCCTCTTCTTCCTTAGCTCGCCGGGTCAACCCGACCCGGCTGGACCTAGAACAGACCCAATTCGGGTCTGTTCTTCAATTTTCTGGATTTTTGACTAGTTTTTGGACTTATTTTCACCAATTAACTGTACATAATTGAAATTAAATGTGTATTCTACAATGCCCATGTAAAAATCGGATGAAAACATCAAAAAATTGGGACAAATCAAGCCAATATTGATCAAACAATCCCAAAATTAAAACCCAATCTTTATATTCTTGATTTTCTTTCAACCAAAACAAAAAATTTTAATTCTTAATTATTAAACATGAATAGGCTCTGATACCACTTGTTAGTAAAACTGTAATTGCATAATTTTTAATCAGGATCTCATGTTCAATCATCAAGAAAATTAGAATACGAAAGCGTACCTGGATCCATTGAAATTGATCGATTGGGGTTAGCAGTCTTCCAGTCTAAACCTTTTATTTATCAGAGAAAACCTTAGCTCACTCACTGATGGGATATGAGAATCAGAAAAATTACGTTTAGACTGGGGACCATAACCTATTTATAACTGAAGTATATTTTATCCTATTTTGGCCCATCATTAAAATAGAATAAAATATCAGGTCTCTACACATTGTAAAGTCCATATCAATTGAGATGAACTGAAGTCAAATAACTTTATTTGATCATTTTTAAGTGGACTAAAACAAATTAGATAGCTTGTAATGTACAATAAATTGATATATGTAGGCCCACACAAATAATTTTTCAACATTAACTTGTGGAGGAAAAACATGCCTACCATCAGGGTTAGTCTTAAATATGAAAAACTATCGAATTTTTGCTTCCAATGTGGTCGAATTGGATATGTGCTCAAAGATTGCTACTATAGCCATGCTAGAGCAAAAAAAATCCTCTTTAGGCACTGGTCAAAGGCGGACAACAGTCTTGAGAAGGATAAGGGCCAAGAAGTTGGTGAGATAAGGAAACTATGGCACGAGGAGGATCAGATGGAGGCGCATGGAAGGAAAGCAATAGGAAGGCAAGTGGATAGAGTAAACCTTGGTGAACCATCTTTTTCTTAGCAGGACTTAAATGGCGAAAAGATGAGGCATGGGGCGTAACTACATGGGACAAAACAACTATATCAAGATAAGAGGATTTTTGAAACCTCAGAGGAGGGCAGTACATGGGGAAGCAAAAACTTAAAAGTAAGTCAAAATGTGATTAGTAATTTGAGAGTACGAAAAAAAAAGAAGAGGTGCAGAGTTTGAAGGATATAGAGGAGGACAGGTTCTATAATAACAGGGCAATTATCAGACTAAAGGCCCAAGGCCTAAAAGGAGAAATAGAGAAAGAAACTGTGAAGCTCGTTAAGAAGAAAAAAATGGAATTAATAGCCCAGATTTAACAATGGGTCTATGAGATGGTCATGAGACATTCTCTGTATTAGAATGGCCTAGGTGACAAAGTTTTGAATGAAATTTTTTGGCCCCGTGAGAAAGAAGAAAGGTTAAAAATCATTGAAAGCTAGAAGGTGAGTCTGAAAAGGTAAAAGAGGTGGAAATAGAAGATTTTTACAAACTAAGAAGGCAACTCAAGTAAAGGTTTGAATGGAGAAAATGCAACGATGGGAAAAAAAATATGATGTCGGACGAAGACCAATGGAAGTGACTGTAATGGCTTATGCTTTTCCAAATTTAGAATAGATGGAAGGTCCGAGCGCTACTCATTCGATAATCTTGGAAAAAGTTGTGGTGGCTGACTCGGAACAGCCATATAGGGGCCAATAAGTATACTATCCTGAAATTGCCAAGGGCTTAGGCAACCCTCGGTAATTCGAGCTCTTAGAGAGCTCACAAAGAAGTATAGCCCCTCTATTGTGTTCTTAATGAAGACTGAGTAAAAAAGTTCTAAGTTGGAGACGGTGAGAAAAAGGCTTAGTTTCATACGAGCTTCTATGTTAATCCGTAAGGGAGATGGGGAGACCTTGTGCTATGGTAGGTGGACAGATTTATCTTAGAAGTTTTGTTTGATACTAGATTTTTTATTGTTGTTAAGTTGGATTTTAACGTGGATTCTATTTGTTTTTGCACTTTTGTTTATGAGAATCCACATAGACAGGGAAAGAGGGAAGTTTAAGAACTACTCAAGAATTTGAGACAGACTATGGGTATAGAGTGGTGTTGTATTGGAGATTTTAATGCTGTGAAATCACAAGATAAGTGGTTGCGGGCGAGCTATTGACAGGATCACCACGACTGACTTCATTGTTTTTTTGGATGAATGTGGGCTACTGGAGATGAACATGCAAGGGGAAGAATTTACCTGATCTAATAATAGATATGGGGAAAAACACATCCTCTAAAAACTTGACAAAGTTCTGTTTAATGTTGAATGGAGTGAGTTGTTTCTGGCTGCTCAAGGTCTAGTGGAGGTTACTATGGCTTCAGATCATTGTCCATTGGCGATCACACTTGATTTTGTTTGCAAAAGGAGGAAAAGGAAGTTTAAATTTGAGTCAAAGTGGTAGGGTAATTAGGAGTGTGCTATAGTGGTTAATGATGTTTGGGGAGCTGCCGTTCAGGGTGATGGAATGTGAGGACTCATAAAAAGTTGACTTTGACTGGGAACAAGCTTAAGGCATGGAGTCGAGTAAAGTTTGGTAACCCCAAATAGGATATTGATAGATTAAGACAAAGGTTAGCGATAATCCAATTAGGACCGCACAATAAAAACTCAAGGGCAGATGAAAGACAAATAAAGATGGCTATGGATAATTTATAGGAAATGAAAGAGAGATTCTAGTGCCAGAGATCAAGAATGGACTAGATAAAGTATGGTGATCGAAATATGAGGTTCTTCCATGTCACTACTGTGAACAAGAGACGCTATAATGCGATTCTCAAAATTAAAGACAACAATAGCAGCTGGATTATAGAGGAAAGCCTGATAAGAAAATGCTGTTGAAGAGCATTTCAAGAACCTCTTTAAGACAAGTCATTTAACTAATGTTGACAAAGTCCTAGAGATTGTCTTTAGTGTCATCACCGATGAAATGAACAAGGAGTTGTGCAAAGAAGTTTCAGATGATGAAATTTGATGTACTGTCTTTGAGATGGGAGCTTCAAAGGCTCTAAGCCCTGACGACTTTCCATGGTTGTTTTTCTAGCGCTTTTTGAATATTGTGGCTCATGAGGTTTGTCAGGCGAGTAGCTTTTTCCAGAATGGAGTATTGTTAAAAGAAATAAAACGAACTAACCTAGTTCTTATTCTAAAGTAGAAGTGTCTAGAAGAGATTGCTCATTTTTGGCCCATTAGTGTGTGCAATTTTCTATACAAGGTCATCGCAAAAATCATGGTCAACAGAATGAAGAGGTTTCTTCCTCTGATTATCTCTCCATGCCAATCATCTTTCATCTCAGAAAGACAAATCCAAGATAACATTCTTATTTCTCATGAGGTATTTCATGCCTTAAAGAACCTAAAAAAGGTAGGTGCAGTGCAATGACAATTAAAATAGACAAAAAAGGCCTAAAATAGAGCCGAATGAGCTTTCTTGGAAAAGCTTATGAATATGATGGGGTTCTGTTCCTTTTGGGTATCTAAGATTATGGAGTGTGTTACTTTTCCCCAGTTCTCAATTACTATTAATGGGTAATGTGATTAGTTTTTTAGTCCTTAGAGAGGTCTTAGGCAAAGGGATCCGTTGTCACTCGATTTATTAATTTTTATGGGTAATACCCTATCATGCTTGATTGAAGATGCTATTGTTAGTGGTGGATTACATGGGTTTCGAATTAACAAAAGGTGCCCGACACTTAGCCATGTGCTTTTTGAGGATGATTGTTTGTTTTTTACATTGGCAAATGTTTAAAACTCAACGACCATTTTAGAGATTTTGGCAAAATTTCGAAATGCTACAAGGTAAACGGTTAACTTTGATAAATTGATGGTCTCCTTTTCGCAGAATATGAGAGTTGATATGCAAGAAAGAATTAAAGAGATGATGGGAATCCGCTTAATGGATCAGAGTAGTCTCTATTTGTGGCTCCCATCAATTTAGGGATGGGGCAAGCAAGAGGCTCTGAATTTTGTGTTGGATCAAAACAAAGCCAAAACTCAAGCATGGAAGGCGAGGCTTCTTTTGCCGAGGTTCTGCTCAAGCGGTGGCATTAGCTATCCTAGTTTATGTAATGCAATGTTTAAGCTCCCAGTCACTTTCTGCAACAAGTTGGATTTAATTTGCAATAAATTATGATGGGGAAAGTCAGAAGGAGGATTTAAGAATATTCACTGTATAAGGTGAGATAGGCTTATTGTCCCAAAAGATTATGGTGGCATGGGTTTTCAGGATTTCCATAATTTTAACAAAGCACTGCTGGCCAAGCAAGCTTAGAGACTAATGTCAAATCCTTAGGCCTTGTGGGCTAAAGTTCTAAAAGTTGTCTATTTTCCTTATCAGTCCTTAACTGAGGCTCTTAAAGGTAATAGATCATCGTGGGCTTGAAAGAATATTCATAAGGGGGTTGGCATTATAAAAAATGGAATCTGATGAGATGTGTGTAATGGTAAGAATATTCTAATTTAGGAGAACAAATGGATCCCAACTTTTAACTCTTTCAAAGTTACTTCTAGTGGCCCTCAAGTCCAACGTTCTTTGCTTGTTAACTAACTGATTGATGATGAGAATAAAAGTTAGAACTCCAGGTTGCTGCATGAATTCTTCTCAGAGGAAGAGGTAAAGACTATATCGAGTATTCATATTGGTAATCCTGATGGCTGCGACATGGTGGTTTGGCATTTCACTAAGGATGAAACCTATAACGTTAAGTCTGGCTTCAAGTTCCTTTTGTTTAATTCATCAGTTTTCACATCTTTTCGACCTATTAGCCTTAGTTATGAGATTTGGAGGGACTGCTCTTTCTGGCGAAGTCTATGGAATATCTTTGTTATCCTAAGGGTTAAAAATTTTCTATGGAAGGTATTCTACAATGCTCTTGCTACTAAGATAATTTAGCCAAAAGGACATGGAGTCTTGATGACAAATGTATCAGGTGTGAGGTAGAAGTTGAAACTCTAGAGCATGTTTTGCTCTTTTACTGTCACGCCTCGAAAATGCGGAAAATAGGGTAAATTTAAAACTTTTTACTCATTAATTCACAATTAAGGGTGCATTCCTGTGCAGTGTCATACATCATCATAATTATCATGCCTCAGGATCTCATCATAGTATAGTGTATATTGAATCATATACATTACTCAATTCCAAGTTAATTAATCCTAATACATCCCATACAATGTTATACATCAAGTGTCTGCAATTACAATAATTGTCTGGGTACATGAAAAGATAAAATATACCTCAAATACAATATATATGGCCTGGAGCTCGAGTCCTCCACTAGCCACTACTCCGTACGTCGCAGGGAAATCCTTTTCCACTTGAAGAACTCTGGGGGGGAAAGAAAACAGGGTGAGCTTCTAAATCGCTCAGTAAGGGGGGGTAAGGGACTCATTTCATAAACCAAAATGCACATCACAAAATATTTATTTGTATGTGAAACTCATTTGAAAATCATAGCATGAAAGTACTCAAAACGACATTCTCATGTCTCAAATCATGTGAAAACATGAAGTAAAAAGGCTCAGTCTAGAGCAATAACAAAGCATGTGAAAATAACGTGATAAACGCCTTCTCAAATACGTGATAAAATCACTAAAATAGTAATGCACGTGGCGCAGCCACTAAACACACGTGACATAGCCACTGATTTAAATTCACACGTGGCATAGCCACTAAACACGTGGCATGGCCACTGATTTAAATTCTCACGTGGCATAGCCACTAAACACACGTGGCATGGCCACTGATTTAATTTCACACGTGGCATAGCCACTGGATAGGGTTTCACGTGGCAACGGCCACTAATTAGGGGTTCTCACGTGGCAACGGCCACCAATAGGGTTTCTCACGTGGCAACGGCCACCAATAGGGTTTCTCACGTGGCAACAGCCACCAAATGGGGTATCACGTGGCAACGGCCACCAATGGGGTTTCTCACGTGGCAACGGCCACCAAATGGGGTATCACGTGGCAACGGCCACCAATGGGGTTTCTCACGTGGCAACGGCCACCAAATGTACGGGGCATAGCCACAGAATGGGTTATTCTCACGTTACCAGAACGGAGAAGAAATAAGGCTTACATGCTACCAGAGCAATGCCCGGTGTGTACTCAAAATTACACACCTAAGTCTTATCACACAAGACTGGTTTGCCTTCACGTAGAACTCATAATGGTTTTTCTCTCATAAAACTCATTTGAAAATCGTTTTGTACTCAACACAAAACATAATAAAACCGAGTTCCAACCGGCAAAGCACGCACACATTTCTCAAATCTCGATATTACCTCAACGTAGAGCCCAATTCATTACTCACACAAATTCGATGGTTTATAAAGCAATTTCACACTCAGCTTATAAACGCATAAAACAATGGGCTCCAACCGGCTATAAAAATCGTGTGCAATTATAACTCAACACAACACTCAACATGCTTGTTTTATAACCACAAATCATGCTATAATAGTTTACAAATCACATACACAAATGGTTTAGATTTCCCTTACCTCTTTGCACCTCGTATAGTGCAATCGTTTCCCCCGTATCACGGACTAGCCTCGCATTCCACTCTGGAACTCCCGAGCTGTCCAAACGATGTGAAAACATCAATACTCAATTATCTCATAAACCTCAATTCTCAAAATCGAGCATAATTGCTCATAACTCCTCAAATCTCTTGATTCTCGTAACTATACCCCAAACTACACTCTCATTCTCAACATCTCGACGTTCTACGTTTCTCATGCCAATTATCTATGCTAATTCACCACATTGTCTAAATTTCTATTTATAGTTCAAAATTCCCAAAATTACCAAAATTGCCAAATATCATTATCACTCCAACCACATTGCAATTTCATCAATCCCTAATCATTTTTCAGCCATCTCAACGCAATGCTAACAACTAACATCACCAAAATCACCTCAAATGGAAGGATCGAAGTTTAGAAATTACCCAAAGCTTGTGAGACGCATAACCCACGCCTCGATTCGATTCGTCCTTCGATTTTCAAGTATGTTGTTCTCCCTTTGATAAGGAACAACTTTTCTTCCTGCCACAACTTCTGATTTGGCCGAAAATGGGTGCTTTGGATGAGTGAGAAAGTTAGGTTTCGGTAAAAATGGGGGTTGGAAGAGAGAGAAAGTGAAATTGCAGGAGAAAAATAAGGGTTCCTTATATAGACTGGAGGTAGGAGATCGATCTGGCTCTTGAGGAGATCGATCTGCGTTTGAATTTTTGGGACGATTTGGGGCAATTTATGCCTAGGAGATCGATCTGTCGAGGGGTGAGATCGATCTCTTTATGGCTTTATGAGATCGATCTGCTCCTTGAGGAGATCGATCTTCTCCTAAACAGAATCATTTGGAGATCGATCTTTTCCTCATGAGATCGATCTTCTCTCAAACGTTATCATAAGGAGATCGATCCTCTTCCATTGGAGATCGATCTGCTCCTCAAATTCTTCCTTCCTTCTCATTTTTAACTCACCAGATCGGTCTCTCCTTCTCCCAGATCGATCTGCTCCTTAAATTCCTCATTCCTTGTCATTTTTAACTCACCAGATCGATCTCTCCTTCTCCCAGATCGATCTGTCCTCATAGTTTCACATTTATTTTAACACTTAACATATAAATCTCCAATTATCATTCCCACAATTCACTTAGCTCAATAAATTATACTTCAAATTATTATTACATCAATAAAATATGACTGAAATTCTCAGATCTCACATTTACCCTCTTGCTTCTGCTGCTTAAGGAGTTTCACTTTCAGCTATAGACCTAATAGGGATGGATTTAAAGGTTTTTGTAATTGGTGGATTGAGGCTGATTGTTCTTTGTTAATCTTTGGTACGTTTGACCCTAAAATGGTTACTGGCCTATCTATGCTGGAGAATTTGGAAGAGTAGGAACTAGCCGATGTTTGAGGGTAAACAAGAGCATTCTATATCAGTTTGGCAAGAAGCAACTGGGAATAATCAAGAGTTTTTTTAGCAAAGATGAAACCTCATTTTGCATCACTAGTCTCGAAAGGGATGCCCCTCAATGAAAAAGACCTTCAAACAATTATATAAAGATCAATTGCGATGCCTCACTAGATCAAGTGTCTGGTATTGTTGGCATTGTTATTGTGGCTAAAGATAAGATTAGGGGTCTGGTAGATGGTGCCAATGAGGTGGTTCAAGCTGAAGCTGTGTTAATTTTAGAAGCACTTGCAATCAGATTAGGGTTTTTTTTGGGTAATATGAACAAGATGGGAAAAGGGTTATGATTGAGTCTAACTGTAAAAAAATCATCCTCGAAATCAGCTCTAATGCACGCTCTAAAAAATATGTCTAAGGTTTGCGTATGCATTTCTCTTATTTAACTATTCATGTAGAAAAGTGAATTCCGTGGCTGATTGGGTAGACAAGAAAACCAGAAATGGAAGTTGCCCTTTCAATTGGATTGCTTGTCCATTAAATGAGCTACGACCTCTCTTGTAATGCCTTTTTTAAATGAAGAGGCTTTTCCGAATTTAAAAAAAAAAAACTTGATACCAAACACCCTTTAAAGGTAAATCATTGTGATAGTGGTCCTATCATCAAAGTCCACGTGTACAACGATCGACCAACCAGAGACCGCCACGTGTCAGATGCAATATACGCCACGTGGCAGTTAGAAGGGCAATAGAGACCGTTGGCGGCAGAGTCCCCAGGCGATAGAGTTCTCATGCGACAGAGTCTCTAAAAGCGATAGAGACTCTGTCGTAGAGTCTATATGCGACACAATAGGTCGCGATAGACCTCTACCTTATTTAGCGCGACAGAGCTCTACCGCAGGCACTACGACAGAGCTCTGTCGCAGAGACGCCGCAGAGGTTCACGGAAACTTTGCCGCCAGTCGAACTCACCCGCAAGTCATCCAGTTTCAAGTCGCGACAGAGTATCTAATGCCTCTGTCGTAGCCCAGACACGCGCCTGGGCCTCAGACCCGATCCGACCCGGGAGAAACCTATAAATACACCAGGTAAGTACTCAGAAGAGGAGGACAAAAAAACTTGAATCTCCTTGATTATGCTTAAACCAATTTCCTTTCTCTCATATACAGAAACACAGCTTTCTAACTTAATCATCGGAGTGCGCGTGCAGGGACAGATCCCTGCGTCTCTCTGATATCCGTTGTTTTTGCAGAAAATTGGAGGCATACGTGGAAGAAATTGCATCAACGTCATCTCTTTGTCGTTTAGTGAAACGTCAATACGTGGAAGGAATCACCCCGTTGTCGTTACGTGGAAGGAATCACCCCGTTGTCGTTAAGGGCAACATCAATTGGCGCCGTCTGTGGGAATCAGAACAAAAAGTTAGATTCCCTATTAAAATGGTGAGGACACGTTCTACAGCAGCAGAGGAGACAGGGGAGCAGAATTCTGTAAGTCCCCCTGTCAGGTCAGAGCAAGGATGGAGAGAGAAGGAAAAAGACCATAGGCAGGCCTCAGTTTCCCTGGAGGAATTTGAGACTCTGAAACGTCAGAATGAGGAGACGACGACAGCGTTGAAGGCTATGGTGAACTTTTTCAGAGACGCTCTCCCCCAGTTTAGTCTACCCCCTGAAGTGCAGCAGATGGTGGGGGAAAACATCCCAAGGCGAACCTACGAGAGAGGTGAACCCTCCACCATGGTGAATGCTGGACAAGGGGAAGGAGCGCAAAATACTGCCACTAGACTGATTTCGAACTCTACCGCATATCAAAGGAATCACCCTGTGACAGAGTTGCGGGAAGTGAATACTACCGCAGGCCCCAGGCGACAGAGTTCCTCCGCATCGGGTAGGCGGCAGAGTTCTCCCGCAGCAGAAAGGCGGCAGAGTTCCCCCGCAGCAGTTAGGCGGCAGAACTCACCCGCGAATCGCAGACGTCAGAGCTCTCCCGCAGAAGATAGATGGCAGAGTTCACCCGCGGACCGCAGACGTCAGAGCTCTCCCGCAGGAGATAGGCGACAGAGTTCGCCCGCAGACCACAGACTTCAGAGCTCTCCCGCAGGAGATAGACGACAGAGTTCACCCGCGGACCGCAGACTTTAGAGCTCACCCGCGGATCGCAGACGTCAGAGCTCTCTGGCATGGCGCAGTACTTCTCCAGTAGAGTGGGAGTATGAGCTAGAAGATCGTACGTCTGGGGAGCGACGAAGACAGAAGAGTCCTAACCCCTGAGAGTGCGTGGAAGGCACAATGTCAAATCCCGGAATGGGAGGCGCTGGAAGGGGTGCTTACCAGTCGGACTCTTCTAGACCCGAAGGGAGGGGAGCATACTCGGTTCAAGGGTCAGAAAACGTGGAGAAAGTTATCCAAAGGATTTTGGAAAAGAGAAAATTGGTGTCTCCGGATGATAGTCAAAAAAGGAGGATTCCGTTTAGTCTGGAAATCATGAACAAACCTTTGCCGAAGAAGTTCAAGATGCCTTCTATGGCCACTTACACAGGTAAAGCAGACCCCTACGACCACATACAGAGTTATGAGTCCCTCATGTTGCTGCATGGATGGGATGACGAAATTATGTGCAGAGCTTTTTCTCTCACATTGTCCGGGCACGCTCTGAAGTGGTTTAATGGGTTGAGCGAAGGTTCCATTTGATCCTTCGACCAATTGCGAAATGAATTTTTGCAAGTCTTCATGATCAATAGCCAGAGAAAGAAGGACGCTACTTACCTACTTACTCTTAAACAAGGGAATAAAGAATCCTTGAAGAACTACGTAGATCGTTTCCGAGATACAACATTGGAGTTTGAAGATCTACCGGTAGGAGTAGCCATGGCTGCAATGTTGCAGGGGACAAGGTCTGAAAAGTTGCAAGAATCCCTCTCCCTCGACCAGCCGGTGACACTTTCCAACCTGTTTGCCAGAACCAATAAGTATGTGACTCAGGAAGAAGTAATGAAGATGTTACCTCCCCGGGAGATCAGGGAAGGAAAAAAGAGAGAGAGAGATGTACCCGAAGGAAGCTCTCCAAGACCCGTTAGAATGGACAAGGCCCCTAGGCTCAAGTATGAAGGTTATACCAGATTGAATGAGCCTCGCACCGTGATACTAGCAGCTATCGAAGGGGCAGGGTTGTTGGAATTCCCCAAGAAGAAGATCGGAGATGTAGGACGAAACTCTGATGCCTACTGCGAGTTCCATTGTGCTCACGGCCACCCCACAGAGAGATGCAGAGACCTGATGGATCAGCTAGAAAGACTAGCTAGAGAGGGGAAAATCAACCGCTTCATATGGAGAAGTGAAAGACCCCGTTATCCTCCGCGCGATCGAAGGAATGACCGTCCGCGGAATGTGCCAAATAATGATAACGGAAGAAATAGGCCAAGTAATGAAGCATTTAGGCTTATGATCCCCCGAGGCAATCAGCCAAACAATGAACCTACCGCCCCGGCAATAAATGTTATTGCAGGAGGGGAATCGATGGCGGGAAGCTCCTCTGCTTCCCGTAAGAGCTACGCAAGGCAAGCGTATCAGGTTAATGTTGTAATGGAGGAGAAAGCGGATGAAGAACCCATCATGTTCACTCCAGCTGACAAAGGTGACATTGTCATGCCCCATGATGACCCCATGGTAATATCCGCAGTAGTGGCAAAACATCCGGTGAGCAGAATCCTGGTCGATAACGGGAGTTCGGTGAACCTAATCTATTGGAATTGATTCGAGAAAATGAGCATATCCGAAGATAGGTTAAGACCTGTTATGACCCCACTGTACGGATTTACTGGGGAAAGGGTGAAGGTGGCCGGGTCCATAGAGTTGCCTGTGACCCTGGGAGAAAACCCAAAAGATGTGACCCGACAGATATTGTTCATGGTAGTGAGGTCAACCTCGGCTGCTTACAACATGATCCTGGGAAGACCCGTACTGAATGATATGAGGGATGTGATATCCTCTTGTTACCTGTTAATGAAGTTCCCTACTCCCAACGGAGTTGGGCAAGTACGAGGAGATCAAAGGAGGGCCCGTACTTGTTATATCACTTCTACCGCTAGCAAGGGAGTGTAGAGAAAGGAGACTTTGTGCATAGATGATCCGCCCAAGCCTCAGCCTGTAGAGGAAATGGAAGCCATTGAGCTAATCAGGGGGGATGGAGAGAAGAAGGCATTCATCGGGACTCAGCTGAATGAACAAGTAAGGAGGGAGATAGTTGAATGCCTGAGGAAGAACTCGGATGTTTTCGCTTGGACCCCGGCTGACATGCCAGGGATTAATCCCGAAGTGATTTACCATGAGCTTAATGTCTCACCCGGGCACAGACCCGTCAAGCAGAAGAAGAGGAATTTTACCTCGAAAAGACAAAAGGCAATCACTGAAGAAGTGAACAAACTCTCAGAAGTCGGATTCATTAGGGAGGTTCACTACCCTGAGTGGCTGGCTAACGTAGTAATGGTGAAGAAATCTAGTGGGAAGTGGCGAATGTGTGTAGATTTCACAGATCTGAATAAAGCCAGCCCTAAAGATTCGTACCCCTTACCTCGGATAGATAGGCTGGTGGATGAAACGTCCGGATATGAACTCCTCAGTTTTTTAGACGCCTTCTCCGGATATCACCAAATTATGCTTCACCCAGAAGACGAAGAGAAGACTTCTTTCATAACCGATGACGACACATACTGCTATCGGGTAATGCCGTTCGGTTTAAAGAACGCTGGAGCTACATATCAGCGAATGGTGAACAAAGTGTTCAAAGGTCTTCTGGGAAATACCATGGAAGCCTATGTGGACGATATGATCATCAAGAGCCGAGTGGGAGAGTCTCACGCTCATCAGATGTCCAGGGTATTCGAGGTACTGAGAAGATTCAATATGAAGCTAAATCCCGAAAAGTGCTCATTCGGGGTGAGATCAGGGAAGTTCTTGGGCTTCATGATCACTGACAGGGGTATTGAGGCAAATCCTGAAAAGGTACAGGCGGTTATCGACATGAAACCCCCAATCACCGTGTGAGAAGTCCAAAGGTTGACAGGCAGAATAGCGGCTCTGAATCGCTTTTTGTCAAAGTTCACAGAAAAGAGCTTGCTATTCTTCAAAACTCTGCGGGGAGGAAAGAACTTCGAATGGACGGGAGATTGTCAAAAAGCTTTCGAAGACCTCAAAGAATATTTGAAGCAGTTACCTCTATTGATAAGACCTTTGGAAGGGGAACAATTATATATGTACTTGGGAGTCGGTGATTTCGCCGTCAGTGCGGTACTAGTGAAGAAGGACGAAGTAGTTTACCGCCCCATCTACTATGTGAGCAAGGTACTGTTAGACCCGGAGACCCGTTATCCGCTGGCCGAGAAGCTAACATTGGCCCTTGTGATGGCTTCGCGTAAGTTGCGCCCTTATTTTCAGGCACACCCCATCACTGTCTTGACGGATCAACCATTGAGGCAAATCCTTCAGAAGCCTGAACACTTAGGAAGACTAGTGAAATGGGCCGTGGAACTTGGAGGATATGATATCACGTTCCAACCCAAGCAGGCTATTAAGGGTCAAGCTCTGGCAGACTTTATAGTAGAATACACAAGTCCGAGCGACCGCACTGGAATAAAAACTCAACCATGGTTGCTGTATGTCGACGGGGCATCAAGTGCAAACAGAAGCGGAGCAGGTGTAGTCTTGGTATCGCCAGAAGGGAAATCCCTGGAATACTCTTTACGGCTTGGGTTCCCCAGCTCGAACAACATAGCGGAGTATGAGGCTTTGATAGCCGGGATGAGGCTGGCAGAAAAGCTACAGGTTCACCACTTGGTAGCACATAGTGACTCTCAATTGGTGGTAAACCAGTTTAACGAGCAATATGAGGTTTGAGAACCAACTCTGGCCCCCTGCCTGAAGAAAGTCCAATCTCTGGCTCAGACCTTTAAGAGCTTCCAGCTAATGCAAATTAATCGGTCCGAAAACACACACACAGATTCATTGTCCAAGTTAGCCTCTTCCAATGAGACAGGAGTAAGGATAGTGAAAGTGGAGAGGCTCAAATGACCTAGTATTGAAGAGGTCGAAGTGTGTGACATTGAAATGGGAGATGACTGGAGATCCCCATTCAAACAGTATCTCACCGAGGGTACCCTCCCCCAAGATAAGGACGAGGCTCGTCGCTTAAGGATACAAGGGGCGAAGTTCACGTTAATCAACGGGGAACTGTACAAAAGGGGATATTCATCACCCTTGTTAAAGTGTTTGGGGCCAGAGCAAGCAAATTATGCCCTCGCTAAAGTGCACGAAGGAATTTACGGTGAACACTTAGGAGCTAGAGCCCTTGCTGCTAAGATACTGCGATCGGGATTCTACTGGCCGACATTGAAAAAAGATGCAATGGACAAAGCCCGTCGGTGTGATAAATGCCAGAGGTTTGCACCAATAACGACAGCCCCAGTAACTCCCTCCCAGGGTACGATACAGCCAATTCCATTCGCACAATGGGGGTTGGACATTCTAGGGCCTTTTCTATTAGCCACGGGTCAAAGAAAGTTCCTATTAGTTGCCACCGACTACTTTACAAAGTGAATTGAAGCGGAGCCTTTAGCCACAATCACAGAGAAGAAAGTGGAAGCGATGGTGTGGAAAGACATTATTTGTCGGTTCGGAGTCCCACGCATCTTAAATGCTGACCATGGAAAGCAATTTGATTGTAACGCCTTCCGTGGATTCTGTGAGCACCTCAACATTCAGCTAAGGATTTCTTTTGTGTCATATCCTCAAGCTAATGGACAGGCCGAAGTCAGCAATCGGACTATTCTTCATGGACTAAAGACCAGGTTAGACAAAGCTAAGGGGGCATGGGTGGACGAAATGCCTAGTGTTTTGTGGGCATATCGTACCACTAGTCGGGTGTCGACCGGAGAAACGCCGTTCAGCCTCGTATACGGCGCTGAAGCATTGATCCCCGTGGAAATTGGAGCACTGTCACCCAGGATGGTGCCCTTAGTAGAAGAGGAGAATTCACAAGCACTAAGGGAAAGCCTAGATCTACTGGATGAGCATAGAGAAGCCGCGGCTATTCGGTTGGCATTAGGGCTGTAAACGAACCGAACACGAACACGAACGAACGATTGATGTTTATGTTCATTCGTTTATTTTTTAGTGTTGTTCGTGTTCGTTTGTGTTCGTTAAGGTGTTCGTTCGTTTATTTTTTAATACTGTTCGTTTTCGTTCGTGAACATGTTCGCGAACATGTTCGTTTACGTGTTCGCGAACAAGCATTCGCGAACATGTTCGTTTACGTGTTCATGAACAAGCGTTCGCGAACATGTTCGTTTACGTGTTCGCGAACACGTTAAATATTAATACAAATTGAAAATTAAATATTAAATATTAAAAATCTTACATAAATACTAAATTGTACATAAACAATAATACAATTTGAAATCATCCAATTAAAATTCTTAAATATAACACAACGAAATTTAAGAATTAATACATTAAAAGTTCAAAAATTAATACTAAAAATTTTAAAGTATTAAATAAATAAAATATGCACCAAACACGACTTTAATATTTTAGTATATATTATAATTATATAACATATAACTTATATAATTATATAATATAAGCAATTTTAATACTTTAATAAATTACAAACGAACAACATACGAATATTAAACGAACAACAAACGAACATAACCGAACGAACAACAAATGACACTTTAAACGAACGAATAATAAACGAACATAAACGAGTTTGTTCGCGAACATAAACGAACGAACCACACCTCTGTTCATGTTCGTTCGTTTAATAAACGAACACAAAAAATGTTGTTTGTGTTCGTTTGTTAAGCTTAATAAACGAACATAAACGAACAGTAACCGGACGGTTCACGAACGGTTCACCGAACGTTCTGTTCGTTTACACCCCTAGTTGGCATCCTATCATCAGAGGGTGGCCGACTACTATAATAGCCGGGTAAGAGATAGACCAATGTCCGAGGGAGATTTAGTGCTCAGAAAGTCGCATATCACGAATGCCTTGAAGGAAGATGGAAAATTCAGAGCCAATTGGGAAGGTCCATTCAGAATCAAACATAAGATTGGGCCCCAACACCTGTATCCTAGAAACTCTGCAAGGAAAGAAAATAGGGAAAACATGGAATTCAAATCACCTAAAATCGTATTTGAACTAATCGTTATATTTTCTTTCTCGAACGTTATATTATCACGTTATTATTTGTTTACACTATCACAAGATATTATTATCCAATCATTATGCAGATTGTTCTTTTGTCATATATCTCCAACTTTTATATATCTAAATCTTGTGACAGGATACAGAAGAGCCGTAAGAGCCTGAGACGCTATGCGTCACTGTGGCTAGGCGTATTATCAGAAGAGCCGTAAGAGCCGCTATGCGTCACTGTGGCCAGGCGTATAATCAGAAGAGCCGTAAGAGCCTGAGGCGCTATGCGTCACTGTGGCCAGGCATATAATCAGACGAGCCGTAAGAGCCTGAGACGCTATGCGTCACTGTGGCCAGGCGTGAAAGATCAGAAGAGCCGTAAGAGCCTGAGGCGCTATGCGTCACTGTGGCCAGGCTTATAATCAGACGAGCCGTAAGAGCCTGAGGCGCTATGCGTCACTGTGGCCAAGCGTATAATCAGACGAGCCGTAAGAGCCTGAGGGGCTATGCGTCACTGTGGCCAGGCGTGAAAGCTCAGAAAAGCCGTAAGAGCCTGAGGCGCTATGCGTCACTGTGGCCAGGCGTATAATCAGAAGAGCCATAAGAGCCTGAGGCGCTATGCGTCACTGTGGCCAGGCATATAATCAGACGAGCCGTAAGAGCCTGAGGCGCTATGCGTCACTGTGGCCAGGCGTGAAAGATCAGAAGAGCCGTAAGAGCCTGAGGCGCTATGCGTCACTGTGGCCAGGCGTATAATCAGACGAGCCGTAAGAGCCTGAGGCGCTATGCGTCACTGTGGCCAAGCATATAATCAGATGAGCCGTAAGAGCTTGAGGCGCTATGCGTCACTGTGGCCAGGCGTGAAAGATCAGACGAGCCGTAAGAGCCTGAGGCGCAATGCGTCACTGTGACCAGGCAATGGAAACCTAAAGGCCGTAAAAACTAAAAACGCACTCACGTCGTGGTAATCAGGCCTCAGAAAATGGTGTGTTTATATGAAAAATTATTTCTGAACATATACCTTTCCATCAAGAATTGGGGAGCATACACGAATAAACAAAACAAATATACAAGCAAAACAAACAAACAGACAAAGGATGGTAAATGATAAATAGAAGAGCAATACGATACGAAGCATGAACAAAATTTGGATTCCATTTCATTCAAGAAAATTACAAGTACGTCTTTACGAGTACATCCAACAAAAGCAAAAAATCAAAATTACAACAAATGACAAAATATTCAGAAAAGAAAAACAAAAACAACAGCTCAATCTGCGGGAGGAGGCTGGGAATCAACTGCCGACGGACCCTCGCTCCCTAAAGACTGCTGGCCATCCTCCAAGTCGAGGAGGGCGCCAATGGATTTGGGAGCATCGTCCAGGTTCACAGGCTCCCAAGGACCGGTGAGGTTTGCAAGATCGTCCTGGGCAGTTCTCTTGAAAAGTTCATCCGCAGGTTCAGCCCTGGGTTCATACTTAGTCCAATCAGGGGCCTCGAACAGCATCGCCTCTTCTGTATATTGGAGCTCAGGGAATTCTTCGCCTTCCCTATGCTTCTCCAACCAGGATCGAGCGAGGTAAAATCCATATTTAACATATGGATTCGAAAAATCCTCCTTTCGCCTCAAGCAATCCCTAGAGAGGCGGTACTCCTTCACGGCTTTTGCCCTAATGCTGTCAATCTCCATTTAAGTTAGAGAAGGAGTAGCCCGACTTTCTAGGTCGACGACATACTGCTCGAGCTCCTGATTACGATCGATCAAGGGCCCGTATTTGGACTGCATACGATCCAGTTCAGCTTGGGCCTCAAGAAGATCTTCATGAAATTTCGTAGATCGAGCCGCCTCAACGGTAAGATCCCCTTTGGCCTGGTTCAACTCTTGACGCGCCTTCGAGAGCTGATCCTCCAAGTTCCGTACCACACCAGGAAGTCCGGACAAGTTGTTAACAGTGTTCGACAGCTCCATGACCTTATCCTTTAACTCCCGGATCTCCTTGTCAGCTCGTTCCCGATAGGCTCGGTGTTGAGCATTATTGGCCACGGTCCTCTGAGCAAGCTGAAAAGAAATACAAAAAGTCAAACTCAAAAGCACAGCAAAAAGAAGTTAAACGAAGAAGAATATAAAAATTACCCTTATCGCTTCCATATCAGCCAAGTCTTCTCCCTCCGAGTAATTCCTGAATATTCTAGCCTTGTCCCTAGGGAGAATAGTGGCCCAACTCAGTCGAGAAGCCACCCCGGGAGTGTCCAAGGTATCGTTGTCGCGAACTCCCGGGTAAACCCGAAACTCGGCCCCCCTCATGATATAACCACCGTCCACAGTGTAGGACCTCCCATCAATAGGGCCTATCCTCGGGAGAATTGGCCTAGTCCCCATTGACGACTCGACATACGAGCGCCTCCGGTTCTTTTGTTGGGACGAAATTATGTTGCATTCAGCGCGCTCTTCGGAACGAGACCGTCCAGATGAACCAGAAGCCCCCCGTGACGATGAAGGAACTCTCCCTCTATCCCGGGTGTGATCTCTTTGTTTCGGAGGAGGAGGAGGTATCATTTGCCTAGAGATAGGTGGAGTCCGAGCTCGAGGCAACTGAGGCGGTACCGGTGCCTCGCTAAGAACATCATCAGCTAAACGAGGCCTCTTTCTAGTGGGATCACTAGACGGACCGGCCTTCGAGACTTGACGAGCCAGAGATCGTCGGAAGTGGCTCATTTCTGCAAAAAAGAAAGAGAACAAATAAGTGGTCAAAAATATGATCAAAATCAGCAAGCAATAAAAAAGCATAAAAAGTTACCATCAGGAGAATCAAGATGCTCCTGAAGGGACTCTATATTTATTGTATCGTCGTCAGGAAGAACCATAAAGGTTGAACCAAACCCTTCCCAGTCATTCAGGTCAGCTAAGGGTTCGCTGTCAGAATTAGATTCTACATTTGTGCTCCCTATATCTTCCTGCGGCCTTAGAGGTTCAAGGTTTAACTCAGGGAGAATTGAAGATGGAGGATCCGAGGAAGGAACAGAAGGGCCGACAATAGGGATGGGACCCACACCCCAACCAGCTGATATCAAATTTTCATTTGATAACAAACTGTCAAGACTGATGGGACTATCAACCAACAGCCTATTGACGTCTAAAGACAACTGTTCCCTAAGTGTAGCAATCCGGGGGCCCTTGGGGATTTCACGCCTAGTCTCCCAGCGAGTAGGGAAATCCAGGCCCCCAGGCGTCTCCACAACAAGCCACTCCGATTCAAAATCGTGAAGCTTATTAGCGGGTTTCTCGAATAGCCTGTTTTCAAATCCAGGCATATACACCCGCTGAAGTGAATAAGGAACTAAGCCAAGACTGCCTCGAAACCTAAAGAACACATCAAGAAGGGGCAGAGACGGAGAAGCGCCCCTTAGGCGGCAATGCACGGCAAACCCTATTAGTTGCATCCATGCGTGAGGATGCAGTTGTCCAGGGGCTATCCTGTGCGTCCTAAGAAAAGAAGCCTCAAAATTGGATAACGGAAAACGGAGTCCTAATTCTAAGGCTGCCCTAAAAATAACTATCCCGTCGGACACACGACGTATGTCACTTTCCTGAGGGGTTGGAAGTTTATATAAGTACCCCCAGGCAAAGGGAACCTAGACATAAGGTCTTGAATGTCGGCTGCCTTCAAAGTCGGCTTGACTCCTAGATCTATCTGCTTCCCTACACCGTGGCCAGCCATTCCTTGAAAGTTCGGGAAAAATCAAGAACAAATGGCGACAATGTTTTACCTAACGGAGAAACAGAAGAACGTCAAAAAGCACAGGGCGACAGAGTTTTGAGCCTCACGACAGACTTGCGGCACAGTGGTATTCACGCGAGAGAGATATGACAGACTGGCGACAAAGATTCGGAAGAGTGGTGACAGAGGTGCGATAGAGTGTTGAGAGGATCTGCGGCAGAGTGGTATTTGCGAGAGAACTTAGTGGCCACTGTGAGAAAAGGGACCCTGTATATATAGAGGCGTGGCTACGTCAATGCGCGCGCGGGAATCCCCACCGGCCCAGGAACAGCGAATCAGGGATTCGCACAGGCCCAGGAATAGCGAATGAGGGATCCGCACAGGCCCAGGAACAGCGAATCAGGGATTTGCACAGGCCCAGGAACAGTGAATCAAGGATCCTCTTTCGCAGAAAATATTCCTACCAAAGAGTGGGGAGCAATTGATAGTGGTCCTATCATCAAAGTCCACGTGTACAACGATCGACCAACCAGAGACCGCCACGTGTCAAATGCAATATACGCCACGTGGCAGTTAGAAGGGCAATAGAGACCGTTGGCGGCAGAGTCCCCAGGCGATAGAGTTCTCATGCGACAGAGTCTCTAAAAGCGATAGAGACTCTGTTGTAGAGTCTATATGCGACACAATAGGTCACGATAGACCTCTACCGTATTTAGCGTGATAGAACTCTACCGCAGGCACTACGACAGAGCTCTGTCGCAGAGACGCCGCAGAGGTTCACGGAAACTCTGCCGCCAGTCGAACTCACCTGCAAGTCATCCAGTTTCAAGTCGCGACAGAGTATCTAATGCCTCTGTCGCAGCCCAGACACGCGCCTGGGCCTCAGACCCGATCCGACCCGGGAGAAACCTATAAATACACCAGGTAAGTACTCAGAAGAGGAGGACGAAAAAACTTGAATCTCCTTGATTCTGCTTAAACCAATTTCCTTTCTCCCATATACAGAAACACAGCTTTCTAACTTAATCATCGGAGTGCGCGTGCAGGGACAGATCCCTGCGTCTCTCTGATATCCGTTGCTTTTACAGAAAATTGGAGGCATACGTGGAAGAAATTGCATCAACGTCATCTCTTTGTCGTTTAGTGAAACATCAATACGTGGAAGGAATCACCCCGTTGTCGTTACGTGGAAGGAATCACCCCGTTGTCGTTAAGGGCAACATCACATTGAAAATTTAAAATGAAAATTTCAATAACTTATTTTTCTATATGTTTGATAATGTATTTCAAAACCACCTTAAAATACATATTTTATCTTAAAAAATATCGAGAAAGATAAACATATAAAGATCTACTTATCACTTAATGTAATAAAATTCAATCTTTTTTCTTAAACAAAGAACAATGAACTATTGTACTTATAAAACCTACATCATTTTCTACATATTAATTCATTTTGCAAACTCCAACTGACTCACCACTTCTATTCTCTGCAACTCCCAATTTGAAACTTTGATCCCGAAATTGAAACTCGTCTTTCTCACATCCCAATCCCTAATTTGAAACATCTCTTCTAAAATTGAAATCTCAATCCTCAAATTTCACTTAATCATCTTTATGTAATTTCACTTTTCACAAATCCTAATCCCCTAATTATGTTCACCATTTAATCTCTCTATTATTTCAATTCAAATATGTACCATTTTATTGTGTATCGTGATCCTGAATTTTTTATTTACATTTTCTTTTTAATATTGCAAGAAATTTAATTTTTATGTTTATAGTTTAGAACATATCCATATGTTTGCAAATGTTTGATACTAAAATTAAATAAAAGAAAACAATGGAATGGTTTTTATATTATTTTGAAATAAGATATTTTACCAAGTTTCATAAGCTTTCAGAGAAAGAATCGATAGTAAACAACAATATGGTTAGACTAGGGACAATATTTCCCCACAATCAAAACATGTAATAGATGATGAAAGCTTTCATCTTTAACCTTATGGATGTCATCATTCATATTTCCCTAAAATTGAAACCTATCTTTCTCATATCCCAATTCCTAATTTGAATCATCTCTTCTAGAATTGAAATCTCAATCCTAAAATTCCACTTCTTCATCTCTATGTAATTTCACTTTCGCAAACCCTAATCCCTAAATTATGTTCACCATTAATCTCTTTACTATTTCAATTCAAGTGTGTACCATTTTATTGTGTATCATGATCCTGAGTTTTTCATTTACATTTTCTTTTTAATATTTTAAGAAATTTATTCTTTATGTTTATAGTTTAGAACGTATCCATATGTTTGAGAATGTTTGATACTAAAAATAAATAAAAGAAAACAATGGAATGATTTTATATTAGTTTGAAATAAGATATTTTACCAAGTTTCATAGGCTTGCCGAAAAAGAATCGATGGCAAACAACAATATGGTTAGACTAGGGACTATATTTCCCCATAATCAAAGCATGTTTATATAAGATGAAAGCCTTCATCTTTAACCCTCTGGATGTCATTATTCATTAAGAAAAAAAATAAGAAACTAACAGTTTTTTCATTTTTCTTGAATTTCTTGCATATAAAGAAAATTTGAATAAATAAGAAAGAACTTAAATAAAATTTCTAAAATTTAAGAAAAACTCGTGCAGTAAATGAAAAACTAGAGCTTTTTAAGTAGTGAATTAAGTTTTAAAATGACCACATGTAATCATTGTAAATTTCATGGTTATTCGTCATATACTTTTCCTATTAAAAGAAAGGTTTCTTTTAGAATTAATCAAATATAGATATCAAAAGGAACAAAAGACTTACCACACACATCCACACGATTTTTCTTTAATTACCTCTTCTTTTATTCTTTGTCCAAACATTTGTTCAAGCTTTTCCCATATTTCTTTGGCTATAGAGCAAGTTGAAATGTTCTTGAAATCTTCGTCATTCATAACACAATATAGCATTTTCATAGCCTTGCAATGTGCTTAAATGAGCTTTAAGTGCTTCTCATCCCATTTTTCGTCATTATTTGGACATCAATTCCTTTGTAAATAATCTTCCATACTTCCATGTCATGAGCCGTAATAAAGATTTTCAATTTTATCTTCCATTGAATGTATTTTGAGCTATTGAACCTAGGAGACCTCATTATGATTACCCTTTACAAAGTATTGTATCACAGACCTTAGATATAGGATCACTCTTAGGTTGTTAGACATGCAAAAAAGAACAAGTTAAGATACCAATTGTTAGCTCAAGTGTAGATAACAAAGAAGGGGTGAATTTGTTTTAAATAAAAATATTTAAAATCTTAACCAATTTATATTTTCAAGTATATAAAAAACAATTTAAAGATTTAACACATACTCAAAATATAAAGAGTAGAGAGATAGAGTCAATCACTAAAAATTTATGGAGCTTAGACCTTTCAATTCCTACATTATCTCCTTATACCTTTCTTATCAAGGAGTTTTAATCCACTATCTTTTAAAAAGATACGAATATCATTTCTAGATTAAGGTATAACCTCTACAAGTTACCTTTCAAGGTTAAGGTATAACCTCTATCTAACAAACTCCTAAGAATTTTACCTTTCTTATACAAAGATCACTCAAGGATTACACTCCCATTGGAATACCTTTTCAATAGGTTGAATGTTTGCAAATTAAGTACAAATATGATATATATATATATATATATATATATATATATATATGAATAATTCATAAAATTGGAAAAAAATTAAGCTCTAAACACATGAATGCTATTGATTTTTTGTTAGGTTTGAAATGATAAGATTTTGATATAACCTCTTTAACTTAAGAAGAATTAAATTTGCCAAAGAGCTATTAGAGTATTAAGCAATGTGAGGAGAATAACAAAACACTTAGCAGTTAGGAATTGACTTGAAAAGATTTGAAGAAATATTATGTGTATCAATACTTATTTAAATGGAATTGATATTTCACCATTTCTTGGATTAAGAGGAAATAGACAATGCATCGATACAATATCATTATGTAAGACCCGTACTTTTATATGTATTCCTTTATGATTCCATGATGTACACACAAGTCACATAATACGCGAATCATAAGAAATGAACTTTTTAAGCTCTAAGAGTGATTAGAATGCAACATGATTAGTGAAGCATTTAAATGCAATATTTCATTTGAAATTTTGGAAAGAATAGCAGCTGGAATCCTGCAGATGAATGCCGGATCGGTCTCCTTACATGGCAGGATCGACCTGGTAATTCCATAATAAAATCACAAAGGTTCTAAAGGCAAGCAGATCGATCTCTAGGTAATTTTGCATAAAGAGGATCGATCTCTACCTAAAAGCAGCTCGACCTTGAGGTGATTTTGCATAGAGAGGATCGATCTCTACCCAAAAGCGGATTGATCTCGAGGTGATTCTAGATAGAGAGGATCGATCTCTACCCAAACACAGATTGATCTCCAATGATTTTTGGCTAGAAAGGATCGATCTCACCCTAGGAGCAGATCGATCCCATAGCTTACTTACTGAATATTTGTGTAGTTCAACCAAAGGAAGATCGATCTCTCACCCTAGGAGATCGATCTCACAACACCATTTCTATATAAAAGCTCGACAGACGAGCCTTCTTCCCCAGATTTAACAAATATCTCTCCATAACAAAGTAAACAAGTTTTTCTCACTCTAAGATATCACCACCTTCCAAACAAATTTGAGAAAGGTTATTTTTAACAAAGTTGTTCCTTGTGAGGAGGAGAACAACATAGTCAAAAACTACTAGTTGAAGTTATGAATTGAAGGAGCAAGGTGTTTCCCTATTTTTGGCCAAAGGAGAAAGGTTAAGCTAGGTGAGTTTTCAATACACCAACTTCAAATATGTTAATCTAAATATTTTTATGAGTTGATTGGTGTATGTATTGTTGGCTGAAACATCCTTGAGCATGATTAATCATCCATGACCTAATATGGGTTTAGTGTAAGAAATTGAGCTATGGTTGATTTAATGATGAATTGATTATACTATGGTGTTAGTGATGTTATATGCATGATTTTGAGATGGTTTTGTGAAACCAATACGTTTGAAGAGATGATGATTTAAAGTAGGCATAAGAGGTGTATGATGAAATGCCTTAGTGAAGGAAAGTGATGAACTTAAGGCAAGCACAACAAGTGTTTGCCGAAATAACTATGAGAACTAGGCAACCGTGGTGTCGACCATGGCTAGGCATGGCGCACCAAGCTTGATCGAATGGTCAAGTGGACCAAGCGTTGAGTATTCATGAGAGATCTGAGAATTTTAGACATATTTTAATTATGTAATATGAACTTGAAGTGTAATTTATTGAGCTAAGTGAAATGTATATGTGATGGATGAGAAATAATCCAAGTAATGAATTTTGAAAATTATATTTGGAGATTTAAATGTTAAGTGTTTAACCTAAGTGTGAAACTATGAGGTCAGATCGATCTTGGAGAAGGAGAGATCGATCTGGTGAGTTAAAAATGACAAGGAAGGAGGAACTTAAGCGAGCAGATCAATCTCCAATGGTAGATGATCGATCTCCTTATGATTCTGTAATGAAGGGATCAATCTTATGAGAAAGGGATAGATCTCAAAATGTTTCTGTTTGGGAGAAGATCAATCTCTTCAAGGAGCAGATCGATCTCATGAAGCATTCTGTAAACTAGAGATCGATCTCATAAATGGAGCATATTGATCTCATGTAGCCATTAAGAGATCGATCTCACCCCTCGACAGATCGATCTCCTAGGCATAAAACTGCCCCAAATCGTCCCTAAATTCAAATGCAGATCGATCTCATCAAGAGCCAAATCGATCTCCTACCCTCCGTCTATATAAGGAACCCCTGCTTTCTCCTGCAATTTCATTTTCTCTCTTCAAAACCCCATTTTCATCTGAGCCCTAGCTTTCTCACTCATCCAAAGCACCCATTTTTGTCCAAATCAGAGGCTGTGGCAAGAAGGAAAGTTGTTCCTCATCAAAGGGAGAACAACATACTTGAAAATCGAAAGACGGATTGAATAGAGGCAAGAGATAAGCTCTCCACAAGTTTTAGATAATTTTAAACCTCGATCTTGATATTTGAGATGATTTTGGTGATAATGGCTGTGGGCATTGTGTGGGAATAATTAGAAAATGATTAGGGATTGATGAAATTACAATGTAGTTGGAGTGATTATGATATTTAGTAATTTTGGTAATTTTGGGAATTTTGAGCTATAAATGAAAATTTAGACAATGTGGTGAATCAGCATAGATATTGTGGCATGGGAAGTCTAGGATGTTGAGATGTTGTGAATGAGATTGTGGATTGTGATAGAGTTATGAGAATTGAGAGATTTAAGGTGTTATGAGCAATTATGCTTGATTTTGAGAATTGAGGTTACTGTGATGATGAGTATTGATGTTTTAACATCGTTTAGACAGCTCGGGAGTTCCAGAGTGGAATGCGAGACTAGTCCGTGACAAGGGGGAAACGATTACACTATACGAGGTGCAAAGAGGTAATGTAAGACCCGAAAATTCGGTGTCATTTTAAGGAATTGATATTTAAAAATATGGATTAGTGTAATCTTGATCAAAAATCGAAGAAATAATTTAATTTCGAATCCAATTGATCAAGATATAAATTATCAAAATTTATCAAAATTTTTGTCTCGAAAAACGAGCCCAAAAATAGTGAAAAATATACCGAAAAGGTAAAATCGGACTGATAAATTCATTTACAGACTAAATGAATTTAATAGAAATTTTTGAGATATTTTTAAGATATTTTAGATATTTTTGGGATATTTTGGGATATTTTAAGATTTTTATTATTATTTTAAGAATAAAATAATAATAAAAATATATATTAAAAAAAAAAAAAATCTGATAAAAAAAAAAAACAAAAAAAAACAGAAAACGAAAAAAAAAAAAAAAAACAGAAGCAGCAGAATCGCGAAAACAGGAGGGAACCGTTCCTCCCCTGTTTTTCCTTCACCGGCGGCAACGGGCGGCGATGGAGGGCGAGAGGTGCCAGGCGAAGGGTCGGCCGGCACCGAGGGACCGTCCGAGCGCCACCACGCGCCCCAGAGCGCCACCGGCAGAGAGATCGGAGGGGGAGAGGCCGCGGGAGAGAAGGGGCGATTCGGCCGCCACCGGCGCCGATCGACCCCAGGCCAGGCCGAAAGGAGGCTCCCCAGCCCGAGCCAAGTCGAACGGCGGCGGAATCAGGCCGGGAACCGGCCAGCAGCGCCGGCAACGGCGAAATGCCCACTGAACCGGTTCGGACCGGTTCAGTGTGAAAAGGGACTGAACCGGTCCGAACCGGTTCAGGAGGAGAGAGAAAGAAGAGAGAGAAAAAAAAAAAAAAAAAAAATTTCATCGAACTTCGGGTAAGTCGATACGAGGTCAAAAGTGGCAGATTTAATTTTCGATAAATTTATTTGAATTATATTTAATCGAAAATTAGCCCGAAAATGAAAAATACGAAATTGTGCAGTTCGACGATTAATTCCGAACGGAAGCCTGATCGAACTTCGATTCGCGCATCATCGCACAATATCGGGTAAGTAACGCTCATTTAAGACAATTTATGTGATTAACGCGTATTTAAGATTTAATTTACGCATTTCGGATTAAATTTCGGATTTAGTGAATTATAGTCGAAAATTCGAATAAACTGTCGTAAATGATATTCGGGCTATCCAAAGAGTTTGGAACGAAGCCCAATGGGTATTGATAGGCCCAATGAGCCGATAGACCCTGATGAAGGGAATTAATACGTGAAAACGGGCTTAATACGGATTAAGGCTCGATTAAAGTAATTAGGCCCATTTAGAGTAAACGGGCCCAATTAAGTGAAATGAACTGTATTAAATGTGTAATACAGTAGGAAACGTGTAATTAATCCAGTGAATGGTTAAATGCAGCTCCAAAGTCATATTGAGAGTTGACCGGACTGCGAGATTTGGACAGCACAGAGGAAGAGAGGTCACATTACGTGATCCGAGGTAAGGGATCTATGGGAGCTATTAGAGATAGCTGTACGTATTTTCATGGTCGTTTACAGTCAATTAAATTTCGTATAGCGTATAGATATGAAATTTCTGGATAGTACCCAAATATGAGAAAATTACGAAAATACCCTTAGACTCAGGAATTTTAGAAATGCATAAAGTGCATGCAATCCATGTTTTCTCTGTGAAAAAGAGATTTTTGTGAAGCTAAAATGATAGACTGGCTCATGACTTGACTGTATGCATTAACTTGCACGTTTTTCTAAAAAAAATGATTTGATTGACAAGTGATTTGATGGGATGTTTCCCTCTCATTTTGTTTTGTACCGTTTTGCATATTGCACTCGGTTTTGAGTACCACTGTGGTGGAAAATAGAGCCAGATGTCTATTTTGTGTGTGTGAAATCGTGCTGGAGCTATGATGAGATCTGTGAATTGATCCAGATCCGCTCCCACTTGATTTTGGGTATTTCATCTGTACAGACCGTGCTGGAGCACTGCTCGCACTGGATTCTGTTGTGATTTGTGATTGAGATCGTGCTGGAGCCCTCGAGTTGAGTAGGAGGCTGTCGCAGCAGGGGCCCAGAGAGGTCGCTTGTGGTAGGCAGGACCTCACACACTGATTTGCTCGCACTAGATCTGAGACGACAGGCTATGGTTGATAATTTATTTGGTTGGGGTGGTGAGCTTTTGACTCAGGCACCTACAACTATGTGGTAATTGTACTGTGGTTCATGGAGTACGCTGTACCGTGTAGACAACATGGAGTACACTGTACCGTGCAACTATGGGATGTGAGGATTGCGTCTTTGGACTCGGGCATGCTTTGTCATTGCTCTGTTTTGTGATAGTCCTTAGATAGGAGCCGATGGATAGACTAATCCCCTCCTCGGACTCAGAGACACCCTGGCACACCTGATCCGTGATAGCTTGTGGGTCTCGGACTTTGGCCAAATGTTCCCTTGGATTTGTGTTGAAATCCCTGCCTAGTCTCACATGTTTTTATTGGTTTCGATGATGAAACTAATTTTGATTTGATTTCTGTGTTGAAGCCGTTTGAAATGAGATTATGAATTTAAAGTGAGTTTCAATACTGAACACAGAAAGATTTTACTCTGAATGAGTTTTGATATTCGGTTTTGGGCATTAAATTGCTATGTGTTTTACTATGATGGTTTTGTAAATGCCATGAGTTTTTCGGCATAAACCATGCATCATGAGCATCGTGGATAGTTTGATTATCTACTTGCTTTATAAATTAATGAGTGTTTTAAAAAGTAAATGCATTTGTTTTACGAGTTGATAAAACATGCATTATGAGCATCGTAGATAGTGTGGTTATCTACCTGCTTTCATATATTTCTTACTGAGCGCGTTATGCTCATCCCATTATTTTTTCCACCTCTACAGAGCATTTCAGTAGAGTGTATAAGCTGCGTCCGTCCTGCGATCTTTTACACACAGCTATCCAGTAGCATCGAGGTATGCACACATGTACTTTTGTATCTGAATAATAGTGTACAGTGATGTAGTCATGTTATATGGGGGATGTATATGTTAGGCAATGTAAACGAATTTTAAATTCTAAAATGATAATTTTATAAGCTTCCGCAATATTTGTGCCTGGGACGAAAGTATTGCCTGTTATGCATATATATATATAATATATGAAAACTGAGTGAGGGATATTGACTCACAGCCCAACAATTGAAATGTGGTAAGTTCGCGAAAAATTTGTAGTGATTTTTGTAAATTTGGGTCGCGACAGGTAAGGGAAACTAAACCATTTGTGTATGTGATTTGTGAACTATTATAGCATGATTTGCGATTTATAAAACAAGCATGTTTGATGTGTTATGTTTTGATGAGAATGCACATGATTTTTATAGCCGGTTAGAGCCCAATGTTTTTATGAGTTTATAAGCTACGTGTGAAACCGCTTTATAAACCGTTGAGTTTGTGTGAGAAATGAATTGGGCTCTACGTTAAGGCAATATTGAGATTTGAGAAATATGTGCGTGCTTTGCCGGTTGGAACTCGATTTTAATATGTTTTGTGTTGAGTACAAAACGATTTTAAATGAGTTTTATGAGAGAAAAATCACTATGAGTTCTGCGTGAAGGCAAACCAGTTTTATATGATAAAGACTTAGGTGTGTAATTTTGAGTACACACAGGGCATTGCTCTAGTAGCATGTAAGTCTGATACTTCTCCATTCTGGTAACGTGAGAACCCCTATTCTGTGGTTGTGCCACGTGTATTTGGTGGCTGTGCCACGAGCGAACCCTATTATGTGGTTGTGCCACGTGTATTTGGTGGCTGTGCCACGAGCGAACCCTATTCTGTGGCTGTGCCTTGGTGGCTGTGCCACGTGTGTTTGGTGGCTGCGCCACGTGCATTATTATTACAGTGTTTTTATCACGTTTATCGAGAAAACCATTATCGCATTATTTTCACATGCTTGTTACTGCTCTATACTGAGCCTTTTATTTCATGTTTTCACATGATTTTGAGATATGGGAATGTTGTTTTGAGAACTTTCATGCTATGATTTCAAATGAGTATACTGAGTTTCACATGCAAATAAATATTTTGTGATGTGCATTATGGTTTATATAAATGAGTTCCCTTACCCCCTTACTGAGCGATTTAGAAGCTCACCCTGTTTTCTTTCCCCCCCAGATTTCTTCAAGTGAAAAGGGTTTCCCTGCGACGTATGGAGTAGTGGCTAGTGGAGGACTTGAGTTCCAGGCCATATATTGTATTTTGAGGTATCATTTATCTTTTCATGTACCCAGACAATTATTGTAATTATAGACACTTGATGTATAACCTTGTATGGGATGTATTAGGATTAATCAACTTGAGATTGAGTAATGTATATGATATGATATATACTATCTAATGATGAGATCCTGAGGTATGATATGCATGATGATGTTTGACACTGCACAGGAATGCACTTATAAATGTGTATTGATGTAAATAAAAAGTTTTAAATTAGCCATATTTTTCGCGTTTCCGAGGCGTGACAATTCAGCTCAATAAGGCATTGTGGGCCTAAGGCCGACCTAATAGGAATCAGCAGGCTTGATGTACCCAATAGATTCTCGAGAAATGAATAGTACAATCGAAATAGACTTAAGAGAAAGTAAGACCCAATAAGAGTAAATGGGCCAATAAGTTAAATCGATTTTAGTGAAAGTGAAATAACGATAAATAAACTGTATTTAATATGATAAATAATTTCGTGCAGCTCCGGAGATTATATTGAGAGCGAATCGGACTACGCTATCAAGCAGTTTTGAGGAAGTGGAATTACTTGACGCGATTCCAAGTAAGGGAATTTTGTGAGTATTTATAAGTAGCTGCACGTATTTTGAGGGTGTTTACAGGGCATTAAATTTTTTTGGTTACCTAGAAAAGAACTAATAATTTTTATGAAAAAATTTGTATATAGGTGAAAGAGACTATTTTGCCCCTTGGAGCAAATTTTACAAAAGGGTAGTAAGGCTACTAAATTGTATTGACATCATGTTTTGATATTTTTATGAAATATATTGCTTCGATTTCATAATTTCATGAAATAGCACGAGTCAGGTGCTAACTTTGATTTTGAACTTGTTTTGTTGAAATAGAGTCGCCTATCAAATTTATATGAGTTTAATCGTGTTGGAACTTTGCTCGCATTAGATTTTGATATTTTAATATGCATGAAATGTGTTGGAGCCTAGCTCACACCATATTTTGAGTTGAGAGGCATGCAAGTCGTATTGGAGCTTTTGCTCGTACGTGGGTTTTCATTTAATTTCTTATGCACATAACCGTACTGGAGCTTTGCTCGTACATGATTTTACCATTATTGATTTTGCATAAAGTCGTACTAGAGCATTGTTCGTACGAGAATTTTTATTGATTATGCATGAAATCGTGCTAGAGCCTTACTCGTACTGGACTTTTCACACTGTGATATGTAATGAGTCGTGCTGGATGCCTCATGTAGACTGTGTGTCACACGAATGAGATGTCCGCACGAGTCGTGCGGGATGCCTCGTGTAGACTGTTAGTCACACAGGTGATATGCTCGCACGTGCACTTGAGACTTAATCGGTTATACATGGTATGAGGTAGATAAGACCTACTGCAGGCACCCCGACCGTGATATGGGTCCATGGAGTACGTTGTACCATGTATATCACATGAAGTATGCTGTAATGTGTGGTGATGATGTTAAGTTGTAGTCTGGCGGGTAGGATTTGACCCACCTCCCGTTACAGCGTGATGCCCCGCACACCGGGATCCATGTGGTCTGGGATGATAATGACATAGTTGGCCAACAGAGTCCTGGATTGTATACAGTGACCACCTATCTTGTAACGACCCTTGACCCTTGAAAATCGAAGGATTTTTTTTTTTGAACTTAATTTACTCACTTATTCCCTTATTCACTTAGGCTGTATTCCTGTTCAGTGTCAATCCTTAAAAATATTTCATTTCATTTATCCTTATACAGATTTCATCCCGACACATTATTTTCAATAGATGTCTGTGCATACAAATAGTCTGGTAAAGAGATAAGAATGTATACCTCTTGCATAATACAAAAGGTAGCCTGGGGAAGCTCATATCCGTCAGCCTACGTTGTCTACGCAGCATTTATTAGCTGTAATTCACTGCAAAAATTTGAGAGATAGAGAGGTGAGCTTTTGGGGAAAAGCCTAGTAAGGTAATGCTCTTAAAGTAGTTCTGATATATAAAAACATTTGAAGTTGTTCATAGAACGAAACTTAATGCAATACATAAATTTCCATTTCATGCATAATCGTCATAAAGCATGCGTGTCTTTAAAACAAATCACATGCTTAACCATTTTACAACTTTTCGTAAACCTTTCATGATCATTTCATAAATCATTTCGTAAACAATTCATGAATATTTTATAGTCATTTCGTAAACATCTCATGAACATTTCATAATCACTTCGTAAACATTTCATGCATATTTCATAATCATTTCGTAAACATTTCATGAATATTTCATAATCATTTTGTAAACTTTTCATGAATATTTCATAATCATTTCGTAAGCATTTCATGAATATTTCATAATCATTTTGTAAACTTTTTATGAATAATTCATAATCATTTCGTAAATATTTCATGAATATTTCATAATCATTTCGTAAACTTTTCATGAATAATTCATAATCATTTCGTAAACATTTCATGAATATTTCGTAATCATGAAAACACATATTCATTCATCGTAGTCGATTTTTCATAATCGAATCGAGGAGACTAGGCTATAACTAAGTCATGCGATACGTGTCATTCTCCGTGGAGAGTCATCATACCTATGGCCATGGTAAGGGGGGCTGTAGACTGGATCAGGTTCGTACAACAATAATAATTATAAACATAGGTAGTATTTTCTTATTTCTTCTCATATACTAGCACATAACTTGTCACGACCCAATTCCATTCTCTTTAACCGAAAATCACTGAAAATTTTTCGCGTTTTACTGTTACCTTACCCGGTCGTGAACTAAATTCACCACACACTGTTGGGCTGTGAGTCAATAATAAACACCACATCTCATTCATTCTCAATTAATTAAAACGATGTCATACATTTGCATTTAAATCTTGTACTTATATAAGAGTATGTTTACTGACATCTACATCCCCATAATTACAACTCAAAAAAATACTATGCTTTTACATTGTTTAGATACAAAAAGAATCACTGTGTATATACCTCTTAGCAATGGAGATGCAGCGGAGTCCAAAATACCACGTCTCAGTCCTTACTGGGCTACTATGCACGCTCTGTAGGGGGAAAAATAGAGTGGGATGAGCAACCACACGCTCAATAAGGCAATAATGTAAGCATGGTAGATAACTACTCTATCTACGTGCTGATAGTGTTATGCATAAATCATTTATGGTAGGAGCATGAGGAATAAAACTATGCCATGTGAATATACATATATATCATGTATCAAAATCATGTGCATTGGCATATAAAACATGGTAGAAACATCATGTATAAATCATCTCATGCTCAATCTCATTTAAATTCATAAAAAGGGCAATTCATTAAGAAACCTCCTTTTTAAACCAACATCATAAAACCTCTTTCTCAACACATAATTACCACCAAATCAACTCACAATCACAACCACATTTTTATTTCACAATTCACGCATGTGTATAAAAACTAGGTCACTATCTCAAAAGTGCCTATGTGGACCATTACGTCATAAATCATCCCAGACCACACGCATCCAGGTGTGCGGGGTATCACGCTGGCACGAAGATGGATTATCCCTCGCCAGACTTTCCCACCACATAACCATCATGCGGTACATCGTACTCCATGTGATATACACGGTACAACGTACTCCGCAGACTCATATCATGATTGGGGGTGCCATTCCTAGGTCTTACCTACCCCATACCAAGAGTTTTCCGTATCCGTGAAGGAGAGCCTCCCTGCCAAACAGAGCCTCCCCGCCTAACAGAGCCTGCCTGCCTCCTCGGGCTTAAGGATGTAGGGCTTAAGGATCCTTCCGTAAGAGAGCCTCCCCACCGAACAGAGCCTCCCCGCCTAACAGAGCCTCCCCGCCTCTTTGGGCTTAAGGATGTTGGCTTAAGGATGTAGGGCTTAAGGATCTTACCGTACCCATGTAGGAGAGCCTCCCTGCCTAACAGAGCCTCCCTGCCCCTCCAGGGCTTAAGGATGTTGGCTTAAGGATCCCACCGTAAGAGAGCCTCCCCGTCGAACAGAGCCTCCCCGCCTAACAGAGCCTCCCCGCCTCTTTGGGCTTAAGGATGTTGGCTTAAGGATGTAAGGCTTAAGGATCTTACCAACTTTCATAACCTTGTACGTATCACAATGTGCAAACTTGTGCGAGCAAAGCTCTAGCACGACTCATGCATCCTCTCATAAAGAGACGCGTACGAGCATAGCTCTAGTACGGTTATACTCATAAGACAAACCACTCAAAAGCCACGTACGAGCAGAAGCTCCAGTACGGTTTATAGACATCATCATAGTTTCCAAATCAAGGTACGAGCTAAGCTCCAGCACGTTTCATACAAATGAAAACATAGAAATCCAGCGCGAGCGAGGCTCTAGCGCGATTTATGTCATACAAATACGATAGGCGGCTCATACACAATCAAACGATCCCGGCAATCGGGTTTAGCACTCACAAATGCTTTTCCACAACAACAATACAATACTAGCCGACCCATCTACAAGCTTGCTTAAAACCAAGCAATTTCGTTTTGAAAAGCATCAAAACAATAGATTTATGCAATTATTAGCCTTACTATCCCATTTCATAAAATCCACTTCAAATCCAAAACCACGCATATACTCATCATCATTCACGAATACCATCAATCATTTATTTGAGCAACCATGCATTTCATAAAACACCCAATATTCACCCACAAGTTCAAAGTACGAGCAGCTACCTCTATATACTCACAAAATTCCCTTACCTAGAATCGCGATGCGTAATTCCACTTCCTTAAGCTGCTTACTCGTACGGTTCGATTCGCCTTCAACGAACTCTTCGGGACTGCACAAAATCGTATCCCGCATTATATTCGATCCATATAATATGACATCGTGCGCTCACTATAGTCAATTCGACCTATAGTTTTCTGTTAATGCTTGTGAGGCCTCGTTTCATTACTTATCCATAACTCGAGTCTATGGATCTTCTTAGGCCTATTAACTTATTCAAAATCGATATTAAATCGACATTAAGCTCATAGTGTTCATATTCCATGAATTCCCTCACTATGGAATTTATCAAGCATATACATACCCATTTTCACAATTCCTCCAAACTCACAATGTAATCTCATTTAACCATCTAAAATCATAAACATTACCTCAATAACAACTTTAGTAATGCCCATAATTCATAAACTCATTCAACCCATATATTCTCACATCATACCCATTCTAGGTTTTCTAGGTTACACCAATTCCACCACATCCCTAGATAACTTATCCATCAATAGTCATGCCAAACAACTCCAAAATCAATTAAATAGACAATGTATTTGGATTGGAGTGTTAGAATCCTACCAAATATGATTTTTCTTCTTGCTCCAAATGGAAATGCCCTTAACTCCTTCAATACCAACAATGGAAAGATGCCTTCACACTATGTTGTTCTTCTCTTTAATAAGAACAACTTTGCCTCTAATGGTCTCTCTTTAATTCTTGCTGGAAATGGTTGATTTTAGAGAGGGAAAGTTAGGTTTTTGGGTTGAAAGTGAAAGGTTAGTGTTTTTCCCGAGATTTCCTGATTTTCAACCCTCCTTATATAGAAATAGCTTGAGGAGATCGATCTGGTCCCTTAAAATCCCTCTTTTTCACGGCATTTTTAAGCCTGAGATCGATCTGTCGAAGCATGAGATCGATCTGTCTAAGCATGAGATCGATCTGTCGAAGCATGAGATCGATCTGCTCCCAAACAGAGAGCTAAGGAGATCGATCTGGGCGCTTGGGGATCGATCTTTTCACTACAGAATGCTTGGGAGATCGATCTGGCTCCATTGGAGATCGATCTGCTCTATTCTTTCCCCCAAATAAGAGTATTCTGGCTCTTCCAGATCAATCTCTCATCCTATGAGATCGATCTGGCCCTCATGTTTTCCAGATTTGCTGTAGTTTCCTTGCTGCAACTCATACCAATACATCCTTAATCTATTTCCATGGCCATTTTCTCATCCATCCACCTTTATAACTTGAAAAAGGCATCCATTCATACCTTATGCACATTGAAACTTGTGTGCATTCATTGTATGTCCAAAGGTATGCTACATGAAACCAAATGGAAGCATAACTCCATTCCATTTTGCCATACTACTCATCTTGAGTTTCAATCACATCCATCGCTTGCCAGAACTCATTTCTTCATATTCGTACTCAATGAAACTTGTATGTACGTTACAATTCATATTACACATACATACATTGAATCCATGGACTTACATCAATTATACTTTACATTACAAGTCCATTCATATTATTTGATCCAATTATACACATTACCATTATACATATACAATTATACATATACGCGGTCTTACATAGCTAGGGCACAGGCACCTGTGGCACTCACCATACGGGGAACATTCATCCGTGCTGCGTGAGCACGAGATACTACCAAAACATTATCGTAAACCACCAGTAGCACGACATCTTCCGCAAAGGTTGAGTCAAGTGCTAAAGGGGCCAACGTACCGGCACCCCAAGTGGTGTAGCCGGAACACCACAAGAAGTAACCATGCATGAAGCCTATAGTCTCAAAACAGAGTTTTCAAAATCTTTCTTGGGTTTTATAACCCATAAACTCATATAGAGTAATAAAATCGAATTCCTTGTAATCTGAAAACTCTTTCATAAAACAGAAAGATTGTGTGGAACTTTGTTCCCGTAGGACTCAAGAGGTGGCCCCCACAATCCCCTTTCGAAAACAAATTTCTTTTCTTAAATACTTTTGAAATTGTCGAAAGTTTCTTTAACAATATGGATATAAAAACATAAATAAATGTAAAACATCCATACACTTCATACCTTAGGAAATTCATTTCACAACATGGAAAATACTCAGGGAATATTTCGACAATTTAAAACATGCTTCGCAAGTATGAAAGCATTGATGAATCATTTCAAATCATATGCTCTTTCATAAGATCATTTATCGGTGAAACAAATATGCATTATCAAAACTAAGTTAAATAATACCCCTTACCTCGATTTAACGAAAATCTCAAATTCGAGCGGTGACGCCTCCTAGTATCTCCTTTAAACCCTTCTATGATTCTCCTACACCGAAATTTGTATTTCTTAGTATCCTATTTATCGAATTAACTACGATGCGTCAAAATCGTAACATTGCTTACCTAGGCGAAAATACACCCGAAATTATAAAATACGTACAATTATCTCTAAAACTTGTATAAATTTATTACTTCGGAGTCTGTCCGTAATCCTTGATTACTTCGACTTAGCGAGTCGACGGGTCCGATCCTCTCGGTAAATTTCCTAGAGCTCTTCCCTGAATTTTCAAAATTAGTACCCTTATTTTCCTTCCTCGATTTTTTCTCTATTTCCAATAATATATATATATATATATTTATATTACTTTCTTCTTCTCTTTTTTTTTCTTGGTTACTATTCATACTTTTCTTTTCTTTTTTTCTTTTTTTACTATTCATTTGAATTTTTCCAGCCACTTTTCCTTCCTTCTTCATTTTCATTTTGCTTGCTACTGTTCATCATCTTTCTCCAGGGCTCGGCTTCACTGCTCATCTTTGTTTCGAGGAGCTCGGCGTTGCCATTTCTCCCTTCATCGTTCACCATTCCGCTGTCTTTCTCTACCCCTTCCGGCACCACCATCATCTCTGATCACCGTCTTCAGCACCTCTCCTATCTTCCCTTGGAACCGAGGAGGACCCCTGTTCTCATCTTTAGTTTGCCACCAAATGGAGAAGGTTGAAATGCTTTGATTCCTCCTCCTACCTCGTCAACTTGGTTCCAGTCGTAGAAAGAGAACTCTTCCATCTATGTTTCAGCCGCTGCCAGTTGCCTAGCTTTCCAGGAGGCCGAACAGTCCTAGTTTTGGCATCACCTCATTAACTCGTTTCTCTTTTCTCCAACAGGTCAGGATTAGACCTTGCTTACTGCCCATTGGTTTCTATTGCATTTTTCAACATCAGTCTCGTCTTTTTCCTTCACTATCTTTCTTCCTCCGCATAGCATACTGACTTCAGACTTTCTCCTTTCCTCTGTTTCACGTTGTTCAGCCCAGAATAAAAGGAAGAAGAGTAGCAACTGAAGTTGGCTCACCCGATTTTGCACTTATTTCTTCTTTCCTCTTACTGTTTCTCTCCTGCACATTTTCTGTTTCCTCCCTTTCTCGATGTTCACTTCCTTTTCGCATCCTTGTTCTGTTTCGATATGTATAAATATATTGTATACACATATGCATTATTAGAAACATATATATATATATATATATATATATATATATATATATATATATATATATAAATGGACGTTTATCATCCTTCCTTCCTAACTGCCCAGCGTAGGTTCCTCTTCCCTCTCATTTCTTTTCATCACTGAATGTCAGCATCTCTTATCAGCCTATTCACGTTTTTTCCTGTTGCATTTTTTTTCTACTGCACTAGCACTTTACCTACTGTCCTCTGCTAAGTTCAATCCCATTTTCCTTAATCCTTTGTTGATGGGACGCTACCTATAGCTACTTGTTACTGCTACTGTTTTCTGCAGGAGTTTCCAGTAACTACTCCATTCTTACCGTGTGTTATCCTATGTCCCTTAGCTCACGTCTTTTGTCCCTCGTTTCCAGGCAGTTCACCAACTTCTCCCATCTCACTTTCCTTCCAGTTCGATTTCACTCCCCCCTCACGTTTCTGCTTGGCTGACATTCCATATCTTACTTATACAAATTCATTCAGCCTTTGTCAGTTCCATATCATTTCGGTTTCAGTCCTCCAACATGCTTCACAACTTCCTTTTTCACCTTATAGCTTATATCATTTATATATATATATATATATATATATATTCCTCTTGATCTCTACCAGAGTCATGCAGTTTCGGTCAACCCTATTCCCTTACTATCGACAGCTGTCTCCCTAGTTCCACATTTCCACACTTCAGTACTTCAGTCCAATTAATGTTTTCAAACTTTGAGCTACAAAATTTCTACCATTTTACAGTTGTTTCCCATAGTAATTACATATTTTATTCCTTCCGATTCGTTCCAGGCAGCAGGACATTCAATATCCTTAGTCTTAAGTCCTGTCTTTCGGTTTCTTTAACTACCTACTCCCTTATTTTCCTTTGGTTAAACCAGTCCTCATCACTGCCACCTTTATGTTCTCTTTTCTTTCTTTACATCTCCTGCTGCAGTAGAGCCTTATGGGTTTGGCTCATTGCAAGCCAAACCCCGTGCTTCAGATTTTCTTTTCTATTGCTGTTGCTAACAGCAGCAAATAAGGGTACTCGGGTTTTGCTCCAATGATGCCAAATTTCTTACTTTCCCTTAAAGTATTCGCATAATCATAAAGATATATATAGACAAGTCCTTTTATATATATATATATATATATATATATATATATATTTAAATGGAGCTCTCGACCATGTAGAAGCATATGTATATTTATTTATATATATACACACATATATATATATATATATGTATATACCTGGATATATATCTATAGATATGCATATATGTATGCATATTCCTGTAGTCATTTATTCTTAGGGCCGATATATTTTATTTAGTTAACTCTTTCAAGTCTCACAACACATACAATTTAATTTAAATCATTGACTAAGGGATCAAAATCTTTAATTTCAATGGTTACATTGTTATACATGGTTAAAACCAAGTACATAAAAATTTCGGGTACTTACATTCTCCCCACCTTGGAAAATTTGGTCCCCAAATTTCGGAGTACCTTAGTCCTTAAACAGGTGTGGGTACTTCTCTCACATCAAGCTCTACAATTCCCACATGGCCTCTTTCGAAGTGTGGTACTACCACAGAACTTTGACTAGAGGGATTGTCTTAAACCGTAACGCTTTGTCTTACCGTACTTAACTGCCAATATACTCTTAAGAGATTTGATATGTCTTTACCATTCTCTGGATTCATAGTATATTTCTATAAATGAGCTTCTGTCGACATTAATTTCTTTACTATTGATCATTGGGTACACAATTCCATTTTAAAAATCTCCATAAATCATCAATACCAATACCAATACCAATTCTTGTCGTAGCACCCATATGCGTTTGATTAGCTACGTCAATACAGTATTTATCATTGTACTGAGTCCGTCTGATTCATTTAAATCAAGCCCAGTTTTCAACTTTCCGGCTTGCTACTATGACATAAGTGTCAGTATCAGAAAGGAACCACTTCTAGTTGAGGTTCACTAAATATTTCAATAACTCATATCCTTGACCAATATACGTAACGCCGTCCCGTAATCACTTCTGCTCAAAGCCCTAACTCGAGTCATTCATCATTTTTTTGTATTTGATAGCTTTTGTAAAATTTAATACTTAACCTTCATGATCAGTAGAATTCCATCATTCTTCACAGTACAAGTAATGGTATCCTGACTTCAAAGACAAATATTTCGACTGCCAATTTCAATTTATCCATTAGTCACACTCATTCTCTGTTCATATCACTTGATCTGAATAATTTAATTTACCAGAGTATTCATACATCGTATACATCTCTTGTTCATAGTATCACCTGTATTCAGAATCTATCACATTTCAAACTTGCCTTATTTCGTACATCAATTATATCAGAACTCTTTCCTTATTCCAATTAAGTCTCACATTCGAAACATAAGCATGAGTAATTCACAATCTTTAGACTCGATACATAATTCATATTCCAAGGTCTTCCTATATCTCAAACTCTAAATCATCTTAAAGAGTTTTAGGTCTTTCCCACTGATCCATAATTACTGCTTTGGGAGAATCCAATTAACTCTCATTCTTTTATATAACGTGACCAAGAAGACTTCGGGTATCCTTAAAAATTAACGTCATTACACTCCCAAGTGGGTTACTTAGTCTGATAATCCCCTTTTCATATAGTCCTTGTAATTGCTTCCTCAACATTTTAATTCAATCCTGTAAGTAGTGTGACCTTCACTTATACTTTTAATTCTATAATTTATCTTTTCAATTACAGTGAGTTTACTCTATCACTCTCACTGCTTTTTTAGTACATCACTTTTCTGTCACTTTCTTTATCTTTTCATTTTCTTAGTACCCTCAAAATATACATTTCATATCATTACAGTTGCGCCTTGCGCACTGCTTCCCCCAAATAACATCCAATGGGGATAGTCTAGCTCGATTAAGGATCTTAGTACCTCCTATGAGTTTCCTGGATTTTCTCCTTTTCAGATCTCTACTTATCCAGATCATTCTTTTTCCAAAGCTATAAATTTAATTTCATATTCATCCACAGACTTGTTACTTTATGTTCGATTGCAATCATTTCTTCCATAATTGCCACTTAATTTCATTCGAAATGTGCTGCTGCCTAAGGGCCTTCAGAATATATCCCATGTAATTTACTGATGTCGGCTCTCGGATTAAATCGGGGAACTTCCCTCCGAGTTTGACTTCCCATCTTGATATTGCTGCTACAAGTGCACTTCTTTATAGTAGCACACTCTGAAAATCTGTGTAGCTTCTCCAATCCTTTAACAAAAAAGTTGCAAAAGCAACTTTCTCGGTAGAGTTACTTCTAAAATCATCAAGCTTTTCTATCTCATTCATTCAACACTCCGAATCGCTGAATTCTTAACCTTGTTGAAAAATGAAGGCTTAAACTCTTGAAACTGCCCCCAGTCTATTAAGCTCACAGTCATACTCTAAGAATCCATCCAAGTTTTCCAATTTAATTCTCCAGTTTTCTATTACCATTGGATTCTTGATTTCAGTATGTAATAGCATGCTATCCTCCGAAATCAGCTCGGTCTCTATCCGTTAGTGAACTTACAAACATTTCTTGACCTCACTTCCCATAACATTGGGTCATATATTTTCAGGGATGTAATTCATAATTCATACTCATAGACAAATCAATTTCCTTGTGCTAGACCCATAAATTTCATTCGCAGTTTCTTTAGTCTCATTCATATAGTTTTCTATAACTACTGGGTCTTTTATCCCATTTAACAATGGTAGTCTGAACTTCTTAAACTGCCTCATCCCATGTAGCTACTACTCCTAACCCAAGTAATCATCATTCTGCTATGGAGCTACATGAGCAGGCATATTTGTAGTTCTGAAATATCTCTAAAGGCTGTGCGGGCGTATCATGAGTAATTTACCTGTCTATTCTTCCGTCTACCCCATCACCTAATCTAGCCTGTGTCTCACTTTTTTCATAATATATTCAATACTCCGCTCAATCTTAGCAACGTGTATCTTAATACCTCATGTCCTTTCCACAGGACCTGATGGAGCACGCTCAACATCAATTTCAATCTCAGTATCATTATGAGTCTCATATGATGACTCTGTATGATTCTCAGGCCTACCTCAACGACCTCTAGTCCGTGATCTAATTTCTCGTGTAAACCAAATATTAAGTCTTAACTTCATTAGGTATACTTAGTCTACAACCAGACAAACACAGACATTTGGGATGTAATCTTATCCTTATTATTGACACTGACAGTATTAGACAGCCTCGGCTCTGATACCACTAAATGTAATGACCCTTGACCCTTGAAAATCGAAGGATTTTTTTTGAACTTAATTTACTCACTTATTCCCTTATTCACTCAGGCTGTATTCCTGTTCAGTGTCAATCCTTAAAAATATTTCATTTCATTTATCCTTATACAGATTTCATCTCGACACATTATTTTCAATAGATGTCTATACATACAAATAGTCTGGTAAAGAGATAAGAATGTATACCTCACACATAATACAAAAGGTAGTTTGGGGAAGCTCATATCCGCCAGCCTACGTCATCTACGCAACATTTATTAGCTGTAATTCACTGCAAAAATCTGAGAGGTAGAGGGGTGAGCTTTTGGGAAAAGCCCAGTAAGGTAATGCTCTTAAAGTAGTTCTGATATATAAAAACATTTGAAGTTGTTCATAGAACGAAACTTAATGCAAAACATAAATTTTCATTTCATGCATAATCGTCATAAAGCATGCGTGTCCTAAAAACAAATCACATGCTTAACCATTTTACAACTTTTCATAAACCTTTTATGAACATTTCATAAATCATTTTGTAAACATTTCATGAATATTTTATAGTCATTTCGTAAACATCTCATGAATATTTCATAATCACTTCGTAAACATTTCATGCATATTTCATAATCATTTCGTAAACATTTCATGAATATTTCATAATCATTTCGTAAACTTTTCATGAATAATTCATAATCATTTCGTAAACTTTTTATGAATAATTTATAATCATTTCGTAAACATTTCATGAATATTTCATAATCATTTCGTAAACTTTTTATGAATAATTCATAATCATTTCGTAAACATTTCATGAATATTTCGTAATCATGAAAACACATATTCATTCATCATAGTCGATTTTTCATAATCAAATCGAGGAGACTAGGCTATAACTAAGTCATGCGATACGTGTCATTCTCCGTGGAGAGTCATCATACCTATGGCCATGGTAAGGGGGGCTGTAGACTGGATCAGGTTCGTACATCAATAATAATTATAAACATGGGTAGTATCTTCTTATTTCTTATCATATACTAGCACATAGCTAGGGCACGGGCACCTGTGGCACTCACCATACGGGGAACATTCATCTGTGCTGCGCGGGCACGAGATACTATCAAAACATTATTGTAAACCACCAGTAGCACGACATCTTCCACAAAGGTTGATTAAGTGCTAAAGGGGCCAACATACCGGCACCCCAAGTGGTGTAGCCGGAACACCACAAGAAGTAACCATGCATGAAGCCTATAGTCTCAAAACAGAGTTTTCAAAATTTTTCTTGGGTTTTATAGCCCATAAACTCATATCGAGTAATAAAATTGAATTCCTTGTAATATGAAAACTCTTTCATAAAACAGAAAGATTGTGTGGCACTTTGTTCCCGTAGGACTCAAGAGGTGGCCCCCACAATCCCCTTTCGAAAACAAATTTCTTTTTTTAAATACTTTTGAAATTGTCGAAGGTTTCTTTAACAATATGGATATAAAAACATAAATAAATGTAAAACATCCATACACTTCATACCTTAGGAAATTCATTACACAACATGAAAAATACTAGGGGAACATTTCGACAATTTAAAACATGCTTTGTAAGTATGAAAGCATTGATAAATCATTTCAAATCATATGCTCTTTCATAAGATCATTTATCGGTGAAACAAATATGCATTATCAGAACTAAGTTAAATAATACCCCTTACCTCGATTTAACGAAAATCTCGAATTCGAGTGGTGACGCCTCCTAGTATCTCCTTTAAATCCTTCTATGATTCTCCTACACCAAAATTTGTATTTCTTAGTATCCTATTTATCGAATTAACTACGATGCGTCAAAATCGTAACATTGCTTACCTAGGCGAAAATACACCCGAAATTATAAAATACGTACAATTATCTCTAAAACTTGTATAAATTTATTACTTCGGAGTCTGTTCGTAATCCTTGATTACTTCGACTTAGCGAATCGACGGGTCCGGTCCTCTCGATAAATTTTTCGAGGCTCTTCCCCGAATTTCCAAAATTAGTACCCTTATTTTCCTTCCTCGATTTTTTCTCTATTTCCAATCATATATATATATATATATATATATATATTTATATTACTTTCTTCTTCTCTTTTTTTTCCTGGGTTTCTATTCATACTTTTCTTTTCTCTTTTTCTTTTTTTACTATTCATTTGAATTTTTCCCGCCACTTTTCCTTCCTTCTTCATTCTCATTTTGCTTGCTAGTGTTCATCATCTTTCTCCAGGGCTCGATTTCACTGCTCATCTTTGTTTCGAGGAGCTCGGCGTTGCCATTTCTCCCTTCATCATTCACCATTTCGCTATCTTTCTCTACCCCTTCCGGCACCACCATCATCTCTGATCACCGTCTTCAGCACCTCTCCTATCTTCCCTTGGAACCGAGGAGGACCCCTGTTCTCATCTTCAGTTTGCCACCAAATGGAGAAGGTTGAAATGCTTTGATTTCCTCCTCCTACCTCGTCAACTTGGTTCCAGTCTTAGAAAGAGAACTCTTCCACCTATGTTTCAGCCGCTGCCAGTTGCCTAGCTTTCCAGGAGGCCGAACAGTCCTGGTTTTGGCATCACCTCATTAACTCGTTTCTCTTTTCTCCAACAGGGCAGGATTACACCTTGCTTACTGCCCATTGGTTTCTATTTCATTTTTCAACATCAGTCTCGTCTTTTTCTTTCACTATCTTTCTTCCTCCGCATAGCATACTGACTTCAGACTTTCTCCTTTCCTCTGTTTCATGTTGTTCAGCCCAGAATAAAAGGAAGAAGAGTTGCAGCTGAAGTTGGCTCACCCGATTTTGCACTTATTTCTTCTTTCCTCCTACGGTTTCTCTCCTGCACATTTTCTGTTTCCTCCCTCTCTCGATGTTCACTTCATTTCCGCATCCTTGTTCTGTTTCGATATGTATAAATATATTGTATACACATATGCATTATTAGAAACATATATATATATATATATATATATATATATATATAGATGGACGTTTATCATCCTTCCTTCCTAACTGCCCAGCGTAGGTTCCTCTTCCCTTTCATTTCTTTTCATCACTGAATGTCAGCATCTCTTATCAGCCTATTCACGTTTTTTCCTGTTGCATGTTTTTTCTACTGCAGTAGCACTTTACCTACTGTCCTCTGCTAAGTTCAATCCCATTTTCCTTAATCCTTTGTTGATGGGACGCTACCTATAGCTACTTGTTACTGCTACTGTTTTCTGCAGGAGTTTCCAGCAACTACTTCATTCTAACCGTGTGTCATCCTATGTCCCTTAGCTCACGTCTTTTGTCCCTCGTTTCCAGGCAGTTCACCAACTTCTCCCATCTCACTTTTCTTCCAGTTCGGTTTCACTTCCCCCTCACGTTTCTGGTTGGCTGACATTCCATATCTTGCTTATACACATTCATTCAGCCTTTGTCAGTTCCCTATCATTTCGATTTCAGTCCTCCAACATGTTTCACAACTTCCTTGATTAACTGTTGTTTCACCTTATAGCTTTTATATATATATATATATATATATATATATATATATATATATTCCTCTTGATCTCTACCAGAGTCATGCAGTTTCGGTCAGCCCTATTCCCTTACTATCGATAGCTGTCTCCCTAGTTCCACATTTCCACACTTCAGTACTTCAGTCCAATTAATGTTTTCAAACTTTGAGCTACAAAATTTCTACCATTTTACAATTGTTTCCCATATTAATTACATATTTTATTCCTTCCCATTCATTCCAGGCAGCAGGACATTCAATATCCTTAGTCTTAAGTCCTGTCTTTCGGTTTCTTTAACTACCTACTCCTTTATTTTCCTTTGGTTAAACCAGTCCTCATCACTGCCACCTTCACGTTCTCCTTTCTTTCTTTACATGCATCTCCTGCTGCAGTAGAGCTTTATGGGTTTGGCTCATTGCAAGCCAAACCTCGTGCTTCAGATTTTCTTTTCTATTGCTGCTGCTAACAACAACAAATAAGGGTACTCGGGTTTTGCTCCAATGATGCCAAATTTCTTACTTTCCCTTAAAGATTTCGCATAATCATAAAGATATATATAGACAGGTCCTTATATATATTTTTAAATGGAGCTCTCGACCATGTAGAAGCATATGTATATTTATTTATATACACACACATATATATATATATATGTATATACATGGATATATATCTATAGATATGCATATATGTATGCATATTCCCGTAGTCATTTATTCTTAGGGCCGATATATTTTAATTAGTTAACTTTTTCAAGTCCCACAATACATACAATTTAATTTAAATCATTGACTAAGGGATCGAAATCTTTAATTTCAATAGTTACATTGTTATACATGGTTAAAACCAAGTATATAAAAATTTCGGGTACTTACATATCTCACATGATATCACATGATTTTATATACATTAAACATGATTTGTGTTATCCAGGGGAGTGATGGGTGAACCTTATGGGATGTTTTTAAATGATGAGGTATTGTTTTATGATGAAATTGATAAGTTTTAATGTGACGAGCATTAGATGTCATACATGATGATTTTTCCTTGTTTGTTTTATATGCCTGCTTTCATATTTTACAGTACATGATATATTTATACACATGCTATATAGTTTTATCTATTACCTCATGCTTTGGATATAAATATTTTTTATATCATGACATTATAAGCCTGTAGATAGTGTAATTATCTACCTGTTTACATTATTGCCTTACTGAGCAAGTTGTGCTCACCCCTTTCACTTTTCACCCCTACAGAGCATCCACAGTAGTTGAGAGTGGGTAGAGACTGCATTCGTGTCGTTCGCTGCTTTCCATCACTAAGAGGTATACACACTGGTATCTTTTTGTATCTAAACATGTAAAGGCACAATACTGTACATGGATGGAATATCGGGGATGTAAACCTATGTAAATACAGTTATGAATGTAATTAGTTAAAGTCAATGGATAATATATCCTAATATGTAAATGTGATATGGAAATTGACGTTAAGGTAAGTACCATGACAGGAGTGACTAATGTCGACTTATAACCCAACTGTTAGTAGTGAAACTGTTCACGACGGGTAAAGAAACAAAAAAAAGTGAAAAATTTATAGCGATTTTAGGTAAAAATGGGTTGTGACAGATATGGTATCAGAGCTGAGTTGACCTCATATGAGTCGGTATTAGTAAGTAAAAAAATTATATCCTCATATTACTGTGCTTTGTTTAGATATAACTGTGTATACCGAGATGGAATTAGACTAATGAATGGTTATGGATATAGGAATTTAGGCATTATGCTTGTCACCCGCCGTGGTAGAAGGGCGAATTCACGTGCTAGAGGCCGTAGGGGTAGACTTGAGAGTCATGCAGAACCACAGATTGATCAGGCTCCACAGGACCCTGTTGAGAGACCAAGGGATACTGAGGCATGCTTCGCTAGGATAGAGCAGAGTATTAAGACCCTTGTTGAGATAGTCATGCAGACATTAGGGGTTGGTGATAGATGAGGTCCAGCCGGACAGACAGCTGCAAAGAGACCTCAGACTACAAAGACCGTTACACCGTCACTAGTTCAGGATACAGCTTCTCTTGTCGCTCCATAGTCGAGCGGTAGTGATCTGGGTTATGATTGTGAGTTGGATAAGTTACGACAGTTCCAGGAGTTTAGACCTTCAATCTTTAGAGGAGTGAAGGACCCGGTTGTTACAGAAGATTGAATATATGAGATGGAGAAGTTGTATGGGTTCTTCAGGTGTAACTCGATTGAGAGGGTTGCTTTTGCCATATTTATGTTTAAGGGCAAGGCAGAACACTGGTGGAGATCTACAATATCTATCTTGAGAGCTCGACACCCAAAGATTACATGAGAGATATTTTTGGAGGCCTTTAGGAGGTAGTATATTCTGGCCACTACACAACGGAAGCTACAAATGGAGTTTATGAGTTTGGTTTAGGGGAACCACTCCGTTGATGAATATGAGTAGAGGTTCATATCCTTGGGGAGGTATGACTCGGATACGTTAAGCAGTGAGACTCGAAAGGTCTAGAAGTTTATGGATGGATTGAGACCAGCCATCAGATCTAGATTAGCTCTGTTTGACATCCAGACATCCCCACTTATAAGGAGGCAGTACGCAAGGCGCAATTATGTGAACAAGACTTTGAGCAGAATGCCTCTGAGTTTGGGAAGGTTAGTAGCAGGAGAGATAGAGACTGGAAGAGATCTGGAGGTGATATAGATATCAGGAGAGGAGGTCGAAGACTGTTTGGGAAGAGACCTTAGATTGAGGAAGTATAGGAGAGGACTACTAAGCCTTCTGTATATCCGGCCTTAACACCATCAAGAGGTATAGTCATTGGGGGACCTCGGCCTACTATCGAGCAGTGTAAGAGATGTGACAGATATCATGGTACCAGGCCTTGTCCGATGACCCCTGAAGTGTGTTATAGATGTGGGAAGTCAGGGCATATCATGAGGTATTGCCCAAAGATGATTGAGACTACCCTACAGAAGGGCAAAGAGCCGGAGAGAGCTCCTGTTGAGACTTCTACTCCGAGGAGGAGAGCTACAGCTGAGGAGAAGGGGAAACATGTGGTTGGTAGAGGGCAAGTGCATGCATTGGACCAGGACACCGCAGACGCTTCAGCGGATGTGATTAAAGTTACTATTCTGATTTTTGATTTAGAAACATTTGTGTTATTTGATCCTGGTACCACACATTTCTTTATATCGCCTTCATTTGCATGTAAGTTGTTGAAGTATGTAAAGCCTACATCATTAGATAGAATGTTGCTGATTTTTACACCTATGAATGATAGTCAGTTGACTGAGTATGTATATAGGGACTGTAGGTTGAAATAGGGGGAAAGGATATGTCAGTCGATCTTATATTACTGAATATGAGTGATTTCGATGTAATTTTAGGAATGGATTGGTTGGCTATGAATCATGCTGTTTTAGATTGTTATGCTAAGACAGTAATGTTTTCAGGGATAGATAGTCTTACTATAAGTTTTCCTGAAAAGTGTACTGTAAGTTTTGCTGAAAAGAAATAAAGGAACATGATTATTGCAAATGAGAAGAGTATGAGAAGAGTATAATTTTAATTCATCATATTTAAGAGATGAATTTGCTTGTTAATTATGAGTGTTAATATGATGACCTATGTTACTAATGGTGGAAAAAGATAATTTGAAGGGTTCATTGCATACGTAGTTGACACAGATAAGACACGTCCGGAATTAAGAGACATTCCAGTGGTTGCAGAGTTTCCTAATGTCTTTCCGGATGATTTACCAGGGTTACCACCTGTAGAGCGACGGAGTTTTGTATAGAGTTGGTACCTAGTACAGAGCTGATATCTAGACCATTATATAGAATGGCTCCGATTGAGTTGGAGGAGCTAAAGAAGCAGTTGTAAGAGTTACTAGAGAAGGGGTTGGTGAGTGTCGAATTCAACCAAATTTAAATTACTGGTCTTACCTAGACCTGGCAAATGTAGACACGACACAAGTGACACGACATGAAAAAACCGTATAAGTGTTTGAAAAATTTGTGTTTCGTGTTTATCCATGTTGACACGAATTTTGACACGGTAATTTTCATGTTTAACCGTGTTAGACACGGCTAAACACGTGTAAGACACGGAAACACGTTTTCTTAAATCGTGTCACCCGAATACACGATACACGATACACGTGTAAGATATGGAAACACGTTTTCTTAAATCGTGTCACACGAATACACGTGTAAGACACGAAAATAATATATGTTTGTGAGAGGAGTTGAACCTTGGCCAAAAAGGTTTTTTTTTTAAACATTTACCAAGTAAACTATCATATTATATTGAAATAATATGAAATGAAAATTAATTTATATCTTAATATGAATTAATACTTTAATAAATATTGTAAAAAAATAAATTAATAAATTAAATATGAAATTAAATTAGTTAAATAATAAAAATTTTAAATTCTAAAAATAAAGTATGGAAATTAGGAAAAAAATGTTGTAAGTTAACATAAAATTAACAATTTTTATATATATGATATTATAATGCATATATATATATATATATAATATTTTGTTATAATGTATAAAATATAAATACTGTATTGTAATAGAAGAGATTTTATAATTAATTATTTTGTATCACTGATACTAACACTATATCACATGATATGATGAAGCAAATTTACACTTTATATAATTATAAATTTATAATATAGTAAGAAATTTTATATTTTATTCTATATCAATTATCATATTATAAAAAAATATAATAACATAATATTAACATACAAATTACTACGATAAGAAAAAGATATTAATATATATAATTTATTTTAAATCATAATATAAGTTTAAAACTTATAAGAAATTATTTAAATTATAATATAAATTTATTAAATCCTATTGAGTTATGTTAACCTTTTGAATTGTTGTTTCTTGTATTATATTGAGTTATGGTATTTGCGAATTTAATTTTTAAATGTTTGTTGATTATTTATGTTTGTTGACTTAATGTTAACTTTTAATGTTTTGTTTGTATGTTTTATAATTTTAAATAAATATTATGGATGATATGAATTGAAAATTATTATTATGTTATATTTGCTAGTAATATTTGAATGCATGTAAATTAAATTATTGATGTAAATCAATAAATATTATGATTTTTTTCATTTTGATTATGTTTTATTTTTAATCGTGTCATTCGTATCGTATCTATTCATGTCACGACCCAAATTACCTAAAAATCAGAGTAAATTTTTTTGCTTTTTCATTTCCTTACCCGTCGTGAACAGTTACACAACTAAACAGTTAGGCTATGATTCGGTGTCAGTTACCTCTCACCTATTTACCATTCCATTTTCATATTTCATTTACATATCAATTTATTTTAACTAAATACATCTCCAATATTACATCCATATACAGTACTGTGCCTGTCACGACCCAAATTATAAAAAAATCAGAGTAAATTTTTTTTTCGCTTTTTCATTTCCTTACCCGTCGTGAACTGTTACACTACTAAACAGTTGGGCTATAATTCGGTGTTAGTCACCTCTTACCTGTTTACCATTCCATTTTCATATTTCATTTACATATCAATTTATTTAAACTAAATACATCCCCAATATTACATCCATATACAGTACTGTGCCTCTATATGTTCAGAAACAAAAATTATATAAATGTATATACCTGATCTTGATAAGAAGCAGCGGATATGACTACTGTCGTTCTCTTTTACTGAATATACCCTGTGGGGTGGAAAATGAAAGGGTGAGTATAAACAGCTCAGTAAGGCAATAATGTAAGCAGGTAGATAACTATACTATCTACATGCTGATAATGTCGTGATATAAAATCGTTTATATTTGGAGCATGAGGTATGACTAAAACGATGCCACATGTATGTATATATCATATAAGATAAATCATGAAATCGACATATAAAACAAACATGGAAAAATCATCATGTATGTCATCTCATGCTCGTCACATTTAAAATTATTTGTTTCATCATAAACTCATCACGTTAAAACTCATTTGTTTCATCATAAAACAACTTCAACAAGGTCAAACCCATCTCTCGGGAATACCTTGATTCATTAAATCACGTCTCTTTTAAAAAAATAAATTGGGACATTACCCCTCCCTCGGGTTTGTCCTGGTCTATTCAGACCGTATGATATCATGTGAGGCATGTAGGTTACTGTATGAAAAATCGAGGACTATGGCCATACTTTGTCCTTGTGATCCCAGGCTACATGGATCCCGGTGTGCGGAGCATCACAACTGCAACGGGAGGTGGGGTCAATTCCTACCCGCCAGAATAGCAAGTAACATCATAGAGTCATCATGATTGCACGGTACAGCGTACTCCGTGTGACATACACGGTACATCGTACTCTGTGGACCCATATCATAGTCTGGGGGTGCCTGCTGTCGGTCTTATCCACCCCAATACTATGTTGATAACCAACCTATGTCTCAAAGTATACGTGCGAGCATCTCAACTCTCTGTGACACACAGTCTACAGGAGGCTTCCGCACGACTATATGCATGTCAACTCACGTCTAGTGCGAGCGAAGCTCCAACACCACGCTATGCATATCATGATATCTAAAATCTCGTGCGAGCAAAGCTCCAGCATGGTTTTGTGCACACACAAATTTCTCGTACGAGCAATACTCCAGTACGGCTTTTCATGAGTAATAAATCAATAAACTTGAGTGCGAGAAAGACTCTAACACTCTTTTTATTCATGTAAATACGATAGGTGGCTCAATCTTGATAAAACATCTTTTAAAATAGTAATCGGTACAAACCGGTTCCCTTTCGTATAATTCAAGAAATCAACAGCCAACCTATGTGTAAATTTGCTTAAACCAAAGCAATGCATTCATATAAAGCATCAAAACATGAAAATCATGCAATTTATCTGCCTTACTACCCTTTTTGTAAATTTTTCTCTCAGGGGCAAAATCGTCTTTTTCTTTATTCACCTAAGCCCCGGTTTTCGTAAAAATTATTATTTCTTTTCTAGATACCTTAAGGAATTCTAAACCCTGTAAATCCTCTCAATAAATACGTATAGAAATCTCTATACACCTACAAAATTCCCTTACCTCGATTCTCGTCGAGCGCGTATCTAAATTCCACTATCGGAGGCTCGTCCGATCCGATTTGCTGCTAATCCAGTCTCTGGGGTTGCAGATAATTATTGATCATGTCAATTTAACCCAATAAACATAATTCTCCTGTTTACTATAGTCGATTTAACTAATTGGACCAATTTACTCTTATTGGGCCCAATCGCACCTTAATGGGCCTCGACCCATTTTCAGCCCATTTATACTGTTTAAATCCCTTCTTTGGGTTTACTGGGCTCATTCAGCTTACCAATAATTATCGGGCTTCGTTTCAAACTCATTGGATAGCCCGTATACCATTTACGGTAATTACGTTGTAAATCCGATTAATATCCCTTTTATAAGAATTAATCCGTAAATTCCGTAAAATAATCGAAACTCTGTATTAAAGGATTCTAATTGTCGAAATTAAAATATACTTACCCAATATGATGCGGGGTATGAAAATCGAAGCTCAATCGACTCTCGTTCGGGCTTTGTCGTACAACTGCATAATTATTATATTTAATCCCGGGTTAATTTCTGATCAAATATAATTTAAATAAATTTTTCAAAATTCAAATCGGTCACTTTTGACCCCTTACCGACTTCCTCGAAGTTCGGTGTATCCCCAAAAATTCTTTCCCTTTTTTCTTTTTCTCTTTTTCTCCTTTTTTCCCTTCTTTCTTGGCTGAACCGGTTCAGTCCGGTTCAACCTGGTCAGACCGGTCCGGTTCAGTCCGGTTCACTCCGGTTCGATCGGTTCGGGGCCTCGTCGGTCGGTTCTCCGTCGGCTTTCGCCACCAGTGGCTCCCCTGGGTCGTCCGATTCTTGAATCTGGCCTCGGTTTCGCTCAAGGCCGTCGGAAAGTCATCGGTTCGGCGTGTTCTCCCTTCGCCGTCGGTGCTCTTCCTCTTTTTCGCTATTTTCGACGTTTGCCGGCAGTTTCGCCGGTCGTGGCCGCCACCAATCAGCTCGTCTGTGCCTGGGGAACTTTCGGCTGGGGGTGGGGTCGGCCAGATCGGCGCCGATCGCCGGGAATCTCCCCTTTCCTCTCTCGGCTTCTCTCCCTCGATCCGGCGTTCTCCGGCGTCGGTGAGGCATGTCGCCGGTACCAGGGAGGTCGCCGGCCTCTCCTCTTTCTTTTCTGGCCCTTTGCATGGCCGTTGGTCGCCGGACGGCTCGCCGGTGGTCTCCTCGGTTCCTTATTCTATTTTTCGTTTCTCTCCTCTTTCTCTCTCCCCGATTTTCCATTTTTCTGATTCTTTTTTTTTACAATTATTATTATTTTTATTTATTATTATTTATAAATTAGTTTATTATTATTTTATTCATTAAAATAGTCAAAACTATTCAAAAATATCTAAAAAATCAATTTTTATTCCAAATAATTTTATTTAATTTATTTATTATATTTTTACCCTTTTTTCGGTATAATTTCTCCGTATTTTCGGGATATTGTCCCGAGTGACTTTTCGGTATTTCTAAAAATTTTGGATCTTGATCAATTGGACTCGAAATTTAATTATTTCTTCGTTATTGATCAAGATTCTCAAATCCATTATTTTTAATAAAATTTTCTTATCGAATTTATTCCGACTTTCGGTCTTTTGATCGTTTTGCCCTTGTACGTGTTCGGGATTAATTTAACCCGACTTCCCTTCACGAATACTCATTCATTTTGCATTTTAAATTCTTATCTCCTGTCCGAATCCCGTTTCATTTTTATTTGGGACTATTTTCAATTCTTTATAAGAAATTACGATATAATTTTTGGGTCTTACATAATCTCCCCCACTTAAGAAATTTGGTCCTCTAAATTAGAACCAAGTTAGTCTGTAGATCACTCCTGATATTTCATACATATCATACTCTTTAATTCCCTTGTAACTTTTTCGGAGTGTACTACTACCAAAGGACTTTAATTAGGGAGATCATCTTAAACCTCAACACTTTCTCCTTCCATCTAATACCCGAATTGATTTTCCAATCATACGTTAAACTTTCATTGAGCTTCAATAGCTTATATCCGTTCACATATGTTGGATCCGGACAGTATTTCCGAAGCATCATAAGATAGGACACATTGTGGATGCCTGTTTATTTAGGTAGTAACGCCAACCTACAGGTCTTATCTCCCACTTTGCCCAATCACTCAAAAGATTCAATATAATGAAACTCAATTTGCTTTCTCTTCAAATCTCTTTATGTCCTTAGGACCAGTAACTTCCAACAATACTAATTCACCCTCGGTGAATTTTAATGGTTGCTGTCTCTTGTCAGCATAGCTTATCTATCTGCTCTGAGGTGTTCTTAATCCTTCACAATTAATTGAACATCCTCAGAGGTTTGTCTTATCAATTCGGGAACAATTTTCTATATCTGTTACCCACTTCTTCTTATCCAAATCAGGGAAACAACCCTTACGACCATACTATGCCTCATCTGAAGTCATCCCGATACTCAAGTGACAACTGTCATTATTGGCGAATTCAATTAGTAACAACTGATCATCCCAGGAGCTTATCATATCAAGCACACACTCTCTTCATATCCTTCAGAACCTGTACAGTCCTCTCTGACTGACCATCTGTCTGAGGATAGAAAGCTGTGCTAACACTCAGTTAGGTTCCCAATAGCTTCAAACAATATTCCCAGAAGTGGGAAGTGAAGTGGAAATCCCTATCTGTACCATGCTCCCTAGAAAATACTTGATATTCCACAATTTTCCATACACATAATCCGCCTACACACTCAGAGTATCTGGAAATTTACTAACCAAAAGGTGGGTAGATTTAGTCAATCTATCGACTATCACCCAGATAGCCTCGTGATTCATTGGGATCCTCTGTAACCCATCACGAAATTTATGGTAACTTGTTCCCATTTTCGTGTCAATATAGGTAGAAACTGCAATAACCTTGCAACTTCTTTTGCTCTACCTTACTCTGCTGACATACGAGACACTTTTTTTTTCAATCTCTACCATGTCTCTTTTCACATTTGACCACCAATACTCTTTTCTAAGATTTTGATATATATATTACTTTTCGGATGCACTGTATCTCCCGAAGAGTGAGCTTTTGGCAATAACTCTACCTCATCAACTATGGTCCTGGGGAGCACTTATACTGTCTCTGAACCTCAGTAAGCCATTATCACTCTCGGTTGTGAGATCTGAGAATTTCAGACATATTTTATTGATGTAATAATAATTTGAGTATAATTTATTGAGTTAAGTGAATTGTGGGAATTATAATTGGAGATTTATGTGTTAAGTGTGTAAAATAAGCATGATCCATGAGGACAGATCGATCTGGGAGAAGGAGAGATCGATCTGGTGAGTTAAAAATGACGAGGAAGGGGAAATTTGAGGAGCAGATCGATCTCCAATGGAAGAGATCGATCTCCTTATGAATCTGTTTGAGAAGGGATCGATCTCATGAGGAAGAGATCGATCTCCAAATGAATCTGTTTGAGAGAAGATCGATCTCATGAGGAGGAGATCGATCTCCAAATGCTTCTGTTTGGGAGAAGATCGATCTCCTCAAGGCACAGATCGATCTCATAAAGCCATAAAGAGATCGATCTCACCCCTCGACAGATCGATCTCCTAGGCATAAAATTGCCCAGATCGTCCCCAAAATTCAAACGCAGATCGATCTCCCCATGAGACAGATCGATCTCCTACCTCCAGTCTATATAAGGAACCCGTGTTTTCTCTGAAATTTCACTTTCTCTCTCTTTACAAACCTCCATTTTTCCGAAAACCTAGTTTCTCACTCCTCCAAATCCCCCATTTCCGGCCGAATCAGCTATTGTGGTAAGAAGGAAAGTTGTTCCTCATCAAAGGGAGAACAACATACTTGGAAATCGAAGGACGAATCGGATCGAGGCGTGAGTTGTGCGTCTCACAAGCTTTGGGTAATTTCTAAACCTCGATCTTGATATTTGAGTTGATTTTGATGTTATTGGTGGTTGAATTTGTGTTGAAATGGCTGAAAGATGACTAGGGATTGATTAAATTTCAATGTGGTAGGAGTGATATGCATATTGAGAATTTTGGTGAATTTAGGAAATTGTGAGCTATAAATGGAAAATTGGACAATATGGAGAATTAGCCTAAATAATTGGCATGAGGAATGTAGGACATTAAGATATTGAAAACGAGGTTGTAGTTTAAGGTTGAGCTACGAGAATCGAGAGGTTTGAGGAGTTATGAGCAATTATGCTCGATTTTGAGAATTGAGTTTTATGTGATGTTGAGTATTGATGTTTTTAACATCGTTTGGACAGCTCGGGAGTTTCAGAGTGGAATGCGAGACTAGTCCGTGATACGGGGGAAACGATTGCACTATACGAGGTGCAAAGAGGTAAGGGAAATCTAAACCATTTGTGTATGTGATTTGTAAACTGTTATAGCATGATTTATGATTTATAAACAAGCATGTTGAGTGTTTTGTGTTGAGATTTAAACTGCACACGATTTTATAACCGGTTAGAGCCCAATGTTTTATGAGTTTATAATTGGGCTCTACGTTAAGGCAATATTGTGATTTGAGAAATGTGTGCGTGTGCTTTGCCGGTTGGAACTCGGTTTTACTACGTTTTGTGTTGAGTACAAAATGATTTCAAATGAGTTTTATGAGAGAAAACCATTACGAGTTCTACGTGAAGGCAAACCTGTCTTATGTGATAAGACTTGGGTGTGTAGTTGTGAGTACACACCGGGCATTGCTCTGGTAGCATGTAAGCCCGATTTCTTCTCCGTTCTGGTAACGTGAGAATAACCTATTGGTGGCTGTGCCATGTTATACCCCATCGGTGGCTGTGCCACGTTATACCCCATTGGTGGCTGTGCCACGTTGAGAAAACCCTATTGGTGGCTGTGCCACGTTATACCCCATTGGTGGCTGTGCCACGTTGAGAAAACCCCATTGGTGGCTGTGCCACGTTGAGAAACCCCATTGGTGGCAGTGCCACGTTGAGAAAACCCTATTGGTGGCTGTGCCACGTTATACCCCATTGGTGGCTGTGCCACGTTGAGAAAACCCCATTGGTGGCTGTGCCACGTTGAGAAACCCCATTGGTGGCAGTGCCACGTTGAGAAAACCCCATTGGTGGCAGTGCCACGTTGAGAAAACCCCATTGGTGGCTGTGCCACGTTGAGAAACCCCATTGGTGGCAGTGCCACGTTGAGAAACCCTATTCTGTGGCTATGCCACGTGAGAAAAATAATTCAGTGGCTTTGCCACGTGTGTATTGTGGCTATGCCACGTGTGATTTTAAACCAGTGGCTATGCCACGTTATTTGAGAAAGCGTTTAACGCGTATTTTCACATGCTTTGTTTTGCTCTAGAGTGAGCCTTTTTACTTCATGTTTTCACATGACTTGACACATGAGAGTGTCGTTTTGAGTATTTTCATGCTATGGTTTTCAAATGAGTTTCACATACAAATAAATGCTTTGTGATGTGCATTTTGGTTTATGAAATGAGTCCCCTACCCCCCTTACTGAGCGATTTAGAAGCTCACCCTGTTTTTCTTTCCCCCCAGAGTTCTTCAAGTGAATAAGGACTTCCCTGCGACGTACGGAGTAGTGGCTAGTGGAGGATTCGAGCTCCAGGCTATATAATTTGTACTTCGAGGTATATTTATCTTTTCATGTACCCAGACTATTAATGTATTTGCAGACACTTGATGTATGACATTATATGGGATGTATTAGGGTTAATTGACTTGTAATCGAGTAATGGGTATAATACAATATTTATTATATCATGAGGAGATCCTGAGGCATGATAATTATGATGATGTATGACACTGCACAGGAATACACTCTTTAATTGTGAATTAACGAGTAAAAAGTTTTAAATTTGCCCTATTTTCCGCATTTTCGGGGCGTGACAGAGTTTTCTTGGTATCAGAGCTTAGGGTGCCTAGTACTGTCAGTGTCGGTTAAGTGAAATAGAATACATCCCAAGTGTCTGTAATAGTCTGGTCATGAATTGAAATTGAAGATTGAGATTTCAATCAATTTTGATATGTACGCGCAGGAGACGAGTTGAGATTGAGAATGAGTAAACGACGAGGTCGTTCGAGGAGGCAGGCAGAGTCCCCTCCACCACCTGTCCCACAACCAGAGAGTCCTAACTCTCGATTTAATCGGATTGAGACCGATGTGAGGCAAGGTTTTGAGCAGATGGCGGCGCTATTCGCGCAACACTTTGGAGTTAATGCCTCGGATACTACCCCTACACCACCACCAGGACCTCCCATACCCCCAGTGCCTCCCGTCATTCAGCCTGAGGACAGAAGTAAGGTCCGACTAAAGGAATTTCTGAAGATGAATCCACCCGCATTTAAAGGAAAGAAGGATCCTACAGAGGCTGAGGAGTGGTTGACGGAGTTGAGAGTTATATTTGATTTACTGGGGTGCACCGATGCTGAGAGAGTCAGTATGAGTGCCTATATGCTGAAGGGGAGAGCTCGAGATTGGTGGGGTACTACCCAGGGGATCTTGATGTCCCACCAGGATGTGATTGGTTGGGAAGAGTTCCAGACAGCTTTTAGAACCCAATATGTACCACGAGCCGCCCAGAGAAGGAAACAGGCCGAGTTTTTGAGTTTGGTACAGGGTGACATGTCGGTGGATGACTATGAGAGCCAGTTCACCGCACTATTGAGATATGACCCAGAGACCTTCAAGAGTGAAGAGCTCCGCACAGAGAAGTTTGTGTATGGGTTGAAGCCCGTCATTAGAGATAGACTGATGGGGCTATGTATTACCGAGTTTGGAGATGCTCTGAGACGAGCACAAGAGGTTGAAAGAGGGATTGAGATGGTACAATCCCAGAATGAGCTCAGAGCGGTGAATAGAGATAAGGGCAAGAGGTCAGCACTTTTCCAGTCAGAGGCTCGGAGAGGTTCCTTCAGAAGAGGAAGGATTGAGGTGCAGAAGGACAGATTGGAGAGACCCAGAGCCTATCCTATTATCAAGGAGGCCCCACGATATGTCAGGCCGGAGATGAGGATTTGTAGAGACTGTGGCCGATCGCATGAGGGAAGTTGTACTGGGTCGATCCATGGATGTTTCAGATGTGGTGACATGGGCCACAGAGTGAAGGAATGTCCCCAACCTCAGATACCACATGCTCCGGAGCCCACTAGACAACAGCCTCAGAGAGTGGATCCCCGGAGACGGGCCACTGCGGTGGAGAAAGGGAAGAAACCTGTGGCACAGGGACGAGTGTTTGCCCTGGATAAGGAGACCGCAGACGCTTCGGCAGAAACTATAAGAGGTACACTCTCTGTCTGTAATTATGAGGCTCATGTGTTGATTGATTCAGGATCCACGCATTCGTTTATTTCTAAGCATTTTGCATGTAGATTAAACTTGAAGTTTGAACCTCTAGAATATATACTACATGTAAATACCCCTATGCGTGAATCCCAGAGAACTGAGTTAATCTGTAGAGGGTGTGAAATTAAGGTGGGAGATAGAGTGATGTTAGCAGATCTAATCATGTTGAGTATACATGGGTTTGATGTAATTCTGGGAATGGATTGGTTGGCAACCAATCGAGTGAGTTTAGACTGCTACACTAAGATTGTAACTTTCTCCCTACCTGAACCTTACAGTGTACAATTGAGATATTGAGGAAATAATTATGTGGATTTCTAGTAAATAATTTGAGAATTTTAATATTATTTTGGAGAATATTAAATATGATTATTCATGTGAAGGTTATGAGACACTCATCTCGGACGATGAGCGGGAACACCCGAGGATTGAGGATATACCTGTGGTTTGCGAATTTCTGGATGTTTTCCCAGATGAATTGCCAGGTTTACCACCAGAGAGAGAGCTGGAGTTTACCATTGATTTGGTACCAGATACTCAGCCGATCTCTAAGCCTCCTTACAGGATGGCATTAGTGGAACTTGAGGAATTGAAGAGACAACTACAGGAGTTATTGGATCAAGGGTTTATTAGACCCAGTGTTTCGCCGTGGGGAGCACCAGTACTATTTGTTAAAAAGAAGGATGGTAGTCTCAGATTGTGCGTAGACTACCGGCTGTTGAATAAAGCCACGGTGAAGAATAAATACCCACTGCCCAGGATTGATGATCTACTCGATCAGCTAAGAGGGGCCTCAATCTTTTCTAAGATTGATTTGAGATCGGGCTATCACCAATTGAGGATCAAGGAAGAAGATATTCCAAAGACGGCCTTCAGGACAAGGTATGGCCATTACGAATTTCTGGTGATGTCCTTTGGATTGACGAACGCCCCTGCAGCATTTATGAGATTGATGAACGAGGTGTTCAGAGACTATCTGGATAAGTTTGTGATAGTCTTTATCGATGATATCCTGGTGTACTCTCGGTCGTATGAGGAGCATGCACAGCATTTGTGGTTAGTACTTCAGATACTCCGAGATAAGCAATTATACGGAAAGCTTAGTAAGTGTGAGTTTTGGCTGAACCGGATAGCTTTCCTTGGGCATGTAGTCTCAGAGGAAGGAGTATCAGTGGATCCGAGTAAAATAGCAGCTGTGCTTAATTGGGAGAGACCGGGGACAGTGACTGAGATACGAAGCTTCCTTGGTTTGGCAGGGTATTACAGGAGATTTGTGGAAGGATTTTCAAGGATTGCCGCTCCTTTGACTAAGCTCACGCGTAAGGAGACTCCGTTCATATGGACTGATCAATGTGAGCTCAGTTTTCAAGAGTTAAAGAGGAGATTGACAGCGGCACCTGTGTTAACTATTCCCGAGGGATCAGGAGGATTCTCGGTGTATAGTGATGCATCTCACCAAGGATTGGGGTGTGTGCTGATGCAGCACGGAAGAGTGGTCGCATATGGATCGCGACAGCTGAAAGACCATGAGCGGAATTACCCCACGCATGATTTGGAGTTAGCCGCTGTGGTATTTGCTTTGAAGATCTGGCGACACTACTTATATGGGGAAAGATTCCAGATCTTCACTGATCACAAGAGTTTGAGATATCTCTTTGATCAGAAAGAGTTAAACATGAGACAAAGGAGATGGATGGAACTCCTTAAAGATTATGACTGCGAGATTCTTTATCATCCGGGTAAGGCGAATGTGGTTGCTGATGCCCTGAGCAGGAAAAGTATGGTATCTGCTATGATGATCAGGGAATGGGATTTGTTAGAGCAGTTCGCCGAACTTCGGATCAGAGTTAAAGAGGTAGAGACTGGATTTTTGGCTAGCCTGCGGATAGAGCCCAGGATCATGGATCAGATTAGAACTGGGCAGCGCAGTGATCAGGGATTGATAGACATGGTTAGCCAAGCTGAGCAGAGTTCGCAGTCGGATCTCACCATCAGTGAGGATGGATTATTGAGGTTCAGAGGACGGATTTGTGTACCGGACGATGATACCCTGAAGAGACAGATACTGAGAGAATCCCACTGCTCGCGATACACCATGCACCCAGGAAGTACTAAGATGTACCGAGACTTGAGAAAGGTGTATTGGTGGAGTGGTATGAAGCGAGATGTGGCAGAGTACGTGGCCAGGTGTTTAGTATGCCAGCAAGTGAAAGCTGAGCATCGGAAGCCCGGAGGACTACTACAGCCCTTACCTGTACCTACATGGAAATGGGAGCATGTCACTATGGACTTTATTATGGGCTTACCGAGGACCCGAAGAGGTCGTGACGCGATATGGGTCATTGTGGATAGATTGACCAAGAGTGCCCACTTCCTTGCCATCAAGAGCACAGATACTATGGATGCCTTAGCTGAGCTATATGTCAGCGAGATAGCTAGATTACATGGGGCTCCAGTGAGTATTACTACTGATAGAGATTCCCGATTTACTTCCAGATTCTGGACCCAGTTTCAGGAGTCCATGGGATCTCGATTGAGTTTTAGTACCGCCTATCATCCTCAGACAGATGGTCAGTCAGAGAGGACTATTTAGACCCTGGAGGATATGTTGAGGGCGTGTACGATGGATTTTAAGGGATCATGGGATGATCACCTGCCCCTAGCAGAGTTTGCGTACAATAACAGCTATCATGCGAGTATTGGAATGGCACCTTTTGAGGCTCTATATGGTAGGAGGTGTAGATCCCCTGTAGCTTGGGAAGAAGTCGGTGACAGAAAGATAAATGCTCCTGAGCTTGTTGAGCAAGTCGTACAGAGTGTGAAACTCATATGTGAGAGGTTACGGGCTGCACAGAGTAGACAAAAAAGCTACGCGGATGTGCGTAGATGGCCACTCGAGTTTGATGTTGGTGATGCAGTATTTCTGAGAGTATCACCGAGCAAGGGTATCATGCGATTTGGGAAGAAAGGAAAATTGAGTCCTCGATACATAGGACCATTCGAGATTCTTGAGAGAGTGGGAGAGGTAGCCTACAGATTGGCATTACCCCCACAGATGTCCGGGATACACAACGTTTTTCATGTATCTATGTTGAGGAAGTACCACCTGGACCCTTCTCATGTCATAGAGTATGAAGAGATGGACATACAGGAGGACATGAGCTACATTGAGGAACCCGTCCGGATTCTCGATAGAAAAGAGAAGGTACTGAGAACCAAGAGCATCCCATTAGTGAAAGTCTTGTGGAAGCATCACTCAAGGGAAGAGGCAACGTGGGAACTAGAGAGTCTCATGAAGGAGAAATACCCCCATCTATTTTGATTAGTTGAGTTGAATTTGGAGGACCAAATTCTTTTTAAGGTGGGGAGGATGTGAGATCTGAGAATTTCAGACATATTTTATTGATGTAATAATAATTTGAGTATAATTTATTGAGTTAAGTGAATTGTGGGAATTATAATTGGAGATTTATGTGTTAAGTGTGTAAAATAAGCATGATCCATGAGGACAGATCGATCTGGGAGAAGGAGAGATCGATCTGGTGAGTTAAAAATGACGAGGAAGGGGAAATTTGAGGAGCAGATCGATCTCCAATGGAAGAGATCGATCTCCTTATGAATCTGTTTGAGAAGGGATCGATCTCATGAGGAAGAGATCGATCTCCAAATGAATCTGTTTGAGAGAAGATCGATCTCATGAGGAGGAGATCGATCTCCAAATGCTTCTGTTTGGGAGAAGATCGATCTCCTCAAGGCACAGATCGATCTCATAAAGCCATAAAGAGATTGATCTCACCCCTCGACAGATCGATCTCCTAGGCATAAAATTGCCCAGATCGTCCCCAAAATTCAAACGCAGATCGATCTCCCCATGAGACAGATCGATCTCCTACCTCCAGTCTATATAAGGAACCCGTGTTTTCTCTGAAATTTCACTTTCTCTCTCTTTACAAACCTCCATTTTTCCGAAAACCTAGTTTCTCACTCCTCCAAATCCCCCATTTCCGACCGAATCAGCTATTGTGGTAAGAAGGAAAGTTGTTCCTCATCAAAGGGAGAACAACATACTTGGAAATCGAAGGACGAATCGGATCGAGGCGTGAGTTGTGCGTCTCACAAGCTTTGGGTAATTTCTAAACCTCGATCTTGATATTTGAGTTGATTTTGATGTTATTGGTGGTTGAATTTGTGTTGAAATGGCTGAAAGATGACTAGGGATTGATTAAATTTCAATGTGGTAGGAGTGATATGCATATTGAGAATTTTGGTGAATTTAGGAAATTGTGAGCTATAAATGGAAAATTGGACAATATGGAGAATTAGCCTAAATAATTGGCATGAGGAATGTAGGACATTAAGATATTGAAAACGAGGTTGTAGTTTAAGGTTGAGCTACGAGAATCGAGAGGTTTGAGGAGTTATGAGCAATTATGCTCGATTTTGAGAATTGAGTTTTATGTGATGTTGAGTATTGATGTTTTTAACATCGTTTGGACAGCTCGGGAGTTCCAGAGTGGAATGCGAGACTAGTCCGTGATACGGGGGAAACGATTGCACTATACGAGGTGCAAAGAGGTAAGGGAAATCTAAACCATTTGTGTATGTGATTTGTAAACTGTTATAGCATGATTTATGATTTATAAACAAGCATGTTGAGTGTTTTGTGTTGAGATTTAAACTGCACACGATTTTATAGCCGGTTGGAGCCCAATGTTTTATGAGTTTATAACTGGGCTCTACGTTAAGGCAATATTGTGATTTGAGAAATGTGTGCGTGTGCTTTGCCGGTTGGAACTCGGTTTTACTACGTTTTGTGTTGAGTACAAAACGATTTCAAATGAGTTTTATGAGAGAAAACCATTACGAGTTCTACGTGAAGGCAAACCTGTCTTATGTGATAAGACTTGGGTGTGTAGTTGTGAGTACACACCGGGCATTGCTCTGGTAGCATGTAAGCCCGATTTCTTCTCCGTTCTGGTAACGTGAGAATAACCTATTGGTGGCTGTGCCACGTTATACCCCATCGGTGGCTGTGCCACGTTATACCCCATTGGTGGCTGTGCCACGTTGAGAAAACCCTATTGGTGGCTGTGCCACGTTATACCCCATTGGTGGCTGTGCCACGTTGAGAAAACCCCATTGGTGGCTGTGCCACGTTGAGAAACCCCATTGGTGGCAGTGCCACGTTGAGAAAACCCTATTGGTGGCTGTGCCACGTTATACCCCATTGGTGGCTGTGCCACGTTGAGAAAACCCCATTGGTGGCTGTGCCATGTTGAGAAACCCCATTGGTGGCAGTGCCACGTTGAGAAAACCCCATTGGTGGCAGTGCCACGTTGAGAAAACCCCATTGGTGGCTGTGCCACGTTGAGAAACCCCATTGGTGGCAGTGCCACGTTGAGAAACCCTATTCTGTGGCTATGCCACGTGAGAAAAATAATTCAGTGGCTTTGCCACGTGTGTATTGTGGCTATGCCATGTGTGATTTTAAACCAGTGGCTATGCCACGTTATTTGAGAAAGCGTTTAACGCGTATTTTCACATGCTTTGTTTTGCTCTAGAGTGAGCCTTTTTACTTCATGTTTTCACATGACTTGACACATGAGAGTGTCGTTTTGAGTATTTTCATGCTATGGTTTTCAAATGAGTTTCACATACAAATAAATGCTTTGTGATGTGCATTTTGGTTTATGAAATGAGTCTCCTACCCCCCTTACTGAGCGATTTAGAAGCTCACCCTGTTTTTCTTTCCCCCCAGAGTTCTTCAAGTGAATAAGGACTTCCCTGCGACGTACGGAGTAGTGGCTAGTGGAGGATTCGAGCTCCAGGCTATATAATTTGTACTTCGAGGTATATTTATCTTTTCATGTACCCAGACTATTAATGTATTTGCAGACACTTGATGTATGACATTATATGGGATGTATTAGGGTTAATTGACTTGTAATCGAGTAATGGGTATAATACAATATTTATTATATCATGAGGAGATCCTGAGGCATGATAATTATGATGATGTATGACACTGCACAGGAATACACTCTTTAATTGTGAATTAACGAGTAAAAAGTTTTAAATTTGCCCTATTTTCCGCATTTTCGGGGCGTGACATCGGTGAACTCTGTCACTGTACCCATCTGAATCTGAACCATACTATCGACACCCTGTCGATCATTACGCTAAGCCTGTCAAATCCGGTCACTCAAATTCGGTTCTAATCTCATGCTAGCTGTCATACAATCACTGTCATCATCAGAGGGAATCACATCACTACTGAGGCTCGCAACTGCTCGAGTAGCTCACGCTCCCTGACCATCATATGTGGTACCATCCCGAAGCTGTTTCTGCTCAAGGCATTAGCCATTACATTAGCTTTTCCTGGGTGGTACAATTTCCACAATCATAATCCCTTAGAAGCTCTAATCCTCTTTGTTCTCATATTCGACTCTTTCTGTGAAACAGATACTCGGGGCTTTTATGATCAGTGCATACCTGAAATTTCTCACCGTATACATTGCAGTGTCATATACTCAATACAGCCACTATCGCTGTCAACTTTGAATCATGGGCCGGATAGTCCTTTTATGATCCTTAAGCTGTCTGGATTCATAATCGACTATCTTTCCCTTTTGCTTCAACACACAGCCCATTCATTATTTTGAGGTATCCATAAACTCATGAGAAACCTCTTAATCTGTTGGGTATGGTGGGAATAAATACGGTGGTCAGTTTATTACTTCAATACACCAAAACTCTTGTTACATCTATCATCCCATTCAAATACAACTTCTTCTAAGTTAAACGTGTCAACAAAGTAATCTATTTTGAGAACTCTCAACAAATCATTTGTAAAAACAATCTCCAATTGTTGCTTATAATTTCCCTGGACTTTAAATACACCCCAAAATATCATCAATAAGGATGATAACAAATCGGTCCAGGTAACGTTTAAATAACTTGTCGTAGTTGAGTTCCATTGAATATTTCAATTACCCATTTCCTTGACCTATGTACGCATAACGTATAATGTTCCTTTCGAAATCGCTTCCGTTGAAGCTACTAACCCGCGTCATTTCCTTTTTAACGACTTTTTATAAAATTTTAAATTCTTAAACTTTCCTGATTAATCGGATTTCTATATTTCTTTATCGTACCAGTAAAGGTACCCTAATTTTAAATGTATATATTACGACTGTCGATTTAAATTTATAGGTTGTGTATACTTTTAGACGCTGTAAGTCTTCAGGCGGGGAGGTATTTTGAAATACCTTTATTAACCCTCAGACTTGACCACAATTACTTTACATATCGGTCCATGTGGTCACAATTCATATTCGCTACTAATTGCTGTAATCCAAATTATTTCACGTATCATAGATATTCTTACCTTGCATACGCCTCTTATTCCAGTATAACTTGTATTTAGGATCTATCATATCGCAAAGCTTATCTCTTTTCGTATATCACATATAACAACTATGTCATTACTCATTCCGTGAGTACAATCATTTACTCCTTTAATTTTAATCGCTACACCCCTTTTTATTACTGGTCAAAACTTACAGTATACTTTTCGGGGGTAAAACAACACTGTCTTAGGATAGAACTCTGAACATCATAATTTGCAGCTGACCAATTTTTTTCTCACAGTTTACTTCAAATTATTCTTAGTCCATTGAATAAAATTGGCTGACTTATACTTCTTCCCCCGTTTTCAACATATAATTTCTTCATAATTATTTCGTTAGTTAACCCTCATTCGTTGGGGTACTAACTATCAGCATTGTGCCCAAAGGTGTAGGTATTCATGTCTTTTACTAACTTATAAGCAACTAAAGACGGTATGACTTAATACGTGGCACCAGGATTAATTAAAATAATTACTTTACTATTCATAACTAGTGTGGTATCTTTCACCACATCATATGAAACATCAGAAATGTCCTGGTCCAAGGCATACACTCGCCCTCATCTAACAGCCTATTTTCCCTTTTCTCTTCGGCTGTGGCCTCCCTTTTTCGGTGCAGCTATCTCAACAGGATTTTCAATATCTCTTTACTTTTCTGTGGGGTAATCTCGCCTAACTCTGAGCAATCAAAATACATGGTCCGCCTTACCACACTTAACAGCCATTTTCATCAATAATATGTAGGTGTAGGTCCTACTTCCGTGATACTTACCACACATTCTACAGTGATCCGTAGCAGATCGGGGTTCTCCAATCACAATACCCCTCAAAAGTGCTACAATCGGATACCTGTGGCCTTACCAATCATCTTACCAATTGGTCTTTTACCAATTACCTTTTTCCTGTTCTGACATTTCTGTCATTCTCTATTCTCTTTTATCTCTATTTTGGCCCTTACTACCTTTCCTAATCTCAGAGGCGTGCAACACATGATATTATTCACATTACTGTATTCTGCACACTGCCTCGACATAAGTAGTGAGCCAGTCAGACTCTAATCGATAATTTGAGTCCTTCCATGAACTTTTGGGCTTTCCGACTCTCACTGTCCATAATATCGGGTTCATACTTGCCTAGGGATGTAATCTGAGATTCATACTCATCAATCAACCAATGACTATGGGCAGTGTAAGAAATTTTAATTGTAATTTCCCTTAAGTAGTGTCCGAAATATTCTGTCACCGAAATACATCCAGAAATATTTCTTATGTCGACTTTGGACATCTAACTCTTCAGATAGGTCGAGCGGAATTCCACCACTGCTCTGCCTTGACTCCAACATAAACGTATTTAAAAGTTACATTCTCGGTTGACATACACCGAAAGAATCCATAGCACTTCGCTATCTCATACACCCAGTCCTTAGTAACTATTGGCTTCTTTACTTCGCTATCTATCGAAAGGGTGTGGGAATCTCTATAGTCTGAGGCATCTGTTTAGGCTTTACCCTGCCTATCCTCAACTACCAGCATAGATTGAGTATACAACTCTGAAATATTTTTTTTACACTTCACTCCATCCTCTTGGAGTGTGTCTCAATACTGTTGGGTCTCTTTATAGGACCTTGTGGAGTATGCTCAACATCAGCCTCCACCTCACCCTCATCTTGAGTCTCATGTGACGACTCATTCGACTCTCAGGCCGATCTCTATGGTCTCGAGCATATGTACTCGTCTCTCTACCATAGCGGTTATCAGTTAGAAAAACTATATTCTTGCATTCGAAACTAAATTTTTAGCTGCTGTTCCACCTTGATATACACAATTGTATCTAACAATGCACAGTACATGGGGATGTAAATTTACTTAACCACTAACACCGACTCATATCAGGCCAACTCAGCTCTGATACCATCTTTTCTGTCACGACCAAAATTATAAAAAAATCAAAGTAAATTTTTTTTTCGCTTTTTCATTTCCTTACCCGTCGTGAACAGTTACACTACTAAACAGTTGGGCTATGATTCGGTGTTAGTCACCTCTTACCTGTTTACCATTCCATTTTCATATTTCATTTACATATCAATTTATTTAAACTAAATACATCCCCAATATTACATCCATATACAGTACTGTGCCTCTATATGTTCAGATACAAAAATTAAATAAATGTATATACCTGATCTTGATAAGAAGCAGCGGATATGACTACTGTCGTTCTCTTTTACTGAATATACCCTGTGGGGTGGAAAATAAAAGGGTGAGCATAAACAGCTCAGTAAGGCAATAATGTAAGCAGGTAGATAACTATACTATCTACATGCTAATAATGTCGTGATATAAAATCGTTTATATTTGGAGCATGAGGTATGACTAAAACGATGCCACATGTATGTATATATCATATAAGATAAATCATGAAATCGACATATAAAACAAACATGGAAAAATCATCATGTATGTCGTCTCATGCTCGTCACATTTAAAACTTATTTGTTTCATCATAAACTCATCACGTTAAAACTCATTTGTTTCATCTTAAAACAACTTCATCAAGGTCAAACCCATCTCTCGGGAATACCTTGATTCATTAAATCACATCTCTTTTAAAAACATAAATCGGGACATTACCCCTCCCTCGGGTTTGTCCTGGTCTATTCAGACCGTATGATATCATGTGAGGCATGTAGGTTACTGTATGAAAAATTGAGGACTATGGCCATACTTTGACCCTGTGATCCCAGGCTACACGGATCCCGGTGTGCGGGGCATCACAACTGCAACGGGAGGTGGGGTCAATTCCTACCCGCCAGAATAGCAAGTAACATCATAGAGTCATCATGACTGCATGATACAGCGTACTCCGTGTGACATACACAGTACATCGTACTCCGTGGACCCATATCATAGTCTGGGGGTGCCTGCTGTAGGTCTTATCCACCCTAATACTATGTCGATAACCAACCCATGTCTCAAAGTATACGTGTGAGAATCTTAACTCTCTGTGACACATAGTCTACAGGAGGCTTCCGCACGACTATATGCATGTCAACTCACATCTAGTGCGAGCGAAGCTCCAACACCACACTATGCATATCATGATATCTAAAATCTCGTGTGAGCAAAGCTCCAGCACTGTTTTGTGCACACACAAATTTCTCGTATGAGCAATGCTCCAGTACGGCTTTTCGTGAATAATAAATCAATAAACTTGAGTGCGAGAAAGACTCTAGTACTCTTTTTATTCATGTAAATACGATAGGTGGCTCAATCTAGATAAAACATCTTTTAAAATAGTAACCGGTACAAACCGGTTCCCTTTCGTATAATTCAAGAAATCAACAGCCAACCTATGTGTAAATTTGCTTAAACCAAAGCAATACATTCATATAAAGCATCAAAACATGAAAAATCATGCAATTTATCTGCCTTACTACCCTTTTTGTAAATTGTTCTCTCAGGGGCAAAATCATCTTTTCTTTATTCACCTAAGCCCCGATTTTCGTAAAAATTATTATTTCTTTTCTAGATACCTTAAGGAATTCTAAACCCTGTAAATCCCCTCAATAAATACGTATAGAAATCTCTATACACCTACAAAATTCCCTTACCTCGATTCTCGTCGAGCGCGTATCTAAATTCCACTATCAGAGGCTCGTCCGATCCGATTTGCTGCTAATCCAGTCTCTGGGGCTGCAGATAATTATTTATCATGTCAATTTAACCCAATAAACATAATTATTCTGTTTACTATAGTCGATTTAACTAATTGGACCAATTTACTCTTATTGGGCCCAATCGCACCTTAATGGGCCTCGACCCATTTTCAGCCCATTTATACTGTTTAAATCCCTTCTTTGGGTTTACTGAGCTCATTCAGCTTACCAATAATTATCGGGCTTCATTCCAAACTCATTGGATAGCCAGTATACCATTTACGGTAATTACGTTGTAAGTCCGATTAATATCCCTTTTATATAGAATTAATCCGTAAATTCCGTAAAATAATCGAAACTCTGTATTAAAGGATTCTAATTGTCGAAATTAAAATATACTTACCCAATATGATATGGGGTAGAAAAATCGGAGCTCAATCGGCTCTCGTTTGGGCTTTGTCGTACAACTGCACAATTATTATATTTAATCCCGGGTTAATTTTTGATCAAATATAATTTAAATAAATTTCTCAGAATTCAAATTGGTCACTTTTGACCTCTTACCGACTTACCCGAAGTCCGGTGTATCCCCAAAAATTCTTTCCCTTTTTTCTTTTTCTCTTTTTCTCTTTTTCTCATTTTTCCCTTCTTTCTTGGCTGAACCGGTTCAGTCCGGTTCAACCCGGTCAGACCGGTTCGGTTCAGTCCGGTTCACTCCGGTTCGGTCGGTTCGGGGCCTCGTCGATCGGTTCTCCGTCGGCTTCCACCACCAGTGGCTCCGTTGGGTCATCCGATTCTCGAATCTGGCCTCGATTTTGTTCAAGGCAGTCGGAAAGTCTTCGGTCCGGCGTGTTCTCCCTTCGCCGTCGATGCTCTTCCTCTTTTCCGCTGTTTTTGGCGTTTGCAGGCAGTTTTGCCGGTCGTGGCCTCCACCAATCAGCTCCTCTGCGCCTGGGGAACTTTCGGCTGAGGGTGGGGTCGGCCAGATCGGCGCCGATCGCCGGGAATCTCCCCTTTCCTCTCTCGGCTTCTCTCCCTTGATCCGACGTTCTCCGGCTTCGGTGGGGCGTGTCGCCGGTACCAGGGAGGTCGCTGGCCTCTCCTCTTCCTTTTTAGGCCCTTCGCCTGGCCGTTGGTCGCCGGACGGCTCGCCGGTGGTCTCCTCGGTTCCTTCTTCTGTTTTTCATTTCTCTCCTCTTTCTCTCTCCCTGATTTTCCATTTTTCTGATTTTTTTTACAATTATTATTATTTTTATTTATTATTATTTATAAATTAGTTTATTATTATTTTATTCATTAAAATAGTCAAAACTATTCAAAAATATCTAAAAAATCAATTTTTTATTCTAAATAATTTTATTTAATTTATTTATTATATTTTTACCATTTTTCCGGTATAATTTCTCCGTATTTTCGGGATATTGTTCTGAGTGACTTTTCGGTATTTCTAAAAATTTCGGATCTTGATCAATGGGACTCGAAATTTAATTATTTCTTCGTTATTGATCAAGATTCTCAAATCCATTATTTTTAATAAAATTTTCTTATCGAATTTATTCTGGCTTTTGGTCTTTTGATCGTTTTGCCCTTGTACGTGTTCGGGATTAATTTAACAAGACTTCCCTTCACGAATACTCATTCATTTCGCATTTTAAATTCTTATCTCCTGTCCGAATCCCGTTTCATTTAATTTGGGACCATTTTCAATTCTTTATAAGAAATTACGATATAATTTTCGGGTCTTACAGTGCCTCTATATGTTCAGATACAAAAATTATATAAATGTGTATACCTGGTCTTGATAAGAAGCAACGGATAACCAAAATACATGACTACTGTCGTTCTCTTCTACTGAATGTACCCTGTGGTGTGGGAAAAAAAGGGTGAGCATAAACAGCTCAGTAAGGCAATAATGTAAGCAGGTAGATAACTATACTATCTACGTGCTGATAATGTCGTGATATAAAATCGTTTACATTTGGAGCATGAGGTAAGACTAAAACGATGCCACATGTATGTATATATCATATAAGAGAAATCATGAAATCGACATATAAATCGAACAAGAAAACATCATCATCTATGACATCTCATGCTCGTCACATTAAAACTTATTTGTTTCATCATAAACTCATCATGTTAAAAACTTATTTGTTATATCACAAAACAACCACATCAAGGTCAAACCCTTCTCTCGGGAATACCTTGATTCATTAAATCGCATCTCATTTAAAAACATAAATTGGGACATTACCCCTCCCTCGGGTTCATCCTGGTCTATTCAGACCGTATGATATTATGTGAGGCATGTAGGTTACTGTATGAAAATCGAGGACTATGGCCATAATTTGTCCCTGTGATCCCAGGATACACGGATCCCGATGTTCGGGGCATCACAACTATAACGGGAGGTGGGGTCAAATCCTACCCACCAAAATATCAAGTAACATCATCGAGTCATCATGACTACACGGTACAGCATACTCCGTGTGACATACACGGTACAACGTACTCTGTGCACCCATATCATAGTCTGGGGGTGCCTGCCGTAGGTCTTATCCACCCCAATACTATGTCCATAACCAACCCATGTCTCAAAGTATACGTGCGAGCATCTCAACTCTCTGCGACACATATTCTACAGGAGGCTTCCGCACGACTATATGCATGTCAACTCACGTCTAGTGCGAGCGAAGCTCTAGCACGACGTTATGCATATCATGATATCTAAAATCTCGTGCAAGCGAAGCTCCAGCACGGTTTTGTGCACACACAAATTTCTCGTATGAGCAATGCTCCAGTACGACTTTTCATGAGTAATAAATCAGTAAAATTTAGTACGAGTGAGACTCTAGCACTCTTTTTACTCGAATAAATATGATAGGTGGCTCAATCTTGATAAAACATCTTTAAAATCGTAACCGGTACAAACTGGTACCCTTTCGTATAATTAATAAAATCAACAGCCAACCTAGTGCATATTTGCTTAAATCAAAGCAATACATTCATATAAAAAATTAAAACATGATAATCATGCAATTTATCTGCCTTACTACCCTTTTTATAAATTTTACTCCCAGGGGCAAAATCATCTTTTTCTTTATTCACCTAAGCCCCGATTTTCGTAAAAATTATTATTTCTTTTCTAGATACTTTAAGAAATTCTAGACCCTGTAAATCCCCTCAAAATTACGTATAGGTATCTCTATGCACTTACAAAATTCTCTTACCTCGATTCTCGTCGAGCATGTATCTAAATTCCACTGTCGGAGGCTCGTCCGATCCGATTTGCTGCTAATCTAGTCTCTAGGGCTGCAGATAATTATTTATCATGTCAATTTAACCCAATAAATATAATTCTCGCGTTTACTATAGTCGATTTAACTAATTGGGTCAATTTACTCTTATTGGGCCCGATCGCACCTTAATGGGTCTCGACCCATTTCCAGCTCGTTTCTACTTATTAAATCCTTTCTTCAGGTTTACTGGGCTCATTCGACTTACCAATAATCATTGGGCTTCGTTCCAAACTCATTGGATAGCCCTTATACTATTTACGGTAATTACGTTGCAATTCCGAATAATATTACTTTTTATACAAAATTAATCCTTAAATTCCGTAAAATAATAGAAACTCTGTATTGAGGACTCTAATTGTCAGAAATTAAAATGTACTTACCTAATGTTATGCGGGGCACGAAAATCAGAGCTCAATCGGCTCTCGTTCGGGCTCTGTCGTAAAACTGCACAATTATATATTTAATTTTGGGTTAATTTTCGATTAAATATAATTTAAATAAATTTTTCGGAAATCAAATTGGTCACTTTTGACCTCGTATCGACTTACCCAAAGTCCGGTGTATCCCCAAAAATTCTTTCCCTTTTTTCTTTTTTTTCTTTTTTCTCCCTTTTTCCTTTCTTTCTTGGCTAAACCGGTTTGGTCCGGTTCAACCCGATTCAGACCGATCCGGTTCGGTCCGGTTCGACCGGGTCAGGGCCTCGCTGGCCGGTTCTTCATCAATTTCTGCCGCTAGCAGCTCCACGGGGTCATCCGCATCTCGGATCTGGCCTTGGTTTCGTTCGAGGCTGCCGGAAAGTGGCCAGTCCGGTCTGTTCTCCCTTTGCCGTCAGTGCCTTTCCTTTTTCTGTCAATTCTGGCGCCGTCCGTCAGTTTCGTCGGCTGTGGCCACCACCGATCAAGTCGCCTGGGCCTGGGGAAGTCTCGACTGGGGTCGGTTGGGGCTAGATCGAAGCCGTTCGCCGAAAATTTCTTTTTCTCCCTCACAGTTTCATTTTTCTCGCAGTTCCTCTCGCCGGTCGCCGCCGTTCGTGGCTCCTTTAGGCCGGTGGTGGCCCGGCCCTCGTCGGGCTCCCTTCCTCGGCCTCCGTTGTTAGTTGATCGCCGGCAAGGGGCTTGACCTCTGTTGTTTTCTTCAAAAATCGCCTTTCGTGATTTTTTCGATTGAAAAAGTTTTTTAATTAATTAATTAATTAATTATTTTTATTATTATTATATTCAATATTTTATTATTATTTGACAAAAATATCTAAAAATATTCATATTTTATTCATTTAACCCATAAATAAATTTATCGGTATTATTTCGACTTTTTGGTATATTTTTCGATTATTTTTGAGATTATTTTTCGAAGTAAAAATCTCGATTAATTTTGATCATAAATTTATATCTTGATCAATTTAACCCGAAATTTAATTATTTCTTCGTTATTGATCAAGATTTCTCAATCCCATATTTTTAATAAAATTTTCTTATCGGATTTATACCGAATTTCGATCTTTTGACCGTTTTGCCCTTGCACGTGTTCAAAAATTCCATTTCAGTCCTTTTTGCATTTTTAATTTCGTATTTTAAATCCTTATCTCCAGTCTGAATCCCGTTCATTTAATTTGGGACCATTTCAATCATTCCTTTCACGAACACACTCATTTTGTGTTTTAACTAAATTCGGGTCTTACATAATCTCCCCCACTTAAGAAATTTGGTCATCCAAATTAGAACCAAGTTAAATGGATCCATAAACAACTCCGTGTACGTCTATTGCATCATATACTGTCATTCTCAAGTGTCTTTTTTTGGAGTGTAATACTACTAACATACTTTAATTAGGGAGATCATCTTAAACCTCAACATTTTCTCCTTCCATCTAATACCCGAATTGATTTCTTCAACATATATTATACTTTCATTGAGCTAAACTGTTGGAGCTCATATTCAATCCCATATACTAGATCCAGATAGTATTTCCGAAGCATCATAAGATAGGACACATTATGGATGCCTGTTTATTCAAGTGGTAACGCCAACCTACAGGCCTTGTCTCCCACTTTGTCCATATCTCTTTTCGAATCTCGTTACGTCCTTATATTATGTCCTAAGGGCATGTAACTTCCAACAATACTAATTCACCCTCTAAGGATGTTCAGTTAATTATGAAGGATTAAGAACACCTCAGAGCAGACAGAAAGTTATGCTGACAAGAGACAGAAACCATTGTAATTCACCCTCGGTGAATTACAATGGTTTTTGTCTCTTGTCAGCATAACTTTCTGTCTGCTTTGAGGTGTTCTTAATCCTTCATAATTAACTGAACATCCTTAGAGGTTTGTCTTACCAATTCGGGAATAATTTTCTATCTGTCACCCACTTCTTCTTATCCAAATCAGGGAAACAACCCTTACGACCATACAATGTCTCATCTAAAGTCATCCCGATACTCAAGTGACAACTGTCATTATTGACGAATTCGATTAGTAACAGCTGATCATCCCAGGAGCTTATCAGATAAATGGCACACGCTCTCATCATATCCTCCAGAACTTATACAGTCCTTTTTGACTGACCATCTGTCTGAGGATGAAAAGTTATGCTAACATTCAACCGGGTTCCCTTAGCTTCTTGAAAAATATTCCCAGAAGTGGGAAGTGAAGCGGGAATTCCTATATGATACAATGCTCACTAGAAAAATACTTGGTGTTCCACAATTTTTCATACACATAAATCCGCCTACGCACTTAGAGTATCTGGGAATTTGCTAACCAGAAGGTGGGTAGACTTAGTCAATCTATCGACTATCACCCAGATAGCCTTATGATTCATTCGGGTCCTCTGTAACCCATCACAAAATTCATGGTAACTTGTTCCCATTTTTGTGTCAATATAGGTAGAGGCTGCAATAACCCTGTAACTTCCTTTGCTTTACCTTACTTTGCTGACATATGAGACACTTTTCCATAATCTCCACTATATCTCTTTTCACATCTGACCACCAATACCTTTTCCTAAGATTTCGATATATTTATTACTTCTCGGATGCACTGAATATCCCGAAAAGTGAGCTTCTGACAATAACTCTATCTCATCACTGTGGTCATAGGGAGCACTTATACTATCTTTGAACCTAAGTAAGCCATCATCACTCTCTGTGAACTCATCACTGTACCCATCTGAATCTGACCCATACTATCGACACCCTGTCGGTCATCACGCTAAGCCTGTCAAATCCGGTTCTAATCTCAGGCTAGCTGTCACACAATCACTGTCATCATCAGAGGGAATCACATCACTACTGAGGCTAACAACTGCTCAGCAGCTCACGCTCCCTGACCATCATATGTAATACCATCCTAAGGCTCTTTCTGCTCAAGGCATTAGCCATTACATTAGCCTTTCCTAGGTGGTACAATTTCCACAATCATAATCCCTCAGAAGCTCTAACCCTCTTTGTTCTCATATCCGGCTTTTTCTGTGAAAACAGATACTCGAGGCTTTTAGGATCAGTGCATACCTGAAATTTCTCACCGTGTACATAGTAGTGTCATATACTCAATACAACCACTATCGCTGTCAACTTTAAATCATGGGTCGGATAGTCCTTTCATGATCCTTGAGTTATCTAGATTCATAATTGACTATCTTCTCCTTTTGCATCAATACACAGCCCATTCATTATTCTGAGGTATCCATAGACTCATGAGAAACCTCTTAATCTGTTGGGTATGGTGAGAATAAATGCGGTGGTTAGTTTATTACTTCAGTACACCAAAACTCCTGTCACGTCTATCATCCCTTTCAAATACAATTTTTTCTAAGTTAAACGTGTCAATGAAGTAGTCCATTTCGAGAACTCTCAACAAATCATTTGTTAAAACAATTTCCAATTGTTGGTTATAATTTTCCCTGGACGGTAAATACACCCGAAATATCATCAATATGGATGATAACAAATCAGTCCAGGTAAAGTTTAAATACTTCATCGTAGTTGTGTTTCACTAAATATTTCAATCACTCCTATCCTTGACCTATGTCATCTCGAAATCGCTTCCGTTCAAGATACTAACCCGCGTCATTTCTTTTTTTTTTATATATACTAATGGCTTTTATAAAATTTTAATTAATTTATTAAATCTTCACGGTTAATCGAATTCTATATTTCTTTATCGTACAAGTAAAGGTACCCTAATTTTAAATGTATATATTATGACTGTCGCTTTTAATTTATATGTTGTGTATACTTTTAGACGTTGTCAAGTCTTCTGGCGGGGAGGTATTTTGAAATACCTTTATTGACCCTCAGATTTGACCACAATTACTTTACATATCAGTCCATGTGGTCGCATTTCATATTCGCTACTAATTACTTTAATCCTAATTACTTCACGTATCATAGATATTCTTACCTTGCATACATCTCTTATTCCAATCTATCTCGTATTCAGGATTTATCATATCTCAAAGCTTATCTCCTTTCGTATATCAACTATCACAAAACTCTTTCATTACTCATTCCGTGAGTACAATCATTTACTCCTTTAATTTCAATTGCTACACCCCTTTTATTACTTGTCAAAACTTACAGTATACTTTCAGGGGTAAAACCTCACTATCTTAGGATAGCAATTTGAACAGCACAGTTTGCAGCCGACCAATTTATTCTCACAGTTTACTTCAAATTATTCATAGTCTATTGAATAAAATCGGCTGACTTATACTTCTTCCCCCGTTTTCAACTTATAATCTCTTCATAATTATTCCATTAGTTAACCCTCCTTCATTGGGGTACTAACTATCGGCATTGTGCCCAAAGGTGTAGGCATTCATGTCTTTTACTAACTTATATACAATTGAAGGCGGTATGACTAAATACGTGGCACCAGGATCAATTAAAATAATTACTTCACTATTCATAACTAGTGTGGTATCTTTCACCACATCATATGAAACATCAATAGTGTCCTGGTCCAAGGCATACACTCGCCCTCATCCAGCAGCCTACTTTCCCCTTTCTCTTCGGCTGTGGCCTTCCTTTTCGGTGCAGAGATACCAACAGGGTTTTCTCTGTCTCTTTACCCTTCTGTAGGGCAGTCTTACCCAACTCTGAGCAATCATTAAAGAATTGGCCCATCTTACCATACTTAACGCCTATTTTAGTTAATAAAGTGTAGGTGTAGGCCCTACTTCCGTAGTATCTACCACACATCCTACACTGCTTACACTGCTACACTGCTTACACTGTTACACTATTACACTACTACACTGCTACACTGCTTACCCTGCTAACATTACTCCACTGCTCAAATCACAATACCCCTCAAAAGTACTAAAATTGGATACACTGGGGCCTTACCAATCATCTTACCCTGTGACTCATCAGCTCTAATCTCTTACCAACTGGTCTCTTTCCCGCTTTGACATCTCTGTCATTCTCTATTTCGGGCCTTACTACCTTTCCCAATCTCAGAGGCGTGCAACATATGATATTATTCACACAACTGTATTCTGCGCACTGCCTCGACATAAGTAGTAAGCCAATCGGACTCTAATCGACAATTTGAGCCCTTCCATGAACTTTTAGGCTTTCTGACTCTCACTACCCATAGTTTCGAGGTCATACCTGGGCAGGTATATAAACTGAGATTCATACTTGTCAATCAACTAGTGTCTCTAGGTCAGTGTAAGAAATTTTACCTATAATTTCCCTTAAGTAGTGTTCGAAATATTTTATCACCGGAATACATCCAAAAATTTTTCTCATGTCAGCTCTGGACGTCTAACTCTTTAAATGGATTGAGCGGACTTCCACCAATGCTTCGCCTCACCCTCCAACATAAATGTATTTAAAAGTCACCTTTTCAGTCGACATACACCGAAAGAATCCATACAACTACGCTATCTCATTCACCCAGTCCACAGCAACTATTGGTTTCTTTACTTCGCTATATACCAGAAGGATGTGAGAATCTCTATAGTCTAAGACATCTTTTTAGGCTTTACCCTGCCTATCCTCAACTACCTGCGTAGACTGAGTAAACAACTTCTAAATATTTTTTACACTCCACTCCATCCTCTCGGAGCGTGTCTCAATACTGTTTGGTCTCTTTATAGGATCCTGTGGAGTATGCTCATCATCAGCCTCCACCTCACTCTCATCTTGAGTCTCATGTGACGACTCATTCGACTTTCAGGTCGATCTCTACGACCTCGAGCATGTGTACTCGCCCCTCTACCATAGCGACAATCAGTTATAAAAACTAGATTCTTGCATTCAAAACTAAATTCTTAGCTGCAGTTCCATCTTGATATACACAATTGTATCTAAATAATACACAGTACATGGGGATGTAAATTTACTTAACTACTAACACCAACTCATATCAGGCCAACTCAGCTCTGATACCACCTTTTGTCACGACCCAAATTACCTAAAAATCAGAGTAAATTTTTTTTGCTTCTTCATTTCCTTTACCGTCGTGAACAGTTACACTACTAAACAGTTGGGCTATGATTTGGTGTCAGTCACCTCTCACCTATTTACCATTCCATTTTCATATTTCATTTACATATCAATTTATTTTAACTAAATACATCCCCAATATTACATTCATATACAGTACTGTGCCTCTATATGTTCAGATACAAAAATTATACAAATGTGTATACCTGGTCTTGATAAGAAGCAGCAGATAACCGAAATGCATGACTATTGTCGTTCTCTTCTACTGAATGTACCCTGTGGGGTGGAAAAGGAAAGGGTGACCATAAACAGCTCAGTAAGGCAATAATGTAAGCAGGTAGATAACTATACTATCTACGTGCTGATAATGTCGTGATAGAAAATCGTTTACATTTGGAGCATGAGGTAAGACTAAAACGATGCCACATGTATGTATATATCATATAAAAGAAATCATGAAATCGACATATAAATCAAACATGGAAAAATCATCATGTATCATGCTCGTCACATTAAAACTTATTTGTTTCATCATAAACTCATCATGTTAAAAACTTATTTGTTATATCACAAAACAACCACATCAAGGTCAAACCCATCTCTCGGGAATACCTTAATTCATTAAATCGCATCTTATTTAAAAACATAAATCGGGACATTACCCCTCCCTCGGGTTCATCCTGGTTTATTCAGACCGTATGATATCATGTGAGGCATGTAGGTTACTGTATGAAAACCGAGGACTATGGCCATAATTTGTCCCTGTGATCCCAGGCTACACAGATCCCGGTGTGTGGGGTATCACAACTGTAACGGGAGGTAGGGTCAAATCCTACCCGCCAAAATATCAAGTAACATCATCGAGTCATAATGATTGCACGGTACAACGTACTCCGTGTGACATACACGGTACAACGTACTCCGTGGACCCATATCATAATCTGGGGGTGCCTGCCGTAGGTCTTATCCACCCTAATACTATGTCGATAACCAACCCATGTCTCAAAGTATACATGCGAGCATATCAACTCTCTACAACACACAGTCTACAAGAGGCTTCCGCACGACTATATGCATGCCAACTCACATCTAGTGCGAGCGAAGCTCCAGCACGACGCTATGAATATCATGATATCTAAAATCTCGTGCGAGCGAAGCTCCAGCACGGTTTTGTGTACACACAAATTTCTCGTATGAGCAATGCTCCAGTATGGCTTTTCATGAGTAATAAATCAGTAAAATTTAGTGCGAGTGAGACTCTAGCACTCTTTTTACTCGAATAAATATGATAGGCGGCTCAATCTTGATAAAACATCTTTAAAATCGTAACCGGTACCCTTTCGTATAATTCATAAAATCAACACCCAACCTATGTGCATATTTGCTTAAATCAAAGCAATACATTCATATAAAACATTAAAACATGATAATCATGCAATTTATCTGCCTTACTACCCTTTTTGTAAATTTTATTCCCAAGGGCAAAATTGTCTTTTTTTTTATCCACCTAAGCCCTGATTTTCGTAAGAATTATTATTTCTTTTCTAGATACTTTAAGAAATTCTAGACCCTATAAATCCCCTCAAAATTACATATATGTATCTCTATGTACCTACAAAATTCCCTTACCTCGATTCTCGTCGAGCGCGTATCTAAATTCTACTGTCGGAGGCTCGTCTGATCAGATTTGTTGCTAATCTAGTCTCTGGGGCTGCAGATAATTATTTATCATGTCAATTTAACCCAATAATATAATTTTCGCGTTTACTATAATCGATTTAACTAATTAGGTTAATTTACCCTTATTGGTCCCGATCGCACCTTAATGGGCTTCGACCCATTTTCAGCCCATTTCTACTTATTATATCCCTTCTTTTGGTTTATTGGGCTCATTTGACTTACCAATAATCATCGGGCTTCGTTCCAAACTCATTGGATAGCCTTTATACTATTTACGGTAATTACGTTGCAATTCCGAATAATATTCCTTTTTATACAGAATTAATCCATAAATTTCGTAAAATAATCGAAACTCTGTATTGAGAACTCTAATTTTTGAAAATTAAAATGTACTTACCCAATGTTATACGGGGCACAAAAATCGGAGCTCAATCGGCTCTCGTTCGGGCTCTTTCGTAAAACTACACAATTATATATTTAATTCCGGGTTAATTTTTGATTAAATATAATTTAAATAAATTTTTCAGAAATCAAATCGATCACTTTTGACCTCTTATCGACTTACCCGAAGTCCGGTGTATCCCCAAAAATTCTTTCCCTTTTTCCTTTTTTTCTTTTTCTCCCATTTTCCTCTCTTTCTTGGCTGAACTGGTTCGGTCCGATTCAACCCGGTTCAGACCGGTCCGGTTCAGTCCGGTTCGATTGGTTCAGGGTCTTGTCGGTCGGTTCTTCGTCCGCATCTCAGATCTGACATTGGTTTCGTTCGAGGCCGTCGGAAAGTGGCCGGTCTGACCTTTTCTCCCTTCGCCGTCGGTGCCCTTCCTCTTTCCACCGATTCTGGCACCATCCGTCGGTTTCGCCGACCGTGGCCACCACTGATCACGTCGCCTGGGCCTGGGGAAGTCTTGGCTGGGGTCGGTTGGGGCTAGATCGGTGCCGTTCGTCGAAAATTTCTTTTTCTCCCTCACGGTTTCGTTTTTCTCGCTGTTCCTCTAGCCGGTCGCCGCCGTTCGTGGCTCCTTTAGGCCGGTGGTGGCCCGGCCCTCGTCGGGCTCCCTTCCTTGGCCTCCGTCGGCCATCGATCGTCGGCAAACGGCTCGGCCTCTGTTGTTTTCTTCAAAAATCGCCTTTCGCGATTTTTTCGATTGAAATTTTTTTAATTAATTAATTATTTTTATTATTATTATTATGTTTAATATTTTATTATTATTTGACAAAAATATCTAAAAATATTCATATTTTATTCATTTAACCCATAAATAAATTTATCGGTATTATTTCAACTTTTTGGTATATTTTTCGATTATTTTCGGGATTATTTTTTGAAGTAAAAATCTCGATTAATTCCGATTAATTCTCATAAATTTATATCTTGATCAATTTAACCCAAAATTTAATTATTTCTTCGTTATTGATCAAGATTTCTCAATCCCATATTTTTAATAAAATTTTCATATCGGGTTTATACCGAATTTTGATCTTTTGATCGTTTTACCCTTGCACGTGTTTGAAAATTCCGTTTCAGTCCTTTTTGCATTTTTAATTTCGTATTTTAAATCCTTATCTCCAGTCTAAATCCTGTTCGTTTAATTTGGGACCATTTCAATCATTCCTTTCACGAACACACTCATTTTATGTTTTAACTAAATTCTGGTCTTACAATTCGTGTCGTGTTTAATCGTGTCAGTTATATTTTTTTCATGTTTATCGTGTCGTGTCGTGTCGTGTGACACGGATAATTATAACGTGTCAACCGTGTCGTGTCACGTGTCACATGTATAAAATACGTGTCATGTTCGTGTTTACGTTTCAGACACGTTTTATAATTCGTGTCATGTTCGTGTTTCATAAATTCGTGTCGTGTTTTAATTCGTGTCATGTCGTGTCGTGTCGACACAGATTGCCAGGTCTAGTCTTACCGAAATTTTGCAGCGGTGGCAAATTCAGGTCGAACCCTAAAGACTGGTGGATTAATTATCATGCAATAACTGAAATAATTGGGGGGGGGGGTTTAATTTGACTAAATTAAAATCTTAAAACAGAATTTATATTCAACTAATTATAAAGGGTAAACTAAGATTAACAATTTCGATTCAAGGGAACTGCTCAGTCATTAACAATTGATCCTTAACACCTAATTTACCATTTTGTCTTCAATTACTTAGCTGAGGTATTATCTACCAGCAGAATAATATCTCTTCTTCCCTGTTATCATTAACTTAAGCCCAGCACCCGAATTAAATTCTTCTCCCTAATCTAGTAGGTTTTGGCGCAATCCTATTTAGACTAGGAATAGCATTAATGTTCTAGGAAGATTACTAAACCGAATAACACTTCAACCACGGGTTGAATGTTTAATCCGTTCTATTGTTTCACTTAGAGTTGACGAACCCTAATTTCTACTGGTTCTGATTTCTGTCACAACAATTACGGATTGTGAAAACTTCAGATAGCATACAATCACATGCAAAGATTATTCAATTGGCCAGATCATATAATTTTCTCATGCTATCGAATCTAATAATACCAGAAACAATAGATAATTGAATCGAAAGATAGTTTAGATCAACAAACCGTGTTTCTCAATTGTTGAAATTCACTGGATTCGATTCCCTTGAACCGAATAAAAGATTTAGCAGCACATGATTATTGAAAACGAAAATAAAAATATAAAGTGAATTATTTTTTTCTTTTGATTGTTGCTGCCTCTCTTTCCTTTTCTTTTTTGATAAAGAAAACAAAATCTATATATATATATCGTAAAAAAAAACCTAAATTCAAAATCCTATTACAAGTGGGAAAAGGCTGACAGATTCAGGCTTTTTCTTCACAGCTAGTTTTGGAGTGGAAACAGGCCGAATTAGATCTTGGGCTCTTCTTCAAAGTTGTAAATCAGTAAATCAGTGTTCCACTAGGCCTGACTTTGCATAATTTAGAGGTCTAGAACTCCGGATATAGGCTAAAAACTGAAACTGCCTTAAAATATATAAAACCGATTCGCTGCAACTTTGTGGAATTTTTTTGATCTATAAAACGTCTAAAATGAGCTTAGTTCTCCCCAGAGAAATTGTAGGCCTTTTAATCTTCTTTCCAACGAGCTAAAAATTGCCCCAATCCGACATCTAGAACTCCGTTTAGAGCCAAAATCCCAAATAACACTAAAAAAAATTGTCCAATTTCTTCGGTTAAGTTTTGAAGCCCAATTTATCTGCTAAAAGCACAAATTAACATAAGTACTCTAATTAATATGAGGAACATAGCAAAATATTAAAACGTAGAAGGAAATATATAATAAAAATATGACACTCATTAAATTCCTCCACACTTAAATTTTTGCATGTCTTCGAGCAAACTCAAAATCTAAGACTAAATCACCCTCTAAAACTTTTCAATCACATCAAGCTTACAAAAACCAAAAACAAAAAAGTCAACCAAAATTTTCGAGAAACATAACATGTCATGAATCAAAATCCTTAACAATCTCAAGAATTTGGCAACATAGCAATTTCATTCAAAATAAAGCAAATTAAATTGGTAGATCCTCACAATATTCTCTTTGTTCACTCAAGCGTTTAAGGGGTAAGTATTTCACTCACATTCATTCCATAAAACATGTCCTACCATAAGCTTGCATATCATCTAGTCTCCACTACTTAGTATTCATGTATAACACAAATCAAAAGGACTTAATTCAAGGGTTGTAACGAGGGTAGGGATAAGCTACAGAATTATTTTTGGGGTAAGAGAGTTTAAAACCCTAAAAATTAATAGAGCGTTCAAAATTACAACTCGGGTAAATAAAGCAATCTACAACCCGCAATCACCTCAAATACAAAACTTTATTAATCACTCGCACCTTAGTCAAGTCCTTTATCAATTAAATACCCTCTTTTCTTTTCTATTTTTTTTTGTTTTTGTTTTGTTTTTTTAAGTCCACCAGTACCACTACTAACATATGGAGTTAATCACACCCCTACACTTGTTTCATAATCTGCTCAACAATTTTCAAATGCCCTACTAATTTTTAAGGTTAGGTAAAGTCATTCATATTAAGCTCACGGTTAAAACAAGTTATTCAACAAAGAAAAGTCAATTAGGCTCAAAGGGGCTTAACAATGGTAAATTATGTTAGGTGGGCTATTTGGCTAGAGTGGTTCATCAAAAAATGGCCTTAATCACTTTATGTATGCCTGAATCAATGTAATCTAAAAAAAAAAATCAATGCAATTTCTAGAGAAACACATTTATGGAAGAATATCACATATCCAAAGAAAATAAAGATTGACATTAATGCTTAATCTATAGGCTCAAAAATCTCACAGGTTTAAAGTCTACTAATTCGATTCACCAACATTTCGAAATCAATCACTTAATCAATAAATGTTAAGATGAAAAGTCAATCAATTCAATTGTGTTATCCTCTTTTCAAATCCAGTTGATTCAAGTTCATGATAAATATAAACTTTCAGTGATAGAAAGCACCTAAACATGCACTAAGATTTTTTTTTTATGTAAAAATTCAAAAATTCAACCCCCCACACTTAGATTTTACATTGTCCCAAATGTAAAGCACATCATTAAAGCAAATAACGGACAAGTAAAATTAAAAGAGATAGGGTGAGGAATCAAATCTGGGGTTCATGGGTTGCCTCCCATGCAGTGCCTTTGGTTAATGTCGTTGGCTCGACAATACAACTTCCTTCACATCGAGTAGACCTGATCTCCTAACTGCATCTCCTCAACCGTGTGTGCTTGAAAATCGTCGTAATATGGCTTGAGTCTATGCCTGTTAACCTTGAACACCTTGTTGGTTTCCATACTTTGAATCTCAACTGCACTATGAGGAAATACGTCAGTAACAACAAAGGGTCCAATCCAACGTGAACATAACTTACCAGGCATCAACTTCAATTTGGAGTTGTATAACAAAACTTTTTGGCCAACCACAAATTGCTTCCTAATGATCATCTTATCATGAAATGCCTTGGTCTTCTCCTTGTAAATTCATGAGTTCTCATAAGCCTCAAGTCGAATTTCCTCTAATTCCTGCAACTGCAACTTCCGTTCCAAACCTGCCTGCTGTAGGTCCATGTTGCATCGTCTAACTGCCCAATAAGCCTTGTGTTCTAACTCTACAGACAGATGAGATAACTTACCAAAAATCACCGTATACGGGGACATCCCAATAGGAGTCTTATATGCTGTCCTATAAGCCCACAAAGCGTCGTCAAGTCTGAGACTCCAGTCTTTTCTGTTTGGATTTACTGTTTTCTCCAAGATCAACTCGACTTCCCTATTAGACACCTCGACTTGTCCATTCGTCTGGGGATGGTATGCTGTGGAGGTTTTGTGTAGGACTCCATACTTCTTTAATAAAGCCTCCATTGATCGATTACAAAAATGAGTTCCCTGATCACTAATCAATGCTCTTGGTATGCCAAACCTGCTGAAAATGTTAGATTTGATAAAACCTATAACAGCTCGTGAATCGTCAATTTTGGTGGCCTTTGCTTCCACCCATTTCAACACATAATCAACAGCAAGTAAAATGTAAGCAAACCCAAAGGATGGAGGAAATAGACCCATAAAGTCAATACCCCACACATAAAAAATTTCACACACAATAGGAGTCTGAGGCATCTCATTCCTACAGTTTAAGCTCCTTATCCTTTGACATCGTTCAAATTTGTACAAAACACATAACTGTCACGAAACAAAGTAGGCCAATAAAAACCACAATCTAACACCTTCCTAGCTGTTCTCTTTAGCCCAAAATGACCCCCACAGGCATATGCATGACAAAAAGTAAGGACAGACTGAATTTCTGAATCAGGGATGCACCTTCTAATGATTTGATCAGAACAATATTTCCACAAATATGGTTCATCCCATACATAATATTTAGCCTCACTTTTTATTTTATCTTTTTTGGCTCTACTCAAATCTTTAGGTATGACCTTAGTAACCAAATAATTTACCAAGTCAGCATACTAAGGGGTCATACCTTGCACCGTAAAGAGCTGTTCATCAGGGAAAGTTTCTTGCAATGGCACTGGATCTTATTCTCTCACTAACTGGATCAAGTGGTCAGCTACTAGGTTTTCTGCCCCTTTCTTATCTTTGATATCGAGATCAAACTCTTGCAGTAGAAGAATCCACCTAATCGGCCTTGGCTTTGCCTCTTTTTTCTCCAAAAGGTATTTCAAAGCTGTATGGTCAGAAAACACAACAACTTTAGTCCTAAGTAAGTAAGACCGAAACTTATCTAAAGCAAATACAATAACTAAAAGCTCCTGTTCGATCGTGGAATAATTGCACTAAGCTGGGTTAAGCATCCTCAACGCATAATAGATCACATGCACCTGGTTGATGACCCGCTGTCCTAAAACAGCCCCCACAGCGTAGTTGCTTGCATCGCACATTATTTTAAAAGGTAGCTTCCAATTTGGTGGTTGAATGAAAGGGCAGAATTCAAAGATGACTTCAATTCATCGAAAGCTGCCTTGCACTTTTCGTTGAATTCAAAGGGTACGTCCTTTTGTAACAACTTCGACAATGGTAGTGCTATCTTTAAGAAGTTCCTAATGAATCTGTGGTAAAAACCTGCATGACCATGAAAAGAACGTACTTCCCGCACACTAGTGGGGTAGGGTAAGCTCAAAATCAAATCAATCTTAGCCTTGTCTACTTCAATGCCCTTGGATGAAACTACATGACCTAAAACAATGCCTTGTTCTACCATGAAATGACATTTTTCAAAATTCAGCACTATATTAGTTTCAATGCAACGCTCAAGTACACTCGTCAAATGATTTAAGCACTTATCAAATGAGTCACCATGCACTGTGAAATCATCCATGAACACCTCAATGCAATTTTCCAACAAATCAGAAAAATACTTACCATGCATCTTTGAGAAGTACCTGGTGCATTACAAAGGCCGAACAACATCCTCCTAAAAGAAAATGTTCCAAATGGGCATGTGAAAGTTGTTTTCTCCTGATCTTTTGGTGCAATCACAATCTGGTTATAACCTAAAAATCCATCAAGAAAACAGTAGTGAGATTTACCAGGTAAACGCTCAATCATTTGATCAATGAAGGGTAAGGGAAAGTGATCCTTTCTAGTTGCTGAATTCAGCTTGCGGTAGTCTATACATACTCTCCACCCATTCTGCACTCTCGTTGGTACAAGCTCATTATTTTGATTTCTCACAACTGTGATCCCAGTATTCTTTGGTACAACATGAATTGGACTCACCCATTTACTATCCGAAATTGGATATATTATACCTGCATTTAACAACTTCAGAATCTCTGTCTTAACTACTTCCATCATCTGGGGATTCAATCTTCTTTGAGGTTCTTGGCTTGGTTTAGATCCCTCTTCCAACAGAATTTTGTGCATGGACATGGATAGACTAATTCCCTTAATGTCAGCTATGGTCTATCCTATAGCTGTTCTATGATCACGAAGCACCCTAATTAACTTTTCTTCTTGCACTACTTTCAAGTTCTTCGCAATAATGACTAGAAGTGTCTCACCATCTCCTAGGTAAGCATACTTCAAGTGGTTAGGTAAAGACTTCAATTCCAAAATCGGTGCCTGCACAACAGAAGGTAGTAGCTTCATGTTAGAAAATGGTAGTTCCAATCTTTTAACTTCATACTTGGGCTGCAATGACTGCATAGCCATGATCATTTGTTCAACTTCAGAACTTAGCTCCAATTCAGCCTCGTTCTGCATCAAGCTTTTACTGATCACCACTTCCAGCTCATCCATTCTGCTTACTTCAAATGTATCTTGCGTCAAGTCATCAAAACTGTCAATGGAAAATACCGAATGTACATCTGCTGGATATCTCATAGCATCGAAGATGCTAATTTTGACAATCTCTCCATCGAACTCCATGGTTAATGTCCCATCAAACACATCAATCTTAGTCCTGACAGTGGCAAGAAAGGGCTGGCCTATAATTATTGGTGCGGGATTCACCGGGCTGCTGCTGTCCTCCATATGCAGAATGTAGAAATCAACTGGAAAGATCAACTGATTCACCTACATCAAAACATCCTCAACTACCCCTTCGGGTTATGCATTAGATCGATCTGCTAATTGTACGATTACTCCGATTTTTTTCAAAGGACCTAAATTTAAACATGCATAAATTGAAAAAGGCATAACATTAATCGATGCACCCAAATCTGCCATGGCATGTTCGATTTGCCTATTACCAATGATGCAAGGGATTGTAAATGTACCTGGGTCTTTATATTTTTACGGCAGTTTTCTTTGAATGACCGCAGATACATTCTCCCCCACACTTACTGATAATTCTATTTTTAATAGAATTATTTGTGCTTAATTTCTTAATTAATTATTTAAATCCCCATATTATTTTATTAATTAACCCCTTTATTTAATTAAAATTCTTTAATGTGCAGGTAAATTAAATTCGGATGAAACTCAGTCGTTTCAGTCAAAAATGGGCTGAAAACGGGCTAAAGGAGACTGGACCACTTTCAATTTGCAGACCGAGGCACTAAGTCATCTGGACACGTGTGATGCCAGGTGTCCGTATTTTATTCGCTCCGAAATGATAAGATCGACAGACACCGTGCTAACCTTTTGGAAGACACACGCCGTGCCACATCGCACAACCAATTGGACAAAAAGACGAGTGGCATGGAAATATCTATTCTGCAGTAAATCAAATGAAGACAAGTGGCCAAACAATGCCTACTCATCTAAGATGAAAAAATTACCATTGTACCCCTAAGTATGTGTATAAATAGAACATGATTGCAATTGAAAAAATCAAGTAGTGTAGAATTTAGGAGTAGTGTAGTTTAGGGTAAAGTAATCTAGGGTATAATTTTTTTAGGGTAAATTTAGGATTTATTCTTGTTTTTTTTAGCCTTCTTTTCCGTTAGCCACCATCTTTAAATTACTATTCATAGCAATTTCTTTATTTTTCATGAAAAGCTTTCGTTCATTTCTAGTTCTTTGTTATTTTTAAATTAATGAATAGTTACCATTTCTATTTCTTTTCTTCTTGGTTTTGTTAAAATTTCAGTTCTTTATTTTCAGGTTTCCATGAAAAACTTTAATTTTCCTATTGTTGATAGCTCTCAGTTGGCTTATTACTAAGGTTCCATGTTTGTTTGCTCTTCATTTTTGCTCATTCGGGTGACAAAGTTTTTCCTTCATCTCTGCCTTTCGGTTCTGGTGTTTTGATGTGGACTAATGCCGGGCATTGTTCCACATCAATAACAATGTGGAACCATGGTAGTAGGAGCTGGAATTAGAGCAAACCGAGGTTGATGGTTATTCACGTTGATGAAGCTCACAGGTGTTGATTGTGTTACTTTCATTTGTTGCTTTTGCATATTCTCCTTCGATTTTAAGTTTATGTTTTGCAATGCATTGTTATTATTTTCTTTTCTTATTTCATTGTTTGCACTACATGATTCGGTTCTCTACTGCATTTAATCATTAGCTTCATATTGTTTTTTTTTTCTGCATTTTCTTATGTTTGTAGTCCATTTCATTTACTACAAGTTATCTCGACATTTTCTTGTTACTCTCACTTGACTCACTAGCCGATTTAGGTTTGGTAGAATCATTGCCGTGAGGTGAGGAGCAGAAGCTAGTGTCCGTGGTTCCTCTGTTATGTTCTGTTCTGAAAGCCTTGTACTGTTCACTCCTTTTGCATGATTTCATTCTGCACTAATCTTATTTGGTAGCTGTAGATTTTCAGGGATGTGTGCTGTCACCATTATTGAGCTGCTGTGAATGTCGTTGGACATAGATGAGCAGATGCTGGCCGACCCGATCACTGAGGTATAATTATTCTTGGACGTGTGCTGCATCGTCGGGACATGCAGAGGCAGTACAGGACAGCTTAGTGGAGGAAAACATTACCTGCTGGCTGGGCAAGACGAAGACGAGTAGCAGCACAAGCATGGAATTATGCAAACTAAAAACCCGAGAGCTGGAGCTGTGCCTGGAACCAGCGTGAACCAGCATGGGAGTACCTGGAAATGAAGCATGAAGAGACACGTGTACAGTGCTAGGTTCGGGACCGCAATAGCCTGTTGGAAATTGTAGATAAGGCCATGTTTGGCCATAATGTCTATTATTGCAATTGTTTAAAGCATGTTGGGATTTAATTTTTTTTTATATCATTTACATTTTTTTTGTTAAGTTAGGAAAAATGGATTTTTATTGTTTGTTAAATTAGTAATTAGTGTTAATTAGGCTAATAGTTGATACATTAGGTTGGTAATTTTTTTTTTTTAAGAAACTCATGAGTTGTATTTAGAATTAATTTAGAGATAGAAGTAGTTCATAATTTAGTTTTTAAATTGAAAAAACCAAAAATATTATTTTCATGTAATATTTACTTATTTAGACAAGTTAGTGATTAGTTAGAGCTATAATTAATTTAGGGTCATTTTTATAGTTAGTTAATTTCTTAGTTATATTTAGGAATTTCTTTAGGATTAATAGAAGTTTTATTTTATTAGACTTTAGGTTAGCTTAATTTGCCATTTTATTAAGTAGTTTAATTACATGCATATTTTATTTTAGGTTTCTTTAATTTTAGTTTAATTAATTTTGTTTCTTAAAATTTATATTTGTATTTTAGTTTAATTACGTTAGTTAATTTTAACTGTTTTAATTAATTTTGTAGGTATTTGCTTTTAATTGCTTGGAGCACTGTAAGTAATTTTCGCTCTCTTTTATTTCCTTTAGTTTATAATTCTTAGTGTTTTCAGTACTTTTAAAGCCTTGTAGATCACCCATCAGAACTTCATAATTTGCTAGGATATACTTAGGGTAAGATTAACTAGTAGTTAATTGGGTTAATTGTAACGCTCCGCAAGCGCGAAAATAGGGGCTAACTTTTTCCTTTAAATATTATTTTTCTACTTAGGTTGCATTCCTGTACAGTGTAGGTTACTTCTTTTCTTTCTTTACTTATTCTTTTAACCATTTAATTTTACTAAAAATTTCGGCAGCATATCCTTTTATAATATATCCTATCCCCCTGCAGGTAAACGCAGTTTATATTTGCAAGGCAGTTGATTTTATTTCTTAAACTTATTACTTTCAACTCTACATTTTTTACTACTACAACTTCCATATCCATACTCAGTATCAACGACATTTCATTCACTTCCCAAAACGTTTGCATAATAATCCATAAAACAACTGATCCCAAAAGTATTTATATACAATCCAGTATCTGTACAATGTACATGTCTGGGAATAAATATCTGATGATATACCTGAGCGAGTACTGAAAGTAGTCTGGGAGGCACTGAATCCACCAGCTACTCATGTACTTGTAAATGGCTGAATAATCTCACTGCAGGTGCTCTGAATGGGAGAAGAGAAGGGGTGAGCTTCTGGGGAAAAGCTCAGTAAGGTATGCATTTAAAACAATTCTAACCATTTAAAAACAATTAGAAAATTAGAATAAACATACTTACGTACATACATACTTAGGAAACCATTTTTACATGCTTACTTTAAAATACATCATACTTCATCAAAACGTATTACGTACTTCCATATACTAAAACATCATACATACTTTCTTTGTTAAAACATTATACATCAAAACATGGAGACTAGGCTATTTCAATATAGTTATCATGCAACATATCATATCCTCCGTAGAGGTAATAATACCTATGGCCATGGTAAGGGCTGTAGACTGGATCAGGGTCGTACAACGGTTCTAATATAGTATCTTAATCACACTAGCACAGAGCTAGGGCACAGGCACCAGTGGCACACACCGTGCAGTCACAAGATACTTCGAAAATAGACACCATGTGTAGTGGAAAACAACACCACTAAGGCGAAATAGACACTACACTGGTGAATCTAAACTAATACTACGTGTGGCGGAGCCAGGACACCACAAGTAGCAGGCATGATTATGCACTCAGCATATACTAATAGTAGCCTGTCGTATCAAAATCCTTACTTTCATACTTACTTACTTACTTACTTACTTTCATATGGAAACTTTAATCATCAAATCACATCATAATTCATACAAAATATTTATGTCTATTTTATTTATACAAAATAAGTGAAAACCATGATTTCAGTATCTAAAAACAGTTTATTATTCCTTTCAAACTTTAACCGAGAAAGTATGATTTTCAAACAGATTTCTTTCTATGATTTTCAAGTCATTTATGAACAATAAATAGATATAGGAGGTTAGTACTATTTTAAATTGCATCCTTACCTCAACGGAGCTAAAACAACGTTACTCTGCCAGGGTTCGGGTTTGCCTCATTTTTTGTGCTGGATTTTTGAGCTGCCCAAAATGATACCAAATTATCAAATATTGTTTGATTTCATCTCAACATATCCAAATATGTATTTATCTCCTTAAGAGTTGACCAATTTTGACATTTTTGTCAACTTTTCCTGTTTTTTCAGTTTTACCGATTTAAGTGTCGATTTAAGCTATTTTCTCCAATTTAATTATCCTAACTTCACATTCACTATCTTAATAACCTACATACCCATTCACATCCATAATCCACACTTTATCAATCCAATTCTTACCAATTCTCACACCTTTCGATTTTTCACTAACTAAGCTATAAACCAAACTTTTTCGGTATAAATTTAACTGTTAAGAACCTTGAATTTATCCAAAATTCATCATTTTCACAACTTAAGCATGCTGATCAGAACTACAAACTTCCATATAAATTATTTCTTTAATTTCTACTTAACTAAAAATCCTTAAAAATCATCAAACATAAACATATCTCATTCTCTTCATCATCCATTAAGTTTCTCTCACCTTTGACCAAAGTTGACCAAGTATTTGATCTTCCAAGCAAATCCTCAGCTGTAATTCAACATTTATATAGCTTATAATCATCAAAAAATATAAGAAAAACCAACCAAAAACTTTCAAAAATCAAACTTTCTCTCACCTCGAAACAGGGCAGATTTTGCCCCTGTTCTTCTCTCTACATTTTCACCTAGTAAAGGAACTCCTTTATGACTGGATTTTTTATATGTTATAGAGGATTAAAAGGGTAAGAGTTCATCCTTATTGACCGGAGTCCAATTCGGCTTGGAAAGGGTCAAAAAAATTAAAGAAGAGGAGAAGTACAGTAACGCCTTTGGAACTTTCGGGAGGGAGGTGAGAGCGCGTGTGAGCTTCTTTCTGGGTGTTTTTAGAGCCCTATGAAAGATAAATAAGTCTAGGTTTATGTCCTAAAAGGCTGGTTTAAATAGGATCTATAGATGGGTCAAAAATGGGCTTTACCTGATGGGTATCCAGTTCACTGGGTTGGGGCACCCCACTGGTCAGTTTTAGAAAATCCATGAAAAATAGTTTTGGCCCATTTTCTTCCAAATTTCCACTTCTCGAGTGTGCTAATATGTCTCTAGTATCTCTCATAAAAATTTGGGGCCCACTTGTTTAAGAACATTTTCCCGATTGGGCCTATTTTACACAACTTGGTCATTACCGAACAATGTAACTTAAGGTTTTCAGCTTACTTTAAAAATTCATTTGATCATCGAAACCTCCATATCTCCACTCAATTTTCATTCCTCATGTAAATTATGCCTTATAATAATTTCCTATAGCCTCAGAATAATTTTTTTGAATTTCTAAAATTTATTTCAAATTTATTTCTATTTCTAGGCTCATTTGCTTGGTTTAGTGTAAACCCGAGTTTTACTAATTTTTAAACTTCTAATGTATTAGTTTCACTTTCTAATCATCATAACATACTTAAAATTATACTTTATTGAAAAATACTTAAATTTGAGATCTTACCTCGAAACACATGCCTCGAGCTTCGTGCCACTATCCCGAGAATCTTGATCTTTTTATGCCCTGTATAAACATTTACACAAGTCTTAAACTTCTCGATTTATCTTAAAATGAACAATAGCATGAAAATTCGGGTCTCACATTCCTCCTCACCTTTTTAAGAATTTGGTCCTCCAAATTTAGCTCTGTCCATCAAACAACAGAGGGTACTTCTCCCTCATCAGACTCTCTAGTTCCCATGTTGCTTCTTCCATGGAGTGGTGCTGCCAGAGAATCTTTACCAATGGGATCTTCTTCGTTCGAAGTACCCTTTCCTTCCTGTCGAGTATCCGGATAGGTTCTTCTACATAACTCATATCTCCGTGGATGTCCAAAGCTTCATATTCAATGACATGGGAGGGATTCGGATTGTATCTCCTCAACATTGAGACGTGGAAGACGTTATGTATCCCAGGAAGCTGTGGAGGTGAAGCTAACCGGTAAGCAACATCTCCCACTCTCTCGAGTATCTCAAACAGATCGATGAAGCGAGGACTCAGCTTCCCTTTCTTTCCAAAATGCATGATGCCCTTGCTCGAAGAGACCTTCAGAAACACAGAGTCCCCAACCTGAAACTCCAGTGGCCGTCTGCGCACTTCAACGTAACTCTTCTGCCGACTCTGAGCTGCCCAAAGTCTGTCACAAATAATCTGAACACCCTTCACTGCCTGTTCCATTAAATTAGAAAGGCATAATCTTCCGATCACCCACTTCTTCCCAAGCAACTAGGGACCTACATCGCCTGCCATAAAGAGCTTCATAAGGTGCCATCCCGATACTAGTATGGTAGCTGTTATTATATGTGAACTTTGCGAGAGGCAAATGGTCATCCCATGAACTCTTAAAATCCATTACACACGCCCTCAACATATCCTCCAGGGTCTGAATAGTCCGCTCGGACTGACCGTCAGTCTGAGGATGATAGGCGGTGCTAAGATTCAACTGAGATCCCATAGCTTCCTGAAAATGTGTCCAAAATCTGGTGGTAAACCTGGAATCTCTATCAGATGTAATGCTCACGGGAGCCCCATGTAAATGAGCTACCTCTTTGACATACAGTTCTGCCAAGGCACTCAAAGAATCTGTACTCTTAATGGCGAGGAAGTGGGCACTCTTAGTCAATTTGTCAACTATTACCCAGATTGCGTCATGACTTCTTCGAGTCCGAGGTAACCCCATAATAAAATCCATCGTAATGTGCTCCCATTTCCACGTAGGCATTGGCAAGGGCTTAAGAAATCCTGCAGGCTTCTGATGTTCAATCTTAACCTGCTGACATACCAAGTATCTGGCCATAAATTCTGCTACATCCCGCTTCATACCAACTTACCAATACACCTTCTGCAGATCATGATACATCTTGGTACTGTCTGGGTGCATGGTGTAGCGGGAGCAGTGAGACTCTCTCAAAATCTACTGTCTCAAGGCATCATCGCTCGGAACACAGATTCAACCCTTGAACCTCAACAGCCTATCATCACTGACCATAAAATCTGACTGCGAAGCTTGCTCTACTTGGCTAACCATATCAAGTAACCTCTGATCATTTCTTTGCCCCATTCTGATTTGATCTAAGATGCTGAGCTCAATCCGCAGGCTAGCCATAAATCCAACCTCTGCTTCTTGAACATTAATTTGGAGTTCGACGAACTATTCCAATAGCTCCCATTCTCTAACCATCATATGCGACACTATACACTTCCTACTGAGAGCATCTGCCACCACGTTCGCTTTACCGGGATGATACACAATCTCGCAGTCATAATTCTTAAGGAGCTCTAACCACCATCTCTGTCTCATGTTAAGCTCATTCTGATTAAATATATACTTCAAGCTCTTGTGGTCAGTGAAGATTTGAAATTTCTCACCATACAAGTAGTGCCACCAAATCTTCAAAGCAAATACCACAGCAGCTAACTCCAGATCATGGGTGGGATAGTTTTGCTCATGGTCCTTTAATTGTCTAGAACCATAAGCTATAACTCGACCATTCTGCATCAGTACACATCCCAAACCTTAGTGAGAAGTATCACAGTATACCGTGAATCCTCCTAAACCACTCGAAATAGTTAGGACGGGCGAGGTAGTTAATCTCCGTTTGAGCTCCTGAAAACTCTGCTCACATGCTTCTGACCAAACAAAAGGAACTCCTTTACGCGTGAGCTTAGTCAGTGGAGCTGCTATTCTGGAGAATCCCTCTACAAATCTCCGGTAGTACCCCGCTAGCCCCAGAAAACTTCGAATCTCTGTTATAGTCCTCGGCTGTTCCCATTTGAGTACTGCCTCAACCTTAGACGGATCAAGTGACACCCCGTCCTTGCATATAATGTGACCGAGGAAAGTTATCTGCTCCAGCCAAAATTCACATTTACTCAGTTTCCCATACAACTGTTTCTCTCGAAGAGTCTGGAGCATTGTCCTCAAATGCTACTCATGTTCCTCTTGGGACTTAGAGTAAACCAATATGTCATCAATAAAGACAATCACAAATCGGTCTAGATAATCTTGAAATACTTCATTCATCATACTTATGAAAGTAGCAGGGCATTGGTCAGGCTAAAGGGCATCACCAAAAACTTATAGTGACCATATCTAGTTCTGAATGCTGTTTTGGCCACTTCTTTTCTGATTCTCAACTGGTTATAACTGGACCTCAGATCAATCTTCGAGAATACTGAAGCCCCTTTCAACTGATCAAATAAATCGTCGATTCTGGGCAAGGGGTACTTGTTCTTTACCGTAACCTTATTCAGTAATTGGTAATCTATGCATAACCGAAGGCTACCATCATTCTTTCCCACAAACAAAATCGGAGCTCCCCAAGGTGACACACTGGGTCTAATAAAATCCTTGTCCAGCAATTTCTGCAACTGCTTCTTCAGCTCCACTAATTCGACTGGTGCCATTCTATAAGGAGTCTTAGAGATTGGTTGGGTATCTGATACTAAGTCAATAGAAAATTCCAGCTCTCTCTCCGATGGTAACCCCTGTAGCTCATCAGGAAATACATCTAGAAACTCACAAACAACTTGTATATCCTGTATACTTGGATGTTCCCGGCTCATATCCGAAATAAAGGCTATATAACCTTTATCAACAATAAAACATAAAAAAGTTCATGGAATTTCATATTTAAAAGCATCATATGTTTCATTTCTTAACTGCAAAACATATTTCAAATTTATCAGGTAGAGAGAAGGTTACAGTCTTAGTATAGCAGTCTAAACTTACTCTATTAGCGAATAACCAGTCCATTCCTAATATTACATCAAAACCAAACATATTTAGTAATATTAGATCTGCATTCATTGCCCTATCTCCCACCTTGATTTCACAGTTCCTACACACTCTATCAGTTATTTGTGTCTCATGCATGGGAGTACTAATATGACATACAAAATCTAGGGGTTCAGATTATACATGCAGACATTTTGCAAACTGAGGTGTAATGAATGAGTGTGTGGATCCAGGATCAAACAAAACATTAGCTCGATGATTACAGATAAGAAGATTACCTCTGATAACATCGGATGAGGTATCCGTTGTAACCTGATCAAGTGCGAAGACTCACCCTCGGGTGACAGGCTTCTTACCATTCTTTTTCGCTGTAGCTTGTCTCTGGGGGGTTTACCTCTGCGCAGCCTGTATCTGTCTCTCAGGAGGTGGGGTTGGCTGATCTCGGGGCTGTAGGGTCTACAATGATGGACAATCCTTAATCAGATGTCCCCTATGTCCACAACCAAAACAGGCACCCGCTCGCCTGTAACAAGGCCCACTATGCATCTTACCTCAATCTTTACAACTTCTCATAGGTAACAGATGACTCCGAGTGGTTACAGGGGTAACAGTAGTAGTCCCAGGCCTATCAGCCCTCGCAGGAGCCTCACCAAGCTTCAGTCTTTTCGGTTGACCCCTCATCGATTTTGATCTAGAGATCTCTACTCTTTTACCTTTACCCTTTGACTTCCCTCGAAATCCGTACTGAGCCTGAGTAAGATCGAGGCCTCTCTCAATATCCTGAGCACGCTCTAGTGTATCACTGAATTTTGTAATACGCAAACCAAGGAGTCTGTCCCAAACGGCTGGTCGTAACCCAGACAGAAACCTCCGCGTGTGACGCTGCTTATCTCTGACTATCTCAGGGTCATAATGCATAAGATTAGTAAATTTGTTCTCATATTCATCCACAATCATGTTGCCCTGTGATAACTCCAAAAACTCTTCCTGCATTCTCTGCTGGGTAGCAGGCGGTACATGTTGACCCCTGAAAGCAGCTAGGAAAGTCTCTCAGGTAATCTCTGGGTGTCGGGACCTCAAATATGTTCTGGTGGTTCTCTACCAAATACCAGCTTGTCCAGTCAACATATAGGTTGCCATTCTAACTCTATCTGCATCTGTACACTCTAAACACTCAAATATCCTTTCCAAGTCTGCCAGCCATTCCTCAGCCCGTACTGGTTCCTTCACACCCTTAAACTCTGAAGGGTGTATCTTCAGAAAGTCTTTCATTTCAACCTTATCTTTGTCATTTACCCCAATCTGTACCTGAGGTTGAACTACTAAAGGTGCTTGAGGGGCCTGTGGATGAGGAGGTGCGGGCGTAGTAGCACCGGTATCTGAAGCATATGCCTAAAACTGCTGGGCAAGCATAGCTGTGAGGGCATTAAGCCCCTCTCTTATACCCTGAACACTCTACTCTAATCTCTTCATCCGGGAATCAGGACTCTCTGGTTGAGGGGGAGGAGGTGAAGGGGGTCGGTATTGCCTTCGTGGATGACCTCTTCTACCACTCATGGTAACTGATTACGTATTACCTGTACCGATACCAATAATTTTTAGCTATAGCTATAACAGGTATATACAATTTATAACCAGACAAGTACATATACTTAGGATGTAATCACACATTAAATACCGACACTGACAGTACTAGACAACCCTTGCTCTGATACCACGTTAACTGTAACATCCCACAAGTGCGAAAATAAGGGCTAACTTTTTCCTTTAAATATTATTTTTCTACTTAGGTTGCATTCCTGTACAGTGTAGGTTACTTCTTTTCTTTCTTTACTTATTCTTTTAACCATTTAATTTTACTAAAAATTTCGGCAGCATAACCTTTTATAATATATCCTATCCCCCTGCAGGTAAACACAGTTTATATTCGCAAGGCAATTGATTTTATTCCTTAAACTTATTACTTTCAACTCTACCTTTTTAATAACTACAACTTCCATATCCATACTCAGTATCAACGACATTTCATTCACTTCCCAAAACGTTTACATAATAATCCATAAAACAACTGATTACATCCCAAAAGTATTTATATACAATCCAGTATCTGTACAATATACATGTCTGGGAATAAATATCCGATGATATACCTGAGCGAGTACTGAAAGTAGTCTGGGAGGCACTGAATCCACCAGCTACTCATGTACTTGTAAATGGTTGAATAATCTCACTGCAGGTACTCTGAAATGGGAGAAGAGAAGGGGTGAGCTTCTGGGGAAAAGCTCAGTAAGGTATGCATTTAAAACAATTCTAACCATTTAAAAACAATTAGAAAATCAGAAAAATATACTTACGTACATATATACTTAGGAAACCATTTTTACATGCTTACTTTAAAATACATCATACTTCATCAAAATGTTGTACGTACTTTCATATACTAAAACATCATACATACTTTCTTCGTTAAAACATTATACATCGAAACATGGAGACTAGGCTATTTTAATATAGTTATCATGTAGCATATCATATCCTCTGTCGAGGTAATAATACCTATGGCCATGGTAAGGGCTGTGGACTAGATCAGGGTCGTACAACGGTTTTAATATAGTATCTCAATCACACTAGCACACAGCTAGGGCACGAGCACCAGTGTCACACACCGTGCAGTCACAAGATACTTCAGAAATAGACACCACATGTAGTGGAAAACAACACCACTAAGGCAAAATAGACACTACAGTGGTGAATCTAAACTAATACTACGTGTGGCGGAGCCAGAACACCACAAGTAGCAGGCATGATTATGCACTCAGCATATACTAATAGTAGCATGTCGTCTCAAAATCCTTGCTTTCATACTAACTTACTTACTTACTTTCATCTGGAAACTTTAATCATCAAATCATGTCATAATTCATACAAAATATGTATGTCTATTTTATTTATACAAAATAAGTGAAAACCATGATTTCAATATCTAAAAACAATTTATTATTCCTTTCGGACTTAAACCGAGAAAGTATGATTTTCAAACAGATTTCTTTCTATGATTTTCAAGTCATTTATGAACAATAAATAGATATAGGAGGTTAGTACTATTTTAAATTACATCCTTATCTCAACGGAGCTAAAACAACGTTACTCTGTCGGGGTTCGGTTTACCTCGTTTTACGTGTCAAATTCCTGAGCTGCCCAAAATGATACCAAATTATCAAATATTGTTTGGTTTCATCTCAACATATCCAAATATGTATTTATCTCCTTAAGAGTTGATCAATTTTGACATTTTTGTCAACTTTTCCTATTTTTTCGGTTTTGTTGATTTAAGTGTCGATTTAAGCTATTTTCTCCTATTTAATTATTCTAACTGCACATTCACTATCTTAATAACCTACATACCCATTCACATCCATAATCCACACTTTATCAATCCAATTCTTACCAATTCTCACACCTTTCGATTTTTCACTAACTAAGCTATAAACCGAACTTTTTCGTTATAAATTTAACTGTTAAGAACCTTGAATTCATCCAAAATTCATCATTTCCACAACTTAAGCATGCTGATCAGAACTACAAACTTCCATATAAATTATTTCTTTAATTTTTACTTAACTAAAAATCCTTAAAAATCATCAAACATAAACATATCTCATCCTTTTCATCATCCATCAAGTTTCTCTCACCTTTGACCAAAGTTGACCAAGTATTTGATCTTCAAAACAAATCCCCAGCTATAATTAATCATGTATATAGCTTAGAATCATCAAAAAATACAAGAAAAAGCAACCAAAAACTTTCAAAAATCAAACTTTGTCTCACCTCAGAACAGGGCAGATTTTGCCCCTGTTCTTCTCTCTACGTTTTCACTTAGTAAATGCTCATTTATGGCTGGATTTTTTTTATATTATTGAGGATTGAAAGGGTAAGATTTCATCCTTTTTGTCCATAGTCCAATTCGGCTTGGAAAGGGGTTGAAAAAAATTAAAGAATAGGAGAGGTACAGTAACGCCTGTGAAACTTTCAGGAGGGAGGTGAGAGCGCGTGAGAGCTTCTTTCTAGGTGTTTTCAGAGCCATATGAAAGATAAATAAGTCTAGTTTTATTTCCTAAAAGTCTGGGCTTAAATAAGATCTATAGTTGGGTCAAAATTGGGCTTTACCTGATGGGTATCCAGTTCACTGGGATGGGGCAGCCCACTGGTCAGTTTTAGAAAATCCATGAAAAATAGGTCGGGCCCATTTTCTCCAAATTTCCACTTCTCAAGTGTGCTACTATGTCTCTAGTATCTCTCATAAACATTTGGGGCCCACTTGTTTAAGAAAATTGTCCCAATTAGGCCTATTGTACACAACTTGGTCATTATCGAACAATGTAACTTAAGGTTTTCGGTTTACTTTAAAAATTCATTTGCTCACTGAAACCTCCATATCTCCACTCAATTTTCATTACTCATGTAAATTATGCCTTATAATAATTTCCTATAGCCTCAAATAATTTTCGTGAATTTTTAGAATTTATTTCGAATTTATTTCTATTTCTAGGCTCATTTGCTCGGCTTAGTGTAAACCCGAGTTTTACTAATTTTTCAACTTCTAATGTATTAGTTTCACTTTAGAATCATCATAACATACTTAAAATCATACTTTATTGAAAAATACTGAAATTTGAGATCTTACCTCGAAACACGTGCCTCGAGCTTCGTGCCACTATCCCGAGCATCTCGATCTTTTTATGCCCTGTATAAACATTTACACAAGTCTTAAACTTCTCTATTTATCTTAAAATGAACAATAGCATGAAAATTCCGGTCTCACATTAATCAACTTCTCTGTAGGACGATAACTCGGGACTCAAATCTCATTATTACTTGTACGACCCGTGCACTTGCAGATAGAACGTCTAGGTCACTTAGAATGAGCACTAGTCTCATATCAAGTTTTTGGCGCCGTTGCCGGGGAAGTCTTAATTAGCCAGTAATTGATATCGGAGAAATTATGCTTAGGTGTAATTCTAGCTTGTAAATATTTAGGTTGTAAATATTTAGAAGTTTAATCTAGATTAGTTAATTTTCTCTATCATAAAAATCCTTAAAAAAAATTTAAAAATTTAAAAACTTTAAAAAACAATTCTAAGGACTTTTTGATGTTTGAATGCGTAGAGCTAGAAGTTATGATTGTTTTCCTTTAGATCCTAAAATTGAACGAACACTTAGAAAAATTAGAAAGGATTTTAGGAAATTTATAGCTCCGCTACAAAACACCATGGCAGAAAATAGGGAAATTAGGACCGTTGGAGATTATGTAATGCCGACTATTGAAGGTTATTATACCGGCATTAGGCTACCAGCTGTCCCTGTAAACAACTTCGAAATTAAGCCTTCAATCCTTTAGATGATCCTGACCTCTTTATAGTTCAGTGGGCTTCCTCATGACGACCCACATGCTCACATCGGGCAATTTTTGGACCTGTGCAACACATTCAAGTACAATGGATTATCTGATGATGCGCTTAGGCTTAGATTATTTCCCTTCTCGCCTAGGGAGAGGGCACGACACTGGTTAACCTCATTGCCTCCAGGATCCATCTCTACTTGGGATGAGTTAGCCCATCAATTTTTAGCTAAGTTTTTCCCTCCCTCTAAAATGGTCAGACTCCGTAGTGACATATCTTCCTTTACCCAATTCGATTCTGAATATCTTTACGAAGCATGGGAATGATATAAGGAGCTTCTTAGGAAGTGCCCTCATCATGGCCTACTTTTATGGATGCAAGTCTAGACCTTCTACAACGGACTTACAAGCCAAAATAGGACCATCGTTGATGCTGCTACGAGTGGAGCTCTAATGTGCAAAACAGAGGAGGAAGCATAGGAGTTGTTAGACAAGATGGCTGCTAACAAATATCTATAGTCCTCGGAGAGGCAATTGCCTAAGAAGTCGACGAGTATCTATGAGCTCGACACGCTGTCTACCTTGACCTCTCAAATCACTAACGTTACAAAAAAGGTAGAGTCGCTCATTACCCAGTATAATCCTTCCACCAGTCCTAATCCTGTCTATTCTGTACAAAGTCCTTTTCTTTCATGTGATCTGTGTGGTGGTACACACTCTGTAGATAGGTGTCCGCTTAACTTAGAATCGGTTCAGTACGTTGCCCCCTCTCAAAAGCAACAGAATAACCCTTTTTCAAACACCTACAACCTAGGGTGGAGGAACCATCCTAATTTTTCCTAGAGCCAAAATCAAGGGCAATCTTCTAACTCCATATCTATAAGAACCCCTGGTTTTCAAGCTCCATCGGTTCATGTATCACCACATCAGTAATTTCCACACAATCCACCACATCATCCATATCCACACCATCCACCTAATCATCCACATCCACCTTAATTTCACCATCCACCACCACTACTACCACTTATGCAGCCACAACACCTACTTGTACCAGCAGCTGAGAAGAAGCCTACACTAGAGGAAATGTTCATGACTATCCTGCAAAACCAAGCTACCTCAATTAAGAACTTAAAAGTTCAGGTTTGACAAATAGCTAATGATCTTAGCCAACGTCCACAAGGGACCCTTCCTAGTAACACTGAAGCTAATCCTGTTAGGCAAAAGGAAGGTAAGGAACATGTTAAATCCATCACCCTTAGGAGCAGTAGAGAGCTAGACGATCCACAACTTCACATCAACATTCCTTTCGCAGATGCTTTAGAGCAAATGTCAAATTATGTGAAGTTTTTGAAGGATATCCTCTCTAGAAAAAGGAGATTGGAAGATTATGAGACGGTGGCCTTAACTGAGGAACGTAGTGCAATTATCCAAAGAAAATTACCCCTCAAGCTCAAGGATCCCGAGAGTTTTACCATACTTGCACTATTGGAAATTTGTTATTTGGTAGAGCCCTGTGTGATTTAGGAGCAAGTATCAATCTGATGCCTTTGTATATCTGCCAAAAGTTAGGAATAAGGGATGTCAAGCATACCACAGTGACCCTTCAGCTAGCTGATCGATCCATTAAATATTCGAAGGGGGTCATTGAGGATGTCTTAGTAAAGGTGGATAAATTTATTTTCCCTGCAGATTTTATTGTTTTGGATATGGAGGAAGAGAGAGAAGTCCTCATTATACTAAGTAGACCTTTTCTAGCTTGTCACGACCCTCAACTTACCAAAATACGTATAAATTTTTTGCATTTTCATGCATAATTGTTAATCATCCTTCCTCGATCGTGAACAACCACACTCTTAACAGTTGGGCTGTGTGCCGACCTCTAACTCACTCCACGATACCAATTCAATTTTTATATTATTCATAGGTAAACACTTGTATAAATGTATATATATCAGAGTTGTTACATGTGTTTACATTGTTTTACATCCCCAATAGTTACATACAAAATGCTACTGTGCTATCGTAAGTTTAGATACAAAATTTCAATAGTGTGTATACCTTTAGCGATGGGATGCAGCGGATTACCAAAAAGGGAACGCCTCCAGTCACGCTCAATCTATACTCAGCACTCTGTAGAGAGGGGGAAAATAAGGGGGTGAGCAAACCACACGCTCAGTAAGGCAATCATGCGAACAGGTAGATACTGCACTATCTACGTGATCGTGATGCCATGCTCAAAAGCATTTAATTCATCATTTATCTCAAAACATGAGTGTATGATTGTGTTAATGGTATGTAAAGCATTCATGCTATTAAAATCCAGTGCACATTTCAACTCAAAGCAAGGTATAAATCATCATGCATAATTCACAATAAAAGCATGGCACTACCCATCATGCGTTTTCTCAAATAGCATGGCATTAACCATCATGCATTTTCACAATAAAGCATGACATTAAACATCATGCATCCGTGTACTTTAAAAACCATTAACAAATCAATTTCAACATTGGTCAGGTCTCGGCCCATCCCTCGGGCTTTCCTGACCCATAAATCATTTCAAACATGGATTTATTCTCAAATAGCAGTAGACATGTGAGATAGGGAGTTCAACAACAGGTAATAACCTCAAGGCCTATGTACATAACCTGTGATACCGGCTACACGGATCAGGTGTGCGGGATATCACCACTATCTGCTTCCACACGAGAGGTGGGTCAAATCCTACCCGCCGATCCATAGCAGATCTCGTCCGAAGACGACACATCACATCTCAACACGGTACAATGTACTCCATGCTACATGCACGGTACAACGTATCCATGGACCCAATCAACACATCATATCACACCACATCTCAAACGCACGTGTGAGCCTATTTAATCGATACGACCTCTTGTCTACCCGAAGCTCCTAACACGACTAATTAATCATGTCAAAACAATGCATGTGTGAGCCTATTTAATCGATGTGACACCCAGTCTACTTGAAGCTCCAAACACGGCAACATGCAAGGTGGGCATCCAGTGCGAGACAAACTCGAAGCACAATGCCAAAACAAATATGAAATCCATGTGAAAACTAGTGCCTCTTGCACTCATGTGTATAAAACACGTCAAATCTCGTGCGAGTCATACTCTAGCACGCTTTTCATACTCACGAAAACAATGTAGGTGGCTCATTTCTTTACAAAGTGTGGTTAACAAACCAAAACAACTCGACTCTTTTGCAAATCATTTCAAATATTAGCCAACCTACCAAATCATTTGCTAAAAAGCAATAAAACATGATTTTCAAGCAATATGCTTTTGTTTTCATGCACATTTCTCAAACTCCCAACTTTTACCCTTCAATCACCCAACATCATTTCCTATATCACATGAAATCTAGCAAAGCATTTAATGCACCCAAATTGCGCACAGATATCTCTAGGAGTTCACATAATTCCCTTACCTCTATTTACTTGGTGTGACTCCTTTCCTCTTAGCTTCTCACGCTCTTGGCTCAACTCGCCTCGGCGTATCCTCGGAAGCTGCGATTCATTCATTCAATCAATTGAGTTAATGTTTTTAACCCATAATTGACCTCACCAGTCAATATTATTCACTTATGCATTTAACCAATGCCTTAATCCACATTTTACCCCTTTTAGGTAAATCTTACAATTTATCCACCAACAACATCTTAAAATCATGCCCATAACACTATTGTCACCTCTAGACATCCCATTTCTCATTAATCTCCATCAATTCCACTTTCTCACACTAAACCATTTCTAGGTCATAATCATTCCAATGTATTTTAGATAGTTTCTAACCATCCACACTCATGCCAACAACTCCAAAATCACTTAAATAAACAATGTACCATAGTTGGAGTGTTAGAATCTTACCAAATTTGATTTCTCTTCTTGCTCCAAATGGCAATGCCTTTTGCTCCTTCAATACCAACAATGGAAAAATGCCTTCCAACTATGTTGTTCTCCTCTTTGATAGGAACAACTTTGCCTCTAATGGTCTCTCTTCAAATCTTACTGAAAATGGCTGATTTTAGAGAGAGAAAGTTAGGTTTTTGGGTTGAAAGTGGAAGGTTAGTGTTTTCCCCGAAATTTTTTGATTTTCAGCACTCCTTATATAGAAATAGCTTGAGGAGATTGATCTGGTCCAAGAGGAGATCGATCTGGTCCCCTTAAATCCCTCTTTTTCACGACATTTTAAGCATGAGATCGATCTGTCGAAGCATGAGATCGATCTGCTCCCAAACAAAGAGCTAATGAGATCGATCTGGGTGCTTGAGGATCGATCTTTTCATTATAGAATGCTTAGGAGATCGATCTGCTCCACTCCATTGCCCAAATAAGAGCATTCTGGCTCTTCCAGATCAATCTCTCATCCTATGAGATCGATCTGCCCTTCACAATTTCCAGATTTTCTGCAGTTCTTCTGAGCAATACTTACCAAACTTCATACATTTTGTTGCCATGATCATTTTCTCATCCAATCATCTTTGAGACTTGAAAATGGCATCCATCCACACTTCATACACATTAAAACTTGTGTAGAACCTTTGTATGACTAAGGGTACTTAATATAAACCAAATGGAAGTGCATACTCATGCAAATCTTCATTCCATTTACCACATTACTCATAATCCATTCTATTCACACTCTCCACATGTTTAAGTCCATTTCTTTACATTCACACATAATGTAACTTGTATGTACAATCACAACTCTTATTACATGTGTGTACATTAACTTATGGACTTAAATCGCATATACTTCACTTATGAATTCATAGTACAACTCTATTTACATTTCTATGTACATATATACCATTATACATATACGGGGTCTCACATTCTCCCCCACTTAGAAAATTTGGTCCTCCAAATTAGAACCAATTATTCGATGAACAACTCGGGATACTTCTCCCGCATCAAACTCTCCAATTCCCATGTGGATTCTTCCACAGTGTGATGTTGCCAAAGTATTTTCACCAAGGGAATTGTCTTTGTCCTCAACACTTTCTCTTTTCTGTCCAATACCCGAACTGGCTTCTCAACATAGGTCATACCTTCATTGAGCTCCAAAGGCTCATATCTTATCACATGCGTTGGATCTGGGTGATACTTCCTCAACATGGATACGTGGAAGACGTTATGCACACTTGCCAACTCTGGTGGCAATGCCAACCTATACGCCTTATCTCCCACTCTATCAAGTATCTCAAATGGCACTATATATCGAGGGCTCAACTTTCCCTTCTTCCCGAATCTCATAATTCCCTTCGAAGGGGAAACTTTCAAAAACACTGACTCACCCACCTCAAACTCTAGTGGTCTTCGTCTCCTGTCAGCATAACTCTTTTGCCTGCTCTGAGCTGTCCGTAACCTCTCACATATCAATTAGACGTCCTCAGAAGCTTGTCTAACCAAGTCGGGAGCAAAGATCTGTCTGTCACCAACCTCTTCCCATCCAATAGGGGAACGACATCTACGCCCATACAATGCCTCATATGGTGCCATCCCGATACTCGCATGAAAATTGTTATTATAGGCGAACTCTGCGAGTGGAAAATGGTCATCCCAGGAGCCTCCAAAATCCAATGCACACGCTCTCAACATATCCTCCAAGGTCTGTATAGTCCTCTCTGACTGACCATTTGTCTGAGGATGAAATGCGTGCTAAAACTCAACTCGGTCCCCATCGCTTCTTGAAAACATTCCCAGAAGTGGGAAGTGAAGCGAGCATCCCTATCAGAAACAACGCTCACTGGAATTCCATGTAGCCTCACTATCTCGCGCACATATAGGTTCGCTAACTGGCTCAGAGTATCGGTAGCTCTCATAGCTAGAAAATGGGCTGATTTCGTCAACCGATCCACAATCACCCATATGGCATCATGACCTCTACGGGTCCTCAGCAATCCCATCACAAAATCCATGGTGACATGCTCCCACTTCCATGTCGGTATTGGTAGAGGCTGCAATAACCCTGCAGGCTTCTGATGCTCTACCTTCACCTGCTGACAAACGAGACACTTAGCAACATATTCAGTAATGTGCTTTTTCATTCCAGACCACCAATAAAATTTTCGAAGGTTTTGATACATCTTAGTACCCCCTGGATGTATCGTATACTTCGATGAGTGAGCCTCTGTCAGGATCAACCTTTTGATCTTTGCGTCATCAGGAACACATATCCTACCTCTGAACCTTAACAATCTATCCGAACTCAACCCAAAGTCCGTCTCTATACCCCTCTGTATCTGCCCGACAATATCACTACACTGCTGATCAACTCGCTGAGCCTGTCAGATTCGATCTACCAGATCGGGTTCCAACTGTAGGCTAGCTATCATAAATCCACTATCAACGTCAGGCGGGGTCATATCCAAACTGAGGTTAGTGAACTGCTCCAACAGCTCGTGTTCCCTGATCATCATAAATGATACCATCCCGAGATACTTCCTACTCAATACATCAGCAACCACATTTGCTTTACCCGGGTGGTATAGGATTTCACAATCATAATCCTTTAACAGCTCGAGCCATCTCCTCTGTCTCATGTTTAACTCTTTCTGTGAGAACAAGTACTTAAGGCTCTTATGATCTGTATAAATCTGAAATCTCTCACCATAGAGGTAGTGGCGCCATATCTTCAGTGCAAACACCACCGCTACCAACTCCAAGTCATGGGTCGGGTAGTTCCTCTCATGATCCTTTAACTGCCTTGATCCATAGGCTACTACCTTCCCATCCTGCATCAATACACAGCCCAATCCCAGATGTGAAGCATCCACATACACCGAGAAACCTCCTGAGCCGGTAGGAATGGTGAGTATTGGAGCTGTTGTTAATCTCCTTTTCAACTCCTCAAAGCTTTCCTCACACTTATCGTCCCACATAAACTCTACATTTTTCCTCGTGAGACGTGTCAAAGGAGCAGCTAACCTCAAAAATCCCTCTACGAACCTTCGATAATACCCAGCTAAACCCAGAAAACTTCTTATCTCTGTCACTGTCTGGGGTCTCTGCCACTGAACTACGGCCTCAATCTTAGATGGATCCACTGACACTCCATCTTTTGATACTATATGACCTAAAAAAGAGATCTGTTCCAACCAAAAGTCGCACTTACTGAGTTTAGCGTACAACTTCTTCTCTCGGAGGGTCTGTAGCACTATCCTTAGGTGCCTTTCATGCTCCTCTCTAGACCTTGAATACACCAGTATATCATCAATAAACACAATAACAAATCAATCCAAGTACTGGTGGAATACCTCATTCATCAAAGACATAAAAGCTGCGGGAGCATTCGTCAACCCGAATGGCATAACCATAAACTAATAATGTCCATACCGGGTGCGAAAAGCTATCTTGGGTACATCTCCATCTCGTATCTTCAACTGATGGTACCCTGATCTCAGATCTATCTTGGAAAAGACCTGCGCTCCCTTAAGCTGATCTAACAAGTCATCGATGCATGGAAGGGGATACTTATTCTTGATGGTGGCCTTATTCAACAACCGGTAATCTATACACAGTCGGAGGCTTCCATCCTTCTTCTTTACAAACAGAACCGGTGCTCCCCAAGGTGAGGTGATCGGTCTGATGAATCCCTTCTCCAGCAACTTTTGTAATTGTTTCCTTAACTCTTCCAACTCAACTTGAGCCATTCTGTACGGTGGCTTGGACATCGGCTCTGTACCAGGTGCCAAGTCTATACCAAACTCCATCTCCCTATCTGGAGGTAACCCTGGTAACTCATCCGAAAAGACATCTGGAAATTCCCTAATCACTGGAATGTCTCCTAATTCCGGACGTGCCTTATCCGTCTCAATCACAAAAGCGATGAATCCTTCACATTATTCTTTCCACCATTAGTATCATAAATCATTACATCACATACATAAATGAAATCAAATTTATCTTTCATACATCATGTATCAAGATTGTACTCATCACACTTATAATAATCATGTTCTTTAATTTCATTTCACAAAATTAACTACAAGATTGTCTATCTTTGGAAACATCAAAGTTTTTGCATGACAATCCATAACAACATGATTTGCAGCTAACCAATCCATCCCTAGGATTACATCAAAATCACTCATATTTAATAAAATCAAATCGACTGCCGTTTCTTTACCTCTTATCCTCATCTTACAATCTCTATATACATGCTCAGTCAACTGACTATCATTCATAGGGGTAGATATCAACAACATCTTATCAAGCAGTATGGGTTTTACATGCTTCATCAATTTACATGCAAAGGATGGCGAAATAAAGGAATGTGTGGCACCAGGATCAAACAATACATAAGCTTCTAAATCAAAGATTTAGATGGTACCTTTTACCACATCCGATGACTGATCTGCAGTGTCCTGGTCCAGTGTGTGCACTCATCCTCTGCTCACACCCACTGCTTGCTTCCCTTTTTCCTCAGCTGTAGCCCTCCTCCTCGGAGCAGCTGTACCAACTAGAGCTCTCTCTGGCTCCTTGCCGTTCTGTGGGGCTCTCTCTGTCATCTCTGGGCAATCTCTGATTATGTGCCCTGGCTTCCCACATCTGAAGCATACTACAGGAGATCCATAGCATGGTCGAGTACCATGGTACCTACCACACTTGCCACACTGTTCCGTAGTAGGCCGTGGTCCTCCAATCACGATTCCCTTAGCTGGAGCAATGGCCGGATACATGGGAGTATCAACTGTCCTCTCCCAGATCTCATGAATTCTCGGCCTCTTTCCAGAGAATCTCTTGCTTCCTTTATAACTGAAGCCTCTATCCATCATTGGTCTTTTCTTATCTCTGTCCCTCATCTTACCAACCTTTCCAAACTCTGAGGCGATTCTATCAACATCTTGTTTACACAATTGCCCCCTACGCACTGCTTCTTCATAGGTCGGTATATCCAGAGAAACCAATCTTGACCTGATGGTCGGTCTCAATCCATCCATAAACTTCTAGATTTTCTCGACCTCATTACCCATCGTGTTAGGATCACATCTGCCCAGGGATATAAAAGCAATCTCATACTCATCCACAGTCCTGCTCCCTTGGGTCAGTCCCAAAAATGCCATCTTTAGCTTCCGCTGTGCGGTATCCGAGACATACTGTCTCCGGAAGGCCTCTAGAAACACATCCCAGCTGATCTCAGTATGCCGGGCTCTCAAAATAGGCCCGGTGGACTTCCACCAATGTTCTGCTGATCCCTTCAGCATAAAAGCAACAAATGCTACCATCTCGGTAGTAGTGCACTCAAAGAACCCATATAATTTCTCGATCTCATTGATCCAATCCTCAGCCGTTACTGGGTCCTTTATTCCACGAAAAGACGGCGGTCCAAACTTCTGGAACTGCCGTAGTCTATCCAAATCACATCCATATCCCCAACCTCTACTGCCTGGCATAGCAACCAGCGTAGGCACATCCTGTGTGGGTGGGGTATCTGTCGTCTGTGGCCTCTGGGCTTCCCTTGCCCATGCCTCAGGAGCTGCCGCCTGCTCGGCATCACCCTGTGTAGCGGGACTCTGTCTACCGCCAACTCCAGATAAAGATTGGGTGACCGACTCCACAATCATCTCAATGCTCCGCTCAATCCTTGCGAAGCGAGCCTCAGTACTCTCGGGTCTCTCCTCTAGACCCTGTGGAGCGTGCTCAACATCAGCCTCCACCTCAACATCATCCTGAGCCTCGTGTGTTTCTGGCTCAACACGACCCCCAGGCCTACCTCTACGGCCTCGAGCCTGTGCTCTCATCCCTCTACCGCAACTGGTAGTAGGCATACTTACTCAATTCCCTACATTCACAACCAATTACTTAGTCAACCCATCGACACACACAATTTGTATCTAAACAAGCACAGTAACTTGGGGATGAAATTTTTCAACTTATTAAGTATTTTAGACACGACACACGTCAAACCAACTCGAGCTCTGATACCAACTTCTGTCACGACCCTCAACTTACCAAAATATGTATAAATTTTTTGCATTTTCATGCATAATTGTTAATCATCCTTCCTCGATCGTGAACAACCACACTCTTAACAGTTGGGCTGTGTGCCGATGTCTAACTCACTCCACCATACCAATTTAATTTGTATATTATTCATAGGTAAACACTTGTATAAATGTATATATATCAGAGTTGTTACATGTGTTTACATTGTTTTACATCCCCAATAGTTACATACAAAATGCTACTGTGCTATCGTAAGTTTAGATAAAAAATTTCAACAGTGTGTATACCTTTAGCGATGGGATGCAGCGGATTACCAAAAAGGGAATGCCTCCAGTCACGCTCAATCTATACTCAACACTCTGTAGAGAGGGGGAAAATAAGGGGGGTGAGCAAACCACACGCTCAGTAAGACAATCATGCAAACAGGTAGATACTGCACTATCTACGTGATCGTGATGCCATGCTCAAAAGCATTTAATTCATCATTTATCTCCAAACATGAGTGTATGATTGTGTTAATGGTATTAAAGCATTCATGCTATTAAAATCCAGTGCACATTTCAACTCAAAGCATGGTATAAATCATCATGCATAATTCACAATAAAAGCATGGCATTACCCATCATGCGTTTTCTCAAATAGCATGGCATTAACCATTATGCATTTTCACAATAAAGCATGGCATTAAACATCATGCATCCGTGCACTTTAAAAACCATTAACAAATCAATTTCAACATTGGTCAGGTCTTGGCCCATCCCTCGGGCTTTTCTGACCCACAAATCATTTCAAACATGGATTTATTCTCAAATAGCAGTAGACATGTGAGATAGGCAATTCAACAACAGGTAATAACCTCAAGGCCTATGTACATAACCTGTGATACCGGCTACATGGATCAGGTGTGCGGGATATCACCATTATCTGCTTCCACACGGGAGGTGGGTCAAATCTTACCCGCCAGAATATCAAGTGCAGGGCATCACAACTGTAACGGGAGGTGGGGTCAAATCTTACCCGCCAGAATATCAAGTAACATCATCGAGTCATCATGACTGCACGGTACAGCGTACTCCGTGTGACATACACGGTACAACATACTCCGTGGACCCATATCATAGTCTGGGGCTGCCTGCCGTAGGTCTTATCCACCCCAATACTATGTCGATAACCAACCCATGTCTCAAAGTATACGTACGAGCATATAAACTCTCTGCGACACACAGTCTACAGGAGGCTTCCGCATGACTATATGCATGTCAACTCACATCTAGTGCGAGTGAAGCTCCAGCACGATGCTATGCATATCATGATATCTAAAATCTCGTGCGAGCGAAGCTCCAGCACGATTTTTGTACACACATAAATTTCTCATACGAGCAATGCTCCAGTACGGCTTTTTATGAGTAATAAATTAGTGAAATTTAGTGCGAGTAAGACTCTAGCACTCTTTTTACTCGTGTAAATATGATAGGTGGCTCAATCTTGATAAAACATCTTTTAAAATCGTAACTGGTACAAACTGGTACCCTTTCGTGTAATTCATGAAATTAACAGCCAACCTATGTGTATATTTGCTTAAATCAAAGCAATACATTCATATAAAACGTTAAAACATGATAATCATGCAATTTATCTGCCTTACTACCCTTTTTGTAAATTTTACTCCCAAGGGCAATATCGTCTTTTTCTTTATTCACCCATGCCCTGATTTTCGTAAAAAGTATTATTCATTTCTAGATACTTTAAGAAATTCTAGACCCTGTAAATCCCCTAAAAAATACGTATAGATATCTCTATGCACCTACAAAATTCCCTTACCTCGATTCTCTGTACAGTTTGACTTTTCCAATTCTACCGATCACACGATCCGTTTAGCTCCCAATATGTACTCCGAAGCTGTAGATAATTATTTACCATGTCAATTTAACCCAATAAATATAATTCTCTCGTTTACTACAGTCGATTTAACTAAGTTGGTCAATTTACTCTTATTGGGCCTGATCGCACCTTAATGGGCCTCGACCCATTTCCAGCCCGTTTCTACTTGTTAAATCCCTTCTTCTGGTCTATTGGGCTCTCAATACCCATTGGGCTTCGCTCCAAACTCTTTGGATAGCTCATATACTATTTACGGTAATTTCTGTAAAATTTTGAATAATATTCTTTTTTATATAGAATTAATCCTTAAATTCAGTAAATTAATCGAAACTCTGTATTAAAGGACTCATATTATCGTAATTAAAATATACTTACCCAATATGATGCGGGGTACAAAAATCAGAGCTCAATCGGCTCTCGTTCGGACTTTGTCGTAAAACTGCATAATTTTATATTTAATTCCGGGTTAATTTTCGATCAAATGTAATTTTATTTCCCGAAAATCAAATCGGTCACTTTTGACCTCGTATCGACTTACTCGAAGTTCGGTGTATCCCCAAAAATTCTTCCCCTTTTTCCTTTTTCTCCCTTTTTCCTCTCTTTCTTGGCTTAACCGATTCGGTCTGGTTCAACCTGGTTCAGACCGCTGGTTCAGTCCGGTTCGGTGCCTCGCAGGCTAGTTCTCCGTCGGCTTCCATAGCTAGCAGCTCCGTTGGGTCGTCCGATGCATGGATCTGGGATTGGTTTCGTCCAAGGTCGCCAAGAAGTGGCCGGTCCAGCCTGTTCTCTCTTGACCGTCGATACTCATTTTCTTTTCCCCCGTTTCCGGCCCTTTTCATCGTCGACGGTGGCAGATTAGCCCTCATCCTGGCCAGTGGCGAGTCCTCCTTCCTTTCCCCGGCCTCCGTTCGCCACTGTTCCTTCTCTTTCTCTCTCTTTCTCTCCCTTTCACTGTCGGTTCTCTCGGTTTTCCTTTCGTCGACATTTCTGCTCACCGGATTTGCTTGGGGTCGGCGTTGGCGTGGGGTTCCTCCCTTGTTGGCCTCTCTTTTGTTTCCCGACGGCCTCCATTGGTGGAGGCAGAAGCATGGGTCGGCTCCCTGCTTCTGTTTTCTATTTCACAGAATCGCGATTTTACGATTCTTGTTTTTTCTCTTCTTTTTTTTTTAAATTAATTATTATTATTATTTATAAATTATTTTATTATTAAAATAATCATTAAAATATTCTAAAATATCTACTAATATATTATTTTATTCCAAATTTATTAATTTAATTTAATTTAATTTATTTATTATATTTTTAACCCTTTTTCTAGTATAATTTCTCCGTATTTTCGAGATATTGTCCCGAGTGACTTTTTGATATTTCTAAAAATTATGGATTTTGATCAATTGGACTCAAAATTTAATTATTTCTTCGTTATTGATCAAGATTCTCAATCTCATATTTTTAATTAAATTTTCTTGTCGAATTTATATCGGCTTTCGATCTTTTGACCGTTTGGCCCTTGCACGTGTTCAAAAATTTCATTTCAATCATTTCTTTCACAAGCATACTCATTTCGTGTTTTAACTAAAATCGGGTCTTACATAATCTCCCCCACTTAAGAAATTTGGTCCTCCAAATTAGAACCAAGTTAAATGGATCCATAAGCAACTCCATGTACGTCTATTGTATCATATACTGTCATTTTCAGGTGATTTTTTTCGGAGTGTAATACTACCAACATACTTTAATTAGGGAGATCAACTTAAACCTAAACAGTTTCTCCTTCTTGTTTAATACCCGAATCGATTTTCCAATCATACGTTATACTTTTATTGAGCTAAGTTGTTGGAGCTCATATCCAATCATATATGCTGGATCCGGATAGTATTTTTGAAGCATCAAGAGATGGGACACATTGTGGATGCCTGTTTATTCAAGTGGTAACGCCAACCAATAGGCCTTGTCTCCCACTTTGTCCAATCTCTTTTCAAATCTCGTTATGTCCTTATGTTGTGTCCTAAGGGCATGTAACTTCCAACAATACTAATTCACCCTCGGTAAATTCCAATGGTTTATGTCTCTTGTCAACATAGCTTTTCTATCTTCTCTTAGGAGTTCTTAGTCCTTCACAATTGACTGAACATCCTCAGAGGTTTGTCTTACCAATTCGGAACAATTTTCTACCTGTCACCCACTTCTTCTTATCCAAATCGGGGAAACAACCCTTACGGCCATACAATGCCTCATTTGAAGTCATCCCGATACTGACGAATTTGATTAGTAACAAATGATCATCCCAGGATCTTATCAGATAAATGGCACACGCTCTCATCATATCCTCCAAAACCTGTACAGTCCTCTCTGACTGGCCATCTGTTTGAGGATGGAAAGCAGTGCTAACACTCAGTTGGGTGTCCATAGCTTCCTGAAAGATATTCCCAGAAGTGAGAAGTGAAGCAGGAATCCCTATATGATACAATGCTCACTGGAAAAATACTTGGTGTTCCAAAATTTTCCATACACATAAATTCGCCTACACACTTAGAGTATCTGGGGATTTCCTAACCAGAAGGTGGGTAGACTTAGTCAATCTATCGACTATCACCCAGATAGCCTTATGATTCATCCGGGTCCTCTGTAACCCATCACGAAATTCATGGTAACTTGTTCCCATTTTCGTGTCAATATAGGTAGAAACTGCAATAACCCTACAACTTCTTTTGCTCTACCTTACTCTGCTGACATACGAGACACTTTTCCACAATCTCTACCACGTCTCTTTTCATATCTGACCACCAATACCCTTTTTTAAGATTTTGATATATTTATTACTTCTCGGATGAACTGTATATCTCAAAGAGTGAGCTTCTGATAATAACTCTATCCCATTACTGTGGTCCTGGGGAGCACTTATACTGTCTCCGAACCTCAGTAAGTCATCATCACTCTCTGTGAACTTTGTTACTGTACCCATCTGAATCTGACCCACACTATCGACACCATGTCGATCATCACGCTAAGCCTGTCAAATCCGGTTCTAATCTCAGGCTAGCTGTCACACAATCACTGTCATCATCAGAGGGGATCACATCACTACTGAGGCTTAGAACTACTCTAGCAGCTCACGCTCCCTGACCATCATATGCAATATCATCCTGAGGCTCTTTCTGCTCAAGGAATTAGCCATCACATTAGACTTTCTTGGGTGGAACAATTTTTACAATCATAATCCCTCAGAAGCTCTAACCCTCTTTGTTCTCATATCCGACTCTTTCTGTGAAAATAGATACTCGGGGCTTTTATGATCAGTGCATACCTGAAATTTCTCACCGTATACATAGTAGTGTCATATACTCAATACAACCACTATCGCTGTCAACTTTAAATCATGGGCCAGATAGTCCTTTCATGATCCTTGAGTTGTCTGTATTCATAATTGACTATCTTCCCCTTTTGCATCAATACACAGCCCATTCATTATTTTGAGGTATCCGTAGACTCATGAGAAACCTCTTAATCTGTTAGGTATGGTGAGAATAAATGCGGTGGTCAGTTTATTACTTCAGTACACCAAAACTCCTGTCACGTCTATTATCCCATTCAAATACAACATTTTCTAAGTTAAACGTGTCAATAAAGTAGTCCATTTCGAGAACTCTCAACAAATCATCTGTAAAAACAATTTTCAATTGTTGCTTATAATTTTCCCCGGACTGTAAATATACCAAAAATATCATCAATATGGATGATAACAAATCGGTCCAGGTAAAGTTTAAATACCTCATCGTAGTTGTGTTCCACTAAATATTTCAACCACCCATATCCTTTACCTATGTACGCAGAAACGTATAATGTCATTTCGAAATCGCTTCCATTCAAGATAGTAATCCGCGTCATTTCCTTTTTCTTATATTAATGGCTTTTATAAAATTTTAATTAATTTTTTTAAACCTTCACGATTAATCGAATTCTATATTTCTTTATCGTACAAGTAAAGGTGCCCTAATTTTAAATGTATATATTACGACTGTCGATTTTAATTTATAGGTTGTGTATACTTTTAGACGCTGTCAAGTCTTCAGGCGGGGAGGTATTTTGAAATACCTTTATTAACCCTCAGACTTGACCACATAGACTGGTTATGGATATATGCACCCCTTATCCTTAGTCGCAATTCATATCTACTACATATCGCTTAATCCAAATTATTTCACATATCAAAGATATTCGTACCTTGCATACGCCTCTTATTCCAATAGATTTTGTATTCAGGATCTATCACATCTAAAAGCTTATCTCCTTTCATATATCACTTATAACAAACTCTGTCATTACTCATTCTGTGAGTATAATCATTTACTCCTTTAATTTCAATCGCTACACCCCTTTTTCGGTGCAGAGATACCAATAGGGTTTTCTCTGTCTCTTTACCCTTCTATGGGGCAGTCTCACCCAACTCTGAGCAATCATTAAATAATTGGCCCGTCTTACCACACTTAACGTCTATTTTAGTCAATAAAGTGTAGGTGTAGGCCCTACTTCCGTGGTATCTACCACACATCCTACACTGCTTACACTGCTACACTGCTTACACTGTTATACTGTTACACTGCTACACTGCTTACACTGCTACAGAGTAGGTCGGGTCCTCAAATCACAATACCCCTCATAAGTGTTGAAATTGGATACTCTGGGGCCTTACCAATCATTTTACCCCATAACTCATAAACTCTAATCTCTTACCAACTGGTCTCTTTCCCGCTCTGACATCTCTGTCATTCTCTATTCTCTTCTGTCTCTATTTCGACCCTTACTACCTTTCCCAATCTCAGAGGCGTGCAACACATGATATTATTCATGCAACTGTATTCTGCGCATTGCCTCGACATAAGTAGTGAGCCAATTGGACTCTAATCGACAATTTGAGCCTTTCCATGAACTTTTGGGCTTTTCGACTCTCACTGCCCATAGTGTCGAGGTAATACCTGGGCAGGTATATAAACTGAGATTCATACTTGTCAATCAACCAGTGTCTCTGGGTAGTGTAAGAAATTTTACCTGTAATTTCCTTTAAGCAGTGTTCGAAATATTCTGTCACTGGAATACATCTAGAAATATTTCTCTTGTCGGCTCTGGACGTTTAACTCTTCAGATGGGTCGAACGGACTTCCATCAATGCTCTGCCTCGCCTCCAACATAAACATTTTTAAAAGTCACCTTCTCAGTCGACATACACCGAAAGAATCCATACAACTTCGCTATCTCATTCACCCAGTCCTCAGCAACTATTGGTTTCTTTACTTCGCTATATACCGGAGGGGTGTGAAAATCTCTATAGTCTGAGACATCTGTTTAGGTTTTACCCTACCTATCCTCACCTACCTGCATAGACTGAGTAAACAACTCCGAAATATTTTCTACACTCCACTCCATTCTCTCGGAGCGTGTCTCAATACTGTTTGGTTTCTTTATAGGACCATGTGGAGTATGCTCAACATCAGCTTCCACCTCACTCTCATCGTGAGTCTCATGTGATGACTCATTCGACTCTCAGGCCTATCTCTATGGCCTTGAGCATGTGTACTCGCCCCTCTATCATAGCGGTTATCAGTTATAAAAACTATATTCTTGCATTCGAAACTAAATTCTTAGCTGCAGCTCTATCTTGATATACACAATTGTATCTAAACAATACACAGTACATGAGGATGTAAATTTACTTAACCACTAACACTGACTCATATCAGGCCAACTCTGCTCTGATACCACCTTTTGTCACGACCCATTTTTCTTAAAAACCCCTACAAATTTTTTGCTTTTTCATTTCCTTACCTGTCGTGAATAGTTTCACTAGTAACAGTTAGGCTATGAGTCGATGTTAGTCCCTCCTGTCATGTTACTTACCTTAACATCTATTTTCCATATTTCATTTACATATCAATTTATTTTAACTAAATGCATCCTAATATTACAATCCGTGTACAGTACTATGCCTCTATATGTTCAGATACAAAAATTATACGAATGTGTATACCTGGTCTTGATAGGAAGCAGCGGATAATCGAAATGCAAGACTACTGTCGTTCTCTTCTACTGAATATACCCTGTGGGGTGGAAAATGAAAGGGTGAGCGAAACTTGCTCAGTAAGGCAATAATGTAAGCAGGTAGATAACTATACTATCTACGTGCTGATAATGTCATGATATAAAATCGTTTATATTTGAAGCATGAGGAATGACTAAAACGATGCCACATGTATGTATATATCATATAAGAGAAATCATGAAATCGACATATAAAACAAACATCGAAAAATCATCATGTAAGACATCTCATGCTCGTCACATCAAAACTTATTAGTTTCATCATAAGCTCATCATGTTAAAACTTATTTGTTTTATCACAAAACAACCACATCAAGGCTAAACCTATCCCCCGGGAATACCTTGATTCATTAAATCGCATCTCTTTTAAAAACATAAATCGGGACATTACCCTTCCTTCGGGTTTGTCCTGGTCTATTCAGACCGTATGATATCATGTGAGGCATGTAAGTTACTGTATGAAAAATTGAGGACTATGGCCATATTATGCCCCTGTGATCCCAGGCTACATGGATCCCGATGTGTGGGGCATCACAACTGTAACGGGAGGTGGGGTCAAATCCTACCTGTCAGAATATCAAGTAACATCATCGAGTCATCATGACTGCACGGTACAGCGTACTCCATGTGACATACACGGTACAACGTACTCCGTAAACCCATATCATAGTCTGGGGGTGCCTGCCATAGGTCTTATCCACCCCAATACTATGTCGATAACCAACCCATGTCTCAAAGTATACGTAAGAGCATATCAACTCTCTGCGACACATAGTCTACAAGAGGCTTTCGCACGACTATATGCATGTCAACTCACGTCTAGTGCGAGCGAAGCTCCAGCACGACGCTATGCATATCATGATATCTAAAATCTCGTGCGAGCGAAGCTCCAGCATGATTTTTGTACACACACAAATTTCTCGTACGAGCAATGCTCCAGTACGACTTTTTATGAGTAATAAATCAGTTAAATTTAGTGTGAGTAAGACTCTAGCACTCTTTTTACTCGTATATATGATAGGTGGCTCAATCTTAATAAAACATCTTTTAAAATCGTAACTGGTACAAACTGGTACCCTTTCATGTAATTCATGAAATTAACAGCCAACCTATGTGTATATTTGCTTAAATTAAAGCAATACATTCATATAAAACGTTAAAACATGATAATCATGCAATTTATCTGCCTTACTACCCTTTTTGTAAATTTTACTCCCAGGGGTAATATCGTCTTTTTCTTTATTCACCCATGCCTCGGTTTTCGTAAAAATTATTATTTTGTTTCTAGATTCTTTAAGAAATTCTAGGCCCTGTAAATCCCCTCAAAATTACGTATAGATATCTCTATGCACCTACAAAATTCCCTTACTTCGATTCTCTGTACCGTCTGACTTTTCCAATTCTACCGATCACCTGATCCGTTTCGCTCCCAATATGTACTCCGAAGCTGCAGATAATTATTTACCATGTCAATTTAACCCAATAAATATAATTCTCGCGTTTACTACAGTCGATTTAACTAATTTGGTCAATTTACTCTTATTGGGCCCGATCGCACCTCAATGGGCCTCAACCCATTTCCAGCCCGTTTCTACTTATTAAATCCCTTCTTCGTGTCTATTGGGCTCTCAATACCCATTGGGCTTCGTTCCAAACTCTTTGGATAGCTCATATACTATTTACGGTAATTACTGTAAAATTCCGAATAATATTTTTTTTATACATAATTAATCCTTAAATTCAGTAAATTAATCGAAACTCTGTATTAAAGGACTCATATTATCGTAATTAAAATATACTTACCCAATATGATGCGGGGTACAAAAATCGGAGCTCAATGGCTCTCGTTCAGACTTTGTCTTAAAACTGCACAATTTTATATTTAATTTCGAGTTAATTTTTGATGAAATGTAATTTAAATAAATTTCTCGGAAATCAAATCGATCACTTTTGACCTCGTATCGACTTACCTGAAGTCCGGTGTATCCCCGAAAATTCTTTCCCTTTTTCCTCTCTTTCTTGACTGAATTAGTTCGGTCCGGTTCAACCTGGTTCAGATCACCGATTCAGTCCGGTTCGACCGGTTCGGTGCCTCGTCAGCCAGTTCTCTATCGGCTTCCACCGCCAGCAGCTCAGTTGGGTCGTCCGATGCATGGATCTGGGATTGGTTTCGTCCAAGGCCGTCGAAAAGTGACTGGTCCGGCCTGTTCTCTCTACTGGGCCCGTTTTACTTTATTGGACCCGATTGCACCTTAATGGGCCTCGAGCCCGTTTTCAGCCCGTTTATACTATTTAAATCCCTTCTTCGGGTTTACTGGGCTCATTCAGCTTATCAATAATCATCGGGCTTCGTTCCAAACTCATTGGATGGCCCGTATACTATTTACAGTAATTACGTTGCAATTTCGATTAATATTCTTTTTTATACAGAATTAATACATAAATTTTGTAAAATAATCGAAACTCTGTATTAAAGGACTCATATTATCAAAATTAAAATATACTTACCTAATATGATGCGGGGTACGAGAATCGGAGCTCAATTGGCTCTCGTTCGGGCTTTGTCGTAAAACTGCACAATTATATTTTTAATTTCGGGTTAATTTTCGATTAGATATAATTTAAATAAATTTCTCAAAAATCAAATCGGTCACTTTTGACCTCGTATCGACTTACCCGTAGTCCGGTGTATCCTCGAAAATTCTTCCTATTTTTCTTTTTTTCTTTTTTTCTCCTTTTTTCCCTTCTTTCTTGGATAAACCGGTTCAGTTCGGTTCAACCCCGGTTCAGATCGGTCCGGTTCAGTCCGGTTCACTCCTGTTCGACCGGTTCAGGGTCTCGCCAGCCGGTTCTTCACCAGCTTCTTCCGCCAGTGGCTCCACTGGGCCGTCCGATGCACGAATCTGGGGTTGGTTTCGTTCAAGGCCGCTGGAAAGTGGTCGGTCCAACCTTTCTCCTTTTCCGCGTCGGTGGGCCTCCTTTCTTTCGCCGTTTTTGGTGTTTTTCGTCGATTTCGCCGACCGTGGCCACCACCGATTGCGTCGTCTGGGCCTAGGGAAGTCTCAGCTGGGGTTGATTGGGGCTAGATCGGCGCCGGTTGCTGCCGATCTCCTTTTCTCCCTACGGTTCTCTCCTTCGATTTCATCGGATTTTGACGTCGGTGAGCTGCGCCGCCGGTACCAGGGAGGTCGCGCCGGTGTCCTCTTCATTTTTCGGCCCTCACCTGGCCGATTGGTCACCGGACGTTCGTCGGTGGGTCGGGTTTCCTTGCGGGTCATTTTTGGTTTTCTGTTTTCGGGTTCTCCCGATTTTAGATTTTCGTTTTTTTTACAATTATTATTATTTTTATTTATTATTATTTATAAATTATTTTATTATTATAATATTCATTAAAATAGTCTAAAATAATCTTAAAATATCTACAATTCTATTATTTTATTCCAATTAGATTTATTTAATTTTATTTAATTTATTTATTATATTTTTAACCCTTTTTCAGGTATAATTTCTCTGTATTTTCGGGATATTGTCCCGAGTGACTTTTCGATATTTTTAAAAATTTCGGATCTTGATCAATTGGACTCGAAATTTAATTATTTCTTCGTTATTAATCAAGATTTTCAAATCCATTATTTTTAATTAAAATTTCTTATCGAATTTATTTCGACTTTCGATCTTTTAACCGTTTTGCCCTTCACGTGTTCGAGAATTAATTTAACCTGACTTCCCTTCACGAATACTCATTCATTCATTTTTTTAACTAAATTCGGGTCTTACAAAATCTCCCCCACTTAAGAAATTTGGTCTTCCAAATTAGAACCAAGTTAGTCTGTAAATCACTCCGGATATTTCACACATATCATACTCTTTAACTCTTATGTGACTTTTTCAGAGTGTACTACTACCTAAGGACTTTAATTAGGGAGATCGTCTTAAATCTCAACACATTCTACTTCCTGTTTAGTACCCGAATCGGTCTTCCAATCATACGTTATACTTCCATTGAGCTTCAATAGCTCATATTCGTTAACATATATCGGGTTCGGATAATATTTCTGAAGCATCATAAGATAGGACACATTGTGGATGCCTGCTAATTCAAGTAGTAACATCAACCTACAGACCTTATCTCCCACTTTGTCTAATCTCTTTCCGAATCTCGTTAGTCCTTATGTTATGTCCTAAGAGCATGTAACTTCCAACAATACTAATTCACCCTCGGTGAATTCCAATGGTTTCTGTCTCTTGTCAGCATAGCTTTTCTATCTGCTCTGAGGTGTTCTTAATCCTTCACAATTAATTGAACATCCTCAGAGATTTATCTTCCCAATTCGGGAACAATTTTCTATCTATCACCCACTTCTTCTTATCCAAATCGGGGAAACAACCCTTACGGCCATATAATGCCTCATCTAAGGTCATCCCGATACTCAAGTGACAACTGTCATTATTGACGAATTCGATTAATAACAATTGATAATCTCAGGAGCTTATCAAATCAATGGCACACGCTCTCATCATATCCTCCAAAACCTGTACAGTCCTCTCTAACTAACCATCTGTCTAAAGATGGAAAGCTATGCTAACATTGAATCGGGTTCCCATAGCTTCTTGAAAAATGTTCCCAGAAGTGGGAAGTGAAGCGGGAATCCCTATCTGATATCATGCTCACTGGAAAGATACTTGGTGTTCCACACTTTTTTATACACATAAATTCGCCTACACACTCAGAGTATCTGGGGATTTCCTAACCAGAAGATGGGTAGACTTAGTCAATCTATCGACTATCACCCAGATAGCCTTATGATTTATCCGGGTCCTTTGTAACCCATTACAAAATTCATGATAACTTGTTCCCATTTTCGTGTTAATATAGGTAGAAACTATAATAACCTTGCAACTTCTTTTGCTCTACCTTACTCTGCTGACATACGAGACACTTTTCCACAATCTCTACCATGTCTCTATTCACATCTAACCACCAATACCCTTTTCTAAGATTTCGATATAATTATTACTTTCCGTATGCATTGTATATCCCGAAGAGTGAGCTTCTGATAATATCACTATCTCATCAACGGTGGTCCTGGGGAGTACTTATACTGTCTCTGAACCTCAGTAACCATTATCATACTCTGTGAACTCTATCATTGTACCCTTCTGAATCTGACCCACACTATCGACACCATGCCGATAATCTCGTTAAGCCTGTCAAATTCGGGCACTCACATCTGGTTCTAATCTCAGGCTAGCTGTCACACAATCACTGTCATCATCAGAAGGGATCACATCACAACTGAAGCTCACAACTGCTCAAGCAGCTCACGCTCCCTAGAGGTGGCAAACGGGCGGGCTCGGGGGGGCTCGGTTCGGGTTCTTTTCGGGCTCGGGTTTTTTCGGGTTCGGGTTTTTTCGGGTTCGGGCTTTTTCGGGTTCGGTTATTTTCGGGTTCGGGCTTTTTTGGGTTCGGGTTTTTTCGGGTTCGGGCTTTTTCGGTTTCGGGCTTTTTCGGTTTCGGGCTTCTTCGAGTTCGGGTTTTTTCGGGTTCGGTCTTTTTCGGGTTCAGTCCCGGTTCTAGTCGGGCGGGTTTAGCGGGCCGGCTTGAAATATTTTGAAACTTTATTAGTTATAATTTTTTTAAAAAAAATTTTGAATGCGATAATTAATTTAATTTTTATATGATTTTATATTTTAATAAATATTTATATAAAAACAAATTTTTATATTTTAATATTTATTATTTGACAAAAATAATTTACTCTTTTTTAATTTCTTACAATATTTATTATAAAATAGTAGATATAATTATATTCATTAAATGCAAAAGAAAATATTACATATAGATATTATAGGAAGAAAAGTACCAATTAATATTATCATTTACCAAAAAAATGCTTAATATGAATAAATGATCAATTAATTAGCTCTATTTTATTTCTAATTTATTTTTTATTTGTACATAAATCATAATTAATATTATTGTATTAAATATAATCGTTTACATTAATTAATCAAATGTCTCATTAAAAATTTATAATATTAAATTAAAAAATATTTTTTTTTAATATTTAATATAATTATATCATATACAATTATACAGTACCATATGATTGATATTTTGTAGTTGATATAATACACTAAAAAAATATATTTATACAAAAAAACTTTGTGAGTTTAAAAAAAAGCATAATATAAATAATTATGAAATTAAAGTAGATAATTATGATTAAAATAATAAATTTTTAAATTTTAAATAGAAGTCACTAAAATTAAATTAATAAAAGTTTCATAATATTTTTTTTATTTCCTCTGTTAGTTTATTTTTAGTTTTACAGATTTCCTCCAACTTCTAGATGTTATCTTCTTCACTTCTTTTCTAAATGAATGTTTTGCTTATTTCTTTGGCCTTAGCCAAGAAAAATTGAAGAGCATAAAAAATCTGACTGGACTATAAATATAATCTATCTATAGAATAATTGAAATTGTTGATAGGCTTTCAAAGAATAAGAAAAGAAAGGATATGATTTCATGATAAATTATTAAATTATTGTATAAAATGGAAAAAATAAATATTGCACGTTAATGTATATATATAATTGATTTAATAATTTTCAAACAGAATTATCATATTATATAATAACATGGTTAAAAAATTAATTATTTATTATCAAAATAATTATTAAAATAAATATTTACTAATTAGTTATCATATATAAGTATAACAAATTATTAATTTTTAATAAATTAGTTACATAATTTAAATAAAAAAATTAACTTAAAATAATTATTTTTGCACAATCAAGTAATGATGCATGTTTGTCTTGATTGTCACGTTACATAATGCACAAGAAAAATATCTACTGATATTATTTTAGTGGATTGATATAGATATGAACCGATAAGGTAGACAAATAAATAAATAATCATATATGCTTAACAAAATTATACCTAATTAATTGTTATCAATTCGTTTAAATTATACCTAATTAAAGTTCTATAATTGTAGCTAAATTCTCAATTGATAGATGCAATTAGTTTAAGTTTGGAAAAATTATTAAATATAATATCGAAGTTTAAATAAAATAGGTAAACCAAAAAGCTGATATAATTTAATCATAATGATTATAAGACAAAATATAATTAAAATGATGAAATATGAATTAATGAGCAAAAAAATTATATAATTTAGTAATAAAATTTATACAAAAGACAAGAGATTGCAAAAATTTAAATTTCCTAGTTAGAAATAAAATTTGAAACATATAAATATTTATTGTTAATTTGATAACATATTTATATAAATTTTTTGTTCAAAAATGTAATATAAATTGCTTTAGTAACTTATTAAATTATTATTTTTTTATATTAAGTAATTCTTTTTTGAGTTTTAATTTACATTTGTTATTATAATTTCATATATGAACTTATTTTGTTATTGTAGGGATTTAGAAATTTCAATTCTAGATATCTTTTATATAGATTAGAGTTAAATGTATATTTGAATGAATCAAGAGAAGATTATAAGATTCAAATTGATGTTCTTGATTATTGGAAGAAAAATCAATTTCGACACCCTATACTTTCACTTATGGCTAAGGATATATTGAGTATTCCAATTACCACAGTTGCATCTGAATCAGCATTTAGTATGAGTGGTAGAGTTATTAACAAATGGAGAAATTGTCTCATAACACATAATGCAGAAATTTTGATTACCTTTCGTAATTGACTGTATGGATATGATATAGATAAAGGTGGTAAGATTTTAGTGTCATTATTATTTTATTAATTTTTTATTATTTAAATTCTTATATGATTATTTTTATATATTTTATTAGATGAAGAAGATGAAACAATGAGATTTGGAAGGAAAGTTAGATTAAATTGAACTAGTTGGTTTATGGATGAGGATGAAGAGTTCTAATTGTAACGTATGTTGATATTTTATTTCTTACTATTTATATTGTTAAAAAATTAAATTTTTTTATTAAGAGTAATTATGATTGATCATTGCCTCATTAATCTTATTTAAAGACAATGTCGCTCTTGGAGAATTTAGTTGTTTCCTGCATTTACAATCTTTTCGAGTATGTTATTCATCAAGCCGCTAGCGTTGAATGGAATGATCGTATTTTCCTGTTTTGTTCATCATTCAATGTATAACTAGGGATTGGTTTCTCCATGACTAGGTGGCTGTGTATGAGAATGATTGTATGTTTTCTATTTTGTTGTTCTTGTAATGTTATATGTTATAACTTTAAGTATTTGATGTTTTCTTTGCTGGTTTGTTTTTTACTATATTGGATTAATTTAAAACATAACAATCATTAACTTGTTAATGACATGAGAATTTGGATGCAAACATGTCCTAGTTGAGTCTGAATTTTTTTTTACAGTGAAAAAGTTATTACAACCTTTAAAAGGGTATGATCCCCTTTTTTAACTTTCAATTCTTATTTTTAGTATAATCACCATTTAAAAAACAAATTACTATTTTTCTATTTACGAGTTATAGGAGTAAGAATTTAAATTCTAATTTTGTTAATAATGTATTCAATGTTTTATATGAAATATCAAATTTAAATAAATTTTACAATTATATAATGATTTATATATATATATATTTGATTTATTATTGTATTACAATTAAAATTTTAATATGAAATAAATATAATAAAATAGTATAATAATTGTTTTTATAATAAAATCAAATGTTATATTTAATAATATATTTATTATTTATTATTACAAATATAATAAGCATAATATTGAAAATTATTTGATATTGAATATTATATTGTGTTTTAAAATAATTTTATTTAATAATTGAATGTAAATATTTAATATTTATTTTGTTGATAATAAATTATTGATATAATTATGTAATAAATAAATAATGATTGTTCTAAAATTTTATAAATTTTAATTAGAAAAAGTGTATTATTATTTAATTATTTAATTATTTTTTAATATAATAATTATATAATTATAATTCGGGCTTTCTCGGGTTATAAATTCGAGCTTTTTCGGGTTTCGGATCGGGCCGGTTTCGGGCTCGGGTCGTATCGGGTTCGGGCTTTTTCGGGCTCGGGCTTTTTCGGGTTCGGGTTTTTTTGGGCTCGGGCTTTTTCGGGCTCGGGCTTTATCGGGCTCGGGCTTTTTCGGGTCGGGCTTTTCTCGGGCTCGGGCCTTTGACTTTTTGGTCAATTCGGTCCGGTCTCGGGTTCGGTCTCGGGCGGGCTCGGGCGGGTTTTCGGGCTCGGGCCAACTTTTGCCAGCTCTAACGCTCCCTGACCATCTTATGTGGTACCATCCCGAGGCTTTTTCTACTCAAGGCATCAACCATTACCTGGGTGGTACAATTTCCACAATCATAATCCCTCAGAAGCTCTAATCCTCTTTATTCTCATATCCGACTCTTTCTGTGAAAACAGATACTCGGGGCTTTTACGATCAATGCATACCTAAAATTTTTCACCGTATATATAGTAGTGTCATATACTTAATACAACCACTATCGCTGTCAACTTTAAATCATGGGTCGGATAGTCCTTTCATGATCCTTGAGTTGTCTGAGTTCATAATTGACTATTATCTCATTTTGCTTCAATACACAGCCCACTCATTATTTTGAGGTATCCATAGACTCATAAGAAGCCTCTTAATCTGTTGGGTATGGTGAGAATAAATGCGGTGGTCAGTTTATTTCTTCAGTACACCAAAACTCCTGTCACGTCTATCATCCTATTCAAATACAACTTTTTCTAAGTTAAACGTGTCAATAAAGTAGTCCATTTCGAGAACTCTCAACAAATCATCTGTAAAAACAATTTTCAATTGTTGCTTATAATTTTTCCCTGGACGGTAAATACACCAAAAATATCATCAATATGGATGATAACAAATCGGTCCAGGTAAAGTTTAATTAACTTTTCGTAATTGACTTCCACTGAATACTTCAATTACCCATATCCTTGACCTATATACACATAAACATATAATGTTCTTTCAAAATTGCTTCCGTTGAAGCTACTAACCTGCATTATTTCCTTTTTCTTATATTAACGGATTCTTATAAAATTTTAATTAATTTTTAAACCTTCTTGATTAATCGAATTCTATATTTCTTTATCGTACAAGTGAAGGTACCCTAATTTTAAATGTATATATTATGACTGTCGATTTCAATTTATAGGTTGTGTATACTTTTAGACGCTATCAAGTCTTCAGGCGGGGAGGTATTTTGAAATACCTTTATTAACCCTCAGACTTGACCACAATTACTGTACATATCAGTCCATGTGGTCACAATTCATATTCGCTACTAATTGCTTTAATCCAAATTACTTCACGTATCATAGATATCCGTACCTTGCATATGCCTCTTATTCCAGTCTATCTCTTTTCGTATATCACTTATAACAAACTATGTCATTACTCATTCCGTGAGTACAATCATTTACTCCTTTAATTTCAATCGCTGCACCCCTTTTATTACTTGTCAAAACTTACCGTGTACTTTCCAGGGGTAAAACAACTTAGAATAGAAGTCTGAACATCATAATTTGCAGCCGACCAATGTATTCTCAAATATTACTTCAAATTATTCATAGTCCATTGAATAAAATCGGCTGACTTATACTTCTTCTCCCGTTTTCGACTTATAATCTCTTCATAATTATTTCTTTAATTAACCCTCCTTCATTGGGGTATTAACTATCGGCATTGTGCCCAACGGTGTAGGCATTCATCTCTTTTACTAACTTAAATACAAGTGAAGGCGGTATGACTAAATACGTGGTACCAGGATTAATTAAAATAATTACTTTACTATTCATAACCAGTGTGGTATCTTTCACCACATCATATGAAACATCAGTGGTGTCCTGGTCCAAGGCATACACTCGCCCTCATCCAATAGCCTACTTTCCCTTTCTCTTCGGCTGTGGCCTCCCTTTTTCGGTGTGGAGATATCAACAGGGTTTTCTCTGTCTCTTTGCTCTTCTGTAGGGCAGTCTCACCCAACTCTGAGCAATCATTAAATAATTGGTCCGTTTGATCATACTTAATGCTTATTTTAGTCAATAAAGTGTAGGTGTAGGCCTTACTTCCATGGTATCTACCACACATCCTACACTGCTTACACTGTTACACCGTTACACTGCTCACCCTGCTAACATTGCTTACGCTGCCATGGAGCATGTCGGGGTTCTCAAATCACAATACCCCTCAAAAATGCTGAAATTGAATACACTGGGGCCTTACCAATCATCTTACCCCGTGACTCATCAACTCTAATCTCTTACCAACTGGTCTCTTTCCCGCTCTGACATCTCTGTCATTCTCTATTCTCTTCTGTCTCTATTTTGGCCCTTACTACCTTTCCCAATCTCAGAGGCGTGCAACACATGATCTTCTTCACGCAACTGTATTCTGCGCACTGCCTCGACATAGGTAATGAGCTAATCAAAATCTAATAGATGATTTGAGCCCTTTCATGAACTTTTGGGCTTTTTGACTCTCACTGCCCATAGTGTCAGGGTAATATCTGGGCAGGTATATAAGCTGAGATTCATACTCGTCAATCAACTAGTGTCTCTGGGTCAGTGTAAGAAATTTTAATTGTAATTTCCCTTAAGTAGTGTCCGAAATATTCTGTCATCAGAATACATCCAGAAATATTTCTCATGTCGACTTTGGACGTCTAACTCTTCAGATAGGTCGAGCGAAATTCCACCAATGCTCTGCCTCGACTCTCTAACATAACATATTTAAAAGTCACTTTCTCAGTAGACATACACCGAAAGAATCCATAGCACTTTGCTATCTCATTCACCCAGTCCTCAGTAATTATTGATTTCTTTACTTTGCTATATACCGAAGGGGTGTGAAAATCTCTATGTCTGAGGCATCTGTTTAGGCTTTACCTTGCCTATCATCAACTACCTGCATAGACTGAGTAAACAACTCTAAAATATTTTCTACGCTCCACTCCATCCTCTCAGAGCGTGTCTCAATACTGTTTGATCTCTTTATAGGACCCTATGGAGTATGCTCAACATCAGCCTCCACTTCACTCTCATCTTGAGTCTCATGTGATGACTCATTTGACTCTCAGGCCGATCTCTACGGCCTCGAGCATGTGTACTCGCCCCTCTACTATAGCGGCTATCATTTATAAAAAAACTATATTCTTGCATTCGAAACTAAATTCTTAGCTGCTGTTCCATCTTGATATACACAATTATATCCAAATAATGCACAGTACATAGGGATGTAAATTTACTTAACCACTAACACCGACTCATATCAGGCCAACTCTGCTCTGATACCACCTTTTCTGTCACAATCTAAATTACCTAAAAATCAGAGTAAATTTTTCATTTTTTCATTTTCGTACCCGTCGTGAACAGTTACACTACTAAACAGTTGGGCTATGATTTGGTGTTAGTCACCTCTCACCTATTTACCATTCCATTTTTATATTTCATTTACATATCAATTTATTTAAACTAAATACATCCCCAATATTACATCCATATACAGTACTGTGCATCTATATGTTCAGATACAAAATTATACAAATGTGTATACCTGGTCTTGATAAGAAGCAACGGATAACTGAAATGCATGACTACTGTCGTTCTCTTCTACTGAATATACCCTGTGGGGTGGAAAATGAAAGAGTGAGTATAAACAGCTCAGTAAGGCAATAATGTAAGTAGGTAGATAACTATACTATCTACGTGCTGATAATGTCATGATATAAAATCATTTATATTTGGAGCATGAGGTAAGACTAAAACGATGCCACATGTATGTATATATTATATAAGAGAAATCATGAAATCGACATATAAATCAAACATGGAAAATCATCATGTATGACATCTCATGCTCGTTACATTAAAACTTATTTGTTTCATTTCAAACTCATCACGTTAAAACTTATTTGTTTTATCATAAAACAACCTCATCAAGGTCAAACCCATCTCTCGGGAATACCTTGATTCATTAAATCGCATCTCATTTAAAAACATAAATCGGGACATTACCCCTCCCTCGGGTTCGTCCTGGTCTATTCAGACCGTATGATATCATGTGAGGCATGTAGGTTATTGTATGAAAATCGAGGACTATGGCCATACTTTGTCCCTGTGATCCCAGGCTACACGGATCCCAGTGTGCGGGGTATCACAACTGCAACGGGAGGTGGGGTCAATTCCTACCCGCCAGAATATCAAGTAACATCATCGAGTCATCATGACTGCACTGTACATCATACTCCGTGTGACATACACGGTACATCATACTCCGTGGACCCATATCATAGTCTGGGGGTGCCTGCCGTAGGTCTTATCCACCCCAATACTATGTCGATAACCAACCCATGTCTCAAAGTATACGTGCGAGCATCTCAACTCTCTGCGACACACAGTCTACAGGAGGCTTCCGCACGACTATATGCATGTCAACTCACGTCTAGTGTGAGCGATGCTCCAGCACCACGCTATGCATATCATGATATCTAAAATCTCGTGCGAGCGAAGCTCCAACACGGTTTTGTGCATACACAAATTTCTCGTACGAGCAATGCTCCAGTACGACTTTCATGAGTAATAAATCAATAAAATTTAGTGCGAGTAATACTCTAGCACTCTTTTTACTCGAATAAATATGATAGGTGGCTCAATATTGATAAAACATCTTTAAAATCGTAACCAGTACAAACTGGTACTCTTTCGTATAATTCAAGAAATCAACAGCCAACCTATGTGCATATTTGCTTAAATCAAGGTAATACATTCATATAAAACATTAAAACATGATAATCATGCAATTTATCTGCCCTACTACCCTTTTTGTAAATTTTACTCCCAGGGGCAATATCGTCTCTTTCTTTATTCACCTAAGCCCCGATTTTCGTAAAAATTATTATTTCGTTTCAAGATACTTCAAGGAATTCTAAGCCCTGTAAATCCCCTCAATAAATACGTATAGAAATCTCTATGCACCTACAAAATTCCCTTACCTCGATTTACATGCAAACTTATCTCGTCTCGATAATATCCGATCTCTCAGTCCAACTACGCGTCAACCAAATCTACGAAACTGCATATAACCACATATTTTAGGTTAATTCACTTATTTTTATCATTATATCACATTTACTGATCGAATCTAACGTACTGGGCCCGTTTTACTTTATTGGGGCCGATTGCACCTTAATGGGCCTCGAGCCCGTTTTCAGCCCGTTTATACTATTTAAATCCCTTCTTCGGGTTTACTGGGCTCATTCAGCTTATCAATAATCATCGGGCCTCGTTCCAAACTCATTGGATAGCCCGTATACTATTTACGGTAATTACGTTGCAATTTCGATTAATATTCTTTTTTATACAGAATTAATCCATAAATTCCGTAAAATAATCGAAACTCTGTATTAAAGGACTCATATTAACAAAATTAAAATATACTTACCCAATATGATGCGGGGTACGAGAATCGGAGCTCAATTGGCTCTCGTTCGGGCTTTGTCGTAAAACTGCACAATTATATATTTAATTCCGAGTTAATTTTCGATTAGATATAATTTAAATAAATTTCTCGAAAATCAAATCGGTCACTTGGCCTCGTATCGACGTACCTGAAATCCGGTGTATCCCCAAAAATTCTTCCCCTTTTTTTTTCTCTTTTTCTCCTTTTTTCCCTTCTTTCTTGGCTGAACCAGTTCAGTCCGATTCAACCTGGTTCAGACCGGTCCGGTTTAGTCCGGTTCGACAGGTTCAGGGTCTCGTCGATCGGTTCTCCACCGACTTTCGCCCCCAGTGGCTCCGCTGGGCCGTCCGATGCACGAATTTAGGGTTAGTTTCGTTCAAGGACGCCGAAAAGTGGTCGGTCCGACCTTTCTCCTCTTCGACGTCGGTGGCCTTCCGCCGTTTTTGACGTTTTTCGTCGGTTTCGCCGACCGTGGCCACCACCGATCGCGTCGTCTGGGCCTGGGGAAGCCTCGGCTAGGGTTGATTGGGGCTAGATCGGCGTCGGTTGCCGCCGATCTCCTTTTCTCCCTCGGGTTCTCTCTCCTTCGATTTCGTCGGATTTCGACGTCGGTGAGTTGCGCCGCCGGTACCAAGGAGGTCGCGCCGGTGTCCTCTTCATTTTCGACCCTTACCTGGCCGATTGGTCGTCATTTTTGGTTTTCTGTTTTCAGGTTCTCCCGATTTCAGATTTTCATTTTTTTTACAATTATTATTATTTTTATTTATTATTATTTATAAATTATTTTATTATTATAATATTCATTGAAATAGTCTAAAATAATCTAAAAATATCTACAATTCTATTATTTTATTCCAATTAGATTTATTTAATTTTATTTAATTTAATTATTATATTTTTAACCCTTTTTCGGGTATAATTTCTCCGTATTTTCGGGATATTGTCCCGAGTGACTTTTCGGTATTTTTAAAAATTTTGGATCTTGATCAATTGGACTCGAAATTTAATTATTTCTTCGTTATTGATTAAGATTCTTAAATCCGTTATTTTTAATTAAATTTTCTTATCGAATTTATTCCGACTTTCGATCTTTTGATCGTTTTGCCCTTCACGTGTTAGAGAATTAATTTAACCCGACTTCCCTTCACGAATACTCATTCATTCATTTTTTTAAACTAAATTCGGGTCTTACACACACTCAAAGTATCTGGGGATTTCCTAACCAGAAGGTTGGTAGACTTAGTCAATCTATCGACTATCACCCAGATAGCCTTATGATTCATCCGGGTCCTCTGTAACCCATCACGAAATTCATGGTAACTTGTTCCCATTTTCGTGTCAATATAGGTAGAAACTGCAATAACCCTGCAACTTCTTTTGCTCTACCTTACTCTGCTGACATACGAGACACTTTTCCACAATCTCTACCATGTCTCTTTTCATATCTGACCACAAATACCCTTTTCTGAGATTTTGATATATTTATTACTTCTCGGATGCAATGTATATCCCGAAGAGTGAGCTTCTGACAATAACTCTATCCCATCACTGTGGTCCTGGGGAGCACTTATACTGTCTCTAAACCTCAGTAAGTCATTATCACTCTCTGTGAACTCTGTCACTGTACCCATCTGAATCTCACCCATACTATGTCACCCTGTCGATCATCACGTTAAGCCTGTCAAATTCAGTCACTCAAATCTGATTTTAATCTCAGGCTAGCTGTCACACAATCACTGTCATCATCAGAGGGGATCACATCACTACTGAGGCTTACAACTATTCTAGCAGCTCACGCTCCCTGACCATCATATGTAATATCATCCTGAGGCTCTTTCTGCTCAAGGAATTAGCCATCACATTAGACTTTCTTGGGTGGTACAATTTTCACAATCATAATCCCTCAGAAGCTCTAACCCTCTTTGTTCTCATATCCGACTCTTTCTGTGAAAACAGATACTCGGGGCTTTTATGATCAGTGCATACCTGAAATTTCTCACCGTATACATAGTAGTGTCATATACTCATTACAACCACTATCGCTGTCAACTTTAAATCATGGGCCGGATAGTCCTTTCATGATCCTTAAGTTGTCTGGATTCATAATTGACTATCTTCCCCTTTTGCATCAATACATAGCCCATTCATTATTTTGAGGTATCCATAGACTCATGAGAAACCTCTTAATCTGTTAGGTATGGTGAGAATAAATGCGGTGGTCAGTTTATTTCTTCAGTACACCAAAACTCCTGTCACGTCTATTATCCCATTCAAATACAACATTTTCTAAGTTAAATGTGTCAATAAAGTAGTCCATTTCGAGAACTCTCAACAAATCATCTGTAAAAACAATTTCTAATTATTACTTATAATTTTCCCCGGACTGTAAATATACCGTAAATATCATCAATATGGATGATAACAAATCGGTCCAGGTAAAGTTTAAATACCTCATCGTAGTTGTGTTCCACTAAATATTTCAACCACCCATATCCTTGACCTATGTACGCATAAACGTATAATGTCATTTCAAAATCGCTTCCGTTCAAGATACTAAACCACGTCATTTCCTTTTTCTTATATTAACGGCTTTTATAAAATTTTTAATTAATTTTTTTAAACCTTCACGATTAATCGAATTCTATATTTCTTTATCCTACAAGTAAAGGTGCCCTAATTTTAAATGTATATATTACGACTGTCGATTTCAATTTATAGGTTGTGTATACTTTTAGACGCTGTCAAGTCTTCAGGCGAGGAGGTATTTTGAAATACCTTTATTAACCCTCAGACTTGACCACATGGACTGGTTATGGATATATGCACCCCTTATCCTTGGTCGCAATTCATATCTACTACATATCGCTTAATCCAAATTATTTCACATATCAGAGATATTCGTACCTTGCATACGCCTCTTATTCCAATAGATTTTGTATTCAGGATCTATCAATATCAGAGATATTGAGTATTCAGCTTAATAAGGCATTGTGGGCCTAAGGCCGGCCCAATATGAATCAGTAGGCTTGATGGACCTAATAGATTCTTAAGAAATGAATAGTACAATCGAAATGGACTTAAGAGAAAGTAAGACCCAATAAGAGTAAATGGGCCAATAAGTTAAATCGATTATTGTGAAAGTGAAATACATATAAATAAACTGTATTTAATATGATAAATGTTTTCGTTCAGCTCCAGAGATTATATTGGGAGCGAATCGGATTACAAGATCGAGCAGCTCTGAGGAAGTGGAATTACTCGACGCGATTCCAGGTAAGGGAATTTTGTGAGTATTTATAGGTAACTGCACGTATTTTGAGGGTGTTATAGGGCATTAAATTTGCTTGGTTATCTAGAAAAGAAATAATAATTTTTGTAAAAAAATTCGGCTATAGGTGAAAGAGACTATTTTACCCCTAGGAGCAAATTTTACAAAAAAGGGTAATAAGGCTAATAAATTGCATTGACATCATGTTTTGATATTTTTATGAAACATATTACTTCAATTTAAGCAAATTTACGGATAGGCTGGCTATTGATTTCATAATTTCATGAAATATCACGAGTCGGGTGCTAACTTTGATTTTGAACGTGTTTTGTTGAAATAGAGCCGCCTATCAGATTTATATGAGTTTAATTGTGCTAGAGCTTTGCTCGCATTGGATTTTGATATTTTAACATGCATGAAATGTGTCGCATTGGATTTTGATATTTTAACATGTATGAAATGTGTTGGAGTTTAGCTCACACCATATGTTGAGTTGAGATGCATGCAAGCCGTACTAGAGGTTTTGCTCGTATGTGGGTTTTCATTTAATTTCTTATGCACATAACCATACTGGAGCTTTGTTCGTACATGATTTTACCATTATTGATTTTGCATAAAGTCGTACTAGAGCATTGCTCTTACGAGGATTTTTATTGATTATGCATGAAATCGTGCTAGACCTTACTCGCATTGGACTTTTCACAATGTGATATGTAATGAGTCATGCTGGATGCCTCGTGTAGACTATTTGTCACACGGATGAGATAATTGTATGAGTCATGTTGGATGCCTCGTGTAGACAATTAGTCACACGGATGAGATGCTCGCACGTGCTCTTGAGACTGAGTCGATTATATATGGTATGGGGTAGATAAGACCTACGAGAGGCACCCTCGACCGTGATATGGGTCCATGGAGTATGTTGTACCATGTATATCACATGGAGTACACTATACCAAGTGGTGATGATGTTGAGTTGTAGTCTGGCGGGTAGGATTTGACCCACCTCCAGTTACAGTGTGATGCCCCGCACACCGGGATCTGTGTGGTCTGGGATGATATTGACATAGTTGGCCAACAGAGTCCTCGATTGTAAACACTGACCACCTGTCTCACATGATATCACATGATTTTATATGCATTAAACATGATTTGTGTTATCGAGGGTAGACCCGAGGGAGGGGTCAAACCTTGTGGGATGTTTTTAAATGATGAAGTATTGTTTTACAATGAAATTGATAAGTTTTAATGTGACGAGCAAGAGATGTCATACATGATGATTTTTTCATGTTTGTTTTATATGTCTACTTTCATGTTTTATAGTACATGATATATTTATACACATGCGACACATTTTTATCTATTACCTCATGCTCTGGATATAAATGATTTTTATATCATGACATTATAAGCATGTAGATAGTCTAATTATCTACTTGCTTACATTATTACCTTACTAAGCAAGTTGTGCTCACCCCTTTCACTTTCCACCCCTATAGAGCATCTAAAGTAGTTGAGAGCGGGTAGAGACTGCATTCTTGTTGTTCGCTGCTTCCCATCACTAAGAGGTATACACACTGGTATCTTTTTGTCTCTAAACATGTAAAAGCACAGTACTATACATGGATAGAATATCGGGGATGTAAACCTATGTAAATACAGTTATGAATGTAATTAGTTAAAGTCAAGGGACAGTAGATCCTAATATGTAAATGCGATATGGAAATGGATGTTAAGGTAAGTATCATGGCAGGAGGGACTAATGTCGACTCATAGCCTAACTGTTAGTAGTGAAACTGTTCACGATAGGTAAGGAAATAAAAAAAAGTGAAACTTTTGTAACGATTTTAGGTAAAAATAGGTCGTGACACCCCCGTACAGAAGCATTACCCTATACCAACATCAATACAAAAAGATAGTGTATCAATACAGAATTAATCTAAGTTTGTTTCGTAGGTTCCTTTTACGAAGTATTTGTATTGCAGATAAATATATTGATACCTTTCTTTTTAAGAAGGCGATAACGGGTATTGCTAGTGAACTTCAACAGATACTTTTGCATTAATTACCCACATACCTTCTAATTCAAATTGAGATACATATATATTCCAACATTGAAGAAGAAGTTAGTAAGAAGAAAGAGTGTACTAACAAGAAGAATATTCATTGTCTTGTTAATAACGATCATTATTGTAATCTTTTTGAATCCTTTCATTCATATTCAAATTCCATTATACAAAGGGGTGAGAGAAACTTAACTATAATGAGGATACTTGTGAGATTATCTCTTTAAGCCTTAAAGGGAGAAAGTTTAGGAAATGTTATCCTTAAGCTGTCACGACCCTCCATGACTTAACCAAAACCACTACAAATTTTTCGCATTTTTAACTTACCTTTCCTCTCTTCAATAGTTGGGCTGTGATTCGATGTTAGCTTCCTCGCATACCATATCATCCATTATTATACATACATGTCAATATACTGTTACTGATTGTAACTTCTTTTTATAATACATGTGAGATCATATAAAAGCTAATACAAATGCATTCCCCATAATATATATCGTATACATCACTGTACTGTTTCTATGTTTAGATACATAATCGTACAAAATATGTTTACATGTTGATCGATAGGAAATTGCAGCGGACGATAGGAATACTATCCCTCAAATGCTCTCACTCTATTGCTGATGCTCTGTAGAGAGATGTGAAAGAAAGGGGGTGAGCATACAACGCGCTCAGTAAGGAAATCAGGCAAGCAAGTAGACATCTACACTATCTACTCAAAATAATGTTATGCGTCGAAAATATCATTTCCTTAACTCACTTTAAAAGCATGTCTTTAAATATATATATACATACTTGTACAGATTAAATCCCATGTACAGAAATCATGCTTGCTTTCTCAAATGTAGGCATGTAGTGCAAAATAATGCATCCTTATAATATTACAATGCCTTTAGATAAATCATGCCATGTATATTTAAATCACATTAAATATGACATTTAAATTATTCACATCACAACAATCGGATTTCGACCCATCCCTCAAGTCTATCCGTAAATAAATCAGTCAATCAGGTGATATATCATGTGAGACTCTGTGGTGAAATGCAATAATATCCTAGACTATGGCCATATCCTATAATGGTGATCCCAGGCTACACGAAATCCTAGTGTGCGGGGTATCACTGCTGCAACGGGAGGGGGGTCAGTCCATCACAACCGCCAACTATATCCTCCTCAACTCCACAACACCACACGATACAGTGTACTCCATGCCACTCGCACGGTACAACGTACTCCGTGGACCCTACATCATAGTCGGGGTGCCTGCCATAGGTCTTAGCCCTCAAAACCATGGAATATCATACCACGTCTCTAATCCACATGCGAACTCTCATAGTGTGACACTTAGTCTACACGAGAAAATCAAGCATGATTTTCAACATGTATTATATATCACATAAATTACAGTGCGCGCCTTTGAGCGCGACTCACAGTCGACACTCTGCTCAAACACTGTTTCACATCACAAACTCAAACTCTAGTGCGAGTAAACCTCCAGCAACTAGGTCAATGCATAGTTCATGTTTCAAATCAAGTACGAGCAATAGCTCCAATACCATGCTATGCATAAAACTCATCAAATCAAGTACAAGCAATAGCTCAAGTACTATGTCATGTATCTCATGTAAATTTTGAGTACGAGTTAATCGCTCCAGCACTCTATTATGCATAAATCACATAAAACTGAGTACGAGTAATAACTCCAGCATTCTATCATGCATGTAATGGAAATTGATAATTTTATATTTTTAGAATTATTTGTGCTTAATTTTCTAATTAATTATTTAAATCCCCAATTTATTTTGTTAATTATCCCCTTTATTTAATTAAAATTCTCATGTTTGCAGATAAATTAAATCCGGATGAATTTTGAATATTTCGGTAGAAAAATGGACCGAAATTGGGCTAAAATCGAGATTGGACCACGCGGACAACACGAGCCTAGCACATCCAATTGGACAAAAAGACAAATGACATGGAAATATTATTTTTCAAGGAGCCAATGGTGTGAAGACAAGTGGCCAAACAATACCAATTCATTTAGGATAGAAATATTACAATGGTACCCCTAAGTGTGTATATAAATAGAGAATGATGACAATTGTAAAAGGGGGAGAAAAATAGGTTAGAATAGTTTTATTTTTAGGTTAACTTAGAAAAGTTTTTCTTCTTCCTTGTTTTATTTTTATTAAGGCGGCAGAGTATATTTTTTTGGTTTTCTCTTCCAGCTTTTCTTTTCGGCATTGTTCTTCTTTTTCAATTTATTTAATGTTCATTGCATGTTCTTCTTTACAAGTTGTTAAATTCATTTGCAATAGAATTTCAATCAATTTTCATTCTCTCGGTTCCATCGTTGATATTGTTCTGCAGTTTTTCTTTTTGTTAGTTTTCTTACCCTCGGTTTCTCATTGATTTCAACCTTCTCGGTTTCCTTCCATAAGATTTATTTTGGTATTTTCAGAGATTATTTTCCTAACATCAACCGCATAGTAGAAAATTAATAGGAACCAGCAGTGGAGGAAGCACGGTTCGGGAGTTTCTAAATTTTCCTGTGTTAGATTTCTGTTGCATTAGTGTTTTACCGTTTAGCTTTAGTTTTCTGTGTAGTCATCCTAGTTTCTGGATTTGTGGTAATGATCAAGCTTAATACCGAGAGGTGAGGTTTGACAGATTGCTTGATGAATCAATGAAGCAACCAGCAAGCTGACCGATTCTCTGCTCTCCCCTGTTTTCCCATTAATTTGCTGTTCATCCCTTATTCTGTTGTAGTCTTTGTTTTCAGTCCTTTACTATATTCTTTATGAACTTAACGCATCTTGCATAGTTTCTGGTTAATGTTCTCTGTTGAACCACACGAGCATTGATGGGAACAGACGGACAATAGCAGTGCAGAGGCTGTGAACGTGTTGGTGACAATCAGAACCGAGGCAGTCCAGCAAGCTTATACAATCCGAGAGATGTACCTGGGAAGAGAAGCAGTACAGCAGCTGAGCATGACCGTGTAGCAGAGGCAGCAGGACAATCCCAGTGCAGCGGACGTGGCCAGTACCTGGTGAAGGAAGCAGAGCAGCAACAGACCGAGAGCACATCTGGGCATTCCGGCAGCACCTGAAGCAGACCAAGAACGTGCAAGTTGTATGCTGTACATGGGCAGAGGTTGAGAACATATCTGGACAGCAGGCCAAACCAAACCATGAGCACCGCCTGGAACCGAGAATGCTAGAAACCAGAATATCCAAATTGGTGAAGACGTGAACAGTGTTGGAGGGAAAAGTTTAAATTGCTAAGGCCATGTTTGGTTGGTTGATATAGGGGTTTAATCCATTTTTCATGCATTTAGTTAGATTAATTAATTTAGACAAAGTCATGCATTTTAAGTGTTAGTGAAAATTCCAAATATGTTTCATTCATTAGTTTAAGTTTAGTGATAAATTAGTGTTTAGAATTAAATTAGGGGCAAATTTATTTTCATTAGATTTTAAGTTAGCTTAAATTGCATTTTCTTAGTTAGTTTAGTTACATGCATATTTTTATTTTAAACTTGTTTAATTATAATTTAAGTAGTTTTATTGCTTTAATTTTATATTTGCATTTTATTGCGTTTTAACTGTTTTAATTTTCTTTTGTAGGGTTTTGTTTTTAATTGCTTGGAGTATTGTAAGTAATTTTACTCGTTTTTATTTTCTTTATTTCTTATTATTTTATTGCCTTCCAGTATTATTTTTAATTAGCTTTAGTAGATCACCCTCCATCATTTCATAATTGGCTAGGATATACTCAAGGTAAAAGTAACCGGTAGTTAATTAGGCTAACAACTTCTCTGTGGGACGATAATTCCGGGACTCAAATCCCATTATTACTTGAACGACCCGTGCACTTGCGGATAGATACCCTTAGGGCTCGTCAGAAATCTAGTGCGAATCACAATCCAGCACTAATATATGTGGAAAATATATGAAATCAAGTGCGAGCTGTGCTCTAGCACGATTTATTCTCACATAATTTTATAGATGACTCTTTAAAAAGGGATGATTTTTAAAACATCAAAATCAGCTCTATAAAGTGTGCTTAATTCATATCAACCTTAAAATCATTAGCCCATCTATTTATTCTTCTACTAAGCAGCAGTAAAACACTTAAAATGATGGTTTCCATGCTTTTTACAACTTTTCACAAAAGTTGACTTTTTTCCTAACTAAGGGCAAAATCATAATTTGCCACTATCGGGTCACAATAATTATTATTCACTTTCTCTGACCCTCAGAGTTTTTAAGTGAATGTAAAAGCAGACGAAAATACGTGCTGGTATCTCTAACTACTCACAAAAGTCCCTTACCTGCAATCACTCGAGAAATTTTACTTTCTCAACGCTGCTCGATCCAGCAGTCCGATTTGCTCCTCCAATAATCTCTGGAGCTACATATAACCATTTATCAGGTTAATTATATTTTTCCTACTGTATTTCACATTAAATACAGTCTATTTCCTTTAATGGGCTTTAATAAATCTTAATGGGCCTAACTATGCCTTAAGCCCATTTCCATTTTATTATTCATTTTCGTTGGGCCTATTGGGCTTATGGGGCCCACCAAATCTTATTGGACTTGTCCTAGACCCATTTCATCACATTGGGTCTAAAATAATTGGGCTTGACCCATTGGACCTCTCGGCCACATGCCATGGCTGAGAGCACTCCATGCCGTCGGTCACACCATGGCATGCCGTCCATGTCCATTTCCTTAGCCAATTCACTTAGGCATTTTCACAAACACTTGGTTGGCAATGTTCTTAAGCATCACATAGTTCATTTAGGCATTTTATCAAACACCTTGATTGCCAACTTAATACATGTATAAATTAATCAAATTGATTAATTCTAACTATACCATAATCATTAACACATGTACATTAACTCATTTATGCCTTAATATCATATGGGCATTCATTAATATTTCACTACTCACTCTCAGCCTAACCATGATCATAGTGATTTCATATGTTTCAATGCTTAAAACATATACCAATATGCTTAAAATCATTCATACATTAACATATATGAATTTGAAAGCTTGAAAATATACCTAGTATTTGTGTTCACACTTGGCCGAAACTTTGGAGCCTCACGGTTTGCACACTATGGCTTCTTGATAGCTAATTCCAACATATGTTACTCTCCTCTCAATTTGGAACAACTTTCATGAAGAATACAAGTTCCAAATATGCCTAAATCTTAGTGATTTCTAGTGAGAGAAAGCTTGGATAAATGTATTTCAATGGTTTCCTTGTGTAGCCAAGAATGGTATGGTGAAGATGATAATGGTGTGGCTGATTTTATAAGCCATTTACTTAGCCATTAAGCTTTACTTTTCAACCATTAAAATTGACTTCCTAAGGTTTAGTTATGAGTCACCTAATGAGTCATCTAATGAGTCATAGTTAGCTTTAACTATGGTTAGATATTTACCTAATGGGCTTTACAATTGGCCCTCTCGGTTTGGGCTTTCTTAATGGGTTTTCGGGCTGAAATTTTTACTATACCTCGGGCCTTTTATTGTCTCAATATTTGGCCTATCAATTGGTCCAACAATTTGGTCTAAGGGACCTAAGAATTTCGATCTACGTTTAGTATACCTTAATAGGCTTTAAAATCTTCACTTTATGCCCATTACGTTTTTAACCATTAAATTAAATTCGGAATTCTTTCGAATAAATTTTCCTTACTTTCGGGGATGATTATCTTGTATTCTGACCAAGAATATTTTTTCCCAATTTTTTCTCCATACTTAGGTTAATTCCTAACCATGGTTAGTCAACTATGGTAAAAGTCCACTTTTCTTAACTATAATTGACTTTTTCCTTAATCATTGACCAAGTTGATTTTTTTTCAAAATTTTGAAAGTGTCATATCTTATGTTTTACACTCTCGTTTTTACGTTTTGGCTGTTTTCAGTAGATAAATACACCCAAAACACCTTAAATACTTTCTCGCTAAAAAGGTCCATTTTACCCTTTTTAGCTTTTTCTCTCGTTCTTTGTGTTTGGAACTAAATCAAACTGACTTTCCTTCATAAGCTCTCTATATTTTCTCATTGTAAGTTCTTATTTTTAGTCAGAATGATTCAGATCCACTCGGTTTAGCCTGTGACTCTTATAGCTCACATTAGGCTTTTATGTAGCTTATTCATGTTTAAATCATTTCACATACTCTTTAAATCTAGTAAATACTCTTCTTATGATTCAACTATAATAATAGAGTGTTCATACACATAGGAATCATAAGGAACAGGCTACATAAAATACGGGTCTGATATAAGCCTATGAAAAAAGAAACATGTTGAAGGTTATCTTGAGCCATAAAAAGAGTAAGGTGTAATAGTCCAAATTTATGTAGTGAAATTGGTAAAAATTCTTAAGATGTGCTCAAGGTAGAGGACGTAGGTAGAGGTGGTGAACCTCTATAAATTGTTTGTGTGTAATCTTTCTTCCCTCACTCTTAATTTCCTTATTGCATTGATATCTTGATTGCTCATTATCATATACGCCATTACCGTTTTAAAAGGGAATTTGAACTAAAAAGAAAATTTTAGAATCTCATAACGAACCTATTCAACCTCTCTTAGTTCTTTTCTGAGCGAACAATTGGTATCAAAATGGGGGCTCATTGTAGAAGGCTTAACATCCTTGAGCTTAATTGATATTTTAATGGCTCACTTTTCTTTAGGAACTTCCTTTGTTATGGACGAAGATTCTATTCTTAAATCTCTCATGTTCAATAGTAAGAACATTCCTATTTAGAAATATAAAATGAAAGTTTTATTCAACATTTGACTATGAGGTATAGAAAATTATTGAGATGAACAATGAAAACCAAAGGGAGCATTTAAAGGAAATGAGATGAAAGTTGTGCAGCTTAATACAAAGGCTAAGCACATGCTAAGGTGTGCTTTATGACCAAAAGAATTTGAAAAAGCAACCTAGTGTAAGAATGTAAGAAACATGCTGGAAAATATTGCACTTATTTATGAAAGAAATAACATAAAGTGTAAAATTTCTTGTTTAATGGGTATTGATAAAGGTGACTTTGAGTCTAGCTCTTACAAAGTAGACTATGTATTTGATAAACTCTACAATGCATTCAATGAACTTGCTAATGATTTTAAAGCTATGAATGCAAAGTATAGGAAAATGTTAGCTAAACTTAGATAACTGAATAAGATTTTACCAAATACTAAGAATTGGAAGAAAAGTTAAAAGATTTTGGTTTAAAGAATGAAGAAGATGGAAAAGAGAAATCTATATAATTCATTTACTACATTTTATATGGGTCAAGAAAAATTAGAACGTATGTTAAATACACATATTTTTTTTTTTTTACGTCTAGGTTACAAGCAATATGGAAAAGAAACTCAGTTAAAAAATTTTCATGTAAAAAGAAATGAAATGTACAATATCCCATATGTTTTTTATTTATATAAAAGGAGAGGACATTTTTTCTCATTCTTGTGGATCTAGAAAGACTATGTTTAGTAAGGGATCTAAAGCAAATATAGTATGGGCTATGATTCAATATTAACCGTCGTATTTAGTATAATGAAATGTCTATTTAAATAAAAATAGATGACAATTAAAGATATAAAAATAGTCTAAATAAAATTGATCTAATTTTAGAAAGCGTAATGAAAAACAAGGGAAAATAAATATAAACTAATACTATATTTTTAAGAAAACTATAGTCTTTGTATCTAAAGAAAATATGGTATAGACTACGATTTAACATCAATTATAGTTTTTAATATAAAGAAGTATTTATTTAAATAAAATTAGATGACAGTTAAATACATAAACATAATTTATATACAATGAATCTGGTTTCAGAAAGTACGATGAAAAGAACGAGAGAAAATAAATATAGACTTATTAAGATTATGTTTTTAAGAAAATCATAGTCTTTGTATCTAAGGTAGATATAACATAAACTACGATTCAACATTAACGTTAACCTTTAGTATAAAGAAAAGTTTATTTTTAAAATTAGGTGAAGGTTAAAGATATAAACGTAGTCTATATACAATTAATATCATTTCAAAAAGCGCAATGAAAGAATGAGGAAAAATAAATATAAATTAAGACTACGTTTTTAAGAAAATTATAGTTAGATCTATGCTGTTTGAAAGCTGAAATGCGATTATGATTAAAAATCATAATTAAAGGTATTACACAACGAGTGCTTTCAATAGCCGTACGCAGTTAATGTTTTTACATAACCGTAGTCTTTGAACTTTTTTCTAGTTGTGAAATAAATCTATTAGACATATCCTTTCATTTTAAAAAGGGTGATTTCTCACCAAAGTCATGTTTAATCATCGAGGGTGTTTCTTAAACTTATTAGGGCTTATAAATACTTCCAATAACTTTCATTTTAATAATTATTTATATATATTTTTTGCATAATTCAATTAAAAATCATATTACTTTTCTGGCACTCTTTCTTTTCTGGTTTTTGGTTTAAATGAGTTCATAAGAAAAGTTCAAAGTGTAATTGAATTTTTCTAAGGGTAGGCTTTGTATCTTGAAAATAATGTTTCCTAAACCATTTGTATCAGTTTGAAGAAACTCTTATTCTTAAAAACACTTCTTGGAAATTTCTTGCCTATATAATTTCTTCTTCAAGTGTTGTTCTCTATTGATTGCAATAGTCAACAATACTTAAATTTATGCTACAAAACTTAACCAATTAATGTTAAAATCTAGAGAAAAAAACAAATTAAGGACTGCATGGACCTAATTGATTAGGATGTAATAGTTTATCTAGGGCTGAAACTAGAGCAAACTAATAAATACCTTGATTAAGTTGTTTGGCCTAGCGAATTTACTTCATCTTTTTCTACTCTAGCAGCACACCACAAAATAAAGGAAGATTTCCTCCTTCGTTAAGTTCGGTCAAAAATAAAAGTCTTTGTTTATGAGACAAAACTTGCGAGCACAAACTTATCAATACTCTTTATAAAGTTTACAACAAGAATTGATATATGAATTACGTAATTTTTGGAGCCAAACACTTAGATAGCTTTATTGTCTTAGCAATTCTCTTAGTATTCAAGAATTTTTAGGCTTTTAAACTTAAGGTTATGATACCTTTAAGTTTTGGTACCATCCTTATCGTATGGTCAATTATTTTAAATCATAAGTAGATGTGTAAGTATGATCCTACATGATTTTTATTGCTTTCTTGCTTGATTTTGTTATTGTTCTGGCTACGTATTTATTCTATTAGAACGTAAAACTGGAACCAAATGTTGCATGGCTGCAGAATTACAATGGGACTAACTTGATTCACTTGGTTTAGACATAGCTCGTTAACAAAGTCAATCTATCTTATATCAACTTAACCTTAATGATATCATTTCCATTAATTCCAAAATCCAACAACTTTTCTGTTCTTTCTTGATTCATCATAAGCTATGATTGATGCTACTACTTTCAGAAGTTGAACTTGAGGTGTTTCGAAAAATGAAAGAAAGAAGAGAAAAGTATAACTATAAATTTAATTATTTAACTATAAAACAACATATCTTACTATAAATTTTAACCATTAAATTAAAAAGATATTTACATCCTTTTCTGTTTTTATCTTTCTGAACAAATAGAAAAAAAAGTAGCATTAGCATATACTTTTACAAATTATATATTACTAGCTAGGGACTTGGAAAATTCATTCCCTCTCTCTCAAAGTGGAACCCTCCAAAGTCTTAGTACTCATTTTCTATGGTGCTGTTTCAAATTCCTTTTGTACTTCTAAACCTCTCATTGTCCCTGTCTTCTTAATTAGCCCTAACTATCCTACTTAAGCATCTTTGTTTCTATCTAAAGTGTCTTTCTTAGAAAGCCATAGACCTAGGGGGTTTCCATAGTTCAGATTTCTTTTTTTTCTTTTTGTCATTCACAATCTCTGAAGCAAGAATAGGTCGAGGACTTCTAAAAGGGGGCAATGTGCAAGAGGAAGATATTATAGTTGATTTAAATGTTCTAGATTTAACGATAGATAACGAGGTTCATAAGAAGGTCAAAGCACATTTTCTAGTCGATAAAGTGGTCTCAAATAAGATTATCAATGTGGGACCTTTACGGGTGATCCTGTTTACAGGTTAGCCTTTTAGTGACAATATAGAGGTCTATGAGTTGGAGCAAAATATTTTTCTCTTTGTCTTTAGAATAGAGAGATAGATAAGTTTCGAGTGTTAAAGCAAAGGCCTTGGTCGATCATGGGTAGCCATTTGGTCTTAAAGGAATGGCTTGAAGAAGCTATGTTGGAGGAAATTGATTTCACTCGATCCGCATTTTTGTGAGACCCCATGTATGTAAAACCTTATTATATGTGAGTGAAATTATAAAACAGACGATTTTAGACTGTGCAAATGTGAATGAATTGGAAATGAGAATGAATGAGTATCGTGGATGCATGTAAAGGTCAAATTATGGCTGAAGTGGCCACAAACTAAACAACTAGAACTTAAAACATCTAAACTGGAGATAAGGACTTAAAACACGAGATGATAAAGCATGGATTGTGAAATTGTGTATCCATTCTGATTTCCAAGTAATACACATGAGTTTTATAACACGAAACTTATAGAAAATGAGCCTTTCCATGCTCGAAATGTGAATAGATTACAAAATGACTAGTGAGACAATCAGACATAAGTTTTCCCTTAAAAAATCTAGAAAATGATGCAGCATAAGGGCAGCAGATGAAGGCCAGATCGATGTCCTATCCAAGGCAGATCGATCCCTTATGCAAACAAAACAATTTCAAGAGAATCTGCCAAGGCTAGATCGATCTCCCCAAAGAGCAGATCGATTTGCATTTACCTCTGCCTTGAAGAGATCGATCCCCTATTGAGTACAGATCGATCTCCATTTGATTCTGCCAAGCCAAGATCGATCTCTCCCCATGAGCAAATCGATCTCCTCAAGCCTTTACCAAGAAAGGATCGATCCGTCACCCTAAGAGCAGATCGATCCCACCCTTTCATGCTGGAACAATCTGATAGCTGAAAACCAAGGGAAGATCGATCTCCCCACTCTCAATCTATAAAAACTCGACGGCAAAACTTCATTTTCAGCAAATCAAACATTTCCCCTCCATTTTACCCAAATATCAAGTTTTCTCTCTCCAAAAACCTTCCCTTCTAAAAAGAATTAGGAAAACGCCATTAGAGCCAAAGTTGTTCATCTTGAATAGGGGAACCACATACCTTGGAATCAAAACTCAACTAGTTGGATTGAAGGGGTAAAAGGATCTTCCAAGTTCGGATAAGAGAAAAGTCAAGCTAGGTGAGTTCTCGATACACTAACTCTACATATGTATAATAAGATGTTGTTGGGAGTAGATTGGTGTGTATATCAATGGTTAAAAACACCTAGAATGTGATGAATCTAGCATAACCTAGAATGGATTTGGTGTGAGAAGATATCATAAGGTTGAGTTAATGATAAATAGGTTATATCAAGTGTTAGGAATGTTATATCCATGATTTTGAGATTGGGTTATGAAAGCAATTCATGGGATTGGACAAAGTGATGAAACGTGTATAAATGGTAATTGTTAAATGTACGAATGAATGGATGAATTAAGGATTAAACATGCAAATCAAGTGTTTGAATTAATAGCTAAATGGGATTACTAACCAATTTATTTAAGGACGGCACAAAGTTGACCAAATGCGAAAATAAACCAAGCTTAATACCATGAGGTTCGATAAGATGAATCGATAGTAATGAAGTGATTTATGAATACTTGCAGCTCCAGAGACCAGGTTAGGAGCAAATTGAATTGAACGAGCTTCCATCGGTGGAACTTGTAATATGCTCGACGTGATTCGTATTTTGAGGGGAATTATAAGGCACAAATTTAATTATTATCTAATAGTGCATTAAGAATTTTATGATAGGTTTCAAAAAAATAAGGAAGTATAAGTTTTACTTGGTAGGAATTTTATGAAAGGGATAGTAAGGATTAAAAAATGCATGGATTTCCATGAATTTAATGTTTTTACCAAAATGAAATGCTTTGATTTACACTGATAGTGCTGGAGCTCTGCCCGCACTAGTTTTATTGGTTTACTGTGCCTGAAAGTCGTACTGGAGCTTTGCTCGTACAAAGATTTGACATGTTTTATAGAAAACCGTGCTGTAGACTGTGTGTCACAGTGAGATGATATATCGCACATGTGTTTTGAGACATAAAATGGTTATTGGCATGGTATAGAGTGGCTAAGTCCTATAGCAAGCACCCCTGTACCATGATGAGGTTAAGTCCTATGGCAGGCACCCCAGATAAACAGTCATATGGGCTAAGTCCTATGAAATGTACCCCTGACAATGATGTGGGCTAAGACCTATGGTAGGCACCCTCAGACTGTGTGGGTCCATGGAGTACATTGTATCGTGTATGTCAGATGGAGTATGTTGTACCGTGTAGTCTTGATGACTAGTTGGCTGAGTTGTTACACCAGTAGGGCTGACCTCACCTCTCGTTGCAGTTGTGATGCCCCGCACGCCTGGGATCACAGGGATTTTATACATGGCCATTATTCCTAATTTATCTCTGAGATGTAACCACTTGCCTCACTTGCTATTATGTTTTATCGATAGACTTGGGTAGACCCGAAGGAGGGGCGACACTCGTGATTTGGTTTTTATAGAAGGAAATGTGATTTTATGCACAGGGTATTCCTGAAGTGCTGGATTAGATTAGATTTAAATGAATGGCAATGAGTTTTGACATGACGAGCATGAGATGATTTATATGTTGATTTCCCATATGTTATCATGCCTGATTTTATGAATTTTCATATATTCTATACATATTCATGTTGCATGGTTTTATTTTACCTCATGCTCTGGATGTAAATGATTTTTATATCATGACATGATATGCATGTAGATAGTGTAGCTCTCTACCTGTTTACATTATTTCCTTACTGAGCGTGTGGTTGCTCACCCTTTCATTTTCCATTCCTACAGAGCACCCATAGTGGTTGAGAGCGAGCAGAGACTTACTCTCCCAGTATCCACTGCTGCCCATAGCTGAGAGGTATACACATTAATGTCATTTTGTATCTAAACAAGTACAGTACAACAATATTTTTGGAAATGTAAATTCGGGGGATGTAAACATTTGTAGACATGTATTAATCATTAAAGTTAATGTAAGCAAATTTAAGTGCCTATAGTTATGGTATATAAAGGTTCTGTGATATCATGTACGGTAAGAGGTAACTGGCTCGGAATCATAGCTCAACTGTTTGGTGTGGGAAACTGTTCACGACCGGGTAAGTTAAATGAATAAATGTAAAAAAAAATTAATGTTTGGAAGAAGATGGTTGTGACAGAGATTAGTATCAGAGCAGAGTTGATTTGATATGAGTCAGTGTTAGTAATAAGAAAATTTACATCCCCATATTGTTGTACTTTGTTTAGATATAAATGTGTATATCTGATGGGTTAGACTAATGAATAACTATGATGTAGGAATTTAGGCATTATGCCCGTCATACGTAGTGGTAGAGGGGCGAAGGCATGTACTAGGGGCCGTAGAGGGAGGCCTGAAATCCATGCAAAACCACAGACTGAGCAAATCTCGCAGGAGCCTACTGAGAGGCCAGGGGATATTGAGGCACGCTTCGCTAGGTTGGAGCGAAGCTTGGAGACTATTATGGAGCTTGTCGCTCTGTCTATGTAGGGAGCTAGAGAGAGACTGGGCCCAGCTACCCAAGTTGCTGATGCTAGACTGACAATTGCTACTGATATGCCTACACAGCCATCATAGATGCCACAAGCGGCAATACAGCATCACCTGTTGCTCTATAGTAGAGTAGCAGAGTGTGGAGTTATGTTTGTGATTTGGAGAGATTGAGGCAAGTTTAGAAATTTAGACTGCCATCGTTCAGTGGGGTGAAGGACCCAGTGGTTACTGAGGATTGGGTGAGCGAGATTAAGAACTTATACGGGTTCTTTGAGTGCACCACAACAGAGATGGTCACTTTCGTAGCATTCATGTTGAAAGGAGCGGCAAAGCATTGGTGGAAGTCCACCAGGCCAATTTTGAATGCCCGGCACACTAAGATCACATGGGAAGTATTTTTTGAGGTCTTTTGTAGGTAGTATGTTTCGGACACTGCTCAGAGGAAGTTACAGATGGAGTTTATCGAGTTGACTCAAAGGAACATATTTGTAGATGAGTATGAGAAGAGGTTTATATCCTTGGGGATGTATGACCCGGATATGATAAGCAGTGAGACAAGGAAGGTCAGGAAGTTCATTGATGGGTTGAGGCCAGTCATCAGATCCAGATTGGTCCCATTTGATATCTCGACATATGACAAGGTTGTGCACAGGGTGCAATTATGTGAGCAAGACATTGAGCGTAATGCTTTCGAGTTTTTGAAGATCAGTAGAGGTAGAGATAGAGACCGAAAGAGATTCAGAACTGATAAGATGATCAGGAGAGGAGGTCAGAGACTAGCTGACAAGAGACCTCGAATTGAGTAGGTACAGGAGAAGACGGTGAAGCATCAAATATATACAGCCTTAGCACCACCACTGAGAGGGGTAGTTATTATGGGGATACGGTTGACTACTGAGCAATGTAGGAGATACGCCAGATATCATGGTAACCGGCCCTGTCCGATGTCTTCGGTAGTGTGCTATCGTTGTGGGAAGCCAAGGCATTTTGTATGGGATTACCCCGAGATGATGGAAATTACCCCATAGAAGGGCAAAGAGTTAGAAAGAGCTCTTGCCGAGGCTTCAACTCCAAAGAGAAAAGCCACAGCCGCAGAGAAAGGGAAGCAGGTTGTCGGCAGAGGGCGAGTGCACGTACTAGATCAAGACATCGCAGATGCATCGATGAAAGTGATTAAAGGTACTATCCTAATTTTTGACTTAGAAGCATTTGTGTTATTTGATCTTGGTGCCACACATTCTTTCATATCGCATTCATTCGCATGTAAGTTGTCAAAATATGTTAAGCCTATATCATTGGATAGAATGTTATTGATCTCTATGCCCATGAATGATAGTCAGTTGACTGAGTATATGTATAGGGATTGTAGGCTGAAGATAGTGGGAAAGAGATGATAGTCGATCTTATTCTATTGAATATGAATGATTTTGATGTAATTTTTGGAATGGATTGGTTGGCTGCAAATCGGGTTGTTTTAGATTGTTTTGCTAAGACGGTAACATTTTCAGGGGTAGATAGTGTTACCGTAAGTTTCTCGAAGAATGTATTGTAAGATTTCCTTGAAAAGTAATGGAAGTAGTATTTATTATAAGCAAAATGGATAAATCTCTGTATTGGAATTAATGAGTCTAATTATAAGGATGAATTATGTTACTAATAGTGGAAATAATAATGTGAAGGGGTTATTGCATACATGGTTGATACTGATAAGGCCCGTCTGGAATTGAGAGACAATCCAGTGGTTGCAGAGTTTCCTAATGTCTTCCCGGATGATCTACCAGGATTACCACCAAATCGTGAAATGGAGTTTTATATAGAGTTGGTACCTGGTACTGAACCGATATCTCTACCACCGTATAAGATGGCTCCGATTGAGTTGGAAGAGTTGAAGAACCAGTTGCAGGAGTTGCTAGAGAAGGGGTTTATTAGACCTAGCGTCTCACCCTGGGGAGCTCCTGTGACGCCCCGAAAACGCGAAAAATATGGCAAATTTAAAATTTTTTTACTCATCAAATCACAATTAAGGGTGCATTCCTGTGCAGTGTTATACATCATCATGCATATCATACCTCAGGATCTCATCATTAGATAGTATATATCATATCATATACATTACACAATATTAAGTTAATTAATCCTAATACATCCCATACAAGGTTATACATCAAATGTCTGTAATTACAATAATTGTCTGGGTACATGAAAAGATAAATACCCCAAAACACAATATATGGCTTGGAGCTCAAGTCATCCACTAGCCACTACTCCGTACGTCGCAGAGGAACCCTTTTCACTTAAGAAATCTGGGGGAAAGAAAACAGGGTGAGCTTCTAAATCGTTCAGTAAGGGGGTAAGGGACTCATTATATAAACCATAATGTACATCATAAAATATTTATTTGCATGTGAAACTCAGTATACTCATTTGAAAACCATAACATGAAAGTTCTCAAAACAACATTCTCATATCTCAAAATCATGTGGAAACATGAAGTAAAAGGCTCAGTATAGAGCAGTAACAAGCATGTGAAAACAATGCGATAATTGCTTCTCAATAAACGTGATAAAATCACAGTAATAATAATGCACGTGGCGCAACCACCAAACACACGTGGCATAACTACTGATTTGATTCACACGTGGCACAGCCACATAATAGGGGATCTCACGTGGCACAACCACCAAATATACGTGGCACAGCCACAGAATAGGGGATCTCACGTGGCACATCCACCAAATATACGTGGCACAACCACAGAATAGGGGATCTCACGTGGCACAGCCACCAAATATACGTGGCACAGCCACATAATAGGGGATCTCACATTACCAGAATGGAGAAGTATCGGACTTAAATGTTACCAGAGCAATGCTCAGTGTGTACTCAAAATTACACACCTAAGTCTTTATCATATAAAACTGTTTGCCTTCACGTAGAACTCATAGTGGTTTTTCTCTCATAAAATTCATTTAAAATTGTTTTGTACTCAACACAAAACATATTAAAATTGAGTTCCAACTGGCAAAACAAGCACACATTTCTCAAATCTCAATATTGCCTTAACGTAGAGCCCAATTCATTTCTCACACAAACTCAACGGTTTATAAAGCGATTTCACACGTAGCTTATAAACTCATAACAACATTGGGCTCCAACCGGTTATAAAAATCGTGTGCATTCTCATCAAAACATAACACATCAAACATGCTTGTTTTATAAATCGCAAATCATGCTATAATAGTTCACAAATCATATACACAAATGGTTTAGTTTCCCTTACCTCTTTGCACCTCGTATAGTGCAATCGTTTCCCCCTTGTCACAGACTAGTCTCGCATTCCACTCTGGAACTCCCAAGCTGTCCAAACGGTGTTAAAACATCAATACTCATCATCATAGTAACCTTGACTCTCAAAATCGAGCATAATTGCTCATAACACCTCAAATCTCTATCACAATCCACAATCTCATTCACAACATCTCAACATCCTACACTTCCCATGTCACAATATCTATGCTAATTCACCACATTGTCTAAATTTCCATTTATAACTAAAAATTCCCAAAATTACCAAAATTGCTAAATATCATCATCACTCCAACTACATTGTAATTTCATCAATCCCTAATCATTTTCCAGCTATTTCAACACAATGCCAACAGCCATTATCACCAAAATCATCTCAAATATCAAGATCGAGGTTTAAAAATTACCCAAAACTTATGGAGAGCTTATCTCTTGCCTCGATTCAATCCGTTTTCTGATTTTCAAGTATGTTGTTCTCCCTTTGATGAGGAACAACTTTCCTTCTTGCCACAGCCTCTGATTTGGACGGAAATGGGTGCTTTGGATGAGTGAGAAAGCTAGGGCTGGGGTGAAAATGGGGTTTTAAAGAGAGAGAAAATGAAATTGCAGGAGAAAGTAGGGGTTTCTTATATAGATAGATGGTAGGAGATCGATCTGGCTCTTGATAAGATCGATCTGCATTTGAATTTAGGGATGACTTGGGGCAATTTTATGCCTAGGAGATCGATATGTCGAGGGGTGAGATCGATCTCTTAATGGCTTTATGAGATCGATCTGCTCCAATTATGAGATCGATCTCTCGTTTACAGAATGCTTCATGAGATCGATCTGCTGCTTGAGGAGATCGATCTTCTCCCAAATAGAAACATTAAGATCGATCCTTTCCTCATGAGATCGATCTCTTCATTATAGAATCATAAGGAGATCAATCCTCCTCCATTGGAGATCGATCTGCTCGCTTAGATTTCTCCTTCCTTGTCATTTTTAACTCACCAGATCGATCTCTCTCTCCTTCTCCAAGATCGATCTGACCTCATAGTTTCACACTTAGGTTAAACACTTAACATGTAAATCTCCAATTATAATTTTCACAATTCACTGCTTGGATTATTTCTCATTCATCACATATACATTTCACTTAGCTCAATAAATTACACTTTAAGTTCATATTACATAATTAAAATATGTCTGAAATCCTCAAATCTCACATCCTCCCCACCTTAAAAGAATTTGGTCTTCCAAATTCAACTCAACTAGTCAAATAGATGGGGTATTTCTCCTTCATGAGATTCTCTAGTTCCCACGTTGCCTCTTCCATTGAGTGATGTTTCCACAAAACTTTCACTAATGGGATGCTCTTGGTTCTAAGTACCTTTTCCTTTCTATCGAGAATCCGGACGGGTTCCTCAATGTAGCTCATGTCCTCTTATATGTCCATCACGTCATACTCTATGACATGAGAAGGGTTCGGGTGGTACTTCCTCAACATAGACATATGAAAGACGTTGTGTATTCCGGACATCTGTGGGGGTAATACCAATCTGTAGGCTATCTCTCCCACTCTCTCAAGAATCTCGAATGGTCCTACGTATCGAGGACTCAATTTCCCTTTCTTCTCAAATCACATGATACCCTTACTCGGTGATATTTTTAGAAGTACTGCATCACCAACATCAAACTCGAGTGGCCGTCTACGCACATCCGCGTAGCTTCTCTGTCTACTCTGTGCAGCCCGTAACTTCTCACATATGAGTTTCACACTCTGTACAGCTTACTCAACAAGCTCGGGAGCATTTATCTTTCTGTCACTGACTTCTTCCCAAGCTACAGGGGATCTACACCTCCTACCATATCTAGCCTCAAAAGGTGCCATTCCAATACTCACATGATAGCTGTTATTGTAAGCAAACTCTGCTAGGGGCAGGTGATCATCCCATGATCCCTTAAAATCCATCGTACACGCCCTCAACATATCCTCCAGGGTCTGAATAGTCCTCTCTAACTGACCATCTGTCTGAGGATGATAGGCGGTACTAAAACTCAATCGAGATCCCATGGACTCCTGAAACTGGGTCCAAAATCTGGAAGTAAATCAGGAATCTCTATCAGAAGTAATGCTCACTAGAGCCCCATGTAATCTAGCCATCTCGTTGACATACAGCTCGGCTAAGGCATCCACGGTATCTGTGCTTTTGATGGCAAGGAAGTGGGCACTCTTGGTCAATCTATCCACTATGACCCATATAGCATCTCGACCTCTCCGGGTCCTCGGTAAACCCATAATAAAGTCCATAGTGACATGCTCCTATTTCCATGTAGGTAAAGGTAAAAGCTGTAGTAGTCCTCTGGGCTTTCGATGCTCAGCTTTCACTTGCTAGCATACTAAACATCTAGCCACATAATCTGCCACGTCTCGCTTCATACCACTCCATCAGTACACTTTTCTCAAGTCTCGATACATCTTAGTACTCCCTGGGTGCATGGTGTATCGCGAGCAGTGGGATTCTCTCAGCATTTGTCTCTTTAGGGTATCATCATCCAGTATACAAATCCGTCCTCTGAACCTCAACAATCCATCCTCACTAATTGTGAGATCCGACTGCAAGGTCTGTTCAGCTTGGCTAACCATATCTATCAACCTCTGATCACTGCGCTGCCCTGTTCTAATCTGATCCATGATCTTGGGCTCTATCCGCAAGCTAGCCAAAAATCTCGTCTCTATCTCTTTAACTCTAATCCGAAGTTCAATGAACTGCTCTAGTAAATCCCATTCCCTGATCATCATGGCAGATATCATACTCTTCCTGCTTAGGGCATCAGCAACTACGTTCATCTTACCCGGATGGTATAGAATCTCGCAGTTATAATCCTTAAGGAGTTTCATCCATCTCCTTTGTCTCATGTTTAACTCTTTCTGATCAAAGAGATATCTCAAACTCTTGTGATCAGTGAAGATCTGGAATCTTTCCCCATATAAGTAGTGTCGCCAGATCTTCAAGGCAAATACCACAACAGCTAACTCCAGATCATGCGTGGGGTAATTCCGCTCATGGTATTTCAATTGTCGCGATCCATATGCGACTACTCTTCTGTTCTGCATAAGCACACACCCCAATCCTTGATGAGAAGCATCACTATACACCAAAAATCCCCCTGATCCCTCAGGGATAGTCAACACAGGTGCCGCTATTAATCTCCTCTTTAATTCTTAAAAACTGAGCTCACACTAATCAGTCCATATAAATGGAGTTTCCTTGCACGTGAGCTTAGTCAAAGGGGCGGCAATCCTGGAAAATCCTTCCACAAATCTTCTATAATATCCTGCCAAACCAAGGAAGCTTCGTACTTCAGTAACTGTCCTCGATCTTTCCTAATTAAGCACAGCCTCCACTTTACTTGGATCCACTGATACTCCTTCCTCTGAGACTATATGACCAAGGAAAGCTATCCGATCCAGCCAAAACTCACACTTACTAAGCTTTCCATATAATTGTTTATCTCGGAGTATCTGAAGTACTAACCACAAATGCTGTGCATGCTCCTCATACGACCGAGAGTATACTAGGATATCATCAATAAGAACTATCACAAATCTATCTAGATAGTCTCTGAACACCTCGTTCATTAATCTCATAAAGGCTGCAGGGGCATTCATTAATCCAAAGGACATCACTAGAAATTCATAATGGCCATACCTCATCCTGAAGGCCGTCTTTCGAATATCTTCTTCCTTGATCCTCAATTGGTGATAGCTCGATCTCAAATCAATCTTAGAAAAGACTGAGGCTGATCAAGTAGATCATCAATCCTGGGCAATGGGTATTTATTCTTCACTGTGGCTTTATTCAACAACCGATAGTCTACGCATAATCTGAGACTACCATCCTTCTTCTTAACAAATAAAACTGGTGCTCCCCACGGTGAAACACTGGGTCTAATGAACCCTTGATCCAATAACTCCTGTAGTTGTTTCTTTAATTCCTCAAGTTCCACTAATGTCATCCTGTATGGAGGTCTAGAGATTGGCTGAGTATCTGGTACCAAATCAATGGTAAACTCCAACTCTCTCTCTGGTGGTAAACCTGGTAACTCATCTGGGAAAACATCCAAAAATTCACACACCACAAGTATATCATCAGTCCTCGGATGTCCCCGATCATCATCTGAGATGAGCGTTTCATACCCTTCACATGAACAATCATATTTAATACTCTCAAAAACGATATTAAAAGTCTCAAATTGCTTACAAAATTCCATAGGTCTATTTACTCAATATTTCGAACGTACACTGTAAGGTTCAGGTAGGGAGAAGGTTACGACCTTAGTGTAGCAGTCTAAGCTCACTCGATGGGTTGCCAGCCAATCCATTCCCAAAATTACATCAAACCCATGCATACTCAATTTTATTAGATCTGCTAACATTACTCTATCTCCCATCTTTATTTCACACCCTTTACAGATTAACTCAGTTCTCTGGGATTCACGCATAGGGGTATTTACATGTAGTATATACTCTAGGGGTTCAAATTTCAAGTTTACTCTACATACAAAATGCTCTGAAATAAACGAATGCGTAGATCCTGAATCAATCAACGCATGAGCCTTATGATTACAGACAGAGAGTGTACCTCTTATAGTTTTTACAGAAATGTCTGCAGTCTCCTTATCCAGGGCAAACACACGTCCCTGTGTAACAGGTTTCTTTCCTTTCTCTGCAGCAGTGGCTTGTCTCTAGGGATTCACTCTCTGAGGCTGTTGTCTAGTGGGCTCTAAAATATGTGGTCTCTGAGGTTGAGGGCAATCCTTCACCATGTGACCCATGTCTCCACATCTAAAACATCCATGGATCAACCCAGTACAACTTCCCTCATGCATTCGGCCATAATTTCTACAAACCTTTATCTCCGGCCTGACCTCTCAAGGGGTCTCCCTAATGTTAGGGTAAACTCTAGGTCTCTCTAATCTTCCCTTCTGCACCTCAATCCTTCCTCTTCTGAAGGAACCTCTCCGAGCATCTGTTTGGAAAATCGCTGGCCTCTTGCCCTTATCTCTATTCACCGCTCTGAGCTCGTTCTGGGATTGTACCATTTCAATTCCCCTCTCAATCTCTTGTGCTCGTCTCAGAGCATCTTCAAACTCAGTAATACATAGCCCTATCAATCTATCTCTGATGATGGGCTTCAATCCATACACAAATTTCTCTGTGCGGAGCTCTTCATTCTTGAAGGTCTCTGGGTCATATCTTAATAGCGCGGTGAATTGGCTCTCATAGTCATCCACCGACATATCACCCTGTACCAAACTCAAAAACTCAGCCTGCTTCTTCCTCTGGGCGGCTCGTGGTACATATTAGGCCCTAAAGGCTGTCTGAAACTCTTCCCAACCAATCACATCCTGACGGGATATCAGAATACCCTGGGTGGTACCCCACCAATCTCGAGCTCTCCCTTTCAACATATAGGTACTCTTACTGACCCTCTTAGCATCGGTGCACCCCAGATAATCAAATATAATTCCCAACTCCGTCAGCCACTCCTCAGCCTCTGTAGGATCTTTCTTTCCCCTAAATACGGGTGCATTCATCTTCAAAAAATCCTTCAATCGGACCATACTTCTGTCATCAAGCTGAGTGACGGGAGGCACTAAGTCCATCTGTACTGGGGGTACGGGAGGTCCTTATGGTGGTGTAGGAGTAGTACCCGAGGCATTAACTCCAAAGTGTTGCGCGAATAGCGCTGCCATCTGCTCAAAACCTTACCTCACATTGGTCTCATTCCGATTAAATCGAGAGTTAGGACTCTCGGGTTATGGGGTAGGTGGCGGAGGGGACTCTGCCTGCCTCTTCGAACGACCTCGTCGTTTACTCATTCTCTATCTCAACTCGTCTCCTGCGCGTACATATCAAAATCGATTGAAATCTTAATCCTCAAATTCAGTTCATGACCAGACTATTACAGACACTTGGGATGTATTCTATTTCACTTAACCGACACTGACAGTACTGGACACCCTATGCTCTGATACCAAAAAAACTCTGTGACGCCCCGAAAACGTGAAAAATATGACAAACTTAAAATTTTTTTACTCATCAAATCATAATTAAGGGTGCATTCCTGTGCAGTGTAATACATCATCATGCATATCATACCTCAGGATCTCATCATTAGATAGTATATATCATATCATATACATTACTCAATATTAAGTTAATTAATCCTAATACATCCCATACAAGGTTATATATCAAGTGTCTGTAATTACAATAATTGTCTGGGTACATGAAAAGATAAATGATATCTCAAAACACAATATATGGCCTGGAGCTCAAGTCCTCCACTAGCCACTACTCCGTACGTCGCAGGGGAACCCTTTTCACTTGAGAAAATCTGGGGAAAGAAAACAGGGTGAGCTTCTAAATCGCTCAGTAAGGGGGTAAGGACTCATTATAAAAACCATAATGCACATTATAAAATATTTATTTGTATGTGAAACTCAGTATACTCATTTGAAAACCATAGCATGAAAGTTCTCAAAACAACATTCTCATATCTCAAAATCATGTGGAAACATAAAGTAAAAGGCTCAGTATAGAGCAGTAACAAGCATGTGAAAACAATGCAATAATTGCTTTCTTAATAAACGTGATAAAATCACTGTAATAATAATACACGTGGCGCAGCCACCAAACACACGTGGCACAGCCACTGATTTAGATTCACAGGTGGCACAGCCATAAAATACACGTGGCACAGCCACAAAATAGGGGATCTCACGTAGCACAGCCACCAAATATACGTGGCACAGCCACAGAATAGGGGATCTCACGTGGCACAGCCACCAAATATACGTGGCACAACCACAATATAGGGGATCTCACATGGCACAGCCACCAAATATACGTGGCACAGCCATAGAATATGGGATCTCGCGTGGCACAGCCACCAAATATACGTGACACAGCCACAGAATAGGGGATCTCACGTGGCACAGCCACCAAATATACGTGGCACAGCCACAGAATAGGGGATCTCACTTTACCAGAATGGAGAAGTATCAGACTTACATGCTACCAGAGCAATGCCCGGTGTGTACTCAAAATTACACACCTAAGTCTTTATCATATAAAACGGTTTGCCTTCACGTAGAACTTATAGTGGTTTTTCTCTCATAAAATTCATTTAAAACTGTTTTGTACTCAACACAAAACATATTAAAACCGAGTTTTAATCGACAAAACACGCACACATTTCTCAAATCTCAATATTGCCTTAACGTAGAGCCCAATTCATTTCTCACACAAACTCAACAGTTTTTAAAGCGGTTTCACATGTAGCTTATAAACTCATACTAACATTGGGCTCCAACCGGCTATAAAAATCGTGTGCATTCTCATCAAAACATAACACATCAAACATGCTTGTTTTATAAATCGCAAATCATGCTATAATAGTTCACAAATCATGTACACAAATGGTTTAGTTTCCCTTACCTCTTTGCACCTCGTATAGTGCAATCGTTTTCCCCTTGTCACAGACTAGTCTCGCATTCCACTCTGGAACTCCCAAGCTGTCCAAACGATGTTAAAACATCAATACTCATCATCATAGTAACCTCAATTCTCAAAATCGAGCATAATTACTCATAACACCTCAAATCTCTATCACAATCCACAATCTCATTCACAACACCTCAACATCCTACACTTCCCATGTCACAATATCTATGCTAATTCACCACATTGTCTAAATTTTCATTTATAACTAAAAATTTCCAAAATTACCAAAATTGCTAAATATCATCATCACTCCAACTACATTGTAATTTCATCATCCCTAATCATTTTCCAACTATTTCAACACAATGCCAATAGCCATTATCACCAAAATCATCTCAAATATCAAGATCGAGGTTTAGAAATTACCCAAAACTTGTGGAGAGCTTATCTCTTGCCTCGATTCAATCCGTTTTTTGAATTCCAAGTATGTTGTTCTCCCTTTGATGAGGAACAACTTTCCTTCTTGCCACAGCCTCTGATTTGGATGAAAATGGGTGCTTTAGATGAGTGAGAAAGCTAGGGCTGGGGTGAAAATGGGGTTTTAAAGAGAGAGAAAATGAAATTGCAGGAGAAAGCAGGGGTTCCTTATATAGATGGAGGGTAGGAGATCGATCTGGCTCTAGATGAAATCGATCTGCATTTGAATTTAGGGACGACTTGGGATAAATTTATGCCTAGGAAATCGATCTGTCGAGGGGTGAGATCGATCTCTTAATGGCTTTATGAGATCGATCTGCTCCAATTATGAGATCGATCTCTCATTTACAGAATGCTTCATGAGATCGATCTGCTCCTTGAGGAGATCAATCTTCTCTCAAACAGAAACATTTTGAGATTGATCCTTTCCTCATGAGATCGATCTCTTCATTACAGAATCAAAAGGAGATCGATCCTCCTCCATTGGAGATCGATCTGCTCGCTTAGATTCCTCCTTCCTTGTCATTTTTAACTCACCAGATCGATCTCTCCTTCTCCAAGATCGATCTGACCTCATAGTTTCACACTTAGGTTAAACACTTAACATGTAAATCTCTAATTATAATTTCCACAATTCACTGCTTGGATTATTTCTCATTCATCACATATACATTTCACTTAGCTCAATAAATTACACTTCAAGTTCATATTACATAATTAAAATATGTCTAAAATCCTCAGATCTCACAGCTCCGATTTTGTTTGTGAAGAAGAAGGATGGAAGCTTCTGACTATGTATAGATTACCGATTGTTGAATAAGGCTACCATTAAAAACAAGTATCCCTTTCAACGCACTAATGATCTGTTGGATCAACTCCGAGGAGCCTAAGTCTTTTCGAAGATAGATATGCAATCAAGGTAGCATCAGTTGAGGATATAGAGTAGAGATGTATCCAATGTAGCCAAGACGACATTTCGTACCCGTTATGGCCACTACGAGTTCTTGGTTTTGCCATTCGGATTGATGAATGCCCCTGCAGTATTTATGGCGTTGATGAACGATGTAGTTAAGCCATACCTGGACCAATTTGTAATTATGTTTATCGATGATATGTTAGTTTATTCCAAGTCCAGGAAGATCATAAGTAGGATTTGAGAAAAGTTCGGCGGACCCTTCAAGAGAAGGAGTTATATGCCAAACTCAGCAAGTGTAATTTTTGGTTGGAGCAGATCTCATTTTTGGGCCATATTGTTTCGAAAGATGGGGTATCAGTAGATCCATCAAAGATCGAGATAGTTATTCAGTGGGGACAACTCAGGACAGTTATCGAGATCAAAAGTTTTTTAGGATTGGCATGTTATTATCAGAGATTTGTTGAAGGTTTCTCCCGACTAGCTGCTCTATTGACACATCTCACGTAAAAGGGTGCTGAGTTTATGTGGGACGAGGCATGTGAGAGGAGTTTTCAGGAGCTTAAGCGTCGATTGATCACAGCTCCGATTCTCACCATTCCTACCAGCTCAGGAGGATTCTTTGTATATATGGATGCATCACACCATGGATTGGGTTGTGTACTGATGCATGATGAAAAGCTAGTTGCATATAGATCCAGACATTTGAAGGATCATGAGAGGAACTATCCGACTCATGATTTAGAGTTGGTGGGAGTAGTGTTTACGTTGAAGATATGGTGCCACTATATTTATGGTGAGAAGTTTCAGGTATTTACTAACTACAAGAGCCTTAAGTATCTGTTCTCGTAGAAGGAGCTGAATATGAGACAAAAAAGATGGCTCGAGCTTCTAAAAGATTATGATTGTGAGATCATGTACCACCGGGTAAGGCAACTGTAGTTGCTAATGCCTTGAGTAGGAAGAATCTCGGGTTGGTGTCATATATGATGGTCAAGGGAACATGAGCTGTTGGAACAGTTTGCAAGCCTTGGTTTGGATGTGACCCCACCTGATGCTGATAGTGGTTGTATGGTAGCTAGCTTATGGTTAGAATCGGATCTAGTGGATCGTATTCGACAGGCTCAACAGATTGATTAGCAATGCAGTGATATTATTTGGTAGATACATAGGGGCATAAAGATTGATTTTGCGATGAGTTTTGATGACTTGTTGAAGTTCAAGTGTAGAATATGTGTTCCAAATGATCCAGAGATAAATAGGCTAATTTTTTGAGAGGCTCATTCAACGAAGTATACACTGCATCCGGGAAGTAAGAAGATGTATCAGAATCTTCGGAGAGTGTATTGGTAGTCAGGGATGAAGAGAGAGGTGGCTGAATATGTGGCAAAGTGTCTCGTCTATTAGTAGGTGAAGGTAGAGCATCAGAAGCTTATAGGGTTATTGCAGCCTCTATCGATACCGATTGGAAATAGGAGCATGTCACTATGGACTTCGTAATGGTTTACCTAGGACCCGTAGGAAACACGATGCGATTTGGGTGATAGTGGACAGACTAACGAAGACGGCACACTTCCTAGCTTTGAGAGCCACTGATAGTCTAAGTACACTGGCAGAACTATATGTACGCGAGATAGTGAGGTTACATGGTGTTCCAGTGAGTGTTGTTTCTGATCGAGATGCCCGTTTCACTTCCTACTTTTCTGAACACTTTTAGGAAGCGATGGGGACTCAACTGAGTTTTAGCATAGCCGTTCATCCTCAGACAGATGGTCAGTCAGAGAGGACGATACAGACCCTACAGGACATGAGCGCGTGTGCATTGGATTTTAGAGGCTCCTGGGATGACCATTTACCACTCATAGAGTTCGCCTATAATAACAGTTATCATTCGAGTATCGGGAAGTGCACCTTATGAAGCCTTATATGGCCACAAATGTTACTCCCCTATTGGATGGGAAGAGGATGGTGACCAACTGATATTTGCTCTCGATTTAGTGAGACAAACCTCTGAGGACGTCCAATTGATTTGTGAAAGGTTACAGATAGCTCAGAGCAAACAAAAGAGTTATGTTGACAAGAGACGAAAACCATTGGAGTTCACAGTGGGTAAATCGGTATTTTTACGAGTTTCTCCTTCCAAAGCTATAACGAGGTTCAAGAAAAAGGTAAGTTGAGTGATCGTTACATTGGACCCTTTAAGATATTGGATAGAGTGAGAGATAAGGCCTATAGGCTAGCATTGCCACCTGAGTTAGCAGGTGTTCATAACGTCTTCCACATCTCTATGTTACGGAAGTACTACTCGGACCTGACACATGTGATTAGATATGAGCCGTTGGCAGCACCACACTGCAGAAGAAGCTACATGAGAGTTAGACGATTTGATGCGGGAGAAGTACCCCGAGTTATTCATGGACTAAATTGGTTCCAATTTGAAGGACAAAATTTTCTAAGTGGGGGAGATTGTGAGACCCCATGTATGTAAAAATTATTATATGTTAATGAAATTATAAAACAGACGATTTTAGACCATGTAAATGTGAATGAATTGAAAATGAGAATGAATGAGTATCATGGATGCATGTAAAGCTCAAATTAGGGCTGAAGTGGCCACAAACTAAACAACTAGAACTTAAAACATCTGAACTGGAGATAAGGAGTTAAACCACGAGATGATAAAGCATGGATTACGAAATTATGTATCCATTTTGATTTCCCAGCAATACACACAAGTTCCATAACACGAAACTTATAGGAAATGAGCCTTTCCATGCTCGAAATGTGAATAGATTACAAAATGACTAGTGAGACAATCGGACACAAGTTTTCCCTTAAAAAATTGGGAAAACAATGCAACATAAGGGCTACAGATGAAGGCCAGATCGATCTCATATCCAAGGCAAATCAATCCCTTGTGCAAGCAGAACAATTTCAAGTGAATCTGCCAAGGCCAGATTGATCTCCCTAAAGAGCAGATCGATCTGCATTTGCCTCTGCTTTACAGAGATCGATCCCCTATTGAGTACAGATCGATCTCCATTTGATTCTGCCAAGCCAAGATCGATCTTTCCCCATACGCAGATCTATCTCTTCAAGCTTCTGCCAAGAAAGGATTGATCCATCACCCTAAGAGCATATCGATCCCACCCTTTCATGCTGGAACAATCCGATAGTTGAAAACCAAGGTAAGATCGATCTCCTACCCTAGCAGATTGATCTCCCCACTCTAAGTCTATAAAAACCCGACGGTAAAACTTCATTTTCAGCAAATCAAACATTTCCCCTCCATTTTTACCCAAATATCAAGTTTGCTCTCTCTAGAACACCTTCCCTTCCAAAAAGAATTAGGAAAAAGCCATTAGAGCTAAAGTTGTTCATCTTGAAGATGGGAACCACATACCTTGGAATCAAAAATCAACTAGTTGGATTGAAGGGGAAAAAGGATCTTCCAAGTCAAGCTAGGTGTGTTCTCGATACACCAACTCCAAATATGTATAATAAGATGTTGTTGAGAGTAGATTGGTGTGTATCAATGGTTAAGAACACCTAGAATGTGATTAATTGAGCATAACCTAGAATGGGTTTGGTGTGAGAAGATATCATAAGGTTGAGTTAATGATAAATAGGTTATATCAAGTGTTTGGAATGTTATATCCATGATTTTGAGATTGGGTTATGAAAGCAATTCATGGGATTAGACAAAGTGATGAAATGTGTATAAATGGTAATTGTTAAATGTACGAATGAATGGAGGAATTAAGGATTAAGCATGCGAATCAAGTGTTTGAATTGATATCTAAATGGGATTAATAGCCAATTTATTTAAGGACGACATAAATTCGACCAAATGCGAAAATAGACCAAGCTTAATACCATGATGTCCGATAAGATGAATCGATAGTAATGAAGTGATTTATGAATACTTGCAGCTCCAGAGACCAGGTTAGAAGCAAATTGGATTGGACGAGCTTCCAGCGGTGAACTTGTACTACTCTCGATGTGATTCGATGTAAGGGGGTTTTGTAAGTGCCTAGAAGTGGCTATTCGTATTTTAAGGGGAATTATAGAGCGCAAATTTAATTATTATCTAATTGTGCATTAAGAATTTTATGATAGGTTCCAAAAAAATAAGTATAAGTTTTACTTGTTAGGAATTTTATGAAAGGGGTAGTAAGGATTCAAAAATGCGTGGATTTCCATGAATTTAATGTTTTTACCAAAATGAAATGCTATGATTTACACTGATAGTGTTGGAACTCTGTCCGAACTAGTTTTATTGCTTTACTGTGCGTGAAAGTCGTACTGGAGTTTGCTCGTACTACGATTTGACATGTTTTATAGAAAATCGTGTTGTAGACTCCTGTAGACTGTGTGTCACAGTGAGATGATATATTGCACGTGTGTTTTGAGACATGAAATGGTTACCAGCATGGTATGGGCAGCTAAGTCCGATGGCAGGCACCCCCAACCATGATGGGGCTAAGTCCTATGACAGGTGCCCCTGGCAACGATGTGGGCTAAGACCTATGGCAGGCACCCTCAGACCGTGTGGGTCTACGGAGTACGTTGTACCGTGTATGTCACATGGAGTACGTTGTACCGTGTAGTCTTGATGACTAGTTAGTTGAGTTATTGCATGAGTAAGGCTGACCACACCTCTCGTTGCAGTTGTGATACCCCGCACATCAGGATTCGCGTAGCCTGGAATCACAGGGATTTTATACATGGCCATTATTCCTAATTTATCTCAGTGATGTAACCTACATGCCTCACTTGCTATAACCTACATGCCTCACTTGCTATTATGTTTAATCAATAGACTTAGGTGGACCCGAAGGAGGGGCAACACTCGTGATTTGGTTTTTATAGAAGGAAATGCGATTTTATGCACAGGGTATTCCCGAAAGGCGAGATTAGATTTGATTTAAATGAATGGCAATGAGTTTTGATATGACGAGCATGAGATGATTTATATGTTGATTTCCCATGTGTTATCATGCCTGATTGTATGAATTTTCATATATTCTATACATATTCATGTGGCATGGTTTTATTTTACCTCATGCTCTGGATGTAAATGATTTTTATATCATGACATGATATGCATGTAGATAGTGTAGTTGTCTATCTGCTTACATTATTTCCTTACTGAGCATGTGGTTGCTCACCCTTTCATTTTCCATCCCTACAAAGCACCCATGGTGGTCGAGAGTGAGCAGAGACTTGCACTCCCAGTATCCGTTGCTGCCCATCGCTGAGAGGTATACGCATTAATGTCATTTTGTATCTAAACAAGTAAAGTACAACAATATTTTTGGAAATGTAAATTCAAGGGATGTAAACATTTGTAGTCATGTATTAATCATTGAAGTTAATGTAAGCAAATTTAATTGTCTACAGTTATGGTATATAAAGGTTATGTGACATCGTGTACGGTAAGAGGTAACTGGCTCTGAATCATAGCTCAACTGTTTGGTGTGGGAAACTATTCACGACCGGGTAAGTTAAATGATTAAATGCAAAAAAAAAAAATAGTGATGTTTGGAAGAAGAGGGTCGTGACAGTTTTGCCTTTAGCTTATATGACTAAAGAAAATGCAGTTCATATTGCATCAATTTTCGTAAACCTGGTGGAATTGAATTTTCAGTGTAACGACCCGTGACCTATAAAAATTCAGAGTAAATTTTTTTTTTTTTAAACTTCTACTTGTGACTTAATCCTTTATTTACTTAGGCTGTATTCATGTTCAGTGTCAATCCTTAAAATATTCCATTTCATTTATTCTTATACCGATTTCATCCCGACACATTATTTTCAATAGATGTCTGTGCATACAAATAGTCTGGTATAAAGATAAGAATGTATACCTCATGCATATATAAAAGGTAGTCTGGGGAAACTCATATCCGCCAGCTTACGTCGTCTACGCAGCATTTATTAGTTGTAATTCACTGCAAAAATCTGAGAGGTAGAGGGGTGAGCTTTTGGGGAAAAGCCCAGTAAGGTAATACTCTTAAAGCAGTTCTGATATATAAAACCTTTGAAATTGTTCATAGAACAAAACTTAATGAAATACAAAAATTTTCATTTCATGCATAAACGTCATAAAGCATGCATGTCAATAAAACCATTAACATGCTTAACCATTTTCATGAACATTTCATAAATCATTTCGTAAACATATCATGCATATTTCATGATCGTTTCATAAACATCTCATGCATAATTCATAATCATTTCATAAACATCTCATGCATATTTCATAATCATTTCATAAACTCTCATCATAGTCGATTTTATAATTAAAATCGAGGAGACTAGACTATAACTAAGTCATGCGATACGTGTCATTCTCCATTGGAGAGTCATCATACCTATGGCCATGGTAAGTGGGCTGTAGACTGGATCAGGGTCATACAACCATTTCGTAAAATATGGGTAGTATCCATCTTACTTACTTTCACTAGCACCTAGCTAGGACACGGGCACCAAAGGCACTCTCCGTGTGGGCAACATAATTGCGTGCTGCGCGGGCACGAGATACTACTGAAACATCATCATAAACCACCAGTAGCACGACATCTTCCACACAGGTCGAGTCAAGTGCTAAAGGGGCCAACGTACCGGCACCTCAAGTGGTGGAGCCGGAACACCACAAGAAGTAGCCAAGCATGAAGCCTAAGTCTCAAAACATATTTTCTTTTTCGTAAATACTTTTGAAAACATCAAAAGTTCCATTTCAAATCGTAAATATGGGTTTTTAAGCCATCATAAAACTTTCATGCATTTTCATAATTCGAAAGTTTATTTCATAAACATAGATGTTCTAGCGAACATTTTGTAAAACGATATCATGTTTTGTAAACAGTCGCGCAAGTATGGACGCATTGATAAATCATTTCAAATCATATGCTCTTTCATAAAATCATTTATCAGAGAAACATGAATGCAATATCAGAACTAAGTTAAGTAATACCCCTTACCTCGATTTATCGAGTATCTCGAATTCGAACGGTGACGCTCCTAGTACCTCCTTTAATCCCTTCTACAATCACCTACACCGAAATTGTAGACTTAGCACCCTATTCATGCGAATTGCGTTAAAATCGTAATTTATCGTTGCTACTGCTTGTGTACGTATTATTGTATATCCTTAGGTCGACACGCACGTTTACATATTTCTTCACTATTTATATATTTGCTCCTACAAGTATTAACATATACCTTCATTATATACATCTACATGTATACACGCATAAATATATATTTATATATATATACACCCCTGTATGTATATATATATACTTTTATTGTTTTCATGTTTTCCTATCTCATATATATACATTCTTTGTATATACATATACTTGCACACATTCACCTTTCATATCCCCACATGTATATGCACCTAAATATATATATATATATATATATATATATATATATATTATCATTGTTTTCCATTTTTTCCTTATCACCTATGCATACATATTTTTTTTGTACAAATACTAACAAACCCAATTCATTATATACACCTATTTGTACATGTACCTAAATAAATAAATATACATATATATATTTAAATAATTATTTTGAAAATTAAATTGGTTCATTTGACCACTTACCGACTAATCCGGAGCTCGGTTGCATCACCAAATTTTTTTCTCATTTTTCCCTTTTTTTTTTTCTTTTTTTCTTTTTTTTTGCCTTTTTCTGGCTGAACCGGTTCGGTCCGGTTCAGACCGGTCCGGTTCAGCCCGGTTCAGTCCCGGTCCAACCTTCTCCCTCGCCGTTCGGGGCTTTTCCGACCGGTTCTCCGCCGGCTTCCACCTCCAGCTTGTCCGCGGGGTAGTCCGGTGCATGGATCTGGGGTCGGCTTCGCCAAAGCTCGTCGAAAAGTGGCCGGTCCGGCCTCTTCTCTCCTCCGGCGTCGGCACCCATTTTCTTCCGCGCCGTTCGGCGGCGTTTCAGGCCAATCTGCGCCTGGATCTGCGGCGTGGGTATCCCATCTGGCCGGTGGCAAGCGCTCCCACCTTCCTCGGCCGCCGTTTCTTTCTCTCTCTCTCTTTTCTCTCTTTCTCTGTCGGTCTCTCTCTCTCCTTTTTTTCGCTTGCCGACGGCTCCTCTTCTCCGCCTACCAGCACCGGCGATGCTCGCCGCCTTGTCCGGTCCTTCCGCCGGGCTCCGTCAGTGAGGCAGGTAGGGGCCGGCTTCCTCGGTGCCTTTGCTCCCCTCCTCACTGTTCCATGGCAGAATCGCAATTCGCGATTCTGCCTTCTATTTCCTTTTTTTTTTTTTTTGTTTTTAATTATAATTATTATTATATATATTATATATTATTTATCATTTAGTTATTTATTTATATTTATTTATTATGTATTTTATTATTTTATTTATTTATTTATTTTATTTTATTATATTATATTTTATTTAAAATATAATATAATATATAATATACCCAAAATATTTAAATATATATATATATTTAAATCAATTAAATATATATATTTATCTTATTTATTTCTCGGGTATTTTATTATTTTATTTATTTTATATCAGACTTCTAATTTTATTTCCACTTGTACGTTTTTTTTTTCTTTCGAACTAATTTATAGGAAAATTTCAGGGATTTACATTCAGCCAGGTGAAACAGTCAAGTTGAATAAGGTACTCAGGATGAAAATTGAGATATGTGGAGGATCCACTCAAAACGGGTTTTAATCTGTGGAGGAAAGATATATCGTTTAAATGGATACCTTTTAGATACAAAAGACTTCTAGAGTTTTGCTATGGTTGTGAAAAACTTGTCTATGCAGCAAAAGATTATTATTATCAACATGATGAAAGAAAAAAGGCGTTGAACAGTCAATAGATGAAAGCTTCAAGCCTTAGAAGCAAAAGCCTAAGCAAAGGGAAAAGTAAGGATCTTCCTCTGAGAATTAGTTGCTCTAATGAGAACAAGGAGAAGGAACGTGAAAATTATGTGAGGAACGAGTGAAGGTCCATCCTTAGAGAAGGGGACCAACATCCACTGATAAAGCCTTAAATGTTGATATGGCGAAACAAATCTCTTGTTTGCAAGAACTCAGGGATAAAAGTCAAATCTGTAAGCTCTCTCAATCTAAACAGAGGGTTAATGTTGTTGATGTGATTATGGCTGAGGTTTCATCAGCTGAGGGCATAAAGGAGTTCGGTAGTGGGCCTCAAGAGGATCACATGGATATCTAGAAAGAAATGAACTTAAGACCCATGAAAAGAATAAGAGAAAAGGAGGCCTATGGGCTGGAAAATAAATAGAGAGTTTTATTAGCAAAATAAGTGGATAGCTAGGCTTATGGAATTGAGCTTGAAATGTGGAATTTCCCAGAATTAGAACAATGCAAGAAGAGGAAATGATTGATAAAGTCTTTAGGCATTGAAATGCAGAATTTTTATCAACCACAATTAGGAATTGAGAAATTGATTTCGAAAGAAGAGCTATGGGTAATAGAAGGCTTATACAAATCAAGAAAGTTGCAAGAACAAAGGTTAGACTGGATAGGCTACGGTTACTGTGGGAAAGGTTAGATGTGGAGGAGAATGGCCCAAATTCCTTGAAATGGAACATTCATGAACAACCTAACATTGAGCTAAAAATTCAAACATAAGAGTCCCAAGAGAAGAATAATGTGGCTGACCTATAATAGCCACACGACGACCAATAAGCCTCTTAGCTTGGAATTGTCAAGGGTTTATACAATCATCGATATTTTAAGCTCTGAAAGAGCTCATCCAAAAACACCATCCCTCAATTATTTTTCAGATGGAAACTAAGCAATGTTTAAAAAACCTGGAAAGATTAAGGAACAAGTAGGGTTTTTTCTGTGGTTTTTACATCAAACTGAAAGGCAAAGCAAGCGGTCAATGCTTTGGTGGTTTATAGATGTGAAGCTGGATGTTTTGGATGCATCATATTTCTTTGTTAATGCAATTATAGCCATGGATTTCAGGTGTGAATGGTGCTGCACATTCATTTCTGGAAACCCACATAGAGACAGAAGAATAAAGGTATATGAGGAAATTAAAAGGTCGAGAAGAGAACTGAGCAACACGTTGTGAGCCAACTTCAATATCATGCAACAACAAGTAGAGCAAAAGGTGGGAGAGCCATCATCTGATCTTTGTCAAATAGTTTCTGCTCTTTCCTCGATAAATGTATCCTAATTGAAATGGAAATTGGTGGTACTGAGTGTCACGACCCTTTTCATCTGTTTCATCTAAAAATCACCATAAATTTTGTGCTTTATTCGCTAAATTATCCAGTCGTGAACAACCCTCACAAACACAGTTTGGCTGTGAGTCAGTATTAATCATCATTTACATATCTCTTTTAATTAATCAAAAGTAACACATACATTTGCCAGTTTAAGTCATGTACTTATACATGACATGTTTAATAACATTTACATCCCCCATATTACAATTCAAAATGAATACTGTGCTATTACATGTTTAGATACAAAAAGAATTCCTGTGTGTATACCTCTTGGTGATGGAGAGCAACGGATATCCCAATACAACGCCTCAGTCCTTCACTGGGCTACTATGTATGCTCTGTAGAGGGGGAAAGTGAATGGGATGAGCAACCACACACTCAGTAAGGTAATAATGTAAGCATGGTAGATAACTACACTATCTACATGCTTATAATGTCATGCTTAAAATCATTAATATCTCGAGCATGAGGAAATATTAAAACTATGCCACATGTATATGCATATATCATGCATTGAAAACATGGAAATAGACATGTAAAACATGGAGAGATCCTCATGTAAAACTTCTCATGCTCATCATCATTAAAACTCATCAAAAAAAGGGAAAATCAGCACAAAACATCCCTCATGATTTTATCACTTTCTTAAAACATGTCAAAATTCATCATAAATAGCAATACCATCTCTTTAAACACAATCCCTCAAGGCTCAACCCCTCCCTCGGGTCTACCCTAGACAACATAATCATATTTAGTATGCAAAACCATGTGATATCATGTGAGACAGGTGGTTACTATATATATCAAGGACTATGTTGGCCAACTATGTCATAATCATCCTAGACCACACGAATCTTGGTGTACGAGGCATCATGCTGGAAAGAAGGTGGGTTAATTCTTCGCCAGACTTTTTAATCAACATCACAAACCACACGGTACAGCGTACTCCGTGTGATATACATGGTACAACGTACTCTGTGGACCCATATCATGGTTGGGGGTGCCATCCGTAGGTCTTATCTACTTCATGCCATGTATAACCTACTCAGTCTCAAGTGCACGTGTGAGCATCTCATCCGTGCGACTAGCAGTCTACATGAGCCATCCAACACGGCTTGTACGAGCATCTCATCCGTGTGACATAAAGTCTACACGAGGCATCTAGCACGACTCATTACATATCACAGTGTGAAAACCTGTGCGAGCTAAACTCCATCACGATTCATGCATCATCAATAAATTCCCTCATATGAGCAACGCTCTAGTATGGCCTTTATGCATAATAAAATCAATAGAAACCACGTATGAGCTAAAGCTCTAGTACTGTTATATGCATAAGAAAATCAATTGAAATCCACACACGAGCTAAAGCTCCAGTACAATTTATAAAATATCATAACTCAAAACATGGTGCGAGCTAGGCTCCAGCACCTTTCATACATATCAAAACATCAAAATCCAGTGCGAGTGGGGCTCCAGCACGATTTAACTCATACAAATTCGATAGGCGACTCCATTTCAATAAAACACATTCAAAATCACAATTTGCACCTGACTTGTGTTATTTCGTGAAATTATGAAATCATTAGCCAGCCTATCCACAAATTTGCTTAAACGAAAGCAATGTGTTTAATAAAAATATCAAAACATGATATTTATGCAATTATTAGCCTTACTATCCTGTTTTGTAAGATTCACTTCAAAATTAAATCATGTATGTTCGTAGTCGTTGACACAACCATTAATTCTTTTCTAGATAACCAAGCAATTTCAAAGCTCTATATACACCCATAAAATACGTGCAGATATCTCTAAGTACTTACAGAATTCCCTTACCTGGAATCACGTCGAGTGATTCCACTTCCTTAGAGCTGCTCGATTGTGCAGTTCGATTCGCCTCCAATGAAATCTCCGAGACTGCACGAAATTACGTATGACATCAATTTAATCCAATGTAATAAAATTCTTGCATTTACTATAGTCGATTTGACTTATAGTTTTTATTAACACTTATAAGGCCTCATTTGGTTGCTCTACTTATTTCTCGCAAGTCTATTGAATTTCTTTAGGCCTATTGATTCACACTGAATCTATATTAAATCCATAGTGCCTCTAGTTCATCATTTACTTCACTATGGTAATTTATCAAACACCTCATATGCTTATTTTCATAACTTGACTAATATCACAATGTAGCTTCATTCAATTATCTCAAAATCATGCTTATTACATCACTAACATCTTAGTATAATCCATTTATCATCAACTCAACCATATCTTATTTTCTCACACTAGCCTCATTCTAGGTTATACTTGTTTCATTACATTCTAGGTAGTTTCAATCATCAATCCATACACCAATCTACTCCCAACAACAACTAGATAAATATACTTTGAGTTGGTGTATTAGAAACTCGCCTAGCTTGACTTTCCTCTTGCTCCAAATAAGAACACTCCTTTGCTCCTTCAATCCAACAAATGATGTGTTGTTTCCAAGCTATGTGGTCCTTCTCCTCACAATGTACAACTTTGCTCTAATAGCTTTTTCTCAAATCTTTATGGAAGGGTGAAATCTAGAGTGAGAAAGCTAGGTTAATGTTGGAAACGGAAGAAATGGATTTGCTCCCGTGAAATGCAGATCCAACTGCCCCATTTTTATAGAAAATGCCTTAGGAGATCGATCTACATAGGTTGGAGATCGATCTGGCCTATCCAGAGACCAATGGAGATCGATCTGCCTAAGGGAGGAGATCGATCAGGTCTAATCCGAGACAACATAAGATCGATCTGCTTGAGTGAGGGATTGATCTCCCTCTTGCAGAATGCTTGGCATTGTGTTTTCCAGTCTATGAGATCAATCTCTCCTTGCATGGGATCGATCTGCCCTGCTTTTTGCAGCATTCTAGCGGTAATTTTCCCAAATTTTCGAAGTTAAGCTCCCATCCAATTGATTCTATACTCATTTTGCGATTTATTCACACTTAAAACTTACAAACATCTATTTCTTGTAATTCATATGTAATGTAACTTGTCTGTACATTCAATAATCATAAATATTACATAGGAATTACGGGTCTTACACAGAGTTTTCCTAGTTCAATAATAAACTTGGAGATGAACATATCAAAGACAGCTGGATAAAGTTTTTTTCACAATCGAATGGGGTGATTAGTTTCCAAATGCTCAAGCTACGTTTGAAGTCACTATTGCTTCAGACCATTCTCCTTTGTTTCTATTCCCTGAAAAGAATAGGCGATGTAAGAACAAAGAGTTTTAGTTCAAGTCAAAATGGCTTTCGATTTTGGACTGCAATGAGAAGGTTCATGATGCATGGGTAGAGAATGTCAAGGGATCATGTATGTTTAGGCTAAAAGGAAAGTTCTTGCAATGGGGCAGAAACTGCACAAGTGGAGTAAGAGTAAGTTTCAAAACTCTAGACTGCATATTGATAAATTGATGAAGAGGCTTGGCAAAATCAAATCTTCTCATTTAACCAAGCCCCTTAGAGATGAGGAAAGCTGCATCGAAAAAGAGATCAATAATCAATGGAAAAAAGAGTAAAGACACTGGCAAGAAAGATCCAGTATTTTATGACTAAAGCTAGGCGATAAAAATATGAAACATTATCATGCCACAAATATTTAAAGAAAAAGGAGAAATCAAATTCACTGTATCAAGAATAAAGAAGGTGAATAGATTAAGAGGCTTAATTATGTCTTTGTTCATTATGAATATTTGAAAAACCTCTTCCAAGCATGATGCATTAACAAAATAAAGTTGTTCTCGATTCAGTCGAAAAGTCTATCATTCTAAGAATGAATGAGGAATTGGAAAAAAAAAAAAGATTTCTGATAAGGAAATTAAAGAAGCTGTGTTCAATTTATGAGCTTTTAAGGAGCCTGAGCCCGATGGTTCCTGGGGATTTTCTTTCAATCCTTATGGGACCTTTTGAAGTTTGATATCTGGGACTGTGTTAAGAGTTTTTTTAAGAGTCGTCATTTACTTAAGGCGTTCAATAGAACCAATATAGTTCTAATTCTAAAACAGATAGTCCTAGAGCTTAAGTCTCACTTTAGGCCGATCAACCTCTACAATTTCGTGTACAAAATCATTCCCAAAGTTCTAGCAAGCCATTTGAAACCTTTTTTGTCTTCAATCATCTCTTCTTTTTACGCTGCCTTCATTTAGGGTAGGCAAATCTAGGACAATTTGTTAATAGCCCATGAAACTTTTCATGCTTTGAAGAAAAGAACTTGCTGCAGGAAGAGCTTCATGGCAATCAAGTTGGATCTCAATAAAGCCTATGATAGAGTTGAATGGCATTTCTTGAAACTGCTGCTTACCAAAATGAGCTTCAGTCTCTTTTGGGTTCAGGGGGAATGATGGAATGTGTGTCCACAATTGTCGACCCTAAATAATATCTATGTGCAAGTATATACGGTCTACAAGTATATATGGAGGTGAGACCAGATATCGTCCCAAAGAGATTAGTTAGTTTAATCGATTACCAAATAATTACACTCTAAGTATATCCTAGCAAATTATGTAAAGAGGGTGATCCATTGAGACTAATACATGAAAAATAGAAAATAATAAGATAAAATAAAAAAACTGAAAATAGTTACAAAGCCTAATAGCGAATAAGAAATCAACTGCAAAGAAACAAATATTAAAATTAAAATCAATAATGACAATGGGCTAAAAATTTAAATTTACGAAAATGTGGGTCTAAAATGTAAATAATGAAAATATATTGAAAATCCCAATATGAGAATAAAATGTGCATGAAGCTAATTTAATTAAAATAATAAAAATTTAAATGAATGAAATCCAATGCAAATGAAAATTAAAACCTTAAAACTCCTTACATAAAACCTTAATCCTAAATATACTAAATAGCAAACCCTAAAACTAATCCTATCCCTAAGTGAAATCTATACTAAGGCAAAACATGATTAACTGCAAAAAACTAATCTAAATGATGCATGAAAATATAAATGTTTATGGATTTTTGGAAATTGAAATAAAAACTAACCTAAATGAAAATGTAACTCAACCCTAAATGCATGACTTAAATCTTAAATTAATGCCAACTTATCACTAAAACAATAATTAATAGACACCTAAAACAGTAGATAAAAATCATAAAAATACTAACGGAACTATCTTTAAATTAATGCATGAAAAAACTAAGAAAATTAATTAAACCCCAATCTAACCTAACCCTAAACTTAACCCTAAACTAATGCAACCTAATGACACCTAAATTAATCTCAAAACAACCCTTAAAATTTATGAAATAGTAATGAAATAAAAACCTAGACAGAATTAAAATTAAATGCAAAACTAAGCCTAAAATGCTATAAAATTGAACCTAACTGCATCCTAAACACTAACCTCTAATTATACAACTTTAATGTGACTTAACAATCAATTAAATGCATCTAAATGTAGCCTAAATATGTCTATACTGTAACGTCCCTTAACCTTTGAAAAATTGGGGCATTTTTTTTTTAAACTTCAATTTTCCACTTATCCCTTTGTTCACTTAGGCTGCATTCTTGTTCAGTGTCAATTCATTTTCTTACTTCTTTATCCATAACTATATTTAAGTTTCACATTTGGATTTATATGACCGATAGAAATTTCGGTAGCATAACAGCTTATATAGAAGCCTACCCACCTGTAAACCAAATGTTTTTTACAATCCTAGATATCCACAACTACTATACATGCTTTCCAAATCCACATCATCAAATCAAGACATCCATTTCAATCAAGATCAATTACTTCAAGAAAAATTCCCAAAAGGAATATTTTTTACATTTGTTTTCTTACAAATTACATCCCAACAAAATATTTCAAATATATGTTTGTGCATACAAAATGTGTCTGGTAAAGGAATGGAATAGTATACCTTTTTGCGTCTACAAAAAGTAGCCTAGGGTATCTCTCTCCCACCAGCCTACGTCGTGTACGCGGCAGGTAGCGCCTGTAGATCACTGCAAATAGTCTGAAAGGTAGAGGGGTGAGCTTTCGGGAAAAAGCCCAGTAAGATAATATGTTTAAAGTAGTTCTGATATGTAAAAGCATGTAAAATCATTCATAAACCAATCTTTTAAAAGATGTGTAAAACTTTCGTTACGTGCATAGTCATTATAAGAAATGAGTTTCTTTAAATCAAATAATATGCTTAACTGTTACATAAAATTTTCATCATTCATGGATGATTTCATAAAATCATCGTCATTCATAAACATTTCATAAAACATAATTGTTCTTAAACTTCCTGTCAAAAATCATAATTGTTCGTAAACATTTTTCATAATCATTCATAAAACATAGTCATTCATTAACATCATCATCATAATCATAATCATAATCGTAATCGTGGAGACTAGGTTATAACTAAGTCATGTGATACGTGTCATCCTCCGTAGAGGGTCATCATCATACTTATGACTATGGTGGGGGTTGTAGACTGGATCAGAGTCGTACAACACTTTCATAAAACATGGGTAGTATCTATCTTTCTTACTTTCTCTAGCACCTAGCTAGGGCACGGGCACCAAAGGCACTTTTGCGCGGGAAGCATTCATGCATGCTGCGCGAGCACGAGATACTACCAAAACATCATCATCATCATTAACTACAAGTAGCGAGACATCTACCACACAGATAGAGTCAAGTGCTACAGGGGCCCTACATATCGGCACTCAAGTGGTGGAACCGATGCACCACAAGAAGTAGCCATGCATGAAGCCCATAATCTCAAAAAAATTCTTTTCTCTTTTCTTAAATACTTTTGAAAATGTCAAAAGTTTCTTCCAAAGCATAAATATAGAATTACAAACCATCATAAAACTCTCATGCAATTCCATACTTCAGGAAATTCATTTCATAAACATAGATGTACTTAGTGAACATTTCATAAAACGAAATCATGTTTCGTAAATCATTCCATAAGTATGAGAACAATCATAAATCATTTCAAAACATAACATTGCTTCATAAAAATCTTTTTATCAATGCAATGAGTGTTCATTATCAGAACTAAATTAAATTGTACCCCTTACCTCAACTTATCGGGAGTTCCAAGTTTGAGTAGTGACACCTCCAAGTATCTTCCTTAAATCCTTATACGATTCTCCGACACTGAAATTTGTATTTTTAGTATCCTATTTATTCGAATTACCTACGATGCGTCAAAATCGTAACTTTGCTTACCTAGGAAAAATACACTTGAAATTTAATTCTAACTTATTAATACTGCATCCAAATATACTTATTTAACCTCATTTAGTTCACCAAATTTCCTCTTTTCTTCTTGTTTTATCATACATACGGAAGTCTAATTCCTACTACAAAGTCTATAGCTACATTCCCAATTAAATCATCATTTTCTCTTATCATCTTATACATTTCCTACTTGCTACTACTTTGTGTGTGTATACAATTGTACATACCTAGGCTAAAACATGTATATTTATATTTTGTTCATATGCACTTATACTACCACACACACACACACACACATATATATATATATATATATAAATATATATACACATAAGTATATATATATATTATTATTTGTTTATTATTTATTTTTTTATTTTAGTTTTTTGTCTACTTCTCATTTCTTCTTCTTTTTTTTTTGTCGATTCAAGACCCGTTTTAAGGTACCCATAAAAATTTCATTACCCTACTTTCATATTCATCTTTAGAATAACCCAAATACATCATCCACATGTATAATTCATACCTAATTTATCATCCTCAACCTTCAATTTCAATTCTTGATAATTCAACTCATAATATCTAATTCTTTGCCTAATTCTCAAAATCCCTAATTTGTCAAGTTAATCCCTAGTTCCCTAATTTTTCACAATCAAATTTAAATTAATTCATACAACAATCATGCTTCTATAATACAATTTATACAGACATTAAACCAGATAAAGCTTGGGTCTTTACCTAGGAGTCCACTGGTACAAAAATGGGGAAGTAGCAATTAGGTATTTTATCTTTTTTTTAACACTATTGCATCGGAAGGGGAAGGAACGGGCAAGGGAGGTCATCGGGCTCGCGGTTCCGTTGCCGACGGTCAGTAGTTTACGAAATAGAGGAAAGCTCCTCTATTTCGTTTTTGGTTTCAGGCGAGGGGAGAGGGAGAAGGAAATGGGAAATGTGGGTTTTGGTTGAAGGGAGGAGAGGCCGTCAGTCGGTCTTCCGACGGGGGTTCTGTTGTCGATGGTAGCAGAGGGTGAAACACAAAGAAGGGGGTGTTTCGGGCTCTTGGTTTTCCAAACCATTTGGGAGATGGGAAGGCTGTCAGTCAGTCGGTTCCTGTGGGCTAGGATCATCAACGGTGAAGGGATGTGGTCGGCCAACGAAAGAGACAGGGAGAGAGGGGGTCAGCGAAGGCAGAAGGAAAAGAATAGAAGAAGGGGGTATTTCGGTTGCAGGTCGCGCGACAGGCCTCTCTGTCCCACGATCCGATTTCTTTATTTTTATTATTATTTTTATTACTTATATATTTTTATTTTATATATATTATATATTTTTTAAAATTACATTTTCAATTTAACAAAAATATATATATTCTTATAACATATTTTCATTTAATTTTATTGTCTAATTAAGTACAGAAAATTTTGCGGTGTTTACATTCTCCCTACCTTTAAAGAATTTGGTCCTTTAAATTCATCTTGGTCCTTCAGAAAAGATGAGGGTACTTCTCCTTCATGAGGCTCTCTAGCTCCCATGTAGCTTCTTCAACCGAATGGTGTTGCCAGAGAACCTTTACCAAAGGAATAGTCTTCGATCGAAGTGCCTTTTCATTTTTGTCCATAATCCAGATAGGTTGCTTAATGTAGCTCATGTCCTCTTGAATACTCAAAGGCTCGTACCCAATGATATGGCAGGGATTCGGATTATACTTCCTTAACATCGAGACGTGGAAGACATTATGTACCCCAGAAAGCTATGGTGGTAAGGCAAGTCTGTAGGCTACGTCTCCCACTCTCTCTAGAATCTCAAATGGACCAATGAAGCGAGGACTCAGTTTCCCCTTCTTTTCAAAGCGCATAATACCCTTGCTCGGGGATACTTTCAGAAACACGGAGTCCCCAATCTGAAACTCAAGTGGTCACCTATGCTTATCCGCATAACTCTTCTGCCTACTTTGAGCGGCCTTAAGTCTATCACAGATTATCCGAACACCTTCTGCTGCCTATTCCACCAAATCGGAAGCCAAGATCCTTCTGTCACCCACTTCTTCCCAAGCCACTAGAGACCTACATCTTCTACCATACAAGGCCTCATACGGTGCCATCCCGATGCTAGCATGATAGCTGTTGTTATAAGCCCTTAAACTCCAAAACACATGCCCTCAGCATATCCTCTATGGTCTGAATAGTCCTCTCAGACTGACCATCGATCTGAGGATGATAGGCAGTGCTCAGGTTAAGCTGAGATCCCATGGCTTCATGGAAATGATCCTAAAATCTGGAAGTGAATCGAGAATCTCTATCTGATGTAATGTTTACGGAAGCCCCATGCAACCAAGCTATCTCCTTCACATACTACTCTGCTAAGGCACTTAAGGAGTCTGTACTTTTAATCGCCAGGAAGTGGGCACTCTTAGTTAATCTATCTACAATCACCCAGATTGCATCATACCCCTTTCAGGTATGAAGTCCATGGTAATGTGCTCCCATTTCCAAGTAGGCTCTGAAAGAGACTTAAGTAACCCCGCTGGCTTTTGGTGTTCGATCTTAATCTGCTGACAAATTAAACACTTGGCCACAAACTCTGCTACATCTCTTTTCATATCGATCCACCAATACACCTTTCACAGATCATGGTACATCTTAGTGCTTCCCGAGTGCATGGTGTACTGAGAACAATGGGACTCCTTTAAGATCCTTTGTCTCAGGGTATCATCGTTTGGGACACATATGCGGCCCCTAAACCTCAACAACTCGTCCTTACTAACCACAAAGTCTGACTGCATGTTCCGTTTTGCCTGACTGACTATGTCCAATAATTTTTGATCACCCCTCTGTCCAGTTCTGATCTGATCTAGTATATTAGGTTCAATCTGCAAACTAGCTACGAACCCAACATCTGCTGTTTCCACACTAACACTAAGCTTGGCAAACTGCTCTAACAACTCCCATTCTCTGATCATCATAAAAGAAATCATCCTCTTCCTGCTTAGAGCATCTGCCACTACGTTTGTTTTACCCGGGTGATATAGAATCTCGCAGTCATAATGCTTTAGGAGCTCTATCCACCGTCTCTGTCTCATATTCAGCTCCTTCTGGTCAAAGATGTACTTCAAGCTCTTATGGTCAGTAAAGATCTAAAATCTTTCCCCATACATATAGTGACGCCACATCTTCAAAGAAAAAACAACCGCGGCTAACTCCAAGTCATGGATGGGGTAGTTCCTTTATGATTCGTAAGTTGACGAGAACCATATGCGACTACTCTCCCATACTGCATAAGTACACACCCCAAGCCCTGGTATGATGCATCATTGTATACTGCATAGCCTCCAGATCCACTAGGAATGGTTAAGACAGGGGCAATGGTCAACATCTTCTTAAGTTCTTGAAAACTTTACTCACACTGATCAGTCCACTCAAACGGAACATCCTTTCATATTAACTTAGTCAGCGGAGCAACAATCTTGGAGAAACCTTCTACAAACCTCCTGTAGTATCCAGCTAGTCCCAGAAAACTTCAGATTTCTATAATGGTTTTCAGCCTCTCCCATTTGAGTACTGCCTCAACCTTAGACGGATCCACTGACACCCCATCCTTAGAAACAATATGGCCCAGAAAAGCTATTTGTTCCAACCAAAACTCACACTTATCCAACTTCTCATATAATTATTTTTCTTTGAGAGTTTAGAGCACTACTATCAAATGCTGCTTATACTCCTCTTGGGACTTTGAGTAGATCAGAATATTGTCGATGATAACTATGACAAATCGATCTAGATACTCTCGAAACACCTCATTCATCAAGCTCATGAATGCAGCTGGGGCATTAGTTAGACCAAAGGGAATCATGAGGAACTCATAGTGGCCATATCTCGTTTTAAAGGTCGTTTTTGGAACATCCTTCTTTCTAATCCTCAATTGGTGATAGCCCGATCTAAGGTTAATTTTTGGGAACACCGTAGCCCCTCTTAGCTGGTCAAATAGATCATCTATTCTGGGCAAGGGATACTTGTTCTTGATTGTGGCCTTGTTCAGCAGCCTATAGTCTATACATAACCTGAGACTACCATCCTTCTTCCGTATAAATAATATCGGAGCTCTCTACGTAGATACACTTGGCCTAATAAACCCATTGTCTAACAGATCTTGCAGCTACTTTTTCAGTTCCTCAAGTTCAACAAGGGCCATCCGATAAGGAGACTTCGAGATTGGCTGAGTCTTTGGTGCTAATTCTATAGGGAATTTTAAATCTCTCTTTGGTGGTAGTCCTGGTAGTTCATCAGAAAATACATCAGAGAATTCGTATACCACTGGTATGTCCTGAATACTTGGACGTTCTCGACTAATATCGAAGATGAAAGCAACATAACCTTCACATTAACATGTTCATCAAAAATTTTCATCAACAGTCAAAATCATGTAATTTATTCCTTAACTGCAAAGCATACATCAAACTTATTAGGTAAGTAGAAGGTTACAATCTTAGTGTAGCAGTCTATACTTACGCGATTAGTGACTAGCCAATCCATACCCGGAATTACATCTAAGTCATACATGTTCAACAGGATTAGATCTGCTAACATGATCCTATCTCCTACCTTGATTTCACAATTTCTACACACCATAACAGTCCTTTGGGATTTATACATGGGTGTGCTAATGTGTAACGTAAAATCTAGAGGTTCATGCTTAATAGGCAAATTACGTGCAAAATAGGGTGATATGAAAGAGTGCGTGGAACCTGGATCAAATAGTACATGTGCCTCGTGATTGTAAATTAAAAGCTTACCCGAATGGTCTCAGTGGAAGCATCAGCAGTCTCTCTGTCCAAGGCAAAGACTCTCCCTTGAGTGAAAGGCTTCTTGCCTTTCTCTGCTGCGGTAGCCCGTCTCTGTGGGATTTGTTTCTGGGGAGCTTGTCTCTCAGGTTGTCGTGGTTGCTCTGAGGGTTGGGGAATCTAGTTCTGTAGGCAATCACTTACCATGTGTCCCTTCTGTCCACACCCAAACCAGCTCCCTGTGGACAAAAGACAAACACCTCTATGGAGTTTTCCGCACTCTTTACACAACTTCCTATACTGTTGTGGGCCTTTGGCAATCTGCGGAGCAGGTATAGAAACTGTGGGTCTATCAACCCTAGTTTGAAACTCATTTGTCCTCTGCCTCTTGAGTTGGCCCCTCCGATAATCATATCTAACAAACTCTGTCTTCCTATGTCACGACCCTTAACTTACCAAAGTACAAACAAATTTTTTGCATATTCATGCATCATTTAGCAATCATCCTTCTTGATCGTGAGCAACCACACTCTCAATAGTTGGGCTATGTGTCAGTGTCTACCTCATCCATCCATAACAATTTAATTTTAAAAGTAAACACTTTTATAAATACATCAGAGTTACTGTTTACAAGTGTTTACATTGCTTTACATCCCCAATGTTTACATACAAAATGCTATTGTGCTATGTCTAGTTTAGATACAAAATAATTCAAGTGTATATACCATACGCGATGGGATGCAGCGGATACCAAAAAGGGAACGCCTCCAGTCACCCACAATCTATACTCAAATCTCTGTAGAGAGGGGGAAAATAAGGGGGGTGAGCAAACCACATGCTCAGTAAGGCAATCATACAAACAGGTAGATACTGCACTATCTACGTGATCATGATGCCATGCTCAAAGCATACTTTTCATCATTTTCTCAAAATGTGAGTTCATGCTGGTGTTAATGGTATGTAAAGCATTCATGCTATTAAAATCCAGTGCACAATTCAATTCAAAGCATGGCATTAAACATCATGCGTACGTGCACTTTAAAACCATTAACAAACCGTTATCACAAAACAGTCCAACACTTGTCAAGACTCAGCCCCTCCCTCGGACTGTCCTAACCCACAAATCATTTCAAACATGGATTTATTCACAAAACAATAGACATGTGAGATAGGCAATTCAATAAGGGAAATAACCTCTAGGACTATGGCCAAAACCTGTGATACCGACTACACGGATGAGGTGTGCGGGATATCACCACTATCTGCTTCCTCGTGGGAGATGGGTCAAATCCTGCCCGCCGGTCCATAGCAGATCTCATCCGAAGATGGCATATCACATCTCAACATGGTACAACTTACTCCATGCTACCTGCACGGTATAACGTACTCCATGGACCCACATCAACATATCATATCATATCACATCTCAAACGTATGTGTGAGCCTATTTAATCAGTACGACCTCTTGTCTACCCAAAGCTCCTAAAACAGCTATCAACATGTCAAAATATCATAAATGCACGTGCGAGTCCATTTAATCAGTGCGACACCCAGTCTACTTGAAGCTCCAAGCACGACAACAAATAAGGGTCGCATCTAGTATGAGCTAAGCTCCAAACACCATGTCAAAACCAGTATGAAATCCATGTGAAAACCAGTGCGAGCTAAGCTCCAGTACTCATGCGTATAAAACACATCAAATCTCGTGCGAGTCATACTCTAGCACGCTTTCATTCTCACGAAACTATGTAGGTGGCTCAATTCTTTGCAAAGATGGTTAACAAAACAAAACATCTCATTTCTTTTGCAAAACATTTCAAATGTTAGCCAACCTACTAATCATTTGCTAAAAAGCAATACAACATGATTTTTCCAAAACATTATGCTTTTATTTTCATGCACATTTCTCAAACACCCAACTTTTTACCCTTCAATCACCCAATATCATTCCCTAATATCTAATGCATTCTAGCAAAGCATTTAAGCGCCCAAATTGCGCACAGATATCTCTAAGAATCCACAGAATTCCCTTACCTCAATTTACTTGACTGCGACTCTCTTCCTCTTAGTTTCTTGCGCTCTTGGCTCTTCTTGCTCCAATGTATCCTCAGGAGATACGATTCATTCACCAATTCACTTGAGTTAATGTCGCTAACTCACATTTTGACCTCACTAGTCAATATAATCCATTTATGCATTTTACCACTGCCTTAATCCACATTTTACCCATTTTTGGTAAATCTCACAATCTATTCACTAGCAACAACTTAAAATCATACCCATAACCTTATTATCCGCAATATACTCCACTTACTCACACTAGACCATTTCTTGGTCATAATCATTCCAATACATTTTAGATAGTTTCTAACAATACTAAGCACCCCAAATCAATCCCAAACATCAATAGCTTAACAATGTACTTAAGTTGGTGCTTTAGAAACTCACCTAGCTTGGTTTCCTCTTTGCTCCAAATGGAAATACACCTTTTGTCCTTCAATCCACAAATGGGAAAAATGCCTCCAAGCTAAGTTGTTCTTCCCTTAGATGTGAACAACTTTATCTCTAATAGCTTTCCCTCAAATCTTACTGAAAATGGCTGGATTTAGAAGTAAAATCTAGGTTTTTGGTTTGGAATGGAGAGGGAATGGTTATTTTCATGATTTGCAGATTTCAACTGCTCCTATTTATAGATTCAGCTTGATGAGATCGATCTTTCTTAGGTGGAGATTGATCTGGTCCCCTTAATTTCCTCTTTTTCACGGTATTTTCAAGCATGAGATCGATCTATCGAAGCTTGATATCGATCTGCTCCCAAATAAAGAGCTAAAGAGATCGATTTGTTCCATTAAGGATCGATCTGCATTTTACAGAATGTTTAGGAGATCGATCTGGCTCCCTTAGAGATCGATCTGTCATGTTCCATAGCCCAAAATAATAGCATTTTGGCTCCTCTATATCGATCTCTCATCCTAAAAGATCGATCTGTCATTCATATTTTCAGATTTTCTGCAGTTGTTCTACAGCAACATATACCAAACTTCATACATTTTGTTGCCATGGTCATTTCCTCATTCGATTACCTTTAAGACTTGAAAATGGCATCCATTCATACTTTATACACTTTAAAACTTGTGTAGAATCTTTGTATACCCAAAGGTACATAATATAAACTAAATAGAAGTGCATACTCATGCAAATCTTCATTCTATTTACCACACTACTCATATTCTATTCCACTCATATTCTTCACATGTTTAAGTCTATTTCTTCACATTCATACATAATACAACTTGTACGTATAATCACAACTCTTATTGCAAGTGTGTACATTAAACTTATGGACTTACATCACATATACTTTACATTACAAGTACATCACCATTTACATAAACACCAAGTTATACATATATGGAGTCTCACATTCTCCCCCACTTAGAAAATTTGGTCCTCCAAATTGGAACCAGTCACTCTGTGAATAACTCGGGATACTTCTCCCACATCAAACTTTCCAATTCCCATGTGGCTTCTTCCACGGTGTGATGTTGCCAAAGGACTTTCACCAAGGGAATTGTCTTTGTCCTCAACACTTTATATTTTCTATCCAGTATCCGAATCGGCTTCTCAACATAGGTCATACCTTCATTGAGCTCCAAAGGCTCGTACCTTATTACATGTGCCGAGTCCGGGTGATACTTCCTCAACATGGATATGTGGAAGACGTTATGAACACTTGCCAATTTCGGTGGTAATTCCAACCTATAAGCCTTGTCTCCCACTCTCTCCAAAATCTCGAAGGGTCCGATGTATCTAGGGCTCAGCTTGTCCTTCTTACCAAATCTCATAATTCCCTTCGAAGGAGAAACTTTCAAAAACATTGACTCACCCACATTAAACTCTAGTGGTCTCCGTCTCTTGTCAGCGTAACTCTTTTGTCGGCTCTAAGCTGTCCGTAATCTCTCACATATCAGTTAGACGTCCTCAGATGCCTGCTGCACTAAGTCTGGAGCAAAAACTTGTCTGTCACCAACCTCTTTCTATCCAATAGGGGAACGACATCTACGCCCATACAATGCCTCAGATGGTGTCATCTCGATACTTTCATGAAAACTGTTATTATAAGCGAACTCTGCGAGTGGCAAATGATCATCCCAAGAGACTCCAAAAATCCAACGCACACGCTCTCAACATATCCTCCAGGGTTTGTATAGTCCTCTCTGACTAACCATTTGTCTGAGGATGAAACACGGTGCTAAAACTCAACTGGGTCCCCATCGCTTCCTGAAAACGTTCCCAGTAGTAGGAAGTGAAGCGAACATCCCTATCAGAAACAACGCTCACTGGAATTCCATGTAGCCTCACTATCTCACGCACATATAAGTTCGCTAACTGGCTCAGAGTATCGGTAGCTCTCATAGCTAGAAAATGGGCTGACTTCGTCAACCGATCCACAATCACCCATATGGCATCATGATCTCTTCGAGTCTTCGGTAATCCCATCACAAAATCTATTGTGACGTGCTCCTACTTCCAAGTCGATATCGGTAGAGGCTGCAATAACCTTGCAGGCTTCTGATGCTCTACCTTCACCTGCTGATAAACGAGACACTTAGCAACATATTCAGCAATGTGCTTTTTCATTCCAGACCACCAATAAACTTTTCGAAGATTTTGATACATCTTAGTACTCCCTGGATGTATCGTATACCTTGATTAGTGAGCCTCTGTCAAGATCAACCTTTTGATCTTTGCATCATCAGGAACACATATCCTACCTCTGAACCTCAACAGTCCATCAGAACTCAACTCAAAATCAATCCATGTGCCCCTCTATATCTACCCCACAATATCACTACACTGCTGGTCAATCCGCTGAGCCTGTCGGATTCGATCTACCAGATCCGGTTCCAATTGCAGGCTAGCTACCATAACACCACCATCAGCACTAGGCAGGGACACATCCAAACTGAGGTTCGTGAACTGTTCTAACAGTTCGTGTTCCCTGATCATCATAAATTATATTATCTCGAGATGCTCCCTACTGAATGCATCAGCAACCACATTTGCTTTACCCGGATGGTATAGGATCTCACAATCATAATCCTTTAACAGCTCGAGCCATCTCCTATGTCTCATGTTTAACTCTTTCTACGAGAATAGGTACTTAAGGCTCTTATGATCTGTGTAAGTCTGAAATCTCTCACCATAAAGATAGTGGCGCCATATTTTCAATGCAAACACTACGGTCGCCAACTCCAAATCATGGGTCGGGTAGTTCCTCTCATGATCCTTTAACTGTCTTGATCCATAGGCTACTACCTTCCCATCCTGCATCAATACACAGTCCAATCCTAGGTGTGAAGCATCCATGTACACCGAGAACCTCTTGAGCTGCTAGGAATGGTGAGTATCGAAGTTGTAGTTAACCTCCTCTTCAACTCCTCAAGACTTTCCTCACACTTATCGTCCAACACAAATTCAACATTCTTTCTCGTGAGACGTGTCAAAGGAGCAGCGAACCTCGAGAATCCTTCTACAAACCTTTGGTAATACCCAGTTAAACCCAGGAAACTTTTGATCTCTGTCACTGTCTGGGGTCTCTGCCACTGAACTACGGCCTCAATCTTAGATGGATCTACTGACACTCTATCCTTTGATACTATATGACCCAGAAAAGAGATCTGTTCTAACCAAAAGTCACACTTACTGAGTTTAGCGTACAACTTCTTCTCCCGGAGGGTCTGTAGCACTATCCTTAAATGTTTTTCATGCTCCTCTCTAGACCTTGAGTACACCAGTATATCATCAATAAACACAATTACAAATCGATCCAAATACCGATGGAATACCTCATTCATATATGACATAAAAGCTGCAGGAGCATTCGTCAACCCAAATGGCATAACCATAAACTCATATTGTCCATACCGGGTGCGAAAAGCTGTCTTAGGTACATCTCCACTCCTTATCTTCAACTGATGGTACCCTAATCTCAGATCTATCTTAGAAAATACCTGCGCTCCCTTAAGCTGATCTAACAAGTCATTGATGCGTGGAAGGGGATATTTATTCTTGATGGTGGCCTTATTGAACAACTGATAATCTATACACAATCAGAGGCTTCCATCCTTCTTCCTTACAAACAGAACCGATGCTCCCCAAGGTGAGACGCTCGACCTGATGAACCTCTTCTCCAATAACTCTTGCAATTGTTTCCTTAATTCTTCCAACTCAACTTGAGCCATTCTGCACGGTGGCTTAGATATCTGCTCTGTACCATGTGTCAAATCTATACCAAATTCCATTTCCCTATGTGGAGGTAACCCTGGTAATTTATCTAGGAAGACATCTGGAAATTCCTTGACCACAGGGATGTCTATCAACTCCGGACATGCCTTATCCGTCTCAACCATATAAGCAATGTATCCTTCACATTATCCTTTCCATCGTTAGTAACACAATTCATCACATACACATGTATAATTGATAACAAAATCAATCTCTTGAATATCATGTATTTAAAATCATACTCTTCTCATTTATAAAGATCATGTCATTTCATTTCTTTTCATCAAAATCTATAATAAGATTGTCTAATCTTGAAAACATCAAGGTTCTAGCACGACAATCCATAATAACATAGTTTACAGCCAGCCAATCCACACCTAGGATTACATCAAAATCACTTATATTTAATAAGATCAAATTGGCTGCCATTTCTTTACCTCTTATCCTCATCTTACAATTCTTATATACATGCTCGGTCAATTGACTATCATTCATAGGGGTAGATATCATTAACATCTTATCTAGTAGTGTGGGTTTTACATGCTTCAACAATTTACATGCAAAAGATGGCAATATGAAAGAATGCGTGGCATCAGGATCAAACAATACAAATGCTTCTAAATCAAAGATTTGGATGGTACATTTAACCACATCTGAAGATTAATCTGTAATGTCCTGGTCCAGTGCATGCACTCGCCCTCTACTCACACCCACTGTTTGCTTCCCCTTTTCCTCAGCTGTAGCCCTCCTCTTCAGAGCAACTGTCCCAACTGGAGCTCTCTCTGGCTCCCTATCCTTCCGAGGGGCTCTCTCTATCATCTCTAGGCAATCCCTGATCATGTGCCCTGATTTCTCACATCTAAAGCATACTGCAGGATGTTCATAGCATGGTCGCGTACCATAGTACCTACCACACTTGTCGCACTGCTCTGTCATAGGCCGTGGCCCTCCAATCACAATTCCCTTAGCTGGAGCTATGGCCGGATACATGGGAGTATTAACTATCCTCTCTCAGATCTCTTCGATCCTCGGCCTCTTTCCAGAAAATCTCTTGCTCCCCTTATAGCTGAAGCCTTTATCCATTATTGGTCTCTTTTTATCTTTGTCCCTCATCTTACCAACCTTTCCAAACTCTGAGGCAATCCTATCAACATCTTGTTCGCACAATTGCGCCCTGCGCACTGCCTCCTTGTAGGTCGACATATCCAGGGGAACCAGTCTAAACCTGATGGTCGGTCTAAATCCATCCATAAATTTTTGGATCTTTTTGACCTCATTACTCATCGTGTTAGGATCATATCTGCCCAGGGAGATAAAAGTCGTCTCATACTAGTCCACAGTCCTACTGCCTTAGGTTAGTCCCAAAAATGCCATCATTATCTTTCTCTGAGCGGTATCTGGTATATACTATCTTCGGAAGGCCTCCAAAAGCACATCACAGCTGATCTCAGTATGTCGGGCTCTCAAATAGGCCTGGTGGATTTCCACAAATGTTCTGCTGATCTCTTCAGCATAAAAGCGACAAACGCTACCATTTCGATAATAATGCACTCAAAGAACCCATATAGCTTCTCGATCTCATTTATCCAATCCTTAGCAGCTATTGGGTCCTTAACTCCACTAAAAGATGGTGGTCTAAACTTTTGGAACTGCTACAGCCTATCCAAATCACAATTGTAACCCCAGCCTCTATTGGCATGTGGTATAGCAACAGGCGTAGGCATATCCTGTGCAGATGGGGGTGTAGGTGTATCTGTCGTCTGAGGTCTCTGGGCTAGCCAGGCCCGTGTCTCAAGAACTGCCGCCTGCTCGGCATCACCCTGTGCAGCGGGACTCTGTCTACCGCCAACTCCAAGTAAATATTGGGTGACTAACTCCAATATCATCTCTATGCTCCGCTCAATCCTCGCGAAGCGAGCCTCAGTACTCTCGGGCCTCTTCACGGGACCCTGTGGAGCATGCTCAACCTCAACATCCACCTCAATCTCTTCTTGAGCCTCGTTTGTTTCTGGCTCAACACGACCCCCAAGCCTACCTCTACGGCCTCTAACTTGCGCCCTCGCCCCTCTACCGCGACTGGTATTAGGCATAATGCTCTATTCCCTACATTCACATTAAATTCTTGGTCAACCCATCGACACACACAATTTGTATCTAAACAAGCACAGTAACATGGGGATGTAATTTTTCCATCTTATTAAGTATTTTAGACACAACACACGTCAAACCAACCGAGCTCTGATACCAACTTCTGTCACGATCCTTAACTTACCAAAGTACGTACAAATTTTTTGCATTTTCATGCATCATTTAGTAATCATCCTTCTTCGATCGTGAACAACCACACTCTCAACAGTTGGGCTGTGTGTCAATGTCTACCTCATCCATCCATAACAATTTAATTTCAAAAGTAAACACTTTTATAAATACAGCAGAGTTACTGTTTACAAGTGTTTACATTGCTTTACATCCCCAATGTTTACATACAAAATGCTATTGTGCTATGTCTAGTTTAGATACAAAATAATTCAAGTGTGTATACCTTACGCGATGGGATGCAACAGATACCAAAAAGGGAACGCCTCCAGTCGCCTACAATCTATACTCAAATCTCTGTAGAGAAAGGGAAAATAAGGGGGTGAGCAAACCACACGCTCAGTAAGGCAATCATGTGAATAGGTAGATACTGCACTATCTAGGTGATCATGATGCCATGCTCAAAGCATACTTTTCATCATTTTCTCAAAATGTGAGTTCATACTGGTGTTAATGGTGTGTAAAGGATTCATGCTATTAAAATCTAGTGCACAATTCAATTCAAAGCATGGCATTAACCATCATGCATATTTTATAAGTAAAGCATGGCATTAATCATCATGCATATTTCATAAGTAAAGCATGGCATTAAACATCATGCGTACGTGCACTTTAAAACCATTAACAAATCGTTATCACAAAACAGTCCAACACTTGTTAGGACTCAGCCCCTCCCTCGGACTGTCCTAACCCACAAATCATTTCAAACATGGATTTATTCATAAAGTAATAGACATGTGAGATAGGCAATTCAATAAGGGAAATAACCTCTAGGACTATGGCCATAACCTGTGATACCGACTACATGGATCAGGTGTACGGGATATCACCACTATCTACTTCCACATGGGAGGTGGGTCAAATCCTGCCCGTCGGTCCATAGCAGATCTTATCCAAAGATGACATATCACATCTCAACATGGTACAACGTACTCCATGTTACCTGCACGGTACAACGTACTTCATGGACCTACATCAATATATCATATCACGTCACATCTCAAACGCACATGTGAGCCTATTTAATCGGTTTGACCTCTTGTCTACCCGAAGCTCCTAACACGGCTATCAACATGTCAAAATATCACAAATGCATGTGCGAGCCTATTTAATTAGTGTGACACCCACTCTGCCCGAAGCTCCAAGCACAACAACAAATAAGGTGGGCATCTAGTATGAGCTAAGCTCCAAGAACCATGCCAAAACAAGTATGAAATCCATGTGAAAACCAGTCCGAGCTAAGCTCTAGCACTCATGCGTATAAAACACATCAAATCTCATGCGAATCATACTCTAGCACGCTTTCATTCTCAGGAAAACTATGTAGGTGGCTCAATTCTTTGCAAAGTATGGTTAACAAACCAAAACATCTCATTTCTTTTGCAAAACATTTCAAATGTTAGCCAACCTACTAATCATTTACTAAAAAGCAATACAACATTATTTTTTCAAAGTATTATGCTTTTATTTTCATGCACTTTTCTCAAACACCCAACTTTTTACCCTTCAATCACCCAATATCATTTCCTAATATCTAATGCATTCTAGCAAAGCATTTAAGCGCCCAAATTGCGCACAGATATCTCTAAGAGTCCACAAAATTCCCTTACCTCAATTTACTTGACTGCGACTCTCTTCCTCTTAGTTTCTTGCGCTCTTAGCTCGTCTTGCTCCGGTGTATCCTCAGGAGCTGCGATTCATTCACCAATTCACTTGAGTTAATGTCGCTAACTCACATTTTAACCTGACTAGTCAATATAATCCATTTATGCATTTTACCAATGCCTTAATCCACATTTTACCCCTTTTTGGTAAATCTCACAATCTATTCACTAGCAACAACTTAAAATCATACCCATAACCTTATTATCCTCAATACACTCTACTTTCTCACACTAGACCATTTTTAGGTCATAATCATTCCAATACATTTTAGATAGTTTCTAACAATACTAAGCACCCCAAATCAATCCCAAACATCAATAGCTTAACAATGTACTTAAGTTGGTGCTTTAGAAACTCACCTAGCCTGGTTTCCTTTTTGCTCCAAATGGAAATGCACCTTTTGTCCTTCAATCCACAAATGGGGAAAATGCCTCCAAGCTAAGTTGTTCTTCCCTTCGATGTGAATAACTTTATCTCTAAGAGCTTTCCCTCAAATCTTACTGAAAATAGCTGGATTTATAGAGTAAAATCTAGGTTTTGGGTTTGGAATGGAGAGGGAATGGTTATTTTTGTGATTTGCAAATTTCAACTGCTCCTATTTATAGATTCAGCTTGATGGGATCGATCTTCCTTAGGTGGAGATCGATCTGGTCCCCTTAATTTCCTCTTTTTCACGACATTTTCAAGCATGAGATCGATCTGTCGAAGCTTGAGATCGATCTGCTCCCAAACAGAGAGCTAAAGAGACCGATCTGTTCCATTAAGAATCGATCTGTATTTTACAGAATGTTTAAGAGATCGATCTGGCTCCCTTAGAGATCGATCTGTCCTGTTCCATAGCCCAAAATAAGAGCATTTTGGCTCCTCCATATCGATCTCTCATCCTATGAGATCGATTTGTCATTCATATTTTCAGATTTTCTACAGTTTTTCTGCAGCAACACATACCAAACTTCATACATTTTGTTGCCATGGTCATTTCCTCATTCGATTACCTTTAAGACTTTAAAATGGTATCTATTCATACTTCATACACTTTAAAACTTGTGTAGAATCTTTGTTTACCCAAAGGTACATAATATAAACTAAATAGAAGTGCATACTCATGCAAATCTTCATTCCATTTACCACACTACTCATATTCCATTCCACTCATCTTCTTCACATGTTTAAGTCCATTTCTTCACATTCATACATAATGCAACTTGTACATACAATCACAACTCTTATTGCAAGTGTGTACATTAAACTTATAGACTTACATCACATATACTTTACAATACAAGTACATCACCATTTACATATACACTAAGTTATACATATATGGGGTCTCACATCCTACCCTTATCCTTGCTCTTTTCCTTAGAGCTATACTCCGTCTGTGTAACATTTAGACCCCTCTCAATCATCTGTGCTCTACCGAGGGCATCCTTGAACTCAGTAATCCATAACCCCAATAGTCGGTCTTAGATGGCTGGCCTTAACCTGTCTAGAAACTTCTCAGTACGACGCTCTTCATTCTGAAAAATCTCAAGGTCATACCTCATCCGCATAGTAAACCTACTCTCGTATTCATCCACGGTCATACTGCCCTATACCAAATTCAAAAAGTTCATCTGCATCTTCTATTGGGTAGCTCGTGGAACATACTGCTCTCTGAAGGCTATCAAAAATGCATCCCAACTAATCACTGGATGTTGAGCGGTCAAAAGGATCTTGGTGGATCTCCACCAATACTCTGATTGGCCTTTCAACAAGTATGTGGTCATAGAGACCTTCTCTACATCAGAACACCCCATATAATAAAAGATCTTCTCGACGTCTATTAGCCACTCTTCAGCCTCTACTGGATTCTTAACTCTCTTGAATGTTGGATGCTTCATTTTCAGGAAGACCCTCATCCTACTAATATCCCTCTCTTCCGTCCAGGTCTGTATAGGCGGCTGAGGTGCCATAAGTACTGGGGGTACTTGTGGAGGAGGAGGTGGAGGTGGTGCTTGTGGAGGAGTTAACACCGGAGTAGGGATTGGAACTGTGCCAGTTGAATCAGAGGCATTTGCCCCTAAGTGTTGGGTAACCATGGCAGCTATTGATTCTGAGCCTCGCTCGAGGCGCTGCTCCAAACACTACTCAAACTGAGCTACATGAGTATTGGGACTCTCTGGCTGCGGTGAAGGGGGTAGAGGTAGCTGAGCTTGCCTCCGAGGGTGTCTTCGTCTTCCACTCATTATACACATAATCTAATACCTGCGCGTAAACCAAAGATCAAATCTTAACTTCATTAGGTATACATTTCCTACAACCAGACAAGCACAGACATTTGGGATGTAAATTTATCCTTATTTTCGACACTAATAGTACTAGACAACCTTCGCTCTGATACCACCTTAAACTGTAATGACCCTTGACCCTTGAAAAATTGAAGGATTTTTTTTTGAAACTTCAATTTTTCACTTATCCCTTTATTCATTGAGGCTGCATTCCTGTTCAGTGTCAATTCATTTTCTTACTTCTTTATCCATAATTATATTTAAGTTTCACATTTGGATTTATATGACCGATAGAAATTTCAACAGCATAACGGCTTATATATAAGCCTACCCTCCTGCAAACCAAATGTTTTTAACAATCCTAGATATCCACAACTACGATACATGTTTTCCAAATCCACATCATCAAACCAAGACAACCATTTCATTCAAGACCAATTACTTCAAGAAAAATTCGTAAAAGGAATATTCTTTACATTTGTTTTCTTACAAATTACATCCCAACAAAATATTTCAAATATATGTCTGTGCATACAAAATGTGTCTGGTAAAGGAATGTAATGGTATACCTTTTTGTGTCTACAAAAAGTAGCCTAGGGTATCTCTCTCCCACCAGCCTACGTCGTGTGCGCGGTAGGTAATGCCTGTAGATCACTGTAAATAGTTTGAAAGGTAAAGGGTGAGCTTTCGGGAAAAAGCCCAGTAAGATAATATGTAAAGTAGTTCTGATATGTAAAAGCATGTAAAATCATTCATAAACCAATCTTTTAAATGATGTGTAAAACTTTCGTTGCGTGCATAGTCATCATAAGAAAATATGAAGCATGAGTTTCTTTAAATCAAATAACATGCTTAACTGTTACATAAAATTTTCATCATTCATTGATGATTTCATAAAATCATCGTCATTCATAAACATTTCGTAAAACATAATCGTTCTTAAACTTCCTGTCAAAAATCATAATTGTTCGTAAACATTTGTCATAATCTCATAAAAACATAGTCATTCATCAGCATCATCATCATAATCATAATTATAATCGTAATTGTGGAGACTAGGCTATAACTAAGTCATGCAATACGTGTCATCCTCTGTATAGGGTCATCATCATACCTATGACCATGGTGGGGGCTATAGACTGGATCAGGGTCGTACAGCACTTTCATAAAACATTGGTAGTATCTATCTTTCTTACTTTCTCTAGCACCTAGCTAGGGCACGGGCACTAAAGGCACTCTCCGCGAGGGAAACATTCATGCGTGCTGCGCGGGCACGAGATACTACCAAAACATCATCATCATTAACCACAAGTAGCAAGACATCTATCACATAGGAAGAGTCAAGTGCTACAGGGGCCCTACATACCGGCACTCAAGTGGTGGAGCCGATGCACCACAAGAAGTAGCCATGCATGAAGCCCATAGTCTCAAAAAAAAATTTCCTTTTCTTAAATACTTTTGAAAATGTCAAAAGTTTCTTCCAAAGCATAAATATAGGATTACAAACTATCATAAAACTCTCATGCAATTTCATACTTCAGGAAATTCATTTCATAAACATAGATGTACTTAGCGAACATTTCATAAAACAAAATCATGTTTCGTAAATCGTTCCATAAGTATGAAAACAATCATAAATCATTTCAAAACATAACATTGCTTCATAAAAATCTTTTTATCAATGCAATGAGTATTCATTATCAGAACCAAATTAAATTGTACCCCTTACCTCAACTTATCGGGAGTTCCAAGTTTGAGTAATGACACCTCCAAGTATCTTCCTTAAATCCTTCTACGATTCTCTACACCAAAATTTGTATTTTTAATATCCTATTTATTCGAATTACCTACGATGCGTCAAAATCATAACCTTGCTTACCTAGGGAAAATACATTTGAAATTTAATTCTAACTTCTTAATACTGCATCTAAATATACTTATTTAACCTCATTGAGTTCACCAAATTTCCTCTTTTCTTCCCGTTTTATCATACATACGGAAGTCTAATTCCTACTACAAAGTCTATAGCTACATTCCCAATTAAATCATCCTTTTCTCTTATCATCTTATACATTTCCTACTTGCTACTACTTTGTGTGTGTAGTACATACCTAGGCTAAAACATGTATATTTATATTTTATTCATATGCACTTATACTAACACACACATTTATTTATATACATAAGTATATATATTTTTATTTATTTATTATTTTTTTATTTTTTTTGTCTACTTCTCATTTCTTTTTCTTTTTTTTATCGATTCAAGACTCGTTTTTAGCTACCCATAAAAATTTCATTACCCTACTTTCATATCCATCATTAGAATAACCCAAATACATCATCCACATGTACAATTCATACTTAATTTATCATAACAACCTTCAATTTCAATTCTTGAAAATTCAACTCATAATATCTAATTCTTTGCCTAATTCTCAAAATCCCCAATTTGTCAAATTAATCGCTAGTTCCCTAATTTCTTCACAATCAAATTTAAATTAATTCATACAACAATCATGCTTCTATATACAGACATTAAACTAAATAAAGCTTAGGTCTTTACCTAAGAGTCCACTGGTACAAAAATGGGGAAGTAGCAATTAGGTATTTTATCTTTCTTTCTTTTTTGTGACACTATTGTGTCAGAAGGGGAAGGTCAGACAGGGAAGGAACGGGCAAGGGAGGTCGTCGGGCTCGCGGTTCCGTCGCCGGCGGTCGGTGGTTCATGAAACAAAGGAAAGCTCCTCTGTTTCGTTTTTGGTTTCAGACGAGGGGAGAGGGAGAAGGAAAGGGGAAATGGGGGTTTCGGTTGAAGGGAGGAGAGGTCGTCGGTCGGTCTTCTGGCGAGGGTTCTGTTGCCGACGGTAGCAGAGGGCGAAACATAGAGAAGGGGGTGTTTTGGGTTCTCAGTTTTCCAAACCGTTCAGGAGATGGGAAGGCTGCCAGTCGGTCAGTTCCGGTGGGGTAGGATCGTCGGCGGTGAAGGGATATGGTCAGCCGACGAAAGAGAAAGGGAGAGAGGGGGTCGGCGAAGGCAAAAGGAAAAGAAGAGAAGGGGGTATTTCAACTGCAGGTTGTGCGACAGACCCCTCTGTCGCGCAATTCTGATTTCTTTTTTTTTATTATTATTATTTTTATTACTTATATATTTTTATTGTATATATATTATATATTTTTTAAAATTACATTTTCAAAATAACAAATATATATTTATTCTATTTATTTTTATTATTTTTAAATACATTTTCAATTTAACAATATATATATTATTATAACTTATTTTCAATCAATTTTATTATCTAATTAAGTACAAAAAATTTTGTTGTGTTTACATATACAGTGGACAAATAAAACTTGGACAGCAAGCATAGTGAAGACGCCTAAAGGGATGAAAAAGATGCAAAATGTGCTAAAAATGCTTTAAAAAATTATTTAACTAATCCTAAAATTCATTAAACAAATGCATGGCCTAATTACCATCTAAATGCACCTAAAAGACATGAAATTTAATGCAAAACAGTAGCAAAACTCAAATATGAACAAAATGATGCAACAGACGCCTAAATGGAGAATAAAATGCAAAAAGCGGTGAAAATGCTTACTTAAATTTAATCTAATGCAACCTAAATTTCATTCAATATATAAATGATCTAATAAACATCTAAACTAATCTAAATGACATTAAAAAAATGATTAAACAACCCTTACAATCAAACTTAAACAAACTTGAAAAATAATGCAAAATCATGCTAAAATGCAATGTAAATGCTATGAAAATTATTTCTAAAATTACCTAAACTCTTTTTTTTTTAAGAGGTACAAGGGGAAGGAGGATTTAAACCTTAAACCTAATCCCACCTAGGAAGGGTTACCAAGCGCTAAACTCAATCTTAATTGTTAAAATTACCTAAACTCTAACCACTAATTAAATAACCTAAATACAACCTAAAAACTAATTAAATGAACCTTAATAAAGCCTAAAACAACAGTTAATGCAAATCTGGACAGGAAATTGTAATTGAAGCCTATGACTTAAAAAAAAAATGGAAAATGCAATAAAAAGGCTTAAGAAAATGAACACAATGAACCTAAAATTAGTCTAATATATGAATGACTTTAATGACATTTAAATGAACCTAAATGAGATTTAAAAAAAAAAAAACTTTACAGAATAGTAGCTACAAATAACCTACAAGTGATGTTTAAAATGTCACTACCCAACAATCAGAGTAAATTTTTCGTTTTTCTTTCATACTAACCTGTCCTCTGATCGTGATCACACTCCACTAACAATTGGGCTGTGCGTCAATGCCAGTCTCATCATTCATTCACCATATAACTTAATTCCTCATTAAAGGAAAGGTAAACACGTGAGTTTTTCACTAATTCTTTTTCATTCATTTACAAGTGTTTACAGTATCTATACATCCCTGAAAGTTACTTACAAACATGTTACTGTGCTATTCTTATTTAGATACAATATGTAGAAGTGTATATACCTCAAGTGACGGGCAGCAGCGAATATCAGGAATACAGTACTCAATTGCCACAAAGTTTATTGAAAGAAATCTGTGTAGGAAAATGAAAGGGGTGAGCACATCAAGCTCAGTAAGGCAATCCTACGAACAAGTAGATAACCATACAACCTACATGAACGTGGTGCCATGCATAAACCACCATTTCTCCACACAATTTTAAAACAGATGCTACAATTCATGATGTCATGTAAAACAAGTTCACATATGGATTTCAAAGAGCATGGAAAACTCAACATGCAAATCCATTTAAATCATTTCATTCTCGTTAAAATTTCACAACACAGCCAGGACTCAACCCCTCCCTCGGGTGTTCCTGACTCACACAAAACCATGAAATCAAATGCTTTTCAAAGCAATAGTAACATGCAATACAATGACTGTCATGTAAAACCAGTTTACATCACACATGGGTTTAAATAGCATGGAAATAACATCATGCAAGTTTCAGTTTAAATCCCATTTTCATTCTCATCAAAATCACATCTCAGTCAAGATTTAACCCCTCCCTCAGGTGATCCAGACTCACACAAAAGTCCATAAAACTGGCTTCTCAAAACATCAATTTCTAACATGCAAGACTATGCAATATATATATATATATATATATATATATATATCTCAGGCAAATAACCAGGACTATGGCCATATCCTCGTGATCCCACTGCTACACAGATCCTGTGTGTGGGGTCTCACCACTATCAGGAACCACCTCGGGAGGTGGGTCAGTCCATCCCGTCGATCCTACCCGATCACTCGCATCCAAAGATGCCACTCGCATCCGAAGATAACACATAATTAATCCCAGCACGGTACAACGTACTCCATGCTACTTACACGGTACAATGTACTCCGCGGACCCACATCTCATATCAATAATCGTGCCTGTCTCAAAACGCACGTGCGAGCATATTTAATCGACGTGACACACAGTCTACCTGACGCTTCAAGCACGGCTCATCGTATATCTCATAAAATCAGTGCGAGCGATGCTCCAGCACTCTCATAAAATCAAGGAAAATCTCGTGCGAGCAAAGCTCCAAGACTCGTTTCATAAAATCTCATAAGATATAGTGCGAGCTAAGCTCCAGCACTCTATCGAAATCATGTAAAACTAGTGCAAGCTAGGCTCCAGCACTGTGTCATAAAAATCAAGTGAAAATTTAGTGCGAGTTAGACTCCAGCACCATGTCACAAAAATCATATGAAAATCTGGTGCGAGTTACACTCCAACACCCTGTCACGAAAATCATATGAAAATCTAGTTCGAGTTAGACTCCAGCACCTATGCATGTAAAACTCTAGTGTGAGCCCTTACTCCAGCACTAATGCATGCATCACACAAATCAAAACTCGTGCGAGCTAAGCTCCAGCACGTCTCATTTTTTCATAAAATCCCATAGGCGGCTCTGTTATCTCAAAACAATTTCCAAAAGAAATCACATTGTTGAAAATATGCAATGTTGTGCATTTTTATTTAAAAGTTAGCCAGCCAACCCATGCACGTGTCAAAACACTTCAAAAACAAGCAGAAACCTCTTGTTCTTGCTCCTCCCAACTTTTTCTAATTTTGAAAATTTTACCCTTCACAGGGGTATTTTGGTCATTTGCCCATCCAGGCACCAAAATTTTTTCTTTTAAATCTATACCCTTCGGATAATTTTAGGGAATGTAAATGAGGTCAAAATTGCGTAAAGTTACCTTTAGCAGTCCGTAAAATTCCCTTACCTGGAATCACACGTGAGCTTATCCTATCTCGATCATACCAGGTCTCTCAGTCTAATTCGCTTCAAACCAAGTCTACGGAGCTGCATATAACCACATATTTGGGTCAGTTCTAATATACTTATCAGTATTTCCCTCTTACTGATCGAATCTAAAACACTGGGCCCATTTTACATTATTGGGCCCGATTGCACCTTAAAGGGCCTCGACCCCTTTTTCAGCCTGTTTCCACTTATTAAATCCCTTCTTCAGATTTGTTGGGCTCATTTGGCTTACCAATACTCTTCGAGCTTCGTTCCAAACTCATTGGATAGCCTATATACTATTTACGATAATTACTTTAAAATTTCGAATACAATTCATTTTATAAAGAATTAATCCGTAAAATAATCTTAACTCTGCATCAAGGACTCAAATTGTCGTAATTAAAGTGTACTTACCCAATACTATGCGAGGTACAAAAATTGGAGCTCAATCGGCTCTTGTTCGGGCTCTGTCGTAGAACTGCACAATTTTTATATTTAATTTCGGGTTAATTTTATAATTTTAAATAATTTTTTTGAAAATCAATTCAATCAATTTTGACCGCTTACCGACTTACCCAAAATCTGAGGTATCCCCGAGAATTTTCCTCTCTTTTTTCCCCTTTGTTTTTCCTTTTTCTTTTTCTTTTTCTTTTTCTCCCTTTTCTCCTTGGCTGAACCGGTCCAGTCCGGTTCAGCGTAATTTCCTTCCCCTGGATCAGCTGTCCGGTTCAATCTCCTTTTGTCATTCCGGCGTCGTCCGTGTAAAACCTGACTTTTATCGTAAGAGCAAATGGAATGAATAAAAATTTTCGACTGCATTTGAAAATGAAAAAGGATTGAAATAGTATTCCCAAACACGCGCAAGGGTAAATGGTCAAAAGATCGAAATTTGGTATTAATCGGGACAAGAAAATTTAATTAAAAAAATAATGGATTTGAGAATCTTGATCAATAACGAAGAAATAATTAAATTTCGGGTTAAATTGATCAAGATATGAATTTATTGTAATAAATCAAAATTTTTGTATTGAAAAATAATCCCGAAAATAATCGAAAAATATACCAAAAAGGTAAAAATCAGACTGAGAATTTATTTACAGATTAAATGAATTAAATATATATTTTTTAGATATTTTGGCAAAAATAATAATAAAACAATGATTTAAATAATAATAAAATTTAATAATAAATAAATAAATAAAACAAAAACGCGCGAAACACGAGCTGGAAAAACGAAACGGAAGACGATGCTTCCCTCTACCATCACGATCGGCGACCGACGGTGGCCAGGCGAGGTCGGCTAAGGGAAGCCCGACGAGAGACGAGCCACGGCCTAACGCACCCACGAACGGCGGCAAACGACCTCAGAGGGAGAGAAACCGAGGAACCAAGAGGGAGAAAGCCATTTCCCGACGATCGGCGTCGATTCGAGGTCGGCCACCACCAACCGAGCGTTCCCCAGGAGCCAACGGTGCGATTGGTGGCAGCCTTGGCCGGTAGAACGGTGGCCAGCGCCGGAAACGACGACCAAACAGAAACGGTACCGACGACGAGGAGAGAACAGGCCGGACCGACCACTTTTCGACGGCCTTGAACGAAACCAACCCTAGATACGTGCATCGGACAGCCCAGCGGAGCCACTAGCGGCGGAAACGGCGGAGAACCTACCGACGAGCCACTGAACTGGTCGAACCAGACTGAATCGGCGATCTAAATCGGGTGAACCGGACCGAACCAGTTCAGCCAAAAAGAAAAGGAAAAAGGAAAAAAAAAAGAAAAAAGAAAAAGAGGAAAAATTGGAAAAAATTTCAGGGATGCAATTGAGCTACGGGTAAGTCGGTAAGCGGTCGAATTGATCGATTTAAATTTTGGAATATTTAATTTGATTAATATCCGACTGAAAATTTACCTGAAAAAGTATTTAATTGTGTAACTCGACAATTAACGTCAAACGAGGACTCAGTCAGTCTCGATTTACGTACTATCATGGAATGACGGGTAAGTAATCCTTATTTACGATAATTTTGGATCGTTATGCGTGATTGATATTTATCGCATAAATTACGGATTTAATTCCGCATTTAATGAATTAAATTTTGAAAAATTGGATAAATTGTCGTAATACTAAATTAAGCTATTCGAGAGTTAGAACGAGACTCAATAAATACTGATGAGCTCAATGAGCCCAATGGGCCTCGATAATGTTAATAGTAAGTGAAAAACGGGCTTAAGGCCGATTAAGGCCCATTATGGTACAATCGGGCCCAATATGGGTAAACGGGCCTAATGATTTAAATTAAGCCCAGAAAATATGAAATACAATTATTTGTATTGTATTTGACCTGATGAATATTTATCTGCAGTTTCGAAGATTGGATTCTGAGCAAATCGAACTGCGTGACGAGTCATCAGTGGAAATGTCAGACTGTACAGAAAAATAAGGTAAGGGAATTGTGTGAGTAGCTAGAGGTAGCTACGCGTATTTTAATAGCTTTTTTGTACACTGAATATGTATGTATACCTTGATTATGTATAATGATCTTAAAAGTGGTTTAAATAATTTTGAGGATCGAAATAGGTGAAAAGACTATTTTACCCCTATTGAGGGAAGTTCACCTAAGGATGGTGAAAGCATGACATGCATGAAATGCATGATTTAAGGACTTTTATGATTAAGGAATTTTATTGGTTTTAATCAAAGAAAATTGATAGATTGGCCAATAATTGCATGAATTTCATAAGATAACACTACGTAGGTGTTATTTATATTTAAATGAAATTTCTTTGGAAAAATGCCAACTATCAAGTTTATATGGAAACAAATAGTGCTGGCATATAGTTCGCACTATATCTGCGTTTTTGAATGTGCATAAATGTGCTTGAGCGGTTGCTCGCACTGAATTGTGTGACATCATATGCATGAAATGTGCTAGAGCGGTTGCTCACACTGATTTTTATTCTTGTGAAATGCATGAGAGGTGTTGGAGCCTAGCTCGCACTCTGTTTTGACTGTTTTGACGGTTTTGAACTGTATTGACTTGATATGCATAAAATGGTGCTGGAGCGATTGCTTGCACTAGTTTTAATGATTTGACATGCATGAGAGATGCTGGAGCTTAGCTCGCATCCTGTTTTGATATGAAATTTGCATAAAGCCGTGCTGGAGTGTAACTCGCACGAGATTTGATTTAATTATGCATAAAGCCGTGCTGGAGTGTAACTCGCACAAGATTTGATTTATTTGAGCATTCATTCATGCTGGAGCGTTACTCGCACGAAGTTTTAAATGGTTTTATAATTCATTTTAAAGTCGTACTGGATTTTTTCTCGTGCGAGGTTTTTACTGAGTTTTTATACATATCCGTACTAGAGCATTGCTCGTACGTGGATTTTACTTAAATTTATAATTATTTTAAGTCGTACTGGAGCGCTGCTCGTACACAGATTTCATTGATTTTTATGACACCGTGCTAGAGCTTCACTCGTACGAGGTTTTCAGATATCATGAATATGCATGGAGCCATGCTAGAGCTTCGCTCGCACAGGGATTTATATTACATGCATATAGTCGTGTTGGAGCCTCCCGTAGACTGTGTGTCACAGTGAGATGATATGCTCACACGTGCATACTGAGACAGAGATGATATGGGTAGATAAGACCTATTGCAGGCAGCCCTGACTGAGATTGGGTTCACGGAGTACGTTGTACCGTGTAAGTCACGCAGAGTATGCTGTACCGTGGGGATTGCTGGAGTGGAGTGGCATTAACCACGAGGCAGCAAGCCTTGCCCTCACAATCTTGGTGTTATACTGTTTTGGGGGGTAGGACGACCCACCTCCCGTTTCAGGTGTGATACCCCGCACACTAGGTACCGTGTTGCCAGGGATCACTAGGATATGGCCATAGTCCTCGATGTTACTGATATAATCACCTACTTGTCTCACATGATATAACTATTGGTCAATAGACCAAGGTAAACCCGAGGGAGGGGTCAGGCCCCCGATTTTATGATTTTGTACTATGATGATAGATTTTTCTGAGAATTTTATAACGAATTGTTTTATGAGATGATTGACCCAGAAGGGTTATTTTATACTGTATTTTTAAATGAAATGATTTAAATGCAGTAGCATGATGAGTTTTCCATGCTTTAATGATAAATTCATGAAATGATTATACCCCACGATTTGTTTTATATCGCATGAAGTAATGCATGATTTTGATTTAATTCATGTTGTATATTGATTTAATGATGTCACATAAAATGCTATTGATGCATGAATTACATGCTTTTCTATATGCACAAATAGTTTTGGATAAACTATGTCATGATATATGCATGGTTTTGTACTTGAGATTTTAATGAAAATAAATGGATTTTAAGGGCATGGCATTATAAGCATGTAGATAGTGGAGCTATCTACTTACTTGCATAATTGCCTTACTGAGCGTGTGGTTTGCTCACCCCCTTATTTTCCCATCTTTTCAGAGCACTCACAGAAATTAGTAAGCGGCTGAGGACTTGCATGCTTGGTATCCGCTGCTTCCCATCAAGAGTCAGGTATACACATTTGTATAGTTTTGTATCTGAACATATAATGCACAGTACTGTAAACGGATATGATGTCGGGGATGTAGGGTTATAAATACCATTGTGTATGTATTTAATTAAAGTCAAAAGATAGTAAACTCTGATATATGAATGTGATTATAGAAATGGAATTGGTAATAGTATGAGATGACTAACACCGAATCATAGTCCAACTGTGTTGTAGGATGGTCACGATGAGAGAAATGTAAGAATTAAATAATAAATGAAAAAGAGAAAAAAATTTACTCTGATTTTTAGGTAATTTGGGTTATCACAGTCCGACCGGTTCTTGGCACCTCACTACCGTCGTTCGACACGTCTCTAGCCTAGGAACACCCGATTGGCCTTGAATCGGGTTAAATCACCCTACTGATCGTTGGATTTACCTTCTCCTCTTTTCGGCCTCACTTAGCCGATCTGGCTGCCTCTGGTGTCGTCGGCGCGCATCGTGACTCCTAGAGGCTACCACGATGATTGTCGCCCCTCGCTAGTCGTTCTCTGGCCGTCCAAGTCATCGGTGGTCGTTCGGTGCTAATGTCACGACCCAAACTACCCAAAAATCAGAGTTAATTTTTTCGCGCTTTGTTATTTTTATTACTTAAATTCTTACCTGTCTTCTGATCGTGACCACACTCCACTAACAAATTGGGCTGTGCGTCAATGCCAGTCCCACCATTCATTTACCATATAACTTAATTCTTCTCCAGTCATTTATAATTGTTTACATTAATTATACATCCCCTAAAGTTACTTACAAGTATGTTACTGTGCTATGCTTATGTAGATACAATATGTACAAGTGTATATACCTTATGTTGATGGGCAGCAGCGGATATCCAGAATGTAGTACTGAGTTGTCGCAACTTCAACTGGAGATTATCTGTGGGAGAAAATGAAAGGGGTGAGCACATCAAGCTCAGTAAGGCAATCCTACGAACAAGTAGGTAACCATACTACCTACATGAACGTGGTGCCGTGCATAAACCACCCTTTCTCCACACATTTAAAACAGATGATATGAAAGTTATGATGTTATGTAAATCGAGTTTGCACAAAAAAATTCAACATGCAATTATTTCAAATCATTTCTTTCTCAATTAAAATTTTCACAATAAAGTCAGGACTCGACCCCTCTTTCGGGTGATCCTGACTCACACAAAACCATGAAAATCGGTATACATCACACATGGGTTTAAAAAGCATGGAAATAACCATCATGCACATTTAATTAAAAACCCAGTTTAAATCATCGAAATCGTCGACATGCGAGACGAGGCAATATCTGTATAACGGCAATAACCAGGACTGGCCATATGTGTCCTCGTGAGTCCCTCTAGCTTCACGGATCCCAGTGTACTAGGTCTCACCCTAATCGAGAACCGCCCGGGAGGTGGGTCAATCCAACCCATCAGTCTTATCCGATCTCACGCATCCGAAGATGCCGTATCCGAAGATACCCCGTATCACAAGATACCGTATCCGAAGATACCCCGTATCACAAAGATACCGTATCCGAAGATACCCCACGGTACATCGTACTCCATGCTACTTGCACGGTACATCGTACTCCATGGACCCATATCACTCTAGGTACTCCAGCCCAAATGGCCTGCTTCCCACAGAGAGGTTTTGTTTCTCAATACCCATACCATGTCTCAAAACGCACGTGCGAGCCTATTAAATCGGTGACACACAGTCTACTCGATGCTCCAAGCACGGTTCATCACATGTTCTCATAAAATCAGTGCGAGCGATGCTCAGCACTCTCATCAAATCAAGTAAAATCAGCAGAGCCCGCTTTACATCCCCACAAGGCCGCCAACCTCATCCCTCACTCTCACCCTACTTAAGAGGTCTTTTGAGCCTGTTGGGCCTTTTGGCTGACTCCAAGGGCAGACAGCGCTACTCCACAAATCCAGTAAAACTAGTGCGAGCTAGGCTCTAGCACTCTATATATAAATCACCTGAAAATCTTATAAAATCTGGTGTGAGTTAAACTCCAGCACCCTGTCACGAAAATCATGTAAAATCTGGTGCGAGTTAGACTCTAGCACCGTGTCACGAAACAAGCATGTGAAATCTGGTGCGAGTTATACTCTAGCACCTATGCATGTAAAACTCTAGTACGAGCTCTCGCTCCAGCACTAATGCATGCATCACACAAATCAAACATCGTGCGAGCTAAGCTCTAGCACGTCACATGTAAATAAAAACACGTAGGCGGCTCTGTTTCCTCAAAACAGTTTTCAAGATAATTTCATCGTTGAAAGTATGCAATGCTGTGCATTTTCTTTCAAGATTAGCCAGCCTACTCATGCATGCATTAAAATGTCTCCAGAACGAGCAGAAACCTCTTGTTCTTGCTCCTCCCAATTTTTCCTAAATTTGTAAATTTTACCCTTAACAAGGGTATTTTGGTAATTTGCCCATTCGGGGCACTAAAATTATTATTTGACCTCTAGACCCTTCAGATAATTTTTAAAGACTGCATATGAACTTGAAATTGCATAAAGTTTACCTCTAGCAGTCCGTAGAATTCCTTTACCTTATTTTCCTGTTGAGTCTGACCTTTTCTTTTCCACTGTTGTCACGTCGCGCAGTCCGTTATGCTCCCAATCAAATGCCCGGAACTGCGTATTAATATTCCTCAGGTCAGATAACATATAATTTAATTGTATTTAATCTTTTCTGGGCTTAATTTAAATCGTTGGGTCCATTTACCCCTATTGGGCCCGATTGCACCTTTATGGGCCTTAATCGGCCTTAAGCCCGTTTCCCACTTAATTTTCACATTATCGAGGCCTATTGGGCTCATTGGGCCCACCAATAATTTATTGGGCCTCGTTCTAACTCTCGAATAGCTAAATTTAATATTTACGACAATTTATCTAAATTTTCCATAATTTAATTCAATTTATGCGGAATTTAAATTCGAAACACGCATAACGATATAAATTATCGTAAATAAGGGTCACTTACCCGAGATTCCATGCTAATACGTAAATCGAGGCTATCTCAAGCTCTCGGTGGATGCCAATCGTCGAGCTACATAATTTCATAATTTTTCGGGTAAGTTTCGAGTCGAAAATTAATTAAATAAAATATTTCAAAATTTAAATCGGTCAATTTGACCGCTTATCGACTTACCCGAAGCTCGATTGCATCGCTGAAATTTTCCCCAATTTTTCCTCTTTTTTTCTTTATCCCTTTTTCTCCCTTTTTCCTTCTCTTTTTGGCTGAACCGGTTCAGTCTGGTTCAGATCGGTTCAGACCACCGGTTCACCCCGGTTTACTCCGGTTCGACCGGTTCACCCCCTTGCCGACCGATTCTCCGCCGACTTCCACCGCCAGCAGCTCCGTGAGGTTGTCCGCAGCACGAATCTACCCTCGGTTTCACCCAAGTCCGCCGAAACGCCGCCGGTTCAGCCTCTTCTCCCCGGTGTCGAAAACGCATTTCTTTCTCTTCATCGTCGCCGGCGATTCCCGTCATTTCGTCGGCATCCAATGGCCTCAACAGAACCGTCTCGGCCTAGGGATCGTTTTGCGGGGTCGGATCGGAGCCAAGACGCCGCCGTTCGTCGGGACAGAGGCGATTTCTTCCCGAAACTTTCGTCGATCGATTCGCCGGGATTAGCTGTCGTCGACGCACGTTGATGGTACCGTTGGAATCACCGGGATTCGCTCTAGCTTTTTCGACCTTCGCCTAGGCTCAACGGTCGCCGGTGGCTCGTCGGACTCCTCGGTTTGGCTGCTTCCGTTTCCGTTTCTCCCTTCTCTTTCTCTCTCCCCGACCCGTTTTCAGATTTCCTTTTTTTTTGTTTTATTATTATTATTATAATTTATTTAATTATTACACTATTCATTAAAATAATCTAAATTATTCAACAAATATCTACCAAAAATATTATTTTATTCCAAATTAATTAGTTTAATTTTATTTAATTTATTTATTATATTTTAACCCTTTTTCGGGTCTAATTTCTCCGTATTTTTAGGATATTGTCCCGAATGACTTTTCAGTATATTTTTCGATTATTTTCGGGACTATTTTTCTGAACTAAAAATTCTGATTAATCCCGATTAATTTCAATAAATTAATATCTTGATTAATTTAACCCAAAATAAATTTATTTCATCTTTATTGACCAAGATTTCTCAAATCCATATTTTTAATTAATTTTTCCTTATCGAAATTATTCCAACTTTCGATCTTTTGATCATTCTGCCCTTGCACGTGTTCGGGATTAATTTAACACGACTTCTCTTCACGAATACTCATTCATTTCGTATTTTAAATAATTTCGGGTCTTACAGCTAAGGTCTCCCTCGGTCGTCTTCCTTCTTCCTGTGAGATCTGAGAATTTTAGATATATTTGAATGATGTAATATGAACTTGAATTGTAATTTATTGAGCTAAGTGAATTGGGGAATGATAATTGGAGATTTATATGTTAAGTGTTTAAAATAAATGTGAAACTATGAGGACAGATCGATCTGGGAGAAGGAGAGATCGATCTGGTGAGTTATAAACGACAAAGAAGTAGAAATTTAAGGAGCAGATCGATTTGGGAGAAGGAGAGATCGATCTGGTGAGTTAAAAATGACAAGGAAGGAGGAATTTAAGGAGCAGATCGATCTCCAATGGAAGATGATCGATCTCCTTATGAATCTGTTTGAGAGAAGATCGATCTCATGAGGAAGAGATCAATCTCCAAATGATTCTGTTTGGGAGAAGATCGATCTCCTCAAGGAGCAGATCGATCTCATAAAGCCATAAAGAGATCGATCTCACCCCTCGACAGATCGATCTCCTAAGCATAAATTGCCCCAAATCGTCCCAAAAATTTAAACGCAGATCGATCTCCTCAAGAGCCAGATCGATCTCCTACCTCCAGTCTATATAAGGAACCCCTGTTTTTCTCCTGCAATTTCACTTTCTCTCTCTTCCAACCCCATTTCCACCGAAAACCTAACTTTCTCACTCATCCAAAACACCCATTTCGGGCCGAATCAGAGTTTGTGGCAAGAAGGAAAGTTGTTCCTCATCAAAGGGAGAACAACATACTTGGAAATCGAAGGACGAATCGGATCGAGGCGTGGGTTGTGCGTCTTACAAGCTTTGGGTAATTTCTAAACCTCGATCTTGATATTTGAGATGATTTTGATGATATTGGTGGTTGTCATTGCGTTGAAATAGTTGAGAAAGGATTAGGGATTGATGAAATTGCAATGTAGTTGGAGTAATGTAGATATTTGGTAATTTTGGTAATTTTGAGAATTGTGCTATAAATGGAAATTTAGACAATGTGGTGAATTAGCATAGATAATTGGCATGAGAAATGTAGAACGTCGAGATGTTGAGAATGAGAGTGTAGTTTGGGGTATAGTTACGAGAATCAAGAGATTTAAGGAGTTATGAGCAATTATGCTCGATTTTGAGAATTGAGGTTTATGAGATAATTGAGTATTGATGTTTTAACATCGCTTGGACAGATCGGGAGTTCCAGAGTGGAATACGAGGCTAGTCTGTGATACGGGGGAAACGATTGCACTTTACGAGGTGCAAAGAGGTAAGGGAAATCTAAACCATTTGTGTATGTGATTTGCAAACTATTATAGCATGATTTGTGGTTTATAAAACAAGCATGTTGAGTGTTGTGTTGAGTTATAATTGCACACGGTTTTTATAGCCGGTTGGAGCCCATTGTTTTATGCGTTTATAAGCTGAGTGTGAAATTGCTTTATAAACCGTCGAATTTGTGTGAGTAATGAATTGGGCTCTACGTTAAGGCAATATCGAGATTTGAGAAATGTGTGCCTGTTTCGCCGGTTGGAACTTGGTTTTATTATGTTTTGTGTTGAGTACAAAACAGTTTTCAAATGAGTTTTATGAGAGAAAAACCACTATGAGTTCTACGTGAAGGCAAACCAGTCTTGTGTGATAAGACTTAGGTGTGTAATTTTGAGTACACACCGGGCATTGCTCTGGTAGCATGTAAGCCCGATTTCTTCTCCATTCTGGTAACGTGAGAATAACCCATTCTGTGGCTGTGCCACGTATACTTAGTGGCTGTTGCCACGTGAGAAACCCCATTGGTGGCCGTTGCCACGTGAGAAACCCCATTGGTGGCCGTTGCCACGTGAGAAACCCCATTGGTGGCCGTTGCCACGTGATACCCCATTTGGTGGCCGTTGCCACGTGAGAAACCCCATTGGTGGCCGTTGCCACGTGATACCCCATTTGGTGGCCGTTGCCACGTGAGAAACCCTATTTGGTGGCCGTTGCCACGTGAGAACCCCTAATTAGTAGCCATTGCCACGTGAAACCCTATCCAGTGGCTATGCCACGTGTGAAATTAAATCAGTGGCTATGCCACGTGTGTTTAGTGGCTATGCCACGTGTGAAATTAAATCAGTGGCTATGCCACGTGTGTTTTGTGGCTATGCCACGTGCATTATTATTACTGTGATTTTATCACGTTATTTGAGAAAGCGTTTAACGCGTTATTTCCACATGCTTTGTTATTGCTCTAGAGTGAGCCTTTTACTTCATGTTTTCACATGACTTGAGACATGAGAATGTCGTTTTGAGTACTTTCATGCTATGGTTTTCAAATGAGTTTCACATACAAATAAATATTTTGTGATGTGCATTTTGGTTTATGAAATGAGTTCCTTACCCCCCTTACTGAGCGATTTAGAAGCTCACCCTGTTTTCTTTCCCCCCAGAGTTCTTCAAGTGAAAAAGGATTTTCCTGCGACATACGGAGTAGTGGCTAGTGGAGGACTCGAGCTCCAGGCCATATATATATTGTATCTTGAGGTATATTTTATCTTTTCATGTACCCAGACTATTATTGTAATTGCAGACGCTTGATGTATAACATTATATGGGATGTATTAGGATTAATTAACTTGGAATTGAGTATTTGTATACGGTACAATATACGCTATATTATGATGAGATCCTGAGGCATAATAATTATAATGATGTATGACACTGCACAGGAATGCACCCTTAATTGTGAATTAATGAGTAAAAAGTTTTAAATTTGCCCTATTTTCTGCATTTTCGGGGCGTGACAGAGTTTTCTTGGTATCAGAGCTTAGGGTGTCTAGTACTGTCAGTGTCGGTTAAGTGAAATAGAATACATCCCAAGTGTCTGTAATAGTCTGGTCATGAACTGAAATTGAGGATTGAGATTTCAATCGATTGTGATATGTACGCGCAGGAGACGAGTTGAGATAAGAATGAGTAAACGACGAGGTCGTTCGAGGAGGCTGGCAGAGTCCCCTCCGCCACCTGTCCCATAACCAGAGAGTCCTAACTCTCGGTTTAATCGGATTGAGACCGATGTGAGGCAAGGTTTTGAGCAGATGGCAGCGTTATTCGCGCAACACTTTGGAGTTAATGCCTCGGGTACTACTCCTACACCACCACAAGGACCTCCCATACCCCCAGCGCCTCCCGTCACTCAGCCTGAGGATAGAAGTATGGTCCGACTAAGGAATTTTCTGAAGATGAATCCACCCGCATTTAGGGGAAAGAAGGATCCTACAGAGGCTGAGGAGTGGTTGACGGAATTGAGAATTATATTTGATTTCTTGGGGTGCACCGATGCTGAGAGGGTCAGTATGAGTGCCTATATGCTGAAGGGGAGAGCTCGAGATTGGTGGGGTACTACCCAGGGTATTTTGATGTCCCGCCAGGATGTGATTGGTTGGGAAGAGTTTCAGACAGCCTTTAGGACTCAATATGTACCACGAGCCGCCCAGAGAAAGAAACAAGCTGAGTTTTTGAGTTTGGTACAGGGTGACATGTCTGTGGATGACTACGAGAGCCAATTCACAGCGCTATTGAGATATGACCCAGAGACCTTCAAGAGTGAAGAGCTTCGCACAGAGAAGTTTGTGTATGGGTTGAAGCCTGTCATAAGAGATAGATTGATAGGGCTATGTATTACGGAGTTTGGAGATGCTCTGAGACGAGCACAAGAAATTGAAAGAGGAATTGAAATGGTGCAATCCCAGAATGAGCTCAGAGCGGTGAATAGGGATAAGGGCAAGAGGCCAGCACTTTTCCAAACGGAGGCTCGGAGAGGTTCCTTCAGAAGAGGAAGGATTGAGGTGCAGAAGGGCAGATTAGAGAGACCCAGAGGGTACCCTAACATTAGAGAGACCCCTCGAGATGTCAGGCCAGAGACAAGGTTTTGCAGGAATTGTGGCCGAATGCATGAGGGAAGTTGTACCAGGTCGATCCATGGATGTTTTAGATGTGGAGACATGGGTCACATGGTGAAGGATTGCCCTCAACCTCAGAAGCCACATGGATTGGAGCCTACTCGACAACAGCCTCAGAGAGTGGATCCTCGGAGACGGGCCACTGCGGCAGAGAAAGGGAAGAAACCTGTGGCACAGAGACGTGTGTTTGCCCTGGATAAGGAGACCGCAGACACTTCGGCAGATACTATAAGAGGTACACTCTCTGTCTGTAATCATAAGGCTCATGTGTTGATTGATTCAGGATCCACGCATTCGTTTATTTCTGAGCACTTTGCATGTAGATTAAACTTGAAGTTTGAGCCTCTAGAATACATACTACATGTAAATACCCCTATGCGTGAATCCCAGAGAACTGAGTTAATCTGTAGAGGATGTGAGATAAAGGTGGGAGATAGAGTGATGTTAGCAGATCTAATCATGTTGAATATACATGGGTTTGATGTAATTTTGGGGATGGATTGGTCGGCAACCAATCGAGTGAGTTTAGACTGCTACACTAAGATTGTAACTTTCTCCCTACCTGAACCTTACAGTGTACGATTGAGATATTGAGGGAATGATTATGTGGATTTCTAGTAAGTAATTTGAGAATTTTAATATTATTTTGGAGAATATTAAATATGATTATTCATGTGAAGGTTATGAGACACTCATCTCAGACGATGAGCGGGAACATCCGAGGATTGAGGATATACCTGTGGTTTGTGAATTTCTGGATGTTTTCCCAGATGAATTGCCAGGTTTACCACCAAAGAGAGAGCTGGAGTTTACCATTGATTTGGTACCAGATACTCAGCCGATCTCTAAACCTCCTTACAGGATGGCATTAGTGGAACTTGAGGAATTGAAGAAACAACTACAGGAGTTATTGGATCAAGGGTTTATTAGACCCAGTGTTTCGCCATGGGGAGCGCCAGTACTATTTGTTAAGAAGAAGGATGGTAGTCTCAGATTATGTGTAGACTACCGGTTGTTGAATAAAGCCACGGTGAAGAATAAATACCCATTGCCCAGGATTGATGATCTACTTGATCAGCTGAGAGGGGCATCAGTCTTTTCTAAGATTGATTTGAGATCGGGCTATCACCAATTGAGGATCAAGGAAAAAGATATTCCAAAGACGGCCTTCAGGACAAGGTATGGCCATTACGAATTTCTGGTGATGTCCTTTGGATTGACGAATGCCCCTGCAGCATTTATGAGATTGATGAACGAGGTGTTCAGAGACTATCTAGATAAATTTGTGATAGTCTTTATTGATGATATCCTAGTATACTCTCGGTCGTATGAGGAGCATGCACAGCATTTGTGGTTAGTACTTCAGATACTCCGAGATAAGCAATTATACGGAAAGCTTAGTAAGTGTGAGTTTTGGCTGAACCAGATAGTTTTCCTTGGTCATATAGTCTCAGAGGAAGGAGTATCAATGGACCCAAGCAAGGTGGAGGCTGTGCTTAATTAGGAGAGGCCGAGGACAGTTACTGAGGTATGAAGCTTCCTTGGTTTGGCAGGGTATTACAGAAGATTTGTGGAAGGATTTTCAAGGATTGCCGCTCCTTTGACTAAGCTCACGCGCAAAGAGACTCCATTTATATGGACTGATCAATGTGAGCTCAGTTTTCAAGAATTAAAAAGGAGATTGACAGCGGCACTTGTGTTAACCATTCCTGAGGGATCAGGAGGATTTTCGGTGTATAGCGATGCATCTCACCAAGGATTGGGGTGTGTGCTTATGCAGCACGGAAGAGTGGTCGCATATGGATCGCGACAGCTGAAAGACCATGAGCGGAATTACCCCACGCATGATTTGGAGTTAGCCGCTGTGGTATTTGCTTTGAAGATCTGGCGACACTACTTATATGGGGAAAGATTCCAGATCTTCACTGATCACAAGAGTTTGAGATATCTCTTTGATCAGAAAGAGTTAAACATGAGACAAAGGAGATGGATGGAACTCCTTAAGGATTATGACTGCGAGATTCTATATCATCCGGGCAAGGCGAATGTAGTTGTTGATGCCCTGAGCAGGAAGAGTATGATATCTGCTATGATGATCAGGGAATGGGATTTACTGGAGCAGTTTGCCGAACTTCGGATCAGAGTTAAAGAGGTAGAGACTGGATTTTTGCCTAGCTTGCGGATAGAGCCCAGGATCATGGATCAGATTAGAACTGGGCAGCGCAATGATCAGAGATTGATAGAAATGGTTAGCCAAGCTGAACAGAGTTCGCAGTCGGATCTCACCATCAGTGAGGATGGATTGTTGAGATTCAGAGGACGGATTTGTGTACCGGACGATGATACCCTAAAGAGACTGATACTGAGAGAATCCCACTGCTCGCGATACACCATGCACCCAGGGAGTACTAAGATGTACCGAGACTTGAGAAAGGTGTATTGGTGGAGTGGTATGAAGTGAGACGTGGCAGAGTATGTGGCCAGGTGTTTAGTATGCCAGCAAGTGAAAGCTGAGCATCGGAAGCCCGGAGGACTACTACAGCCTTTACCTGTACCTACATGGATATGGGAGCATGTCACTATGGACTTTATTATGGGTTTACCGAGGACCCGAAGAGGTCGTGACGCTATATGGGTTATAGTGGATAGACTGACCAAGAGTGCCCACTTCCTAGCCATCAAGAGCACAGATACTGTGGATGCCTTAGCTGAGCTGTATGTCAGCGAGATAGCTAGATTACATAGGGCTCCAGTGAGTATTACTTCTGGTAGAGATTCCCGGTTTACTTCTAGATTTTGGACCCAGTTTCAGGAGTCCATGGGATCTCGATTGAGTTTCAGTACCGCCTATCATCCTCAGACAGATGGTCAGTCAGAGAGGACTATTCAGACCCTGGAGGATATGTTGAGGGCGTGTACGATGGATTTTAAGGGATCATGGGATGATCACCTGCCCCTAGCAGAGTTTGCATACAATAACAGCTATCATGCGAGTATTGGAATGGCACCTTTTGAGGCTCTTTATGGTAGGAGGTGTAGATCCCCTGTAGCTTGGGAAGAAGTCGGTGACAGAAAGATAAATGCTCCCGAGCTTGTTGAGCAAGCCGTACAGAGTGTGAAACTCATATGTGAGAGGTTACGGGCTGCACAAAGTAGACAGAAAAGCTACGCGGATGTGCGTAGACGGCCACTCGAGTTTGAGGTTGGTGATGCAGTATTTCTGAAAATATCACCGAGTAAGGGTATCATGCGATTTGGGAAGAAAGGGAAATTGAGTCTTCGATACATAGGACCATTCAAGATTCTTGAGAGAGTGGGAGAGGTAGCTTACAGATTAGCATTACCCCCACAGATGTCCGGAATACACAATGTTTTTCATGTGTCTATGTTGAGGAAGTACCACCTGGACCCTTCTCATGTCATAGAGTATGACGAGATGGACATTCAAGAGGATATGAGTTACACTGAGGAACCCGTCCGGATTCTCGATAGAAAGGAGAAGGTACTGAGAACCAAGAGCATCCCATTAGTGAAAGTTTTGTGGAAACATTACTCAAGGGAAGAGGCAACATGGGAACTAGAGAACCTCAGGAAGGAGAAATACCCCCATCTCTTTAACTAGTTGAGTTGAATTTGGAGGACCAAATTCTTTTAAGGTGGGGAGGATGTGAGATCTGAGAATTTTAGATATATTTGAATGATGTAATATGAACTTGAAGTGTAATTTATTGAGCTAAGTGAATTGGGGAATGATAATTGGAGATTTATATGTTAAGTGTTTAAAATAAATGTGAAACTATGAGGACAGATCGATCTGGGAGAAGGAGAGATCGATCTGGTGAGTTATAAACGACAAAGAAGGAGAAATTTAAGGAGCAGATCGATCTGGGAGAAGGAGAGATCGATCTGGTGAGTTAAAAATGACAAGGAAGGAGGAATTTAAGGAGCAGATCGATCTCCAATGGAAGAGGATCGATCTCCTTATGAATCTGTTTGAGAGAAGATCGATCTCATGAGGAAGAGATCGATCTCCAAATGATTCTGTTTGGGAGAAGATCGATCTCCTCAAGGAGCAGATCGATCTCATAAAGCCATAAAGAGATCGATCTCACCCCTCGACAGATCGATCTCCTAGGCATAAATTGCCCCAAATCGTCCCAAAAATTCAAACGCAGATCGATCTCCTCAAGAGCCAGATCGATCTCCTACCTCCAGTCTATATAAGGAACCCCTGTTTTTCTCCTGCAATTTCACTTTCTCTCTCTTCCAACCCCATTTCCATCGAAAACCTAACTTTCTCACTCATCCAAAACACCCATTTTCGGCCGAATCAGAGGTTGTGGCAAGAAGGAAAGTTCTTCCTCATCAAAGGGAGAACAACATACTTGGAAATCGAAGGACGAATCGGATCGAGGCGTGGGTTGTGCGTCTCACAAGCTTTGGGTAATTTCTAAACCTCGATCTTGATATTTGAGATGATTTTGATGATATTGGTGGTTGTCATTGCGTTGAAATAGTTGAGAAAGGATTAGGGATTGATGAAATTGCAATGTAGTTGGAGTAATGTAGATATTTGGTAATTTTGGTAATTTTGAGAATTGTGCTATAAATGGAAATTTAGACAATGTGGTGAATTAGCATAGATAATTGGCATGAGAAATGTAGAACGTCGAGATGTTGAGAATGAGAGTATAGTTTGGGGTATAGTTACGAGAATCAAGAGATTTAAGGAGTTATGAGCAATTATGCTCGATTTTGAGAATTGAGGTTTATGAGATAATTGAGTATTGATGTTTTAACATCGCTTGGACAGCTCGAGAGTTCCAGAGTGGAATGCGAGGCTAGTCTGTGATACGGGGGAAACGATTGCACTATACAAGGTGCAAAAAGGTAAGGGAAATCTAAACCATTTGTGTATGTGATTTGCAAACTATTATAGCATGATTTGTGGTTTATAAAACAAGCATGTTGAGTGTTGTGTTGAGTTATAATTGCACACGATTTTTATAGCCGGTTGGAGCCCATTGTTTTATGCGTTTATAAGCTGAGTGTGAAATTGCTTTATAAACCGTCGAATTTGTGTGAGTAATGAATTGGGCTCTACGTTAAGGCAATATCGAGATTTGAGAAATGTGTGCATGTTTCGCCGGTTGGAACTCGGTTTTATTATGTTTTGTGTTGAGTACAAAACAGTTTTCAAATGAGTTTTATGAGAGAAAAACCACTATGAGTTCTACGTGAAGGCAAACCAGTCTTGTGTGATAAGACTTAGGTGTGTAATTTTGAGTACACACCGGGCATTGCTCTGGTAGCATGTAAGCCCGATTTCTTCTCCGTTCTGGTAACGTGAGAATAACCCATTCTGTGGCTATGCCACGTATACTTAGTGGCCGTTGCCACGTGAGAAACCCCATTGGTGGCCGTTGCCACGTGAGAAACCCCATTGGTGGCCGTTGCCACGTGAGAAACCCCATTGGTGGCCGTTGCCACGTGATACCCCATTTGGCGGCCGTTGCCACGTGAGAAACCCCATTGGTGGCCGTTGCCAGGTGATACCCCATTTGGTGGCCGTTGCCACGTGAGAAACCCTATTTGGTGGCCGTTGCCACGTGAGAACCCCTAATTAGTGGTCGTTGCCACGTGAAACCCTATCCAGTGGCTATGCCACGTGTGAAATTAAATCAGTGGCTATGCCACGTGTGTTTAGTGGCTATGCCACGTGTGAAATTAAATCAGTGGCTATGCCACGTGTGTTTTGTGGCTATGCCACGTGTGAATTTAAACCAGTGGCTATGCCACGTGTGTTTAGTGGCTGTGCCACGTGCATTATTATTACTGTGATTTTATCACGTTATTTGAGAAAGCGTTTAACGCGTTATTTCCACATGCTTTGTTATTGCTCTAGAGTGAGCCTTTTACTTCATGTTTTCACATGACTTGAGACATGAGAATGTCGTTTTGAGTACTTTCATGCTATGGTTTTCAAATGAGTTTCACATACAAATAAATATTTTGTAATGTGCATTTTGGTTTATGAAATGAGTTCCTTACCCCCCTTACTGAGCGATTTAGAAGCTCACCCTGTTTTCTTTCCCCCCAGAGTTCTTCAAGTGAAAAAGGATTTCCCTGCGACGTACGGAGTAGTGGCTAGTGGAGGACTCGAGCTCCAGGCCATATATATATTGTATCTTGAGGTATATTTTATCTTTTCATGTACCCAGACTATTATTGTAATTGCAGACGCTTGATGTATAACATTATATGGGATGTATTAGGATTAATTGACTTGGAATTGAGTATTTGTATACGGTACAATATACGCTATATTATGATGAGATCCTAAGGCATAATAATTATAATGATGTATGACACTGCACAGGAATGCACCCTTAATTGTGAATTAATGAGTAAAAAGTTTTAAATTTGCCCTATTTTCCGCATTTTCGGGGCGTGACACTTCCTCTTTTCTTTTCTGTTTCGCGTTTCACGAAATTCAGTTCTGTTTTTTTTAAATTGTTTTATTATTATTTTGTTCAATTAAAATACATTAAAAAAACAAAATATTAAAATACATTAAAAAAACAAAATATCTCCAAAAAATCTTATTTTATTCATTTAATAAATAAATGAATTTATCAGTCTTATTTTGTCTTTTTGGTATATTTTTTCAATATTTTCGGGATAATTTTTCGAGGTGAAAATTCTGATTAACTCTTATAAATTCATATCTTGATCAATTGGACTCGAAATTCAATAATTTCTCCTTTATTGATAAAGATTTCCTAAATCCATATTTTTTTATGAAATTTTCTTATCGAATTTATACCGGATTTCGATCTTTTGACCGTTTTACCCTTCTACACGTTCGGGACCAATTTAGGCCGACTTTCCTTCTTGGACTCACTATAATTCTTATTTAAAATTCGTATCTCTGTCCAGACAATTCAAATCTCATAAATTTAATTTGAAATTCCTTAACTGTCCATTTTCGGATTTTATGTACGTTCGACTACTTCATTCATATTTATATGATCAAAATCATTCGTCTTCTGATTCCATTAACATATAACAATATCCATACAATGTGTAAATCATAAGAAAATATGATATAAATCGGGTCTTACATAAAATAAGCTAACAGCAAGCTAATAAATTATGTAAAATGTTATGTAATGTCATAAAAATGCAACTCAAGCTTTCCTGTAATTTACCAAATAAATGACTCATATTAACAACATGTAAACATACCTAAATAGGACCTAAAACACTAATAATCAGCAGCTTAAATAGACATGAGATTGACATTGAACAAACTTGATTAGAAAACTAAAAATGCAATGGAAAATGCAAGAGAAATGCAAACTAATATAAACTGACTAATAACCCCTAGATATAAAACTTTAAAAAGATCTAAGAATGCATAAAACAATGCCTAAAATGGACCAAAACAGAATTAAAAACACTCAAGGATAGAATCGTAAAATGACACCACATACATTTGAACATGAGAAGAAAAATACAAGGTGCAAGCTAACGAACATTCTATAATATCTATACCTTAAAAATTACTTGGAAACATATAAATAAAGCTTAAAACAATAAGTAATCAACCCAAATAGATTTAAACAATTCACATAGTAGTAAAAAAATTCAAAGAGAACAAAATACGGATCAAGCTCAATCACAAAGACTATGGAAGTAGTTTTTCAACCTCTTAAACTTCCATGAACTTAAAGCTTAATCAAAAAAATAAAAAATGGAAGACAAGACAGTAGTAGAAGAAGATAAATATTGCTAGAAATTAAAGACTCATTGAAGATTAAAAGAAACTTGATTAAAAGAGTGCTTATAGCAAAGTAAATATAAGAGAAACTAAGGAAAATGCATGAAAATGTAAAGAAAGCTTGTAAAGAAAAAATAGTGGCTGCTCTTACATTTAGAAAAACATTGAAGAAACATAAAAATATCCTAAAAAGAACCTAGGTAGGTAGCCCCTCTCTCCTCACCCATTAGTTTGGTTATATATACATGGGGAAATTAAAGATAAAGGGATAAAATGACAAAATTAACGAGTTAGCAAGCTTGGCCACTTGTCCTACCTTCATTGGATCTTCTTAGGAGATATTTCCATGTCATAAAAACCTCTAAATCATTCTATGGACACCTCACACCTTCTGGCATCATCTGTTTATCTTTTTTGTCCAAATGTCATCCTAAGTGGAAAAAGCATGTGTCTTCCATGTGGTTGGCATGTAGTGCTTTGATTTTATCTTCCCAGAGTGAATGAAAGAAGGACATGTGGAAAGCTAAATGTTAAGAATAGGTGATATGCACTACACGACAAACTGTCTTCATATTCTGTCTCTTAGTACATGAATTCGTCCAGTAGTGATTCAGCCCAATTCTTGAACTATTCTAGCCCAAACTCTATCAAATTTCTTTTGAAATTTATTTTTCTGCATAAGTAGAGAAATTAATTAATTTATGAGGATAATTAATAATATTTACAAGAGGATTAAGCAAAATTAATCAATAAAAAACACCGAAATGACCCTGTTTTTATAGGGTTATTCACAACACATTTTATTGTCATTGTTAATGGGGAGAAGTACAATACGTTTAGGCATGAAAGAGGATTGAGATAATGGGGGACCCACTATCCCCTTATATTTTCATTATTATGACTAATGTTGTAAGATTTCATTGTCTTGGTTTATCATGTCATACATGAAAAAGGCAGCAAATTAGAAAAACAACAAAACCAAAACCACCAAGATCTTGCAACAAAATTGCTTTCAAGATGGAATCATACATTTTCGATGTTGCTTCTATAAGGACATTGAACCTTTGAATTTTGGTAGCCCACAAACAATCCTCAGTTTATCATTAACTCAAGACTCTTAGCTAAAAGAAGCCTTCTAACGGTATCCACACAAATAGGACACAAAACAAAACCTTTTACCAAGCACAAGGTGTAGCTAACTGCAAAAGGAAGAGAAAGTCAAAGTGGTTGTATAAAATGTTCTATTAGAATTTTCTGACTTAATGTTTCTTATATAATGTCTCTTAAAAAAAACCCTATAAAGGCCTTAGCCTTAGTCCAACTAGATTGGTTCTAATTGAACCTTTTTTAAAATTACATAATCCAAATCAAATTTACTTGTAAGGCATAATCTAATAATCTTCCACTTGCACTACAACCAATTGGTCATGTATTTGGATTAATAATTTATACCAACCATGAATTATTAAGTTAAAAATCCATTATTATAGTCTCTTATAATTTAAAAAGACTAAACTACCCTTTAGTCTTCTCTGGGTAAAATAACTATAAATTAAATCCCGGATTCTAGTTGGAACAAGATTTTAGTCTCACAAGGAATCTTACTCGTACCAAGATTCATCACATAAATCCAACTCCAATTACCTTGTTTTTATCATGCTTTTATTGTGTGACCCTTTAGGTTTCCATTATGTCAATAGTGATTCAGAATCTTATTCATATATCACAAGCTAAGATTGTCATCTAGCAATGCATCATGACTACCCAAGTAATGAAAATGTTGGTAAGGTGACGACAACTTTTCCATACCGTATAATTTAATCCTTTCTTCACCTAATATCTCAGTTGAGCATAGAGTATGGAACGTGTCATCTCTATTAAAGTTCAACTACACTGTTTTTCAATCTCAAGATGAATGATGCAATCAAATGAATTCAAGATCTTATTTTAAATCTCATTTGTACTATAGCCATAGATTTTAAATCACCCATCTCTATTGAGAGGCTCTAAGATATAGACTTTTGTTACCAAGAATGACAAATTATATCTTGATCACTCACAACCCTCATATGATTCATGATGTACCCAATTACTGTTTTACTTGTAACCCTTATTGAGCTATGTTTACCAGCATCAAAGTACACCAACCTATAGATAGGATACCATGGTGATCTCAAGTATAAGGATCACATATACCATTGCCATTAGAGAACATCTTATCACAACGATCCACATAAAGCTCTTAAGACGTGTTAATCTAGTGTATTCATTCACAATGATCACCCATGTATTGATCTAGATATCACCATATCCATGACTTATAAGATTAATCACCTAAAGGAATCTAACACATGTCAATCTTATTGTATCACTGATATCCCATCTCAATAATACTATGACTAAGGATATTTAAGAATAATATTCATTATACCATAAGGATCTCATCACCAAAGTCACTACTTTGATTCCCTTAATACGAATCCGCTATTCTAAAGACTTTATCATTTGATATGACTTGAGAAAATAAATACAGCCAACAATGATAAATAAATACAATGTATTTTTAAATAATATAAACAATCACAATGTCATAAACGTAATGCAAGTCCAAATCCGATTGGCTCGTAGAGTTTACACTAATAATCGCTCACTTGCCCTACAACCAATTTGATTAGCGTCTGAGTATATGTTTGGACCGCTGGTGAAACCAGAGTTCTTTAGCTTGTACAATGGCTTCATTATTGTCGTAATAGAGTGTCATTGGATCAATAGTGCTTATGACTACTCCAAGTTCTATGATAAACTTCTTGATCCAAACAGCTTCTTTAGCTATATTTGAAGCCTTTATATATTCAGCCTTGATCGTAAAATCGGCCATTATCTTTTATTTTGAACTTTTCAAATCACAACACCATCGTTCAAACAAAATAGGTTGTGATTTAAAGTCATCCTTATCTGACTAGAAACTAGTATCGATGTCACCATTTACAATAAGCTCATTCTCTCATCTATAGACTAAAAAATCATCCTTAGTCCTTCTAAGTACTTAAGGACGTTCTTAACTACTAATTAGTGATGCTCACTTGGGTTAGCTTGATGCCTACTCGCATACTTAAAGCATACAAAACATCAAGCCTAGTACATAACATTGCGTACATGATAGATCTAATTGCTGAAACATCTGAAATCTTGTCATTTTATCTCTATCATCCTATGTTTTAGGACACAAATCCTTTGAGAGATAAATTCCATGTGATATAGGTAAGAATCCTTTCTTGGATTTTCTCATGCTAAACCTTTTCAACACTTGTCAAAATAGGTACTTTGACTTAGACCAATCAGCTTATTCAGTCTATCTCTATAGATCTTTATCCCAAGGATATGAGTTGCTTCTCTTAAGTCTTTCATGGAAAAACCAATTCCCTAGCCAAGTTTTGATAGATTGTAGGACTGGAATGTCATCATTTCCTATAAGTAGTATGTCATCTACATATAACACTAGGAATATAACACCAGTCTCATTAACCTTCTTGTAAACACAAGTTTCATCTTTATTTTTTATGTAGCTAAACTCTTTGACTGTTTCATCAAAACGAATGTTTCAAATCCAAGAAGCTTATTTTAATCCATAAATGAATTTTTGAAACTTACATACCTTGTTAGCATTCTCAAGAGTGATAAAACCCTCAAGTTGTGTCACGTACACATCCTCAGATAAGTTCCCATTCAGGAGCATGGTTTTAACATCCATATGCCATATCTCATAATCATGGTATGCAGCTATAGCAAGCAAAATCCAAATACAGTTGAGCATTGAAACTAGTGAAAAGGTCTCATCATAGTCTATACCATATCTTTGCTTAAAACCTTTGGCCACCAATCGGCCCTTATAGGTATACACGTTACTATCCATGTCAATATTCTTCGTGAAGACCCACTTGTACCCTATGGGTTTTACCTCTTCAAGTAGATCAACCAAAGTCCATACTTGGTTTATGTACATGGAGTCCATTTCGAATTTCATAGCTTCAAGCTATTTCTTGAAATTTGATCCCATAATTGCTTCTTCGTAGATGACAAACTCACCATTATTCATGAGCAATACGTCATCATATTGAGTGGAGAAAAGGTTAAGCTTCTCGGGCTCTTGACATATTCTACCAGACCTACCCGGGCCTTGTGTTTCTGAAGTAACTTCTTGTTCCACAACATCTTGTGGGACTTTCTTATGTTCTACTAAAGGCTTAATGACATTTTGTGGTTCTTGAGTCTCTTCAAGCTCTATTTTGCTCCCACTAGTTCTTCTAGAATGGAAGTCTTTTTCCTAGAAAAATACCGTACCAAGCCACAAAAAGTTTGTGCTCTATAGGATTGCAAAAATAGTATCCTTTTATCTCTTTAGGATACACCACAAATATACATTTATCAGATTTGAGTCCTAATTTATTTTAGACTTGTCATTTGACATAAGATTCATAACCCAAAATCTTTAGAAAAGACAGATTAGGCTTTTTCCCAGTCCATATCTCATATGGTGTCTTTTCAATAGTTTTAGTGGGAACACGGTTCAAAGTGAATGCAGCTGTTTATAAAGCATAACCACAAAAGGAGATAGGAAGGTTAATTAGACTCATTATGGATCGAACCTTCTCTAATAAGGTTAGTTCCCCCCTCTCAGACACATTGTTCCACTCAAGTGTACCAGGTGGAGTAAGTTATGGAACTATTTCATACTTCTTTAAATGATCTGTGAATTCTAGGCTCAAATATTCTCCACAACAATTTAATTGGAGTGTTTTGATATTTTTTTTCCCAGTTGGTTTGTATTTCATTCTTGAATTCTTTGACTTTTTCAAAGGATTTTGACTTATGTCTCCTTAGACACACATAACCATATCTGTTGTAGTCATCAGTGAATGCAATGGAGTATTGGAACCCTCCTCTAACCTATGTGGTTAATAGGCCACACACATCTATATGATTGAGCTCTAGTAAACTACTAGTCCTTTCATTTGTTCTTGTAAAATGGGCCTTGGTTTTCTTACTAAGCAAACAAGATTTGCATACATCATATGATTCGAAATCAAATAAATCTAAGTTTCCATCTTTATGGTGCTTAGATATGCGTTTCTCATTTATCTAACCAAGTCTTCAGTGTCAGAGGAACGTAGGGTTAATCTCATTACCCTTTGACTCTTAGAATCAACACTATATATATGATTATCTAAGTCTAGAACATACAATTCATTCATAATGGAAGCATTGCCATAGAAAATATCATTAAAGTAAATTGAAAAACTATTGTTCATTATTTTAAAAGAAAAATCTTTCTTATCTAAACAAGAAATAGAAATAATATTCCTAGCAATTGATAGAACATTATAATAATTATCAAATTCTAGAATTAGGCTCAAAGGCAACGATAAACTAAAAGTTCCTACAAGTAATGCTACAACCTTTGCTCCATTTCTAACTTGTAGGTCCACTTCGCCCTTGACAAGTTTCTTTTCTTGTTAGGCCTTGCACATTCATGCAAATGTGAGAACCACATCCAGTATTTAATACCCAAGATGAAGAAGTAGATAAGTTTATCTTAATCACATATATTCATGAGGTGGAAGTCTCACTTCCTTTCTTTTAATTCAAGTCATCAAGGTACACAGTGTAGTTTCGCTTCCAATGACCACTCTTATCGTAGTGGAAGCAATTTTCTATTTTAGCAACTCTACCAGATGACTTGAGATTCTTAGTCTTTTCCTTCATATTACCCTTGAGATTGGGCTTACCCTTAGACTTATCTTTGCTTTTGGATTTGGTTTGGTTGACCATCGTAACAGAAGTAGGCCTTGACTTCTTCAAGTCTTACTCAACAATTCTCAAGATGTTGAGCAATTTTGCCAGTGTCTTATCCATACTGTTTATCTTGTATTGCAACATAAATGAATTATAGCTATCCGGTAGGGATTGAAGGATGAGATCAATTGACAGCTCTTTATACATAGTGAAGCCTAGTGCTTCTAGCTCTTAATGTACCTAATCATATTAAGTACATGAGTGTGCATCAAAGCTCCTTCAGCTATCTTACTTTGGAAAAACACCTTAGATACCTCATAACGTTCGTGTTGTGCTTGCTCTTGGAATATTTCCTTAAGATGTTTGATCATATGAAAAGGTTTCATATTCTCATGTTGCTTTTGGAGTTTAGAACTCATGGAAGCTAAATTAGGCACTGTACATCAGTGGCATCATTCAAATGCTTTTGATAAGCTTCCTTATCAGTAGTAAAGGCATTCTTTCGGGGTTGAGTAGGGATTGCACGCTCTAGAACATATAACTTCTTTTCCTAAGTGAGGACTATCCTCAAATTTTCGTGTCAATCAAAGAAACTTGCCCTAACCAACTTGTTATCCTTCTCAAAGATGAACGTAGGGAAAAATTGTTCTTTGCCATGATCAGTCTATAATCATAAATGATATATATGTAAGTAAATAACATTTATGATTGAAATCATTTAATTATGGTTTTTTAATTAAATGAATTACTCTCATTATTTTCCTCAACCTAATAACTCTCACTATCAATTCAAGAAGCCTTTTCGCACTAAACTTCCTAATGGGCCAGGATCCATATTTGGTCTCATTATAACTTTAGCTAAGCTAATGCATCCAATTAAATTATTTAGAGAGATAACTCTTGTCAACTGCATCTCATGCAACTCCTGGATAGTTAGGTGAACAATTCTTGTTCAGACTCATCATATGGGTTAAAGCCCAACCTATGCCTCTAAATCTTATTAAGTTTGACTGAGTCAATGCCTAAATTTAATTTAGTTAAGTCTAACCCAATACTTATCTCATGCAATGTGAATGACTAAGGTAGGTATGGCCTTGATTGAGCCAAAGTATCACTGTATTTAACAGAGTCTTTCTCACATGTATTGTATTAGAAGGAATCTTAATTTTGTTATTTTTGACTTAATGTTTATTTTGAGGGATTTGTTAATTTATCGTCTCACCTAGCATGCTTTTCTAACATATATATCAACATATATAAATAAAAACATAAAATTAAATGTGACATTGTTATGGCCTTTCTATTACAAATGAGCTTAGGGATACATTACTTTTTAATGTATTCTCTTTAGCTTCCCTTCAAGCGTCACCTTGGTTTACCTTAACACTGGACTATCGTGGCTCCAAATGTTGTACATTTTACAAGATAATCCTAATTTATCTATGTAACTATTACATAAATAAATTACAAATAAAATCAAGCTCATAGGCCTAATTTAAATTAATTTAAATAAAATTACAACTCATGTAAACCTAAGCTCATAATCATGCACTATGCATCCATCCATATCACATACAAATCAAGTATCAAGTATCCATGATAATATCACATATTTAATTTACGTGTTTCCAAGTTAAAATCTAATTTTAATTATTTACAAGTATCAAGGGTTGTTTTAATTTAATTTTAATATTCAAAATTCAATTTGGGCCCAATTGAAATTTTTATCTCATTAAAATCTCAAAACCATTAGATAACTCTTATCCAATAAAAATATTTTATATTAAAATATATTTAATTAAGATATCTTTTGAAATTTTAATCTCATTAAAATCTCAAAATCATTAAGTAACTCTTATCCAACTTTAATTTATAAAATATCTCCCTTCAAAAATATATTTAATTTTAAATTTTCTCGAGATAGCTTTTGAAAATTTAATCTCATTAAAATCTCTAAATCACTAGATAACTCTTATCATTCTTCAATTTATAATATAACCTTTTTAAAATATATATTTAATTTAAAACTCTATCAAGATAACTTTTATCTAAATATTTTATTTAAAATATATTTTAAATAAATAAAATTAATATATTTATTATTATCTTTTAAAAATATTTTCTTGTCAAACAATTTTGACAACTATTTTGAAAACAGATCAAACCTATTCAACAACAATTTTGAACTACTTTAATATCAATTATATTATATCAAAACCTGCAAGATTTCTGTCAAACAATTTTGACAACTACCTATATAACAACTTTAATAAGTATATTTAAAGTTGCAATCATAACTTACATAAAAGCCTACATGGTTTCTTTAAATTTATAATTGTCTTACAATTATTTTAGGATTGTCCAAACAAATTTTGAAAATTAAAATCAAACTTGTAACAACTTACAATAAAACAAGCACCATGCGAGTCAAATCCGCGATCTCGAAAGGTATTTACACACCGACTCCGATACTACTGTAAGGTTTCATTGTCTCTGTTTATCATGTCATACATGAAAAAGACAGCGGATTAGAAAAACAACAAAACCAAAATCACCACGATTATGTAATAAAATTGCTTTGAGGATAGAATCATACCTTTTCAGTGTTGCTTTTGTAAGAAAATTCAACTTTTTGATTTTGGCAGCCCATAAACAGTTTTCGATTTATCGTTAACTCGAAACTCCTAACTGAGAGAAGCTCTCTTACAATATTCACATAAATAGGACATAAAACAAAATATTTTGTCAGGTACAAGATGTACCTAACAACAAAGAGATGAGAAAGGGAATTATTTTGTAAGTGTTAGCTCTAAGAACCAGAGTGGCTATATAGAACGTTTTATTAAAACTTTCTGATTTAATATTGCTTATATAGTGTCTCTTAACAAAACCTTATAAAGGCCTAAACTTTAGTCCAATTAGATTGGGTCCATTTGAACCTTTTTAAAATTATTTAATTCAAATCCAATTGACTTGTAGGGTATAATCTAACAAATGTATTAACCCTCTCAAAAAAAGCTTTGAGTTAGGGTTCTATTCAGGGTTTTCGAATTAATAGAAGATGCCCAATACTCAGTCACAATTTGTTTACTGACGATGTTCTACTGTTTATGAAGCTAACCAGTGCAATTGTATATCCTTCTTGGATTTGCTTGATAGTTTTAAAAACGCCTTGAGGCAAGTTGTTAATTTGATAAATCAGTAGTTTTTTTTTCTTGTCAAACATTGACATGGGAGTTAGAGAAGCCATCAAGCAGATGTTTGGGGTGGCTAATCTTCATCTTGGAGAGGTAAACTTCTTTCTTAGGCAGGTAGGGGAATTCTACTGAAAGCGGTTGTTTCAGCTATACCTGTCTACACTATGTATTGTTTTAAATTACCTTCATTTTTTTGTAATTTTCTGAGCACTCTTCTCAACTGTTTTTCTAAAGTAAGTGATGGTGGTCCTATCATCAAAGTCCGCGTGTAGAAAGATTGACCAACCAGATACCGCCACGTGTCAAACACAAGATAAGCCACGTGGCTGTTACAGCGACAGAGCTCCATGCGGCAGAGTAGCTTGACAAGCGACAGAGTCTCGAGGCGATAGATAGTCTATCGCGTAGGCTTTGTGCGGCACTGTATGTCGCTACAGACCTCTACCGCATACTCTGCTACAGACCTCTACCGCATATCCTGCGACAGACCTATGCCGCCAGCTCTGCGACAAAACTCTACCGCGTGGACCGCAGTAGAGGTCCACACATGAACTCTGCCGCCATCCAGACTCACCCGCAGGTTGTCTAGCCCGAAACGCGACAGAGTGCTCAATGACTCTGTCGCGGCCAGACACGTGCCTGGACCTCAGCTCGAACCGACTCGGAAGAAACTTATAAATACCCCAGGTGAGCTCTCAGAAGAGGAGGACAACACAGAAAAAAAGATAAGACTCTAGATTCTGAAAAACACAATTCTCTTCCCCTATATACAAAACTTCAGTTTTCTAACTTAATCATCGGAGTGCGCGTGCAGGGACAAATCCCTGTGCCCTCTGATTCTTGTTGTTTTTGCAGCATATACGAATAACACGTGGAAGAAATCCCATCGACGTCACCTTTTTGTCGTTAGCGCAATCTGAATACGTGAAAGTTGTAATCCCGTTGTCGTTTTACCAGGCAAAATCAATTGGCGCCGTCTGTGGGAATCAGGACAAAAAGTCAGGTTTCCTATCAAAATGGTGAGGACACGTTCTACAGCAGGAGGGACAGGGGAGCAGAATTCTGTGAGTCCCCCTGTCAGGTCAGAACCAAGACGAAGACATAGTGAAAGGGATGACAGAGGAGCCTTAGTTTCTCTAGAGGAATTTGAGACCCTGAAACGCAAAAATGAGGAGACGACGACAGCATTGAAAGCTATGGTGAGCTTTTTCAGAGACGCTCTCCCCCAATTCAGCTTACCCCATGAAGTGCAGCAGTTGGTGGGGGAAAACATCCCAAGGCAGACCTATGAAAGAGGCCAACCCTCCACCCTGGTGAGTGCTGGACAAGGGGCAGGAGCGCTAAATGATGCCACAGGATTGGCCCCGAACTCTACCGCATTTCAAAGGAATCACCCTGTGGCAGGGTTACGGGAAGTGAATGCTACTGTTGACCCAACGCATCAGAGCTCTCCCGCGACCGATAGGCGGCAGAGCTCACCCGTGGACCGCAGGCTTCAGAGCTCTCTCGCGACAGACAGGCGGCAGAGCTCACCCGCGGACCGCAGGCTCCAGAGCTCTCCCGCGACAGACAGGCGACGAAGCTCACCCGCGGACCGCAGACTTCAGAGCTCTCCCGCGGCAGACGGGCGACAGAGCTCACCCGCAATCCGTGGGCGACAGAGCTCTCCCGCAGCAGATCGGCGGCAGTACTGGTCCGCGGTCCGTAGACCTCAGAGATCTCCCGCAGCAGGCATACCGCAGAGCTCACCCACGGACCGAGGGCGGCAGAGCTCGCCCGCAGCACCTGTACGGCAGAACTCACCCGCAACAGATATGCGGCAGAGCTCACCCGCAGTCATCACGCGGCAGAGATCTCCCGCAGCACGTATGCGACAGAGTCCTCCCGCAGTCTATAGGCGGCAGAGTTCTCCCACATGGCGCAGCCTTTCTCCCGTTGAGTTGGAACATGAGTTAGAAGAATATGGAGCTGGGGAGCGACGAAGACAGAAGGGTTCTAACCCACGAGACGGTCTCGAAATGTCAAGCCCCAGAATGGGAGGTGCCGGAAGGGGTACTTATCAGTCGGACTCTTTTAGACCCGAAGGGACAGGACCGTACTCAGTCCGAGAGTCGAAAAACGTGGAGAAAGTCGTCCAAAGGATCTTGGAAAAGAGAAAACTGGTGTCTCCGGACGATGGCCGAAAGAGGAGAATTCCATTCAGTCCGGAGATCATGAACAAGCCTTTGCCTAAGAAATTCAAGATGCCTTCCATGACTACTTGCACCGGCAAAGCAGACCCCTACGATCACATACAAAGCTATGAGTCCCTCATGCTGCTGCATGGGTGGGAGGACAAAATTATGTGCAGGGCTTTTTCTCTTACACTGTCCGGGCACGCTTTGAAGTGGTTCAACGGGTTGAGCGAAGGTTCAATCTCCTCCTTCGACCAATTGAGAAATGAATTCCTGAAAGTCTTTATGATCCACAGCCAGAGAAAGAAGGACGCTACTTATCTACTCACACTTAAACAAGGGAATAGAGAATCCTTGAAGAGCTTCGTAGACCGCTTCCGAGATGCAACCTTGGAGGTAGAAGATCTACCGGTAGGGGTAGCCATGGCTGCAATGTTGCAAGGGACGAGCTCCGAAAAGCTGCAAGAATCCCTCTCTCTTGATCAGCCAATGACACTCTCCGATCTCTTTGCTAGGGCCAATAAGTATGTGGCCCAAGAAGAGGTGATGAAGATGATACAGCCCAGGGAAGCAAAGGAAGGAAAGAAGAGAGAGAGAGATGCACCCGAAAGAAGCTCCCCCAGATCCGTGAGAGTAGACAAAGCCCCTAGGCTCAGGTATGAAGGTTATACCAGGTTGAACGAGCCTCGCACTGCGATACTGGCAGCTATCGAAGGGGCAGGATTGTTGGAATTCCCCAAGAAGAAGATTGGGGATGTAGGACGAAACTCTGATGCCTACTGCGAATTCCATTGCGCTCACGGCCACCCAACAAAGAGATGCAGAGATTTAATGGATCAGTTAGAAAGACTGGCCAGAGAGGGGAAAATCAACCGCTTCCTGTGGAGAAGCGAGAGACCCCGTTATCCTCCGCGTGACCAAAGGAATGACCGTCCGTGGACTGGGACAAATAACGATAACGAAAGAAATAGGCCAAGGAATGAAGCATTTAGGCATACGGTCCCCGGTGCCAATCCGCCAAACAACGAACCTACCGCCCCGGCAATAAATGTTATTGCAGGAGGGGAATCGATGGCGGGAAGCTCCTCTACTTCCCGTAAGAGTTATACAAGGCAGGCATATCAGGTTAACGTTGTAATGGAGGAGAGAGCGGACGAAGAGCCTATCATGTTCACCCCAGCTGATAAGGTGACATCGTCATGCCTCATGACGACCCAATGGTGATATCCGCGGTAGTGGCGAAACACCCGGTGAGCAGAATCCTGGTCGATAACGGGAGCTCGGTAAACCTAATCTATTGGAATTGCTTCGAAAAAATGAGCATATCCAAAGATAGGTTAAGGCCTGTCATGACGCCACTATACGGATTTACGGGCGAAAGGGTGAAGGTAGCTGGGTCCATAGAGTTGCCTGTGACTCTCGGTGAAAACCCGAAGGATGTGACCCGGCAAGTATTATTCATGGTAGTAAGGTCAACCTCTGCTGCTTACAACATAATCCTGGGTAGACCTGTACTGAACGACATGAGGGCGGTGATATCCTCTTGCTATCTGTTAATGAAGTTCCCCACTCCTAACGGAGTCGGGCAAGTGCGAGGAGATCAGAAGAGCGTCCGCACTTGTTATATCGCTTCTACCGCCAACAAAGGAGCACAAAGAAAGGAGACTTTGTGTATAGAGGATCCGCCCAAGCCTCAGCCCGTAGAGGAAACGGAAGCCATTGAGCTAACAAGGGGAGATGGGGAGAAGAAGGCATTCATCGGGACTCAGCTAAACGAACAAGCAAGGAGTGAGATAGTTGAATGCCTGAGAGAAAACTCGGATGTCTTCGCTCGGACCCCGACAGACATGCCCGGGATTGATCCCGAAGTGATCTGCCATGAGCTTAACGTCTTACCCGGGCATAGGCCTGTCAAACAGAAAAAGAGAAACTTTACCCCGGAAAGACAAAAAGCAATTACTGAAGAAGTAAATAAGCTCCTAAATGCCGGATTCATCCGAGAAGTCTATTACCCTGAATGGCTAGCCAACGTGGTAATGGTAAAGAAGTCTAATGGGAAGTGGCGAATGTGTGTAGATTTCACTGATCTGAATAAAGCCTGCCCTAAAGATTCATACCCCCTACCCCGGATAGATAGACTTGTGGATGCGACATCCGGATACGAACTCCTCAGCTTCTTAGACGCCTTTTCCGGATACCACCAAATCATGCTTCACCCAGAAGACGAAGAGAAGACTTCTTTTATAACCGATGACGGAACATATTGCTATCAGGTAATGCCGTTCGGTTTAAAGAACGCTGGAGCTACATATCAGCGAATGGTGAACAAAGTATTCAGATCTTCTGGGAAATACCATGGAAGCCTACGTGGATGATATGATTATCAAGAGCCGAGCAGGAGAGTCTCATGCTCATCAGATGTCCCGGGTATTCGAAGTACTGAGGAGATTCAATTTGAAGCTAAACCCCGAAAAGTGCTCGTTAGGGGTGAGTTCAGGGAAGTTTTTGGGCTTCATGATCACCAACAGGGGTATTGAGGCTAATCCCGAAAAGGTGCAGGCAGTCATTGACATGAAACCCCCAGCCACCGTAAGAGAGGTCCAGAGATTGACAGGCAGAATAGCAGCTCTGAATCGCTTTCTGTCAAAGTCAGCAGAAAGGAGCTTGCCTTTCTTCAAAACTCTACGGGGAGGAAAGAATTTTGAATGGTCGGGAGATTGCCAAAAGGCCTTTGAGGACCTCAAAGAATATCTTAAGCAGTTACCTTTGCTGACAAGGGCCCTAGAAGGGGAACAATTGTATATGTACTTGGGAATCGGTGATCACGCCGTCAGTGCGGTGTTACTAAATAAGGATGAAATGGTGTACCGTCCCATCTACTATGTGAGCAAAGTACTGCTAGACCCGAAAACCCGCTATCCGCTTGCCGAAAAGCTAGTGCTAGCCCTTGTGATGGCCTCGCGCAAGTTGCGCCCTTATTTTCAGGCTCATCCCATCATTGTCCTGACGGATCAACCGTTAAGACAAATCCTTCAGAAGCCTGAACACTCAGGAAGACTAGTGAAATGGGCAGTGGAACTCGGAGGATACGATATCACGTTCCAACCCAGACAGGCCATCAAGGGTCAAGCTTTGGCAGATTTTATAGTGGAATGCACTAGCCCGAGCGACAGCGATGAGAGGGAAGCTCAACCATGGTTGCTGTATGTCGACGGGGCATCAAGTGCAAACGGAAGAGGGGCAGGTGTAGTCTTGATATCACCAGAGGGGGAATCCCTGGAATACTCCTTACGGTTTGGGTTCCCCAGCTCAAACAACATAGCGGAGTACGAGGCTTTGATAGTCGGGATGAGGCTGGCCGAAACGCTGCAGGTTCACCACTTGGTAGCACGTAGTGACTCTCAGTTGGTGGTGAACCAGTTCAACGGCCAATATGAGGTTCAAGAACCGATGTTGGTCCCTTACCTGAAGAAAGTCCAATCTTTGGCACAAACTTTTACAAGCTTTCAGCTGATACAAATCAATCGGTCCGACAACACACATGCTGATTCATTGTCTAAGTTAGCCTCTTCCACCGAAACCAGAGGAAGGATAGTGAAGGTTGAAAGGCTCGAACGGCCTAGTATTGAAGAAGTCGAGGTCTTTGACATTGAAACGGGAGATGACTGGAGATCCCCATTCAAACAATATCTCGCTGAAGGTACAATCCCCCAAGATAAGGACGAGGCTCGTCGCTTAAGAATACAAGGGGCGAAATTCACACTCATCAACGGGGAACTGTACAAAAGGGGATATTCATCACCCTTGTTAAAGTGTCTGGGACCGGAGCAAGCAAATTACGCCCTAGCTGAAGTGCACGAAGGGATTTGTGGCGAACACTTAGGAGCTAGAGCCCTTGCTGCCAAGATACTGCAATCAGGATTCTACTGGCCGACGTTGAAGAAAGATGCAACGGACCAAACCCGTAGGTGTGACAAATGCCAAAGGTTTGCGCCTATCACAACAGCCCCAGTGACCCCTTCTCAAGGTACGATACAGCCAATTCCTTTTGCACAATGGGGGTTGGATATTCTAGGGCCTTTTCCATTAACTACGGGCCAACGAAAATTCCTATTAGTCGCCACCGACTACTTCACAAAGTGGATTGAAGCAGAACCTTTAGCTACAATCACAGAAAAGAAAGTCGAGGCGATGGTATGGAAAGACATTATCTGTCGATTCGGAATCCCACGCATCTTAAATGTCGACCATGGGAAGCAATTTGATTGTAATGCCTTCCGCGAATTCTGTAAAAGCCTCAGCATTCAGCTAAGGATTCTTCGGTGTCATATCCTCAAGCCAAAGGACAGGCCGAAGTCGGTAATCGGACTATTCTTCATGGGCTGAAGACCAGGCTAGACAAAGCTAAAGGGGCATGGGTGGACGAATTACCTAGTGTTCTATGGGCATATCGTACCACCAGTCGTGTGTCGACTGGAGAAACGCCGTTCAGTCTCGTATACGGCGCTGAAGCACTGATCCCCGTGGAAATTGGCACACTATCACCCAGAATGGTACCCTTAGTAGAAGAAGAGAATTCACATGCACTAAGGGAAAACCTCGACTTACTTGACGAGCATCGAGAAGCCGCGGCTATTCGATTGGCATCCTATCATTAAAGGGTGGCCAACTACTATAATAGCCGGGTGAGAGACAGACCAATGTCTGAGGGAGATCTAGTGCTCAGAAAGTCACACATCACCAACGCTTTGAGAGAAGACGGAAAGTTTAGAGCCAACTGGGAAGGTCCATACCAAATCAGAAGGAAGATTGGGCCCAACACCTGTATCCTGGAAACTCTACAAGGAAAGAAAATAGGGAAAACATGGAATTCAAATCACTTAAAACCGTATTTGAATTAATCACTATATTTTCTTTCTTGAACGTTATAATCTCATATTTTTTGCTATCACAAGATACTATTATTGTCATACGTTTCCAGCTGTTATATATCTAAATTCTGTGACAGGAATCGTAAGAGCCGTAAGAGCCTGAGGCGCTATGCGTCACTGTGGCCAGGCGTATAATCAGACGAGCCGTAAGAGCCTGAGGCGCTATGCGTCACTGTGGCCAGGCGTATATTCAGAAGAGTCGTAAGAGCCTGAGGCGCTATGCGTCACTGTGGCCAGGCGTATATTCAGAAGAGCCGTAAGAGCCTAAGGCGCTATGCGTCACTGTGGCCAGGCGTATATTCAGAAGAGTCGTAAGAGCCTGAGGCGCTATGCGTCACTGTGGCCAGGCGTATATTCAGAAGAGCCGTAAGAGCCTGAGGCGCTATGCGTCACTGTGGCCAGGCGTATATTCAGAAGAGCCGTAAGAGCCTGAGGCGCTATGCGTCACTGTGGCCAGGCGTATATTCAGACGAGCCGTAAGAGCCTGAGGCGCTATGCGTCACTGTGGCCAGGCGTACAATCAGAAGAGCCGTAAGAGCCTGAGGCGCTATGCGTCACTGTGGCCAGGCGTATACTCAGACGAGCCGTAAGAGCCTGAGGCGCTATGCGTCACTGTGGCCAGGCGTACAATCAGACGAGCCATAAGAGCCTGAGGCGCTATGCGTCACTGTGGCCAGGCGTATAATCAGACGAGCCGTAAGAGCCTGAGGCGCTATGCGTCACTGTGGCCAGGCGTATAATCAGACGAGCCGTAAGAGCCTAAGGCACTATGCGTCACTGTGGCCAGGCGTATAATCAGACGAGCCGTAAGAGCCTGAGGCGCTATGTTTCACTGTGGCCAGGCGTATAATCAGACGAGCCGTAAGAGCCTGAGGCGCTATGCGTCACTGTGGCCAGGCGTACAATCAGACGAGCCGTAAGAGCCTGAGGCGCTATGCGTCACTGTGGCCAGGCGTATAATCAACGAGCCGTAAGAGCCTGAGGCGTTATGCGTCACTGTAGCCAGGCGTACAACCAACGAGCCGTAAGAGCCTGAGGCGCTATGCGTCACTGTGGCCAGGCGACAAAAATATAAAGGCTGTAAAAACTGAAGACACACTTGCGTCATAGTAATCACGCCTCAGAAAACGATATGTTTATACGAAAAACTCTTTCTGAAAATATATCTTTCTATCAAGAGTTGGGGAGCATACACGAATACATTCAAAACAAATATGTACAAGCAAAATAAACAAACAGACAAAGGATGATAAATGATAAATAGAGAAGTAATGCGATACAAAGCATGAACAAAACTCTGGATTTCATTTCATTCAAAAAATCATTACAAGTAGATCTTTAGTAGATCTTTACGATTACATCTGACAAAAGTATAAAATCAAAACAAAATGACAACAGAATACTTGAAAAGAAAAACAAAAACAAAAACTCAATCTTCAGGAGGAAGCTGGAGATCAGCTGCAGACGGACCCTCGCTCCCTAAGGACTGCTGACCCTCCTCACCGTCCAAGTCAAGAAGAGCGCCAATAGGCTCGGGAGCATCGCCCAGGTCCGCGGGCTCCCAAGGACCGGTGAGGTTGGCTAGATCATCCTGGGCAGTCCTCTGGAAAAGCTCGTCCGCTGGTTCTGCCCCGGGTTCATATTTAGTCCAGTCGGGAGCCTCAAACAGCATCGCCTCGTCTGTGTACTGGAGCTCGGGGAATTCCTCTCCTTCCCTATGCTTCTCTAACCATGACCGAGCAAGGTAGAATCCGTATTTCACGTAGGGATTCGAGAAATCCCCCTTCCGCCTTAAGCAATCCTTGGAAAGGCGGTACTCCTTCACGGCCTCTGCCCGTATGCTATCAATCTCCACTCGGGTCAGTACAGGAGTAGCTTGACTTTCTAACTCGGCAACGCGATGCTCGAGCTCCTGATTACGAGTGAGCAAGGACCCGTAGTTGGACTGCATACGATCCAGCTAGGCATGGGCCTCCTGAAGATCCTCGTGGAATTTACTTGATCGGGCCGCCTCGACGGTAAGATCCCCCTTGGCCTGGTCCAAATCCTGCCGTGCCTTTGAGAGCTGCTCCTCTAAATTCCGTACCACGTCCGGAAGTTTGGACAAGTTGTTGACAGTGTTCGATAGCTCCATAACCTTGTCTTTTAACTCCCGGATTTCCTTATCGGCTCGCTCCCGATAGGCCCGGTGTTGAGCGTTATTGGCCACGGTCCTCTGAGCCAGCTGCAAAGAAATACAAAAAGTCAAACTCAAAAGCACAGCAAAAAGAGGTTAAACAAAGGGGAACATAAAAATTACCCTTATCGCCTCCATATCAGCCAAGTCCTCTCCCTCCGGATAGTTCCTGAATATTCTAGCCTCGTCCCTTGGGAGAATAGTAGCCCAACTCAGTCGAGAAGCTACCCCGGGAGTATCCAAGGTATCGTTGTCACGAACTCCCAGGTAAACCCAAAACTCGACCCCCCTCATGATAAAACCACCGTCCACAGGGTAGGACCTCTCATCTATGGGGCCTACCCTCGGGAGAATTGGCCTAGTCGCCATCGATGCCTCGACATACAAGCGCCTCCGGTTCTTTCGCTGGGACGGAATTATGTTGCACTCAGTGCGCTCTTCGGAGCGAGACCGTCCATACGAGCCGGATGCTCCCCGTGAAGAAGAAGGAACTCTTCCCCTATCCCGAGAGGGATCCCTTTGTTCCGGGGGAGGAGGAGGCATCGTTGGCCTAGAAACGGGAGGTGTCCGAGCCCGAGGCAACTGAGAAGGGACCGGTGCCTCGCTACGAACATCGTCAGCTACACGCGGCCTCTTCCTGGTGGGAGCACTAGATGGACCGGCCTTTGATGTTTGACGCGCTAAGGATCTTCGAAAGTGACTCATTTCTGCAAAAAAGAAAGAAAACAAATAAGTGGTCAAACACTGATCAAAAACAGTAAGCAGTAAAAGGAATAAAAGGTTACCGTCAGGAGAATCAAAATGCTCCTGAAGGGACTCTATATTTATCGTGTCGTCGTCAGGGAGCACCATGAAAGTTGAACCGAACCCTTCCCAGCCAGTCAGGTCAGCTAAAGGTTCGCTACCAGAACTAGACTCTACATTGGTGCTCCCTATGTCTTCTTGTGGCCTAGGAGGGTCGGGGTTCAACTCAGGAGAAATTGAAGGTGGAGGATCAGAAGAAGGAACAGAAGGGCCGACAATAGGGATAGGACCCACGCCCCAACCAGCTAATATCAAATTTTCATTTGATAAAAGGCTGTCAAGGCTAATGGGTCTATCCACCAATAACCTATCGACGTCTGAGGCCAGCTGTTCTCTAAGAGTAGCAATCCGGGGGCCCTTGGGGATTTCACGCCTAGTCTCCCAGCGAGTAGGAAAATCCAGGCCCCCAGGCATCTCCACAACAAGCCACTCCGATTCAAAACCGTGGAGCTTATTAGCAGATTTTTCGAATAACCTGTTCTCGAATCCCGGCATATACACCCGCTGAAGTGAGTAAGGGACTAGACCGGGGCTACCTCGAAATCTGAAAAAGACATCGAGAAGGGGAAGAGATGGAGAAACGCCCCTTAGGTGGCAATGCACGGTAAAACCTATTAACTGCATCCATGCGTGAGGATGCAGCTGTCCGGGGGCAATCCTATGAGTCCTAAGGCAAGAAGCCCCAAAGTCGGACAACGGGAAGCGGAGTCCTAATTCTAAAGCTACCCTAAAGATAACTACCCCGTCAGACACACGACGTATGTCACTTTCCTGAGGGGTTGGAAGTCTATAGGAGTATCCCTCGAGCAAAGGAAACCTAGATACTAGGTCTTGGACGTCGGCTTCCTTCAAAGTCGACTTGACACCTAGGTCTATTTGTTTTCCTATACCATGGCCAGCCATTTTAGAAGTTCGGGGGAAATCAAAAACAATTATGGACGACAGAGTTTGCCTAAAAGGAAGACAACAAAAGAACGGGCGACACAGTTTCAAGATCTGGCGGTAGACTTGCGACACTGTGACGTCACGCGGCAGAGTTGCGGCAAAGTTGCGGCAGAGTTGCGGGAGAGTTGCGACAGAGTGCGAGAGAATCTGCGGGAGAGTGGTCTTCGCGAGAGAACTCAATAGCGATTGTGACAGCAGGGACCCAGTATATATAGGCGCACGGCTGTGCCACGCCCGCGCAAGGATCCGCCCCGACCCGGAAAAAGCAAATCCGGACCCGGATCCTCTTTCGCAGGAAAAATTCCTACCAAAGAGTGGGGAGCAATTGATGGTGGTCCTATCATCAAAGTCCGCGTGTAGAAAGATTGACCAACCAGATACCGCCACGTGTCAAACACAAGATAAGCCACGTGGCTGTTACAGCGACAGAGCTCCATGCGGCAGAGTAGCTTGACATGCGACAGAGTCTCGAGGCGATAGATACTCTATCGCGTAGGCTTTGTGCGGCACTGTATGTCGCTACAGACCTCTACCGCATACTCTGCTACAGACCTCTACCGCATACTCTGCTACAGACCTCTACCGCATATCCTGTGACAGACCTATGCCGCCAGCTCTGCGACAAAACTCTACCGCGTGGACCGCAGTAGAGGTCCACACATGAACTCTGCCGCCATCCAGACTCACCCGCAGGTTGTCTAGCCCGAAACGCGACAGAGTGCTCAATGACTCTGTCGCGGCCAGACATGTGCCTGGACCTCAGCTCGAACCGACTCGGAAGAAACTTATAAATACCTCAGGTGAGCTCTCAGAAGAGGAGGACAACACAGAAAAAAAGATAAGACTCTAGATTCTGAAAAACACAATTCTCTTCCCCATATATACAAAACTTCAGTTTTCTAACTTAATCATCGGAGTGCGCGTGCAGGGACAAATCCCTGCGCCATCTGATTCTTGTTGTTTTTGCAGAATATACGAAGAACACGTGGAAGAAATCCCATCGACGTCACATTTTTATCGTTAGCGCAATCTGAATACGTGGAAGTTGTAATCCCGTTGTTGTTTTACCAGGCAACATCAATAAGTTAGATTCTGAAAGAGATAAGGATTCATTAGATGCGATGGGGAAGAATGGATGATAATAAGCTACAGATAGGTCTTGGATTCCGGGACTTCTCGGACTTCAATGATGCACTTCTCGCAAAACAAGCTTGGAGGATGACAGCTCATTCGGATGCTTTCTGCGTAAAGTTCTTTAAAGGATTATATTTTCCTCATTCTTCTGTTCTTGAAGCATAAAGGCGCTCAAATGCCTCTAGGGCCTGGAAGAGTTTGTTCAGAGGCATCGAGGTTTTCAGAAAAGGGTCATGGTCAAATATTGGCAACGGTAGGAATACTCTCATTTAGTAGGATAAATGAGTGTCTAACCTGCTAAATTTTAAAATTTCCTGTCCTCAACATCATGGGACAGGGTCTTCCTTAGTTTCTCACTTGATCAATTTTGGTAATAGGTCCTTGAAGATGATGTTTTTCGAAGGCTGTTTTCTGATGAGGAAGTCAAAGCTATTTTTAAAATTCGTATCGGTTTTCTAGAAAATCATGATAAGCGCATATGGCACTTCTCCAAAGATGAACAGTAGAGTGTCAAATTTGGTTACTGTCTTATTCATTGCAACTATAAGACTCCTAGAGAGACGGAGAGTAGTCAAGGAAGCCATGCTTCTGATAAAGGCTGAAGGGGAATTACGAATTGTAAGGTTACTCCAAAAATTAAGAATTTTGTTTGGAGGGCCTGTCATAATGCTATCCCAACAGAAAAAAAATGTTTCTTCGTCATCATTCTATCGAGAGACACTGCAGAAGGTGGGACCTTGAAGTGGAATCTTTATAATACATTTTTTTTTTGTCCTTTCGCCCACGCAGTTTAGAGAGCATCTGGCTTTAGTTATTGTCCAAGGCAGGACAGATTCAATGACTTCAATAGCTAGTGGACTGAAGTTGTTTCTGTTTTTCTGAATTTTGATTCTGTAAATTGTATTGATCTTATCTGCTGTTTGTGTTGGAATTTACGGAAGGTGCGAAACCTCTTCCTGTTTCAAGGCATTATAGGGGACCCAATTCAAATATGGATGCATGCCTTAAATGAACTTACGGAGATGCTGGAATTTCTTTTTCCCCTTGGTTGAAAGAAAGGAGGGTAACTATGGTCATGTGTCACATTAGCAATGCCCAACATGCTCTTTTATCAAGATTAACTGTGATGCATCTTTCAACTCAAAAGTTTCAAAGGCAGGGATTGCTGCTTTATGCCGTGATGAGTTTGGCCGGATCATTAATGGCTCCCATACTCTAGTCAAGCATAGAGCGTTGTTGTTGCTGAAACCTCAATCATGAGGTTGGCTTGCTTTTTTATTCTTCACAATTGTTGGTCAAAAGTTATTATTGAGTTGGATAATTTTAGTCTCGTAAAAGGCTTTGATGATGTAAGCGCCTTGAGGAGTTAGGAGATGATGGCCATTGAGGAGTACATTTTTCAGTTAATTAAAGATGATAATGATGTATCTTTTAATCTTATTTCTAGGGAAACCAACAGAACAGCTGATACGGTGGCAAAACATACCAAAATGGGCTGCAATCCCCTAGACTGGATTTCAACCCACCACTTAGTCTTTATTCCCTTTTGTGATTATCTTGTTTGAGATGTTTCTCCTTTTATTCAATGGAAAAAAAAAAAGAGCTAGGGAATTGAGTTGGATGATTTAAAAGTTTAAAAAGGCACAAGTATTTCCTAGTTACATCAGATGCCCCAACTTCAAGCTAACATATGTTATAGAGGAAATAGGGTTTACATAACTATTCCTTTGGTCACTTATAATTAATCTTCAAATTTAATCATAGAATTAAAAGCTGAGATTTTGCATACTTGTTATTAGGTTCACAGGAGAGGAGGCAATGTTTTTCGGTGCATAAAAACTTTTCACAAATGCCTTACGGCTCTTGAATATAAAACTGTAGATTAATCAATATTAACCAACGATTATTGTTGCAATTTCAAGTGTAAAATATTGGATATATATATATATATATATATATATATGGTTTATGTTGAAAGACCATGCATGAAATGGCTAATTGACCTAGGCTAGCAACTTGCACGATTATTATAAATGAAGCATTAACAACTTGATGTTTGGTCGCGTCCTAGCTACCTAGACGTGTAAACCACAAGTGCACGGATCGCACAAGTAATAACAGAAATTGAGTCTCAGATTATTGTTCTACAGAGAATACAGTTAGCTTAATTAAGTACCAGTTAATTTTATCCTAAATATATCCTAGCAAATTATGAGATTAAAAAGGGTGACCTACAAATATTAATTTGAAAATACTGGAAGACAATAAAAATAATGAAAACTATAAAATAAATAAAATAGAGCAAAAATTACTTACAGAGCTCCAAGCAAATAAAAGAGATAATCTGCAAAAGAAAAATATTGAAACTAGAATTAATTAGTGTGAATAAACTAAGATGCAAATATAAGAGAATGTAGAATAAAATGAATAAAGTTAGAAAATTATAATATGAAAATAAAATTGCATGTATTTAATCTAATGCAAAATAATCTTACCTAGAGTCTAATGAAATAAAATTCAAATAAAAATCCTAAAGATTCCCTAAGTATAATTATAACCCTAAATGCCTAAATTGGTAACCCTACTTTATATAAAGCTATAGATAATTACTAAATTAACAAAATGCCTAAATTTAAAATAAAATATACTCTAATTGATGCATGAGAAATAAAATATAATTTTTTTACCACTAAACTACTAATAATAAATTTTCAACTATTGCAACTAAAGCAATTTAAAAAAAAAAAAAACAACAATCCTACCACGTCATCCAGTGCCATACTCAGGCCACGAGTACGCTCTTCCCAGCATACAACTCTACACTGCCCAAGCCTTGCACCAGTTTTAGTCCAACAGCAAGCCATCTATGCACATCATCTGCCACCCACGTCGTCAGAACCTGCTTCAGTTGCAGACCTGCCCTATCCTGCTTAGGTTTTGCACCAGCCCAAGTCGCAACAAGAGTCCTCGCTACCATCTCCTGCTTCATTTGTCTTCTACAGCCACGCCAGCACCAAATCCTGCCAACTGCTGCCACGCTCAGTAGAATAGAGCACACCAGGAAATGCCCAGCAAATGAGAGCAGCAGCAGTCCAGCCTCCTGCACTAACACCGACCAGCTTTGTCGCAGCTCTCGACAGCATACAACAGCAAGGGGCAGAACAGAATAGTAAAGCACGAGCTTGAAGAATTGGCAATGCAAAACAAGAAATAAAATAAAACAAAGCAGAAGTTGTTAACTTATAAACTTAAAGCAGTAAATATAAAACAGAAAATGTAAAATGGAATGAAACCAAGAGCCAAAGAAAAGAAAAAAATATGAATAGTAGCTGAAACCATAAAACAGAGCAGAGCAGAGGATGAAAATTTTCCACTGTCACCGCCAGGTACGGACCAGCCTCCACATTCTGTCCACAAGCCATGCCATCTTCATAATTGCCGCACACAGTCAAGACAAGCCTCCTCGCACCTCCAGCAGCTGCTTCCAGTGTGCATTCAAGTTGTAGCAACCATTAACATCGCTTCAGCCCCAATTTCCAACCTACAGTAGCAATGTTGCCAGTAGCCACATTCACGTCCTGCACTGTTCTGCACCTATTTTCAGCAACTTCCAACGGCCGACCAGAGCAACACAGGCTCACACCTCTCTTATCACTGCCATGTACAGCCAGGAACAAGAACGATGATGCAATTGATTGCTTTTAAATTTAAACTAAAGCTTAAGTTAAAGAGAACTCAGAACAATGGACGAAAAAAAATCAGTAAACATCTAAGACCAAAAGAACCTGCAAACCCGGATAATGCAAAAGTTCAAATAGTGAGCAAGCTGAAACAACCAACAATCGAGAGTGAGAGAAGAAAAACAAATTGAAAGTAACTTTGTTCTCTTACAAAGAAATACAAATCTTTTTAATATATGCGATGCAAGTAGAAACATCTGTCACCAAGCTCTATGTAAGAACATAAAAGAAAAACCAAAAACTATCATAAAAGAAAAAGGCAAAAATTGAGACTAAAGAAAGGCAAATGAAACTTTTTCATAAAAGAAATTTTAAATGTGTCAAAAATAATAGCAAAATGGAAACTTGCAAACCAAGAGCCAATGGTTGTGAGACCCCGTATAGGTTTAACCTTGAACATATGTAAATGAATTTATAAGTATGATGAGGTACTAGTAATGTGAAGCATATGTGATATAAAGTCCATAAGATTTATGTACACGCTTGTAATAAGAGTTGTGATGTACATACAAGTTGCATTAAATAGGAATATGAAGAAATGGACTTTGATATATAATGAATGTGAGTGGAATGGAATATGAGTATTGGAGTAAAATGGAATAAAATTGCATAAGTTATGCACTTCCATTTAGTTATATATTGTATATATTTGGTTATACAAAGATTTTTCACAAGTTTTAATATGTACTAAGTGTGATTGGATGCCATTTTCAAGTCTCAATGAGGGATGAATGAGGAAATGACTATAGCAGCAAATTAAGGAGGCTTTGAACGAAGTTGCTGTAGAAAACTGCAGTAAAATCTGGAAATATAAATGACAGATCGATCTCATGGGATGAGAGATCGATCTAGAAGAGCCAAAATGACCTTATTTGGAACTATGAGACGAGACAGATCGATCTACAATGGAGTCAAATCGATCTGCTAGACATTCTGTAATGAGAAGATCGATTTTAAGGTAAGAGGATCGATCTCCTTAACTTTCTGTTTGAGAATAGATCGATCTCCTTAACTTTCTGTAAAGAGCAGATCGATCTCCAAGAGGAAAAGTGCCTTCGACAGATCGATCTCATCATGGAAGAAGATCGATCTTGTAATGGTTGTGTTTGATAAAAAGGACTACCAAACCTTGCAGAGATCGATCTCCACAAGGGCCAGATCGATCTCATGTCTCTGCATCTATAACAAAGGGCTCGAGATTTGACTGAAAACTCAGAACTCTTCCCCTCCCAAACCTCACCTGCCATTTTCTCTTAAGATCCAAGCTTCCTCACTCTAAAAATCACTACTTTGCAGTCGAAATCTAAAGGAGCTCAAGAAGGGAAAGTTGTTTCTTGAAGCAAGGAGAACAACATACCCAAAAATCTCACATTGGTGTGATCAAGAGAAGGAGTTGTAGCTACCACAAGTTTGACTAAGTGAAAGGGGTAAGCTCTTCAACCTTCAAGTTTCTAAATATGGTTTCTAGGTATTTTTGGGTTGAATGAGATGTGAAATGTTGATTTGAAAGATGAATGTATTGATAGGTGAGTAGTATTAATGGAGATTTATAAAGAGAAAATCCATAGAAAAATGATGGAAAGCTTTATAGATGATAAAATGATGTTAGTGGAAAGGTGAAATGTGATTTGAAGGATTTGAGGAGTATGAATAGATAAATAGAAGACAATGTGTATGTTTAGTAGATGAAAACAGAAAATAACTTGATGATTGTACGTGTAGCTCGGAAGAATGTGGAACACGGCTAACCCGGATCGCAAACGGAGTATACGTGACAAAGGAAATACGTGTACGATTCGAGGTAAGGGACTGTGTTTTAGCTATAGAGATGTTCGTGCATATTTTACGGCAATTTCGTAGATATAATACTAGAATTAGTACGATACTACGATTCTATGAAATGATATGGAAGCATTAAATGTATTATGATATATATGTATTGAGAAATGGGATAGGGTATGGAAATAGCATGATATGCATGTTTTCAATGTTTTTCTCAATTTTGTATTGATGTTGATGATTGAGAAATGATGATGATAGGTTGGTTGATTTTACATGTTCTAGTATGGAGAGACATGTTGCATAAATAAACATGTTTTGAGTTTTAAAAAGAGAAAATAGCCACCTATCAGATTTGAGATGAGATTTGGTGTTAGAGCTCTAGCTCACACCCGTTTTAATGACTTTGACTATGTGCTGGAGTGTTAGTTCGCACATGTTTCTATGCTTTTGATGTGTCATGCCGGAGTTTAACTCGCACGATGGTTTTGAGAAAAGTGCTGGAACTTTACTCGCACTTGTTATACTGAGTTGAGGTAAACCTGGGGGTTTGGGACCCAAGGGGATGCCAGTCGACGACCTTTGAATGGGCTGGGCCTTAACAATAGCTCGTACCGCGCTGGAGCCTTGCGATGACTGTATGTCACGCTGCTTGCTCGCCTAGTATATGAGACGTGGTTCAGGATGAAAAGTCCATTGGAGTTGAAGTATGGACTTGAGTCCACGGTCGTACGTAGTACTATGTAGTTATCCGTTGGTATCGTGTAGATGACACATGGCGTACCTTATACCGTGAGTATATGAGGAGATGAGGTTGATTGAGATGAGCCGGAGGGTAAGACTGAGCCATCCCCCTTCAGGCGAAGTGATGCCCTGTGCACACCTGATCAGTGAGGCCTGAGATCACTGACTATGGCCATATGTCGTGGATATTTGATTGTCGAAAATTTCATACCTGTCTCAGAGACTCGGGAAACAAATACAACTCAAAAAAGAAAGAGATTTGAGGAAAAGATATGATTGAGAAAGTAAAGAGATTTTGTGTTTTGATAAATCTCTGATTTAAACACTTGTGTCGTGAAGGCATTGTTTTATGAATCATGTTTTAAAATGGAAGCATGACATATATGATTTACATGAAAATGCAAATGAAAAATGTATGTTTAAAAGCATTTTCGTATAATAATTTCATTTATAATGAAAGCATGGTTTTGGTTTATACATGCATGGGTTATGTAGGTAATACGATATCTACCTACTAGCATTCATTTCCTTACTGAGCTGTGGTTTACTCATCCCACTACTTTCCCCCTCCAGGTACTAATAAGTAAGAAAGCAGTAGTCTTTGGATCTCTTTTGCGTTGGACAGCTCCCATCAATTGTAAAGGTATAAGAACAGTATACACAAGCATATTTTGTATCTATCTTGTCGTATCGCACAGTTATATCTTGGAATTGTAAACAGTTTTATGGGGATGATATGTAAGTACATTGTAATTATACAATTCATTTTATGTATCTACACACACTTGGGAGTGTGAATAAAAGTTTTAAATTTTTCGCTCTAAATGTATGAATTTTAGTAATTGCATCGTCTCACAGCCCAACCGTAAATAGTGTTTATATAGATGAGGGACACCTGGAATTGGGGTGTGACAATGGTGGCTGCCTCCACCAACGTGAAGAACTTTAAAATCCCTAAAAGAAAATATAAACTAACCTAAACCTAGTAGCCAATACAAAAAAAAAAAAAACTTTAACCTAAAAACTCTAAAAACTACTCCCCAAAAAATGTTTCATCTTGTTCTATTTATATACATTAAAATGAGGATACAAAAGGAATTTTTAATTCTAGATGAGTTGGTATTGTTTGACCACTTATCTTCGCACCATTGGCTTCAAAGAAGATATTTTCATGTCATTTGTCTTCTTGTCCACTTGGATGTGCAAGGTGGCATGACTTGTGTCTTCCATGAGGTGGTCAATGTGTCCTTTGATCTTATCCTTTAAAGGTGAATAAAATATGAACACTTGGCGTCACATGTGTCCAGAAGAATTGTGACTCATACTGCACGACGAAATGGTAGTGATCCAGTCTCCTTTTTAGCTCATTTTCAGTCTATTTTCTATTGAAATGACTGAAATTCATCTAAATTTAATTTATCTGCAGATATGAAAATTTTAATTAAAATGAGAGATAATTAATAAAATAATATGAGAATTAAAATAATTAATTAAAAAATTAAATATAAATAATTTTATTTTAATAGAATTATCAATGTTGCCATTATGTACTTGGAAAGGGAAGGACCAATAAAGAGTAGTATAGGAATTGGACAGGGCTTTCGTATACATAGATATATGCTAGTCGATGTTGATTCTGATCAATTGCCCTGCCCTCCCTAATCTCTAATTTCCTTACCTAATATGTATGCCCTTCTTTGGCAAGTAAAGTAATACTTCAATCTTATCTGCATCCCTTGGAATTACCAAAATCCCATTTAACGCTTCTGGGAGGGATTGTAACGGCAGATTTCTAAGTCACATGGGCAAGGGACATGGGTGATGCAACAAACACTAACCACACACTGGGTCAACACAAACTTCACCTGCCACAATTTTGAAACTTTCAATTCCATGTCCATGGTAAAGAGTGCTAATACGCTACCCTTCTAGAGTGTCCTCAATGGATTAAAATTATATAAACAGTTCAAGGCTGGTTATGTTGTCAAGTGTCAAGTATTAACATCCATGCAAAGAAATATCAGCCTTGCGGCTAGCGAGTTGGGAGCACAGCTGGTTTGGAGCGTTAGCTCATCTTCTCATTTCTATATTTCCCTATTCTCCCTATCTTTGGCCGTTCTTTCAGTGCCTTCAAATGGAAGTACCCACAAAGGCACAGGATTATAGACACAAGAAAATCCAGTACACGATAAAGACCAAGAAACTTTCCTACTGGTTATCTATGCCGGTTGATGACTTCAGGTTGTTTTTGTGTAAAAAGGCAACTGCTAGCAAATGCATTTTGAAAAATGTGAACTGTGAAGCTAGACCTGGGGAAGTCATGGCAATTGCTGGTCCGAGCGGGGCTGGCAAGACAACATTGTTGGAAGTACTAGCCGGAATGATTCCAATGAGTAGGCTTTCTGGCAATGTTCTTGTAAACAACCAACCAATGGATCCTAGACACTTCCGAAGGGTATCAGGTTATGTTACACAAGATGAAATTCTCTTCCCGCTTCTAACTGTCGAAGAAACACTCATGTATAGCGCTCGTCTCAGGTTGCAAGACGGGCACAACAAGGCTGCGGGCAGAGTAAGAGAGCTACTCAAGGAGCTTGGACTAGAGCATGTTGCAAAAGCTAGAATCGGTGGGGAATCAAATCGTGGCATTTCAGGTGGAGAAAAACGTAGAGTCTCGATTGGTATTGATCTAGTTCATGACCCGGATGTTCTTTTGATTGATGAACCAACATCAGGATTGGATTCAGCATCAGCCCTTCATGTAGCATTGTTGCTGAAATCAATGGCTATGAAACAAGGCAAGACAATTGTTTTAACAATCCACCAACCTGGTTTTCGAATTCTTGAGCTGCTTGACCAAGCTTTGCTGTTATCATCAAATGGAACTGTTCTTCATCATGGATCCCTGCAGCTCCTTGAGCAGCGTCTTCAATTTGCGGGTCATGCCATTCCTCGCCATGTTAATGTTCTTGAGTTTGCCATTGAAATGACAGAAACCCTGGTCATAGACACTGAAGAAAGCGAAGAAGAGGAGAATGCTGAAGTAGAACAAGAATGCGAAGATATTAGAAGAAATCTTGAGCTCAGTCAAGTCAAAGAAACCAATATTTGTTACGCCAACCCTCAGTTCAAGGAGGTTATGATACTAGGTCGGAGATTTTCCAATAACATATACCGAACAAAACAGCTTTTCGTAGCAAGAACAGTACAAGCAGTAGTTGCTGGAATTGTGCTTGGCACTATATTTATGAATGCAGCTAGTGATTCAATGAGATTTAAGTTACAAACACAAATTGGCTTTTTTGCCTTCAGCCTTACCTTCCTGCTGTCATCCACAACAGAAGGACTACCAATTTATTTGCAAGAGAGAAGAATTTTGATGAGAGAAACCTCAGGGGGAGCTTATAGAATCTCTTCTTATGTCATATCAAACACTGTTGTATTCCTTCCTTTCCTGTTAATTGTGGCTCTGCTCTACACCTTCCCCGTATACTGGCTCGTAGGACTGAGGAGGGAAATCAATGCATTTCTTTATTTTTCACTGGTGGTCTGGATGGTTGTTCTAATGTCAAATTCTTTCGTGGCATGTTTCAGTGCCCTTGTTCCAAATTTCATCATGGGAACATCTCTGATCGCTGGCCTCATTGGATCCTTTTTCCTATTTTCTGGCTATTTCATATCAAAAGAAGACATACCAAAGTATTGGATTTTCATGCACTACTTGAGTTTGTTCAAGTATCCCTTCGAGTGCTTTATGATAAATGAGTACGGAGGAGAGAGGAGCAAGGAGAGATGCCTGAAGATTGTGGAAGGTGAGTGCTATCTCTATGCCAAAGAGTTTTTGATGCATCAAGGTCTTAAAGAGTCACAGAAATGGAGTAATATTGTTGTCATGTTGAGTTTCATTATTGGGTACAGATTTCTGAGCATTTTGATTTTGAGTTACAGGTCCTATAGAACAAAATGTTGAGAATTAGACTTGAATATCTTCTTGTTTCCTTCTGCATTTCTATTTAGCATCACAGAAATCTTTTCATGATAATTAACATAACTTTACACATGCACCACTATATCTTCCCCTTCACTTTAGCTGTTCAAAGTGCAAACAAATGAATTTCAACTCAAACTACACCTGTACTTTCGCAATGTGTATGAATTCAGATTAATCAATTAACAAAATATGGTTCTAGTTACACCTCTAACATGTAGCCAGCTTAGTGCGCAAGTTTACTCAACACCGTATTAGATACATGGCTCTCCATATCATCAACTGAAATTTCAAAGATATTATCACTATCAATAAATTTTTTGCTAGTTTTGAAACAATTCTCCTTGCAATAACTAGTAAGAACTTCAGGTTACAAAGAAGAATCAACCTGCTACTCATCACATGATTCAATATCCAGTAAACTGCAATGCAGAATTACATAGGACACACACCATCCAAGCACTTCCAGTTTTCCATATTAACATGAACTTCACTCACATCTCCAGAAGAAGAAAGGAAGGAAGAAGAAGTAATATCATGTATTTCAGACAGCCATCACACTTGGTCAGGGTTCTATTTCCTAATAGTAACAGAGGAGGATGGCAGTGTGGAACAGGGAGGGTGATTGTTATACTATGTCATAGTTGTGTTAAACCTGAAGGGGAAATACTTTTACCACGCTGATGACTACTAGAAAATGGGAGAGGGGCAGAAGAAATAGCATCATTCTAGTTGAATAATCCTAAGTATTATCTGGAAAGTATTCCTCTCTATCCAAATTACATCTGATTTAAAAAATTTAACTGCCTTTAAGAATTTTATTTATAGCATGTGATAAATATGTAAGTTCAGATGTTAGTTCATGTAGTCTATCTCAATTTATTGAGATAGAAGACTCTGATGATGATGACGATGATGATGCTGATTATACCATATAATAAACTCAGCTAGCAATACTCCAGATAAATAGTTTTCACGAGCTCACTATTCTACGGATGATTTAGGGGGTTTATCAGCTACAATGTTGAAGAACAGGCAACTTATCTCTCCCTTCATAGCGTGGATTCCAAACAAGCAACAGTGCCTATTCCAAAGTGGTCCTACCATTCTAAATCAAAGGAGCTCCAGGAACAGCTTTGATAGTACCAACTGAAAAATCAGCAAGGAACTTAACTTTCTATCCTGGCTTCTGGGTTTCATTACATTGTTGATAGCATTGGTAGTGAAATGATTATAATATTGCTTAGACAAGCGTTTGATGCAAAAGAATACCAACTTTTTGACCGCTAAACGTGACATCTTCGGAACAGAAAAAATTAAATATTAATTACTGCTCACGCCTAACATTAAATAGGTCAAGTTAGAGCAACCTACATTGTTCAACATCGAAAGGCTACTAAAGCAATGCAGTTGTGTTGCATTACATTTGAAATCAGGGCCAGGCCTCAAACTAATCCACAGTTAGTGACAAGAATACACAACTCCAGCACAAAAAAGTAGTTATTGTGATGCCTATATTGCTTGTTCTCTTATGAGTTCCACTCACAAAGCTTGTACATAGGGTAAAAGGATTTGGCAGCACCGCATTTCAGCTTGAACAAGTTTCATTTAGCCTAATGCCAAAATAAGTAAGTTATAACCCTATTCAATTTATGCGAGTTTCTAAAGAAAATAAATATGCTATAACAACACTAGCCGCATGATAGCATCTTCTCAAAAACAAACTGTTGCTTTCATATTAAAGATGGTGACTATTAAATTTGGAGATGATAGAAATTTCTTCTCTACGAAATAAGATGTACCAAAACACCTTAGTCCAATCCTGCATACCTTTTCAAAAGTTTTAGGTTGGACGATTACCGATTGCTTTGTATTCAAATTTAAGCAGAGGAGAAATGTCCACTCATCCAACCACTTTAGAAATTGGTACTAAATATATCCTGCCAGATTTCTGTCCCTTGCCAGCTCCCAAATGATATTATTGATTTTTATGTACCCTTCCACCTGATCCTCAAAAGTGTGGCTTTACCCTCTGGTTTTTTAAAACACAATTTCTAGGTTCCAATACTAACCTTAGAAGCAAAGGACCTCTCATTTCGCCTGCATCTCATGTCTCCTTTAGTGAATACTCCTGATATACATTTATAAGCATTAAATCCTAAATGGGAGAAAGAAGGTAAACATCCCAATATATGCACCAGGAAAATACTTAAACAATACTGACATTGTTCTCTGCTTCTACATCTACTGTGAATATTGTTACATATTAATCATACACAGAGAAACATAAATGAGCTTAAAAACATATAATTTTGGTAAATAATGTCAAATAGATTGATGTTAGATGTGTGGTTTGTTTAAAAACCATATAATTGGCTAGGCTTAAAGAAACCGAACTCAACAAAGAGAAGGTTTCTTTAGATTTCTCTATATAAGTTGTTGCATAAACAATTGTAGAATTATGAGAAAGGCTTACACAGTGAGTGGTAGCAACCAAGGGAGAAAAAGAAAGTTTTGAGCTTTGAGTATTTTTTTTTATTCTATAAAGAGAGAAAGGGGATAGATAAGCTTGTACAACAATTGGTGTATTTTGTTGGGTAGTCTCTTGAAGTGCTAAACTTTGTTTTAGGTCAATTGTTGGAACCTTGAGCTTTGGGCAAAAAGCCTAGGATATTAAAACTTTGTAAGACACTTATTTTTTCATAGTGTATTTTTATTCAGTTGTCCTATGGTTTTTTTTTCTCTACATTAGAGAGGTTTTTTCACGTTAAATTTGGTGTTATTCTACTTTGCGTTGCTTATTGGTTATTATTATTGGCTTGAGATATTACTATATGTTGTTGTGGATATCTTTATTGTGATATTTGTTTCCGCATGTGTATCATTTAAGATCTGACAACTAGTATTAGAGCTCGAGTTTGGTGCTTTGGGATCACGGAAAGAGATACAAGATCTATGTAAAATTGACACTGTCAAATTATTTAATTTGGAAGCCAGTGATTGAAGATTATCTATACTGCAAGGATCTGTATGAACCAATATTAGGTGATTCTGCTAAACCGATAGATATGAAAGATGACGAATGGAGACAGTTAGATAGGAAAACTTTGGGCACCACTAGAAAATGAGTTGATATTAGTGTTTTGCATCATGTTGCGCAGGAGACAAGTGCTTCTTGTGTTTGGAAAAAATTAGTTTCACTGTATGAGAGGAAGACTGCTTTGAATAAAGTTATACTTATTAAGAAACTTGTTACTCTTTAATACAAGGAGGGAAGATATATCTCCAAACACTTGAGTGACTTTCAAGATCTATTCAGTCGGATGCTACTATGAAACTCCAAATGAATGATGGATGATAAATGTGATTATTTGTCACAACCTAAAACCATATATAGGTGCATATGTGAAAGACTTTTCTTTAATAATATGCATTTCACATTTGTCACAGTTTAGATAGATAGCAACTTTTAATATATTTTATAGATATAATCACATCACCAGGTGCATGTAACCTACTTAACTGAGGTCATGGTTCTTTATAATATTCCTATTAACATACCATAAACATTAATTATACAAACCCACAAAATATTCATCCTTAAGCTGCATGTACACAAATATTTAAATTCAAATTACAACCCAAAAACTCAACTTACATCCCAGTAAACATTTACTAGAAAAGTGGTACAATTACAAATTAAAGTTACCTATGCATATACCTCCCGGGTAAAGATGGAAGAACCATGTGAGACTGATGCTCCTCGAAGTAACTTGAAGGTTACTCTTCAATCACCTCTGCAAGCTTCATTGCTAGAAGCTATTACATGAAATTTTTTTAAATGCTTATGTGGGTCCTCTCTTGTAAGACCATGAAAACAAGGTAAGAGATGTATCAAACCAGATTTTAACTCAAAAGGAACATCAAGAGTAGGAAAAACAATGCAAAGAGCTTGTTGATTCATGGTGGCATAGCCAACTCCTTCAGAGTCCTATTATTTGCGTTTTCTATCATGGTTCCTTGTTTCTTCTTCACTTGAAAATTCAAGAACAAGTGTGAGGTGATCTCAGTTAAGGGTGTATCACTAGAAGGTGTGGGTGGTGTGGCACTGTTTACTTGCTTGATTGAAGCAAGTCCCTGATCATTTGGAATCTTCGGCTAGGATCATGCAACTTCAAAAGAAAAACAAAGAGAAAAAAAATAGAACTAAAATTTAAAATAAATAATTTAATTAAACTTACAATGTCCGACGACGGCGCCAAAATTTTGTAAATATCGAATTCACCAAAAAACAATTTCTACACTAGTGAAGTGGAGTTCATATCCATAGGGACTATAAGAATTAAATCAATATTAAAAATCAAAATTCTAGCTAAAAAAAATAAAGGGGGTTTGAGAATATTAAAATTGGTTTTTAGAAGAAAAACTAAGTAAAAAGAAACAATAATGTAAAGAAATCGATTTGCAAGATTTTATAAAATCATCAATTAGCATGAATTTTTATTATTTTGGATTTAAGTTGATAATTGAATTATTAAAATTTCATTGAATTAGCATTCAATCGCAACAAAAAATAGTATTAACATCATATTCTCTTAATTCTTAGTTAATTACAAGAGGAACTCCACTATTAAACCCTAATTACTTAAACTACCTAGAAGAAAATCCCTAGATGTAATCACTACTAGCGTTAAAATCTCTGAAAAATATTGATTGAAATTAACCAATAAAAGTTAACCACCCAAAATTTTCCATCTCTTTTTCTCATTTTCTTCAGTAAATTCTCCAAATCCATTAAATTTGGCGTCCGAAAATTTGATATTTGTATATGCCGAAGTAGCTTTGCAATAACAATTTAATATCAAAGTGCAATAGGCAGAAAAATAAAGGTTACGCCGACAAACAGCAGAAGGATTAACCCACACTAGCTCAGCCCAAAATTTTTTTATGAAAGAATGATATTCTTTGGGTTTTAATATTATTTCCAAAATTTCTTGGCGGCAAATGACACTTGTTTATGATCAAAATGCAATTTGGACGAAGTCAGACATAGTTGTATGCCTGAAGAAAGAGAGGCAGAAAATAGAAAATGTAAAAAAAAGGAAAGAAATAAAACATTTTTACATTTAATTTTATATATAAGAAATTTTAATCTCAGTTATGTATTTAATTCAATATAATGATTAGAAAATTATGTAAAACTTAATTTACACATTTACAAGTGAATGCCTCTCATTTTAAAGTATTTTAAATGATTTAGAGATAAAATGATTTCAAATTTAAATTTTAAACAATTTTACTTAACGGTTGATTAACGAAAAGATTTATTTGTCTTATGAAAAATAAAATTTTAGGGTATAATATATATTTTTTATATTAATAGATTAATATTAAATTAGATACAAACTTCAATAATTTAGATAGAATTTACCCAAACAACTAAAATTTATAAAGAGCTCAAGAACCATATTTAACATTTAGATATAATAATCTAAGGTGACTTCTTGTTGATGAAACTTGATATTTTGTAAATTTACAAACTACCTCAAGTGTAATGGTTTCTAATGGTGATTTACAAAACAAATTGACCACAACCTTCACGAAGTTTAAAGAATTTTTGTTAACAAGTTCTGCTTCACAATTTTTTTGTTTTTTTTGTTTTTCTATCTTTTTTATCTTTTCTAGGTATTTGTGGTGTGTGTCTTTGCAAAATAAAAGGGGAGATAAGGGAAGAAAGCTTGTGTGTGTGCGTGTATATATTTGTATTCTCTTTTTAAAATTATCTTTATATAATAGGCTATGTTTTTTTTGCTTTGCAATTAAGATATGAAATTTTTTTTACTTTTGTAACTAAGTTTCTAAAGCTTAATAAATTATACCACAAAACATTTTCTTAATTAATTTCTAATGTTAACATTGACAAATTGTTTTTTTTTTAATGATCCATTAAATTTTTAACATATTTTTATTTAATTATTAAATCCATATTTATAAATTATTATCTTAACAAAATTTCATGACCATTCAATTATTAAAGAGTTAATTATTCAAAAATTCATATAATTTGTTTTTTTTTATCATTTTCATGAAAGTTTTATTAACGTCATGTATCAAGAGTGGATCGGAAGAAGTAAATGTAAATTTTTTTTTAAAAGTATTTGAATAAAATTTAAATTTTAAAATTATTACTGTTAAAAATTTATTTTTGACTTAAACATAATTAATCTCGTAACAAAAATATATATATATATAATGTTTAATTAAAATTGCCAACTCTATCTACTTGTAGTTGTAGATAAGTAACCGTCGTGTTTAATTAAATTTGCCAACTCTACTTATTGGTAGATTTAAGTAGCCCAGTGGTCACATATCCAACACTAGCAGGGGCAAGGGCCGGCGGAGCAGGCCCACGTCGAAGCTGACTTCTAGTATAAAAGGCTCCGGTAAGATTACCTTTCGCCCTCTCTCTCAGTTGCTGCCCTCTCCGTTTCCGCTGAAGTTGAATCTCTTATTCTGCAATGGCGGCGGCTACTTCCTTCTCTCCTTCTATCTCCACTCCCTCTTCTAATTCTTGCCCCAAAATCCACAAAGCCTCAACTACCCCTTCTAATCTAGGCTTCTTGGCCTCCACTTCCAGATCTTTAAGGTCTCTCAAGGCATCCAGACTCACTACTAGTAATGGCTGCGGCTCAACTCTGGCCTCTCGCATGGTCTCCTTTCCTTCCGTTAAGCCTCAGACTTCTCTCGATTTCGAGACATCCGTCTTCAAGAAGGAGAAAGTTTCCCTTGCTGGCCATGACGAGGTGAGTTTTATTTATTTTTGGTTTTTCATTTCCGATCATTTCGAGGGCTTATTAATTCGGTTCGTGTGTTTCAAAATTTTCAGTACATTGTGAGGGGAGGAAGGGATTTGTTCAAGTTGCTGCCTGACGCATTCAAAGGGATTAAGCAGATTGGTGTTATTGGTTGGGGTTCGCAGGTGATTTTTCTTCAAACTCACCATTAAAAACCTTTTTTCCCTTTAGTAAGTTTTGTTTCGTTTTATTTATGTTTTCGTATCTCAAATCCTTGTAATATTCACTCAGTCGGTTTTGTAATTTTTATTTGGGAATATATCTAATGTAATTTGCTGGTGACGAAGGACGATACAGTGGAATAAGATATATAATACTTTGTACTTTCACAAAGAATGGAATTTTGCTTTTTATAGTTTCTTGTAAGTGAAGTTGTGTGTCCGATTACCTTAAAAGCTTAGGTTGATAGGAAATGGCCCAACCATTATATTTAAATTCTAACATGCCCCTCAAGCTGGAGCCAACTGAATGATTAATTAGAGGCTTGCATGCGAACAAGTGAAGAAATGCAAGCTTGAAGAAAAATTAAAGAACATTGCACAATCCAATGGGCAAAAAGGCACTGGGTGAAAAAATATTGAAACTGCTGTGTATTTTAGGATTCGAACTCAGGGAGCTTTGATATCTTTCTAAATTAGGTACCCATTTATCCTAGAGCTTAAGCTTTTAAGAAAGAGCCCAACTATTATATTTAAGTTCTAATACTGTGTGTGTGTGTATGAAAGACAAAAAGAGAAAACTATCAATGTTGCTGCCTTTTCTGGTTAGACAACATGCAACAAGGGTTGGTGTTGCTATTTCATTGAATATCTTCTCTCTAAGGAAGAATGTGTTTATTTCTTTCTCTTTTTAATTATGTATGAGTCCGATACTGTGAAAATCTTGCTGTATGTTAGCCGTCCTCTAATCTTGGACTGAGTGAAGTATGTGTTTTCAAATCCTTTTCATGTTTACTAACACCTAACAACCTTTTTTAGGGACCGGCCCAAGCTCAAAATTTGAGGGATTCTCTTGCTGAAGCAAAATCTGATATTGTTGTCAAGGTACTGTCTTTAGTTTATTTTCATAGTTATTCTTAGCTGATTAATATACTTTTTATGTGCTGTGCGCTTATGTTGTTGCAACCGAGCAATTCTTTGCTGCTTTTTTTGTTTCTTTTTCTAACATAAACAATTTCAGATTGGACTCAGGAAGGGTTCTCGCTCTTTTGCTGAAGCTCGTGGTGCTGGCTTCTCTGAAGAGAATGGCACTTTGGGTGATATATGGGAAACTATTTCGGGAAGTGATCTTGTGTTGCTGTTGATCTCTGATGCTGCACAGGTTTGTTGAAAATATTTCTTTAGTTTTTTTTTTCTAAACTGCTAATGAAAAGAGGTAGTTATCATTGGTTTTACTTATGTTTTTCTTGTACGTAGAATTTAATTCTATATGATTTTGCAGGCAGACAATTATGAGAAGATATTCTCCCACATGAAACCAAATAGCATCCTTGGGCTCTCACATGGCTTTCTTCTTGGACACTTGCAGTCGATGGGACTTGATTTCCCAAAGAATATTAGTGTAATTGCCGTTTGTCCCAAAGGAATGGGTCCATCTGTAAGGAGACTTTATGTTCAAGGCAAAGAGATAAATGGTGCCGGAATCAATTCCAGTTTTGGGGTTCATCAGGTATGTTTTATTTGTTCTGCATCTTCTATTTCTGATATCCCTTACCTTACCTTTCTTTGTTTACTGTTAAGGCACTGAGTAATTTCTGTGTGCACAGGATGTTGATGGTAGAGCCACTGATGTTGCCTTGGGGTGGTCCATTGCCCTTGGATCTCCTTTCACCTTTGCTACTACTTTAGAGCAGGAGTACAAGAGTGACATCTATGGGGAGCGGGGTAAGTAGTTTTTCATGCACATCTTCTGCAACGGCGTTTTATGCTTTTTCTTTCTTGTTTTCTTCTTTTCCCCTCAACTTACTGTGCTTGACAAGTTTTATATGTGGTTTCTAGGCATTCTACTTGGGGCAGTTCATGGAATTGTGGAGTCTTTATTTAGAAGATACACAGAAAATGGAATGAGTGAGGATCTTGCTTACAAAAACACTGTTGAATGCATTACAGGAATTATATCAAAGACCATCTCAACACAGGTTGCCCTTTGTATCCAGTTTCTGGAACCTCTCTATTTCCTCAGCTTATCTATTTCTTTTCTCTTTTGCTTTACTCCTGTTGATGCACTCACACCCATTTGTGAAAGTGTTTGTATTTATTTACTTTGTTCTATTGTTTTCCTTTAACAGGGCATGTTGGCCGTGTACAATTCCTTGTCTGAAGAGGGAAAAAGGGAATTTGAGACTGCATATAGTGCATCTTATTACCCATGCATGGATATACTGTATGAATGCTATGAAGATGTAGCCAGTGGGAGTGAAATTCGCAGTGTTGTCTTGGCTGGGCAACGCTTTTATGTAAGTATTTTCTGTCTTCTGCTGTCAATACTTCAACTTGTAATGAATATGGTTTCCTCATTAAGGCTTAATATGCCCTTATCATGCAAGTATTTTCTGTCATCTGCTGTCAATACTTCAACTTGTAATGAATATGGTTTCCTCATTTAGGCTTTAATATGCTCATAATTATCCATATATAGTTTATGGATTTCTTTGCACCTTAGACCTGTAAGATACATTTTCTGTTTTGCATTGTTTTACAGGAGAAGGATGGTCTCCCAGCTTTCCCAATGGGGAAAATTGATCAAACACGCATGTGGAAAGTTGGTGAACGAGTCCGAAAGGTACGACCGGCTGGTGATTTAGGGCCATTATATCCATTTACGGCTGGTGTCTATGTGGCCTTGATGATGGCTCAGGTATGATGCTTTTGCAGTTCAGATATTGAAAATTTGTATACCTTTTTTGGCCTTTAGGCCAAATATCAAGTCTAGTGTTCCTATTAATTTAACATCTAATGACCTTTGAGCGGACAGGTTCACACGCAATCATATGAGTTCTGCATATAGGTTAAATTAAGAGAGAAAAATTTGAAACAGAATGTCTCTAGTTCTGAAGAGTATTTAAGTACTCAAAAACAACGTGATTATTTGTAATGATGCAATAATGGTAGTAATATGCTTTTTTCTTCAGTCATGCCAAATCAATTACAGCGATCTAGATTATCAAAAATATTACAGATAAAAAATACTATGCATCTTTAAAATATTGACAGGTTTAAGAACTAGTTTTGACTTGGTGCTGGTATAATGATCCGTCTATACTGGTTTGAATAATTGTAGATTGAGATCTTGAGGAAAAAAGGGCACTCGTACTCTGAGATCATCAATGAAAGTGTGATAGAGGCAGTAGATTCTTTAAATCCATTTATGCATGCTCGTGGAGTTTCCTTTATGGTTGACAACTGCTCTACAACAGCACGACTGGGATCAAGGAAATGGGCCCCTCGGTTCGATTACATCATTACCCAACAGGCTTTGGTAGCAGTGGATAAAGGCACTCCCATCAACCAAGATTTGCTCAGCAACTTCCTGTCGGACCCCGTGCATGGTGCCATTGAAGTCTGTGCTCAATTGAGGCCCACAGTTGACATTTCAGTGCCCCCAGATGCTGATTTTGTGCGACCAGAGTTGCGTCAATCTGGCAATTGAGCCTTAGAATCTCTGAACTTGAGCGGCAACTATTTATATAGGTTGTTTGAGGCAAAACTTGCTTGAATTGAATGTATGAGTGTAGTTTTATCTATATGTGTTGTGCTAGTCTTCGACTTTTATATAATTGTAGGACCAAAACCATCCTCGTGTTCGTGTTGACAAAATGGGGCATAATAATGTATTTTCTTGCTGCTCTCAAGTTAGCAATGTCTGAATTCTGATCCATCTACTTCCTCGATTCCCATCCACTGCAAGCTTGTGCTGCTCAACAGCATGTTACATGCTCGAGGGTATGCTTATTCCATTCACATATTAACTCATAAAGAATACTTATAATTATTTTGAAATAGATCAGTTTTGAGATGCATAGAACTTTTAATTTGGAATATTGTGTTTGTCAAGACAAAAAACAATGGGGAAGTGTTGGGATTTTTTTTTTGGGTTGTATTTCAATATTCAAATCAATAATATATTCAAAAAATATATTCAAAAAATAAAATAGCAAGAGAGTGAGAATATAATATATTCAAAAAATAAAATAGCAAGAGAATGAGAGCAATAAGAGTGTACTAGTTAGTAGTATTTAAGAATAATTAAGATTTTTTTATATATATATAATATATTATCGAGGATTTTTAATTAAATAAATATTTTATTTAATAAATTTAGAAATAATTAAGATTTTGCATACATGAAGGATATTGTTGAAGAATTTTAATTAAATAAATATTTTATTTGATAAGAATTCCTTTTGATATGATTTAGACTTTGAATAAAGATATTTTTTTCCTAAGTTAATTTGTAGTTGGATTATTAAGTTTTTAACTAAATATTGGGTCAAAGGCCTGAGTTAAATAAGACATAACAATTTCATCTCATGCACAAATGTTGATTTATACCAATGGAAAATATATATGAGATTTATTCAAGACTTTTTGGTATGTGATGATAGATATGAAATTTGTCAGCTCTAAATAAAATATTATCATGTATGAGAGGCGAGGAATTAGGTAGGCAAATAGAGTACCTTAAGGTCTCGTCGATCAATACTGTATAAGAGAAGGCTCACTTTAATAGAGGTGCCCTGTGAAAGTATCTGAGCTTTCGAAACAAAGAACGTATTTGGATTTAAGCGTTAGTAATTTATGACAGTGTAAAGCAAACTATATTCACAAAAGTTGTGCGTCTCAAGCATGACATACGTTCTCTTTGCTTTTTCTCTAGTCATGGATAAGATAATTTACCTTGCTGGAAGTAATAATTGCAAGCAATTGAATCAACTCCTATTACACATATATAGCCATTTCGTGCATGCTTGTGGATGAGTAAGGTAAAACTCACGTAAACATGTATGTTTTCATGTATTGGTTTTACCATTGTTCTTTATTACTTTCCCTTTTATCCTTCATTAGAATATATGTACAATTGTATGAAAATGTACGTGATGACAGGTATATTTTCTAGATAATAATCACATTCGCTTCAGTAGAGTACATACCAAATATAGGCAAGGATAAAATTAGCATTTATCTTGTTTTGAAGGGTTGACAAGTTTATAAGTGATAAGACTTACGGTCCAGTTTATAATAGCCAAAACCAACAATAATAATCAAAGAATAAAATGAGGCATTAAGTTTAATAAATCATGCATGTATATGCACATTGTGCCATAATATTAAAGATGAATGATAAAAATCAAGAAGCAAATAAGAATGAATATTTTTGCCTTTATAAAGCCATTTTTGTCATAAAAATACAACTTGTTAAGAGATAACAAGAGGGAGAGATGGCTACCGCCATGAATTTTCATGCTTAATAATATCAATGCATGAATTTAGATGATATAAGTTTTGGAATGTTTCAAGGTGATAAAAGAGTTAATGTTTAACATGATCCCATTAATGAATGATAAATAATAAAAACTTGCATTAGTTTTATAAGCTAATTCGGCATCAATAAAATGTTCCATGTGTGAAAATCATGATATTACACATGTATATTCTCACCTTTATTGGTGATAAATAATATAAGCAAGCTACAATAGAAGGAAATATCCTTGAAGACAGTCTTATCATAGAAGGCATGATACTTTTGAAGCATATGATTGGGCAATTTTAATGATAGAAAACAAATTTGATGAAATCGTAATGTTTAGGGTATAATTGAATATTTTCAAGATCTAATTTAAAAAACCTTAAAGTACTACGGGGAGAACATGATTATAGAAACTCTGAAAGTCCAAATATATTTAACTCTTTAGCCATAGTCCATGCGGTTTTTCTTTAACTGAAAAACGTGTTTTTAATATTTATTTTTTGGTATGTTTCATGCATATAAGATGTTTTTACCAATATAGTAATATCATAAATTTGAATAATATTATGCATAAAATTTTAACATATTATTGACGTGAAAGAACTCATTGAGAGAGTAAAGGAAATTAAAAGCTAACTCATTTTTTTAGTTTTTAAAATTTGTATACCTTTTTTTGGCCTTTAAGCCAAATATCAACAAGTCTAGTGTTCATATTAATTTAACATCTAATGACCTATAAGCTTATAGGTTCACATGCAATTATACGAGTTCTGCTTGTAGGTTAAATTAAGAGAGAAAAATTTGAAACAGATTGCCTCATAGTTTTGAAGAGTATTTAAGTACTACAAACAATGTGATTTATTTGTAACGATGCAATTGTTAGAAAAATTTCGGAATGAATGTGGTAAATTGACTTAGTATTATATTTTTTTTTAATATTATTTCATATAGAAACAAGTTACCTTCATAATACAATAATGCTTTTCAGAGACTCTTTGTCGATTGTAAAAGATTGAGAGTGAGTTTCTTGAAAATCAAATCAAGCTTATATGAATTCTGAATAATTGTAAATCAAAAGTTATAGTTGTTTGTTAATTAACAATCATTTATTTTCAGATACAACTGTTTCAGATATATCAAAAATATGTCTATTGGAATAGTTAGAAATATTTAGAAACATTTTAAATTTTAAAATTTGAATTTTCACCCTTAAAATTAGTCAATAATCTAAATAAGTTCGCAAACCGTTTTGTACTTAAAGTTATTTTTAAAATTTGATATACTCTTATAAAGATAATCATTGCTTTATTCTTAAGCAATGTGATCCAACAACAATAATGGTAGTAATGCGCGTTTTTCTTCTGTCATGCCAAATCAATTACAGCGATCTAGACTGTCAAAAATATTACAGATAAAAAATGCTATGCATCTTTAAAATATTAACAGGTTTAAGAACTAGTTTTGACTTGGTGCTGGTATGATGATCCTTTTATGCTGGTTTGAATAATTGCAGATTGAGATCTTGAGGGAAAAAGGGCACTCGTACTCTGAGATCATCAATGAGAGTGTGATAGAGGCAGTGGATTCTTTAAATCCATTTATGCATGCTCGTGGAGTTTCCTTTATGGTTGACAACTGCTCCACAACAGCACGACTGGGATCAAGGAAATGGGGCCTTCGGTTCGATTACATCCTTACCCAACAGACTTTGGTAGCAGTGGATGAGGGCACTCCCATCAACCAAGATCTGCTCAGCAACTTCCTGTCAGACCCGGTGCATGGTGCCATTGAAGTCTCTGCTCAATGGAGGCCTATAACTGACATTTCAGCGCCCCCAGATGCTGATTTTGTGCGACCAGAGTTGCGTCAATCTGGCAATTGAGCCTTGGAATCTCTGAACTTGAGCGGGCAACTATAAATATAGGTTGTCTGAGGCAAAACTTGCTTGAATTGAATGTATGAGTGATGTAGTTTTATCTATGTGTTGTGCTAATCTTTTAATTTTTATATATTGTAGGACCAAAGCCATCCCCGTGTTCGTGTTGACAAAATGGGGCAGAATGATGTATTTTCTTGCTGCTTTCAATTCAGCAATGTCTAAATTCTGATACATCTATTTTCTCCATTCCCATCCTCTGCGACAGCATGTTACATGCTTGAGGGTATGCTTATTCCATTCTCATTTTATTTCATCATAATGAATGCTAATGCGTAAGATTAGATCGAGGAATGTTCATTCCGTGAAAGAAAAAGAAAATAAAGGAAAAAAATATTGTAACTATTTATTGAAGGATAAAATTGTATAATACCTTGTTTTTAATTATGATTTTACTAACCAAACATCATGATATAAATTTTTTTCCTTATTTTATTTTACAAACCGAACTATTTAATAGACTATGAAACGGTTATTCCTTTACCATTTTGTTATCACGATATAATTATTCCATTGTTTTTCTGTTTCATTTGACAAACCAAAAATGTTGGTATATTTTTCATTAAAATTTAAATTCTTTTTAAAATTTATGTTTCATGATTTTAAATGCCAAAAATTATAAAAAAATTGATTTATAATTTAAAGAAATGTTAAAGGTATTGATAGTTAAAATATATATATAAACCGAAGTAGAACTTTTTAACGAAATTTATTCGAATTTGAAAAATTAATTCGAATCATATATAACCCAAATCAAACTCAAGTTGATTTGATTAGAAAAAATCAACAACCAAATTCTGAAAACAATCCAAATGTAAAATGATTCAAATATGAAACAACTCAAATATATAATAATCTAGATTTGGATGATCCAAAAGACTAACCTAAAACAACTTGAACTTAAATTAAGTATAGTTTTAATTTCTAACGATATTAATTTAATAAAAATAATAAATATAACACAAATTAAGAATCAACTAATTTTATTTTATTTTTTTATAATTTTTTGGATATTATTTTTCTTAAATATGAGTTTTTTTTTTATTTTTACTATTATTATAACTAAATTCAATTTATACAATTATGCATTTATAAATATTTCTTAAATCAAAATTAAAATATTTAAAAATTGATGAAAGTATAATTTTGAACAACTTAATTGAAAATGAAAAAAAAAACTTTATTTAAATATTCATTTGAGATCTATTTGATTTAACTTTAAAAGTTAATAACTTGAACTTGAGATCATCCGAATTTATATAACTTGAGTGTTAAACTTGAATGATCCAAATCTAAAATAATTTGAGACCAATATAATTCGAACCTAATTGATATGTATTCAAAATAATCTTAATTTAAAATAACACAGTTTGAATTCAAACATGATATTAATTTTTGTTGACATGAAATGACTCAGCTTGAAGTATCCTAATTCAACATGTCTAAAAGGAGTGTATATATATAGTAAAATTATATATATATGTATATATATGTATATATATATATATATGTATGTATGTATCTTATGTGAGTGTATGTTTAAAAGGAGATCAAAGCTTAGAAAATTAGAGAAAGAGAGAATTTGTCACCTCCATTAATATATATGTAGCAAAATATTCTCTCTTTTTTTTTGTTTCTTTTGTATATGGTGAGGATAAAACCTTATTTTTGTGAGAATTTACATTTAAAAAAAAAGTGGATGAATTATTCGGACTAAACCTCAAGAGCTCAAAGTAATCCATTTAATGATAATGCAACGTCGACATTAATTCAATATGAGATCTTTTTGAGCATATAAATGTGGCTGATAAAGAGTTGAATTTCTGAAAAGACAAAAAAAAAATAATTAAAATAAAGAAGAAGAAGAAGAAGAAGAAGTAAATATCGACTATGCATGTGAACAGAACATACTCACCACTGCTACACGGCTTTGCAAATTTACCTCAATGCCAAGAGAGAAACAGATCATCTCATCTCTGTTTTAATGAGCAGTATTTAAAATATATATATATATATATATATATATATATATATATATATATATATATTGATAGCAGAACTGCCTGTAGATAATAATCCAAGATAACAGAATTTAAAAATATTTTTGAAAATATTTACTTTGAACAGATTTATTTCATAAAATTAATTAAATCTCTTAAGAATTTATTTTAATAAAATACAAAAATAAATGATAACATTTTACTTATTCAATGATGACTATACATATCTAAGAAATAGTTAATTTTGAATTGAATTAATATTTTATATATTGTCAATAGAATTTTTTGATTTCACAAACAGGATTAAGATAATAACACATGTTTTATTTTATTTATTTTTCATTTTCTTAATATATTTAAATGTATGTGTCATAATGCTAATCTCGCTTGTGAAATAAAAAAACTGCACTGACGGTGTATATGATAATTATTCTTTTGAATTTTAATCTTTCCAAAATTTTATTTAAGAAAATAAAGTTAAACATTGACATAATTTTTCTGTATCATACCATTTGTTATAAATTAAGTGCATTTATAAAATAAGTAAATATTTCAAATGCATATTTTAATTTAATTTAATATGTTATTTTATGCTTGGAATTTTTTTTGAAATTGTAAAATAATAATATAAAAATGTATTTACACAAATTAAAAATAATTAAAATTAATTTGTCCTTCACTTGAGTCATAAACTAGTTGTACTTATCAAATAATATCTTGACAAAGCACATGAATAAAAAATATTCATAGACTATAAAAAACTAAAAATACCAGAGAGATTTCTTAATCATAATTCTGCAACTGTCATGTATTAATCTTTGTAGTAACCTTCTAAAAATATGGTGAAGGACTTAGTAATCCCAATCCAGCTGCTGGAGATTTCACTAAAACAAAAGGGAAACATATAAGAGGGTTATTAATCAAACATACTTTATACTTTCTAATATAACTAATTTACCATTCAAATAAGAGACATCCTTGTGATTTAAACCAAATATGAGCAACTTGCAATAACTATGAGTGACCCAAGTGCTTGGTTACTAAAAACATTTTGTTAGGGAAGATAATAAGTTAATGATATGTTTGGTGCATAGGGTAAAGATAGGATAGAATAATATAAGATTATGCATATGATAAGATTATACGATATCATCTTATCCTATATTTGATGTGCAAAAAGATTTAACTTAAGATAAGATGATTTTTATATCTTTCACCATATTTACTATATGTAAAATTAAAAGTAGTATAAAATGATTTTTTTTAAGAAATTAAAATTAAAATTAAATTTAATTAGTTGAATTTTTAATAAAAAAATTAGTCTTTTAAAAAATTTAATTTACCTTTCCAAAAAATCTAAATGTTACAAAATTAATATTTATGGAAAAATTCTCTGTAATTTTTCATTTTTTTTCTTTTCTTTCATTTTTGTTTTTATTTCTTTATATGATTTATTATAATTAAAATAATTTCTTTGATTGTAAGTTAAATATATTTATTTTAGAAAAATGAGTTTTTCTGTGAAATAAGTTAATTTTTTAAATTACATTAACTTTATAAAAAGACAATTATTAAATTTTTTTTGCCAATTAGAAGGAAAAATGAGTTAAATTTAATAAGTCAAAATTTCTAAACTAAAAACTATATAATTTTCAATAATTTTATGGTTAATAGTTATGTTTGATTCCTTTCTCCTTCTTCTTTATTTTTCCTATGAGCAAAAATAAATAAATAAATAAATAAAAACCTAAGAAAGAAAAAAATAAAAAAAGAGAAGAAAAAATAAATTTAAATGTATATTTATTTTAATGGTTTTTTTCCTTTTTCTTTCTTTTTTGCCTATTAGAAGGAAAAAAAAAATATGAGTTAAATTTAATAAGTCAAATTTTCTAAACTAAAAAAATATATAATTTCTAATAATTTTATGTTTAACAATTATTTTCTTTTCCTACTGTTGAGTTAATATATTTTGAAATGACAAAACAAGTAAATTCAATAATATAGAGATGATATAAAAACATGTTTAGAGGTTATCAGTACCAGAAACTAAGTCCTTGAGGATGAGAGATCGATCTGGTGAGATGAGAGATCAATCTCCTGGGTTTTGTAGTATGAGAGATCGATCTCATGAGGACATGAGATCGATCTGCTAAAGGATTGAATCCTCAAAGGATCTGTACAGAGTATTGAGGAAGCAGAGATCGATCTATAAGGGTTATAAGATCGATCTGTCTAATACAGGATGTCGATGAGATCGATCTGGTCTAGGAAGAGATCGATCTCCTCAAAGTCAGAGAGCTAAGGAGATCGATCTAGGTTGATTAGAGATCGATCTCCTCACTACGAGAATACTTGGTAGATCGATCTGTAGATCGATCTCGCCTCAAACAGAAAGATTGGAAGATCGATCTGCCGTTCGACAGATCGATCTGCTCTAACATTTTCAAATTGTAAGATCGATCTGTTCATATATGAGATCGATCTTCTTGCTTCAATTTGCCTTGACATTGCAGGAATTACAACTAAGAGATCGATCTGGTCAAGATTGGAGATCGATCTGGCATTCTACTGGAGGTTCCCAACGGCTCTTTCTACAAAAATCTCAACGGGAATAACAGCATTAAATGCTCCAACTACCAATCCTTCAGTATAAAGATCAAGCATTGAAGACACTGGAACAGAGACACCATTGCTGAACATTCTGTACATTCTCAAGAATTTATTTCCAACATTCCTTTTGTCTTCAATCTTCATTCATTGTATAAACCTTTGAGAAATAGATAAGGCTGTATCTATCCTACCCATTCTAGAAAAAGCTTGAGCTTGTATTCATCCTTACTTTAAGAAAGAAGAGGAGTGTTCCTCAGTGAGATAAACTTTGTAAAAGAGTGAATCCATCTCTGTGTAAAAAGGATAGAGAGGTTATTCCTTAACCTGAAAAAGGGAGTGTGTAACTTTTATTAAAAGAGTGAAAGAAAGCTCTTGACAAGAAGGTCAAGAAGAGAGGACGTAGGCAAGAGATTGGTCGAACCTCTATAAACTACTATATTTGATATTTTCTCTCCCTTTTCTTCCTTTAATTCATTGTATTTTATCTTATTGATTATTCATTATCTGCAATTAGACTTGATTTAGTTTAAATTTACCATTAACCTTAGAAAACCGATTTACCCCCCCTCTCGGTAGAGCCAACACTTACCAGCAAAAAGAAAAATATTAAAGAAGGAAAAAATAAAAAATAAAATTTAAATGTAAGAAAAATCTAGTTTAAAAATATATTTTATAGTAATTTTATGTTAAAGAATTTATTTTCTAAAAAATGATTTAAAAATTTGACCAAAAAATAATTTTTGAAAAAAAATGAATTGCTCAAAAAAATATTATTTTATAAAATTATAGTTTTTCTTTATTCAAAAACAAAGAAAAAAAGGAAAAGAAAGAAAAAAAAAGTAAAAAACAAAAAGGAAGGAAAAAAGAAAAAAGTAATTTGCATTAATTAATTAAAAAATATCTTTATTACTTTATTAAATATTTAAATTAATTTTTAAATATATATTTTAAGAGTAAAATAAATAAAATATGATCGTTTATTTTTAATTCCATGAGATTAAAGCTAATTTACTAGCTTTTGAGAGGATTGCATTATCTTATAGTAAGAGAATGATTAACCATCTCTACAATCTAACATTCCCTTTAATATATACATCGAACAAAAGATAAAATGATTATTTTATCATCTTATTGCAGCAAACACGACCTAGATATATTCCCGTGGATGAAACCAAGGACTAGGTACTAGACTGTCTCAGTAAGGCCAATTAACTGAAGTTACACCGCCATTAATGAGCCAAATCATCAATTGGATAGACTGCATGAGGAGCCATCAATTCTAATTCACTCGAGCACATTCGCTAATGTGTCCAGCAGTGATAGAATAAATTACAGAATCTAATATAACATGGCCACTACCACTATAAAGTTCAAAGAAATGCATAGAACTCCACAACACTTGCCAGAAACAGAATGCTTTTCATCCCATCAAAATAACCATTACATGCAATCTCCCAACTACCTGATCCACCACTGAAAATACAATCATTAACTCCAATTACCCAATTGACAGATCAGAATTCTTCACTCACCTGACCTTTCTCCCTTTCACCTTCCGTCTAAATTTCCAAACTTTAACCACATTTTCCTCCCCCAAAAACCAACCACTCAAATGAAATACCAATTGAAAAACCAGGCTTCAAAAGAAAGACTGATAGAATCAAAACTAGGGCAAAACAAAGCTAATCGATAATCCAAGTCATCTTTTTAAAAAAAAAAATTTAATCCAAGTTACTTCAAAAGAGAAATTTCATTAAAAAAACACATACACATACACATGTATCTGGCCAAAACAATTCATATGGTATAACGAGCTATTCGAAAGAGCATTTTGTGGTTAAAATTGAAACACATCAAAATGGCCCTCTTATAATTCAGATAACTTCAATTCCTCAATTTTTAAGTTTTGGTATATTGTAAAAGCTAAAAGCATATTGTGAAAAGGCCAATAAGAACACAAAGACCAATCAAATTTGAAACAAAAGTGCAAATAAACTGACCGTAGATTTTTATTTTTTTATTTTTTTTTGTGGATATTGTACAAAAGTTTCTAATTAGTCCAAAACTTTGGAAAATTTTAAGATAATAAGAGAAGGCTGCAAGTAGATTCTCTAAGAATATTTATTTCATACTAATAATAATAATAATAATAGAAAGTTTAAATCTGCAGCAGACATCAACCAATATGTAGCCAAAATGGTTGTTATCTCTCTCCTCTGTTTCCTCACATATCCTTGCTAACCATATGGACATATTCTTTTTGCCGTGAAAAAGTCATGCTTAAAGCTAACAAGGCAACCACTCTATAAGATTGTAAGTTGGAGTGATGGACTGGGAATCAAACACTGATACAACTAATGGTCGGCAGGTACCAAAAATTACAACAAATATACATCTAACTACAACAATTCAAGATACATTCCTAGATAGAAACACTGCTTTAGAACTAACAAAAACACAGCTCACATGACTTCAGATACTAGAATTTAGTGCTTATTTCTAATTATTCAATCATTATTCAATCACCAGTCCAAAAACAAAGATGATAAAAACTTGTTGCCCACGTGTGACTGACACTGGACGTGGGCTAACGCAGACAGGATACCACAGCATTCAGATGTTTCCATAAAATAAATACTTTCCGAGTAAAAGGATAAAAGCTCGATAATCTCCTATTGCTAAACTAAATATAACTAAAGGGCATTCAACAAAAATAAAGGATGCAAGAATATCCTGGGAACTCTTATTTGCCACTCGAGAACTCTGACAATTCTGAAACCACATGGTAGTTAGTATATTTCAGCGGTTGAATTAAAAACGAACCTTTTTTTTGTAGCAAAGGAATGATATACCTAATCTAGAGGTAATATGATTATTTCAAGGCTGCAAAAGAAATTCTCGGATTCTAAAGAAAAAGGAAAGCATCCAGATTCCAAAGCACATTATCTCGTTAAAGTACAAAATTTTAAACGAGTATTCACTTGTCAGGCTAGATTAAATTCATCTTGCTGAGGACTTTAGCATGCCTAATGAATATTTTCTATTGCTAATTTGCCTACAATTTGTTCAGCTCAGAACATTCTTTTTTTTTTTTTTTCAAACTAGCAGAGAAACATAACTCATGATTTTATCTGCTTCATGATATATAATCTGACATTTTCAATATCATAAATCCCTACATATATACAATACATTCCCTTCAATCTGTTGAACATCACCAATAAAAATCAAATACTTAACATTCTCAGAAGATTAATTGTACCGTCTCCAGAAATTTCATATATTTCAACCAAACACAAACCCTAAAGAAATTCCATAACTACAAGCATATTTCAAGATATTATTTTTCATGATATCAGGTTTAATTTAAAAAATTTCTACCATTTTATGAAGCCTGACCATACATTACAAAATCTTTCCATCACCCACAATATACATGGATCCATGTTGCTAAGATCTAATTTATTTTACTCACAATGCAAAGAAAAATGTATTAGCATAATTTACATTCTGGATCCAAAATAAATTAGACATTGATAGACAGAGAAACAACAGAATTAATTTCTCTTAACCCCAATTAAGCCAAAAAAAAAAAAGGCCTCTTCTCAGCAGAGACTTCTTTACAAAGCATGGTAACATGATTTAACACATTGCTAACTGGTATAGATCCAGTACTACATATCACATTACTAAAAAGGAAGGAAGATACTCTATTTTGACACTATTGTTCGAAGGGGCAGAATGCTTTCAACTTCCTTTGGCTCAGCACTCCTTTCTGCTACAATTTTTGACATCCCAAACATCTGAGAATGAACCCAAATTTTATTCAGACATCAATATGCACAGACCAGATAACCAACAGGGAAATTCATATAGAACAACAATAGAGCAATAGAGAAAGAAAGAACCTTTTGGATGGTTTTCTTAAAGCAAGTTTTGTGTTCATCCATAGATGCATTAACGAATTCATCGATGTGATCTTTCAAGTCTTCAAGAAAGGTGGCCTCCTCATTCTTTTTCTTCCTACATGAAGCCACAACTGGTGCTGGAGCAGCAGGTGATGGTTGCTTTTCAGGTTGACTCTTTTGTGTTTCCATTTTTTGTTAGGACTTCAAAACTAACAAAATAGAGATAAAGAGGCATTCAACCAAAAAGATGTTGTAAACTATAAGCCAAGAAGAAAATCTTCACAAAAATCTTGATTCCACCATTTCTCAAACATGAAATTATTTCATAAAGCAACATTTTCTCAAATATATATACTATTACCTAACAAACAAATTGAAAACAAAAATCCAGGATATGGCCAACTGAATCTGAATTGATTTATAAAGCACATTAAATTCACCAGAAGCCTACCAAGAAAACAAAAGTCCGCGAAAACCCCAAGGATATTACTTTTCCTTTAAAAAAAAAAATTTCACTCCTTTACAAGTCAATCAGAACAAATAGACCAAAATTTAACATCAAGTAAATCAAGTTGAATATCTGCTATAAGATTCCGTAGAAAGAAATTACCTGGACCTGTAAAGAAAGTTGATGAAATCAGACAAAATATATTTGTTTATATTTGCTGCAAGCCTGCGACGGCCACTAGCCTGGTGTGAAAATAACATAAACCTACCAGATTTGGAAGAACCGCAGAATTAGGTTAACTGCGCAGAGGTGTAGATGGGCTACCATGAACAAAGCCCAGTTAGCTCTCATCTTTCTAAACAGAACTTGGGCTCAGCCCATCCCATTGAGAGACAAATTAATACATCATATATCAATTAATCAATTAATTATAAATACAGTAAAAGCTGTAGATTTCTTCTTCCTTTTTCTTTTTCTGTTACAAAGTTGTAGATTTCTTTACTTTTTAGGTTGTCACGTCATTTTTTTCTTTCTCTCTCTTCTCCTCCTTTTTTGTTTTTTTGTTATTTAAAGTCCGATGTATCTACATATATAAATTATTGCCTTTTTTTTCTTGCTTATAGACAGTTTTCAAACATTATGACTGACAACTGTTTTTTCTGTTTGGCACTTGTTGCCCTTTTTCATTACAATAAGTTCAATAATGTTGTATTTGATGTTTGATTGATAAAAATGGCCGAAGATCCTCGCCTTTTACCCGTCAGAAATTCCTCTAATACAATCACTTCTCAATGTTCCAAGTCATATTCAAACTTCGATACCAACTCAATAAAAGAATTAGTTGTCGAGTCCACTCTGATGTTCAACAATCAATCATTTGAGACGGGAGATACATGCATCTCAAATAGAGGTGTAATCAAGCCGTATCGAAACAATCTAATATCATATTCAAGCTCGAATCAAGTTCGGTCAAGCTTTTTCTTTTGAAGCTCAAGCTCAAGCTCGATTTGTGAGATACTTGAACCGCTTGAAGCTCGGCTCGAAAGTTCAATATCGATTCTATAAATTCAATTTAAGTTATCAATTTTCAGTAAAAATTAAAAAATACAACTCAAAAATCAAAATAAATAGCCTTTAAACCCAATAAAAGCTTGTAAATAGTCACAATTCAAAATACAACTCCAGCAAATTAAAGTAAATCTAGTATACAAATCAAAGAAAGTCAGAATACAACTCAAAACACAACTTCTACAAATCAAAGTAATTCAACATGCAAACTCAAAATACAAAATGAAAAATAGATCTCAAAACACATAAACAACTCAAAATTGAAAATGGCACTTTGTAAAATTCAACAAACACGTTCACTGAAGCAGCTTTAGTTAAGCTTTATACTCAAAGAAAGGTCATCCAAATTCCAATACTTTGTGCAAATCAAATTGTAAGTCGAATTGACAATTTAGGCAATCAAAACAAGCCAAACAATATTGGTTTTAGTTGATTTCTTCTATTTATACAAAATTAAAATAAGACAAATATTATTCAAAGTAATCTGAAAATGAAAGCAAAACATAAGTTATTTAATTTCATATTAACTCTTATTTATTCATCACTATTCAAAAGGGTAACTAGCTGTTTATTATTATTTTAAAAAAAAAAAAACAAGTAACTAGTTGTTAATTAATGAAAATCTAAATAATAATTTTTTTTTTCATCATCACTTGTATTCAAACTTACATTTCCTTTCTTTCACTGAAAATCCGAAAATATATAATAAATTACTCAATACTCATTCATCTCACTTATTAGTTCTGCAATATTTTCTTGCATCACTTTACATTTCACTTTCTACCAAAACATAATCAATATTCTAGAGGAGCTTAGAAAATCCTAGAAGAAAAGCCCTAAAGGTAAGCCATGTAGACAGAGCATCGGTATCCATGTTCAATAATTTATTCTATATTTAATTCACTCTTTTATTTGGTTTCTGCTAATTTCATGAAACTAAAATTGTTCATCGGCATCCTGAAAAGCACAGCAAGGGAGTAGTGTCAGGGGTGAGGACATGAAGTTGATGGAAGGAAGGGGTTGCTGTTTGCTGGGAATGGGAGAGAGAGGAGAAGGAGCGGCGCCGCTTGGGAGATGGGTGGGTGGGTGAATGGTATGGGATACAGACCTAAGGTTAGAATAGTAATTTAATAATTAAATAATAAAATTAAAAATATAGAATAAAAATAAACAAAAAACTCGATGAGACTCGTGAGTTGTTCGAATTGAATATTTAGACGCTCGAACTCGATTCGACTCGTTATTCGAGTAGCTTGAGTTTGAGTTTGACTCGAAAATGAACGATTCAAATTCAAGTAATAAGAGCCGAGCTCGAGTAGCTTGACTCTTTTACACCCCTAATCTCAAACAATGCCAAAGACACATTCCCACCACTTATTTAAGGTATTGTTAGTGGATATTCAACTTTCTCGTCGAAGTAGATGAAAATGGATTCAATGGAGAGTTTAAATGTTCAAATGTGTCGATCTTGTCGCAATCTCTAGAGATGAAGTCGGAGAGAGAGTAGCGCTAGTAAGCTTATGATAACGAGTAACTTAATTTAACTTCATTTTCTTGTTTGGGGAGATTATATAATACCAAATTGGGGAGTGTGATTTCCATTAATTGGATTGCAAAGTCTAATGTTGAAACACCTAAAAGCCGCAGTAATTAGAATCTTATATATCTACCATGGAAGATAAATATTATTATCAAAGGAAAAGCCAATTGAATTCTTATATTAGATTAGAAAAATAAACAAAAGGAAAGAAATTAGATATAATTAGAAAAAGAGAACATAAGCACTTTGACAAGTAAAAGTTGGGAAAAAAGATATGAGAGTGTCGAACCAAGGGTTGAATAAGTCTAATGTCATTTTCACCCAACCATGTGTGACTTTTTTCTTAAGTTTTTTCTTTTTTTTTTTTTACCTTTTTTTTAAAACATAACAATCAACTAATCAATTTTTTTTAGTTTAGACCCCTTGTATCTGATGACCATATTGGGGCTCGATTAATCCGGAATCGAGCATCTGTCAGACTTTATGAAGGGGGCGACTTTTTCAGTATTGTTTGCTCCATTTACAAGATTTGAACTCGAGACCTTATTTAATGGATCAAGTTTCTTACCACTTAAACCAACAGATGTAGGTAACAATCAATTAATCAAATTAATTCCATGCAAGCTATTAAAATACCTCAATCCACTAAATCTATCACATAATTTACTATATTATCTCCATTAACAACCATAATTTACTTTTCCGTAAATTAACATAAATTAAATACTTCAAATTCTATTACTCTTAACATCTGCATAGAAAATAATAATAATCACCTTGCTTATTTAAGTTTCCTACAATTTTATACTGTCACGATCCAAATTACCTAAAAATCAGAGTAAATTTTTCATTTTTTCATTTATTATTTAATTCTTACATATTTAAATACAAAACTATACAAATGTGTATACCTGTCTCTCGATGGGAAGTAACGGATACTAAGAATGCAAGTCATCAGCCACTCACTAACTATTGCGAGTGCTCTGAAAAGATGGGAAAATAAGGGGGTGAGCAAACCACACGCTTAGTAAGGCAATTATGCAAGTAAGTAGATAATTCCACTATCTACATGCTCATAATGCCATTCCCTTAAATCCATTTCTTTTCATTAAAATCTCAAGCACAAAATCATGCATATATCCATGACATAGTTTATCAAAACTATTTGTGCATATAGAAATCATGTAATTCATGCATCAAAGGCATTTTATGTGACATCATTAAATCATAATGAGCATGAAGCAAATCCAGATCATGCATTCTTTCATGTCATGTAAGACAAATCATGAATTTGAAATGAAAGCATGGAAACATCATCATGCTACTGCATTCAAATCATTTCATTAAAACTGCAGTATAAACTAACCCTTTCGGGTCAATCATCTCATAAATAAATCTCAATTTCATAAAACGATTCGTTATAAAATTCTATTATAAAACTACCCTTATTTCAGGGTCACATATCATAAAATCCTCAAAAACATAAATTAACATAGTAGAAAATCATAAAATCAGGGGCCTGACCTCTCCCTCGGGTCTATCCTGGTCTATCGACCAATAATTTTATCATGTGAGACATGTAGGTGACTATCAGTAACAACATAGGACTATGGTCATAACCTCGTGATCCCTGGCAACACGGTACCTAGTGTGCGGGGTATCACACCTGAAACGAGAGGTGGGTCGTCCTACCCCCCAGAACAGTATAACATCAGGATTGCGAGGGCAAGACTTGCTGCCTTGTGGCTAATGCCACTCCACTCCAACAATCCCCACGGTACAGCGTACTCCGCGTGACATACACGGTACAACGTACTCCGTGAACCCAAGCTCAGTCAGGGGTGCCTGCAATAAGTCTTATCTACCCATATCATCTCTGTCTTAGTATGCACGTGTGAGCATATCATCTCACTGTGACACACAGTCTACAGGAGGTTCCAACACGGCTATATGCATGTAATATAAATCTCTGTTCGAGCGAAGCTCAAGCACGACTCCATGCATATTCATGATATCAGAAAATCTCGTGCGAGCGAAGCTCTAGTACGTTTTCATAAAAATCAGTAAAATCTGCGTACGAGCAGTGCTCCAGTACGACTTAAACTGATTATAAATTCAAGTAAAATCCACATACGAGTAATGCTCAGGTACGAACATGTATAAAAACTCAATGAAAGCCTCGTACGAGAAAAACTCTAGTACGACTTTAAAATGAATTATAAAAGCATATAAAACTTTGTGCGAGTAACGCTCCAGCACGAATGAATGCTCAAATAAATCCAATCTCGTGCGAGTTACACTCCTGCACGGTTTTATGCATAATTAAATCAAATCTCGTGCGAGTTACACTCCAGCACGGCTTTTATGCAATTATCATATCAAAACTGGATGCGAGCTAAGCTCCAGCACCTCTCATGCATATCAAATCAGTAAAACTAGTGCGAGCAATCGCTCCAGCACCTTTTTATGCATATCAGTCAAAACAGTAAAAATCGTCAAAACAGGGTGCGAGCTAGGCTCCAGCACCTCTCATGCATTTTAGAATAGTAAAATCAGTGCAAGCAACCGCTTTAGCACATTTCATGCATATGATGTCACACAAGTCGGTGCGAGTAACAGCTCAAGCACATTTATGCACACTCACTGTCACGACCCAATTCCATTCTCTTTAACCAAAATCACTGAAAATTTTTCGCGTTTTACTGTTACCTTACCCAGTCGTGAACTAAGCTCACCACACACTGTTGGGCTGTGAGTCAATAATAAACACCACATCTCATTCATTCTCAATTAATTAAAACGATGTCATACATGTGCATTTAATTGTGTACTTATACGAATACATGTTTTACTGACATCTACATCCCCCATAAGTACAACTCAAAAGAATACTGTGCTTTTACTTTGTTTAGATACAAAAAGAATCACTGTGTATATACCTTTTAGCGATGGAGATGCAGCGGAGTCCAAAATAATACGCCTCAGTCCTCACTGGGCTACTATGCACGCTCTGTATGGGGGAAAATAGAGTGGGATGAGCAACCACACGCTCAGTAAGGCAATAATGCAAGCATGGTAGATAACTACTCTATCTACATGCTGATAGTGTTATGCATAAATCGTTTATAGTACGAGCATGAGGAATAAAACTATGCCATGTGAATATACATATATATATCATGTATCAAATCATGTACATTGGCATATAAAACATGGTAGAGACATCATGTATAAAACATCTCATGCTTAATCTCATTTAAATTCATAAAAGGGCAATTCATTTAGAAACTTCCTTTTTGAACCAACGTCATAACACCACCAAATCAACTCACAAACCACAACCACATTTACATTCCACAATTCACGCATGTGTATAAATCTAGGTCACTATATCAGAAGTGCCTATGTGAATCATTACATCATAAATCATCCCAGACCACACGCATCCAGGTGTGCGGGGTATCATGCTGGCACGAAGATGAATTATCCCTCGCCAGACTTTCTCATCACATAACCATCATGCGGTACATCGTACTCCATGTGATATACACGGTACATCGTACTCCGCAACTCATATCATGATTGGGGGTGCCATTCCTAGGTCTTATCTACCCCATACCAAGAGTTTTCCATATTCCGTGAAGGAGAGCCTTCCTGCCGAACAGAGCCTCCCCGCCTAACAGAGCCTCCCTGCCTCCTCGGGCTTAAGGATGTTAGCTTAAGGATGTAGGGCTTAAGGGTCCTTTCCGTAAGAGAGCCTCCCCACCGAACAGAGCCTCCCCGCCTAACAGAGCCTCCCTGCCTCCTCGGGCTTAAGGATGTTAGCTTAAGGATGTAGGGCTTAAGGATCTTACCTTCACCATACCCATGTAGGAGAGCCTCCCTGCCTAACAGAGCCTCCCCGCCTCTTTGGGCTTAAGGATGTTGGCTTAAGGATCCCACCGTAAGAGAGCCTCCCCACCAAACAGAGCCTCCCCGCCTAACAGAGCCTCCCTGCCTCTTCGGGCTTAAGGATGTTAGCTTAAGGATGTAAGGCTTAAGGATCTTACCCACTTTCACAACCCTATACGAATCCCATTGTACAAGCTTGTGCGAGTAAAACTCTAGCACGACTCATGCATCATGCATCTTCTCATAAAGAGGCGCGTACGAGCATAGCTCTAGTACGGTTATACTCATAAGATAACCATTCACAATCCACGTACGAGCAGAAGCTCCAGTACGGTTTATAAACATCATCACAATTCAATTGCAAAGTGCGAGCTAAGCTCAAGCACGTTTCACACAAGTGAAAACATAGAAATCTCGCGCGAGCGAGGCTCTAACGCGAATTATATCACATACACGCGATAGGCGGCTTATGTGCATTCAAAACATCACATAATATGCTTAGTGCCTCATATGGGCTATTTCACAACATCATTCAAGTACCAGCCAGCCTATCCTTTTATTTGCTCCAATCAAAGCATTGTGTTTTGTAAAAGCATTCAAAACACATGATTTATGCAATTATTAGCCTTACTATCCCTTTTTCATAACATCCACTTCAAAACCAAAACCACGCATATACCCATCATCTTTCACAAATACCATCAACATCTATTTGAGCAATTCATGCATTTCATACAACACCCAATATTCACCCAGTTCAAAATACGAGCAGCTATCTCTATATACTCACAAAATTTCCTTACCTGGAATCGCGATGCGTGATTCCACTTCCTTAAGCTGCTTACTCGTACGATTCGGTTCGCCTTCAACGAACTCTTCGGGACTGCACAAAATCGTATCCCGCATTATATTCGACCCATATATTGCAACCCTTGTGCTTGCTATAGTCAATTTAATCTATAGCCTCTATTAAAGCTTATTTGGCCTCGTTTCATTACTTTATCCATAACTCGAGTCTATGAATTTTCTTAGGCCTATTAACTCATTCAAAATCGATATCAAATCGATGTAAAGCTCATAGCGTTCATATTCCATGAATCCCCCCACTATGGCATTTATTCATCACATACATATCCATTTCCACATTTCTTCCAACCCACCATGTAATTTCATCTAACCATCTAAATCATAACATTATCCCAATGACAACTTTAACATGCCATAAACCATAAGTTCATTCAATCCCACATATCCTCACATTATACCCATTTTAGATTTCTAGGTCACACCACTTCCACTACATTCTTAGGTAGTTTATCCATCAATACTCATACCAATCAACTCCAAAATCAATTAAATAGCTAATGCATTTAGATTGGAGTGTTAGAATCTTACCAATATGATTTCTCTTCTTGCTCCAATTGGTAATGCCCTCAACTCCTTCAATTCCAAAAATGGGAAAATGCCCTCTCACTATGTTGTTCTCCTCTTTGATAGGAACAACTTTGCCTCTAATGATCTCTCTTCAAATCTCACTGAAAATGGTTGATTTTTAGAGAGGGAAAGTTAGGTTTTTGGGGTTGAAATTGTTAGGTTAAGTGTTTTCCGATATTTCCAGATTTTTCAGCTCTCCTTATATAGAAATGACTTGAGGAGATCGATCTGGTCCAAGAGGAGATCGATCTGGTCCTTTAAAATCCCTCTTTTTCACGGCATTTTTAAGCCTGAGATCGATCTGTCGAAGCAATGAGATCGATCTGTTGAGGCATGAGATCGATCTGTCGAAGCATGAGATCGATCTGGTCCCAAACAGAGAGCTAAGGAGATCGATCTGGCTGCTTGAGGATCGATCTTTTCACTTACAGAATGCTTGGCAGATCGATCTGGCTCCATTGGAGATCGATCTGCTCTATTCGTTCACCCAAATAAGAGCATTCTGGCTCTTCCAGATCGATCTCTCATCCTAGGAGATCGATCTGGACCTCATGTTTTCCAGATTTCCTGCAGTTTCTTTGCTGCAACTCATACCAACACACCCTCAATCTATTGCCATGGCCACTTCCTCATCCATTCACCTCTATAACTTGAAAATGGCATCCATTCATACCTTATGCACATTGAAACTTGTGTGCATTCATTGTATATTCAAAGGTATGCAACATAAAACCAAATGGAAGTAAAACTCCATTCCATTTTACCACACTACTCATTTTGAGTCTCAATCACATCCATCACTTGTTAGAACACATTTCTCCGTATTCATACTCAATGAAACTTGTATGTACGTTACAACTTATATTACACATACATACATTGAATCCATGGACTTACATCAATCATATTTTACATCACAAGTCCATTCATATTATTTGATCCAAGTACACATATTACCCTTTTACATATACGGGGTCTTACACTCACAAACGCAGCTATAGTGCGAACTATATGCCAGCACTATCTGTTTCCATATAAACTTGATAGTTGGCCCATTTTTCAAAGAAATTTCATTTAAATATAAATAACACTTACGTAGTGTTATCTTGTGAAATTTATGCAATTACTGGCCAATCTATCGATTTACTTTGCTTAAAAACCAATAAAATTCCTTAAACCAGAAATTTCCTTAAATCATGTATTTCATGCATGTCAATGTCATGCTTTCACCATCCTTAGGTGAACTTCCCTCAATAGGGGTAAAATAGTATTTTCTTATTACGAGTCCTTAAAATCTTTATATTTATTTTTAGGACCTTATACATATTCAGTGTATACATACATATTCAGTATACAAAAATCTATTAAAATACGCGTAGCTATCTCTAGCTACTCACACAATTTCCTTATCTCATTTTTCTGTACAATTTGACTTTTTCACTGATGACTCGTCACGCAGTCCGATTTGCTCACAATCCAATCTCTGAACTGCGGATAAATATAGATCAGGTCAAATACAATACAATGAATTGTATTTCATATTTTCTGGGCTTAATTTAAATCATTGGGCCCTTTTACCCATATTGGACCCGATTGCACCATAATGAGCCTTAATCGGTCTTAAACCGATTTTTCCACTTATTTTTCACATTATCGAGGCCTATTGGGCTCATTGGGCCCATTAGTATTTATTGAGCCTCGTTCTAAACCTCGAATAGCTTATTTAATTATTTACGACAATTTATCCAATTTTCTAGAATTTAATTCATTAAATGCGGAATTTAAATCTGTAATTTATGCGATAAATATCAATCAAGCATAACGATGTAAAATTGCAGTAAATAAGGGTTACTTACTCGTGATTCCATGATAGTACGCAACTCGAGGATGTCTCGAGCTCTCGGTTGATGCCAATTGTCGAGCTACACAATTTAAATATTTTTTCGAGTAAACTTTCAGTCGAATATTAATTAAATTAAATATTTCAAAATTTAAATCTGTCAATTCGACCGCTTACCTACTTACCCGTAGCTCGATTGCATCACTGAAATTTTCCTCTTTTTCTTTTCCCTTTTTCTTCCTTTTTTTCCTTTTCTTTTTGGCTGAACTGGTTCGGTCTGGTTCACCCGGTTCAGACTGTCGGTTCAGTCCGGTTCGACGGTTTAGTGCCTTGTCGACCGGTTCTCCACCAGTTTCTATCATGAGTGGCTTCGCGGGGTCGTCAGCAGCTCAGATTTGGTCTCGATTTCGCCCAAGGTCGCCGGAAAGTGGCCGGTTCGGCCTGTTCTCTCCTCGTCGTCGGTGACTTCTCTTCCCTTCGTCGTTTATGGCGTTTCCGATGACTGGGGGCCCGTGTTTCGGTGGCTGGGGGTTCTCAAGGGGTCGGCTTCCCTCGGCTGTTGGTGGCCGAGCCCGAATCGACGCCGGTCACCGGATTCCTTGTTTTTTTCCTCTTAGTCCTCGGTTTCTCTCCTCTTTCACCGTCGGTCGCCGCTTCTCTTCTGCCTATCAGCGTCGGTGGTGGTCTCAACTGGGCTGCCTCTCGCCTGGGCTCGCCGTCGGTGGCTCCGTCCGTCGGTGGAGGCAGAGGCCTTGGTTCTCGCTTCGTTTTTTTCCTTTTTTCAGAAAATCGTGAAACGTGATTTTCTGTTTTTTTTATTATTTTTTTATTTTTTATTATTTATTTTTAATATTATTTTAATGATTAAAATAATATTAAAATCCCAAAATATCTAAAAAAATTATTATTTTATTCATTTATTCCGTAAATGAATTTATTAGTCTGATTTTGCCTATTTGGTATTTTTTGATTATTTTCGGGATTATTTTTCGATACGAAAATTCTGGTTTATTCCAATAAATTCATATCTTGATCAATTTAATCTAAAATTTAATTATTTCTTCGTTATTAATCAAGATTTCTCAAGTCATTATTTTTAATTAAATTTTCTTGTCTCGATTAATATCAAATTTCGATCTTTTGACCGTTTTGTCCTTGCACTTTTTCGGGAATACCATTTAAGCCCTTTTGCATTTTTAAATGCATTCGAAAATTTTTATTCATTCCCTTTTGCTCTTACGATAAAATCGGGTCTTACATATACTTACTTTTTTTTTATCAGAAACAATAGTTATACATACTTCTCATGATTATAATTTCCCATAATCCAATTTCACTCAAGTGAATAATTTTTCGAATTAATTATCCATAGTTATGATTCCCCATAACTCTCATATTTAATTTATCGCTTCATATAACACTCAATAAATACTAAATACTTAAAATGATTCCAATAACATATTAAATTAATTACCAAGAGTGTAAAATTCTCAATTGTTATATTTTATTAATTATTATTTTGTGTGATGATGGATGGAGTGTTGAACTTTTAATTTGAATGATTAAATTTGAAATTTTGATAATTTCAAATAGAAAAGTCAGTGTCATATTTATAATTTATTTTTATTATTTGATTTTTTTTGTTAATTAGAAAACGACTGGAAAGCTAATACAGAAGAGTTAACATTCAGATAAGCTTCATCACTGTAGGTGGAGGGAACAAACAACCAATTTGTGGTACAATTTGTGACGCCCCGGAAGCGCGAAAAACATGACAAATTTAAAACTTATTTACATCAATACACAATTCTAGGTGTATTCTTGTACAATGTCATGCATCATCATACATAAATTATAAAACTTTACCCTCAGGATCTCATCATCTAATATTTATATATCATAACATATACATTCCTCAATTCAGAGTACATGAAATGTGAAAGTATACCTCAAAATACAATATACGGCTTGGAGCTCAAGTCCTTCACTAGCCACTACTCCGTACGTCGCAGGAAACTCTCTTCACTTGAAGAAATCTGAGAGATATTAAAATAGGGTGAGCTTCTAAATCGCTCAGTAAGAGGGGTAATGGACTCATTAATAAAATAATGATTTGCACAGCACAATCATTTTGTTTTGCAAATGAAACTCAATAAACTCAGTAGAAAACGTAGTATGAAATCATTAAACATCATTATCATCTTATTTCTCTAAAATCATATAGAAACATGAGAGTAAATGGCTCAACATAAAAACCATAGTTACAAGCATGTGGAAATCAGGATGCGATAATGGCTTTTTTCATAAAAACGTGATAGAAATCACCTCAGTAATAATGCACGTGACACAGCCACAAAACACAATCTCATGTGTAAAACGGAGACTAGGCAAATAAAACTCAGATAAAGAACATATGTCATGGCACATCAAAATAATCTCCTCTGGGTGTACATCACAGGCATCCTCAACAGAGGGAACGTCGACAATATGGTCGTGTACATGGTATATTGGTCTTACGTGTTACCAGAATAAGGCTTGGACTTACATGCTACCAGAGCAAGGCCTCTCATCATGCACACTATCGGTCTTACATCCTACCAAATCAAGGCCCGGACTTACATGCTACCAAAGCAAGGCCACCCAGCGATATCAGAGCGGGGGTCATCTCACGTTACTAGAACTGTCACGCCCTCCTCCCACACGCGACTTTACCAAAAACCACAATAAATTTTTCGCTTTTTACTTACCTTTATCTCCTCAACAGTTGGGCTGTGAATAGGCATTAGTCTCCTCATCCATGCATACCTTACCATTCTTTTTCGTATCATACATACATGACATTTATATCATAAGTAAATTCGTATTCTTAAATATAATTACATCATTACATCCCCCATATTAAAACGTGTACATCACTGTGTTTATACATTGTTCAGATACAAAAGAGTACGCGTGTGTATACCTTTCGCTAGATGGGGAGTGGCAGCGGATCAAAGGAATGCAATACCCTGGCCGACTCGATCTACTGATGAGAATCTGTAGAGATGGGGGGAAAATGAATGGGATGAGCTATCAACGCGCTCAGTAAGGAAATCAGGCAAGCAAGTAGACATCCATACTATCTACTTGAAAATAGTGCTTTGCCTTTCCTTCTCTCATTTCAAAAGCATGTTTAAAATATATATAATATAGTACAGATTTAAAATCCCATGTACTAAACACATGCTGGTTTATCAATCAGAGGCATTCATGCAAAACAGTGCATAATAAATCATTTAAGAATGCCTTTATATAAAATATGCCATTTACATTCAAAACACAGGAAATATGGCATTTCTCATCACAACACAAATAAACTGGGTTTCGACCCATCCCTTAGGTCTACCCGTATCATAAAATACATGTGATATATCATGCGAGACTCAGTGGCTAAATGCAATCTCTCTAGACTATGTAAGAGAGCCTCCCCGCCGAACAGAGCCTCCCCGCCTAACAGGCTTAAGGATGTTGGGCTTAAGGATCTTACCGTAAGAGAGTATCTCCGGACTATGGCCATATCCTAACAATGGTGATCCCAGGCAACACAGTACTCGGTGTGCGGGGTAATCACTGCTGTAACGGGTGGGGGGTCAGTCCATCATAACCGTCAGCTATCAACACACTCCTCCACACCTCCACAACACAAAACACGGTACAATGTACTCCATGCCACATGCATGGTACAACGTACACCCGTGGACCCATACATCATGGTCGGGGTGCCTGCCATAGGTCTTAGCCTCTCATACCATGGAAATACATCATAGTCGGGGTGCCTGCCATAGGTCTTAGCCCTCATACTTTGGAAATCAATGCCACGTCTCTAAATCCACGTGAGAACATCTCAACAGTGTGACACTCAGTCTACACGGAGGAAATCGTCACGGTTTTTCTAACATGTGTATATATCACGAAAAACTACAGTGCGCGTCTTGAGTGTGACACACAGTCAACACTCCGCCTCAAAACACTGTATATGCATGTCAAAATATCAACACTAGTGCGAGTAAACCTCCAGCACCAGGTCATGCATCTCATGTAAAACTCGAGTACGAGCTAATCGCTCCAGCACTCTATCATGCACAAATCACATAAAAACTGAGTACGAGCAATGCTCCAGTACTCTATCATGCATGTCAAATAAATGTAGTGCGAGTCAACCTCCAGCACTAATGTATGTGAAAAACATCTAAAATCAAGTGCGAGTTATGCTCTAGCACGATTGTTTCCACATAATTCGGTAGATGGCTCTTTAAAAATAGGGATGTTAAAAATCACTAAAATCAGCACTATAAAGTGTGCTTAATTTACATCGACCTCAAATCATTAGCCCATCCACCTACTCTTCTGCTACACAGCAGTAAAAACCACTCAAAACATCATTTCCATGCTTTTTACCACTTTTCCCAAAATTTCACTTTTTGCCTAACTAGGGGCAAAATCGTAATTTACCCATATCGGGTCCCTATAATTATTATAGATTTTCTCTGACCCTCAAACAATTTCAGTGAATGTAAAATCCAACGAAAATATGCACAGATATCTCTAGCTACTTGCAAGAGTCCCCTACCTCGGATCACGTCGTGTGACCTCTCTTCCTCTGTGCTGTCTAATCTCGCAGTCCGGTCAACTCTCAATATGACTCTGGAACTGCATTTAATCATTCACTGAGTTAATTACACTTTTCTTACTGTATTACACATTTAATACAGTTTATTTCACTTAAATTGGCCCTTTTACGCTTAATGGGCCTTAATCACGTTAATCGGGCCTTAATCCGTATTAAGCCCGTTCATCAAGGTCTATCGACTCATTGGGCCTATCAATACCCATTGGGCTTTATTCCAAGCTCTTTGGATAGCCCGTATATCATTTACGACATTTTATTCAATTTTCTGAATATAATTCACTAAATCCAAAATTTAATCCGAAATGCGTAAATTAAATCTTAAATACGCATAAATCACATAAATTGTCGTAAATGAGATTTACTTACCCGAGATTGTGCGATGGTGCGCGAATCGGAGTTCGATCGGGCTTCCGTTCGGAATTAATCGTCGAACTGCACAATTTCGTATATTTAATTTCGGGTCAATTTCTGATTAAATATAATTTAAATAAATTTATCAGAAATTAAATTGGTCACTTTTGACCTCGTATCGACTTACCCGAAGTCCGGTGAAATCCCAAAAATTTTCTTTTCCCTTTTTCTTTCTTTTTTTTTCCCTCTTTTTCCCCTTTCTCCTTGGCTGAACCGGTCCGGTCCGGTTCAGCACAGTGACTTTCCACTGAACCGCCGACCGGTTCAGGAGTGATTTAGCCGTGCCGGCGTCGTCCGGCCGGTTCCCGGCGTGCCGCTGCCGCCGTTCGACGCGTCTTGGACAGGAGACCTTTCGGTTGGCCTCGATCGGAGCCAACTCCCGCCGGTGGCCGACGAACGCCCGCTTTTTCCTCCGCGGCTTCAACCTCGCCGATCTCCCTTTTCCGGCGCCGGTGGAGCGCGTTACCGGTGACTGGTTGATCGCGCGGGTGCCGGCTTCCTTTTTCGGTACCTGGAATGGACGTGGAGTCGCCGATGGTGGCTGTCCGGCAAGCTTCTTCTCCTCGGGTCTGCTCGGTTTCGTCTCCTTCTCTCTCCCCGCGTTTTCAGAATTCTGTTTTTTTTTTTTTTTTAACTTTATAATATATTTTTAATATTATTTTAATCCTTAAAATAATATTAAAATCCTAAAATATCCCAAAAATATCTCAAAAATTCTCAAAAATTCCAATTAAATTCATTTAGTCCGTAAATGAATTTATCAGTCCGATTTTACTTTTTCGGTATATTTTTTCACTATTTTTGGGCTCGTTTTTCGAGACGAAAATTTCAAAAATATTAATTAAATTCATATCTCGATCAATTGGACTCGAAATTCAATATTTTCCTCGTTATTGATCAAGATCTCTCGATTTCATATTTTTAATGAAATTTTCTCATCGGATTTATATCGAATTTGGTCAATTGACCGTTTTACCCCTGTACTTACTCGAAAATAAACTGCACCCTTATCTCGCTGTTATGTAGCTTACATGCATTTTTAATTCTCAAAAAATCGATTGCACGATAGTAAATACTCTTCTTATGATTCAACTATGAAATATAACGTTCGTACACATAGGAATCATAAGGTACAAGCTACATACGTAAATCAAAAAACTCGGGTCTGACAATCCTCCCCAACTAAAAGAATTTGGTCCTCCAAATTAGAACCAAATCAATCCTCAAACAACTGGGGGTGCTTCTCTCGCATCAAGCTCTCTAACTCCCAAGTAGCCTCCTCGGAAGTGTGATGCTGCCATAGTACCTTCACTAACCCGATAATCTTCGATCTCAAAACCTTCTCCTTCCTATCCAGTATTTGAATCGGCCTCTCAACATATGACATGTCCTCACTGAGCTCCAAAGGCTCATAACTAATCACATGTGCTGGATCCGGGTGATACTTCCTAAGCATCGAAATGTGGAAGACGTTGTGCACGCCTGACAAATCTGGTGGCAATGCCAACCTATAAGCCTTATCTCCCACTCGATCAAGTATCTCGAAGGGTCCAATGTAGCGAGGACTCAACTTACCTCTCTTCCCAAACCTCGCTATACCCTTGGAAGGAGAAACCTTCAGAAACACAGACTCACCAACTGCGAACTCAAGTGGCCTACGTCTCCTGTCAGCATAACTCTTCTGTCGACTCTGAGCTGTCCTCAATCTCTCAACTATCAACCGGACATCCTCAGAAGCCTGTGTAACCATATCAGGAGCAAAAATCTTACGGTCACCCACTTCTTCCCACCCAATAGGGGAACGACATCTACGGCCATACAAGGCCTCATACGGTGCCATCCCGATACTCGAATGATAACTGTTGTTGTAGGCGAACTCGGCTAGTGGCAAATGATCATCCCAGGAGCCTCTAAAATCCAGCACACATGCCCTCAACATATCCTCCAGAGTCTGTATCGTCCTCTCTGACTGACCATCTGTCTGAGGATGGAAAGCTGTGCTCAAACTCAACTGGGTTCCCATAGCTTCCTGAAAATGTTCCCAAAAGTGGGAAGTGAAGCGGGAATCCCTATCCGAAACAATGCTCACTGGAACACCATGCAACCTCACTACCTCGCGTACATACAACTCTGCCAATGTACTCAGAGTATCGGTAGCTCTCATAGCTAGGAAGTGGGCTGACTTCGTCAGTCTATCAACGATCACCCATATAGCATCGTGATTCCTCCGGGTCCTCGGTAAACCCATCACGAAATCCATGGTGATATGCTCCCATTTCCATGTCGGTATAGGTAGAGGCTGCAACAATCCTGCAGGTTCTGATGCTCTACCTTCACCTGCTGACATACGAGACATCTCGTCACAAAATCTGCCACATCTCTCTTCATACCTGACCACCAGTACACCTTCCGGAGGTTCTGATACATCTTGCCACTCCCCGGATGCAACGTGTACCTCGATGAATGAGCTTCTGATAATATCAATCTCCTGAGCTCTGGGTCCTCGGGAACACACAATCTCCCTCTGTACCTCAGTAGTCCATCAGAACTCAACTCAAAATCTATCGCTGTGCCCCTCTGCATCTGACCAATCACATCGATGCACTGCAGATTTGTCTGCTGAGCCTGTCTGATCCTATCCAACAGATCTGGCTCTAAGCGTAAACTCGCAATCATACAATCTGCATCTCTGTCCGAAGGCACAACTCCCAAACTGAGGCTAGCAAACTGCTCTAGCAGCTCATGCTCCCTGACCATCATATACGATACCATCCCAAGGCTCTTCCTACTCAAAGCATCTGCTACAACATTAGCCTTACCCGGATGATAAAGTATCTCACAATCATAATCCTTCAGAAGCTCTAGCCATCTTCTCTGTCTCATGTTTAGTTCCTTCTGTGAGAACAGGTACTTGAGGCTCTTGTGGTCGGTAAAAATCTGAAACTTCTCACCATACAAGTAGTGGCGCCATACCTTCAACGCAAACACTACTACTGCTAACTCTAAATCGTGGGTCGGATAGTTCTTCTCATGGTCCTTCAACTGTCTGGATCCATAAGCAACTACCCTCCCATCCTGCATCAACACACAGCCCAGTCCCTGATGCGAAGCATCGGTATACACTGAAAATCCTCCTGAGCTGGTAGGAATAGTGAGAATCGGAGCGGTGGTCAATCGACTCTTCAGCTCTTGAAAACTCCTCTCACAATCCTCGTCCCACACGAATGCAACATTCTTCCGAGTGAGACGTGTCAACGGAGCAGCCAACTTCAAAAATCCTTCAACGAATCTCCGATAGTACCCTGCTAAACCCAAAAAACTCCTGATCTCGGTAACTGTCCTCGGCTGTTCCCATTGAACTACAGCCTCAATCTTGGATGGATCTACTGATACACCATCCCTCGACACTACATGTCCCAAAAACGAGATCTCTGTCAACCAAAAATCACACTTGCTGAGTTTAGCATACAACTGCTGCCCTCGTAGAGTCCGTAATACAATCCTAAGGTGCTCCTCATGCTCCTCCTCGGATCTCGAATATACTAATATGTCATCAATGAATACGATAACAAACTGATCCAAATATGGCTTGAACACATCGTTCATCAAAGCCATGAAAGCTGCGGGAGCATTCGTCAGTCCGAATGGCATAACTAGGAACTCATAATGGCCATATCGAGTCCTAAATGCTGTCTTGGGTACATCTCCACTCCGAACTCTCAACTGATGATACCCAGACCTCAGATCAATCTTAGAAAAGACCTGCGCTCCCCGAAGCTGATCCAGTAAGTCGTCAATGCATGGAAGGGGATATCTATTCCTTATGGTAGCCTTATTCAACAATCTGTAGTCTATACACAATCGGAGGCTCCCATCCTTCTTCCTCACAAACAAAACCGGTGCTCCCCACAGTGAAACACTCGGTCTGATAAAACCCCTATCCAACAGCTCCTGCAACTGTCTCTTGAGCTCCTCCAGCTCAACTAAGGCCATGCGATACGGTGGTCTCGAAATAGGCTCAGTACCAGGCACCAAATCTATACAGAACTCCATCTCTCTGTCTGGTGGTAACCCTGGCAACTCATCCGGGAAAACACCTGGGTACTCACTGACCACAGGAATATCTACCAACTCCGGATGTACCTTATCCGTATCCACTACGTATGCAATGAAACCTTCAAGATATTTATCTCTCAGTCAGCAAAATATTTTTATTTATTAACAACATATTTACTTCTTTCATTTCTTCCTATCAAACTTTACAATAACTTTCGTAGGGTTATGAAACATAACTGTCTTAGCATAACAATCTAAAACAGCATGGTTTGCAGATAACCAATCCATACCTAATATTACATCAAAGTCACTCATACTTAGCAATATTAGATTGGCTGTCATATCCTTTTCCCCTACTCTTAACTTACAATCGTTATACACATGCTCAACTAGCTGACTGGAATCCATAGGCGTACAAATCAACATCATCATCTTTAAAGGAGTACACTTTACATGCTTTTCTAACTTACATGCAAATGATGGTGATACAAATGAATGTGTGGCACCAGGATCAATTAAAACATATGCTTCTAAATCATAAATCAGGATGTTACCTCGAATCACATCCGTAGAAGCATCAGCTGTGTCCTGGTCCAAAGCATGTACTCGCCCTCGACCCATCACCTGCTTACCCTTCTCCTCTGCCGTCGCTCTACCTCTCTGAGCAGACGTACCAGCTGGAGCTCTATCTTGCTCCCTGCCCTTCTGTGGGGCAATCACATATGTCTCTGGGCATTCTCTAGCCATATGCCCATGTTTCCCACATCGAAAACACACAACAGGGCTCAACGGACAAGGTCTACCGCCATGATGTCTGCCACATCGGCTGCACTGATCAGTAGTAGGCCTCGGTCCTCCAATCACAATGCCTTTCGTCGGAGCTATGGCCGGGTATATAGGAGGTCTGACTGGTCGCTCTCGCACCTCCTCTATCCGTGGTCCCTTACCGAAGAGTCTCCTCCCTCCTCGATAACTGAACCCTCTATCTCTAGTCGGCCTCTTTCTCTCTCTATCTCGGCTCCGACTGAACTTCCCAAACTCAGAGGCATTTCTCTCGTAATCCTGCTCACAAAGCTGCGCTCTGCGCACTGCCTCATCATATGTACCAATGTCTAGTGGTACCAATTTAGACCGCAACACCGATCTCAAACCGTCAATAAATCTGCGGACCTTCCTGGTCTCGCTGTACATGGTATCGGGATCATATCTCCCCAAGGCCAAAAATCTAGTCTCATACTCATCCACTGTGAGACTCCCCTGGCTCAATCCCAAAAACTCAGCCTGCAGTCTACGCTGCGCAGTATCAGGAACAAACTGCCTCCTGAAGGCCTCTAGAAACATCTCCCAACTAATCTCAGCATGTCGGGCTCTCAATATCGGCCTGGTGGACTTCCACCAATGCTCTGCCGTTCCCTTCAGTAGGAACGCAGCAAATGCGACTCTCTCAGTAGTCGTACACTCAAAAATATCGTACAACTTCTCCATCTCGCCAATCCACTCCTCAGCACTGGCTGGGTCCTTGACCCCTCGAAAAGATGGAGGTCCAAGCTTCTGGAACTGTCGCAACCGATCCAAATCACACACATATCCTCTACTAACCTGAGCTGGTGGGGGTGTAGGAGTATCAGTAGTCTGTGGCATCTGTACAGGCTGCGTAGGTGTATCAGGTGCAACTGCCTCTCCAGTCGCAGTCTCTGCATCCTGTCTCTGTGTACCTGGCAAAGTCTGTGCCAACAGCCCTACTATCGCCTCTAGGCTACGCTCTATCCTCGTGAAGCGTGCCTCAGTAGTATCTGGTACCTCAGCAGTACCTGGGGGTGTATGGGTAGTCGAAGACTCACCCTGGCTAGCCGGCCTACCTCTACGGCCTCCAGCCCTACCTCTCGCCCCTCTACCACGACGGGTATTAGCCATAATGGCTCAATTCCTGCATTTACAACCATTAATTTGTCAACTTCCCATCTTGTATACACAATTGTAACTGAACATAAACACAGTGATATGGGGATGTACATTTTCCTAATTACTAACACCTATTCACATCAGACCAACTAGGCTCTGATACCACTCTGTCACGCCCTCCTCCCACACGCGACTTTACCAAAAACCACAATAAATTTTTCGCTTTTTACTTACCTTTATCTCCTCAACAGTTGGGCTGTGAATAGGCATTAGTCTCCTCATCCATGCATACCTTACCATTCTTTTTCGTATCATACATACATGACATTTATATCATAAGTAAATTCGTATTCTTAAATATAATTACATCATTACATCCCCCATATTAAAACGTGTACATCACTGTGTTTATACATTGTTCAGATACAAAAGAGTACGCGTGTGTATACCTTTCGCTAGATGGGGAGTGGCAGCGGATCAAAGGAATGCAATACCCTGGCCGACTCGATCTACTGATGAGAATCTGTAGAGATGGGGGGAAAATGAATGGGATGAGCTATCAACGCGCTCAGTAAGGAAATCAGGCAAGCAAGTAGACATCCATACTATCTACTTGAAAATAGTGCTTTGCCTTTCCTTCTCTCATTTCAAAAGCATGTTTAAAATATATATAATATAGTACAGATTTAAAATCCCATGTACTAAACACATGCTGGTTTATCAATCAGAGGCATTCATACAAAACAGTGCATAATAAATCATTTAAGAATGCCTTTATATAAAATATGCCATTTACATTCAAAACACAGGAAATATGGCATTTCTCATCACAACACAAATAAACTGGGTTTCGACCCATCCCTTAGGTCTACCCGTATCATAAAATACATGTGATATATCATGCGAGACTCAGTGGCTAAATGCAATCTCTCTAGACTATGTAAGAGAGCCTCCCCGCCGAACAGAGCCTCCCCGCCTAACAGGCTTAAGGATGTTGGGCTTAAGGATCTTACCGTAAGAGAGTATCTCCGGACTATGGCCATATCCTAACAATGGTGATCCCAGGCAACACAGTACTCGGTGTACGGGGTAATCACTGCTGTAACGGGTGGGGGGTCAGTCCATCACAACCGTCAGCTATCAACACACTCCTCCACACCTCCACAACACAAAACACGGTACAATGTACTCCATGCCACATGCACGGTACAACGTACACCCGTGGACCCATACATCATGGTCGGGGTGCCTGCCATAGGTCTTAGCCTCTCATACCATGGAAATACATCATAGTCGGGGTGCCTGCCATAGGTCTTAGCCCTCATACTATGGAAATCAATGCCACGTCTCTAAATCCACGTGAGAACATCTCAACAGTGTGACACTCAGTCTACACGGAGGAAATCGTCACGGTTTTTCTAACATGTGTATATATCACGAAAAACTACAGTGCGCGTCTTGAGTGTGACACACAGTCAACACTCCGCCTCAAAACACTGTATATGCATGTCAAAATATCAACACTAGTGCGAGTAAACCTCCAGCACCAGGTCATGCATCTCATGTAAAACTCGAGTACGAGCTAATCGCTCCAGCACTCTATCATGCACAAATCACATAAAAACTGAGTACGAGCAATGCTCCAGTACTCTATCATGCATGTCAAATAAATGTAGTGCGAGTCAACCTCCAGCACTAATGTATGTGAAAAACATCTGAAATCAAGTGCGAGTTATGCTCTAGCACGATTGTTTCCACATAATTCGGTAGATGGCTCTTTAAAAATAGGGATGTTAAAAATCACTAAAATCAGCACTATAAAGTGTGCTTAATTTACATCGACCTCAAATCATTAGCCCATCCACCTACTCTTCTGCTACACAGCAGTAAAAACCACTCAAAACATCATTTCCATGCTTTTTACCACTTTTCCCAAAATTTCACTTTTTGCCTAACTAGGGGCAAAATCGTAATTTACCCATATCGGGTCCCTATAATTATTATAGATTTTCTCTGACCCTCAAACAATTTCAGTGAATGTAAAATCCAACGAAAATATGCACAGATATCTCTAGCTACTTGCAAGAGTCCCCTACCTCGGATCACGTCGTGTGACCTCTTCCTCTGTGCTGTCTAATCTCGCAGTCCGGTCAACTCTCAATATGACTCTGGAACTGCATTTAATCATTCACTGAGTTAATTACACTTTTCTTACTGTATTACACATTTAATACAGTTTATTTCACTTAAATTGGCCCTTTTACGCTTAATGGGCCTTAATCACGTTAATCGGGCTTTAATCCGTATTAAGCCCGTTCATCAAGGTCTATCGACTCATTGGGCCTATCAATACCCATTGGGCTTTATTCCAAGCTCTTTGGATAGCCCGTATATCATTTACGACATTTTATTCAATTTTCTGAATATAATTCACTAAATCCAAAATTTAATCCGAAATGCGTAAATTAAATCTTAAATACGCATAAATCACATAAATTGTCGTAAATGAGATTTACTTACCCGAGATTGTGCGATGGTGCGCGAATCGGAGTTCGATCGGGCTTCCGTTCGGAATTAATCGTCGAACTGCACAATTTCGTATATTTAACTCCGGGTCAATTTCTGATTAAATATAATTTAAATAAATTTATCAGAAATTAAATTGGTCACTTTTGACCTCGTATCGACTTACCCGAAGTCCGGTGAAATCCCGAAAATTTTCTTTGCCCTTTTTCTTTCTTTTTTTTTTCCCTCTTTTTCCCCTTTCTCCTTGGCTGAACCGGTCCGGTCCGGTTCAGCACAGTGACTTTCCACTGAACCGCCGACCGGTTCAGGAGTGATTTAGTCGTGCCGGCGTCGTCCGGCCGGTTCCCGGCGTGCCGCTGCCGCCGTTCGACGCGTCTTGGACAGGAGACCTTTCGGTTGGCCTCGATCGGAGCCAACTCCCGCCGGTGGCCGACGAACGCCCGCTTTTTCCTCCGCGGCTTCAACCTCGCCGATCTCCCTTTTTCGGCGCCGGTGGAGCGCGTTACCGGTGACTGGTTGATCGCGCGGGTGCCGGCTTCCTTTTTCGGTACCTGGAATGGACGTGGAGTCGCCGATGGTGGCTGTCCGGCAAGCTTCTTCTCCTCGGGTCTGCTCGGTTTCGTCTCCTTCTCTCTCCCCGCGTTTTCAGAATTCTGTTTTTTTTTTTTTTTAACTTTATAATATATTTTTAATATTATTTTAATCCTTAAAATAATATTAAAATCCTAAAATATCCCAAAAATATCTCAAAAATTCTCAAAAATTCCAATTAAATTCATTTAGTCCGTAAATGAATTTATCAGTCCGATTTTACTTTTTCGGTATATTTTTTCACTATTTTTGGGCTCGTTTTTCGAGACGAAAATTTCAAAAATATTAATTAAATTCATATCTCGATCAATTGGATTCGAAATTCAATATTTTCCTCGTTATTGATCAAGATCTCTCGATTTCATATTTTAAATGAAATTTTCTCATCGGATTTATATCGAATTTGGTCAATTGACCGTTTTACCCCTGTACTTACTCGAAAATAAACTGCACCCTTATCTCGCTGTTATGTAGCTTACATGCATTTTTAATTCTCAAAAAATCGATTGCACGATAGTAAATACTATTCTTATGATTCAACTATGAAATATAACGTTCGTACACATAGGAATCATAAGGTACAAGCTACATACGTAAATCAAAAAACTCGGGTCTGACAAGAACAGAGGCATCTCTCACTACCAAAGCGGAGGAATATCGGACTTACATGCTACCAGAGCAAGGCCCGGACTTACATGCTACCAAAGCAAGGCCCGATGTGTTATCACATGACACGCCTAAGTCTCAATATCAGCCATTATCATATAAAACTGTTTTGCCTTCACGTAAAGCTCATAATGGTTTCTTTCATAAAACTCAATTGAAAACCCATTTTTTGTACTCATCACAAAATATGTTAAAACCGAGCTCAAACCGACAAAACCTTGCACAAATTTCTCAAATCTCAATACGCCTTAACATAGAGCCTAAATCCCGTTTCACTTTTAAACTCAAACAGTTTGTAAAACAATTTCACACTTTGTTTACAACTCATGAAAATTGGACCCCAACCGGCTATAAAACTGTGTGCAATAACTCGATCACAACTCATAACATTTCATGCTACAAAATCATCATAAATCACATACACAAATGAATTTAAGTTTTTCCTTACCTCTTTGCACATCGTATAGTGCAATCGTTTCCCCCGAACAACGGACTAGCCTCGCATTCCTCTCTAAAACTCTCGAGCTGTCTAAACGATGTAAAAACATCATCAACACGTCATCACATTGTCTCTAATTTCAAAATCGAGCATAATTGCTCACATTCTCATACTTTCTCAATACCTCTACAATTCTAACAATCCTAACCATTTTCAGCCTACTCAGCACAAATCTACAACCACAATCGCAGAAATCTACTTCCAAATTAAGGATTAAAGCTTAGAAATTTATCAAAAACTTGTGGAGTGCTCAACTCACGCCTCAACTCAAATCGTCCTTCGATTTTCAAGTATGTTGTTCTTCTTTTGATGAGGAATAACTTTTCTTCTTGCCACAACCTCTGATTCAAACGAAAATGGGCGTTTTAAAGGAGAGAGAAAATTAGGGATTTTGGTTTTCTGAAGAGAGAGAAGACGAGTTCCAGTAAAAACACAAGGGTCTTTATATTGGCGGAGGGCAGGAGATCGATCTGCCTTCGAATTTGAGAACGTTTTGGGCACTTTTTATGCCTGCTAGATCGATCTGTTGTGGGATAAGATCGATCTCATAATCTTGAGGAGATCGATCTGCTCCTTGTGAGGAGATCGATCTGCGTTTTACAGAAACATTTGGAGATCGATCTGCTCCTATAGGAGGTCGATCCCTTTGAGGCAAAATCATAAGGAGATTGATCCTCTTCCATTGGAGATCGATCTGCTCGTTTACATTTTTTCATTCCTTGTCGCTTTGGCCCATCAGATCGATCCCCTCTTCTTCAAGATCGATCAGACCTCATAATTTCACACCATGGTGGTCTTTTGGCATAAAATCTCCATATATAATTGTCATAGTTTACTTCATAGATTATTTCTCATTCAATACTTATTCATCACGTAGAAATTTCATTCCTTACCACCTCAATATATGATTACATCGCATTTAACTCAATTAATTACATTTCATGTTCACATTACAAAATTAGATGAGTACAGAATTCTCAGGTCTCACACAATTGCCCAAACGAGACATACGTGCCACTAGATTTGCTGCTCTATTCATCACCCTGTAATAGAAATTAATGCTGATATCATTCAAATCCTTCACCAAAGAGGAGCATCCTCCTCAACTGCCATGGTTCTCCAATTTCTCGGAAGACAAGGATTGTGTAGTTTATCAATCAAGCCTTTGTTGTCCGCCTCTATGATATCCTTTGACTAGCCATTCCTCTTTATCATTAGGCAAGCTAATCTAATGGCCAGAACTTCAACGACCTTTGCATATCCTGTATTCACCACAAAATTTACCCCATTAATTAGTGTACCATGCTCATCACAACATAATGCAATAATTCCCACAGGGTATGATGTAGTGTCAAAGGAAGCATCACAGTTAACCTTTAGAACAAAACATGAGGTCTTTGCCATGGTATTGAATTAGCCCTCCTACTCACTTCCTGACGGATCTGCTGCTCATCTCTTTCGAGATTTTGAGAAACGCATGCAAAACTTGTTGCCAAACCTAGACAAGATCACCAGTCATGCCTTCAAAAATGAATTTGTTCATTGCAAGCTAAATAAACCAACAAATATACCTAATTAGCTCAATGCAAACAAAAAAACCATAACTTAGAAGATAGTTTGCCACATCAGTCCACTATTTAAAAAAAAAAAAACCCTCCCTTCAAGGACAATAGCTAAACCCAGATGCCCTCGAAACTGTTTAAGCAAAAGGGCAAAATAAAAAAGTATGTTCAATAGTTCTTACCTCGATGTTGCAATGACAACAAGTGAACTCTCGTGCACATCTTCTTTGATAAATGTTGTCACTCGAAGGGAGCACATTTTGTCATGAGTTGGTCATTGTGACAATCCTATAAACAGAGGAGAAGCAAAGAAGAAGAAGAAGAAGAAGCAGATGATGATGATTTTTGGTGTATATTCATATATCATGAGGTGTACATGACTATAGTGTGTATATATATATATATATATATATATATATATATATATGCAAAATGCATTTACATTCTGCAACAGCTAGGACCACTGACAATTTCACAATTTTGTTTATGGGAATGAGGTTTTAGATTGCCACTTAATTCATATCGTTATTCCTGATTTTGTCTCTGTCCTCCTAGATGGGTCTTCACTTTGTTGGCTCCTTAGTAGCTTTATTCCCAGTTCATAGCCATCGGCTTTTGTTTCCAACTCATCTTCCAGCTCACAGCAGCCACTATTTCCCTTCAACCTCCTTTCAGCTCTCTTGTTCATACTCTTAACTACTAAATTCATGGCATTGCCCCCTCCTTCAGTGGATCCTTGTCAGGATCAAATGTTGGAAATTGAGACTACAGTACAACGTAATCTTCTCAAGTTGCATTATTAGGACCTAGGTTGCACCATTTCACTGGAAATTGAGTTATAGCCCAATTATTTCCATTAGGGTGAACACCATATATACCCATATGACATATGCGTTTCTCACATTGACTTCCTAAACTTTTTTTTTTTTGTCTCATTCGTAACCTTGTGGTTTTGTTACGTTCCCATAAGGGTTAACTGTAAACATCATAAAATTTTCTGTATTTAATTAGACAATAAAATTAAGTAAAATGTGTTATAAGAAAATATACATATTTTTGTTAAATTGAAAAAATAATAAAAATAAATACAAAAATATATTATTTATTTGTTATTTTGAAAATGTAATTAAAAAATAAAAAAATATATATATATAACATATATAATAAAAATATATAAGAAATAAAATAAAAAAAAATTGAAAAAAAAAAAAGAACAAGAGAAGGGAAATGAAATCCCTTCCCTGGTCCGAGCAAAGAAAGCATAGGGGGAGAAGAGGAGACCATCAGAGAGAGGAGGCGGTGACCAGGGGGAAGAGAGAAGCTATCGACGCCGATTCAGCCAGAATCCGATGAAGAAACGATAGACGCCGGCGAGAGAAAGAAAAGAAAAGAGAAAGGGATGAAACTGAAGAAGAAGGAGGAGAAAAAGAGAGGAGAAGAGAGGAAGAAGCGGTTGACGGGGAGGAGAGGACCTCGCCACCAGCTAGGGGAAGGGTCGAACCACCACCGTCAACGGCGTAGAGGCGCTAAACGGCGCGAGAGAAAAACGGCAGCGACGTCGAGGAAAGAAAGGTCGAACCAGCCTCATCGCCTAACCATTTTCAGCCTACTCAGCACAAATCTACAGCCACAATCGCAGAAATCTACTTCCAAATCAAGGATTAAAGCTTAGAAATTTATCAAAAACTTGTGGAGTGCTCAACTCACACCTTAACTCAAATCGTTCTTCGATTTTCAAGTATGTTGTTCTTCTTTTGATGAGAAACAACTTTTCTTCTTACCACAACCTCTGATTCGAACGAAAATGGGCGTTTTGAAGGAGAGAGAAAATTAGGGATTTTGGTTTTCTGAAGAGAGAGAAGACGAGTTCTAGCAAAAACACAAGGGTCTTTATATAGGCGGAGGGTAGGAGATCAATTTGCTCCTGTATGAGATCGATCTGCCTTCAAATTTGGGAACGTTTTGGGCACTTTTTATGCCTGCTAAATCGATCTGTTGTGAGGTAAGATCGATCTCATAATCTTGAGGAGATCGATCTGCTCATTGTGAGGAGATCGATCTGCATTTTACAGAAATATTTGGAGATCGATTTGGTCCTATAGGAGATCGATCCCTTTGAGGCAGAATCATAAGGAGATCGATCCTCTTCCATTGCAGATCGATCTGCTCGTTTACATTTGTTCATTCCTTGTCACTTTGGCCCATCAGATCGATCCCATCTTCTCCAAGATCGATCAGGCCTCATAGTTTCACACTATGGTGGTACTCTTGGCATAAAATCTCCATATATAATTCATAGTTTACTTCATAGATTATTTCTCATTCGATACTTATTCATCATGTAGAAATTTCATTCCTTACCATCTCAATATATGATTACATCACATTTAACTTAATTAATTACATTTCATATTCACATTACAAAATTAGAAGAGTACAGAATTCTCAGGTCTCACACAATTGCCCAAACGAGACATACGTGCCACTAGATTTGCTGCTCTGTTCATCACCCTGTAATAGAAATTAATGCTGATATCATTCAAATCCTTCACCAAAGAGGAGCATCCTCCTCAACTGCCATGGTTCTCCAATTTCTCGGAAGACAAGGATTGTGTAGTTTATCAATCAAGCCTTTGTTGTCCGCCTCTATGATATCCTTTGACTAGCCATTCCTCTTTATCATTAGGCAAGCTAATCTAATGGCTAGAGCTACAACGACCTTTGCATATCCTGTATTCACCATAAAATTTGCCCCATTAATTAGCGTACCATGCTCATCACAACATAATGCAATAATACCCACAGGGTATGATGTAGTGTCAAAGGAAGCATCACAGTTAACCTTTAGAACAAAACATGAGGTCTTTGCCATGGTACTGAATTAGCCCTCCCACTCACTTCCTGGGGGATCTGCTGCTCATCTCTTTCGAGACTTTGAGAAACGCAAGCAAAACTTGTTGCCAAACCTAGACAAGATCACCAGTCATGCCTTCAAAAATGAATTTGTTCATTGCAAGCTAAATAAACCAACAAATATACCTAATTAGCTCAATGCAAACAAAAAAAACCATAACTTAGAAGATAGTTTGCCACATCAGTCCACTATTTTTAAAAAAAAAAAACCCTCCCTTCAAGGACAATAGCTAAACCCAGATGCCCTCGAAACTGTTTAAGCAAAAGGGCAAAATAAAAAAGTATGTTCAATAGTTCTTACCTCGATGTTGCAATGACAACAAGTGAACTCTCGTGCACATCTTCTTTGATAAATGTTGTCACTCGAAGGGAGCACATTTTGTCATGAGTTGGTCATTGTGACAATCCTATAAACAGAGGAGAAGCAAAGAAGAAGAAGAAGAAGAAGCAGATGATGATGATTTTTGGTGTATATTCATATATCATGAGGTGTACATGACTATAGTATATATATATATATATATGCAAAATGCATTTACATTCTGCAACAGCTAGGACCACTGACAATTTCACAATTTTGTTTATAGGAATGAGGTTTTAGATTGCCACTTAATTCATATCGTTATTCCTGATTTTGTCTCTGTCCTCCTAGATGGGTCTTCACTTTGTTGGCTCCTTAGTAGCTTTATTCCCAGTTCATAGCCATCAGCTTTTGTTTCCAACTCATCTTCCAGCTCACAGCAGCCACTATTTCCCTTCAACCTCCTTTCAGCTCTCATGTTCATACTCTTAACTACTAAATTCATGGCATTGCCCCCTCCTTCAGTGGATCCTTGTCAGGATCAAATGTTGGAAATTGAGACTACAGTACAACGTAATCTTCTCAAGTTGCATTATTAGGACCTAGGTTGCACCATTTCACTGGAAGTTGAGTTATAGCCCAATTATTTCCATTAGGGTGAACACCATATATACCCATATGACATATGCGTTTCTCACATTGACTTCCTAAACTTTTTTTTTTGTCTCATTCGTAACCTTGTGGTTTTGTTACGTTCCCATAAGGGTTAACTGTAAACATCATAAAATTTTGTGTATTTAATTAGACAATAAAATTAAGTTAAAATGTGTTATAATAAAATATATATTTTTGTTAAATTGAAAAATAATAAAAATAAATACAAAAATATATTATATATTTGTTATTTTGAAAATGTAATTAAAAAATAAAAATAAAAATAAAAAATATATATAACATATATAATAAAAATATATAAGAAATAAAATAAAAATAAAAAAAGAAATTGAAAAAAAAAAGAACAAGAGAAGGGAAACGAAATCCCTTCCCTGGTCCGAGCAAAGAAAGCATAGGGGGAGAAGAGGAGACCATCAGAGAGAGGAGGCGGTGACCAGGGGGAAGAGAGAAGCTATCGACGCCGATTCAGCCAGAATCCGATGAAGAAACGATAGACGCCGGCGAAAGAAAGAAAAGAAAAGAGAAAGGGATAAAACTGAAGAAGAAGGAGGAGAAAAAGAGAGGAAGAAGCGGTCGAAGGGGAGGAGAGGACCTCGCCACCGGCCAAGGGAAGGGTCGAACCACCACCGTCAGCAGCGTAGAGGCGTTGAACGGCGCAAGAGAAAAACGGCAACGATGCCGAGGAAGGAAAGGTCGAACCGGCCTCATCGTCGTCGATCCGAGCCTGGCCACCACCAGATCAGTGCTTCGCATGGGCAGACGGACCAACTGGAAAAGGAAGCCGACGAAGAACTTACCAACGAAGGAGAGAACCGAACCGGACTGAACCGGGTTGAATCGGTTCGAACCTGTTCAGCCAAAAAAAAAAGAAAAAAAAGAAAAAGGAAAAAAGGGGAAAAGGAAGAGAAAATTTTGGATATACTTCGGTTTGACGGTAGACCGATAAGCGGTGAAAATTGACTGTTTAAATTTTTAGAAAAATTATTTAAATTTATATCTGAACGAAATTGACCCGGTTTGAAAATATGTGTGTAGCATGACAATGGGTGACGAACGAGAAATCGATACAGTCTCGATTTACGTCTCATCACAAAATCTTGGGTAAGCGAATCCCATTTGCTACCACTTACATAAATATACGAGTTAAAAATTAATCGCATAATTTTTGAATTAATTTCGTATAAATTGCGTTATAACCGGAATTGAAAAATCGACTATCGTAAATGATATTATGAACTATCCAAAGAAATTAAAAAATATTTAAAATGACGTGATGGTGATAGTAGGCCATGTATGTCAGCTAAACGTCTATAATGAGCCCAGCTTGTGTAACAATCGGCCTAAACTCGTTAATGACCTAATGGACAACCCATAAATTGTAATTGAGCCTGAATAGTTAAATGGATTTTAAGGATTGAATAAGGGAGTTGAAACAGGCTTAGGATAGAGGTAGGCACATTAAGGGACTATAATGCTTAATAAAAATAATTGGATCCAAAATTTTATCGGAAGTGAAATTACTCTGCGTACGTATTTATAAGAAATAATAATAAGCTATTTGTGATTAATTACAGCTCCAAATGACCGAATTGGGAGCGAATCGGACTGAGCGAAATGTCAGCATTTGAAAAAGTTAGGCTGTACAGAGAAATCGAGGTAAGGGGTACTATTTAACTTAGTTCTGATGATGAACCATTGTTGCATTGATTAAAAAAAAAAGAATTTATGAAGCAATACTATGCTTTGAAATGATTTATAACTGTTTTCATACTTATGGAACAGTTTACGAAACATAATTTCGTTTTAGGAAATGTTTACCAAGTACGTTTATGTTTATGAAATGAAATTCCTGAAGCATGAAAATGCATGAAAGTTTTATGATGGTTTGAAACTCTATATTTATGCTTTGAAAGGAATTTTGGCATTTTCAAAGTATTTATGAAAAAGGGAAAAAAATTTTGAGACTATAGGCATCATGCATGGTTACTTCTTGTAGTGCTCCGGCTCCAACACTTGAGTGCCGGTACGTAAGGCCCCTGTAGCACTTGACTTCACCTGTGTGGTAGATGTCTTGCTATTTATGGTTTATGATGATGATGTTTTGGTAGTATCTTGTACCCGAGCAACACGCATGAATGTTTCTCGCACGGAGAGTGCCTTTGGTGCCCGTGCACTAGCTAGGTGCTAGAGAAAGTACGAAAGATAGATACTACTCATGTTTTTATGAAAGTGTTATATGACCCTGATCCAATCTACAGCCCTCTTACCATGGCCATAAGTATGATTGACTCTCTACGGAGAATGACACGTATCGCATGACTTAGTTATAGCCTAGTCTCCACGATTATGATTATGATTATGAATATGCTTATGATGATGATGATGATGATGATGATGATGATGATGATGGTGATGATGAATGACTATGTTTTTATGAGATTTTGATGAAATGTTTATGAATAATTATGATTTATGACAAAATGTTTAAGAATGATTATGTTTTATGAAATGTTTATGAATGACGATGATTTTATAAAATCATCCATGAATGATGAAAATTTTATGAAGTATTTAAGCATGCATTTGATTTAAAGAAACTCATGCTTCATAATTTCTTATGATGACTATGCACGAAATTAATGTTTACATATCTTCTAAACATTAGTTTCTAAAAGAAACTTATGATCAGTTTTTCTGAAGCAAAGTTTATTTCATGAATGATTTCTTGCATGCTTTTACATATCAAGACTTCTTCCCGAAAGCTCACCCCTTCACCTCTCAGATGTGTTGCAGTGAAACTACAATTGATAATTGGTGCGTAGACGACGTAGGCTGGCAGATACGAGTTTTTCCAGACTACCTTTGTACATGCATGAGGTATACATTCTTATCTCTTTACCAGACCATTTGTATGCACAGACATCTATTGAAAGTAATACGTCTGGATGTAATCTGTATAAGGATAAATGAAATATTTTTAAGAATTGATTTTTGGGAGTAACTAGACGTGTTTGGAATATGTAGAATGATTTGATGATATGACTTGGGGAGCATGTCTAATAGTTGTGGATAGCTAGGGTTGATATTGTGAGAAATTGCAGGTGGGTAGGCTTATATATTAGTCGTTATGCTGCCGAAATTTCTATCGGCCATATAAAATCCAAATGTTAAACTTAGATATAATTACGGATAAGAAGTAAGAAAAAAGATTGACACTGAACAAGAATACAACCTAAGTGAATAAAGGAATAAGTGAAAAATTTAAGTTACAAAAAAAAAATCCCTCAAATTTTCAAGGGTCAAGGGTCATTACATTAACGCTGTCAAATATAGTGTAATGCATAAATTTTATCTTCTTTTTTTTTTTTGAATTTTTAATGGTGTTACACAATTTGGGAACATAATGGATCTTCAGGGTTACGAATGAGATAAAAAAAGTTTAGGGGGTCAATATGGGAAACACATACACCACAAGGGATGTATGTGAAGTTTACCCATTTCCTTTAACCATCATCTTATCTAGCATTGTAGTTAGATATACTAAAGGTTGATCTTTCGCTCCTACTTTTGGCTATGCTTGACACTAGCTTAGCTCCTATTTTCTTCTTTAATAAGCTCACATGGAACATCAAATGAATCTTTGAATTTAGGGTAGTAAAAATTTGTAGGCTACTTAACTAATTTTAGCTATAACTAGGTATGGACCATAGTACCTTGAAGATAGTTTCAAATTCTTTCTAAGGGCTACTAAGGTCTGTCTATAAAGCTAAAGTTTCAATAAACTTCATCACCAACTTGAAACTTTCTTTCTATTATTGTTTTATCTACATCTAATTTCATCCTTTGTTGATCTTCTCTCAACTGGTCAATTATCAACTTATTGACTTGCTCCTTGTCTTTAACCAATTTCTTCACTATGGAAACTTTAGCATAACTACTAGCATTCTAAGTCATATCAGAAGGTGCATAGCCATATAAAGCCTAAAATGAGGTCACCTTTATGGCAGAATGGTGGTTGGTATTGTATCACTATTCAACTAATAGTAGCCAATTAACCTAAGCCTTTGGTTTCAAAAAACACATGCAACATTGGTACTGTTCCAAGCATTGATTTAATCTCTCAACCTGTCCATTAGACTTTGGGCGATAAGCTGAATTAAGTTGAACATTTGTCCTAAGCAGCTTCATTAAATCCAGCCAAAAGAGGCTTGTGAAGACTTTACTTCTGTTAGAGATGGCTATCTTGGGTGCTCCATATAACTTGTGAACATGATTCAAGTATAGCTTAGCTACATCTGTTGCTGAGTAGGGATGTGAGAGAGGTAAAAAATTAGCATACTTGGTAAATTTGTTTATAATTACCAAGATGTAGCTAAAACTATTGAATAAGGGTAGACCTTCAATGAAGTCTATGGTAATAACCTTTCAAGCTTGCTTAGGTATTGGCAAGGGTTAAAGTAGCCCAAGATATGCCTCATGTCCATTTTTGTTTCTTTGGCAGATTTCACACTATATGCATACTCCAAACCTGCCTTTTTAGTTTTGGCCAATAGAAATATGATTTTACTTTACCGTAGGTCGCTTGTATACCAGAGTGGCCACCTTGTGGTGAATCATGAAAAGACTATAATATCTTTTCTCTGAGTAAACCAATACTGTGCACATACACTTTCCCCTTATACCTCAATATGCCATTGTTAAAAGAGTAGTGAGATTTATCATCCTAGTGCACTATCAAAGAAGCTAATTTGTCCTGAATAGTCAAATCTCCTTGTAGCGTACATCAATGTCCTTTACCCACTCTGGAATATGGGTACTAGATTGTAAACTAAATTGCTCAGCTTTTTCCTCTGGTTGTTTGGAAAAGGGCATGAGCCACTAAGTTGATTTTCCCTTTCTTTATTGGATAGAATAATCTAATCCTAACAATTTAGTCAAACCTTTTTCTGTATTGTTGTAGTTAGCTTTTGCTCCAAAAGATGTTTTAAAACCTCATGATCAATTTTTATAATGAATTGCCCCATTCTAAGTAGTGTCTCCACTTGCTCATTGCTATTAATATTGCCAAATACCACTTTCATAAATGGACAAATCCACATGTCTTGGTCTCAAGGCCTTGTCCAAATAAGCAATTGGCCTCCCCTTTTGGGACAAGACAACATTAATTTCTTTACTGCTAGCATCCGCGTCAAGGCATAATAGCTTCCCAAAGTCAGGCAAAGCTAACATTGGTGCAGAACTCATGACTGTCCTGAGTTGTTGAAAGGCTTCTACAGTTTCACTAGACCATTAAAAGCTATCTTTCTTCAACATATTGGTTAGAGGCATATTGATAGCTCCACACCCCCTTATAAATTTTTTGTAATAGCCAGTTAGGCCTAAAAACCCTTACAATGAATAGAGATTCCTCGGCTATGGCCATTTTAGCATCGCCTTGACTTTAGCAAGATCAGTAGCCACCTCTGCTGTTAAAATGATATAGCCTAGGTAATCATCTTGTTTTTTGACTGAAGAAACACTTGGTCTTTTTAGCACATAGCTAATGAAATCTCAATAATTCAAAAACAACTTTCAAATGCTTTGTATGGCTTGCCAAATCAGTGCTATAGACAAGAATATCATAAAAAATAACACAAACTTCCTCCAGTAATGGACAAATATAATTTCCCAATGCGAAAAAATTTCGGGTTATCACATTAGCAAAGTGGATTTGCGTCCCAAGTCACAAACGTGAATGGAGGTGAATTTGTCAAGCAAATAACATAAATATTAAAGCGTTTTCAATTTTCATGGAAACAAGATGGAACTCTCTCCATCGTTCACTTTCTTTTGTTTTACCTTATAAATATATTGTTACTCTTTTTTATAAGAATTTTGCAAATGACGAATCTTTAATAATTTCTTATTATGATTGAAATTTTATTAAAAGTTGTGTTAATTTGTTATCTACTGTTAAAGATTTTCAATTTAATATATTATCCAACTACATTTTTTTTTGTTCTTATAATTTTTACAATGTTTGATAATTTTTAAAATTTAGGAATGATGATACTTTATTTTCTTTTGTATATGATATGAAAGAAAATTTCAAAAAATGTTGGGAAATAATTCTTTCTATTCATTTTATTGCAACTTTATTATATCCTAGTTAAGGTGAGGAAAATAGAGATTTTTTTATTATGATAAAGAATTTCTTGCTCTTGACTATGTTAAAGACCAAAAGTTCTCAATTCATACATATTTTTTAGATTTGTTTAATTTTATTAGAGGTTGCAAATGGGCGAGTTTGGTCTGAGTTGTCTTCGAGTTCGGGTTGTTTTTGGGCTTTTTCATATTCAAGTTTTTTGGATTCAAGCTTTTTCAAGTTCGAGTATTTTCGAGTTTATGCTCTTTCAGGTTCAAGTTTTTCGATTTTGAGTTTACTTTGATTCGATTATTTCGATTTCGATTTTCTTTGAGTCCGGTCCTAGTTCAACTCGAGTTGGTTTAGCGGACCAACTTCAAATTATTTACTTTTTTAATTTCGTACAATATTTGCTATAAAATAGTATATGTAAATTATATTCATTGCAAAATATATTATATATAGATACTATAAAATAAAAGGTATCAATTATCATTTACCAAAAAATATACTTAATATGAATTGGTTAACTAATTAGCTCAATTTTATTTTTAGTTTGTTTTTTGTTTGTACATAAATAACAATATTAATATTATTGCATTGAATATAATCGTATACACTAATTAATCAAATATTTATTAAAAATTTAGAATGTTGAATAAAAAAATTTATATACGCCAATTGATATTATACTTTTAACATTTAATATAATTATATCATTTGTTCATGTTGATATTAACAATAATAAGATTAGATATAAACCAATTGATCACATGTCTAAATAGAGTGTTTAAGATACTTAGCAAAATATGTTGAGGTTATCGGGGTTTGAACCTTGGTCCTTTAGTTTCCATGCAAATGTCTTATCATATGAACCATATTTTGTATTAAATATAATACACTAAAAAAATATATTTATAAAATAAAATTTTGTGAGTTTAGAAAAGTTAATGAAGAATAATAAAAATAATTATGAAATTAAATTAGTTAATTATGTTTAAAATAATAATTTTTTAAGTTTTAAGCATAGGTCACTAAAATTAAATTAATAAAAGTTTCATAATTAGTTAAGATGCAATTCTTACTCATTAACCGTTTACATATATGATACTATAGTATGTTTATATGTATATGATATAAATATGATACAAATTGTACTTAAAATTGTAATTATCAATTTTAATAAAACATTGTTGACTCAAAAAAATTAAAGAAACATAATAATAAAATAATTATGAAATTAAATTAGTTAATTATACTTTAGATAATATGTTTTTAAATTTAAAAGATAAGGCACTAAAATTAAATTAATAAAAGTTTCATAATAATTAATAAGTTAAGAAACAATTAATAAAACTTAAGATACAATTTTTATACATTCACGGTTTATACAAACACTGACACTCACATGTATGTATGATTTATATATTGATAATTTTGTCTAATTTAGCTTACATTGAATATTACTTATTTGTACAAGAAACAAATATGTGTTTGTGTGTATGTATGTTTAACTCTTTATAATAAATTGAAAAAAATTAAAAATATTTAAAGTTGGTATCTATTTAATCATTTAATATTATGATCATTGATCAAATTAATCTATATTACATGAATACATCATATGAAATCAAATGTTTCAAAATACAATATTTATAGTAGATTGAAATTGAAAACATTTTATATTAAGATAAAAGTCGAATAGTATGAAACTTTAAATCAAATGATTTGTGTGAAATAATAGATGGATTCATGATACGGCATCTTGTTATTACAAATTTATCAATTATGCTTAAGAGTTAAAATTCTTTTAGAAAAATAAATAAGGAAACATATGAAATTAAATTAATTAATTATCTTTTATAAATATAAGATATAGAAATTAATTTTATAAAAATTTTATGATAAGTTCATATTAATCATATAATATTCTTATACACTCATAATAAGTTAACTAAACTCCAACTAAAAAGATATGTAAATAATCTATTAAAGAAATAAACTCACAATATAAAATAATGTTTTTTGGCCAAATATATAAATTAATATTTATGTGTTTATGGTTAAAGTATACCCTTTTTTCCATATTAACTAATTAAAATAATATTAACTAACTAAAAAAATATTAATTAATTAAAAATTTAAAGAACTATTTTTTTACCATTGCAAAACTCTATAATTAAAATAATATTAACTAACTATTTTTTTAACCATTTTTTTCCTTTTTTAAATTTTAGTTTTTGTTTGTAACCCTATAATTTGATTTCGTTAATAATGTTCTTAATTTTTTGCGTAAATTATCAAATTCAAACAAATGTTACAATTATATAATTATTTATATATATTTGATTTATTATTGCATTAAAATTAAATTTTAATGTGAAATAAATATAATAAAATAGTATAATAATTGTCTTTATAGTAAATCACATGTTATATTTCATGATATATTTATTATTTATTGTTATATATACAATAAGTATGATATGAAAAATTATTTGATATTCATATATATATATATGGTGTTTTAAAATAATTTTATTTAATACTTGAATTTAAATATTCAATACGTATTTTGTTGATAATATATTATTGATATAATTGAGTAATAAATAATGATTATTTTTAAAATTTTATAAATTTTAATTAGAAAAGTGCATCATTATTTATTTTTTTAATAAAATAATCATATAATTATAATTCGGGTTTTTTTGGGTTATAAATTCAATTTTTTAAGGGTTTCAGATCGAGTTAATCTCAAGTTATGGTAGTATCAAGCTCGAGTTATGTTAGGTTCGAGTTTTTTCAAGTTTGATCTTTTTCAGGTTCGGTATTTTTCGTGTTCAGGTTTTTTTGGGTCAGATTTTTTCAAGTTCGGGCTTTTGAATTTTTCGGTCAATTCCGACGAATCCTGGTTCTGTCTCGAGCGGGCTCAAGCAGGTTTTCGAGCTTGAGTCAACTTTTGCGAGCTTTAGTTTTTATGAAAGTGATAGGGAGCAGTTCAATCAAGAAAATAAAGAATTGAATGATGAAACCAAAAGTGGTGAAGGTAACAGTTGCCGAGGAGGCATTTTCGATGCAATTAAGGTAGTAGCAAAGAGGAGACTTTTAAGACCCGAAATTTTTCATTTCGAAAATTATTTCGAGAATATGAAAAAATATGACAAAAAAAAATTAGGTGTCTAAATATATACATGTGCATTTGGAAATCACTGTATATATAATACATGTTAATAATATTTTTATAATAATAATATAAATAATATGGGATAATTATTATTGTATTATTATTATAATAATATTATATAATAGATATTTTTAATCTATGTATTATAATATATTATATTATATTATTATAATATAATAAAATATATAAAAAAAAAGACAAACACAAAGCAACAAAACGCGAAAAAAAAAAGAAAGGGAACAGAACTGAAAAGGAAAAGAAAGAAAAACGAAAATAGCCCCTCCCCCAAAACCATCCTCACCGGCGAGAGAAGAGAGAGAAATGAGGCAATCGGAGGCCAGGAAAAGGATGAGCACGTCGCCATCGGCCAGAGGACGCCTGCATCGCCACCGTCGGCAGCCCAGAAATGCCGATCGGCGAAGAGGAAGAAACGTTGGCGAAGCCGAAGAAAGAATGTAAGACCCGAAATTAAATCGTAAATTTTTATGAGGGATGAAAATGGTCACAAATTTAAACGAATGGGATTCGGATTGGAAATAAGGATTTAAAATACGAAATGAATGAGTATTCGTGAATGAAAGTCGGGTTAAATTAATCCCGAACACGTGCAAGGGCAAAACGATCAAAACATCGAAAGTCAATATAAATTCGACAGGAAAATTTAATAAAAAATATGGGATTGAGAAATCTTGATCAATAACGAAGAAATAATTAAATTTCGGGTTAAATTGATTAAGATATGAATTTATGAGAATTAATCGAAATTAATCGAGATTTTCACTTCGAAAAATAATCTCGAAAATAATCAAAAAATATACCGGAAAGTCGAAATAATACCAAGAAAATTATTTATTCATTAAATGAACTAAATAATAATTTTCTTAGATATTTTGACAAAATAATAATAAAATAATGATTAAAATATTAGTAAAATAAATTAATAAAAAAATAAATAATAAAAAAAAAGAAAGAAATCGCGAAATCGTGATTGGAAAGGAAGCAGGAACCCGAAGCCTTTGCCTCCACCGGACGGAGGCCACCGGGAAGAGAACGATTGGCCGAGAGGGGAGAGCCTCACACCGACGTCGACGCCGACCCGACCCAGGTGAAATCCGATAGAGAAACGCGACCGGATAATGAGAAAAAGGAAAGAGAAACCAACGAGGGAGAGAAGCGAAATCGGCGGCCACTGGCGTCGATTCGGCTACAACCAACGTCCACCGAACCTTCCCCACTTAATGCTGAGCTGATTGGTACCGAAAACAGCCGTCGAAACCGACGGACGGTGCCGAAAACGGCAGAAAAGGAAATGGGTACCGACGGCCGAGGGAGAATAGTTGGACCGGCCACTTTCCGACGGCCTTGGACGAACCGAGGTCATATTTGAGAATCGAACGACCCAGCGGAGAACCGACCAGCAAGGCATCGAACCGATCGAACCGAACTGAACCGACGGTCTGAACTGGGTTGAATCGAACTGAACCGGTTCAGCCAAGAAAGAGAGAAGAAAAAAAGGAGAAAAAAAAAGAGAAAAAGGAAAAATGGGAAGAATTTTTGGAGATACACCGAACTTCGAGTAAGTCGGTAAGCGGTCAAAATTGACCAATTTGATTTTCGAGAAATTTATTTAAATTATATTCGATCAAGAAAATAACCCGAAATTAAATATAAATTGTGCAGTTTTACGACAGAGCCCGAACGAGAGCCGATTGAGCTCCAATTTTTGTACCCCGCTTAACATCGGGTAAGTAAAGCTCAATTTCGACAATTTAAATAATTATTCGCGTATTCGAAATCTATTTTACGCATTACGGATTTAATTCCGCCTTTAGTGAATAATATTGGGAATTCTGAGTAAACTGTCGTAAATGATATACGGGTTATCCAAAGAGTTGGAACGAAACCCAATGGATATTAAGTGCCCAATAGGCCCGATGAAGGGATTAAATAAATGAAAACGGGTTGAAAATGGGTCGAGGCCCATTGAGATGCAATCGGGCCCAATAAAGTAAAACGGGCCCAGTATTTTAGATTCGATCAGTCTAAGTGAAATACTGATAAGTATAGTTGAATTGACCCAAATATATGGTTATATATAGTTCCGTAGACTTGGTTTGGAGAAAATTGGACTGAGAGACCTGGTATGGGCGGAACAGGATAAGCTCGCGCGTGATTCCAGGTAAGGGGATTTTACGAAATGCTAAAGGTAACTTTACGAAATTTCAACTTCATTTGCAGTCTTTTAAATAGTCTGAAGGGTCTAGATTTTAGATAAAACTTTTAGTGCCCCGAATGGACAAATTACCAAAATACCCTTGTTAAGGGTAAAATTTCCAACTTTAGGAAAAATGTGAGAGGAACAAGGACAAGAGGTTCCTGCTCGTTTCTTGAGATGTTTAAACACATGCATGAGTAGGCTGGCTAACTTTTGAATAAAAATGCACAGCATTGCATATTTTCAACAGATGTTGATTTTCTCTGAAAATGATTTAAAAAATGTAGCCACCTACGTGATTTTCAGAAATGTGACGTGCTAGAGCTCAGCTCGCACGAGTTTTGATTTGTGTGATGCATACCTTAGTGCTGGAGCTAGAGCTCGCACTAGAGTTTTACATGTATTGGTGTTAGAGTCTAACTCGCACCAGATTTTTATATGATTTTCGTGACACGGTGCTGAAGTTTAACTTGCACCAGATTTTATATAATTTTCATAATACGGTGCTGGAGTCTAACTCGCACCAGATTTTCACATGAAATGTGTACAGAGTGCTAGAGCTCAGCTCGCACTAGTTTTACTTGATTTTTATGAGAGTGCTGGAGCATTACTCGCACTGGTTTTCTGAAATCATGCGATGAGCCGTGCTTAGAGCGTCGGGTAGACTATGTGTCACACCGATTAAATAGGCTCGCACGTGCATTTTGAGACAGGACATGAGTATGGAGATATGATGTGGGTCCACGGAGTACGTTATACCATGCAAGTAGCATGGAGTACGCTGTACCGTGTGGCATCTTCGGATGCTTGGTATCTTCGGATACGTGGTATCTTCGGATACGAGTGGCATCTTCGGATGCGTGGGATCGGATAAGACTGACAGGTTGGACTGACCCACCTCTCGGACGGTTCCCGATCGTGGTGAGACCCCGCACACTAGGATCCGTGTAGCAGAGGGGCTTCCGAGGACACATGGCCATAGTCCTAGTTATTTCCCTGAGATATACATATATTGCCTAGTCTCGCCTGTTGATGTTTTAAGAAACTCATTTGTGGATTTTTATGTGAGTCTGGACCACCCGAGGGAGGGATTGGATCTTAACTGAGACATGGTTTTGATGAAAATTAAACTGGGTTTTAAACGAAAACTTACATGATGTTATTTTCCATGCTATTTAAACCCATGAATGATGTTAACTGGTTTTACATGACATTCAGTATATCGCATGGTACTGTTGCTTTAAAAAGCATTTGATTTCATGATTTTGTGTGAGTCAGGAACACCCGAGAGAAGGGTTGAGTCCTGACTATGTTGTAAAATTTTAACGATGATGAAATGTTTTAAATGGATATGCATGTCGAGTTTTCCATGCTTTTGAATCCATATATGAACTTGTTTTACATGACATCATGACATCACGAATTATAACATCTATTTTGAAATGTGTGGAGAAAGGGTGGTTTATGCATGGCACCACGTTCATGTAAGTAGTATGGTTACCTACTTATTCGTAGGATTGCCTTACTGAGCTTGATGTGCTCACCCCTTTCATTTTTCAACACAGATTCCCTCCAGTAGACATTGAGGCGACTGAGTACTGCATTCTTGATATCCGCTGCTACCCATCATGTTAAGGTATATAGACTTGTACATATTGTATCTAAATAAGTATAGCACAGTAACATGTTTGTACGTAATCTGTCAGGGATGTATAGATAATGTAAACACCTGTAAATAAATGAAAAAGAATAAATGAAAAAAAAAACGAATGTGTTTACCTTTTTCTGTAATAAGAAATTAAGTTATATGATGATTAAATGGTGGGATTGGCATTGACGCACAGCCCAATTATTAGTCGAGTGTGGTCACGATTTGGAGGATAGATAAGTATAAAATAAAATTTAAAAATTTACTTTGATTTTTGGGTAGTTTTGGGTCGTGACAAAGAAAGGGCTGGACCGGTCACTTTCTGGTGGGCTTTGGGTTGGACACCACCAGATCCACGGATTACGAGGCCTGGCGGATCTGTTGGGAGTGGAAGCCGACGAGGAACCGGTCGGGAAAAGGTCCGAACGACGAACTTGCCACTGAACCGGTTCGAATCGGTTCAGTGAAAAGCAGGTCTGAACCGATCCGTACCGATTCAACCAAGGAAAAAAAAGAGAAAAAAATTCGGTGATGCCTCGGGTTTAAGGAAAACCCGGTAAGTAGTCGAAATTGATCAATTAAATTTTTGAAAAATTTATTTGAATTTATATTTGACCGAAATTGAACCGGTTTAAATATATAAATGTGTAGCACGACGAAAGTGAATTCGATCGAGTTTCGATTTGCGCGCCATCATAGAAACTCGACTCCTAAAGGCATATTGGAATCGAGAATGAGCGAGTGATTAGAAATTGGAAAGATAAAAGCATGATCGATTGAGATTCCAGGTAAGGGATTTACGATTGTTATAGAGATAGCTGTACGTATTTTAATAAATCCTTGTATAAGAATAAATAGTATGAAATATATAGAGAATGAAAATCTAGGAAAGAGCCAAGTGATAAATAAATTACAATATTACCCTTGTTATAAGGAAATGCATACTGTTGAGCATCGGGAATGCAAAATTTGAAAAATTGCATGAATTGCATATTTTGATATTTTTCACTATAAAACTCTGCTTCTCAGCAAGTATATGGATAAATTGGCTATTGTTTACATGAATTGCATCATCACAGCTTGCTATTTATACTGAACTCTGATTTTGAGTTATTTTCAATGAAAATAGAGCCATCTATCAGATTTGTGAATGAAATAAATCGTGCTGGAATTGCGTGTTAACTAACGGGTTACACGATTATGCTTGCACGAAATTTTAAATGTTATTGATGATAAAACTGTGCTGGAGCCCTCGTGTCGACTGTGTGTCACACTGACTTGCTCGCACTGGTATATGAGACAAGGTTATGGTTGATGATTAATGCCGAGGTCGTAACTCTCAGGTAGCCTCGAGCATACAGTATATTGATATAGTCCATGGCGAAGGGTGTATGGACAGGGTCCACGAAGTACGTTGTACCGTGTGATTGTCCACAAAGTACGTTGTATCGTGAGACGTTACATGGAGTACCTTGTACCATGTTGGCGTCTTCGGACAGATGATAGAGTAGAGATGAGCTGATGGGTTGGATTGACCCACCTCCCTAGGCGACTGACACCCTTGCACGCCTAGCTAGCGATTGCTTGGGGTCACTGACTATGGCTATATGTCCATAGATGATTACATATCCCTACCTAGTCTCAAATCGATCTCAAATTGATCTCAAAATGATCGCAAATGGTTTAAAAACTATGATTTGTGATTATGATGGAATCACTTATTACCAGTACTAGAGGAGTACTGATTTCGAAGATGAAAACAGAGAGAAATGTGATGATTTGAAATGTGGTTAAAGTGAAAACAAAAGCTTTCTATCGAATTAATGATTTCTGAATAGATTGCTATGGTTTATCAAATGCATTTGCCTTGTGATGATATTAAGCATGCATTATAAGCACGTAGATAGTATAGTTATCTACCTGCTATCATGTTTTCCTTACTGAGCGCGTTAGCTCACCCTTTTTTTTCTCACTCCACAGATAAGGCTCATTAGAGTATCTTGCGGTCATCCCTGCTAGTTCTTTTGTTGTACAGCTCTCTTTGCTGCGCAAAGGTATATATATATATATATACATATTTTGTATCTGAACACTAAATCGCACAGACATGTACTGTATAAATTACTGAGGATGTAACGTATAAAAAGAACGATTATATAAATAGATGTACAATTATGTTTAATATTTGATACATATGATTGAATGAAATGAGTAACATCGACTCATAGCCCAACCAAATCTTGGGAATGAAAATGGAAAAAGGTCAGTGATAACGGTCGTGACAGAAGTGGTATCAGAGTATGGTTAGTCTGATTTGAGTCGGTGTTAATAATTAGAAAAGTTTACATCCCCCATGTTATTGTGCGTTGTTTAGATACACGTGTGTATATTGAGCTGTGAATTTACTGAAAATTGGGTTATGAACGCAGGAAATTATCAAAATGTCTGATAGACACTGCACTAGAGGAGAGAGTTCACGATCTCGAGGACACAGAGATATATCCGAGAGACATAGTGGGTCTTTATCTGAGCATACTTCTCAGGAACCATCAGAGAATTTGGATGCTCGTTTTGCTAGATTAAAGCTGAACATGGACACAGTGATGTCATTGTTGGGGCAGGTTATAGCTAGATTTGATAGAGATCAGGGTACCACAGGACAGACTGCACCTGCTACTCCCGTAGTAGCACCTGAGACTCCTGCACCTGCGCAACCTGCACTTGCACCACATAGAGTTGAACCCCTACAGAACCCTCATATTCAGCCTGTACCTCCTCTAGTAGCCCTACAACCAGGTAGAAATAATGATATGGGGTATGATTGTGAGCTGGATAGGTTGAGGCAGTTTCAAGATTTTAAGCCTCCGTCTTTCAGGGAAGTAAAGGATCCGGTAGTGGCTGAGGACTGGATCAATAAGATGGAGAAACTGTTTGGGTTTTTCCAATGTTCAGATACAGAGAGAGTAGCATTTGTCGCCTTCGTGCTTAAGGATGAGGCAGAGCACTGGTGGAAGTCCACCAAACCGATATTGAGGGATCAACATGTAGTGATATCATGAGAGATTTTTCTAGATGAGTTCTGAAGACAGTATATTCTAGATACAGCTCAGAGGAGACTACAGATGAAATTCTGAAATCTGACTTAGGGGAACAAATCAGTGGATGAATATGAGTTGAGATTCGTTTCTCTAGGTAGATATGATTCAGATACGATGAGTACTACAACGAAGAAGGTTCGCAAGTTTATGGATGGATTGAGACCTTCCATCAGAGCTAAATTGGCTCCGTTCGATATTACAACTTATTCTGAAGTTGTCAGACGGGCCCAACTTTGCGAACAGGATTATGAGTTCCACGTTTCTGAGTTCGGGAAAGTGGGCAAAATCATAGACAAAGACAAGAAGAGATTTGGAGATGATAGAGGTGTCAGGGATAGTAGGAAGCCCGTTGGGAAGCGTTTTAGAGGCACCAATGAGTTGCAGAGTAGAGCTACTAAGCCACCTGTGTATCCGACCACAGCACCAGCCATGGGTATCGTGATTGGTGGACCCTGACCTACTACTGATCAGTGCACGATATGTGGGAGATTTCATGGTAACATGCCCTGTTTCTTTGCTAATAGACCATGTCATAGATGTCGTAAGGTAGGACACTTTATGAAAGATTGCCCAAAGTCAGTTGAGATAGCCCCACAGAAGGGCAAGGAGCCGGAGAGAGTTCCTACAGTTACTCCTACTCAGAGGAGGAGAGCCACATCAAAAGAGAAGGGAAAGCAAGCTGTTGGCCAGGGGCGAGTATATGCATTAGACCAGGGGACAGCAGATGCTTCCACAAAAGTAATTAAAGGTACAATTCTGATTTTTGATTTGGAAGCCTTTGCCTTATTTGATCCTGGTGCTATGCATTCATTCATATCGCCTTCATGTGCATCTAAATTGGAAGAGTGTATCAAACCTACATACTTGGATAGAACATTGCTAATTAGCACACCAATGAGGGTTAGCCAATTAGCCGAACAAGTATGTAAGGGATGTAAATGAAGAATAAGAGATAAGAGTATGACAGCCGATCTTATCTTGTTAAATATGTGTGATTTTGATGTGATATTAGGAATGGATTGGTTGGCTGCAAATCATGTTGTCTTAGATTGTTATTCTAAGATTATAATGTTTTCTCAGGTAGAGGAAACTGAGAAATCGGTTGTAAGATTTTTGAGAATAAATGAAAGAATGCAATTATTGTAATAGAATGATTGAATTAATGTACTAATTATAGGAATAATATTTTGAAGGTTTTATTGTGTACGTGGTTGACATAGATAAGGCACACCCGAAATTGGTTGACATTTTCGTAGTTAGGAAATTTTCAGATGTCTTTTCGAATGAGTTACCGGGGTTGCCACCAGATAGAAAGATAGAATTTTGTATTGATTTGGTGCCTGGTACAGGGCCCATATCTAGATCACCGTACCGTATGGCTCTAGTTGAGTTAGAGGAGTTGAAGAAACAATTGCAGGAACTGTTGGATAAGGGATTTATAAGACCGAGCGTCTCACCTTGGGGAGCTCCGGTCTTGTTTGTTAAGAAGAATGATGGAAGTCTCCGACTATGTATTGACTATCGGTTGTTGAATAAAGCTACCATCAAGAACAAATATCCCCTTCCACGTATTGATGATCTATTGGATCAGCTTTAGGGAGCACAGGTTTTTTCTAAGATTGATCTGAGGTCTGGGTACCATCAGTTAAAAATTCGAAGTGAAGCTGTATCCAAGGCAGCGTTTCGTACTCGCTATAGTCATTATGAGTTCCTAGTTATGCCATTTGGGTTAACGAATGCTCCTGCAGCTTTTATGGCTTTGATGAATGATGTATTCAAGCTATATCTGGACAGGTTTGTGATCGTCTTTATCGATGACATACTAATATATTTGAAGTCCAGAGAGGAACATGAGCAGCACTTAAGGACAGTCTTACAGACCCTCCGGGAGAAACAATTGTATGCTAAGCTCAGTAAGTGTGATTTCTGGCTAGAACAAATTTCTTTTCTGGGTCATGTTGTATCGAAGTACAGAGTGTCAGTGGATCCGTCAAAGATTGAAGCAGTAGTTCAATGGGAACGACCCAGGACAGTTACTGAGATTCGAAGTTTTTTGGGTTTGGCTGGATATTACCAACGATTTGTCGAGGGTTTCTCGAGACTAGCTGCTCCATTGACTCGACTCACTCGGAAGAATGTTGCATTTGAGTGGGATGATAAGTGTGAAAAGAGTTTCATGGAATTGAAACATCGCTTGACCACCGCACTGATTCTCACCATACCTACGAGCTCAGGAGGTTTTGTTGTGTATACAGATACCTCTCATCAAGGACTGGGCTGTGTATTGATGCAGAATGGGAAGGTAGTTGCTTATGGACCCCGACAGCTCAAGGACCATGAGAAGAACTATCTAACCTACGATTTAGAGTTGGCAACCATGGTATTTACATTGAAAATATGGCGCCACTATTTATACGGTGAGAAATTTCAGATATTCACTGATCACAAAAGCCTGAAATATTTGTTTTCATAGAAAGAATTAAATATGAGGCAACGAAGATGGTTAGAGCTTCTGAAAGATTATGATTGTGAAATATTATATCACCTGGGAAGGGCTAATATAGTGGCTGATGCATTGAGCCGAAAGAGCCTCGGGATGATATCTTATATAATGGTTAGAGAGCAAAAGCTGTTGGAACAGTTTGCAAGCCTCACTATTGATGTGATCCCTTCTGACGCTGATAGTGGTTATATGATAGCTAACCTGAGGTTAGAACCGGAGTTGATAGACCGGATATGCCAGGCTCAGCGTGATGATTGACAGTGTGTCGATATTGTACAGTAGATTCAGAGAGGGACAATGACTGAGTTCACAGTGAGTGATGATGGCTTACTAAGGTTCAGAGGCAGAATATGTGTTCCCAAAGACCCACAGTTGATAAGATTGATATTGTCAGAAGCTCATTCATCGCGGTATACATTACATCCGGAGAGTAATAAGATGTATCAGAATCTCTGAAAAGTATATTGGTGGTCGGGTATGAAGAGAGATGTGGCGGATTTTGTGGCGAGATGTCTTGTATGTCAGCAGGTGAAGGTAGAGCATCAGAAGCCTGCAGGGTTATTGCAGCCTCTGCCTATACCGGCATGAAAATGGGAACACGTCACCATGGATTTCATCATGGGTTTACCGAGGACCAGACGGAACCATGATGACATTTGGGTGATAGTAGATAGATTGACGAAGTCAGCTCACTTTTTAGCTATGAAAGCTACAGATACTCTGAGTGCATTGGCGGATTTATATGTACGGGAGATTGTGAGGCTACATGGTGTTCCAATGAGCATTGTATCAGATAGAGATTCTCGTTTCACTTATCACTTTTGGAAACATTTTCAGGAAGCTATGGGAACACAATTGAGATTTAGCATCGCTTTTCATCCTCAGACAGATGGTCAGTCAGAGAGAACCATTCAGACTTTGGAGGATATGTTGAGAGCGTGTGTGATGGACTTTAAAGGCTCCTGGGATGATCATTTACCATTAGCCGAATTCGCCTATAATAATAGTTATCACTCGAGTATTGGAATGGAACCGTATGAAGTATTATATGGTCGTAGGTGTCGTTCTCCTATCAGTTGGGAAGAAGTGGGTCATCGGAAGATATTTGCTCCCGACTTGGTGAAACAAGCCTCTGAAGATGTCCAGTTAATATGTGAAAGGCCGAGGACAGCTCAAAGTAGACAAAAAAGTTATGAGGACACGAGGAGGAGACCATTGGAATTCACCGTGGGTGAATCAGTATTCCTGAAGGTTTCTCCCTCTAAATGGATTATGAGATTTGGGAAGAGAGGAAAACTGAGTCCCAGATATATTAAGCCATTTGAGATACTGGATCGAGTGGGAGATAAGGCCTACAGGCTAGCTTTGCCACCTGACCTAGCAGGCATCCATAATGTCTTCCATGTCTCTATGCTTCGAAAGTATCATCTGGATCCGGCACATGTGATTCAGTATGAGCCATTAGAGCTCAAAGAGGATATGTTCTATGTGGAGAAGCCGATTCGGATACTGGATAGAAAGGAGAAAATTTTACGGTCCAAGACAATCTCTCTGGTTAAGGCTCTTTGGCAGTACCACACTTCGGAGGAAGCTACGTAGGAATTGGAGAGCCTGATGCGCGATAGGTATCCACAGCTTTTTGAGTAATAGTTTAGTTCAAATTTGGAGGACCAAATTTCTTAAGGAAGGGAGGAATGTAAGACCCGAAATTTTTCATTTCGAAAATTATTTTGGGAATATGGAAAAATATGACAAAAAAATTGGGTGTCTAAATATATACATGTGCATTTGGAAATCACTGTATGTATAATACATGTTAATAATATTTTTTATAATAATAATATAAATAACATGGGATAATTATTATTGTATTATTATTATAATAATATTATATAATAGATATTTTTAATCTATGTATTATAATATATTATATTATATTAATAATATAATATAATATAATATAATATAATATATAAAAAAAACCAACACAAAGCAACAAAACGTGAAAAAAAGAAAGAAAGAAAGGGAACAGAACTGAAAAGGAAAAGAAAGAAAAACGAAAACAGCCCCCTCCCCCGAAACCATCCTCACCGGCGAGAGAAGAGAGAGAAAGGAGGCAATCGGAGGCCGGGAAAAGGAAGAGTACGTCGCCACCGGCCAGAGGACGCCTGCATCGCCACCGTCGATAGCCCAGAAACACCGATCGACAAAGAGGAAGAAACGCCGACGAAGCCGAAGAAAGAAAGGGTCGGACCGGCCACTTTCTGGCGAGCTTTGGGTCGGACATCACCAGATCCACGGATCGCGAGGCCTAGCGGATCTGCTGGGAGTGGAAGTCGGCGAGGAACCAACCGGGAAAAGGTCTGAACGACGAACTTGCCACTGAACTGGTTCGGACCGGTTCAGTGAAAAGTGGGTCTGAACCGGTTCAGCCAAGAAAAAAAAGAGAAAAAAAATTCAGTGATGCCTCGGGTTTAAGGAAAACCCGGTAGGTAGTCGAAATTGATCAATTAAATTTTTGAAAAATTTATTTGAATTTATATTTGACCAAAATTGAACTGGTTTAAATATATAAATGTGTAGCGCGACGAAAATGAATTCGATCGAGTTTCGATTTACGCACCATCATAGAAACTCGACTCCTGAAGGCATATTGGAATTGAGAACAAGCGAGTGATTAGCAATTGGAAAGATAAAAGCGAAATCGATTGAGATTCCAGGTAAGGGATTTATGATTGCTAAAGAGATAGCTGTACGTATTTAAATAAATCTCTGTATAAGAATAAATAGTATGAAATATATAGAGACTGAAAATCTAGGAAAGAGCCTAGTGATAAATAAATTACGATATTACCCTTGTTATAAGGAAATGCATACCGTTGAGCATCGGGAATGCAAGATTTGAAAAATTGCATGAATTGCATATTTTGATATTTTTCACTATAAAACTCTGCTTCTTGGCAAGTATATGGATAGATTGGCTATTGTTTACATAAATTGCATCATGACAGCATGCTATTTATACTGAACTCTGATTTTGAGTTATTTTCAATGAAACTAGAGCCATCTATTAGATTTGTGAATGAAATAAATCGTGCTGGAATTGCATGTTAACTAACGGGTTACACGATTATGTTTGCATGAAATTTTAAATGTTATTGATGATAAAACTGTGCTGGAGCTCTCGTGTCGACTGTGTGTCACACTGACTTGCTCGCACTGGTATATGAGATAAGGTTATGGTTGATGATTAATGCCGAGGTCGTAAAAGCCTGCCTACTCTCAGGTAGCCTCGAGCATACAGTATATTGATATAGTCCATGGCGAAGGGTGTATGAACAGGGTCCACGGAGTACGTTGTACCGTGTGATTGTCCACGGAGTACGTTGTACCGTGAGACGATACATGGAGTACCTTGTACAATGTTGGCATCTTCGGACAGATGATAGAGTAGAGATGAGCTGATGGGTTGGATTGACCCACCTCCCTAGGCGACTGACACCCTTGCACGCCTAGCTAGCGATTGCTTGGGGTCACTGACTATGGTCATATGTCCACAGATGATTACATATCCCTACCTAGTCTCAAATCGATCTCAAATTGATTTTAAATTGATCTCAAAATGATCTCAAATGGTTTAAAAACTATGATTTGTGATTATGATGGAATCACTTATTACAAGTACCAGAGGAGTACTGATTTCGAAAATGAAAACAGAGAGAAATGTGATGATTTGAAATATGGTTAAAGTGAAAACACAAGCTTTCTATCGAATTAATTATTTCTGAATAGATTGCTATGGTTTATCAAATACATTTGCCTTGTGATGATATTAAGCATGCATTATAAGCACGTATATAGTATAGTTATCTACCTGCTGTCATGTTTTCCTTACTGAGCGCGTTAGCTCACCCCTTTTTTTTCTCACTCCACAGATAAGGCTCATTAGAGCATCTTGCGGTCATCCCTACTAGTTCTTTTGTTATACAGCTCTCTTTGCTGCGCAAAGGTATATATATATATACACATATTTTGTATCTGAATACTAAATTGCACAAACATGTACAGTATAAATTACTGGGGATGTAACGTATAAAAAGAACGATTATATAAATAGATGTACAATTATGTTTAATATTTGATACATATGATTGAATAGAAATGAGTAACATCGACTCATAGCCCAACCAAATCTTGGGAATGAAAATGCAAAAAGATCAGCGATAACGGTCGTGACAAGACTGAAGCTAAAAGGAAAAGTCAGTGGCAATGGATTCAACTTAATAACTCGACGAATTCATGGTGGAGGTAGAGATTCCAATGAGATAAGATTTTTCTTAAGTCAAAATTTTTGTATTGATAACAATAACTTTGATCTTCTCCAATGGTGGAAAGTAAACCAAAGATAATTTCTATTTTTAGCTTCTATGGTTCGAGATGTTTTTGCGGTGCAAGTATCATCTGTTGTTTCATAATTTGCATTCTCTACATGTGGAAAGAATTATTGAAGATCATCGAACCAATCTTAATCCGGCTACATTATGCATGCTAACATGTGTCAAAAACTAGTTTGAAATTGAATCCCGCAATAAAGAACTTAAAATGACCAATGAATTTGTCGATAGTATGTTGGAGGAGGAAAAAGAAATTTTCAAGTCAATCCTTATAAATTATAAGCCATAGGAAATAGTTTTATTTTTCTTTATTTGTAAATTGTATATAAAATTGTAAATAAGTTCAATCCTAATATATATTTTTATGGACTACAATACCATAGTTTTTACCCTTCTAAATTTTGAAAGAGTTTTTCACGTAAAATATCTTTGGTCTCCATCTTCTCCTTTTTTATTTTCATTTATTATTATTGTTAGTTGTTAAATACCAAATAAATTAATGTTGTAACAATAAGTTTAGATTAGAAAATGAATAAATATTTAAAATACAAAATGAATAAATATTTGAAAAACATACTAAATAAATATGTTTTTTTCGAAAGTAAATGATAAATGAATATTTTTCTTGCAAAATGACAATTTTTAAGTTTACTTATATTTCAAATAATAAATGATAATTGACATTATATTCCAAATGTAATAAATAAGTTTATTTTTATAAAAAAATTAAAAATATTTTAAAACTATTATAATTTCTTTAAACTAATAACTTTATTAAATAAGTTATAACTTTTTTATAATAACATTCTTTATTATAATGATAATTTTGTTTATTACAATAACTTTAATAAATAAGTTATAAAATTTTATTATAATAATTTTATTATATAAAAATATATTAAATAACTAAATAAGTCAATATTTATTTTTATTAATTAATAAATTTATAAAATAAAAAATACATCAACAAATAAATTTATTTTATTTTTTATTAATAAATTAATTTAAAATTGGGAAAAAAAAAAAAAAAAGAAAGTTGGCTTGCCTGTCCGATTCGACATCTGGCTTTGGACCGTCGAACTTGGAAGCCAATCTGAACAGATTCCCTCTACCATCAAGTCGAGACCGATTGGAACCAATCCAAAACCGACCCAGGCCAGCCCCTTTGCAGTTCTAGTAGGATATGCACAAATTGTCTTTCTAGGAGTAAACGTTGAGTATTCAGGTAATGAAATACAAAGAATCTTGTTTTCTGCCTTCAATTTTCTTTTCCTCTTTTCTTGCTGTTCTAACTCATTTTCTATAAGACGAAACTAGTACCAGACGTAGAATTTTAGGCATAAACTTCTTTTTATAAAATATTACCCTCTGCTCATCATTGGTTTTAATAAAAGAGCCATAGTGCAAATAGCTCAGTGGGAAGTCAACCCTACATTCTACAATGACATTTTCAAGATGGATTTCTATTAAGCTATTGACTACTCATCAGTATCAATGACAATTTCTGATTCCAATGACTAACTTTCATGTAATGCTAAGGGTTAACGTGCACACATAGTTCAATCCTTCGCTCATAAGCATATTTCCGGAGGTTCAGTTCCTCGTCAAAGGATACAACATATTCTCCACAACACAGGACAAACAGAATTTATACTAGCAATGGCAATCAACGAACCATAAATCCGAATGTAAGCTTTTAAAGTAACGAGGAAAACCAAACAGCGGATTTCCTCCATCTGTTCTGTAGCATTTACACCAAAAAAAAAAAAGCAATCAGAGCAGAAAATCCTAGTCCCACCATCCACCCAGGTTTTAAGGAAAAGCTGTAGACTACCAATTGGACGAACAACTTCTAGACATCACGCTGTAATAAACCACACGATAACTCACCACTTGGAGATGAAGAAAGAAAAACAGTGAATAATTGATGGTCTATATTTAATCTAACATTGGCTATCAGATACCAGCCCAATTTGCCCAAACACATTAAATCACAAGGCAGAGGTTCCCACAAACACATGTAATATCACAAGGTGTTGTTTCACTGCAGGGTAAAACAAAGGAATATTACGAACAAAAGCAATAGGATATGACAGTTGAATAAGTAGCTAAATTAAAGACAATTGATAAGTGTACCTCTGCCTCATCTGCCCCACCAACTTTGGCAGTTCCATTAACCCTTGGGGCATCTTCTGTTGCATTAAGGAGAGAAAAGAAAAAGGTTAAAAGGGTGATAGCAGTGAGGAAATGAAAACAACAAGATAAGATGTAATTCGCATAGCATATCTGATTAGATTGCATTATCGATGGAAACTAAAAAACTAAGACCATAAATCATAATAGAAGATTTCTGCATCTATGCCTCAAAATCGAGAATATTGCTTACATTAGACGTGTAACTGGTGGTACTGCACTTTTTATGTGTAGAAGTCTTTCCGAAACCTAATAGATCCAATTAATATTTCTTGATGAATGCATACAAGAAGAAACATTTCTGGGAATAGACTTAATTAGAGCACTGACATTCATTTCCATCCACCAACAACAAAGCTAAGGGTTTTTCTTTGTTCCTTTTCAACCAATTCGGTAGAACAGTTATGCCTATTTAACAATCCAATAACAAACAGACATTTATGTCTATATGATACACACTACTGTGATAGTGGAAACTTCAAGGTTGTTTAAAACAAGGTAATCTATGTTATAATTTATCTGATTTCAGCGTCTTACATTTTAACATCCTCAATAACAAGCAGTTTTAATCATTTATTACTACTACGATGGGGGCAAGAGAGAAAAAGAGTTTTGATAGCACTACATATGGATCCTATTAAGTCATTCCCGATTCATTACAACCCTGAATTTTGAACCACATTGTCTACAACTACAAATGAAAAAAATAATAACCTCTTCCGTATTCTACAATCATCATCATCATCATCATCATCATCATCATCGTCGTCGTCATAAGAGCTTTTATCTCAATACTGGGATAGGCTATATAAGAACCAATATAAGAATTCACGCTAAGTCGTCAGCATGAATTCTCCTCCTCCACTCATTCCTTTTTCGATCTTCCCCTAGCCTTGACCCTTTCTACATCATTCATAGCCTCTACTCTTCTAGTGGGAGCATCCACAGGTCTACGTCATATGTTTCCAAGCCAACGTAAGCGACTTTTACTCATCTTGTCTTCGATATGTGACACTCCAACCTTTTTGCGAATGTCCTCATTTCTCATTCTATCTTTTCTCGTATACCCACACATCCATCGCAATATTCGCATTTCCTCTACACTCATCTTCTATGTATGCAGTATTTTAGTTGCACAATATTCACTGCCATAGAATAATGTAGGTCTAGCAACTGTCCTGTAAAACTTGCTTTTCAATCCTATAGAAATTCCTTTGTCACACAACACACCTGTAGCATTTCTCCAGTTGCTCCAACCAACCTGTATCCTATGGGTCACATCACCATCAATTTCTTCATTCATCTAAACGATCGACCCCAAATATCTAAAATGATCCCGCTTAAAGATCGCCACCTCACCTAACATCACTATGTTTCTATCTCCCTCTCTGTTTGGACTAAATTTATACTTCATGTATTCAGTCTTTGCTCTACTTAATCTGAATCCTCCCGACTCTAACATTTGTCTCCATAGTTCTAACTTAGTATTAGTTTTCACTCTAGTTTCAGCATACAAGACAATATCATCTGCAAACATCATATACCAAGGTACATTATCCTAGATGGATTTTGTCAGTTCGTCCATTACTATAGTGGACAAAAACGGACTTAACGACGACCCTTGATGTAGCCCTACTCTGATAGAAAATTTACTTGTTTGCCCTCCACACGTCTTCACATGTGTTTTTTAATCTCCATACATGTCCTTAATTATTTCAATATATTTCGTAGGATCTCTTTTCTTCATTAAAGACCACCATAACACCTCCCTAGGCACTTTATTATATGCTTTCTCCAAGTCTGTAAAGACCATATGAACATTTTTCCCTTTTACTCGAGAACGCCCCATAAGTTGTCTAAGCAAATGTATCGCTTCCATAGTTGACCGGCCAGACATAAAAGCAAATGGGTTCTCTGATATCTCTACAGTCTTCCTTAATCTTCGTTCTATCACTCTTTCTCATAATTTCATCGTGTGACTCAATAGTTTTATGCCTCGATAATTGGAATCACTTTAAATATCTCCCTTGTTCTTATAGAGAGGTACCAATAAACTCTTTCTCAATTTTTCAGGCAGCTTATTAGTCGCCAAATCTTATTAAAAATATTTGTCAACCATCTAACTCCGACCTCTTCAAGACATTTTCAAACTTCAATAGGAATGTCATCAGGCCCAACATCTTTCCCTGTTTTCATCCTCTTCAGTGCCTCCTATACCTCTATCTCTTTGATTTTAAGCATAAAACATCGGTTCAAATCTTCGGGAGGCACTGAGATATTGTCCACAAATTGACTTTGTCCGTCGTTGAATAGCTTGTTAAAATAATTACGCCACCTTCCTTTAATATCATTGTCCTTAACTAGAGTTTTTTTGTACTCATCCTTTATGCATTTCACCACTCCTAAGTTCAGACTCCTCTTCTCTCTTGCTCCCACCATTCTATATATCTCTTTCTCTCCCTCCTTTGTGCCCAATTTGTTATAAATCTCTTTCACAACTTTTGACTTAGCTTCTGCCGCCACCCTCTTTGTCTCATTCCTGGCTAACTTGTATTTTGTAAAGCTCTCTTCGGTATTGTTTGTCTTCAAAGTCCTATAACAATCTCTCTTAGTCTTTATAGCTTTCTTAACTGATTCAGTCCACCATGTTGCATCCTTTCTAATCGGTGCATTTCCGTATGATACTCCTAGATCTCTTTACCCACCTCTCGAATATGTTTGCCATCTTGTTCTACATTGTATTTGCGTTCTCCTCTGTTCTCTTGTCTTCTTTCTGGGTCTAATTGTTTCTAAATACTTCACGACAATCTTTTTCTAGCTTCCACCATCGGATCCTTAAAACTCTTTCTTGTTGGTTCTTATGATGTCATTTATGAATTTTTAGGTCTAGTATTAGTAGTCTATGTTGCTCGGTAACACTCTCACCTGAGATAGCTTTGCAGTCTAGACAACTGTGTCTATCCCTCCTCCTTATCAAAAAGAAGTCTGACTTGTGTTCGATCCACTCTTAAAGGTTATAAGGTGAGGTTCTCTCTTCCTAAACAATGTATTCACTAGGGTTCGATAATGGGATAAAGCAAAATCTAAAATAGGATCTCCACCTTCATTTCTTACACCTAGACTAAAACCCCCATGTACACCCTCAAAACCCTCCCTACTAGTACCTACATAGCCATTAAGGTCACGGCCAATACAAAGGTTCTCTCCTATAGGCACTTGTAATCCTCCCAAAACTGTCTATTACTAACATTATCAAGTCCTATCTGGAGTGCATATGCGTTAGTAACATTCAAAAAGTCCCCTCCTAGAACTAGCCTAACCAAAATAATTTTATCCCCTTGTCTCTTAACTTGTACAATATCCTTTTGATATTCTTTGTCTATGATGATACTTACACTATTTCGGTCTCTATCCTTCCTTCTATACCAAAATTTATACTGCCAAGGTGTTATCTCCCTAGCCTTCTCCCCAACCCATTTGGTCTCCTAGAGACATAAGATATCAACTCTCCTACATATTCTCACAAATCTTCACTAAATTACCATTAAGTGTACTTATATTCCAAGATCCTAACCAAAATTTATGATTATGGACTAGCTTTTTTACCCCCTCCATTATGGTGTAGGAACCTTTACCTATTAGGCACCACATCCAGGCGTCGATGTGGCATGTCACTTCCAGGCGACCACCTAACAACCCTTGCACATTTTTTACTACACTCGGACTCCGATGCAGAGCGTCATTGAGTGGAGGACACCCCAACGGATTTCATATATTGGTTTATCTTATAAAAATTGAACAAGTTTTAAATGGCTAATTGTCCAAACTTACCGTCAACCCTCTTCCTTTATCTGGGCTTGGGATCGGCTATGTTCGACACAAGCGAAGTCCTCCGTATTATAAATAATAAACTTAAAAATTATGCAACTATCTTGGCCTGCTCAACGTTCCAACCACATTAATAGTCGACCATAAAGAGTTGATATTTCATAATCATGTTTTCCAAGTTAAAAAAAAAAAAATAATAAGAAGTAAAAGATGTCATGCTTTGGAATCAAAATGCAATGACCAGAGCCTTGGTAGAAGATTATAAAAAGAACCTAAACTCTTTTAGGGAGCACAGTGATCAATACACCAGAAAGAACTTTCATGAACTCTCAATATATAAAAGAGGTACCCGTTTTCTATTAGCATACAAGACTTAAGTGACTTCCAAAATTATTTGAAACATGCATGCATGCTGACATACATAAAAATACAAATATATTTTACCAATTTATTTATTCTAAGGTAGTTTCTATTATTCATTGTTTGTGATTAACACTGATGAAATACTAAGGACTAGTATCCATTATGCACCGGTGGAGATGCATTTAGCTCTCTATGAAATGGCGTGGTGGGAGCATTCCCACTGTGCCATTGCATAAATCTCCACTCGACCCTATTGGGTCCAATGGAGACCGTTATTTTTTTATTTTTTACATTAAATTATTGAAAAATATATATTTATATGGAGTTTTTTTCATTTTAATTTTTTATTTAATAATATTAGAATAATTTTATTAATTTAATATAATATATAAAAAATTTATTATTACATAGTAAATTAATATATGTACAAATATACTTTTTTAAAATATTTAATAATATATGTATAAATATACACAATGTGTTGGAAGAACATATTACTTTAGACCAGAGGAGGAGAATTCATGCCAATGACTTAGCGTTAAGTCATATACAGGTTCATATAACCTATCCTTATATTGAAATAAAAGCTCTAATAATGATGATAAAATGTATATTTCATATAAAAGTAATTTTTAATTTATTAACAAAAATATTATTTGATATACAGTAATTTTAATGATTTTTTAATTATTTATCTATTTTACAAAATATTAAATATATACTATAAATTTCATTAAATACAATTTTTATCTAATATCCTTAATGGTTATTTTCTTTTCATACTACACTTCACCTTCGCTATTGCTATATTTGCATCCAAACACGTCCCACCATTGATTTTAATCTCACCATGATAATACTCAATCTCGCCGCTACAGTAACTAATCAATCTCACCTCCATTGTTGTTTTCAATCTCATCAAAGCCAATCAAACCGTCCATCCATGCTAACCCTTAATAAATTGCAATAAAAAGGCCAAGAAAAGAAATGGGAAATTGAGCTTTCACTTTTCTATAAATGCTTTTTACACAGTTCTTCACAAATACTTTTCGTTTCTATATAAATTTACACAAAAATCTACAATTAAATTATAAAAATAAACAAGTTAAGCTACTTATGAGACATTTAATACTTGAACTCAACTCAATTACTGTAGAGTCAAGTTTAAGTAACTATTTGAAATTTGAGTTCTTGCAAGTACATGCACTAACATTGAGATCTTTTCTTTTTCAGTAAATACTTCATAATATATTGCAACCAAAAAAAAAAGACTTCATAATATACATTTCCACTGCATGAATGGTGCAACAAAATGTACACAATCTATAAATAACAAAAATAACATAAAAAGGGCTAAAGGACAAACCCAATGTACAAAACTCTCACATTGTAAGGTCTGGAGGGAATCATATGTATGTAGCCACATAATTAAAAAAATACCGGTGGAACAAAATTAGTTTGTACATATTACTAAGTGCCAGTAAGATTCTAATACCATCTCTTCCACCATTTCATATGTGGGTATCAAAGAGTAAGCAAGTTAAGCTACTCATGAGACTCATTTAACACTTGAACTTAACTGAAGTAGTAGGTTAAATTTGAGTAGTTCAAGTAACTAATCAAGTAAATTTTGAGTATTTTAATACTCATGTAGCTTGTGAGTTTAGTCGAGCTTTCATTTTTCTTCCAATGTATTTACAATATAAATCATTTATAATTTGCATAATCAATTAAATATAATAATATTATTATTATTTTGTAATACAATTCTGCCCTGAGGCCCCTGACCAATAATCAAGCCAAATTCAGTAAAATCAAGTAGTACAGCTACCGTTTAAAGTCGAGCTCAAGCATGAAATAATTGAGCTCAAGTCAAGAATATATCATTCAATTGAGCCCAAATTCAAGTTTCACACATTACTGCCTTGACTCAACTAGTTTAAAACCCAAAAATGAAGTGTTCAAGATTCTAAAACATAGATCATATCTATTTGATGCATCTAGGCATAATCAATATAATTTGGTATGATCTATTTAGAATTTTGATATTACCCTTTTCAAATCTTAGTCTTGACATTTCTCCTCTAGCCTGATTAGCTAAACTCTAAACAAATACATATTCATAAACCATAATTTCTGAAGGGGAAAAAAAAATTCATCTGATGTGTATGGAGTTTTAGAGTTTCCCATAAAGGAGCAAAAATTTTTAGGATCAAATACTTCAATGCTAAATGCTCCCACTAGGATATAGTTGTTGCAAAATAAAAGGTTGCACCCTCGATTATGGCTGAGGCAAAAACAAAATCAAGAAGACTAGATTTTGATTGGTTTTTAACATAAAACAATTTGGTTTTGGTGTTCTCATATAGATTTCTATGGCATTCATTTCATTTTAAGATACTATGAATAGATAGTCTAATTACCCAAACTGAACCGGTTAGAGTTAATATTAGCGAATACTTACATCAATCGACTGTTATCGCAATCCTCAAAGCTCAAACATGGGTTATGTTAATATAGCAAAGCTTATTCCAAATATTACTCATGGATTACTTCTCCTTTAACTCAATCATGATATTTCTAATCGATTCAACAATCCAAGACAAATTTCATTTTATAGTCTCTATTTCTACCAGATATGAGATAAAATCAAAAAGATCTCACATATGAGATAAATTTTGGCTGTTGTCAGAGATAAATATTATAAATTTGAATTTTCTTTAAAGACAGAGTGATGAACCTAGTGTTTCAAGTACAAGCTCTTAAATTGGTTAGTGTAAGATTGAAAGTAATGGCACGTGAATTGGAAAACCCAAGAAACTACAATGAAAACAGAGTAATTCAGTTCTGCCTAAGATCAGCTTTTCCTCTCATTCGGTTCAGTCTAAGTTTCTCATTAGAAATTTAAGAGGTCAATGTGCCAAAATCATATACACATATGACCTCGATTGAAAGAAATTTGCAAACATTTCATCCTAATTAGGATATTTAGCTAATTTAATGTTAGTAGAAAGCAAAGAAACCAAGCTTATAAAGAACTTAACATCAATGAAACCATTATCAGATAACATAAATCATGTGAATGTACACAGAAACAAGTTCTTGAGAAAACGGTATCATCATAAAGGTTTAAAAAAAAAAAAGAATTTTCTAAACCAACCTATTGATCAAATAAATTACTCTAATGCACTAGACTCCAGGTTTATATTTAGTAGAACTAGAAAGACTCCAGTTTTATTGGCAAAACTAAAAGCCTATTACAGCAGTGTTGCTCACTCTATCCAAGTAAGTTTACAAGTGCAATGGAAAGAGTTATCAATTGTGTAGATAGCCTGTAGCTCAGGGCCACCTAATTCACTCTGGATATCTTGAAGGCTATATCATTGTGTAGCTAGGTGTAACTAGCATGTAGTATGGGGCATTTAATTCATTCTAGGTACCAGTCATAAGCTCCAAACACTCACTAAGGGTCTGTTTGGCCTAACTGAAGCTTTTATAAAAAGTACTGTTTGAGTAAAATTTTTTTAAAAGTTATATTAAGAAAAGTTAAATTAGCGTTGGGCAAACTTAATATAAAACTACTATAGAATGTGAAAAACTATTTAATATAATTTTTGTATATTATATTTTTAATAAATGTAAAAAAAAATAATATATTAAATTAAATCACAAATTTTTTAAGTGAAACAAATAAATAAGATAAAAATATTTTTCTAATTAAAATAAAAATTAAAAAATATATAAAAATTGCACAAAATAAATAAATTAATGTAGAATAATATAACCCTCTTTATAATTTTGTGAATTATTGAAGATTAAAATGAAAATGTAAAAATTTTCACTAAATACATGTTATTAAAGATAGTACTTTTTGAAAAAGCTTTAATTTATAACTTCATCAAAAAGCTAAAATGTGCTTCTTGCATAAGGTAAAAATTTTAAAATTTTGAGTGCCAAACACCTAGCTTCTGCTTCTGCAGTATATAAGCTCTTCCATAAGTTAGGTCAAACATGCACTAAAAGAAACAAGAGCTTTTAGCAGGGACAGAACGAACTGGACCAACAACTAACTAGTCCATTACTTGAAAGAAAGTTTTTAACCTTTTAACTGCATGAAAAGTTTAGAAATAATTATGATAATCACCTCCATCCTCTGGGATGTCAGACGTCCAAAGGGTGAGGTTGTCCCTAAGAAGCTGCATAATTAAGGTGCTGTCTTTATAAGACTCTTCATTAAGGGTGTCAAGCTCTGCAATAGCTTCATCAAAAGCTTGCTTGGCAAGGTGGCAGGCCCTGATAAAAAAAAATGGAAAGGAGAAAGAAAGTCAATAATCTCAGTCAAAATGAAAGAATAGGATTCTAAGGGAGATACATCCTACGTAACAACCCCAACAAACCTCTCAGGTGAATTCATAATCTCATAATAGAAGACTGAAAAATTCAAGGCTAAACCCAATCGGATGGGATGTGTACGAGGCAACTCAGCATCTGCAGTAGTGGTAGCTGTCTGTACAAAAAGGAACCAAAAACTAAGTTTCAGACCATATATACAACAATGACATCAACACAACTGAAGAAGACATAATAAGTTCAATCTAATATTAAGACAAGATGCTCCCACTCATCCCACTACAATAAATAAAATAAACTGCATAGTTCGGTTGCCCTCTTGGATAGATTCAGTTCAATCTTATATACCACATCTCATATTTATTCCACAAAACAATTCAATAAGCAAATAAATATCGCATAGTTTGAATGCCTTTTAAAAAATAACAAGCCATGAAAAGATAAGGGAGTGACGCAAGCAGCAGATCGGCCAAATACATTCCTCAGTACACAAAAAAGGAACACTGTGTATCCGTCCATTTTGTGTATGAAAATAAGTTAATATCAACACCAGAGAAACATATATACGTATAAAAGCAAATAGTTATTACCTGGAGAAAATATTAACAAATTAAAAGGAAAAAATCTTTCTTCCACATTAAAATGTTTTAAAGCTAGTATGGAGGTGTCAGTTACCCATTCTTCTCTTCCTTTTCCCTTTCCTCAATCCATACAATGCCAGCATGAATAAACAAAGTAAAAACTTCCATAAACAAGGCCATATATTAACTGGCTAGGATAGGAACATGATGAGAAGGAAATGATCAACCTTAAACAAGTGTCAGACCCAAAAATTCCCATGCTAATGATTCTCAAGTAATTAAAAGAAACAAAAAACTATATATTGTGTTATAAATTCTCAGTTTCCAAGGATATATAAATAAGACTACCATCATCTCAGCTTTAAGCTGGATCATAAAACTTGGCCAAAATCATTAAACTCATTCTAAATTTTGCTACTAGAGTACATAAAACATCTATAGAGACAGTACCCCACCCTTACCACTAAAGCAAAGGCTCGTGAACACAATAGGACATCAAAATTTTCAGATCAACACGGTGATGAATACCATGTCAAACATACAAGACATCCAAACTTTCTAGAATAAGCAAAATAAGAACTTCAATAATCAAAGCCATATCTCAACTGGATAGGATATGAACATGATAAGAAGGAAATGATCAACCTTAAAAATGTGTCGGACCCAGAAATTCCCATGGTAATGATTCTCAAGTAAATAAAAGAAACTAAAAATTTCGTCAATTCTCAGTTTCCAAGAATATATAAATAAGACACCATCAACTCAACTTTTAAGCTGGATTATAACATTTGGCCAAAATCATTTAACTTTTTCTAAATTTTGCTAGTACAATACATAAAACGTCTATAGAGATAGTGCCCACTCTTACTGCTAAAGCAGAGGCTCATGGACACAATAGGACATCAAAATTTTCAGATCAACATTGTGATGGATACCATGTCAAACATACAAGAAATCCAAATTTCAAGCAAGGATACAGAATTTAGTGATCTTATGGTCAAGAATGTTTCAAAATTAAGGAAACTTTCAGAAAAGTTGCTTATAAAAGTAGGAGAAGAAAACAAAGGTAAATAAAATGCCTATGGTCATTATTTGTAGTTAATATGTAAAATCGGTTACTAAAAATCAGTTTAAAAGTAAAGAATTTATTAGATACCTCATAAGCTTTCATGGAATGATCGGCAGCCTCTTTTTTCTCATTACCAAATTTAAATTCAGCAAGATACCGATAATAATCTCCTTTCCTGTGATCCCCAAGGGTAAAAAAATAATAATAATAAATAAATCAATCAATCAAATTTAAGCACGTCTCTTCTAAGCAGTCAAAATGATGTTTGAATATAACATCCTACATCTTATAAAAGAAAACAGTTGATTCACCCGCAGAAGCAGAAGGGATGAGATGTTCATCAATTACGGTCATTATATCGTTACAGATGCCTGAAAGCTCAGATTCAACCTTCTGCCTATACTCCTTGATCCGCTTTGCATTTACCTCATTCCCTTTAGCTTCTTCTTTCTGCTCTATAGAGGAAAGAATCCTCCAGGAAGCTCTCCGAGCACCAATCACATTCTTGTACCCAACAGACAGCAGGTTCCGCTCTTCCACTGTCAATTCAACATCAAGCTTTGCCACATTCTTCATCGAGTCCACCATCTCTGTCAAAATTTATTTTTTAGTTAGAGAGATGCATTAAGGCTTTCCATTGCACTGCAGATAACAAGACAAGAAATCCCACTAAAATATCGATATTAAATGTTAAAAAATCAATATTAATTCAAAATAAAGTACACTACACTGAGAAAACCCACCTACATAACTTTCGATTGGATTTGCGAACCTAAATTTGGATTTTAATTCTCTAAAATTAAACTATCAGTGAACTTCCAAAATAATTCGAGAATTCCACCCCCACCAGCCTTTAAATTAGATCGAACAAATAATACCATTGTCCCAAATTCTATTTAGCGCCAAAAAAAAAAAAAACAAAATGAGCTCTTCCGTCAGCTTTTAAAAAGGAAAAACTGTGGATCAATTTACTCAATTGTGACTAAATCGACTGGACAGTAAAAACAACACCAAATCCAACATTTATTTTGTTCTACTCCAGCAAGCATAAGGAAACAAAATTGTAACTTCGAATCGAGTAAAAAAAGGGAAAGCGACGTAGATAGAAATTCATAGTAAAAAAGAAGAAGAAAACGAAGGGATCTTACCATCATAGCGCTCAGCCTGTTCAGCGAGCTTGGCGACGTAGACGAAATTCTCGCGCTCTTTAGAAGAAGCCATAGCTGATCTCTCCGCAATTAAAAAACAAATTACTTAGGGTTGTATAGTGAGAGGATTTTGCTGTGTCGCAAATCTATGCAGTTGGAAGCAGGAGAGGAGATTTTCCCCTCCTTTTCTTGCTTTCTTTTCTATTCTTCTTCTTTTTTTTGGTTAGAAATTTATATTTACTTTTTTTTGGGAAGAAATTAATTTTCTAAATTACTGTATCAATGAGGACTCAAATTTCGAGCGGATCTGGTTTGGTGGTGAATCCGACAAAAGTTTTTTATTTAGTTCAGCCAATCAGAAAGTGCCACGCTCTCGTTTTCAGTTTACTGCGAACGCAGTTATTAGAACCCCTTTTCTTGTGCTGTAGTCTCGCTGCTCCTCTTTATGGACCGGAGAGGGCAGTCCATCAGTTCATGCGTACAAGTAACCATGTGTTATATTGTATATGAGACTTGTTTGAGACATGAGATAGCAAATGACTAATTGAAATCTAGTATCGGGTGAGTTTGATACATCAGTTCTCTTTAATATGGTGTAATTGGTATTTCACATATAAAAAAGATAAAAAAATAAAGTAAAATTATATTTTTAACTGTAATTGTAATTTTTAATATTTTATTAAAATTATTTTTTTTTACACGTGATTTTCGTTTTTAGTATTATCAGAATTAATTTTATTTTTATTCAAATTAATTTTAAAATTAGATTATTTAGATACTAAAAAATTTAGATAATTTTAACGTCCAATTATTGTGATCATAATTGATTGAAATTCTTTGTTTTAGCTTAGAAAATTCATTATGAGGTTGATAAGAGTACTCTCAATACGCGTAAGATCGAAAACGCTTAGTATGATATCAATACCTTCAAAACGAAAAGGTAGTGGAAACTCAAGAAATATCGATGCACATTCGACACCCAATGAACGAATACCGATACACTTTACTAAGCTATCAATATACTCGAGGATAAAACGTATGGGAAATAGCACGTCCTTTCACTCTGCCCTTCATTTATCCTACTCTTAAGCAGTTGTTCCTATCATTCCTCTTTCAAAAATCAATCAAAACCACCTTTCATCACTCTTATTCACATCATGCGTAGAAAAACGGTATCTCCTTTTGCATCTAAAGCGAACTTCAAACATTTCTATAAATCCTTTCACTCCCATACCCACTCCTCTCAATATAACATCTCAAAACACATACAGTCCTCTTTAACTTATCTAGGTTCTTGCTTTCACACTTCCGAAAGTAGACAACAGTTCCATGAAAATTTTGAGTTCATACTTGTTCATATAGAACATGTCTTCAATTTTGCAAGTCTCACTCAGATAAATTTCCCTCATCTCAATGTCCATCTATCCTTTGGCTGGGGATTCTTCTTGCAGCTATGTCTTTGATAATAATATATTTGTTATATTATTTATATTTTTATTACTACATTTTATGCTATATTCTTTTGTGGAATTAATTTTTTAGTATATTGTGTAAATTAATTTATGAGAAATTGGATTTGAGAATTTATTGTATGAATTCAAGAGATAATTTATATGATTAGCATTAAAATAGGAAAATTATATTGTTTGAATTAATGGTCAATATTTAATCTGAAGAGATTTTATTTTTATTGAGCTATATTTCAGTTAGTATGCAGAGACTTTCAGTTGTGAAATATAAAAGGAAAGAAATAAAAATAATAGGACGAGGGCCGGCACCCATAAATTTGCTGAAGAGAGATCTTTTAGGTTTATTTGACTTGGTCTGCAAGTTTTATTTTGGCTATAAAAAGAAACGGGTTAAGTCGAGTGAAGACCGAAGGCTGGCGTCTGTTAGAGCAAAGCAGTAACGTGGTAGACCTTGCAGTAGAACCGTGCGAGAACAAGGCAGAACCACAGCAGTTGAATTGAGCAGAGTTGCCACTACTACTGAACTTGTTGCCGTTTGCTGAAGCAGTCCCGTAAGGCAGCAAACTGTAGGAAGAAACCGGAGCTGCTGCGACGCGTGTTCTCTTTTGAAATTGAAGCAGACCATGAGTGGCAGCAAGAACCGAAACCAGAGAAGCCGAGAGGAAGAACTGGATGTGGTTAGCGATAGACAGAACCGAAGCTGCTGTGTGTGCTGTTTTAAGCAAGATCGAAACTGTTCAAACCGTGAAGGCCTCGCTGTATTTGTTTCGAAGATGCTGAAAAGAACTTGAGGAGCAGAGCTGGAGAGTTACTAAACAAACCGTGAGCTGTAGCAAGGAAGCAGGAGCTGTTCTGGTCGTAAAAGCCTCTTGTATGCTGCTGTACACATGTTTGGTTTGCTGTCCATAATCTTTGCTGCCACATGCATGAATTTTGGCTTTGAAAGGGGTTGCTACACCATACTTTTTATTTAATTAAATTGCCTGACTTATATATTTATTTTTGAATTGATTTATATTAATTTGATATTTAGTTTTGCTAGATTAAACATGAACAAATTTCTCTTTTAGGAATTCGATTAAGTCTACTTGCATATTTTATATCTTTAGAATTAATTGATTAATTCATTATTCTAGTTTCATTCGTTGTAATTAATTCAATCTTTTTTATTTGTGTTATTGATGTGCCATTTTAATATAAATAAATTTTATTGTATGAGACATGATAAGAGTAGACATCATATGTTGAGCCATGTATAGCTCTCTTGAATGAATGAGTAGATGTTTGAAGTATACATCAAGCTCGAATATTTATCTAGTTCTTGTTATGTGTTCTTCTGGTTTTGATGAATTTTTAGTCATTGATTATAACCTCCATCAAACGGAGTAATTTTGATTAAAAGTACTTGATTATAATCGCCATGATTATAATCGTCATCAAATGGAGTGATCATATATTGGGAAGAACGAACCCTAGAATTGAATTAAGATTTTTAGGATTAAAGATATAAAATTGCAATGTATTGGTGAAATCAAATTCTTAAGCTTTTCTTTAGTGGTTAATTTATAGGATGTAATTCATTTTGCCTTTCTAATTATTAGTTAATTTCTTTAATTAATTAGATAATTTCTTTGATTTTTACAATTTCTTAGGACATAGCGTAGTTGAATTTAAATTGAAAAAATTTAGCAAATCTCTGTTGGATGACTCTTGTACTTGCACACTATACTATCTTCGGATTCGTGCACTTGCGAGAATTTAACTTTTATTCCTCAGTCTTCATGCCCCATCAAATCTTACTCCAGCTCTTTTCAGCAACGCTAGTCTCATCTATTCTTGGAAAGATAGGGATAACCTTATGGGAATTAGATCCTACCTTCTACGACATAAGATTGTTATCACATGTAGATTAATATCTTAAGCCTTCGGTATAGTTAATGAAGGCTATTTCCTAGAAAATTATGATTTTTCTAAAAACTTCGAGTCCTCAATGATCGTTTCTGTAATCTATCTTACCTTGATAGGGTTCTGCATCTAATTATCACCCGTAACTTCCGACTCTATGGTAGCGTAGATTCTCATATTAAGAACTTAAATTATTGGTAGATGCATGCCATCAAAATTGGCCGAAAGCCTAATCTCATGCATTTTTTTCTTCGAGGACATGATCAAGGTCATCCAAGAATCAATCGTCAATAATTTCTAGATTCCACTCACTTATCTCCTTATACATAACTAATTCAATATTGGGGGTAAGGTCTCTTAGCTACCTCCACCTGTCAGGCATGTTGAATGGTTTCTTCCTTCTCATGTCATGCCCCTTTACAAATATATTAATGAAGATCGTTCACCTGTCCAAAATCAACCAAAAGTTATGAACCCACTTCTACACATCGTCCTCCAAAATGGTTCATGTGTCATGCTTCATCCGACGCATGGCACTTTATAAGCTAAATGTCCACTCTAAGAATGTTATTCTTGAAAGGAACATGGATGACTCTCTTATACGACTAGAGGATGGACTACAATGGACAATTGACTCTTGTCTTAGACTGCACCCACTCTCTCTATTCAAGACAAATTCAATTCTGCTAGGGGTCGTTGATGAGTGTTACCTTTTATGTTGAGATTGTAATTGAGATACAATTTATTGATATCTTAAGTTGTAATTTCGTTATCATCCTCATGTTGTTTTTCATGGTTGATACCATGTACTCAGTTGATGCTTATATTTTATGAGTTATGGATGATTATGTAATTATGAAAATGATGATTTATGGATGTTTGTGTTTAGTGTTGAAATTTGGTTTGATTGATGGATTATGTCCTAAACTTGAATTGGTTACATTTTGTGCTTAAGGTGTGTTTTGGTAATGTGTTTGGTAATTTGAATTGTCTTGTAAATGGATGAAAGCTCTTTTTGATTTGATTATTTCTTCATCTGGTGTTTTTTGATCTATGGTGATTCAAAACTATTAGATTGAATTATTTGAAAATTTTGATTAATTTTTGGAATTTCCTTTTAAACACGATAGTGTGAAAGAACTTGGATGATTCTTTGTCACTTTGATTGTTTGAATGTTGCTATTGTGATTACTGTTTTGAGTGGTTGAAAAATGGTGAATAATAAGTACATGATTATTGATTGCCTTAAGTGCGCTACAATGTTTCAATTGAATTAGTTGACTGATTTTTCTATTTGATTGATGCAATTATATGTTTTGTGAATGAATGTTTTGTGAATGAATGTTTTGGTTTCTATTCTTCTTGATTTTCATGTCAAGTTTTATGTTTGTTGACTGCATTGCATATCTCAAGATTTTCAAATTGTAATGAGTTGACTCTTAATCCCTCTTAGTGCATGAACCTTATTGAATATGAATCTCTTTATGCACTTAATACTGAAATTTGAGCACAAATAATGTGAATGTTCTTTATCATCATATTTTTCAACATTGTGCATTTTGACTGATTAATCATGGGCATTAGGTCTACAATGCTCTTCATAATTTCTAAATGTCCTTAAACTATGTTATGACATGTTATTTGCCTCATGAAATTTGTACTACAATGTCATTTATATAGTACATTCCTTAGGAATCCCTTGTCATTATACATGCTTTGAAATACTTAATTTTTCTGTTATGACAAAAATGGAGAGAAGTGAAAAGATGAATAACTCTCATGTAAAATCATAATTGAATTTAATGCATACATTTAAGGGGAGAATTAATTTTGCAAATATTTAAAATGTATATCCAATCAAGATGGAGTTCATATTAAAATTAATTCATCTTCAATTTTGTTGTATCAAAAAGGAAAAATAATTAACTATGAGATATTTAAGATTTTGATATTTATTTTAATGTATAGAATAAGGGATGCTAAGCTTGACTTGCTTTGCATAGTTGCTTTTTATTTATGATAGATGGGATTCCATAATTTTATTAAAGATTAATATTTAATGTACCGTCAGAAGAGTTTTTAATTAAATAAGTGAAGTTAGGATGATGACATATTTTTTTAAAAAAAATATTAAGAAAATATAAATAATTAAAATATGACATGTGTAATTATCTTAACCCTACTTATAAAGAAAAAACTCAACTTGATGGTGTATTGGATCATTATCTTTTTATTAATACTTAATATAGATTTTAGGAATTCTATTTTTCTAAATAGCTCATTAATCGTTATAAGATATATCCGGATTGATTTCAATATCTAATAACATAGGCTCTTAATAGCAAGTTGGGCTACTTTACTTTTCTATTTATTTTTGAAAATATTTATTTTGTCACACGTGTTGTATAGGATCCATCCATGAGTTATAAGATTCATGTTTGATTGGTGTTTAAATTAGATTTGATAATTTTATATAAGATATGAGAACACGATATGTAAACGACATGAAAAAAGAAAATATAGTGATATGAGTTGAAATTCGATAAAAATATTATATATGAATTTAATAAAATCTGAAACAATATGTTGTGTATATAGCATATTGAAATAAATTTTAATGAGAAATTCTCGTATATTACATCATCTGAACTCGATTTATATACATAAATTATTAAATCTAATTAAAATTGTATTGAGAAATAATGGATAAAAAAATAATAACAAAAAAAGATCTATGGTGTATAAAAATCAAATCAAACATGGCATATAAAAATCAAAGCAATATTCCGTTTCAAATTTATCGGGACCTAAGGTGACCTTATGATATCGGAGGTACCTAAGGTGATCTTATGATATCGGAGGTATTGAAAAAAAATAATAATTAAGTAACAATTACTAAGAATATTCTTTAAAAAATTTAAAAAAAAAATGAAAAAAGAAAATCACAAGGCATTGGAATATCTGGAAATAAGGCTGTTGGTTCTATCAATTTGCCTCTTCCAACATTGGTGCTTCCAACACTGACACTGACTCTTCTTCTTCCCACTCAAGATCTCTCCTTCATCTCCTTCACCGTAATTTTCCTCTTTCATCCTCACCACAACACTATCCTCTCCTCCACTTCCCTTATTTACTGCTTCATCATTTTGATTCTTCTCTGAAGAATCCATCCATTGTTTGTCATCCTTTGTGTTTCTCCACAACTCTCTCATTCTCTCCCTCGCTCCGCTATCCTTTTGCGGATGCGACCCCCCAAAGAACTCTGATTTCAAATCCCTTTCCCTTGAGAACTTGATGCTTTTCACTTGCTCAAAAGCAAAAGCAAGCCTTAACGCCTCTCCCAATGAATCAGTTTTCTGGGGTATTATCCAATTCTGAAAATCCTCTCTCAGTCCATCAACAAAAATCTCTTTAAGCAAATTTTCTGGGATCCCATGATCAGGCCATTTGTGCAAACTCCATTGCAGTCTTAGAAAATATGAGCGCACGCACTCATCACTGCCTTGATTAATCGTCATAAGTTCATCCCTCAACTGCTCTGTCACTTGGGTTTTTCGGTACGCCTGTAGAAAGTAAGTCTTGATTTCTTCCCAAGAAAGTGAAGGGTACGGCTCTATGTTAAGATCATACCAAAGCCCGGCCTCGCTCTCGAGGGTTACTGGGAAGATCCTCGTCATCATTTCAACCGAAGATGCATTATTTGCACGGCAAACTTTGACAAACCTGCTTAAATGAGTCACCGGGCATTCGTTGGGACTGCCATGAAAGACAGGGAACGGGGCAATGTTCACATATGAAGTTGCGTCAATAAGATTGAGATTGGATACTGAACAATTAGCAGAATTTGAGACTGCTGCGCTTAAACCACTGTTTCTGAGCAATCTTTTGGGGTCATTGGGCGCATTACTCATGGATTCAGATTGAAAGTCGGAGGCATGGTCATCATAGTCGTAATTCTGATTCCCCGGTTGTTCCAATTCATCTCCGTTTGATTCCTCGGGAGAATGAGACAGGGAAGTGTCAACGTAGTTATCATCACTAGGATAATAGTAATTGTGTTGCGGGATTTTGCGGTGATGATTGCTGCGAGTTGTGGATGATTCAGCGGAGAACTTGGGTGATGAAGGTGAATTTCTTGTTTTACGAGTCATTTCAATTTTTCTTTTTTTGTTAATTTCCAATAGAAACGTCGGGATTTAGGGACAAAAAGAAAAGAAAAGAAAAATAAAAGAACTGCCTGTTCAAGTTTGGTTACCATCTCCATTTATTTGGGCGTTTTACCGTTGGGCATCTATCGGGGCATTTGTTTCGCGATAACCGAACGCTATTATCAATTTAAAAATGACACTAAATTTATTTTTTTACATAAATTTTTATTTTTATATTTATATTATATTTAAATAAGTCCTTATAATATAATTTATATCTAAATAAGTTTTTATTTTAACAAAAAAATGATTTATATTAAGGTGGTATTTGGTTAGCAGAATGAAAAAAAAAAGGAAATGAAATGGATATTATGGGGGAATAAAAAACGATAGGAATGCAGGTGAAATATATATTATATTATTTGGTTGGTAAAATGAAATAATTTTTTTGCGTTTTTTTGTTTAATTTGGAGTAGGTATAAGGTAGAAATAAGGTATTAGATGATCAAAATGCCCTTTTAATTAAATTCATTAAAATTGAATATAATATTTTACTTATAATTTAATAATATTTTATCTAGTCTACTCAACTCACTTGCTACCATAATTACCAAAGTACCCTTAATTATTAATTTCATAATTTCTTAAATTTTATATTTACTCCTAAATATTGTAATTACCAAATATATTTTAATTAACTTAAAGGAATAATAAATACTAAACTTCTCTATTTTTCACTTTCCTAAATTTTCTCTAATTCTAAAGTTATTTTTACCAATTGACAACTAAAATATTCAATCCAAACATATTTAAAATATATTTAATTTTAATATTATATTTTAAAAAATTTAAAATAAAATATTTATTATCTATATTTCATATAAAATAAATAATATTAATTTTTATTTTATCACGTCTTGAGGAATATGACATCACTATCACTTATTGTGGAAACATAGTTATTATGACTCATTTATTCAATAATATTAACAATTGTTTGTCGTACGAGTACAGTTTTACAGTCATATTGTGCATTCATCTATGTAATATCGGTTTAAGACATCTCACCTAGGGTCCCAGTCATATTCTTAAATCAAAATTATGATTAGAAACAATTTCAATAGAGTTTCCACATAAACGCGTATTTTTTCCTATCAATCAATACAGAAAAACAGTCTGAAAATATTCCATAGCAATCCGAATTCAAAACTTAATATGCAGTTATCTACAACCCTCATATATCTACTTCCCACAATATTTTCATAATTTTCAGAGTTCATCTTGGGTTCTAGAAAATTATATAACGAAATAATATATTAATTCACTATTTCTAATACTTGGTCAATAATCGATACATTTACATCCCAATAACCCGAGTTTCGATAATATAAACATTCAGACACTTAGCACACATCCCAACTTAGCTACTGGTATAATTTTGTTTGAAAAGCAAATAATTATATAGTTAAATGTATATCGATAAATCTGCTACGAGAGTTCCAAAGTCAGAAACTTCGGTACCAGACACTACTATCGATTAAAATTAACTCTGCAATCGACCTGTGATGGAAAAGAGAGGGGTTGAGCTTTGGGGATACTCAGTAAGCCAACCACACAAGTGCAGAATTAACTAAAATAGAAATTCTAACTCAAGTGAAATGTATGCTATATAAATCACATTTCGAAATCAATTATCATGTCAAAAGTTCATATCATAAATCAAAGTCTTTCAATAAATCACATCTGGTTGGGTTTCAGACTAGAATCCTATCTAAATGTTGTTAAGTCTTTCAGGCAGAAAAAGTATTTTGAAATACCTCAATTGACCATCAGACCTGACCACCCTGAACGAAATACGATACACATGAGTTCAAAATACGATAACATATTCAAATGCAGAAAATCGAGGTTTAATGCAAGTTCAGAAGTCATAAATTCTTACTATCAAATTTCTCAAACCGAACACTTTTATCAAAATACATTTCACTACACATTTTCCTATACTTTCACAAGTTTCAATACCGAATCAAAGACTTATGATTTGATAAAATTCGTATCATGTTCATATATTAGAAAACAATTTCGAAACCATATACTTCGATATATTATTCACAAAATTCGATGATTAGATCATACAAATATAGGCGAAGTCAACTAGTATATCCCAATAAAGGCTTTCCCACTGTAGCTATCAGTGAGTCGAAACTACCCCAAAAACTAGGGTGTTACCTATAGTCATAGTCATAGTGATCAGCCAAAATCGGAACCTGTCACGACAATGTTGGACAAACCAAACTACCCGTATAAGAGTCATAAACTCATGGTTGTCTCATATGCTCTTCGAGAATAACATAGCTAGAACGCTCATAAACGATAAAACATTCGAAAATCACGTTTCAAAAAGTCATATAACAACCGAGACGGAAAGCAGTTTATGCTTAAATAAAAAACACTAAGTATAAACTAAATAAGTTATATGCTCCAATTAGTCCAAAACAAATTCGAAATGATATTATAAAGTAATACATACATACAAATAAAATTTGTGCAAGTTTTTAAATCTCTCACACAATGTCATGCAATGATTTTAATGTACGAAAATAATAGCAAGGTTAAAAACATGTCAAAACGAATCGAAATCACATTTTTAATAACACAAGAGTCTTACTTCGAAACATATAAACAATTTATGAAATTTCTGCTATAAGACCAGGTAACAATTGCTCCTTACCCAGGCTACAAAGTAGAGAACAATTTATATTTTTAATTTAGTTGATTCAATACGTTTCATATTTCAAATCGATCAAAAGGTTCACATGCTTATTCGGAAGGTTTAAACAAAGCATTTACAATAATCAAAGGTTCGATTCAAAATATAAAGCAATTGATATAGTGTTAACTCGTAGCTTATGCAATTGAACTTATCGAAGCTTCACTAATACTCCAGATCACTCCCACACACCATAATTTCACTTCAAAATCCTATAACATAACACAATTAGCTTAGTTGGCCGTTCGAAATGCCCTAAAGCTAGTTAAAAGATATGTTTTGATTCAATTTAGCTTAGTTCATATAATAGTACAAAGTGACAAAAGCTATCAAATTTCATTTTCTAATCATTCTAACTTCACATACTGCTTATACTTATGCTTAATACTAACCTAGGACCAAAATTACACTGTAAGGGTAAAATTACCAAAATACCCCTATTATAGCCAAAATTACATAATGGTCCTATAATCATTTTTAAGTCACATTATGGTTCATTTCATGTTTCATTACATGAATCACATTCCCATTTAAGAAATCTTCATATAATTTCTTAGAAATTTCACTTTCTCTCTTTAAAAGCCTTTAGGTTTACTCTACAACTATATCATACATGCTTTGTTTCATCAAACTAACTTTATAAATCATCTATACATATCAAATTAACCAATGTGAAACCCAAACTTTTTCATTTTGTTGTTTATTTGGAAACTAAGAAGTGATTAAAATACTCAAAATAATATTGTGCAGACCTGGAACAACTAAAACACTTGGGATAGTGGCTCAGAGCTCGGGACATAAAAATCGAGGTAAGGTTTTAAGTTTAAGAATTTCTTAAGAATTGCATGTATAAGTAAGTTTTGATGTTTAGAAGTGAAAACTAAGGTGTTGGAAGTGAAAAAGTTAGTAAAACTCGGGTTTATGCTAAACTAAGAAACTGAGCCTAGTAAGAGAAATAAATTCAGAAAAAATTCTAGAAATTCACGAAAAATTATTTCGAGGCTATATGAAATTAGCATAAGGTGAAATTGACTTGGGAAATGAAAATCAAGTGGAAGTACAGAGGTCTTGATGGTCGAATTAGTTTTTAAAGTAAACCGAAAACCTTAAGCCATTTTGATCGGTAATGACCAAATCGCGAAAAATGGGCTCAATCAAGGAACATTATTAAACAAGTGGGCCCCAAATTTTTATGATACATACTAAAGACCTTCTAGAACACCTTAGAAGTGGAAATTCAGGATGAAATGGGCTAGAAACATTTTTCATGGATTTATGAAAACAGGGCAGTGGGCTGCCTTGACCCAGAAAATCTGTAGACCTAAAAAGAAATCCTAATTTGAAGGGGTTCCCAAAGGCCATTTAAGCTGTTTTTTTGTATAAAATATAACTTAAAGTCCTTTCTGGAAAGCACAAGATCACCCTAAATCGACCTAAAAACAAAGAGAAACAAGTTGCTGTAGACGTCCTCTGTAGAATCCATGTGCAATTTTTTCGGCCACCTTTTAGCCACTTTCAAGCATCGGTCAAAAGGATCAAATCTTCTACCTTAAGTCATTTATAACATAATAAAAATTATGCAAAAAAAAAACTCATTTACTAGATGAAATCTTAGAGAGAAGAGTAGGGGCAGAATATGCCCTGTTCCGAGGTGATAGAAAATATGAATTTTTGAAAGTTTTTGGTTAGTTTTTCTTGTTGTTTTTTTATGTTTCTAAGATGTATACATGTTGATTTACAGCTTAGAAGCCTTGCTATAGCAAAAAGGGTTGGTCAAAGTTGGTAAGAAATTGATAGAAGATGATGAACTTGAGATATGTTGTTGTTTGATGTTGTTGAATGGTTTTTAGTTAAGTAGACATGAAAGAAATAATTTCTAGAGTGAAGTGTGAATTTGGCCAGCATGCATAAGTTAGGAAAATGGTGAAATTTGATTATGTTTGATGTTGTAGATAGTTAAATTTATACTTAAAAAATCTTGTTTATAGCTTAGTTCAGTAGGAAATCGAAAAGAATAAGAATTAGTGAAATTGGAATGTTGACAAGTATGAATTATGGAATTTAATGAGTATTTAGGTTATTGAAGTAATGAAATTGAGGTTAAAAGAATCGAATTGAGAAAATTAGCTTAAACTGACACTTAAATTGATAAAATCGAGAAAGTAGAAAAAAATTGACTAAAAAGTCAAATTTGGTGAAATTTATAAAGAAAAATACATGTTTAAGTATATTGAGATGAAATTGAATAATATTTGATGAATTGGAATTGTTTTGGGTAGTTCGGGAAATTGACACGCAAATCAATACAAACTTGAGACCCGATGATTTTATGCTGCCTCAAGGTTTAAGAGGTAAGGGATATGTTTTAAAGTAGTATTGGTGATTCAATGCCTTGTTTTGATACATGAATTTATATAAGTATGCTCATATTTACGAAAAACATTCTCGAACCTTAAAAAGTATTATTCAAGCAAAATAGAAAGAAAAGCCCAATTTTTCAATTAAATTTATACCGAAAAGTTCGATTTATAGCTCAGTTCAGTAGGAAACCGAAAAGTGTAAGAATTGGTGAAGTTGGAATGTTGACAAGTATGAATTATGGAATTGAATGAGTATTTAGGTTATTGAAGTAATGAAATTGAAGTTAAAAGAACTAAATTGGCAAAATTAACTTAAACCGGCATTTAAATCGGTAAAACCGAGAAAGTAGGAAAAGTTGACTAAAAAGTCAAATTTCATGAAATTTATGAAGACAAATATATGTTTGAGTATATTGAGATGAAATTGAATAATATTTGATGAATTGGAATTGTTTTGGGTAGTTCAAAAAATCAACACGCAAATCGAGGTAAACCCGATACTTGACGATTTTATGCTGCCCCAAGGTTTAAGAGGTAAGGGATGTGCTTTAAAGTAGTATTAGTGATTCAATGCCTTGTTTTGATACATGAATTTATATAAGTATGTTCGTATTTACGAAAAGCACTCCCGAACCCGAAAAAGTATTATTCAAGCAAAACCAAAAGAAAAGCCCAATTTTTCGAGCTCTTCATGTATGACCCGTATTTTCAGATGTAAATATTATGAATTCATAAGTAATACATATGTACTTGTAATATGAAGCATAAGTGATGTAAAGTCCATAAATACAATGTACTCACTTGTAATAAGAGTTGTGATGTACATACAAGTTTCATTATGTATGAATGGGAAGAAATGGACTTTTGTATGTGATAAATGTGATTGGAACTCAAAATGAGTAGTGCGGCAAATGGAATGAAGTTGAATGAATCTTTGTACTTCCATTTGGTTTTGTATTGTGTACCTTCGATTATACAATGAATGCACACAAGTTTGAATGTGTATAAAGAATGAATGAATGTCATTTTCAAGTCTTAAAGGTGGTTGGATGAGAAAATGACTATGGTAGCAAATTGAGGATATTTGGTGTGAGTTACTGCAAAAAACTGCAACAAAATCTGGAAATATGAATGCCAGATCGATCTCATAGGATGAGAGATCGATCTGGAAGAGCAAAAAATGCTCTTCTTGAGCAATGGAACAAGACAGATCGATCTCCAATGGAGCCAAATCGATCTGCTAAACATTCTGTAATGAGAAGATCGATTTTGATGCAAACAAATCGATTTCCTTAGCTCTCGGGTTGGAGCAGATCGATCTCCCCTGGAAGTAGATCGATCTCCTTAAGCTACTACCTGGGACAGATCGATCTCAAGCCCTCGATAGATCGATCTCATGCTTGAAAAATGTCGAGAAACTGAAGGATTTAAGAGGACCAGATCGAGCTCATGTTTCGACAGATCGATCTCATTAAGCAATTTCTATAAATAGGAGCAGTGAAATCTGCAGATTTCGGGAAACAATCTCTCTCTTCCATTTCAACCTAAAACCTCACTTTCTCACTACTAAATCCACCCATTTTCAGTAAGATTTGAGGAAAGACCATTAGATACAAAGTTGTTCTTATCAAAGAGAAGAACAACATACTTTGGAATCGAAGCCTCATTTGTGGTATTGAAGGAGCAAGGTGTATTTTTAACTGGAGCAAGAAGAGAAACTAGATTTGGTAAGGTTCTAACACTTCAACCAAAGTACATTGGTCTATTTATTGATTTTGGAGTTGATTTATATGTGTATTGATGGTTAAAATTACTTAGGATGTGGTGGAGCTAGTGTAACCTAGAAAATGGAATAAATCTAGTGTGAGAAAGTGAGATTTGGATGAGTTGGTGGTTTATGGATTATGGTAAGTTGTTATAGGAGTAATGTGGATGATTTGAGATGGTTACGTGAAGTTACATTGTGAGTTTAGAGAATTTATGAAAATGAGTATATAAGATGTTTGAAAAAATACCATAGTGAAGAAATTGATGAAATATGAATACTATGAGCTTAATATCGATTTAATTTCTATTTGGTATGAATCAATAGGCCTTATAAGTATTAATGGAGGCTATAGGTTAAATCGATTATAACAAACACAAGAGTTGTGTTATATGGACTAAATTGGTGCAATATACGACTTTGTGCAGTTTCGGAGAGTCCGTTAGAGACGAATCGAACCGCACGAGTAAGCAGCTCTAAGGAAATAGAATCACGCGATGCGATTCCCGGTAAAGGAATTCTGTAAGTATATAGAGATAATAGCTCGTATTTGAACTCTTGGGTGAATATAGGGTCTTATAAAATGCACGATGGTTTACGAAAATGATTGTTGGTACAAGTGAATAGCTATGAGAATGTATATGATTTGGTTTTTGAAAACGAATTCTTGAAAGGGGATAATAAGGCTAATAAATGCATAAACCACATGTTTTGGTGTTTTGAGAAAACACATTCACTTGTTTTGAACAAATTAACGAATAGGCTGGGTAATGTTTGAATGATTTTATGAAATAGCACATGTGAAGTGCTAAACATGATTTGAGATTGTTTTGATTGTGTATGAGCTACCTATTGTGTTTATGTGAGTTAAATCGTGTTGGAGCCTAGCTCACACTGGATTTCGATGCTTTCACTTGTATGAAACGTGCTGGAGCTTAGCTTGCACATTGAATTGATTGTGATGATGTTTTATAAACCGTACCGTGAGATCTGAGAATTTTACACATATCTAATTATGTAATGTGAACATGAAGTGTAATTTATTGAGCTGAATGTAATGTACTCATACATTGAGGTGTTCTGGAATGAATTTCTAAATGATAAATGAGTCATGAATGAGATTTTATGTTAAGTGTTTAACCAAGTGTGAAACTATGAGGCCAGATCCATCTTGAAAAAGAGAGGATCGATCTAGTAGGCCAAAATGACAAGGAAGGAGGAAATTAAGGGAGCAGATCGATCTCCAATGGAAGAGGATCGATCTCTTTATGATTCTGTAATGAAGAGATCGATCTCATGAGGAAGGAATCAATCTCATGAAGCATTCTGTAAGGATAAGATCGATCTCCTTAAGGAGCAGATCGATATCAAGAAGCATTCTGTAAACAGAAGATCGATCTCCTCAAGGAATAGATCGATCTCATAAAATCACTATGAGATCGATCTCTCCCTACGACAGATCGATCTCCTAGGCATAAAATTTGCCCTAAAACGTTTCAAAATTCAAATGTAGATCGATCTCATTAAGGACCAGATTGATCTCCTACCCTCCGTCTATAAAAGGACTCCTGTGTTTTCCTGCATTTCATCTTTTCTCTCTCTTCCAAACCTCCATTTCAGCCAAGCCCTACCTTTCTCTATCTTCCAAAGTCCTCATTTTCATCCAAATCGAAGGATGTAGCAAGAAGGAAAGTTGTTTCTCATCCAAAGGAGAACAACATACTTGAAAATCAAAAGACAGATTAAATCGAGGCAAGAGTTTAGCACTCCACAAGTTGGGTAAATTTCTAAACTTCGATCTTGAATTTTTAAGTGATTTTGGTGAGTTTGGCTGTAGGCATTGTGATGAAATAGTTAGGAAATGGTTAGGGATTGATGAAACTATGATTTTGATGGAGTAAAGATAACATTATGCAATTGTAGTAATTTTGGAATTTTGGGCTATATATTGGAATTGAGGCAATGTGATGATTTTGGCATGGGAAATGTAGGATTTGAAATAATGTGGATGAGAATGTGAATTGGGATGGAATTGTGAGAATTGAGTTGTTTGAGTATTTAACGAGAATATGAGCAAATATGTGCTCGATGATGCAATTGAGATAGCTTATTGATGTTTTAACATCGTTTGGACAACCCAAGAGTCCCAGAGAGGAATGCGAGGCAAGTCCGTGATACGGGAAAAACAATTGCACTATACGAGGTGCAACGAGGTAAGAAAAAACTTAAACTCGTTTGTGTGTGTGTTTTATGACAATATTGTAGCATGAATTGTGATTTGAGAAAACAAACATGTTTTATGAGTTGTGAATGAGTATTGCACACGATTTTATAGTCGGTTGGGGCTCAACTTTTATGAGTTGTAAACTAAGCGTGAAAATATTTTACAACCGTTTTGTGTTTAAAACGTGAAAAGTGATTTGGGCACTACGTTAAGGCGTATTGAGATTGAGAAATGTGTACGTGGTTTCATCGGTTGGAACTCGGTTTTAACATGTTTTGTGTTGAGTACACAATTGTTTTAAATGAGATTTATGAGAGAAAACCATTATGAGTTCTATGTGAAGGCAAAACGTTTTATATGATAATGGCTAATGATTGAGACTTAGGCGTGTCATGTTGAATACACATCAGGCATTACTTTAGTAGCATGTAAGTCCAATATTATTCCACGCTTTGGTAGCGTTGAGAGGCAATACTTTGGTAGCATGTAAGATCGATATTATTCCCCGTTTTGGTAGCGTTGGGAGGCATTGCTTTGGTAGCATGTAAAACCAATATTATTCCACGCTTTGGTAGCGTTGAGAGGCATTGCTTTGGTAGCATGTAAGACCGATATTATTCCCCGCTTTGGTAGCGTTGGGAGGCATTGCTTTGGTAGCATGTAAGGTCGATACTATTCCCTGCTTGGGTAGCGTTGGAAGACATTGCTTTGGTAGCATGTAAGACTGATAGTGTGCATGAGGAGAGGCATTTGTAAGACCTGATTTTAGCACGAAATGAGTGTGTTCGTGAAAGGAAGGATTTAAATGGAATTTTTGAACACGTGAAAGGGCAAAACGGTCAAAAGATCGAAAAACCGGTATAAATTCGACAAGAAAATTTAATTAAAAATATGAGATTGAGAAATCTTGATCAATAACGAAGAAATAATTAAATTTCGGATTAAATTGATCAAGATATGAATTTATTGGAATTAACTAAAATTTTCACTAGGGACAATATCCCGAAAATACGGAGAAAATATACCGAAAAAGGGTTAAAATAAATAAAATAAATTAATTATGAATAAAATATTAATTTTTGTAGGTATTTTAGATTTCTTTAACATATTTTATTAATTAAAATATTAATAAAATAAATAAATAAAAAATTAAAAAAATTAAAAATTAAAAATAATAATTAAGAAAAAAAGAGAAGAAAGAAATCGAAAATTGTCGGGGAGAGAGAAAACCCATAGAAAAAAGAAAAAATCGAGGAAGACCCGACCCACCGACGATCGTCCGGCGACCAATCGGCCAGGTGAGGGCCGAAAAATGAAGAGGACGCCGACGCGACCTCCTTGGTACTGGCGATGCAGCCCACCAACGCTGGAATCCGACGGATCGAGGGAGAGAAGCCGCGGAGAGGAGAAGCGAAATCGGCGGCCACCGGCGTCGATTTGGCCCTGACAACCGCCTGCTGAGGGACCCCCACATGATACCGAGCAGATTGGTGGTGGCCACGGTTGACGAAACTGACGGACGGAGTTGAAAACGACGGAAAAGAAAATGGGTACTGACGACGAGGAGAGAATAGGCCGGACCGGCCACTTCTCGGCCACCGTTGGCGAAATCGAGGCCAGATTCGTGAATCGAACTACACCGTGGAGCTGCTGGAGGTGAAAGCTGGTCAAGAACTGGTCGGCAGAGCTCCGAACGGCGAAGAAGAAAACCGGACCGGACTGAACCGGCTGAAATAGGTTGAACCAGACCGAACCGGTTCAGCCAAGAAAGAGAGGAAAAAGGGAGAAAAAGAGAAAAAAGAAAAAGGGGAAGAATTTTTGGGGATACACCAAACTTCGGGTAAGTCGATAAGAGGTCAAAAGTGACCGATTTGATTTTCGAATAATTTATTTAAATTATATTTAATCAAAAAATTAACCCGAAATTAAATATAAAATTGTGCAGTTTTACGACAAAACCCGAACGAGAGCTGACTGAGTTTCGATTTTTGTACTCCACATAGCATTGGGTAAGTGCATTTTAATTTTGACAATTAGAGTCCTCAATGCAGAGTTAAGATTATTTTACGAAATTTACGGATTAATTCTGTATAAAAAGGAATATTAATCGGAATTGCAACGTAATTACCGTAAATAGTATACGGGCTTTCCAATGAGTTTGGAACGAAGCCCGATGATTATTGGTAAGCTGAATGAGCCCAATAAACCCGAAGAAGGGATTTAATAAGTAGAAACGGGCTGAAAATGGGTCGAGGCCCATTAAGGTGCAATTGGACCTAATAAAGTAAAACAGACCCAGTACTTTAGAATGATTAGTGAATGTGACATACTGATAAAGATAAGTGAATTGACCCAAAATATGTGGTTATATGCAGTTTCGTAGACTTGGTTGACGCGCAGTTGGACTGAGAGATCGGGTATTATCGAGACGAGATAAGTTTGCGCGTGAATTGAGGTAAGAGAATTTTGTAGGTGCATAGAGATTTCTATACGTATTTTTGAGGGGATTTATAGGGCCTAGAATTTCTTAAAGTATCTAGAAACGAAATAATAATTTTTACGAAAATCAGGGCATGGGTGAATAAAGAAAAAGACGATATTGCCCTTGAAGTAAAATTTACAAAAAGGGTAGTAAGGCAGATAAATTGCATGATTATCATGTTTTTAATGTTTTATATGAATGTATTGCTTTGATTTAAGCAAATATGCACATAGGTTGGCTATTGATTTCATGAATTATACGAAATGGTACCGGTTTGTATCGGTTACGATTTTAAAAGATGTTTTATCAAGATTGAGCCACCTATTATATTTACACGAGTAAAATGAGTGCTAGAGTCTTACTCGCACTAAATTTTACTGATTTATTACTTATAAAAAGTCGTACTGGAGCATTGCTCGTACGAGAAATTTTTGTGTGTACAAAATCGTGCTGGAGCTTCACTTGCACAAGATTTTAGATATCATGATATGCATAGCGTCGTGCTGGAGCTTCGCTCGCACTAGACATGAGTTGACATGCATATAGTCGTGCGAAAACCTCCTGTAGACTGTGTGTCCCAGAGAGTTGATATGCTCGCACGTATACTTTGAGACATGGGTTGGTTATCGACATAGTATTGGGGTGGATAAGACCTACGGCAGGTACCCCTAGACTATGATATGGGTCCACGGAGTACGTTGTACCTTGTACCGTGCGTACAAGGAGTACGCTGTACCGTGCAGTCATGATGACTCGATGATGTTACTTGATATTCTGACGGGTAGGATTTGACCCCACCTCCCGTTACAGTTGTGATGCCCCGCACACCAGAATCCGTGTAGCTTGGGATCGCAGGGACAAAATATGGCCATAGTCCTCGATTTTTCATACAGTAACCTACATGCCTCACATGATATCATACGGTCTGAATAGACTAGGACAAACCCAAAGGAGGGTTAATGTCCCGATTTATGTTTTTAAATGAGATGCGATTTAATGAATTAAGGTATTCCCCGGGGATGGGTTTAGCCTTGATGTGGTTGTTTTGTGATAAAACAAATAAGTTTTAACGTGATGAGTTTATGATGAAACTAATAAGTTTTAATGTGACGAGCATGAGATGTCATACATGATGATTTTTCCATGTTTGTTTTATATGTCGATTTCATGATTTCTCTTCTATGATATATAGACATGTGGCATCATTTTAGTCTTACCTCATGCTCCAAATATAAACGATTTTATATCATGACATTATCAACACATAGATAGTATAGTTATCTACCTGCTTACATTATTGCCTTACTGAGCAAGTTTCGCTCACTCTTTCATTTTTCACCCCACAGGGTAAATCCAGTAAAAGAGAACGACAGTAGTCTTGCATTTCGGTTATTCGCTGTTTCCTATCAAGACCAAGTATACACATTCGTATAATTTTTGTATCTGAACATATAGAGGCACAGTACTGTATATGGATTGTAATATTGGGGATGTATTTAGTTAAAATAAATTGATATGTAAATGAAATATGGAAAATAGATGTTAAGGTAAGTAACATGACAAGAGGGACTAACATCGACTCATAGCCCAACTGTTAGTAGTAAAACTATTCACGACGGGTAAGAAAATGAAAAAGCAAAAAATTTGTAGTGATTTTGTTAGAACGGGTCGTGACAAAAGGTGGTATCAGAGCAGAGTTGACCTGATATGAGTCGGTGTTAGTGGTTAAGTAAATTTACATCCTCATGTACTGTGCATTGTTTAGATACAATTGTGTATATCAAGGTGGAAGTGCAGCTAAGAATTCAATTTCGAATGCAAGAATATAGTTTTTATAACTGATAGCCGCTATGGTAGAGGGCCGAGTACACGTGCTCGAGGCCGTAGAGATAGACATGAGAGTCGAATGAGTCGTCACATGAGACTCAAGATGAGAGTGAGGTAGAGGATGATGTTGAGCATACTCCACAGGGTCTTATAAAGGGACCAAACAGTATTGAGACACGCTCCAAGAGGATGAAGTAGAGTGAAGAAAATATTTTGGAGTTGTTTACTTAATCTATGCAAGTAGTTGAGGATAGGCAGGGTAAAGCCTAAATAGATGCCTCAGACTATAGAGATTCTCACACCCCTCCAGTATATAGCGAAGTAAAGAAACCAATAGTTGCTGAGGACTGGGTGAATGAGATAACGAAGTTGTATGGATTCTTTCGGTGTATGTCGACTGAGAAGGTGACTTTTAAATACGTTTATGTTGAGGGCGAGGCAGAACATTGGTGGAAGTCTGCTCAACCCATCTGAAGAGTTAGACATCCAGAGCTGACATGAGAAATATTTTTGAATGTATTCCGATGACAGAATATTTCAGACACTACTTAAAGGAAATTACAGGTAAAATTTCTTACACTAACCCAGAGACATTGGTTGATTGATGAGTATGAATCTCAGTTTATATACCTGCCCAGGTATTACCCCGACACTATGGGCAGTGAGAATCAGAAAGCCCAAAAGTTCATGGAAGGGCTCAAATTGTCGATTAGAGTCCGTTTGGCTCACTACTTATGTCGAGGCAGTGCGTAGAATACAGTTGCGTGAATAATATCATGTGTTGCACGCCTCTGAGATTGGGAAAGGTAGTAAGGGCCGAAATAGAGATAGAAGAGAATAGAGAATGACATAGATGTCAGAGCGGGAAAGAGACCAGTTAGTAAGAGATTAGAGTTGATGAGTCACAGGGTAAGATGATTGGTAAGGCCCCAGTGTGTCCAATTTTAGCACTTATGAGGGGTATTGTGATTTGAGGACCCCGACCTGCTCTGTAGCAGGGTGAGCAATGGAGCAATGTTAGCAGGGTAAGCAGGGTGAGCAGTGGAGCAGTGTAAGCAGTGTAAGCAGTGTAGCAGTGTAAGCAGTGTAGCAGTGTAAGCAATGTAGGATGTGTGGTAGATACCACGGAAGTAGGGCCTACACCTACACTTTATTGACTAAAATAGGCGTTAAGTGTGGTAAGACGGGCCAATTATTTAATGATTGCTCAGAGTTGGGTGAGATTGCCCCACAGAAGGGTAAAGAGACAGAGAAAACCCTATTGGTATCTCTGCACCGAAAAAGAGGTGTAGCGATTGAAATTAAAGGAGTAAATGATTGTACTCACGGAATGACTAATGACAGAGTTTGTTATAAGTGATATACGAAAGGAGATAAGCTTTTAGATGTGATAGATCCTGAATACAAAATCTATTGAAATAAGAGGCGTATGCAAGGTACGAATATCTCTGATATGTGAAATAATTTGGATTAAGTGATATGTAGTAGATATGAATTGCGACCAAGGATAAGGGGTGCATATATCCATAACTAGTCCAGTGGTCAAGTCTGAGGGTTAATAAAGGTATTTCAAAATACCTCCCCACCTAAAGACTTGACAGCGTCTAAAAATATACACAACCTATAAATTGAAATCAACAGTCGTAATATATACGTTTAAAATTAGGGTACCTTTACTTGTATGATAAAGAAATATAGAATTCGATTAATCGTGAAGATTTTAAAAATAATTAAAAATTTTATAAAAGCCGTTAATATAAGAAAAAGGAAATGACGCGGGTTAGTATCTTGAACGAAAGCGATTTCGAAATGACATTATACGTTTATGCGTACATAGGTCAAGGATATGGGTGATTGAAATATTTAGTGGAACACAACTACGATGAGGTATTTAAACTTTACCTGGACCGATTTGTTATCATCCATATTGATGATATTTTGGGTGTATTTATAGTCCAGGAAAAATTATAAGTAACAATTGAAAATTATTTTTACAGATGATTTGTTGAGAGTTCTCGAAATGGACTACTTTATTGACACGTTTAACTTAGAAAAAGTTGTATTTGAATGGGATGGTAGATGTGACAGGAGTTTTGGTGTACTGAAGTAATAAACTGACCATCGCATTTATTCTCACCATACCCAACAGATTAAGAGGTTTCTCATGAGTTTATGGATACCTCAAAATAATGAATGGGCTGTGTATTGATGCAAAAGGGGAAGATAGTCGATTATGAATCTAGATAACTCAAGGATCATGAAAGGACTATCCGACCCATGATTTAAAGTTGACAGCGATAGTGGTTTATTGAGTATATGACACTATAATGTATATGGTGAGAAATTTCAGGTATGCACTGATTATAAAAGCCTCGAGTATCTGTTTTCACAGAAAGAGTCAGATATGAGAACAAAAAGGGTTAGAGCTTCTGAGGGATTATGATTGTGGAAATTGTACCACCCAGGAAAGGCTAATGTAATGGCTAATGCCTTGAGCAGAAAGAGTCTCAGGATGGTATTACATATGATGGTCAGGGAGCGTGAGCTGCTAGAGCAGTTGTAAGCTTCAGTAGTGATGTGATTCCTTCTAATGATGATAGTGATTGTGTGACAGCTAGCCTGAGATTAGAATCGGATTTGAGTGACCGGATTTGACAGGTTTAGCGTGATAATTGGTAGGATGTCGATAGTGTGGGTCAGATTCAGATGGGTACAATGACAGAGTTCACAGAGAGTGATGATGGCTTACTGAGGTTCAAAGACAATATAAGTACTCCCCAGGACCACAGTGATGAGATAGAGTTATTGTCAGAAGCTCACTCTTCAGGATATATGACACGCCCTAAACGTATTACCGCAAGTGCACTGGTCTACAAGTAATAATGGGATTTGAGTCCCGAGTTATCGTCCCTTAGAGAAGTTGGTTAGCCTAATTAACTACTGGTTAATCTTACCTTATGGTATATCCTAGCAAATTATGAGATTAAGGTGGTGATCTACTAAGGCTAATTAAAAGTACTGAAAATAATAAAACTATAAAATAAACTAAATAAAATCGAGCAAAATTACTTACAGTGCTCCACGCAAATTAAAATCAAAAGCCTACAAAAGAAATTAAAACAGTTAAAACTAATTAACGCAAATAAAATGCAAATATGAAAATAACAAAGCAAGATTAATTAAACTAAAATTAACAAACCTAAAATGCAATAAGACTACTTAATCAAAATGCAATTTAAACTAACTTAAGATTTAATGAAATAAATTTATCCCTAATTTAATTCTAAATGAACACTTAATTAACTATCAACCTAATTAAAACTAAGTTCTAAACCATTAAGCAAGAATACTAATCATGCAATTTAATTAAAGACTCTAAACTAAGCTAATGAAAGAATTAAACTAAACTAACAATGCATGAAAATGAATTAATTAACTATTATGCACTAGCCAAACAAGCCTTAACCAATTTTAAATCATCCAAATCCCTAAATTCACTGTTCATGCTTCATTTTATTTTTCATTTCCGGGTGTGGTCTCGGTTTCCAGGTGATGGCCTCGGTTTATCCAGTCCTCTGCATTTTGTCTTCTGCCTCCAGGTGTCCACGGTTTGCCCAATTAAATGCTCCTGCCGTGCTGCTGCTCTAGGCGTTGCTGTCCACTCCCTGCACTGTCCGTTCTGCCTCCTGATTCTCCATATGTGCTCTTGGTTCTGCAAGTGATGCACTGCTCTCTGCTGCAGGTGTATTCTGCATTCTGGTTCTTTTGTCCTGCAACCGTATACATCCAGGTGCTGCTGTTACTGGCCCTATCGTGCTTTAGCTGGTGGTAGTGTACTGCTGTACATGCTCCATGTTTTACTCCAGTCTGCTGTAACAGGTTCTGCTACTGCCTTGCTTTTTTTTTTTTCTGTTGCAGCACATTCCTCTCGGCTTTGGTTGTCTCTAGGTGCTGCTGTCCAAGTGCTGTGCTGGTCTGCTCCTATTCCAGGTAACGTTTCTTGGCCTGTCCTGCTAGTGAACATCCCCCTCTTCAATACTGCAACTGAATAGGAACAAACTACAGCTATGTAAGCGACTTGCCATCATCCTTCTGCTTTGGTCTAGCACTCGAGTAAATCTTACTTCCTCTTGAAAATGTCACCCGATTGAAGTGCAATCAAGAAAAGATTAGTAAATAATTATCAACAATGCAAACACTGGAAAAGCTAAACCCATTTAATGCAACTATAATAAGAAGCATGAAACCGAACTTGAAAAAAATATAACTTGGAATAATGCAACAAAACAGAAAATATAATCAACACAAAACATAAATTAAAACAAAGCTGGACTAAGATTAAACATAAATCTATAAATCCTTAACAACTTCAGCTGCCACAACTAGATTAATGCAGAATGCAGTCATGAAAAGAGAATGAACAGTATCAAGCTCTAAAAACAGAGCATAACAGAATAGGAAAATGCCCAGTCACGGTTTACAGCTTGAAACAGAAATTCATCATATTAATGCATTCGTGTTAATAGCTTGTCTTTCCATATTTCTGAATGCCCATCACGCTGCCGCCTTCATCGTGACTAGCTAAGTGCAAAAATGGCAAAAGAGACAGTAGCTACTCTAGAGCACACCAGACATGAATAGTAGAAAAGAAAGAAAAAAATGAAAACCAAGGAAGCAATGGAAACAAAGAACACGAATGAACAATGGAAAATGAACCCAACCAGAAAATAACCCGAGAGCAACAAAAATGGAAAATAAATGATTATCATGGTGACCCGAATGCACTAAGAGAATAAACCGAGAAGGAGAACAAAATATTAAAGATTGATCAAACCAAAAACATCAACTATTAAGGAAAACCGAGAGCAACAATATAAAAATAATAACTTTTAATTAAAACTCAAACAGTAAAATAATAATGGAATGGAAACTGAACAAATCCTAGAAGAAATATGATGAATCATGGCTGCTGTAACCAGCTGAAAAAAATTAAAAGAAAACCTAAGAAAAATAAAACCTAACAATAAATGTTTAACCTAAATAAAACTAAAGCTGCCCCCTTTTTCAATTGCCATCTTTTTCTATTTATATACAAACTTAGGGGTACAATTGTAATTTTTTTCATCCTAGATGAGTTGGCATTGTTTGGCCACTTGTCTTCACTCTATTGGCTCCTTGAAAAAAATAATATTTTCAAGTCATCTGTCTTTTTGTCCAATTGGATGTGCTAGGCTCGTGTTCTCTGCGTGGTCCAATCTTGATTTTAGCTCAATTCCGATCCATTTTCTACCGAAATATTCAAAATTCATCTGGATTTAATTTATCTGCAAACATGAGAATTTTAATTAAATAAAGGGGATAATTAACAAAATAAATTGGGGATTTAAATAATTAATTAGGAAATTAAGCACAAATAATTCTAAAAATATAGAATTATCACACCCCCAAACTTGAGCTTTTGCTTGCCCTCAAGCAAAACAAAATAATTGTAGGAATGACAAGTACAAAACATAATAATTTCCCCAATATTATCCTCAAAGATAAAGTACAGACTATGATCTCAAAGACTCACAATTACAAGTCCAACATTAAGAATCATTCAATCATAAGTCTGAACCCAAATTGGATTCCTCGTGAGTGTGTGAAAAATGTCAAAGTCACTTCACAGTACATTATCCAGATTAGATTATGCAAACACAATGAATGCAAAGTCAATGACATGTGATCATTCCCATAAGTTTGCTTTTCACTTCTCTCTCCACTAATGTAGTCACACTCAATCAAAGATCAATAAGACTTCATTAAGCTTGTAATGTAAGGCTGGGGCTAAGGTATGATAAAGTCGATTTAGGTTTAATTACCCCTTAACATGCATTAGTTCTAGGATCTTAATGTAAGAGCTCAAATCATTTCTCCCAAACTTATTTATTTTGCTAGACATTTTATTCTATTTTTGTATTTTTCTTCTTTTTTTTTTTGAACATTCACTATCACCAGATACCTATATGTACAAAGCTCAAAATATATCCCAATGACTTTCATGCTTTCGGGGTAAGGGATAGGAACAAAGTATTTAAGTTAAGGAAAATAACGCAGGTGTATTTACAGAGAAAAGCTTATTTGGCCCAGATGGGTGACTAAGGATAAAATATGTACAAGGAAGGCTAGAAAGGCTCAAACAATCCAAAGATGACCTAAATCATCTTCCTAATTAAGTGTGATCTAATATTTCGCCTCGAGATCAGATCAAACAAATTCTAGAATATGATGCACAAAATCAACTAAACAAATGCAATCCTATGTCCACATAAGCTTTCTCTAAATAAATATACAGATTCATGACATGACATGTGTATAAAATGAGGAAATCACAATCAGAATCAAGACCCATTCAAGAACTCAACTTCATGCTTTTCCTATAATCATACTTCTCATTCAATCAAAGTCAGACTAATTCATAGGGTCATTTCATCGGAATATAGGAAAACTACATGCTAAGCACTAGGTCATCCCAAAATCAAACAATTTAAGCTCATATTTTCGAAAACATTTTGAAAAAAATTTCAATTTTGCCTAAATTTTTGAAAAATGCTCAAGTGATATCCTTTCCCCCAAACTTAAAGTGCACAATGTCCTCAGTGTGCAAATAATATAAACAATTAAGCTCAAGAACAGAGTACTCCCCTATCTGATGTTGATGAATAATCGAAGCTTGATTGAAAACATAAAACTAGAAAAGAAACCTGCAAAATAAAAAAAGAAAGAAACAACGAAAAAGAAAAAAAAAGAACTATATACAAGGTGAAAAGAAAAACACAGCCACTTCAAATACAGCTGAAGAAAACAACACTCAGCAGTAGGGTGAAGAGTAGAAGGGTCAGCCAAAATGGTGATAGAATGTTGACAGTTAATTCCTCCTTAACTCTATCTACTTCATTCTTTTTCTCAGATTTCTTCTGTTCAAACATTTTATCTTCCTTAACCTCCATCTTAAAACACTCTTGAGAGTCATCAGGGGGCTTCAAAGGTTTGAAAACATTAAAATTTACTTCCTGATCTTGGACTCTCATCGTTAACTCCCCCTTTTGTACATCAATTATCGTCCTACCAGTAGCTAGGAAAGGTCTGCCTAAAATAATGGGGACTTCCCTGTCTTCCTCCATATCTAGTATAATAAAATCTAGAGGGAAAATAAACTTGTCCAACTTTACTAAGACATCCTCAATGACCCCCTTTGGATATTTAATTGATCGATCTGCTAGCTGAAGGGTCACTGTAGTGGGCTTGACATCCCCTATTCCTAACTTCTGATAGATAGACAAAGGCATTAGATTGATACTAGCTTCTAAATCACACAGGGCGCTACCAAAGAATAGATTTCCATTAGTGCAGGGTATGGTAAAACTCCCGGGATCCTTGAGCTTGGGTGGTAATTTCCTCAGGATAATTGCACTACATTCCTCAATTAAGGCCACCATCTCATAATCTTCCAATCTTCTCTTCCTCAAGAGGATATCCTTTAAAAACTTCACATAACTTGGCATTTGCTCTAAGGCATCTGCAAAAGGAATGTTGATGTGAAGCTTCTTAAAAACCTCAAGAAATTTAGTAAATTGTTGTTCCAGTTTTTGATTTTGGAAACTTTGAGGAAAAGGTACTGGTGGTTTAACTAGAGACAATGTAGTGGGAACCTGTGTAGAATCAGAGGATGAGGAAGGCAATGAAGAAGAAGAAGGTATAGATGAAGAAGTGCCTAGCTTTGTTTCCTTTGCAGCCCGATCCTGATGGTCCTGCTCCTTCTAAGCTGCTTCATTAGAACCTATGGGTTTATCAACTATGGGTTGTTCAGGTCCAGACTTAACTTGTGGCTCATATAGCTTTCTGCCACTCCTAAGGGTGATGGATCTAACATGTTCTTTACCCTCCCTTTGCTTAACAGGATTAACTTCAGTGTTACTAGGAGGGGTCCCTTGAGGACGTTGGCTAAGAGCACTAGCTATTTGTCCAACCTGAACTTCTAAGTTTTTAATTGAGGCATCTTGATTTTACAGGATCGTTGAGAACATCTCCTCTAATGTAGGCTTCTTCTCAACTACTGGTGTGTGGTAATGTTGGGGCTGCATAGGTTGTGGTGGTGGTGGTGGTGGTGATGGGTGATATTGAAATTGAGGTGGGGATGGAAGATGTGGTGGATGGTATGGAAATTGCAGCTGTGGTGGTACCTGAACCGGTGAAGCTTGAAAACCAGGGAGTCCTACAGGTCTAGAGCTAGAAGTTTGCCCTTGGTTTTGGCTCTAGGAGAAGTTAGAATGGTTCCTCCACCCTGGATTGTAGGTGTTTGAAAAAGGGTTGTTCTGTTGCGTTTGAGAAGGGGCAACATACTAAATCGATTCTAAGTTGAGCGGACACCTATCTACAGAGTGGGTACCACTACACAGCTCGCAGGAAAGAAAAGGACTTTGGACAGAATAAATCGGATTAGGACTGGTAGAAGGATTATGCTGGGTACTGAGTGACTCTACCTTCTTTGTAAGATTGGCGATTTGAGAGGTCAAGGTAGACAACGTGTCGAGCTCATAAATACTCACCGTCTTCTTTGGCAATTGCCTCTTCGAGGACCATAAATAGTTGTTAGCAGCTATCTTTTCTAACAACTCATAAGCTTCCTCATCTGTTTTGCACATCAGGGCTCCCCCCGCAGCAGCGTCAACAATGGTCCTATTTTGGCTTGTAAGTCCGTTGTAGAAGGTCTGGACTTGCAACCACAAAGGTAGGCCATGGTGAGGGCACTTCCTAAGAAGCTCCTTATATCGTTCCCATGCTTCGTAAAGAGTTTTCGAATCAAATTGGGCAAAGGAAGATATGTTACTACGGAGTTGGGCCATTTTAGAGGGAGGGAAAAACTTAGATAGAAATTGATGGGCTAACTCATCCCATGTAGAAATGGATCTTGGAGGTAAGGAAGTTAACCAGTGTCGCACCCTATCCCTAAGCGAGAAGGGGAATAATCTAAGTCTAAGCACATCATCAGATAATCCATTGTGCTTGAATGTGTTGCACAGGTCCAGGAATTGCCGAAGGTGAGCATGTGGGTCATCGTGTGGGAGCCCACTGAACCGCAATGAAGTCTGGATCATCTGGAGGATTGTGGGCTTAATTTCAAAATTGTTAGCAGGGATAGCTAGTGGCCTAATGCCAGTATAATATCCTCCAATTGTCGACACCGCATAATCTTTAGCAGTCCTAATCTCCCTATTTTCTGCCATCGTGTTTTGCAGCGGAGTTATAAGTTTCCTAGAGTCCTTTCGAATTTTTCTAAGAGTGCGTTCAATTTCAGGATCTTGAGGAAAGCAATCAAAACTCCTCGCTCTACGCATGCAAACATCAGAAAGTCTTTAGAATTTTTTTTTTAATTTTTAATTTTTTTAATTAAATGGAGAAAATTAACTAAACTAAACTAAGGATCTAAATATTTACAAGCTAGAATTACACCTAAGCATAATTTCATCGATATTAATTAATGACTAATTAAAACTTCTCCGGCAACGGCGCCAAAAACTTTATAGGCCCTAGAGGTATTACCGCAAGTGCACGGGTCGTACAAGTAATAATGGGATTTGAGTCCCAAGTTATCATCCCTCAGAGAAGTTGGTTAGCCTAATTAAGTACTGGTTAATCTTACCCTAAGTATATCCTAGCAAATTATGAAATTAATTCGTTCCCCGGCAACGGCGCCAAAAACTTGATAGGCCCTAGAGGTATTACCGCAAGTGTAAGGGTCGTACAAGTAATAATGAGATTTAAGTCCCGAATTATCGTCCCTTAGAGAGGTTGGTTAGCCTAATTAACTACCGGTTAATCTTACCCTATGGTATATCCTAGCAAATTATGAGATTAAGGTGGTGATCTACTAAGGCTAATTAAAAGTACTGAAAATAATAAAACTATAAAATAAACTAAATAAAACCGAGTAAAATTACTTACAGTGCTCCACGTAATTAAAATCAAAAGCCTACAAAAGAAATTAAAACAGTTAAAACTAATTAACACAAATAAAATGCAAATATGAAAATAACAAAGCAAGATTAATTAAACTAAAATTAACAAACCTAAAATGCAATAAGACAACTTAATCAAAATGCAATTTAAACTAACTTAAGATTTAATGAAATAAATTTACCCCTAATTTAATTCTAAATGAACACTTAATTAACTATCAACCTAATTAAAACTAAGTTCTAAACCATTAAGCAAGAATACTCATCATGCAATTTAATTAAAGACTCTAAACTAAGCTAACAAATTAAATTGGAATTAAACTAAACTAACAATACATGAAATTGAATTAATTAACTATTATGCACTAGCCAAACAAGCCTTAACCAATTTTAAATCATCCAAATCCCTCCATTCATTGTTCATGCTTCATTTTATTTTTCATTTCCAGGTGTGGTCTCGGTTTCCAGTTGATGGCCTCGGTTTATCCAGTCCTTTGCATTTTGTCTTCTACCTCCAGGTGTCCACGGTTTGCCCAGTTAAATGCTCCTGCCGTGCTGCTGCTCCAGGCGCTGCTGTCCGCTCCCTGCACTGTCCGTTCTGCCTCCTGATTCTCCATACGTGCTCTCGGTTCTGCAAGTGATGCACTGTTCTCTGCTGCAGGTGTATTTTGCATTCTTGTTCTTTTATCCTGCAACCGTATACATCCAGGTGCTGCTGTTGCTGGCCCTGTCATGCTTCAACTGGTGGTAGTGTAATGCTGTACATGCTCCATGTTTTGCTCCAGTCTGCTGTAACTGGTTCTGCTACTGCCTTGCCTTTTTTTTTTTTTCTGTTGCAGCACATTCCTCTCGGCTTTGGTTGTCTCCAGGTGCTGATGTCCAAGTGCAATGCTGGTCTACTCCTGTTCCAGGCAACGTTTCTTGGCCTGTCCTACTAGTGAACATCCCCCTCTTCAATATTGCAACTGAATAGGAACAAACTACAGCTATGTAAGTGACTTGCCATCATCCTTCTGCTTTGGTCCAGCACTCGAGTAAATCTTACTTCCTCTTGAAAATGTCACCCGACTGAAGTGCAATCAAGAAAAGATTAGTAAATAATTATCAACAATGCAAACACTGGAAAAGCTAAACCCATTTAATGCAACTATAATAAGAAGCATGAAACCGAACCTGAAAAAAAATATAACTGGGAATAATGCAACAAAATAGAAAATATAATCAACACAAAACATAAATTAAAACAAAGCTGGACTAAGATTAAACAAAAATCTATAAATCCTTAACAACTTCAGCTACCGCAACTAGATTAATGCAGAATGCAATCATGAAAAGAGAATGAACAGTATCAAGCTCTAAAAATAGAGCATAACAGAATAGGAAAATGCCTAGTCACGGTTTACAGCTTGAAACAGAAATTCATCATATTAATGCATCCGTGTTAATAACTTGTCCTTCCATATTTCTGAATGCCTATCACGCTGCCGCCTTCATCGTGACTAGCTAAGTGCAAAAATGGCAAAAGAGACAGTAGCTACTCTAGAGCACACCAGACATGAATAGTAGAAAAGAAAGAAAAAAAATGAAAACCAAGGAAGCAATGAAAACAAAGAACACGAATGAACAATGGAAAATGAACCCAACCAGAAAATAACCCGAGAGCAACAAAAATGGAAAACAAATGATTATCATGGTGACCCGAATGCACTAAGAGAATAAACTGAGAAGGAGAACAAAAATATTAAAGATTGATCAAACCAAAAACATCAACTATTAAGGAAAACCGAGAGCAACAATATAAAAATAATAACTTTTAATTAAAACTCAAACAGTAAAATAATAATGGAATGGAAACTGAACAAATCCTAGAAGAAATATGATGAATTGTGGCTACTGTCACCAGCCAAAAAAAATTAAAAGAAAACCTAAGAAAAATAAAACCTAACAATAAATGTTTAACCTAAAAAAAACTAAAGCTGCCCCATTTTTCAATTGCCATCTTTTTCTATTTATATACAAACTTAGGGGTACAATTATAATTTTTTTCATCCTAGATGAGTTGGCATTGTTTGACCACTTGTCTTCACACCCTTGAAAAAATAATATTTCCATGTCATCTGTCTTTTTATCCAATTGGATGTGCTAGGCTCGTGTTCTCTGCGTGGTCCAATCTCGATTTTAGCTCAATTTCGATCTATTTTCTACCGAAATATTCAAAATTCATCAGAATTTAATTTATCTGCAAACATGAGAATGTTAATTAAAGAAAAGGGATAATTAACAAAATAAATTGGGGATTTAAATAATTAATTAGAAAATTAAGCACAAATAATTCTAAAAATATAGAATTATCAATATACAGTGCATCCAAGAAGTAATAAATAAATCAAAATCTTAGAAAATGGTACTGGTGGTCAAACATGAAAAGAAACATTGTAGAGATTGTGAAAAAGTGTCTCGTATGTCAGCAGATCAAGGTAGAGCAAAAGAAGTTGCAGGATTATTGCAGTTTCTACCTATATCGACACGAAAATGGGAGCAAGTTAACATGGATATTGTGATAGATTATAGAGGACCCGGATGAATCATAATGTTATCTGGGTGATAGTTGATAGATTGACTAAGTCTACACACCTTCTGGTTAGGAAATCCCCAGATACTTTGAGTGTGTAGGCGGATTTATGTGTATGGAAAATTGTGGAACACCAAGTATTTTTCAGTGAACATTGTATCATATAGGGATTCCCGCTTCACTTCTCATTTCTGAGAATATTTTCCAGGAAGCTATGGGCACCCGACTGAGTGTTAGCACAGCTTTCCATCCTCAGACAGATGGTTAGTCAGAGAGGACTGTACAGGTTCTGGAGGATATGATGAGAGCGTGTGCCATTTATCTGATAAGCTCCTGGGATGATCAGTTGTTACTAATTCAATTCGCCAATAATGACAGTTGTCACTTGAGTATCGGGATGACTTCAGATGAGGCATTGTATGGCCGTAAGGGTTGTTTCCCCGATTTGGATAAGAAGAAGTGGGTGACAGATAGAAAATTGTTCCCGAATTGGTAAGACAAACCTCTGAGGATGTTCATTTAATTGTGAAGGATTAAGAACACCTCAGAGCAGATAGACAAGCTATGTTGACAAGAGACAGAAACCATTGGAATTCGCCGAGGGTGAATTAGTATTCTTGGAAGTTACATGCCCTTAGGACATAGCATAAGTACGTAACGAGATTCGGAAAGAGATTGGACAAAGTGGGAGACAAGGCCTGTTGGTTGGCGTTACCACCTGAATTAGCAGGCATCCACAATGTGTCCTACCTTATGATGCTTCAGAAATACTATCCGGATCCAGCATATGTGATTGGATATGAGCTCCAATAGCTTAGCTCAATAAAAGTATAACGTATGATTGGAAAATCGATTTGAGTATTAAACAGGAAGGGGAAAGTGTTGAGGTTTAAGATGATCCCCCTAATTAAAGTATGTTGGTAGTATTACACTCCGAAAAAAGTCACTTGAGAATGACAATATATGATACAATAGATGTACCCGAAGTTGTTTATGGATTCACTTAACTTGGTTCTAATTTGGAGGACCAAATTTCTTAAGTGGGGGAGATTATATAAGACCCGATTTTAGTTAAAACACGAAATGAGTGTGTTCGTAAAAGGAAGGATTTAAATGGAATTTTCGAACACGTGCAAGGTCAAAACGGTTAAAAGATCAAAAAGTCGATATAAATTCGACAAGAAAATTTAATTAAAAATATGGGATTGAGAAATCTTGATCAATAACGAAGAAATAATTAAATTTTGGATTAAATTGATCAAGATATGAATTTATCGGAATTAACCGAAATTTTCACTCGGGACAATATCCCGAAAATACGGAGAAAATATACCGAAAAAGGGTTAAAATAAATTAATTATGAATAAAATAATAATTTTTGTAGATATTTTAGATTTCTTTAACATATTTTATTGATTAAAATATTAATAAAATAAATAAATAAATAAATAAATAAATAATTAATGAAAAATAAAAATAATAATAATTAAGAAAAAAAAGAGAAGAAAGAAATCGAAAATTGTCTGGGAGAGAGAAAACCAATAGAAAAACGAAAAAACCGAGGAAGACCCGACCCACCGACGACCGTCTGACGACCAATCGTCCAGGTGAGGGCCAAAAAATGAAGAGGAAGCCGACGCGACCTCCCTGGTATAGACAATGCAGCCCACCGATGTCGAAATTCAACGGATCGAGGGAGAGAAGCCGCGGAGAGGAGATGCGAAATCGGTGGCCACCGACGTCGATTTGACCCTGACCACTGCCTGCCGAGGGACCCCCACGTGATACCGGGTAGATTGGTGGTGGCCACGGTCGGTGAAACCGACGGACGGCGTCGAAAACAGTGAAAAAGAAAATGGGTACCGACGGCGAGGAGAGAACAGGCTAGACCGACCACTTTTCGGCCACCGTTGGCGAAACCGAGGCCAGATTCGTGAATCGGACTACACCGCAGAGCTGCTGGAGGCGAAAGCCGACGAAGAATCAATCGGCAGAGCTCTAAACGGTGAAGAAGAAAACCAGACCGGACTGAACCGGCTGAACCGGACCGGTCTGAATCGGGTTGAACCGGACTGAACCTGTTCAGCCAAGAAAGAGAGGAAAAAGGTAGAAAAAGAGAAAAAGGAAAAAGGGGAAGAATTTTTGGGGATACACCGGACTTCAGGTAAGTCGATAAGAGGTCAAAAGTGACTGATTTGATTTTCAAAAAATTTATTTAAATTATATTTAATCAAAAAATTAACCCCAAATTAAATATAAAATTGTGCAGTTTTACGACAAAGCTCGAACGAGAGCCGATTGAGCTTCGATTTTCGTACCCCACATAGCATTGGGTAAGTACATTTTAATTTCGACAATTAGAGTCCTTAATGCAGAGTTAAGATTATTTTACAAAATTTACGGATTAATTCTGTATAAAAAGGAATATTAATCGGAATTGCAACGAAATTACTGTAAATAGTATACGGGCTATCCAATGAGTTTGGAACGAAGACCGATGATTATTGGTAAGCTGAATGAGCCCAGTAAGCCCGAAGAAGGGATTTAATAAGTAGAAACGGGCTGAAAATGGGTCGAGGCCCATTAAGGTGCAATTGGGCCCAATAAAGTAAAACGGGCCCAGTACTTTAGAATGATCAGTGAATGTGACATACTGATAAAGATAAGTGAATGGACCCAAAATATGTGGTTATATGCAGTTCCGTAGACTTGTTTGACGCGCAGTTGGACTGAGAGATCGGGTATTATCGAGACGAGATAAGTTTGAGCGTGAATCGAGGTAAGGGAATTTTGTAGGTGCATAGAGATTTCTATACGTATTTTTAAGGGGATTTACAGGGCCTAAAATTTCTTAAAGTATCTAGAAACGAAATAATAATTTTCACCAAAATCGGGGCATGGGTGAATAAAGAAAAAGATGATATTGCCCCTGAGAGTAAAATTTACAAAAAGGGTAGTAAGGCAGATAAATTGCATGATTATCATGTTTTTAATGTTTTATATGAATGTATTACTTTGATTTAAGCAAATATGCACATAGGTTGGCTATTGATTTTATGAATTATACGAAAGGGTACCGGTTTGTACCGGTTACAATTTTAAAAGATGTTTTATCAAGATTGAGCCACCTATAATATTTATATGATTAAAATGAGTGCTAGAGTCTTAGTCGCACTAAATTTTACTGATTTATTACTCATAAAAAGCCGTACTGGAGCATTTCTTGTACGAGAAATTTGTGTGTGTACAAAACCATGCTGGAGCTTCGATCGCACGAGATTTTAGATATCATGATATGCATAGCGTCGTGTTGGAGCTTCGCTCGCACTAGACATGAGTTGACATGCATATAGTCGTGCGGAAGCCTCCTGTAGACTGTGTGTCGCAGAGAGTTGATATGCTCGCATGTATACTTTGAGACATGGGTTGGTTATTGACATAGTATTGAGGTGGATAAGACCGACGGCAGGCACCTCCAGACTATGATATGGGTCCATGGAGTACGTTGTACCGTTTATGTCACACGGAGTACGCTGTACTGTGCAGTCATGATGACTCGATGATGTTACTTGATATTCTGGCGGGTAGGATTTGACCCCACCTCCCGTTACAGTTGTGATGCCCCGCACATCAGGATCCGTGTAGCTTGGGATCACAGGGACAAAATATAGCCATAGTTCTCAATTTTTCATACAGTAACCTACATGCCTCACATGATATCATATGGTCTGAATAGACCAGGACAAACCCGAAGGAGGGGTAATGTCCTGATTTATGTTTTTAAATGAGATGCGATTTAATGAATCAAGGTATTCCTGGGGGATGGGTTTAGCCTTGATGTGGTTGTTTTGTGATAAAACAAATAAGTTTTAACGTGATGAGTTTATGATGAAACTAATAAGTTTTAATGTGACGAGCATGAGAAGTCATACATGATGATTTTTCCATGTTTGTTTTATATGTCGATTTCATGATTTCTCTTATATGATATATATACATGTGGCATCGTTTTAGCCTTACCTTATACTCCAAATATAAACGATTTTATATCATGACATTATCAGCATGTAGATAGTATAGTTATCTACCTGCTTATATTATTACCTTACTGAGCAAGTTTCGCTCACCCTTTCATTTTCCACCCCACAGGGTACATTCAGTAGAAGAGAGCGACAGTAGTCTTGCATTTTAGTTATCCGCTGTTTCCTATCTAGACCAGGTATAAACATTCGTATAATTTTTGTATCTGAACATATAGAGGCACAGTACTGTATACGGATTGTAATATTGGGGATGTATTTAGTTAAAATAAATTGATATGTAAATGAAATATGAAAAATAGATGTTAAGGTAAGTAACATGACAAGAGGGACTAACATCGACTCATAGCCCAACTGTTAGTAGTGAAACTGTTCACGACGGGTAAGGAAATGAAAAAGCGAAAAATTTGGAGTGATTTTGTTAGAACGGGTTGGTGACAGCATTGCTTTGGTAGCATGTAAGGCTGGGCCTTGTTTTGGTAACGTGTAAGTCTAATATACCACGTACACGACCATATTGTTGACATTTCTCTCTTTTGAGGATGCATGGGATGCACACCCAGAGGAGATTATTTCGATGTGCCATGACGAGTTTTATATGAGTTTTCTTGCCTAGTCTCCTTTTTATACACATGAGATTGTGTTTTGTAGTTGCACCACGTGCTTTACTATTGAGGTGATTTTTATCACGTTTCATGAGAAAAGCCACTATTGCATACAAATTTCCACATGCTTGTAATTGTACTTTGTACTGAATTATGTACTCTCATGTTTTACATGATTTTAGAGAATGAGACGAGAATGATGTTTTATTGAGTCATGTTACATTTTTATCGAGTTTCCAACTATAAAACAAATGATTGTGCTATGCAAATCATTAATTGTAATGAGTCTCTTACCCCCTTACTGAGCGATTTAGAAGCTCACCCTATTTTATCTCCCCCCAGATTTCTTCAAGTGAAGAGAGTTCCCTGCGACGTACGAATTAGTGGCTAGTGAAGGATTTGAGCTCCAGGCTACATATTGTACTTGAGGTACATTTTAATATTTCATGTATCCAGACTAGAATTGTATTTACAGACACTTGATGTACTATGATGTATGGGATGTATTAGGATTAATTAACCTTGAATTGAGTAATGTATATTGTATGAAATATAATTATGAGATGATGAGATCCTGAGGTATGATATGTATGATGATGTATGACACTGCATAGGAATGCAACCTTAATTATGAATGGATGTGACAAAGTTTTAAATTTACCATGTTTTTCGCGCTTCCGGGGCGTCACACGTACTGGAGCTTCTGCTCGTACGTGGATTTCGAGTGGTTTTCTTATGTATATAACCGTACTAGAGCTATGCTCGTACGTGGTTTTCTCATATTTTTATGTATAAATGTCATACTAAAGCGTTGCTCATACGAGGTGATTTATTGATGATGCATGAATCGTGCTGGAGCTTAGCTCGCGCAGGTTTTTACATTGTGGTATGTATGATACCGTGGTGAGGTTAATACGAGTTAATATTCAGGGAACCCAAAAAGGGCGAGCAAGGCCATGAGGGGCTAGGACCTGACATTGATCCATTCAAGGAACCCGAAAGGGGCGAGCAAGGCCATGAGGGGCTAGAACCTGATGTGGTGTTCAGGGAACCCAAAAGGGGCGAGCAAGGACATGAGGGGCTAGGACCTAACATCAAAAGAAAACACTCCTACGTGCACTTGAGACTATATCGGTTACACATGGTATGGGGTAGATAAAACCTACGGCTGACACCCTCAACCATGTTATGGGTCCGCAGAGTATGTTGTACCGTGTTTATCACATGGAGTACGTTGTACCGCGTGGTTGTGATGATGATATGAAACTCTGGCGAAGAACTAACCCATATTCATTCCAGCATGATACCCCGCACACCGGGATCTGTGTGGTCTGGGATGATTTGTGACATAGTTGGCCAACATAGTCTATTGAGATATAGTAACCTATCTCATCTATTATTATATAATACCACATGATTTTTATACATGAGTGTGATAGTGGTTTGTCTAAGGTAGACCTGAGGGAGGGATCGAGCCTTGTGGGATTTGTGATTTAAAGAAATGATGATTTGATTTATGTTGAGATGTGATGTGATTTTGAAAAAGGATGTTTCTTAAATGAATTTTCCTTTTGTGATAAGTTTTAATGAGAATGAGCATGAGATGATTTTACATGTTGATTCTTCCATGTTTTATATGCCTAATTCCATGATTTTAATACATGATATATGTATACTCATATGGCATAGTTTTATTTCCTCATGCTCCCATTATAAATGATTTATGCATAACACTATCAGCATGTAGATAGAGTAGTTATCTACCATGCTTGCATTATTGCCTTACTGAGCGTGTGGTTGTTCATCCCTCTCTATTTCCCCCTTATAGAGCATACATAGCAGCCCAGTGAGGACTGAGGCGTTTTATTTTGGACATCCACTGCTTCCATCACCAAAAGGTATACACATAGGGATTCTTTTTGTATCTAAACATGTAAAGGCACAATAGTCAATTGTATTGTAATATGGGGGATGTAAAAGTTAGAAAACGTGTCATGTATAACTTGTCACGACCCAACTATCCAAAAATCAGAGTGAATTTTTTCGCGTTTTTGTTTATTTTCTTACTTAATTCTTACCTGTCCTCGAATCGTGACCAACACTCCACTACTAATTGGGCTGTGCGTCAATGCCAGTCCCACCATACATCTACCCTAGTACTTATTTCTTCTCCAGTCATTTATAATTGTTATATTATTTATACATCCCCTAAAGTTACTTACAATCATGTTACTGTGCTATGCTTATGTAGATACAATAAGTACAAGTGTATATACCTTATGTTGATGGGCAGCAGCGGATATCCGGAATGCAGTACTGAGTCGCCTCAACTTCAACTGGAGATCATCTGTGGGAGAAAATGAAAGGGGTGAGCACATCAAGCTCAGTAAGGCAATCCTACGAACAAGTAGGTAACCATACTACCTACATGAACGTAGTGCCATGCATAAACCACCCTTTCTCCACACATTTTAAAACCATGCTATGCATTATGATGATATGTAAAATACATTTGCACGGAAAATCAACATGCAATTATCATAAATCATTTCTTTCTCAATTAAGATTTTGACAATAAAGTCAGGACTCGACCCCTCCTGCGGGTGATCCTGACTCACACAAAATCATGAAAACATTTACATCACACGTGGGTTTTGAAAAGCATGGAAATACCATCATGCAATTTAGTTTTAAAACCCAGTTTAAATCATCATAGAAATCATCAACATGCGAGACTAGGCAACGTCTGTATATAGGTAAATAACTAGGACTATGGCCACATCTGTCCTCGTGAGTTCCTCAGCTACACGGATCCTAGTGTGCGGGTTCTCACCATGATCGGGAACCGCCCGGGAGGTGGGTCAGTCCATCCCGTCAGTCTTATCCGATCCCCGGCATCCGAAGATGCTGCATCCGGAGATGCCGTATCCGAAGATACAACACGGTACATCGTACTCCATGCTACTTGCACGGTACATCGTACTCCATGAACCCATGTAATATCTCTAGGTACTCCGGCCCAATTGGCCTGCTTCCCACAGAGGTTTGTTTCTCAATACTCATGCCATGTCTCAAAACGCACGTGCGAGCCTATTTAATCGGTGACACACAGTCTACCCGATGCTCCAAGCACGGCTCATCGCATGTTCTCATAAAAATCAGTGCGAGCAATGCTCAGCACTCTCATCAAATCAAGTAAATCTAGTGCGAGCTAAGCTCTAGCACTCTGTATGCAAATCGTATAAAAATCTGGTGCGAGCGAAGCTCTAACACCCTGTCTCAAAATCATATAAAAATATGGTGCGAGTTAGACTCTAGCACCCTGTCACGAAAATCATATATATATAAGAATCTGGTGCGAGTTGGACTCCAGCACCTATGCATGTAAAACTCTAGTGCGAGCTCTCGCTCCAGCACTAATGCGTGCATCACACAAATCGAAATTACCGTGCGAGCTGAGCTCTAGCACGTCATATGTCAATAAAACACGTAGGCGGCTCTATTTACTCAAAACAGTTTTCAAATCAATTTCACGTTGAAAGTATGCAATGCGGTGCACTTTCTTTCAAGGCGAGCCAGCCTACTCATGCATGCGTTGAAATATCTCCAGAACGAGCAGGAACCTCTTGTCCTTGCTCCTCCCAATTTTTCCTAGATTTTTAGAATTTTACCCTTAACAAGGGTATTTTAGTAATTTGCCCATTCGGGGCACTAAAATTATTATTTGACCTCTAGACCCTTCAGGATATTTTAAAGGACTGCATATGAATTTAAAATTGCGTACTGTTACCTCTAGCAGTCCGCAGAATTCCCTTACCTCGATTCTCGTCGAGTCTGACCTTTCTCTTTTCCAATGTAGTCCCATCGCGCAGTCCGATATGTTTCCAATCCAATGTCCGGAACTGCGTATTAATATTCCTCAGGTCAGATATTATGATTTAATTGTACTTAATCTTTTCTGGGCTTAATTTAAATCATTGGGCCCGTTTACCCCTATTGGGCCCGATTGCACCTTAATGGGCCTTAATCGGCCTTAAGCCCGTTTTTCACTTAATTTTCTCTTTATCGAGGCCTATTGGGCTCATTGGGCCCATCAATAATTTATTGAGCCTCGTTCTAATTCTCGAATAGCTAAATTTAATATTTACGACAATTAATCTAAATTTTCATAAATTAATTCAATTTATGCGTAAATTTAATCAATATCACGCATAACGAAGAAATTGTCGTAAATAGGGGTCACTTACCCGAGATTCCATGCTAGTCCGCAAATCGAGGCTGTCTCGAGCCCTCGGTGGATGCCAATCGTCGAGCTACACAATTCCACAATTTTTCCGGGTAAGTTCTCAGCCCAAAATTAATTAAATAAAATATTCCAAATTTAAATCGGTCAATTTGACCGCTTATTGACTTACCCGAAGCTCGATTGCATCACCGGAATTTTCCCCAATTTTTTTCCTCTTTTTCCTTTTCCCTTTTTCTCCCTTTTTTCCCCTCTTTTTGGCTGAACCGGTTCAGTCCGGTTCGGACCGGTCAGACCGCCGGTTTTTCTCCGGTTCGGCCGGTTCACTGCCGGTTCACTGCCTTGCCGGCCGGTTCTCCGCCGGCTTCCACCGCCAACAACTCCGCAAGGTCGTTCGCACCTCAGATCTGGGCTCGGCTTCGCCCAAGGCCGCCGGAATGCCGCCGGTCCGGCCTCTTCTCTCCTCGCCGTCGGACCCATTCTCTTCCCTTGGCCGTCGCCGCCGATTCCGGCCGTCTCGTTGAGTGCCACCGGTGCCAAAAGCACCGCCGTCGACTGGGCTCTCCAAATCGGGCCTTGGTTTCGCCTGGATCGCCGCCGTTCGCCGCCGGTAGCCCTCTCTTTCCCGCGGGCTTCTCCTCCGATTTCCGCCGGATTCCGGCGTCCCCACGGCGCGTCGTCGCCGCTGATAAGTTGCCTGAGGTCGGGCCATCCTCGCCGGCCCTCGCCTGGGGTCCCTGGCCGCCGACGGGGTCGGGCCTCTGCTTCCGTTTTGCTTCGTCTTCAGCTTCTCTGCTTCTTTCTCTTTTTTTTTTTTTTTTTTTTTTTTTATCATTTTTATTATTATTATTTTTATTTATTTTATTTATTTTACTATTCATTAAAATACATTAAAATACCCAAAATATCACTTAAAATTATTATTTTATTCTTATTCAATTAATTTAATTTTTATTTAATTTATTTATTAAATTTTAACCTCTTTTTCGGGTATAATTTCTCCGTATTTTCAGGATATTGTCCCGGGTGACTTTTCAGTATATTTTTCGATTATTTTCGGGATTATTTTTCCGAACTAAAAATCCCGATTAATCCCGATTAATTTTCATAAATTAATATCTTGATCAATTTAATCCGAAATAATTTTATTTCACTTTTATTGACCAAGATTTCTCAAATCCATATTTTTAATTAAATTTTCTTATCGAAATTATACCGGCTTTCGATCTTTTGACCGTTTTGCCCTTACACGTGTTCGAGATTAATTTAACCCGACTTCCTTCATACTTCCTCTATCTTTTCTTATTTAGTTTTCGTATTTTTATTAAATTCGGGTCTTACAATTCTCCCCCACTTAAGGAATTTGGTCCTCCAAATTAGAACCAAGTCATATGAGTCCATATACAACTCCGGGTATATCGATCATATCATACTCTTAAAATTTATGCGACCTTCTTCGGAGTGTATTACTACCAAAGGACTTTAATTAGGGAGATTATCTTAAACCCCAATACTGTCTCTTTCCTGTTCAATGCCCGAATCAACTTCTTCAATATACTCATATTTTCATTAAACTGAACTTTTGGAGTTCATATCCTATCACCTCTGCTGGATCTGGATAGTAGTACCGAAGCATCATAAGCTGGGACACATTGTGGGTGCCTGTTAATCCAAGTGATTAACAACAACCTACAGGTCTTATCTCCCACTTGTCCAATCTCTCAAGAATTCGATCCAGCTCAACTCAATTTACTTCTTCCAAAAGTTCCGCTATGTCCTTATTCTCTTAGGACGTGTAACTTTCAACCATAATAATTCACCAAGGGTGAATTCCAATATTTTTCTATATGTTCTGAGGTGTTCTTAATCTCTCATCCTTAACTAAACATCCTCAGAGACTTATTATCCAAAGTCAGAAATAATTTCTACCTGTCATCCACTCTTTCTTATCCAATTTGGGGAACAGCCCCTACAGCTATACACTGCCTCATATCTCGTTATCCCGATACTCAATTGCCAATTGTCGTTATTGGCGACTTCAATTAGAAATCAACTGATCATTCCAGGAGCTTATAAAATCAATGGCACACGCTTTCATCGGATCCTCCAGAACTTGTACAGTCCTCCCTGACTGACCATCTGTCTGAGGATGTAAAGCTGTGCTAATACTCAGTCGGGTTCCCATAGCTTCCTAAAAATATATTCCAGAGGTAGGAAGTGGAGTGGGAATCCCTATATGATACCATGCTCACTGGAACGTTACATAATGTTCCACAAACTGCCTTACACATAAATCCTCATACACACTCTGAGTATCTGGGGAGTTCATAACTAGAAGGTGGGTAGACTTAATCAATTTGACGACTATCATCCGAATAGTCTCCTGATTTATCCGGGTCCTCTATAACCCATCACGACATTCATGGAGACTTGCTCTCGTTTTTCGTGCCGTGTCGATATAGGTAGGTGCTGCAATAACTCCGCAGACTTTTAATACTCTACCTTACTCTGCTGACACACACTAGGCACTTTTTACAACCTCTCCACATCTCTTTTCATATCTGACCACCTATACCCTTTTCGAGATTTCGATATATTTCTTTACTTTCCGTATGCACTGTATATCCCGAAGAGTGAGCTTCTGACAACATTACTATCTCATCAACTATGGTCCTGGGGAGCACTTATACTGTCTCTGAATCCTCAATAACTCATCATCACCCACTGTGAACTCTATCACTGTACCCTTCTGAATCTGACCCAAACTATCGACATCCGGTCGATCATCACGCTAGGCCTGGCAAATCCGGGCACTCTCATCCGGTACTAGTCATCAGGCTAGCTGTCACATAATCACACCAATCACTGTCATCATCAGAAGGGATCACATCAATACTGAGGTTCACATCTGCATCTAGCAGCTCACGCTCCCTGACCATCATATGTGGTACCATCCCGAGGCTCTTTCTACTCAAAGCATCAGCCTTTCCTGGGTGGTACAATTTTCACAAATCAAAGCCTCTCAGAAGCTCTAACCCAATATGTATATTCTCATGTTCGCCTCTTTCTGTAAAAACAGATACTCGGGCTTTATGATCAGTGCATATCCAAAATTCCTCATCGTGTACCTAATAGTACCATATCCTCGGTACAAATACTGTTGCCAATTTTAAATCATGGGTATCTTCCCATTATACATCAATACACAGCTCATTCATTATTTCGAGGTATTCATACTCACTGAGAACCTCTTGAGCTGTTGGGTATGGTGAAATTAATCACGGTGGTCAGTTCATACTTCATCACGCCAAATTCACGTCACATCAATCATCTTATTTATCATCTTATTCAATGACCACGTTTTCATAATTAAACGTGTCAACAAAGTATATCCTTTTTGAACTCGCAGCAACCCATTGTAAAAGTCATTTGCCAATTGTTGCTTATAATTCGCCCTAGGCTTTAACTACTCCCAGCATATCACCGTTACTACTGATTACAATTCGGTCCAATCCTTGACTTATTTACGCATAAGCGTATAAGATCCTTCTCAACCGCTTACGTTTTCCAGGTGCTAACCTGCGCTATTTCCTTTTCTTATCTTAACGGCTCTTATCAAATTTTACTACGTTAACCTTTATAATTTGTCGAATTTTAATGTTCTTATCGTCTTAGTAAGGTAACCTAATGCTAAAGGTATTTATTACGATGATCGATTTCCCGTTATAGATTATATATATATATATATATATCTAGATGCTGTCAAGTCTTCAGGCGGGGAGGTATTTTGAAATACCTTTATTAGCCTTCAGACTTAACCACAACTACCGGTTATGGTTATACCCATCTTTGTCCTTGGTTATAATTTGTATTCGCTACTAATTGTTTAACCTCAATTACTTCGCATATTAAAGGTATTCCTTATCTAGCATATATCTCTACTCCAATACATCTTGTACTTAGGATCTATCTTATCTCGAAGATTTTCTCCTTTGCGTATCAATTATAATGAAACTCTTGTCTTTATTCATTCTGTGAGTACATCCTTTACTCCTGTAATTTCAACCGTTACACCCCTGTTTATCAACTTAAAATCTCTATATCTATATTCCGTTAATTCATCCTCCTCTATTGGGGTACTCATTTACCCATATTGTAACCGATGACGTAGGCATTCATGCCTTTTACTCACTTATATGCGAATGAAGGCGGTATGAATAAATATGTGGCACAGGATTAATGAACATATGTACTTCGTTATTCATAACAAGTGTGGTATCTTACACCACATCCATGAAACATCAATAGCATCCTGGTCCAAGACATCCACTCGCCTTCGTCCAATAGCCTACTTTCCTTTTTCTCTTCGGCTATGGCCTCCCTTTTCGTTTTCAGCTATAACAACGAAATTTTTCTCTGTCTCTTTACTTTTTTGTGGGGCGATTTCGCCCAACTCTGTGTAATCAAAATCAATGGTCCATCATACCACACTTAACGACCATTTTCATCAATACCGTGTAGGTATAGACGCTCCTTCTGTGGTATCCACCACACATTCCACAGTAATGACACTGCTACTCTGCTTCGTAGCAGGTCGGGGTCCTCCAATCACAATGCCCACAAGAGTGCCCAAAATTAGATGCACTAGGGCCTTACCAATTATCTTAGCCCATAACTCGTTACATCAGATCTTTTACCAATTACCAATTTTCCCATTTTTGACATCCTTGTCATTTCTCGCTTTTCTTTCTGTCTCTATCTCGGCCCTCACTACCTTTCCAAGTCTCAGAGGCGTGCAATTCATGTTCTTATTTACCCAACTGTAAATCTGTGCACTGCCTCGGTATAGGTAATATCTCACGGGCCAATCGGACTCTAATTGAAAATCTGAGCCCTTCCATAAACTTTTAGACATCTCGACTGTCACTTTTCATAGTGTCGAGGTAATATCTGCCCAGAATATAATCGAGTCTCCATACTCGTCAATAAATTAAATCCTCTGGGTCAGAGTAAGGACTTTAATCCAAAATTTCCTTTAAATCATGTCCAGGATATCCTGTCACCGGAATACATCCATAATCATTTCTCATATCAGCTCTTAAGATGGGTCGAGCGGGTTTTCACCAATGCTCCGCTGCGCCCTCTGATCTCGTACATAATCTGAGTAATTAGCTCCTCAAAATAATCTCCACACTCCGCTCCAATCTCGCGAAGCGTGTCTCAATACTGTCCGATCTCTCTGTCGGACTCTGTGAGGCATTCTCAACATTAGCCTCTATTCCAATCTCATACTGATTCTCATAGCCAAACTCAGCACGACTTAGCAGACTCAGGTCTATCTCCACGACCTCTGCCTCGTGCACTATCTCATCTAACGCGACTCATATTAGGCATTCCTGCATTCTCAATCATTTCTTAGTCAAGCCCATCTCGATATACACTATTGTATCTAACTAGGCACAGTAACACGGGGATGTAATTTCTTAACTTCTGACACTGACACACATCAGACCAATTACGCTCTGATACCAAAATAATTGTCACGACCCAACTATCCAAAAATCAGAGTGAATTTTTTCGCGTTTTTGTTTATTTTCTTACTTAATTCTTACCTGTCCTCGAATCGTGACCAACACTCCACTACTAATTGGGCTGTGCGTCAATGCCAGTCCCACCATACATCTACCCTAGTACTTATTTCTTCTCCAGTCATTTATAATTGTTATATTATTTATACATCCCCTAAAGTTACTTACAATCATGTTACTGTGCTATGCTTATGTAGATACAATAAGTACAAGTGTATATACCTTATGTTGATGGGCAGCAGCGGATATCCGGAATGCAGTACTGAGTCGCCTCAACTTCAACTGGAGATCATCTGTGGGAGAAAATGAAAGGGGTGAGCACATCAAGCTCAGTAAGGCAATCCTACGAACAAGTAGGTAACCATACTACCTACATGAACGTAGTGCCATGCATAAACCACCCTTTCTCCACACATTTTAAAACCATGCTATGCATTATGATGATATGTAAAATACATTTGCACGGAAAATCAACATGCAATTATCATAAATCATTTCTTTCTCAATTAAGATTTTGACAATAAAGTCAGGACTCGACCCCTCCTGCGGGTGATCCTGACTCACACAAAATCATGAAAACATTTACATCACACGTGGGTTTTGAAAAGCATGGAAATACCATCATGCAATTTAGTTTTAAAACCCAGTTTAAATCATCATAGAAATCATCAACATGCGAGACTAGGCAACGTCTGTATATAGGTAAATAACTAGGACTATGGCCACATCTGTCCTCGTGAGTTCCTCAGCTACACGGATCCTAGTGTGCGGGTTCTCACCATGATCGGGAACCGCCCGGGAGGTGGGTCAGTCCATCCCGTCAGTCTTATCCGATCCCCAGCATCCGAAGATGCTGCATCCGGAGATGCCGTATCCGAAGATACAACACGGTACATCGTACTCCATGCTACTTGCACGGTACATCGTACTCCATGAACCCATGTAATATCTCTAGGTACTCCGGCCCAATTGGCCTGCTTCCCACAGAGGTTTGTTTCTCAATACTCATGCCATGTCTCAAAACGCACGTGCGAGCCTATTTAATCGGTGACACACAGTCTACCCGATGCTCCAAGCACGGCTCATCGCATGTTCTCATAAAAATCAGTGCGAGCAATGCTCAGCACTCTCATCAAATCAAGTAAATCTAGTGCGAGCTAAGCTCTAGCACTCTGTATGCAAATCGTATAAAAATCTGGTGCGAGCGAAGCTCTAACACCCTGTCTCAAAATCATATAAAAATATGGTGCGAGTTAGACTCTAGCACCCTGTCACGAAAATCATATATATATAAGAATCTGGTGCGAGTTGGACTCCAGCACCTATGCATGTAAAACTCTAGTGCGAGCTCTCGCTCCAGCACTAATGCGTGCATCACACAAATCGAAATTACCGTGCGAGCTGAGCTCTAGCACGTCATATGTCAATAAAACACGTAGGCGGCTCTATTTACTCAAAACAGTTTTCAAATCAATTTCACGTTGAAAGTATGCAATGCGGTGCACTTTCTTTCAAGGCGAGCCAGCCTACTCATGCATGCGTTGAAATATCTCCAGAACGAGCAGGAACCTCTTGTCCTTGCTCCTCCCAATTTTTCCTAGATTTTTAGAATTTTACCCTTAACAAGGGTATTTTAGTAATTTGCCCATTCGGGGCACTAAAATTATTATTTGACCTCTAGACCCTTCAGGATATTTTAAAGGACTGCATATGAATTTAAAATTGCGTACTGTTACCTCTAGCAGTCCGCAGAATTCCCTTACCTCGATTCTCGTCGAGTCTGACCTTTCTCTTTTCCAATGTAGTCCCATCGCGCAGTCCGATATGTTTCCAATCCAATGTCCGGAACTGCGTATTAATATTCCTCAGGTCAGATATTATGATTTAATTGTACTTAATCTTTTCTGGGCTTAATTTAAATCATTGGGCCCGTTTACCCCTATTGGGCCCGATTGCACCTTAATGGGCCTTAATCGGCCTTAAGCCCGTTTTTCACTTAATTTTCTCTTTATCGAGGCCTATTGGGCTCATTGGGCCCATCAATAATTTATTGAGCCTCGTTCTAATTCTCGAATAGCTAAATTTAATATTTACGACAATTAATCTAAATTTTCATAAATTAATTCAATTTATGCGTAAATTTAATCAATATCACGCATAACGAAGAAATTGTCGTAAATAGGGGTCACTTACCCGAGATTCCATGCTAGTCCGCAAATCGAGGCTGTCTCGAGCCCTCGGTGGATGCCAATCGTCGAGCTACACAATTCCACAATTTTTCCGGGTAAGTTCTCAGCCCAAAATTAATTAAATAAAATATTCCAAATTTAAATCGGTCAATTTGACCGCTTATCGACTTACCCGAAGCTCGATTGCATCACCGAAATTTTCCTCAATTTTTTTCCTCTTTTTCCTTTTCCCTTTTTCTCCCTTTTTTCCCCTCTTTTTGGCTGAACCGGTTCAGTCCGGTTCGGACCGGTCAGACCGCCGGTTTTTCTCCGGTTCGGCCGGTTCACTGCCGGTTCACTGCCTTGGCGGCCGGTTCTCCGCCGGCTTCCACCGCCAACAACTCCGCAAGGTCGTTCGCACCTCAGATCTGGGCTCGGCTTCGCCCAAGGCCGCCGGAATGCCGCCGGTCCGGCCTCTTCTCTCCTCGCCGTCGGACCCATTCTCTTCCCTTGGCCGTCGCCGCCGATTCCGGCCGTCTCGTTGAGTGCCACCGGTGCCAAAAGCACCGCCGTCGACTGGGCTCTCCAAATCGGGCCTTGGTTTCGCCTGGATCGCCGCCGTTCGCCGCCGGTAGCCCTCTCTTTCCCGCGGGCTTCTCCTCCGATTTCCGCCGGATTCCGGCGTCCCCACGGCGCGTCGTCGCCGCTGATAAGTTGCCTGAGGTCGGGCCATCCTCGCCGGCCCTCGCCTGGGGTCCCTGGCCGCCGACGGGGTCGGGCCTCTGCTTCCGTTTTGCTTCGTCTTCAGCTTCTCTGCTTCTTTCTCTTTTTTTTTTTTTTTTTTTTTTTTTTGTTTTATCATTTTTATTATTATTATTTTTATTTATTTTAATTATTTTACTATTCATTAAAATACATTAAAATACCCAAAATATCACTTAAAATTATTATTTTATTCTTATTCAATTAATTTAATTTTTATTTAATTTATTTATTAAATTTTAACCTCTTTTTCGGGTATAATTTCTCCGTATTTTCAGGATATTGTCCCGGGTGACTTTTCAGTATATTTTTCGATTATTTTCGGGATTATTTTTCCGAACTAAAAATCCCGATTAATCCCGATTAATTTTCATAAATTAATATCTTGATCAATTTAATCCGAAATAATTTTATTTCACTTTTATTGACCAAGATTTCTCAAATCCATATTTTTAATTAAATTTTCTTATCGAAATTATACCGGCTTTCGATCTTTTGACCGTTTTGCCCTTACACGTGTTCGAGATTAATTTAACCCGACTTCCTTCATACTTCCTCTATCTTTTCTTATTTAGTTTTCGTATTTTTATTAAATTCGGGTCTTACATAACTTAACCTTCAATGAATGACACTTCTTTTGATTTAATTGAGAATGAATGTTGAGTGATGTTTATTATTGACTCACAGCCCAACGGTGTAGTGGTAAGTTTGTTCACGATCGGGTAAGGAAAGGAAAATGTGAAAAATTTATTGTGATTTTTGGTTATAAAGGATAAAATGGGTCGTGACACTTCAAATGTATTTTTTTTACTACCTATAAAATGTTTTGAAATGCAATTTGCTAGGCGAAAATGAAAATTTATGAAATGATGCTTATGTGTATGAAATGAAAAAAAAGTATTGATTTTACGAGTTTACGGGCTAATAGACCCGAAAAAAGGATTTTAAAAATTATGTTTTTTAGATTAAGGCCACATGTAGTCTACGTGATTTGTCATGCCTGACCCGTGTGGATTTTGGACCTTCGTGGTGCATGTCATATGCCACATTGTGTATGCTCAGTCTCTTGTGGTGTATGTTTAACTGCGTCGGGTATTTATACTACTCGGTGCCTTATTTCTGCCATTTGTTTAAGTGACGTAGGACGCTGTACGACCATGATCTCGTCTACAGTCCCCTAACCATGGTTATAGATACTCTATCTACATGAATTATCTACGTGAAATGTCTACTCGAACATGACTTCTGTTACTATGTGTTTCTGCCTAGTCCCCATGAAATTATTCAGTATGACTTTCATAGAAAAAGTATGTAAACACTGCAAATTTTCTGTATTTAGATTAAACAAAAAAAAATATATATATATATAATAAATGGAAATATGTTAAAGGGAAATATGTGAATATATATATATATATATATATTTGTTAAGTTGGAAAAAAAATGAAGGATAAAAATAATTACAATTAAAAAAAAATATACATGTAATTGTCCAAGAATGAAAATATAATTAAAAATATACATATATATATATATATAAAATACAAATATAACATATATAATAAAAATATAAAAAAAATATATAAATATAAATAGATATATATATATATATAAATAATATATATAAATATAAATATAAATATAAATAGATATATATATATATAAATAATATATATAAATATAAATATAAATATAAATATAAATATAAATATAAATATAAATATAAATATATATATATATAAATAATATATATATAATAAAAAAAATTAATTAAAAAAAAACTAAACGGGAAAAAAAAGGGGATCGCGCAACATTAGAAAGAAACCCCCCCTGTTTCTCTCTTTGCTACACCCGGCAAACTCTCCCCGTTCGCCTGCCGACCACCCTTCCCCCTCACCGGTCGATGGGACCGAGACCTCTAGACCGGCAGTCACCCCTAGCCGGCCTCCGATCTCCCCTTTCCCCCTTTCTCCCCTATTTCCTCACCGAGAAACCCGAACTTCTCCCCGACCCATCGCCTGCCGATTTCCCCTTTCCCTCATCGGCGACCGAACCCAGAAGGACCGACGATCGAGCCTTCCATCCCCGACCATCGACGACCGAGCCTTTCTCCCTTCCTTCATCATCGCCCGAAGCCAAAAACCTCTCCCCGTTTCTGCCTGCTGCCTTCCGTTTCATTACCGACGGCCACACCAGCGCCGGGAGTTCCCTCCGACGGCTTCCCTCACCTAGACGTGGACCGGCCTCCCTCTCCCTCTCCCTTCGCCTGGAAACGAAAATGGAAACAAAGGGATTTTTCCTCTGTTTCGCGTTCTGCAGTGAACGGAGAAGACTGACGCCGGCCTTCCTCCAAACCCGAGCCCCGACAACCTCCCACTGCCTGTCCTACCCCGTCCGGCCACCCTGTTCCGATGCCACAGTACATCTACAGTGGCAGTATACAAAAAAAATACAAAAAAAATGCCCGGTGGATATTCCCCATCCTTGTACCAGTTAATTCCTAGGTAAAAACCCGAATTTTATTTAGTTTAATGTATGTATAATTGTATTATGGAAGCATGATGTTGTAGGAATTAATTGAAATACAAGCATGTTTAGTTTATATTAATTTGGCAAAAATTGGAAAGATGAGAAGTAGAAATATATAATGAATATTTATTTATTTAGGTACATGTACAAATAAGTGTATATAATAAATTGGGTATGCTAGTATTTGTACAAAAAAAATGTATGCATATGTGATAAGGAAAAATGGAAAACAATGATAATATATATATATATATTTATTTATTTAGGTGCATATACTTGTGGGGGGTATGAAAGGTGAATGTGTGCAAGTATATGTATATACAAGAATGTATATATATATATGAGATAGGAAAACATGAAAACAATAAAAGTATATATATATATATATATACATATAGGAGTGTATATATATATATATATATATATATATATATATATATTGATGCGTGTATACATGTGGATGTATATAATAAAGGTGTATGTTAATACTTGTAGGAGCAAATATATAAATAGTGAAGAAATATATAAACGTGCATGTCGGCCTAAGGATGTACAATAATACGTACACACGCAGTAGTGACGCTAGGTTACGACTTTAAGAAATTCGGACAATTCGTATGAATAAGATGCTAAGTAAATGATTTCGGTGTAGGTGAATTGTAGAAAGGATTAAAGGAGGTACTAGGAGACCTCACCGTTCGAATTCGAGATACTTGATAAATCGAGGTAAGGGGTATTATTGAACCTAGTTCTGATATTACATTCTTGTTTCACTGAGAAATGATTTTATGAAAGAGCATATGATTTGAAATGATTTATCAATGCTTCCATACTTGCGAAACTGTTTAGAAAACAATGATTTCGTTTTACAAAATGTTCGCTAGAACATCTATGTTTATGAAATAAACTTTCGAATTATGAAAATGCATGAAAGTTTTATGATGAGTTGAAAACCCATATTTACGCTTTGAAATAGAACTTTTGACGTTTTCAAAAGTATTTACGAAAAGAGAAAAGATGTTTTGAGACTATAGGCTTCATGCATGGTTACTTCTTGTGGTGTTCCGGCTCCACCACTTGGGTACCGGTACGTAGGCCCCTTTAGCACTTGACTCGACCTGTGTGAAAGATGATGTGCTACTGGTGGTTTATGATGATGTTTCGGTAGTATCTCGTGTCCGCGCAGCACGCAATTATGTTGCCCACACGGAGAGTGCCTTTGGTGCCCATGTCCTAGCTAGGTGCTAGTGAAAGTAAGTAAGATGGATACTACCCATCTAGTGAAAGTAAGTAAGATGGATACTACCCATATTTTACGAAAGGGCTGTACGACCCTGATCCAGTCTATAGCCCACTTACCATGGCCATAGGTATGATGACTCTCTACGGAGAATGACACGTATCGCATGACTTAGTTATAGCCTAGTCTCCTCGATTTTAATTATAAAATCGACTATGATGAGATGTTTATGAAATGATTATGAAATATGCATGATATGTTTATGAAATGATTATGAAATATGCATGATATGTTTATGAAATGATTATGAAATATGCATGAGATGTTTATAAAATGATTATGAAATATTCATGATATGTTTATGAAATGATTTATGAAATGTTCATGAAAATGGTTAAGCATGTTAATGGTTTTATTGACACACATGCTTTATGACGTTTATGCATGAAATGAAAATTTCTGTATTTCATTAAGTTTCGTTCTGTGCATAATGTCAAATACTTTTATATGTCAGAACTGTTTTAATAGTACTATCTTACTGGGCTTTTCCCCAAAAGCTCACCCCTCTACCTTCAGATCATTTGCAGTGAATCTATAGACGCTACCTGCCGCGTACACGACGTAAGCTGGTGGGAAGAGCTACCCTAAGCTACTTTTGTACACGCGAAAGGTATACATTTACATTTTCGTACCAGACATAATTGTATGCACAGACATATATTGGAATTATCAGTTGGGATGTAATTTTGTAAGGAACGATGTAAACATTACTACTTTGGGATAATGTTTTGAGATAATATTTTGAGATGACTAGTATTAGATTGAAATGGATGTATTGAGTGGTAAGGATGAATTTGGAAAGTATGCTTGGTAGTTGTGGATATCTAGGATTGTCAAAAACAACTAATTTGCAGGTGGGTAGGCTCATATATAAGCCGTTGTGCTGCCGAAATTTTTATCGGCCATATAATTTAAAATATGGAAATCACTTACAATTTCAAGAAAAGAATTAGAAAAATGTTTTGACACTATACAGGAATACAACCTAAGTGAATAAGGGATTAAGTGGGTAAATTAAATTCAAAAAAAAAAATCCCCTGATTTTCAAGGGTCAAGGGTCGTTACAAAGTGCTAAGCTACGTGACATTTATGCTACGTGATATGTAAGTTTACATGATACTTTTAAAGAAAAGTGATAAGCTATGAGATTTATAAGTTACATGTTATTAGTTATGATGTCAAATATGATTTGACCTGATTTTTTGAAACTAAACATGTTTCGAGTTATATACATGTATATGTTATTTTATTAAGCTTGAATTACAACGATTTGCTTTTACATGTTTTACTGCTAAGACTACTTAAAACGTATGTCTTATTGGGCTTGAAGAGCTCACCCATTTCTTTTACTTTTACGGACTACCTTAAGTGATCTGTTGTTTGTACCTGCCGTATAATAATCGTGGACAGGTGGACTGTCACGACCCAAATTACCTAAAAATCAGAGTAAATTTTTCGCTTTTTAATTTCCTTACCCGTCGTGAACAGTTACACTACTAAACAGTTAGGCTATGATTCGGTGTTAGTCACCTCTCACCTATTTACCATTCCATTTTCATATTTCATTTACATATCAATTTATTTTAAATAAATACATCCCCAATATTACATCCATGAACAGTACTGTGCCTTTATATGTTCAGATACAAAAATTATACAAATGTGTATACCTGGTCTTGATCAAAAGCAGCGGATATGACTACTGTCATTCTCTTCTACTGAATATACCCTGTGGGGTGGAAAATGAAAGGGTGAGCATAAACAGCTCAGTAAGGCAATAATGTAAGCAGGTAGATAACTATACTATCTACGTGCTGATAATGTTATGATATAAAATCGTTTATATTTGGAGCATGAGATAAGACTAAAACGATGCCACATGTATGTATATATCATATAAGAGAAATCATAAAATCGATATATAAATCAAACATGGAAAAATCATCATGTATGTCATCTCATGCTCGTCACATTTAAAACTTATTTGTTTTATCATGAAACAACCACATCAAGGCTAAACCCATCTCTCGGGAATACCTTGATTCATTGAATCATATCTCTTTTAAAAACATAAATCGGGACATTACCCTTCCCTCGGGTTCGTCCTGGTCTACTCAAACCGTATGATATCATGTGAGGCATGTAGGTTACTGTATGAAAATCGAGGACTATGGCCATACTTTGTCCCTGTGATCCCAGGCTACACGGATCCCGATGTGCGGGGTATCACAACTGCAACGGGAGGTGGGGTCAAGTCCTACCCACCAGAATATCAAGTAACATCATAGAGTCATCATGACTGCACGGTACAGCGTACTCTATGTGACATACACGGCACATCGTACTCCGTGGACCCATATCATAGTCTGGGGGTGCCTGCCGTAGGTCTTATCCACCCCAATACTATGTCGATAACCAACCCATGTCTCAAAGTATACGTGTGAGCATCTCAACTCTCTGTGACACACAGTCTACAGGAGGCTTCCGCACGACTATATGCATGTCAACTCACGTCTAGTGCGAGCGAAGCTCCAGCACTACGCTATGCATATCATGATATCTAAAATCTCGTGCGAGCGAAGCTCCAGCACGATTTTGTGCACACACGAATTTCTCGTACGAGCAATGCTCCAGTACGGCTTTTCATGAGAAATAAATCAGTAAACTTGAGTGCGAGAAAGACTCTAGCACTCTTTTTATTCATGTAAATACGATAAGAGGCTCAATCTTGATAAAACATCTTTGAAAATAGTAACTGGTACAAACCGGTACCCTTTCGTATAATTCATGAAATCAATAGCCAACCTATGTGTATATTTGCTTAAATCAAAGCAATACATTTATATAAAACATTAAAATAGGATAATCATGCAATTTATCTGCCTTACTACCCTTTTTTTTATAAATTTTACTCCTAGGGGCAAAATCATCTTTTTCTTTGTTTATCTAAGCCCCGATTTTCGCAAAAATTATTATTTCATTTTCTAGATACTTAAAGAAATTCTAGGCCCTTTAAATCCCCTCAATAAATACGTATAGGCATCTCTATGCACCTACAAAATTCCCTTACCTCGATTCTCGTCGAGCGCGTATCTAAATTCCACTGTCGGAGGCTCGTCCGATCCGATTTGCTGCTAATCCAGTCTCTGGAGCTGTAGATAATTATTTATCATGTCAATTTAACCCAATAAATATAATTCTCCTGTTTACTACAGTCGATTTAACTAATTGGGCCAATTTACTCTTATTGGGCCTAATCGCACCTTAATGGGCCTTGACCCATTTTCAGCTCGTTTTTACTTATTAAATCCCTTCCTCGAGTTTACTGGGCTCATTCAACTTACCAATAATCATCGGGTTTCGTTCCAAACTCATTGGATAGCCCGTATACTATTTACGGTAATTACGTTGCAATTTCGATAAATATTCCTCTTTATACAGAATTATTCCGTAAATTCCATAAAATAATCAAAACTCTGTATTAAAGGACTCTAATTGTCGGAATTAAAATGTACTTACCCAATATGATGTGGGGTACGAAAATCGGAGCTCAATCGGCTCTCGTTCGGGCTTTGTCGTAAAACTGCACAATTAATATTTAATTTCGGGTTACTTTTCGATTAAATATAATTTAAATAAATTTTTCGAAATTCAAATCGGTCACTTTTGACCTCGTATCGACTTACTCGAAGTCCGATGTATCCCTGAAAATTCTTTCCCTTAAATTTTTTGAAATTCAAATCGGTCACTTTTGACCTCATATCGACTTACTCGAAGTCCGATGTATCCTTGAAAATTCTTTCCCTTTTTCCTTTTTCTCTTTTTCTCCCTTTTTCCCTTCTCTCTTGGCTGAACCGGTTCAGTCCGGTTCAACCCGGTTCAGACCGGTCCGATTCAGTCCGATTCACTCCGGTTTGGCAGGTTCGGCGCCTTGCCGGCCGGTTCTTCACCGGCTTCCGCCGCCAGTGGCTCCGCAGGGTTGTTCGATTCTCGGATCTGGCCTCGTTTTCATCCAAGGCCGTCGGAAAGTGGCCGGTCCGGCCTCTTCTCCTCTCCGGCGTCGGTGGCTTCCTCATTTCTCATCGTTGTCGGCGCTGGCCGCCATTTCCCCGACTGTTTCCGCCCTCATTCGGCTCGGCATCATGTGGGGGTCCTTCGGTGGCCGGTGGTTGGGGCCGAATCGGCGTCGATCGCGGGAAAAATCCATTTTCCTCTCTCGACTTCTCTCCCTCGATCCAGCGTTCTCCGGTGTCGGTGGGGCGTGTCGCCGGTACCAGGGAGGTCGCTAGCCTCTCCTCTTCCTTTTCCGGCCCTTCGCCGGACGGCTCGCCGATGGTCTCTTCGGTTCCTTCTTCTGTTTTTCGTTTCTCTCCTCTTTCTCTCTCCCTATTTTCCATTTCTGATTTTTTTTTATTTTTTTTACAATTATTATTATTTTTATTTATTATTATTTATAATTTAGTTTATTATTATTATATTCATTATTTTATTATTATTTTACCAAAAATATCTACCTAAATTATTATTTTATTCAAATTAATTAATTTAATTTAATTTAATTTATTTATTATATTTTTAACCCTTTTTCGAGTATAATTTCTTCGTATTTTAGGGATATTATCCCGAGTGACTTTTCGATATTTCTAAAAATTTCGGATCTTGATCAATTGGACTCGAAATTTAATTATTTCTTCGTTATTGATCAAGATTCTCAAATCCATTATTTTTAATTAAATTCTCTTATCGAATTTATTCCGGCTTTCGGTCTTTTGACCGTTTTGCCCTTGCACGTGTTCGGGATAAATTTAACCCGACTTCCCTTCACGAATACTCATTCATTTTGTGTTTTTTAATTAAATTCGGGTCTTACAAAATCTCCCCCACTTAAGATATTTGGTCCTCCAAATTAGAACCAATTTAGTCTGTAAATCACTCTGGATATTTCACACATATCATACTCTTTAACTCTTATATGACTTTTTCGGAGTATCCTACTACCAAAGGACTTTAATTAGGGTGATCATCTTAAATCTCAACACTTTCTCCTTCCTTCTAATACTCGAATTGATTTTCCAATCATACGTTAAACTTTCATTGAGCTGAGCTGTTGAAGCTCATATCTGATCACATACGTTGGGTCCGGACAGTAATTCCGAAGCATCATAAGATAGGACACATTGTGGATGCCTGCTAATTCAGGTGGTAATGCCAACCTACAGGCCTTGTCTCCCACTTTGTCCAAATCTCTTAAAGGATTCAATATTACAAAATTTCAATTTGCTTTCTTTCTGAAACTCGTTATGTCCTTATGCTCTGTCATAAGAGCATGTAACTTCCAATAATACTGATTTACCCTCGGTGAATTCCAATGGTTTCCGTCTCTTTTCAACATAGCTTTTCTATCTGCTCTAAGGTGTTCTTAATCCTTCACAATTAATTGAACATCCTCAGAGGTTTGTCTTACTAATTCGGGAACAATTTTCTATCTGTCACCCACTTTTTCTTATCCAAATCGGGGAAACAACCCTTACGGCCATACAATGCCTCATTTAAGGTCATCTCGATACTCAAGTGACAACTGTCATTATTAGCGAATTTGATTGATAACAACTGATCATCCCAGGAGCTTATCAGATAAATGGCATACACTCTCATCATATCCTCCAGAACCTGTACAGTCCTCTCTGACTGACTATCTGTCTAAGGACAGAAAGTTGTGCTAATAATCAATCGGGCTCCCATAGCTTCCTGAAAAATATTCTCAGAAGTGGGAAGTGAAGCAGGAATCCCTATATGATACAATGTTCACTGGAAAAATACTTGGTGTTCCACAATTTTCCATACATATAAATCCGCCTACACACTCAGAGTATCTGGGGATTTCCTAACCAGAAGGTGGGTAGACTTAGTCAATCTATCGACTATCACCCTGATAGCCTTATGATTCATCGGGGTCCTCGGTAACCCATCACAAAATTCATGATAACTTGTTCCCATTTTCGTGTCAATAGAGGTAGAAATTGTAATAACCTTTGCAAACTTCTTTTGTTCTACCTTACTTTGCTGACATACGAGACACTCTTTTCACAATCTCCACAATGTCTCTTTTCATATCTGACCACCAATACCTTTTTTTTTTTAAGATTTCGATATATTTATTACTTTTCGGATGCACTGAATATCCCATAGAATGAGCTTCTGACAATAACATTATCTCATCATTGTGGTCCTGGGGAGCACTTATTCTGTCTCTGAACCTCAGTAAGCCATCATCTCTCTTTGTGACTCTGTCACTGTACCCATCTGAATCTGACCCACTATCGACACCTTGCCGATCATCACGTTAAGCCTATCAAATCCGGTCACTCAAATCCGGTTCTAATCTCAGGTTAGCTGTCACACAATCACTATCATCATCAGAGGGAATCACATCTCTACTGAGGCTTACAACTGCTCTAGCAGCTCACGCTCCCTAACCATCATATGTAATACCATCCCGAGGCTCTTTTTGCTCAAGGCATTAACCATTACATTAGCCTTTCCTGGGTGGTACAATTTTCACAATCATAATCCCTCAGAAGCTCTAACTCTCTTTGTTCTCATATCCAACTCTTTCTGTGAAAATAGATACTCGGGGCTTTTAGGATCAGTGCATACCTGAAATTTCTCATCGTATACATAGTATTGTCATATACTCAATACCACTATCGCTGTCAACTTTAAATCATGGGCCAGATAGTTCTTTTATGATCCTTGAGTTGTCTGGATTCATAATTGACTAGCTTCCCCTTTTTGCATCAATACACAGCCCATTCATTATTTTGAGGTATCCATAGACTCATGAGAAACCTCTTAAGCTGTTGGGTATGGTGAGAATAAATGCGGTGGTCAGTTTATTACTTCAGTACACCAAAACTCCTGTCACGTCTATCATTCCATTCAAATATAACTTTTTCTAAGTTAAACGTGTCAATAAAGTAGTCTATTCCGAGAACTCTCAACAATTCATTTGTAAAAACAATCTCCAATTGTTGCTTATAATTTCCCTGGACTTTAAATACACCCCAAAATATCATCAATAAGGATGATAACAAATCGGTCCAGGTAAAGTTTAAATAACTTGTCGTAGTTGACTTCCACTGAATATTTCAATCATCCATATCCTTGACCTATATACGCATAAATGTATAATGTTCTTTTCGAAATCGCTTCCGTTGAAGCTACTAACCCGCGTCATTTCCTTTTTCTTATATTAACAGCTTTTATAAAATTTTTAACTTTTAAACCTTCTTGATTAATCGAATTCTATATTTCTTATCGTACCCGTAAAGGTACCCTAATTTTAAATGTATATATTACGATTGTCGCTTTCAATTTATAGGTTATGTGTATACTTTTAGACGCTGTCAAGTCTTCAGGCGGGGAGGTGTTTTGAAATACCTTTATTAACCCTCAGACTTGACCACAATTACTTTACATATCAATCCATGTGGTCACAATTTATATTCGTTACTAATTGCTTTAATCCAAATTATTTCACCTGCCAGAGATATTCGTACCTTGTATATGCCTCTTATTCCAATCTATCTCGTATTCAGGATTTATCATATCTCAAAGCTTATCTCCTTTCGTATTCACTTATAACAAAACTTTGTCATTACTCATTCCGTGAGTACAATCATTTGCTCCTTTAATTTCAATCGCTGCACCCCTTTTATTACTTGTCAAAGCTTACCGTATACTTTCCAGGGGTAAAACAACACTATCTTAGAATAGAACTCTGAACATCATAATTTGCAGTCGAATTAATATATTCTCAAAGATTACTTCAAATTATTCATAGTCCATTAAATAACATCGGCTGACTTATACTTCTTCCCCCGTTTTTAACTTATAATTTCTTAATAATTATTCCGTTAGTTAACCCTCCTTCACTGGTGTACTAACTATCAGCATTGTGTCCAAAGGTGTAGGCATTCACGTCTTTTACTAACTTATATACAAATGAAGGCGGTATGACTAAATACGTGGCACCAGGATTAATTAAAATAATTACTTCTCTATTCATAACCAGTGTGGTATCTTTCACCACATCATATGAAACATCTATAGTGTCCTGGTCCAAGGCATACACACTCGCCCTCATCCAGCAGCCTACTTTCCCTTTTTCTTCGGCTGTGGCCTCCCTTTTCGGTGCAGAGATACCAATAGGGTTTTCTCTGTCTCTTTGCTCTTCTGTAGGGCAGTCTTACCCAACTCTGAGCAATCATTAATTAATTGGCCCGTCTTACCACACTTAACTCCTATTTTAGTTAATAAGGTGTAGGTGTAGGACTTTACTTCCGTGTTATCTACCACACATCCTACACTGCTACACTGTTCTACTGCTCACACTGCTAACATTGCTTCGTAGCAGGTCGGGGTCCTCAAATCACAATACCCCTCATAAGTGTTAAATTGGATATACTGGGGCCTTACCAATCATATTACCCCCTGACTCATCAGCTCTAATCCCTTATCAATTGGTCTCTTTTTCCTGCTCTGACATCTCAGTCATTCTCTATTCTTTTTTGTCTCTATATCGGCCCTTACTACCTTTCTCAATCTCAGAGGCGTGCAACACATGATCTTCTTCACGCAACTGTATTATGCGCACTGCCTCGACATAGGTAATGAGCCAATCAGACTCTAATCGATAATTTGAGCCCTTCCAGGAACTTTTAGGCTTTTCGACTCTCACTGTCCACAATATTGGATTCATACTTGCCCAGGGATGTAATCTGAGATTCATACTCATCAATCAACCAATGACTATGGGCAGTGAAAGAAATTTTACCTATAAATTTCCCTTAAGTAGTGTCCGAAATATTCTGTCATCGAAATACATCTAGAAATACTTCTCATGTCGACTTTGGACGTCTAACTATTCAGATGGATCGAGCGGACTTCCATCAATGCTCCGCCTTGCCTCCATCATAAACGCATTTAAAAGTCACCTTCTCGGTCGATATACACCGAAAGAATCCATAGTACTTCACTATCTCATACACCCAGTCCTCAGCAACTATTGGTTTCTTTACTTCGCTATATACCGGAGGGGTGTGAAAATCTCTATAGTCTGAGGCATCTGTTTAGGCTTTACCCTGCCTATCCTCAACTATCAGCATAGATTGAGTAAATAACTCCAAAATATTTTCTACACTCCACTCCATCCTCTCGGAGCGTGTCTCAGTACTGTTTGGTCTCTTTATAGGACCCGGTGGAATATGCTCAACATCAGCCTCCACCTCACTCTCATCTTTGAGTCTCATGGATGACTCATTCGACTCTCAGACCGATCTCTACGGCCTCGAGCATGTGTACTCGTCTCTCTACCATAGCGGTTATCAGTTATAAAAACTATATTCTTGCATTCGAAACTAAATTCTTAGCTGCTGTTCCACCTTGATATACATAATTGTATCTAAACAATGCACAGTACATGGTGAAGTAAATTTACTTAACCACTAACACCGACTCATATCAGGCCAACTCTGCTCTGATACCATCTTTTCTGTCACGACCCAAATTACCTAAAAATCAGAGTAAATTTTTCACTTTTTAATTTTCTTACCCGTTGTGAACAGTTACACTACTAAACAGTTGGGCTATGATTCGGTGTTAGTCACCTCTCACCTATTTACCATTCCATTTTCATATTTCATTACATATCAATTTATTTTAAATAAATACATCCCCAATATTACATCCATGAACAATACTGTGCCTCTATATGTTCAGATACAAAAATTATACAAATGTGTATACCTGGTCTTGATCAAAAGCAGCGGATATGACTACTGTCGTTCTCTTCTACTGAATATACCCTGTGGGGTGGAAAATGAAAGGGTGAGCATAAACAGCTCAGTAAGGCAATAATGTAAGCAGGTAGATAACTATACTATCTACGTGCTGATAATGTCATGATATAAAATCGTCTATATTTGGAGCATGAGATAAGACTAAAACGATGCCACATGTATGTATATATCATATAAGAGAAATCATGAAATCGATATATAAATCAAACATGGAAAAATCATCATGTATGTCATCTTATGCTCGTCACATTTAAAACTTATTTGTTTTATCATAAAACAACTACATCAAGGCTAAACCCATCTCTTGGGAATACCTTGATTCATTGAATCACATCTCTTTTAAAAACATAAATCGGGACATTACCCTTCCCTCGGGTTCGTCCTGGTCTACTCAGACCGTATGATATCATGTGAGGCATGTAGGTTACTGTATGAAAATCGAGGACTATGGCCATACTTTGTCCCTATGATCCCATGCTACACGGATCCCGGTGTACGGGGTATCATAACTGCAACGGGAGATGGGGTCAAGTCCTACCTGCCAGAATATCAAGTAACATCATAGAATCATCATGACTGCACGGTACAGCATACTCCGTGTGACATACATGATACATCATACTCTGTGGACCCATATCATAGTCTGGGGGTGCCTGCCGTAGGTCTTATCCACCCCAATACTATGTCGATAACCAACCCATGTCTCAAAGTATACGTGCAAGCATCTCAACTCTCTGTGACACATAGTCTACAGGAGGCTTCCGCACGACTATATGCATGTCAACTCACGTCTAGTGCGAGCGAAGCTCCAGCACCACGCTATGCATATCATGATATCTAAAATCTCGTGCGAGCGAAGCTCCAGCACGATTTTGTGCACACACAAATTTCTCGTACGAGCAATGCTCCAGTACGGCTTTTCATGAGAAATAAATTAGTAAACTTGAGTGCGAGAAAGACTCTAGCACTCTTTTTATTCATGTAAATACGATAGGTGGCTCAATCTTGATAAAACATCTTTTAAAATAGTAACCGGTACAAACCGGTACCCTTTCGTATAATTCATGAAATCAATAGCCAACCTATGTGTATATTTGCTTAAATCAAAGCAATACATTTATATAAAATATTAAAACAGGATAATCATGCAATTTATCTGCCTTACTACCCTTTTTTTTATAAATTTTACTCCTGGGGGCAAAATCATCGTTTTCTTTATTTATCTAAGCCCCGATTTTCGTAAAAATTATTATTTCATTTTCTAGATACTTAAATAAATTCTAGGCCCTTTAAATCCCCTCAATAAATACGTATAGGCATCTCTATGCACCTACAAAATTCCCTTACCTCGATTCTCGTCGAGCGCGTATCTAAATTCCACTGTCAGAGGCTCGTCCGATCCGATTTGCTGCTAATACAGTCTCTGGAGCTGCAGATAATTATTTATCATGTCAGTTTAACCCAATAAATATAATTCTCCTGTTTACTACAGTTGATTTAACTAATTGGGCCAATTTACTCTTATTGGGCCTAATCGCACCTTAATGGGCCTCGACCCATTTTCAGCTCGTTTTTACTTATTAAATCCCTTCCTCGGGTTTACTGGGCTCATTCAACTTACCAATAATCATCGGGTTTCGTTCCAAACTCATTGGATAGCCCGTATACTATTTACGTAATTATGTAATTTCAATAAATATTCCTCTTTATACAGAATTATTCCGTAAATTCCGTAAAATAATCGAAACTCTGTATTAAAGGACTCTAATTATCGAAATTAAAATGTACTTACCCAATATGATGCGGGGTACAAAAATCGGAGCTCAATCGGCTCTCGTTCGGGCTTTGTCGTAAAACTGCACAATTAATATTTAATTCCGGGTTACTTTTCGATTAAATATAATTTAAATAAATTTCTCGAAATTCAAATCGGTCACTTTTGACCTCGTATCGACTTACCCGAAGTCTGATGTATCCCCGAAAATTCTTTCCCTTTTTCCTTTTTCTCTTTTTCTCCCTTTTTCCCTTCTTTCTTGGTTGAACCGGTTCAGTCTGGTTCAACCCGGTTCAGAACGGTCCGGTTCAGTTTGGTTCGATCCAGTTCGACCGGTTCGGGGCCTCGCCGGCTTCCGCCGCCAGTGGCTCCGCAGGGTTGTCCGATTCTCGGATCTAGCCTCGTTTTCGTCTAAGGCCGCCTGAAAGTGGCCGGTCCGACCTCTTCTCCTCTCCGACGTCGGTGGCTTCCTCATTTCTCGTCGTTACCGGTGCTAGCCGCCATTTCCCCAGCTGTTTTCGCCCTCATTCGGCTCGGCATCACGTGGGGGTCCTTCGGTTGTAAGACCCGAATTTAATTAAAATACAAAAATTAAATAAGAAAAGATGAGGGATGTATGAAGGAAGGTCAGGTTAAATTGATTCTGAAACAAGAGCAGGGGTAAAATGGTAAAAATACCAAAACCCGGTGTTAGGACGATAAGAAAATTTTAATTAAAAATACAGATGTAAAATGTCTTGATCGATAATAAGGAAATTATAAATTTTGGGTCGATTGATCAAGATTCAGAAATTTTAAAAATACCGAAAAAATTATCGGAACGATATCTCGAAAAACGCGAAGAAATAATATCGAAATTTAGAGAAAAATATAATTAATAAATTAAATTTAAATTAAATAAATTAAAGTAGAATAAAAATAATATAAGGTAGATATTTTGGGATTTTATGGAGTATTTTATTGAATAGTAAAATAATTAAAATAAATAATAATAATAATAATAAAAATAAAACAAAAAAAAGGTAACTGAAACAAAAAAAAAGGGAGAGGAGAGAGAAACTCGAGAAAATACCCGAGAAACCAAAATCGAAACAGTGACCCGCGACCTTCACCGCCGATTCTCGCGCACCGGCGACCGACGGGCTTCGACGAAGCTACCAGGAGGAAGAGGGGAGTCCTGCGAGCACGTGGGTACCGGTATCACGCCGCCAGGTGGCCGGAGCAGGCCGATCGGAGCCGAGGAAGACAGACGGAGAAACCAGCCGATTCCCGGTGAACCGCCGCGTCTGGGCTGAAACGGAGGGCACCGACGCACTCAGGGGAAGCCGGTTCTTTTGAGACCGGTCTCGGCCGGTGAGACCGCCGGAACCGCCGGCGAAGGCAATAGACAGTAAACGGTGCCGTTTGGCATAAAAGGAAAGGGAAGGAAAAGGAGGGAAAAGGAAGGAAAGGGGAAAAGAAAAGAAAGGAAAAGGAAGGAAAAGGAAAGAAAGGAAAGGAAAAAGGGGGGAGAAAAGGAAAGAAATTTATCGGGGACGACTCGAGGTTCGGGTAAGTTGATCGAAGGTCGAAATTGACCTACGGGTAAATTCCGGAAATTTAATTTAATATTATTTTAATGGAAAATAATCCGGATTTACCTAATTGTGCAGCTTTACGACAGAGACCGAACGAGAGCCGATCGAGCTCTGATTCTCGTACCCCGCATCGTATCGGGTAAGTACAATTTAATTTCGGCAATTAGAGTTCTTTAAATACCGAGTTTTAATTATTTTATGGAATTATGGATTAATTTCGCGTAGGAAGGAATATTATTCGGAATCATAATATAATTACCGTAAATGGTATACGGGCTATCCAATGAATTCGGAATGAAGCCCGATAATTATTAGAAAGCTGTATAAGCCCGGTATACCCGAAGAAGGGAATTAATGAGTATAAAAAGGGCTAAAATGGGCCGAGGCCCAATAAGCTAGAACGAGGCCCAATAAATTATTGGTGGGCCCAATGAGCCCAATAGGCCTCGATAAAGTGAGAATTTAGTGGAAAACGGGTTTAAGGCCGATTAAGGCCCATTAAGGTGCAATCGGGCCCAATAGGGGTAAATGGGCCCAACGATTTAAATTAAGCCCAGAAAATATTAAATACAATTAAATTGTATGATATCTGACCTGAGGAATATTAATACGCAGTTCCGGGCATTTGATTGGGAGCATATCGGACTGCGCGACGAGACAACAGTGAAAAAAAAAAGGTCAGACTCGACAGGAAAATAAGGTAAGGGAATTCTGCGGACTGCTAGAGGTAACTTTACGCAATTTTAAGTTCAATTGCAGTCTTTAAAATTTATCTGAAGGGTCTAGAGGTCGAATAATAATTTTAGTGCCCCGAATGGGCAAATTACTAAAATACCCTTGTTAAGGGTAAAATCTTTAAATTTAGGAAAAATTGGGAGGAGCAAGAACAAAAGGTTCCTGCTCATTCTGGAGGTATTTTAACACATGCATGAGTAGGCTGGCTCACTTTTAAAGAAAAATGCATAGCATTGCATACCTTTAACGATGTAATTTCTGTGAAAACTATTTGGAGATAACCGAGCCGCCTACATGTTTATATTTACATGTGACGTGCTAGAGCTCAGCTCGCACGATGTTTGATTTATGTGATGCATGCATTAGTGCTGGAGCGAGAGCTCGCACTAGAGTTTTACATGCATAGGTGCTAGAGTATAACTCGCACCAGATTTCACATGCTTTTTCGTGACACGGTGCTAGAGTCTAACTCGCACCAGATTTTATAAGATTTTCATGTGATTTATATCGTACTAGATTTACTGGATTTGTGGAGTAGCGCTGTCTGCCCTTGGAGTCAGCCAAAAGGCCCAACAGGCTCAAAAGACCTCTTAAGTAGGGTGAGAGTGAGGGATGAGGTTGGCGGCCCTGTGGAGATGTAAAGCGGGCTCTGCCAATTTTACTTGATTTGATGAGAGTGCTGAGCATCGCTCGCACTGATTTTTATGAGAACATACGATGAGCCGTGCTTGGAGCATCGGGTAGACTGTGTGTCACCGATTTAATAGGCTCGCACGTGCGTTTTGAGACATGGCAATGAGTATTGAGAAACAAAACCTCTCTGTGGGAAGCATGCCATTTGGGCTGGAGTACCTAGAGTGATATGGGTCCATGGAGTACGATGTACCGTGCAAGTAGCATGGAGTACGATGTACCGTGGGGTATCTTCGGATACGGTATCTTTGTGATACGGGGTATCTTTGTGATACGGTATCTTTGTGATACGGGGTATCTTCGGATACGGCATCTTCGGATGCGTGAGATCGGATAAGACTGACGGGTTGGATTGACCCACCTCCCGGACGGTTCCCGATCAGGGTGAGACCTCGCACACTGGGATCCGTGAAGCTAGAGGGACTCACGAGGACACATATTGGCCAGTCCTGGTTATTACCGATATACAGTTATTGCCTAGTCTCGAATCTTGTATATATATATGTACATATGTTTTCGGATATCGATGCTTTCGAGAAACTCAATTTTCATGATTTTGTGTAAGTCAGGATCACCCGAAGGAGGGGTCGAATCCTGACTTTATTGTGAAATTTTTAAAGAGAAAGAAATGATTTAAAATAATTGCATGTTGAATTTTCCGTGCAAACTCGATTTACATAACATCATAAGCTCATGTCATTTGTTTTAAAATGTGTGGAGAAAGGGTGGTTTATGCATGGCACCACGTTCATGTAGGTAGTATGGTTACCTACTTGTTCGTAGGATTGCCTTACTGAGCTTGATGTGCTCACCCCTTTCATTTTCTCCCACAGATAATCTCCAGTTGAAGTTGAGGCGACTCAGTACTGCATTCCGGATATCCGTTGCTGCCCATCACTTAAGGTATATACACTTGTACATATTGTATCTACATAAGCATAGCACAGTAACATGTTTGTAAGCAACTTTAGGGGATGTATAAATAATGTAAACAATTATAAATGACTGGAGAAGAAATAAGTTAGATGGTAATTGTATGGTGGGACTGGCATTGACGCACAGCCCAATTATTAGTAGAGTGTGGTCACGATTCGAGGACAGGTAAGAATTTAAGTAAGAAAATAATAAAACGTGAAAAATTAACTCTGATTTTTGGGTAGTTCGGGTCGTGACATATGAAGGTGGTATCAGAGCAACAATTGGTCTGATGTGTGTCAGTGTCAGTAATTAGGAAATTACATCCCCGTGTTACTGTGCTTAGTTAGATACAATAGTGTATATCGAGATGGGTTTTGACTAAGAAATGGTTGAGAATGCAGGAATGCCTAATATGAGTCGCGTTAGATGAGAAAGTGCACGAGGCAGAGGTCGTGGAGGTAGACCTGAGTCTGCTAAGTCGTGCTGAGTTTGACTATGAGAATCATGATGAAATTGAAATGGAGGCTAATGTTGAGCATGCCTCACAGAGTCCGACAGAGTGATCGGACAGTATTGAGACACGCTTTGCAAAGTTGGAGCGGAGTGTGGAGATTATTTTGAGGAGCTAATTGCTCAGATTATGAATAAGATCAGAGGGCGCAGCGGAGCATTGGTGGAAACCCGCTCGACCCATCTTAAGTGTTGAACATCCATAGCTAAGATGAGAAATTTTATGGGATGTATTCCGGTGACAGGATATCCCGGACATGATTTAAAGGAAATTATAGATAAAGGTCCTTACTCTGACCCAAAAGGAATTGATTTATTGACGAGTATGGAAAACTCAGTTATATTCTTGGACAGATATTACCTCGACACTATGAACAGTGATAGTCGAGATGTCTAAAAGTCCACGAAATGACTCGACTTTCAGTTAGAGTCTGATTGGCTCGTAAGATATTACCTATACCGAGGCAGTGCGCAGATTTACAGTTGGGTAAATAAGAACATGAATTGCATGCCTCTGAGATTGGGAAAGGTAGTGAGGGCCGAAATACAGACAGAAGAGAATAGAGAATGACAGAGATGTCAGAGCAGGAAAGAGACCAGATGGTAAGAGATTAATTTGACGAGTCATGGAGTAAGATAATTGGTAAGACCCCAGTGCATCCAATTTTGGCACTCTTGAGGGGCATTGTGATTGGAGGACCCCGACCTGCTACGAAGCAGAGTAGCAGTGTAAGTACTGTAAGCAGTGTGGGATGTGTGGTGGATACCACGGAAGGAGGGTCTATACCTACACGGTATTGATGAAAATGGCCGTTAAGTGTGGTAAGACGGACCATTAATTTTGATTACTCAGAGTTGGGCGAGATCGCCCCACAGAAAAGTAAAGAGACAGAGAAAAACTTTGTTGGTATAGCTGCAATGAAAAGGGAGGCCATAGCTGAAAAGAAAAAGGAAAGTAGGCTGTTGGACGAAGGCGAGAGGATGTCTTGGACCAGGACACTATTGATGTTTCATGGATGTGGTGTAAGATACCACATTTGTTATGAATAATGAAGTACATATGTTCATTGATCCTGGTGCCACACATTTATTCGTACAGCCTTCATTCGCATATAAGTGAGTAAAAGGCATGAATGCCTACATCATTGGGCACAATACTGATAAATGAGTACCCAATAGAGGAGGATTAATTAACGGAATATGGATATAGAGATTTTAAGTTAATAAAAAGGGGTGTAACAGTTGAAATTAAAGGAGTAAAGGATTATACTCACGGAATGAATAATGACAAGAGTTTTGTCATGATTGATATACGAAGGAGATGTGTTTTGATCCCAAATACAAGATGTATTGGAGTAAGAGATATATGCTAGGTAAGGAATACCCTTAATATGCGAAGTAATTGAGGTTAAGCAATTAGTGGCGAATATAAATTGTGACCACATAGAATGAGATATAACGTAGTTGTGGTTAAGTCTAAAGGTTAATAAAGGTATTTCAAAATACCTCCCCGCCTGAAGACTTGACAGCGTCTAAAAGTATATATATATAACCTACAACGTGAAATCGATCGTCGTAATAAATACCTTTAGCGTTAGGATACCTTTACTAAGACGATAAGAATATTAAAATTCGACAAATCATAAAGGTTAACATAGTAAAATTTAATAAGAGCCGTTAAGATAAGAAAAGGAAATGACGCAGGTTAGTACCTGGAAACGTAAGCGATTTTAAAGGATCTTATACGCTTATGCGTAAATAAGTCAAGGATTGGACCAATTTGTAATCATCATTATCGATGATATATTGGGTGTAGTTAAAGTCTAGGGCGATTTATAAGCAACAATTAGAAATGGCTTTTACAAATGGGTTGCTGCGAGTTCTAAAAGGATATACCTTGTTAACACGTTTAATTATGAAAACGTGGTCTTGGAATAAGATGATAGATGTGACATGAATTTCGATGTAGTGAAGTATGAACTGACCACTGTGATTAATTTCACCATACCCAACAGCTCAAGAGGCTTTCAGTGAGTATGGATACCTCAAAATTATGAAGGAGCTGTGTATTGATGTATAATGGGAAGATACCCATGATTTAAAATTGACAGCAGTAGTACTTGTACCGAGGATATGGTACTATTATGTACAGGGTGAGAAATTGTGGATATGCACTGATCACAAAGCCCGAGTATCTGTTTTCACAAAAAGAGGCGAATATGAGAATACATAGTGGGTTAGAGCTTCTGAGAGACTTTGATTGTGAAAATTGTACCACCCAAGAAAGGCTAATGTGATGACTGATGCCTTGAGCAGAAAGAGCCTCGGGATGGTAATACGTATGATGGTCAGGGAGCGTGAGCTGCTAGAGCAATTATGAGCCTCAGTATTGATGTAATCCCTTCTGATGATGACCGTGATTGTGTGACAGCTAGCTTGAGACTAGAACCGGATGAGAGTGCCCGGATTTGCCAGGCTTAGCGTGATGATCGGCAGGGTGTCGATAGTGTGGGTCAGATTCAGAAGGGTACAGTGATAGAGTTCACAGAGTGTGATGATGAGTTACTGAGGATTCAGAGACAGTATAAGTACTCCCCAGGACCACAGTTGATGAGATAGTAATTTTGTCAGAAGCTCACTCTTCGGGATATACGGTGCATACGGAAAGTAACGAATATATATATATCGAAATCTCGAAAAGGTTATTGGTGGTCAGATGTGAAAAGAGATATGGTAGAGATTGTGGAAAAGTGCCTAGTATGTCAGCAGAGTAAGGTAGAGTATTAAAAGTCTGCAGAGTTATTGCAGCACCTACCTATATCGACATGGCACGGAAAATGGGAGCAAGTCTCCTTGAATGATGTGATGGGTTACAAAGAACCCAGGTGAATTACGAGGCTATTTGGATGATAGTCGATAGAGTGACTAAGTCTACCCACCTTTTGGTTATGAAATCCATACTCAGAGTGTATATGAGGATTTATGTGTAAGGAAGATTGTGGAACATTAAGTAGCGTTCCAGTGAGCATGGTATCATATAGGGATTCCCGCTTCACTTTCTACTTTAGGGAATATTTTTAGGAAGCTATGGGAACCCGATTGAGTATTAGCACAGCTTTTTGTCCTCAGACAGATGGTCAGTCAGAGAGGACTGTACATGTTCTGGAGGATCCGATGAAAGCGTGTGCCCTTGATTTTTATAAGCTCCTGGAATGATCAGTTGATTTCTAATTGAATTCGCCAATAGCGACTGTTGTCACTTGAGTATCGGGATAACAAGATATGAGGCAGTGTATGGCTGTAGGGGTTGTTCCCCAGATTGGATAAGAAAAGTGGGTGACAGAACAGAATTAATTTCGACCTTGGATAATAAGTCTCTGAGGATGTTTAGTTAAGGATGAAAGATTAAGAACACCTCAGAGCAGGTAGAAAAGTATTGGAATTCACCCTTGGTGAATTAGTATGGTTGGAATGATTCTTGTCTTAAGAGAATAAGGACATAGCGAGCTTTTGAAAGAAGGTAAATTGAGTTTCGCTGGATTGAATATTTTGAGAGATTGGACAAGTGGGAGATAAGACCTGTAGGTTGGTGTTATCACCTGAATTAACAGGCACCCACAATGCGTCTCAGCTTTTGATGTTTCAGCAATACTATCCAGATCCAGCATAGGTGATCGAATATGAACTCCAAAAGTTCAGTTTCATGAAAATATAAGTATATCGATAAGTTAATTCGGGTATTAAATAGGAAAGAGAAAGTATCGAGGTTTAAGATGATCTCCCTAATTAAAGTCCTTTGGTAGTAATACACTCCGGAGAAAAGATCACATGAGAATTAAAGAAGTATGATACGATTGATGTACCCGGAGTTGTATATGGACTCATATGACTTGGTTCTAATTTGGAGGACCAAATTCTTTAAGTGGGGGAGAGTTGTAAGACCCGAATTTAATTAAAATACGAAAATTAAATAAGAAAAGATTAGGGATGTATGAAGGAAGGTCAGGTTAAATTGATTCCGAAACAAGAGCAGGGGTAAAATGGTAAAAATACCAAAACCCGGTGTTAGGACGATAAGAAAATTTTAATTAAAAATACGGATGTAAAATGTCTTGATCGATAATAAGGAAATTATAAATTTTGGGTCGATTGATCAAGATTCGGAAATTTTAAAAATACCGAAAAAATTACCGGAACGATATCTCGAAAAACGCGAAGAAATAATATCAAAATTTAGAGAAAAATATAATTAATAAATTAAATTTAAATTAAATAAATTAAAGTAGAATAAAAATAATATAAGGTAGATATTTTGGGATTTTATGGAGTATTTTATTGAATAGTAAAATAATTAAAATAAATAATAATAATAAAAATAATAAAAATAAAACAAAAAAAAAGGTAACTGAAATAAAAAAAAAGGGAGAGGAGAGAGAAACTCGGGAAAAAACCCGAGAAACCAAAATCGAAACAGTGACCCGCGACCTTCACCGCCGATTCTCGCGCACCGGCCACCGACGGGCTTCGACGAAGCTACCAGGAGGAAGAGGGGAGTCCGGCGAGCACGTGGGTACCGGTATCACGCCGCCAGGTGGCCGGAGCAGGCCGATCGGAGCCGAGGAAGACAGACGGAGAAACCAGCCGATTCCCGACGAACCGCCGCGTCTGGGCTGAAACGGAGGGCACCGACGCACTCAGGGGAAGAAGTCGGTTCTTTTGAGACCGGTCTCGGCCGGTGAGACCGCCGGAACCGTCGGCGAAGGCAATAGACAGTAAACGGTGCCGTTTGGCCGAAAGGAAAGGGAAGGAAAAGGAGGGAAAAGGAAGGAAAGGGGAAAAGAAAAGAAAGGAAAAGGAAGGAAAAGGAAAGAAAGGAAAGGAAAAAGGGGGGAGAAAAGGAAAGAAATTTACCGGGGACGACTCGAGGTTCGGGTAAGTTGATCGAAGGTTGAAATTGACCTACGGGTAAATTTCAAAAATTTAATTTAATATTATTTTAATGGAAAATAATCCGGATTTACCTAATTGTGCAGCTTTACGACAGAGACCGAACGAGAGCCGATCGAGCTCTGATTCTCGTACCCCGCATCGTATCGGGTAAGTACAATTTAATTTCGGCAATTAGAGTTCTTTAAATACCGAGTTTTAATTATTTTATGGAATTATGGATTAATTTCGCGTAGGAAGGAATATTATTCGGAATCGTAATATAATTGCAGTAAATGGTATACGGGCTATCCAATGAATTCGGAATGAAGCCCGATAATTATTAGAAAGCTGTATAAGCCCGGTATACCCGAAGAAGGGAATTAATGAGTATAAAAAGGGCTAAAATGGGCCGAGGCCCAATAAGCTAGAACGAGGCCCAATAAATTATTGGTGGGCCCAATGAGCCCAATAGGCCTCGATAAAGTGAGAATTTAGTGGAAAACGGGCTTAAGGCCGATTAAGGCCCATTAAGGTGCAATCGGGCCCAATAGGGGTAAATGGGTCCAACGATTTAAATTAAGCCCAGAAAATATTAAATACAATTAAATTGTATGATATCTGACCTGAGGAATATTAATACGCAGTTCCGGGCATTTGATTGGGAGCATATCGGACTGCGCGACGAGACAACTGTGAAAAAAAAAGGTCAGACTCGACAGGAAAATAAGGTAAGGGAATTCTGCGGACTGCTAGAGGTAACTTTACGCAATTTTAAGTTCAATTGCAGTCTTTAAAATTTATCTGAAGGGTCTAGAGGTCGAATAATAATTTTAGTGCCCCGAATGGGCAAATTACTAAAATACCCTTGTTAAGGGTAAAATCTTTAAATTTAGGAAAAATTGGGAGGAGCAAGAACAAAAGGTTCCTGCTCATTCTGGAGGTATTTTAACACATGCATGAGTAGGCTGGCTCACTTTTAAAGAAAAATGCATAGCATTGCATACCTTTAACGATGTAATTTCTGTGAAAACTATTTGGAGATAACCGAGCCGCCTACATGTTTTTATTTACATGTGACGTGCTAGAGCTCAGCTCGCACGATGTTTGATTTGTGTGATGCATGCATTAGTTCTGGAGCGAGAGCTCGCACTAGAGTTTTACATGCATAGGTGCTAGAGTATAACTCGCACCAGATTTCACATGCTTTTTCGTGACACGGTGCTAGAGTCTAACTCGCACCAGATTTTATAAGATTTTCATGTGATTTATATCGCACTAGATTTACTGGATTTGTGGAGTAGCGCTGTCTGCCCTTGGAGTCAGCCAAAAGGCCCAACAGGCTCAAAAGACCTCTTAAGTAGGGTGAGAGTGAGGGATGAGGTTGGCGGCCCTGTGGAGATGTAAAGCGGGCTCTGTCAATTTTACTTGATTTGATGAGAGTGCTGAGCATCGTTCGCACTGATTTTTATGAGAACATACGATGAGCCGTGCTTGGAGCATCGGGTAGACTGTGTGTCACCGATTTAATAGGCTCGCATGTGCGTTTTGAGACATGGCAATGAGTATTGAGAAACAAAACCTCTCTGTGGGAAGCAGGCCATTTGGGCTGGAGTACCTAGAGTGATATGGGTCCATGGAGTACGATGTACCGTGCAAGTAGCATGGAGTACGATGTACCGTGGGGTATCTTCGAATGCGGTATCTTTGTGATACGGGGTATCTTTGTGATACGGTATCTTTGTGATACGGGGTATCTTCGGATACGGCATCTTCGGATGCGTGAGATCGGATAAGACTGACGGGTTGGATTGACCCACCTCCCAGGCGGTTCCCGATCAGGGTGAGACCTTGCACACTGGGATCCGTGAAGCTAGAGGGACTCACGAGGACACATATTGGCCAGTCCTGGTTATTACCGATATACAGTTATTGCCTAGTCTCGTATCTTGTATATATATATGTACATATGTTTTCGGATATCGATGCTTTCGGGAAACTCAATTTTCATGATTTTGTGTAAGTCAGGATCACCCGAAGGAGGGGTCGAGTCCTGACTTTATTGTGAAATTTTTAAAGAGAAAGAAATGATTTAAAATAATTGCATGTTGAATTTTCCGTGCAAACTCGATTTACATAACATCATAAGCTCATGTCATTTGTTTTAAAATGTGTGGAGAAAGGGTGGTTTATGCATGGCACCACATTCATGTAGGTAGTGTGGTTACCTACTTGTTCGTAGGATTGCCTTACTGAGCTTGATGTGCTCACCCCTTTCATTTTCTCCCACAGATAATCTCCAGTTGAAGTTGAGGCGACTCAGTACTGCATTCCGGATATCCGCTGCTGCCCATCACTTAAGGTATATACACTTGTACATATTGTATCTACATAAGCATAGCACAGTAACATGTTTGTAAGCAACTTTAGGGGATGTATAAATAATGTAAACAATTATAAATGACTGGAGAAGAAATAAGTTAGATGGTAATTGTATGGTGGGACTGGCATTGACGCACAACCCAATTATTAGTAGAGTGTAGTCACGATTCGAGGACAGGTAAGAATTTAAGTAAGAAAATAATAAAACGCGAAAAATTAACTCTAATTTTTGGGTAGTTCGGGTCGTGACATCGGTGGCCGGTGGTTGGGGCCGAATCGGCGTCGATCGTCGAAAAAATCCATTTTCCTCTCTCGGCTTCTCTCCCTCGATCCGGCGTTCTCCGGTGTTGGTGGGGCGTGTCGCCGGTACCAGGGAGGTCGCCGGCCTCTCCTCTTCCTTTTTCGGCCCTTCGCCTGGCCGTTAGTCGCCGGACGGCTCGCCGGTGGTCTCCTCGGTTCCTTCTTCTACTTTCCGTTTCTCTCCTCTTTTTCTCTCCTCGATTTTCCATTTCTGATTTTTTTTTATTTTTTTTTACAATTATTATTATTATTATTTATTATTATTTATAATTTAGTTTATTATTATTATATTTATTATTTTATTATTATTTTGCCAAAAATATCTACCAAAATTATTATTTTATTCAAATTAATTTATTTAATTTTATTTAATTTATTTATTATATTTTTAACCCTTTTTCGAGTATAATTTCTTCGTATTTTCGGGATATTGTCCCGAGTGACTTTTCGATATTTCTAAAAATTTCGGATCTTGATCAATTGGACTCGAAATTTAATTATTTCTTCGTTATTGATCAAGATTCTCAAATCCATTATTTTTAATTAAATTCTCTTATCGAATTTATTTCGACTTTCGGTCTTTTGACCATTTTGCCCTTGTACGTGTTCGGGATAAATTTAACCCGACTTCCTTTCACGAATACTCATTCATTTTGTGTTTTTTAATTAAATTCGGGTCTTACATGGACTCGACCCTTCCCATGCTATCTCCAGTACAAGTAAGATATACTTTTACTTTATTTGTCAGACTTCTTGTAAAGCATAGACAGTTGTTGTAAAAAATATTTTGGGATGTAAATTAGGTAAGAACAAATGTAATTAATGGGGTAAATGTACAGTTTGTATAATAAAGTATATTTTAGAAATATTAAGGTGATGTAATGAGAAAGAATTTACTGTTGAGAAGAAAAAAAAAAAAAACTAAAATCAACTTGTTGCAGATACAAACTGTAATTTGAACCTTGTAGAATGGTAGGGATAAAAATACGCCGTTATGCTGGTAAAATTTTTATAAAATAAAATGGTTAATTAATCGACACTGATAGGAATGTAACTTGAATAAAGGATTAAGAAAGTTAAAATTGGCTCGTATTTCCACGTTTTCGGGGCTCACAATCAATATATATCAAAACCATGCATTGAAACCCACCTTAACTAATGGATCCCAATTTGGACTAAACTCCCTCCAAGCACAAGGACTACTTTTTCAATCTAAACACATACAAATATTTCTCATTAGTCCATAAACAACATACTTGAAACTTGTAAAAGAAAGCAATTGAAAACCCCTTGAAAATTGTCAAAACCAAAATTTAAGAAAAGTTAGAAACCTATTCTTGATCTCCTAAACTACATAGAATTTGCTTACCAATTTTGACTATGTTGTCGAGGATGTGATGAGGAGTAACTTTGTAGAAGAAATGAAAGTCTAAAAATGGCTAGAAATGAAAGCAAAGTTGGTGGCAAAGCTTGTTATTCATGAAAATGGTGTTTTTTCATTTTCCATGAATTTTCATATGGGTTTTTGGCTTAATTTTTGGTGATGGCCGACCATTGTCTTAAGAAATGAATAAAAAATGTTGGCATGTGCCAATCATGTGCCAACTTATAAAAATAATTAATTAATTAATAAGATTAAAATAAAAATTTTATAAATATGACTTTATGTCTTTTTTTTCATTAAACTTGAATTCTATTGGCCCACTTATAATTCTTATACAATTTTCATTATTCACATATATATTGCATGTAAATAATGTATTACAGGTAAAATGGACCAAAAGATACAAGTCGCTTAACCTTTCCAAATGAAATTTACCCGGTTTTAACAATTTCAGTCTTTTTTGATATTTTCGTTTGACATTTTAGAAAAAAGTCTAGCATAAAAATTTAAGTGCTTGGCATGATTTATTTCATACCGCTAATTCATTTCACAGTGTCCATTTAGTCATTGTTGAAAATTTGACCTATGGATAAAATCATCATTTTGACAATTGTTGCACGTTTATCGAGATATCGAAAAATAAATCTCTGACGTACAGTAACACGATGAATGGTAATTTTTCAGTTATTAGAGATTTATTCAAAAAAATAGAAAAGATGTGTTTATGGGAGTGTAATTACTTTGTAATTTTAAGATTAAACTAAGGACATGCTAGTCTGAAAAAAAAAATTCTCTCTAAAAAAACCCATTTTTTTGTTTTTGGCAAGGAATTGTTTTTTTTTTCACCAACGGCCACAAATTTTCTACAAAGAAAACTTATTCTATTTGTAAAAAGTTTACCAAATCCTTGAATTGGTGGGCCATACCAAAAATTGGGGAATTGAAAATCAATTCCCCCGTACAAACATGCCATAATGGTTTATTAAATTACAAATTAAGGATTTATTTAATAAGTACAAATTAAAAATTAATTGCTTATTCGAGAATATATTAATGAAGGAAGATTTAAATAGATAATACATCCAAGATCTTATGTTCAATCATAAAAAAAATTAATACTAAACATACTTGGATTCATTGGAATTGTTTGATTAGGTTTAACAATCTTCCACGTCTAAACTTTTTCTTTATGAAAGAAAACTTAACTCACTCACTGATGGGATATGATAATGAGAATAATGTATGTTTAGATTGGAGATTATAACATATTTATACATGTAGTATATTTTATTTTATTTTGACTCATCATTAAAATAAAATAAAATATTGAGTCTCAACACATTGTAAAGTCCATACTAATTGAGATGCTCTAAAATCCAATAACCTTATATGATCACTTTTAAATTGACTAAATAAATTAGATAGCCAATAATGTACAATTAATTGATATATGTGGGCCTACTTAAAAAATTTCCCAACAATCTCCCACTTAGGCCATATATGTCACTTGACAACTCTATATTTAAAAATAATTTTATGAGTTCAATATTTGTTATCTTCACAGAGTAAAATTTCTAAACAATTTGATCCATCAATTATATTAACATAAGATCAAACTTATCTTCACTACATATATTTCGTAACTAGACCCATCATGTCACGCCCTTCTCCCACACATGCCCTTACCAAAAACCACAACAAATTTTTCACTTTTTACTTACCTTTATCTCCTCAACAGTTGGGCTGTGAATATGCATCAGTCTTCTCATCCATACATACCTTACTATTCTTTTTCGTATCATACATACATGACATTTATATCATAAGTAAATTCATATACTTAAGTATAATTACATCATTACATCCCCCATATTAAAACGTGTACATTACTGTGTTTATGTATTGTTCAGATACAAAAGAGTATGCATGTGTATACCTTTCGCTAGATGGGGAGTGGCAGCGGTCCAAAGGAATGCAATACCTCAGCCGACTCGATCTACTGATGAGAATTTGTAGAGATGGGGGGAAAATGAATGGGATGAGCTATCAACGCGCTCAGTAAGGAAATCAGGCAAGCAAGTAGACATCCATACTATCTACTTGAAAATAGTGCTTTGCCTTTCCTTCTCTCAATTCAAAAGCATGTTTAAAATATATATAATATAGTACAGATTTAAAATTCCATGTACTAAACACATGCTGGTTTATCAATCAGAGGCATTCATGCAAAACAGTGCATATTTAATCATTTAAGAATGCCTTTATATAAAATATGCCATTTACATTCAAAACACAGTAAATATGGCATTTCTCATCACAACACAAACATCGGGTTCCGACCCATCCCTCAGGTCTACCCGTATCATAAAACACATGTGATATATCATGCGAGACTCAGTGGCTAAATGCAATCTCTCCGGACTATGTAAGAGAGCCTCCTCGCAGAACAGAGCCTCCCCGCCCACTTTGGCTTAAGGATGTTGGGCTTAAGGATCTTACCGTAAGAGAGCATCTCCGGACTATGTACATATCCTAACATGTGGTGAAATCCCAGGCAACACAGTACTCGGTGTGCGGGTTATCACTGCTGTAACGGGAGGGGGGTCAGTCCATCACAACCGCCAGTTATCAACAACTCTCCTCCACAACTCCACAACACAAAACACGGTATAGTGTACTCCATGCCACACGCACAGTACAACGTACACTCGTGGACCCATACATCATGGTCGGGGTGCCTGCCATAGGTCTTAGCTGCTCATACCATAGAAATACATCATAGTGGGGTGACTGCCATTGGTCTTAGCCCTCATACTATGGAATAAATGCCACGTCTCTAAATCCATGTGAGAACATCTCAACTGTGTGACACTCAGTCTACATGGAGGAAATCGTCATGATTTTTCTAACATGTCTATATATCACGTAAAACTACAATGCGCGTCTTGAGTGTGACTCACAGTCAACGCTCCGCCTCAAAACACTGTATATGCATGTAAAAATATCAACACTAGTGCGAGTAAACCTCCAGCACTAGGTCATGCATAGTTCTCATTCAAATCAAGTACGAGCAAATCGCTCAAGTACTATGTCATGAACAAATCATGAAGAATCGAGTACGAGCAACGCTCCAGCACTCTGTCATGCATCTCATGTAAAACTCGAGCATGAGCTAATCGCTCCAGCACTCTATCATGCACAAATCACATAGAAACTGAGTACGAGCAACGCTCCAGTACTCTATCATGCATGTCAAATAAATGTAGTTCGAGTAAACCTCCAGCACTAATGTATGTGAAAAACATTTGAAATCAAGTGCGAGTTGTGCTCTAGCATGATTGTTTCCACATAATTCGGTAGATGGCTCTTTAAGAATAGGGATGTTTAAAATCATTAAAATCAGCACCATAAAGTGTGCTTAGTTTACATCGACCTCAAAACATTAGCTCATCCACTTACTCTTCTGCTACACAGCAGTAAAAACCACTCAAAACATCATTTTCATGCTTTTTACAACTTTTCTCAAAGTTTCACTTTTTGCCTAGTTAGGGGCAAAATCGTAATTTACCCATATCGGGTCCCTATAATATTATCATTTTTCTCTGACCCTCAAACAATTTTAGTGAATGTAAAATCCAACGAAAATATGCACAGATATCTCTAACTACTTGCAAGAGTCCCCTACTTCGGATCACGTAGTGTGACCTCTCTTCCTCTGTGCTGCTCTAATCTGGCAGTCCGGTCAACTCTTATTATGACTCTGGAGCTATCACGCCTCGGAAATGCGGAAAATAGGGCAAATTTAAAAAAAAAACTTTTTACTCATTAATTCACAATTAAGGGTGTATTCCTGTGCAGTGTCATGCATCATCATATTTATCATACCTCAGGATCTCATCACTAGATAACATGTATCGTATCATATACATTACTCAATATTAAGTTAATTAATCCTAATACATCCCATACAATGTTGTACATCAAGTGTCTGCAATTACAATAATTGTCTGGGTACATGAAAAGATAAAAGATACCTCAAAATATAATATATGGCCTGGAGCTCAAGTCCTCCACTAGCCACTACTCTGTACGTCGCAGGGAAACCCTTTTTCACTTGAAGAAATCTGGGGGGAAAGAAAACAGGGTGAGCTTCTAAATCGCTCAGTAAGGGGGGTAAGGGACTCATTATATAAACCAAAATGCACATTACAAAATATTTATTTGTATGTGAAACTCATTATACTCATTTGAAAACCATAGCATGAAAGTACTCAAAACGACATTCTCATATCTCAAATCATGTGAAAACATGAAGTAAAATGCTCAGTATAGAGCAGTAACAAAGCATGTGAAAATAATGCGATAATCGCTTTCTCAATAAAAGTGATAAAATCACTGTAATAGTAATACACGTGGCGCAGCCACTAAACACATGTGGCATAGCCACTGATTTGAATTCACACGTGGCACAGCCACTAAATACCCGTGGCATAGCCACTGATTTAAATTCACACGTGGCACAACCACTAAACACACGTGGCATAGCCACTGATTTAAATTCACACGTGGCACAACCACAGGATAGGGTTTCACGTGGCAATGGCCACCAAATAGGGTTCTCACGTGGCAACGGCCACCAAATAGGGTTCTCACGTGGCAACGGCCACCAAATAGGGTTCTCACGTGGCAACGGCCACCAAATATACGTGGCATAGCCACAGAATAGGGAATCTCACGTTACCAGAATGGAGAAGAATCGGGCTTACATGCTACTAGAGCAATACCCGGTGTGTACTCAAAATTACACACCTAAGTCTTTATCACATAAGACTGGTTTGCCTTCACGTAGAACTCATAGTGGTTTTTCTCTCATAAAACTCATTTGAAAACCGTTTTGTACTCAACACAAAACATATTAAAACCAAGTTCCAACAGGCAAAGCACGCACACATTTCTCAAATCTCGATATTGCCTTAACGTAGAGCCCAATTATAAACTCATAAAAACATTGGGCTCTAACCGGCTATAAAAATCGTGTGCATTCTCATCAAAATATAACACATCAAACATGCTTGTTTTATAAATCACAAATCATGCTATATAGTTCAAAATCACATACACAATTGGTTTAGTTTCCCTTACCTCTTTGCACCTCGTATAGTGCAATTGTTTCCCCCTTGTCACGGACTAGTCTCGCATTCCACTCTGGAACTCCCGAGCTGTCCAAACGATGTTAAAACATCAATATTCATCATCACAGTACCTCAATTCTCAAAATCGAGCATAATTGTTCATAACACCTCAAATCTCTTGATTCTCGTAACTCTACCCCAAACTATAATCTCATTCACCACATTGTCTAAATTTCCATATATAGCTCAAAATTCCCAAAATTACCAAAATTGCTAAATATCAACATCACTCCAACTACATTGTAATTTCATCAATCCCTAATCATTTTCCAACTACTTCAACACAATGCCCACAACTATCATTACCAAAATAATCTCAAATATCAAGATCGAGGTTTAGAAATTACCCAAAACTTGTAGAGAGCTTATCTCTTGCCTCGATTCAATCCGTCTTACGATTTCCAAGTATGTTGTTCTCCCTTTGATGAGGAACAACTTTCCTTCTTGCCACAGCCTCTGATTTGGACGAAAATGGGTGCCTTGGATGAGTGAGAAAGCTAGGGCTCGGTGAAAATGGGGTTTGAAAGAGAGAGAAAATAAAATTGCAGGAGAAAGCAGGGGTTCCTTATATAGACTGAGGGTAGGAGATCGATCTGGCTCTTGATGAGATCGATCTGCATTTGAATTTGGGGACGATTTGGGGTAATTTTATGCCTAGGAGATCGATCTGTCGAGGGGTGAGATCGATCTCTTTATGGCTTTATGAGATCGATCTGCTCCTTGAGGAGATCGATCTTCTCCCAAACAGAATCATTTGGAGATCGATCCCTTCCTCATGAGATCGATCTTCTCTCAAACAGAATCATAAGGAGATCGATCCTCTTCCATTGGAGATCGATCTGCTCCTTAAATTTCTCCTTCCTTGTCATTTTTAACTCACCAGATCGATCTCTCCTTCTCCCAGATCTATCTGACCTCATAGCTTCACACTTATTTTAAACACTTAACATATAATTCTCCAAATATAATTCCCACAATTCACTTAGCTCAATAAATTGCACTTCAAGTTCTTATTACATCATTAAAATATGTCTAAATTCTTAGATCTCACAGGAGCTGCATTTAACCATTCACTGGATTAATTTCACTTTTCCTACTGTATTACACATTTAATACAGTTCATTTCACTTAAATGGGCCCGTTTACTCTTAATGGGCCATAAACACTTTAATTGGGCCTTAATCTGTATTAAGCCCGTTCATCAGGGTCTATCGACTCATTGGGCTTATCAATACCCATTGGGCTTTATTCCAAGCTCTTTGGATAGCCCGTATATTATTTACGACATTTATTTCAAAATTTCGAATATAATTCACTAATTGCAGAATTTAATCCGAAATGCATAAATTAAATCTTAAATATGCATAAATCACTTAATTGTCGTAAATGAGCTTTACTTACCTGAGATTGTACGATGGTACGCAAATCAAAGTTCGATCGGGCTTCCGTTCGGAATTAATCGTCGAACTGCACAATTTCGTATATTTAACTCCGGGTCAATTTATGATTAAATATAATTTAAATAAATTTAGCAGAAATTAAATTGGTCACTTTTGACCTCGTATCGACTTACCCGAAGTCCGGTGAAATCCCAAAAATTTTTCTTTTCCTTTTTCTTTCTTTTTTTTTCTCTTTTTCCCCTTTTTCCTTGGCTGAACCGGTCCGATCCGGTTCAGCACAGTCACTTCCCACTGAACCGATCGATCGATTCAGGGCTCCTTTCACCGTTCCGGCGTCGTTTGACCGGTTCACCGGCAGATCCCACCGCCAAATGGTTCGGCCTTGCCTCTAGAGGCTTCTTTTGGCCTCGTCTGGGGTTGACCGGCGTCGGATTCCGCCGAATCCGTCCTTCTCTCCCGCAGTTTCCCTCTCGCAGATCTCTCCGTCGGCGGCGTTTCCAGGTGCGTGGTGGCCGTCGAACTCTCCCCCGGTGCCGGTCGTCCCGTTGCCCAGCACTACTCGCGCCGTTGGCCGCTGGTTCGTCGCCGGTGAAGATTTCTCCTCAGGTCGGCTTCGTTCCTTCTCTCTCCCCGATTCTTTCCAATCCGTTTTCTGTTCTGTTTTTTTTTTCTATTTTGTTTTTTTTCTTTATAATATATTTTTATTATTATTTTATTCTTAAAATAATAATAAAAATTCTAAAATATCCCAAAAATATCTCAAAAATTTCTATTAAATTCATTTAGTTCGTAAATGAATTTATCAGTCCGATTTTGCCTTTTCGGTATATTTTTTCACTATTTTCGAGCTCATTTTTCGAGACAAAAATTTTAAAAATATTAAATAAATTCATATCTCAATCAATTGGACTCGAAATTCAATATTTGCCCCGTTATTGATCAAGATTTCTCGATTTCATATTTTTAATGAAATTTTCTCATCGGATTTATACCGAATTTTGATCAATTGACCGTTTTACCCCTGCACTTGCTCGGGAATCACTTTAACCCTTATCTCGCTGTTATGTAGCTTACATGCATTTTTAATTCTTAATAAATCGATTGCATGATAGTAAATACTCTTCTTATGATTCAACTATGAAATATAGTGTTCGTACACATAGAAATCATAAGGTACAAGCTACATACGTAAATCGAAAACTCGGGTCTGACACATCAATGGTCACGTATATTAATATAATCAATGACATAGATCAAGTATAGATGTGTAGCATGGAAATTACATGTAATGTGATCTCTTAACATGCTTATTTTCAACTGGTCATACTTTATAACTCAAAGAATTAAACAACATACTTTCAAAAATTTATGCATAATTGCAACTGAAAAAATATAACTTTACTTCAAAGTTTTCAGTAATAGCAATAATACTTACGTCAGATAAAAAAAAATTCTCAATAACAAATAAACATAAAGAAAAAAACTCTCACTATACAAGCATATCATCAGGATGATTCAAACTCATATGAGCTACATATTCATGAAAACACCTTAGGTGGTACGCCTTTAGTAAGCGAATCCATAATTATAGAGTTTGAATTTATATGATCAATAGATATCTGAAGACTCTGAACTCTCTCCTTAACAACAAGAAACTTAATATCAATATGTTTTGACTTCGACGATTTTCTATTGTTCTTAAAATATATTATCATAATTAATCTTTAATGGTCTCTCAACGCCATCGACAATGCACAGCCCAGTGATAAAATTTCATAACCATATTGCTTGATTCAATGCCTCATAGTAAGCTATAAATTCTGCCTCTATAGTGGAAGAAGCTAGAGTGATTGCTTTACACTCTTCCATGAGACAGCTCCTCCAACTAACATGAAAACATAGTTAGAACTGGATTTTTTGCTATCAAGCAACCAGTAAACTCGAAGTATGAATACCTTACGATCTCTAAGGCTTTGCTTGTTTGGGTGGAAAGAAAAATGGAAAGCTAGAAAATTGAGGGAAAGGAAAAGTGGAGAGATGGATTCTGCCTTCATGGTGGAAGATGCTATGAGTGATTGCTCTACACTCTTCCATGAGACAGTTTCTCCAGTTAACATGAAAACATAGTTAGAAGTGAATTTTCTGCTATCAAGACAACCAGTAAAGTCAGAGTCTAAATATCTCGCGATCTCTAAGGCTTTACTTGGTGGGTGGAAAGAAAAATGGAAAGATAAAAATTGAAGGGAAGGGAAGGAAAAATGAAGAGATGAAAATTACTAATTTTTCCTTAGGTGTACTTGGTAGAAAAAAAATGAAAAATAGATGAAAAATATATTTCTTTCTTTCTTTTGCTTGGTAGAGTTGAAAAGTGGAAGGGAAGAAAATTAAAATTAAAGAGATTTTACCATCTTACCTCTTATACACGTATTTATCAAATGTAATTTTATTTTTCCTTTTTTTTGGCATTTATTGAGTTTTTATTTTAAATGAGATATTTTTAAACATTAATTTGTCCAAATAATTAATTAATAGTTAATTCATGATAATTAATTATTAATTATCAATAAATAATTCAATAAATAATTAATGTATGGTAATAATTTATTTAATTATTATTTTACTATTAGTTAATGATTAACTAATAATTAATGATTGTTTAATTAATAATTAATCATAGATAATTAATTATATAAATTTAAAAAAGGAAAGAAAATTAAAAAATAAAATAATTTTACCATCCTACCTCTTATATAAATATTCAGCAAATGTTTTCTTTTGCTTTTTCATTTTTTTTTGTATGTATTGATTTTTCATTTTCAATGAAATATTTTTTAAACAAAAATTTGTCAAATGTTTTTTAGAAAATGAATTATCTTAATTTCCATTGGATTTTATAAATGAGATATTAAAACATAAAGAACACACCATATTCATATAATCTTTCTTTAACTTCAATGAGAAAGAAATAAAAAATAATATTATAACGAGTGAAATAAGACTATAACTTAAATTTATAATAGAAAAGAAACGTAACATTACAAAATAATATCTAATTATGAAAAGTTGCATACCAACATAAGTATTTAAACAGAAAACAAACTAAAGAAAAAACGTATTAAAAAATCATCATTTTTGTGAAACGTAATCTCGCCACATTGTAGCAGCTATATTTTGCTTATAGCAATTCCTAGCCTAGCATCATCATCGTTGCCAATGTTACTAGCATTACTCTCATGGGTTTGCTTAGTTTCCATAAACTCTTTATCAACTCTTTCAATTAACTTATGATCAAGATCAATACTCATTAAGTAATTATACAAAATACAACATGGCAAAATTATATTTGTCATTGTATCAACAAGATAGAAAGGCTCGGTCTTTCTTGAAATATTACAAAATGTTTCTTTAACACTGTGACCCCCCAAAAGCATGAAAATTAGGGCTAACTTTTTCCTTTATTTCTTATCTTCTTACTTAGGTTGCATTCTTATAGAGTGTAGATCACTTAATTTCTTCATTTACCTATTCTTTTAATTGATTAGAATTTGTCTTAATTTCGGCAATATGCCCTCTTATACGTTAACCTACCTTCCTACAATAAACACGATCGCAATTTATAATCGCAAGCAATTGCTTTTATTTTCTTGCACTCATTACTTTTTGATTCAATATACTTCATATCTAATTCAATCAAATTCCTACTTCACATCATCAACAACTTTTTCATTTACTTCCCGAACCATTTAGATACAAATCCATAAGCCAATTTATTGCATCCCAAATATATATATATATATATAAACCAGTATTTGTATATTACTAATGTCTGGAAATAAACATCAAAGGATATACCTGGGCGTGTACTACAGATAGTCTAGGAGGCTCAAAATCCACCAACCTAACTAAAGTACCCCGCAAGTAACTGAACGGTCCTACTATAGGTAATCTGAAATGAAGAAGAAGAAGGGTGAGCTTATGGTAAAACTCGGTAAGGAAGGCATTTAAAGAAATCCTGACAACCCTAAAAATATATATAAATTCAGGGTTAACATACTTTTCAGAGCTTACATACTTACATTAAATAAAAAGGCATAACTTACTTGCTTATTGTAGTAAAACAATATAAATCATAATTACTTACTCACTTTAAAGTAAAACATACATACATACATCTTTAAATTTACTTACTTACTTTGCAACAAAACATACTTGCTTACATACTTATTGAGTAAAATTTTGTATGCTTACTTACTTTTTTTTTTTAATAATTCAAAACATTCATACAATAAAAAATAAAGCCTCGGCTATGTCCGTATAGCTATCATGCAACCATGAATCATCCTCTGTAGAGGGAATAAAGTACTGATGGCCAGGGTAAGGGCTGTAGAATAGATTAGGGTTGTACAACAATTTTGACATAGTATCTGAATAAACTATCACACAACTAAGGCACAGACACTAGTAGCAGTCACTGTGTGGTTACGAAATACTACAAAATAGACACCATGTGTAGCGAAAACAAATGCCACAAAGGCAAAAATGGACACTACATGGGTGAATCTGAACTGACACTATGAGTAACGGAGCCAGGCACCATAAGTAGCGGGCATGATATGCACACAACATACACTATTGGGGTAGCTTCTAGTCTCAGAAAATCTTACTTTCTTACTTGTTTTCATACTTACTTAAAATCATATTGAAACTTAAATCATAAAATCATATAGTTTCGACTATAAAATGTTAATATATCAAAACTTATATATCATGGATAAAAAGCTCGGTTTCAAGATTAAATCGGGGTTATGGCTTTCGAGATACTCCTATTAGGACGAGTCGGGTTTTTCCTCGAAAGTTCTTCATACATTCATCAAGTCATTTCATGAAAATAAATGGATAAATGAAGTCAATACTACTTTAAATTGCATCCCTTACCTAAACGGGGCGAGGGTAACACCAATTCGTTGGGTCTTGGGTTTGCCTCGTTTTGCATGCTGGTACCTCAAGTTGCCACAAACAACTCCATTAATATTCAAATCATCTTTATTTCATATCTTCATACATTTATAACTTAAACGGGGTCAATCAGACCATTTTTGAGCCATTTTTCCTACTTTCTTGGTTTTATCGATTATAATGTCGGTTTAAACTAATTTCGATAATTTGGTTCTTCTAACTTCAAATTCATAAACTCAACAACCTAAACACTTATTCAAGTCTCTAATTCACACTTGTCAACATGTTAAATTTACCAATTCTTACACTTTTTCGTTTTGCACTGAACTGAGCTGTAAATCAGACATTTTGGGTATTATTTAAACAGTCTACAACATCAAAATCAACCAAATTTCATCCCTATCATATCATAAAAATGCTGGCAGAACTATATCACTCTAGAAAATTTTTCTTCAAATTCCACTTAAGCAAAAATCACTCAAATTCAACCAATAACAACATATCTCAATATCATCATCTTCCAACAATTTTTCACCTTGGTTGACCAACTTTGACCACTCCTTTTTGCTCCAATAATGATTCTAAACTGTAGATTAACATGTATAAAACTTAGAATCATTAAAAAAAAAAACCAAAAACTTACAAATTTAAGTTTTCTCTCTTACCTGAAATAGGGTAGATTCTGCCCCTGTTCTTCTCACTAACGTTTCACCTAGAAAATGAGCTCCTTTATGGCTGGATTGTTTATATGTTATAGAAAACTTAAGATGGAAGATTTTATCCTTCTTGAACAAAGTCTAAAGGTGGTCAGAATATGGCTAAAAAAATTGCACAAGCTTAAGCCATAGAGGACGCCTGCAGCAGAAATGATGGGTTGGTTCTCTCTCGTCCAAGGTCGGTTTGGGGGTGTTCTTTACTATTCCAGAAAGTGTATTAAGTGTATTTTTAGTTTGAAAAATATCAGAGTCAAAGGTTGCGACGCCTCAAAAACGTGAAAATATGGGCAAATTTTAACTTTCTTAATCCTTTATTTAAGTTGCATTCCTATCATTGCCGATTACTTAACCATTTTTATTTTATAAAAATTTTGCCAGCATAATGGCGTATTATCTATCCCTACCTTCCTGTAAGGTTCAAATCACTGTTTGTATTTGCAACCAGGTGATTTTAGTTTCTTTTTCTGCTCAGCAGTAAATTCATTCTCATTACATTACCTTAATATTTCTGAAATATACTTTATTATGCAATTTGTACATTTACAGTTTCATTTACATTAATTCTTACCTAATTTACATCCCAAAATATCCTTTACAACAACTGTCTATGCTTTACAGGAAGTCTGACAAATAAAGTAAAAGTATACCTTACTTGTACTAGAGATAGTCTGGGGAGGGTCGAGTCCACCCGTCCACGACTACTATATGGCAAGTATAGGAAACTGATCTCTGAAGGTAGTCTATAAGAGTAAAGGAAAGGGGTGAGCTCTTCAAACCCAATAAGACATGCGTTTAAAGTAGTCTTAGCAGTAAAACATGCAAAAGTAAATCGTTGTAATTTAAGTTTAATAAAATAATATATACATGTGTATAAGTCAAAACATGTTTAGTTTCGAAAATTAGGTCAAAGCATATTTGACATCATAACTAGTAACTTGTAACTTATAATTCATGTAGCTCAACACTTTTCTTTAAAAGTCATATTGAATAATTTCATAGAGACTAGGAAAAGACACATAGTAACAAAGGTCATGTTCGCGTAGACATTTCACGTAGATAATTTACGTAGACAGAGTACCTATAGCTATGGTAAAGGGACTGTAGACGGGATCAGGGTCGTACAACGCCTTAGGCCACTTAAACAAATAACAAAAATAAGGCATTGAGTGACATAAATACCCGACGCGATTAAGCATGCACCACAAGAGACTGAGCGTACACAATGTGGCATATGGCATGCACCACGAAAGTCCAAAATCCATACGGGCCATGCATGACAGATCACGTAAACTACATGTGGCCTAGTCTCAAAACAAAATTTTTAAAATCCTTTTTTCGGGTTTATTAGCCTGTAAACTCGTAAACTAAATACTTTTATTTCATTTCATGCACATAAACATCATTTGATAAATTTTCATTTTCGCGTAGAAAATTGCATTTCAAAACATTTCATAGGTACTAAAAGAATACATTTAAAGAGCTCGAAAAATGGGGCTTTTCTTTCGGTTTTGCATGAACTGTACATTTTCGGGTTCAGGAATGCTTTACGTAAATACGAGCAAACTTATATAAATTCATGTATCAAAACAAGGCATTGAATCACTAATACTACTTTAAAACACGTCCCTTACCTCTTAAACCTTAGGGCAGCACAAAATCATCGGGTACCCGATTTACCTCGATTTGCGTGTCAATTTCTTGAACTGCCCAAAACAATTTTAATTCATCAAATATTATTTAAGTTCATCTCAACATACTCAAACATGTATTTGTCTTCATAAATTTCACTAAATTTGACTTTTTAGTTAACTTTTTCTACTTTCTCGGTTTTACCGATTTTAGTGCCGATTTAAGCTAATTTTGCCAATTTGGTTCTCTTAACTTCAATTTCATTGCATCAATAACCTAAATACTCATTCAATTCCATAATTCATACTTGTCAACATTCCAGTTTCACCAATTCTTACACTTTTCGGTTTCATACTGAACTGAGCTATAAATCAAACTTTTTCGATATAAATTTAACTATTAACAACATCAAATTCATCAAAATTTCATCTTCTCCCTAAGCATTCAAGGCTGAACAAACCTACATACTCCGATAGAAGTTATTCCTTTTAATTCTACTTAACTAAAAATAATTCAAAAACACCAAATAACAACGTATATGAACTTTATCATCATCCACCAACTTTACCTCAAGTTTGACCAAGGTTGACCAACTCTTTTTGTTTCAGAAAAACTTCCAAGCTGTAGATCAATATATATACACCTTAGAAACATAAAAAACAATAGGAAAAACCAACAAAAAATTTTCAAAAATTCATCTTTCTCTCACCTCGGAACATGGTAGATTTTACCCTTATTCTTCTCTCTAAGATTTCACCTAGTAAATGAGCTTGTTTGGGCTGTTTTTTTTATATGTTATAGAGGAATTAAGGTAGAAGATTTGATCCTTCTTGACTGATGCTTGAAAGTGGCCGGAAGGTGGCCAGAAAAATTTCATAAGTGGATTCTATAGATGACACCTACGACAACTTGTTGAGGGTGATTCTCTCTAATTTTAGGTCAGTTTTGGGTGATTTTGTGCTTTCCAGAAAGGGATCTAAATTATCTTTCATACAAAAAAAATTAGTTTAAAAAGCCTTCGGGAACCCTTTCAAATTGGGATTTCTTGTTGGGTCTACAGATTTTCTAGGTCAGGGCAACCCATTGCCTTGTTTTCATAAATCCATAAAAAATATTTGCAGCCCATTTCTTCCCAAATTTTCACTTCAGTATGTTGTATAAAAATTTAGGGCCCACTTGTTTAAGAAAAAGTTCTCCGATTGATCTCATTTTGCGCGATTTGGTTATTACCGATTAAAATGGGTTAAGGTTTTCGGTTTACTTTAAAAATTAATTCGGTCCCCAAAACCTCCATATTTCCACTTGGTTTTTATTCCTCAAGTCAATTTCACCTTATACTAATTTTCTATGGTCTCAGAATATTTTTTTGTGAATTTCTAGATTTTATTTCGAATTTATTTCTCTTACTAGGCCCAGTTTCTCGGTTTAGTGTAAACCTGAGTTTTACTAACTTTTTCACTTCAAACACCTTAGCTTTCACTTCTAAACATCATAACATACTTATATATGTAATTCTTAAGTGATTCTTGAACTTAAAATTATACCTCAATTTTTGTGCCCTTTGGGTCCAGTGCTCCGTGCCACTAACTCAAATGCTTCGATTGTTCTGGGCTTGTATAGCATTATTTTGAGTTCCTTAATTACTTTTTAGTTTCCACATAAGAAATAAAATGAAAAAAATTGGGTTTCACATTTCTCCCCACCTTTTAGGAATTTGGTCCTCCAAATTTAGGTTGGTCCATCGAATAACTGAGGGTACTTCTCTCTCATGTGGCTCTCTAGCTCCCTCGTAGCTTCTTCTGTCGAGTGGTGTTGCCAGAGAACCTTTACCAATTAAATAGTCTTGGACCAAAGTACTTTTTCCTTTCTTTTGAGAATTTGGACTGACATAGCTCATATCTTCTTGGACATCCAATGGTTTATACTCTATCACATGAGAAGGGTTCGGATGATACTTCCTCAACATCGAAAGATGGAAGACATCATGTACCCCAGACAACTGTGACGGTAAAGCAAATTTGTAGGCAACATCTCTCACTTTCTCTAATATCTCAAATGGACCAATGAAGCAAGGACTCAGCTTCTCTTTCTTTCCGAAGCGTATGGCACCCTTTGTTGGAGACACTTTCATAAATATAGAGTCCCTAACTTGAAATTTCAGAGGTCGTTTTCACATAATCAACATGACTCTTCTGTCTACCTGTGCTATTCTCAATCTATTACAGATTAGCTGAACATCTCTAGTTGCTCGTTCAACCAATTTAGGAGCAAGTATTTTCCTATCACCCACTTCTTCCCAAGAATTAGGGGACTTATATCTCCTGCCATATAGAGCTTCGTAAGGAGCCATCCCAATGCTAGCATGGTAACTGTTATTATAGGCAAACTCTACAAGAGGCAAATGATCATCCCATGAACCCTTAAAGTCCAATGCACACGCCCTTAGCATATCCTCAAAGGTCTGAATAGTCCGCTTGGACTGACTGTCGATCTAAAGATAATAGGCGGTGCTCAAATTCAGTCAAGATCCCATGGCTTCCTGAGAATGGGTCTAGAACCTGGAAGTGAACCGGGAATCTCTATCAGAAGTAATGCTCACAGGAGTCCCATGCAGTTGTGCCACTTCTCTGATGTACAAATCTGCTAGTTTATCCATAAAATCAATACTCTTGATGGCAAAGAAGTGGGCACTCTTAGTCAGTCTGTCCACAATCACCCGGACTGCATCATGACCCCTATAGGTTCTCGGTAATCCCATAATAAAATTCATAGTAATATGCTTCCATTTTCAAGTAGGCACCAATAGTGACTTAAGTAGCCTGTTGGCTTTTGGTGCTCAACCTTAATTTGTTGGCAGACTAAACATCCAATCCACCAATACACCTTACAGAGATCATTGTACATCTTAGTGTTTCCTAGGCACATGGTGAATCGAGAACAATGAAACACTTTCAGGATTCTCTGTCTCAAGGTGTCATCATGTGGCACACAAATACGGCTCCGAAATCTCAACATTCCATCATCATTGACTTGGAATTCGACTGCGATCTCTCTTCAACTTGGCCAACCATATCTAGTAGTCTCTGATCATTCCTCTGCCCTGACTTGATCTTATCCAATATACTGAGCTCAATTTGTAGGCTAGCCACAAACCCATCCTCAACTTCATATGCATTGATTTTGAGCTCGGCGAACTGTCCCAACAGTTCTCATTCTCTGATCATCATGTAGGACACCATATCCTTTCTACTAAGGGCATCTGCTAACACATTTGCCTTACCCGGATGGTACAAAATCTCACAGTCATAATCCTTCAAGAGCTTTATCCATCTTATTTGTCTCATATTAAGCTCCTTCTGATCAAAGATATACTTGAGACTCTTATGGTCAATGAAAATTTGGAATCTCTCACCATATAAACTGGCAAGAACCATAAGTGACCACTCTACTATTCTGCATCAACACACAACCCAAACCTTGGTGGGAGGCGTCACTGTACACTACAAACCTTTCTGAACCTCAAAATGGTCAATACTGGTGCTGTAGTCAATCGATGCTTGAGCTCTTGAAAGCTCTTCTCACACTGATCAGACCATTCAAACGAAACATTCTTACGAGTCAATCTAGTCAATGGAGCTGCTATCCAAGAGAACCCCTTAACAAATCTTCGGTAGTACCTTGCCAATCCCAGGAAACTCTGAACCTCCGTCACTGTCCTCGGTGTCTCCCATTTCAGTATTACCTTAACCTTGGACGGATCAACAGACACCCTGTCCTTAGATACCATATGTCCGAGGAAAGAAATTCGATCTAACTAGAATTCACATTGTCACACCCCATTTCCACACCGAAATTTATATTATTTCCCCATACATACACATAACGGAGCAGACAACATGCGGATGGTTGGGCATACGAGCCAATATTAAACTTACATCCATAAATACAAGCGATAAATAATAATTGATTTACTTATTTATATATATATATACCCACGTACGTTTACATCCTCGTAATTCTTAATATACATAATTGTGCCTTACAAGTTTAGATACAAAAGCGAAATAAGTGTATACCTTTACGCTCTACAAAAAGTGGGCTATCGTTTTAGGAATAACCGCAGCTCTCCTTACTTGGGTAACTCTGTGGAGTGGAGGAAAAAAGGGGTGAGCTAACGCGCTCAGTAAGAAATTACGCAACAGGTAGATAACTATACTACCTACGTGCCTGTCATGCAGAAAATCCTTACTTTCTCAATCCTAACTGAATTCACAAAACCACACACGTATGCTTTCTCAAAGTCATGTCATATCACAAATGAATTTCTCAAAACACATATTCTCATAAAGTTGATTTAAATCAAATAGGAGATAAATCAAAATCTCAAAAATTAAATCAGAAATCATATAAGTATGGAGACAAAGCAGAGCATATGGAAACAAATAGACATATGGCCATAGTCACTGGACTCCATGCCTCACGGGCTAGGTGTGCATGAATGTCCCCGGATGGCTGAGGATAGGGGGTCAGTCTACCCATCAGATGCAAATAAACAACACGGTACGTCGTACTCTATGTGCATCCACACGGTACATTGTACTCCATGAACCCCAATATCTGAAATAAGCGAGATTAGGAGTGCCCGTCTAATGGGTCTTATCATCCCATCTCTAGCTATATCAATACTTAATCTCCAAAATGCACGTGCGAGCATGTCAATCAGTGTGACACCCAATCTACACGAGGCTCCAACACGGCTTTATCAAATCACGTGCGAGGATCAGTGCAAGCTTACACAGCCTACACGACGTCTCCAAACACGATTTTATGCATATCACAAAATCGAATTCTAGTGCGAGCAAAGCTCCAGAACAGTATCATGCACAAATCATGCAAAGTCTAGTGCGAGCAAAGCTCTAGCATGACTTTAATCTCAAAACTGATAGATGGCTCGATACACATAAGGGGCGTACAAACCAACCTCAACCACGGAAGGTAGTACTCACTTGAGTGAGAGGAAACACTTTCCATCAAATCACTCATCAAACACTTTTTATTTATGAAAACATGCAATTTAATGCAGATAATCAAATTCAGAGCCATTCTATCACCACTTATTCACAAAACATGCTTATTCATGTAAAACATATCAAAATAGGTCATTTCGGCTAAGTTCATATTTTTCGTAAATAGGGGCATTTTCGTAATTTTTTCATATTTGGGTACTATCTAAAAATTTCATATTCATACTCTATACAAAAATTTAGGTGTATGTAAATGAAGATAAAATACGTACAGCTATCTCTAAGGGTTTACGAAATCCCTTACCTCGAAATGTGTCGACTGCGAATTTTTTAATTCTTGATCTCTCTGAATCACGCAGTCTAATTGGCTTCGGATGTATTCTTAAAAGCCCAATCTTTCTTTGGTGGCACGTAAGTCGAGATCCGCTCGAACTCGTACACGTCGCCTACCATTTTTTCGCTACATAGCAATATATATTTAAACCGATTAATTTTGGTCTAATATAAATTCAAATTAATTATTCGAAAAATAAATCGATTGATTTTTGACCACTTACCGGTCTACTGCTGTGCCGAGATAACACTGAATTTTTTTCCAATTTTTTTCTCTCTCCTTTGATGAACTGGTTCGGACCAGTTCAGACTTTTTCACACTGAACCAGTTCGAACAGGTTCAGGTGCATTTTGGCCATTGCCGGCGCTGCCGACCAGTTCTCTGGGTGATTCAGCCACCGTTCGGTGCTCCTCGGCCTGTGGAAGCTTCGTCTGGCTTGGCTCGGTCCAAATCGGTGCCGACAAATCTTCCTTTTCTCCCCGCGGGTTCCTCTCCGCCGATCTGGCTTTTTCGGTGCTTTCACGGCGCGTGCCGGCGTCCAATCGCTTCCTGGGTTACTGGTCATTCCTTCACCACCCCTCTCTCGCCCTCTCTTGCCGTCGTTGGCTCGCCGGAGGTGGAAGCAGAGGTCGGTTTCGGTTTCTCTTCTTCCTCGCGTTTTTCGGTTTTGAGCTTCAGTTTTCTCTTCTTTTTTTTTCGTTTTTCGTTTTTTTTTCTTTATATATATATATATATTATATACCATATAATATAATATATATCAAAATATCTTCAAATAAAATACATATAATAATACTAAAATAATCTTAAAAATTTAAAATATTATAATAATAATAATAAAACAAATATTATTATTACCATATTTTATTCTCATAATGCAATTTATACACTAAAATTTACACACCCTTGTACATATATTTTATTAAATTTATTTTCATAAATATATGTACATTCTATTTCATTTTATCGTATTTATTTATCCTTCCAAAAATATATTTTTCGATATTTTCGGGATAAAATTGCCAAAATAGGGTACATTCCTGGTTTATGATTTTCGGACTAACTTCCCTTATTGGACTCCCTATATTTTCACATTCTGAGTCCATATTTTCAATCGGTTTAAGTTAATTTCATTCAGTTTATTCCGAATCTATTCGAATTCATATTTCGGTACTTTAAAAACTTGTCAGTACACAATTAGATTAATTGTACTCGAAATCGTATAATTTCTTCTTTTTGCCAAATATATCATAATTACATATTTAACATGATATATTTTCAAAGAAAAATACGAAATTCGGGTCTTACATTTTCTCCCCTCCTTAAAAAAATTTAGTCCTCCAAATTAACCAAAACATAGCTCTCGAACAGGTGGGGGTACTTTTCCCGCATCAGGCTCTCTAACTCCCACGTAGCCTCCTCTGAAGTGTGGTGTTGCCAGAGAACCTTAACCAACGGAATCGTCTTAGCCTGTAACACTTTGTCCTTCCTGTCTAATATCCGAACCGACTTCTCCACATATGACATATCTTCCTTTAATTCCAAAGGTTCATACCTGATCACATGTGATGGGTCCGGATGGTACTTCCGAAGCATGGACACATGGAAGACGTTGTGGATGCCTGCTAGCTCAGGGGATAACGCTAGTCTGTAGGCCTTATCTCCTACTCGATCTAAGATCTCAAAGGGTCCGATGTAACGGGGACTCAACTTGCCTTTCTTGCCGAATCTCATAATGCCCTTCGAAGGAGATACCTTCAAAAATACAGATTCACTGACCATAAACTCTAATGGTCTATGTCTCATGTTAGCGTAGCTCTTCTGTCTGCTCTGAGTTATCCTCAACCTCTCATATATCAGCTGAACATCCTCAAAGGCTTGTTGTACTAAATCAGGAGCAAAAATTTTTCGGTCACCCACCTCTTCCCATCCGATCGGAGAACCACTCCTACGGCCATATAGTGCTTCATATGGTGCCATTCCTATACTCGAGTGATAACTGTTATTATAGGCGAACTCTGCAAATGGCAAGTGGTTATCCCAGGAGCCTCTAAAGTCCAGAACACACGCTCTCAACATATCCTCCAAAGTCTGAATGGTCCTCTCTGTCTGACCATCTGTCTGAGGATGGAAAGCTGTGTTAAAGTTTAACTAGGTCCCTATCGCTTCCTGAAAATGTTTCAAAAAGTGGGAAGTGAAGCAGGAATCCCGATCAGATACAATGCTCACTGGAACACCGTGTAGCCTCACAATCTCACGAAGATACAGATTCGCCAAAGCACTTAGAGTATCCGTGGCTCTCATAGCCAGGAAGTGGGCTGACTTCGTCAATCGATCAACAATCACCCATATAGCATCATGGTTCCTCCGAGTCCTAGGTAACCCTTTGATGAAATCCATGGTGACATGCTCCCATTTCTATGTCGGAATAGGTAGAGGCTGCAACAACCCTGCAGGCTTTTGATGCTCTACTTTAATCTGGTGACATACGAGACACTTGGTAACATATTCGGCAATATCCCTCTTCATACCAGACCACCAGTATACTCTCCAGAGATTCTGATACATCTTATTGCTCCCCGGATGTAACGTATACCATGACAAATGCGCTTCTGCCAAAATCAACTGTCTCAACTCTGGGTCAATGGGAACACATATCCTACCTCGGAACCTCAGTAACCCGTCACTACTCACATCAAAATCGGTTCCAGTACCCAATTGAATTTGACTCGCCCCGTCAATACAACTCTGATCAACACGCTGGGCCTGCCTGATCCAATCCATCAGATCCGGTTCCAATCTTAGGCTAGCCATAAAATAATTGGCGTCAATATCAGAAAGGCACATCCAATTTGAGGCTTGCAAACTGTTCCAACAGCTTGTGTTCCCTGACTATCATATATGATACCATCCCGAGACTCTTTCTGCTCAAAGCATCAGCTACTACATTCGCTTTTCCCGGGTGGTAAAAAATCTCACAATCATAATCTTTCAGTAGTTCTAACCACCTTCACTACCTCATATTCAGTTCCTTTTACGAAAACAGATACTTGGGGCTTTTATAATCAGTAAATATCTGAAATTTCTCACTGTACAAATATTGACGCCATATCTTCAATGCAAACACCACAGCGGCCAACTCCAAATCATAAGTCGGGTAGTTCTTCTCATGGACCTTAAGCTGTCGAGATCTATAGGTAACTACCTTCACGTTCTGCATCAATACACAGCCCAGTCCCTATCTCGAGGCATCCGTATATACAATAAAGCCTCTTGAGCTGGTAGGTATGATGAGAATAGGTGCGGTGGTCAGACGGTGCTTCAACTCTTGAAAGCTATGCTCATAGGCATTATTCCACTCGAATGCTACATCCTTCCGAGTAAGCCGAGTCATAGGAGCAACCAATTTCGAAAAACCTTCTACAAATATCCTGTAATAACTAGCCAAACCCAAAAAACTATGGATCTTTATAACTGTCTTGGGCCTATCCCACTAGACTACTACCTCGATCTTAGACGGATCAACTGACACCCTGTCCTTCGATACTACATGGCCTAGAAAGGAAATCTCTTCTAACCAAAAGTCACACTTACTAAGCTTGGCATACAACTGCTTTTCCCTGAGGATCTGTAAAACAATTCTCAGATGCTGCTCATGATCTTCCCTGAACTTCGAATATACCAGAATGTCATCAATAAAGACGATCACAAATCAATCCAGGTATGGCTTGAACACATCATTCATCAGAGCCATAAAAGCTGCTGGAGCATTCGTTAACCCGAAAGGCATAACCCTGAACTCATAATGACCATAACGGGTGCAGAAAGCTATCTTGGGTACATCTACGCTCTAAATTCTCAACTGATGGTACCCAGACCTCAAATCAATCTTGGAAAAGATCTTTGCTTCCCGGAGCTGATCCAATAGATCATCTATATGTGGCAAAGGGTACTTATTCTTGATGGTAGCCTTATTCAACAACCGATAATCAATGCACAGTCGGAGGCTTCTATCCTTCTTCTTCACAAATAGAATCGGAGCTCCCCAAGGTGAGACGCTCGGTCTAATGAACCCCTTATCCAGTAGCTCCTGTAACTGCTTCTTTAGCTCTTCTAACTCTACTGGTGCCATTTTGTACGGTGATCTCGATATGGGCTCAGTACTAGGTACCAGATCAATACAAAACTCCATCTCCCTGTCTGGTGGCAATCCTGGCAGATCATCCGAAAAGACATCAGGAAATTCCTTTACTACTGGAATATCAATCAACTCCGGACGTGCCTTATCTATATCGACCACCTATGCAATAAAACCTTCAAAATATTAATCATTCGGTTAGCACCAATATTAATCCGTTCTAATCATAACCACTACTTCTTTCATTTGTTCCCAGAAAATTTTACAACATGTTTCTCGGGTAGAGAAAACATTAGTTCCTTAGAATAACAATCTAAGATAACATGATTTGCAGCCAATCAATCCCAAAATTACATCAAAATCATACATATTCAGCAGGATAAGATCGGCTGTCATGCTTTTATCTCCTACTCTTAATTTACAATCCTTACACATCATTTTTGTCATTTGACCCTCTCTTATGGGTGTGCTAATAAACAACCTACGACCTAAGGGTACAGGCATCACAAAATTTGACAATTTAAATGCTAATGAGGGGGATATAAATGAATGTGTGGCACTAGGATCAATTAATACAAATGCTTCAAGATTAAATACCAAAATAGTACCTTTCACCACATCAAACGAAGCATCTGTTGTGTCCTGATCCAATGTATACACATGACCCTGGCCAACAACCTGTTTCCCCTTCTCTTCAGCTGTGGCCTTCCTCCTCTGGGGTGGGGGTGCAATGGGAGCTTTCTGTGGCTCCTCTCTCCTCTGCGGAATAGGGACTTTTGGCTCGGGGCAATCTCTGATCAAATGGCCCACCTTTTCGCATCTATAGCATGCTCCGGTTGCCTGAAAACATCTCCTACCACTATGAAACTTCCCACAAAATCTACAGGGCTCAGTGGTAGCTCGGGGCTCACTAATCACAATACCCCTAGACGGAGCTGAAGCTGACGAAACATAGGGCTTCACTATCTTACCCCGAAACCCTTCATACTTCAGTCGCTTCCTGAACGACCTCTTACCCTTGCTGAAACTACGATCATCAACAGTCTTTTTCTTATCTCTAATCAGTCTACTGAATTTAGAAGCGTGCAACTCGTAGGCCTGCTCACACAACTGAGCTCTACGTACTGCCTCCTTATATGTCACAATGTCGAAAGGAGCTAGTTTCACTTTGGTAGACGTTCTCAGCCCATCAATGAACTTACTGACCTTTCTTTCTTCACTGTTCATGACGTATAGATCATACCTCCCCAGAGACGTAAATTTGGACTCATACTCGTCCACTGATCGGCTACCCTGAGTCAAACTGGAAAACTCCAAATGTAGCCGTCTCCGTGCAGTCTCTGGAATATACTACCTCTGGAAGGCATCTAAAAAGACTTCCCAAGACATAATCGGGTATCGAGCTCTCAAAATAGGCCGAGTAGATTTCTACCAATGCTCAGTATCACCAACCAAAACAAATGCAGCAAAGGCTACCTTCTCGATCTCTGAGCACTCAAAATACTCAAACAACTTCTCCAACCTATTCACCCAATCCTCGGCTATCACCGGATCCTTAACCCCACTAAACGATGGTGGTCCAAACTTCTGGAACTGTTTGAACCTATCCATATCACAACCATGCCCTCTCTTATTAGCTCTCCTCTGCGGAGCTCTCTAAGGCTCTACTGGGGCTGGTGGTAGTACTGGAGGTCTAACCGGTAGAGGTACTGCCTCTGGCTATACAAGTGGGTGGGGTGGCGGAACATGTCGAGCAGAACTAGAGGGTTCAGTGCTATCGGGTACAGGCATGGCAGTGGCTGCCTCGAGTCCACTCATACCTGGTAGACTCTCAATTCTGGCCATTGTTTGTCTCAATAACAGTGCCATATCCCCCACAGTCTGCTCTAATCTCGCCACTTGGGCATCAGTCTTCTCTGCCGGATCCTAGGAGACATGGTATGAGGATGACTCAGTGTGTCTCTTGGGCCTGTCTTTGTGCCCTCGAGACCTAGAACCAAAACCTTCCCCTCAACTGCTGTGTCTATCAAACATACTGATATTTTCCTGCATACACAATCAATTTTGAGTATACTTACAGCCCGGTATACATAATTGTATCTAAAAAAGGCACAGTACCATAGGGATGTAAACTTTCCTAACGACAAATATCGACTCGTAATCGGACTAACCCTGCTCTGATACCAACTTCTGTCACACCCCATTTTCACACCAAAATTTATATTATTTCCCCATACACACACATAACGGAGCAGATAACATACGAATGGTTGGGCATACGAGCCAATATTAAACTTACATCCATAAATACAAGCGATAAATAATAATTTATTTACTTATTTATATATATACCCACGTACGTTTACATCCCCGTAATTCTTAATATACATAATTGTGCCTTACAAGTTTAGATACAAAAGCGAAATAAGTGTATACCTTTACGCTCTACAAAAAGTGGGCTATAGCTTCAGGAATAACCACAGCTCTCCCTACTTGGGTAACTCTGTGGAGTGGAGGAAAAAAGGGATGAGCTAACGCGCTCAGTAAGAACTTACGCAAGCAGGTAGATAACTATACTACCTACGTGCATGTCATGCAGAAAATCCTTACTTTCTCAATCCCAACTGAATTCACAAAACCACACATGTATGCTTTCTCAAAGTCATGTCATATCACAAATAAATTTCTCAAAACACATGTTCTCATAAAGTTGATTTAAGTCAAATAGGAGATAAATTAAAATCTTTGAAATTAAATCAGAAATCATATAAGTATGGAGACAAAGCAGAGCATATGGAAACAAATAGACATATGGCCATAGTCACTGGACTCCATGCCTCATGGGCCAGGTGTGCATGAATGTCCCCGGATGGCTGAGGATAAGGGGTTAGTCTACCCATCAGACGCAAACAAAAAACACGGTACATCATACTCCATGTGCGTCCACATGGTACATTGTACTCAGTGAACGCCAATATCTGAAATAAGCCAGATTAGGAGTGCCCGTCCAATGAGTCTTATCATCCCATCTCCAGCTATATCAATACTGAGTCTCCAAAATGCACGTGCGAGCATATCAATCAGTGTGACACCCAGTCTACACGAGGCTCCAGCATGACTTTATCAAATCACGTGCAAGGATCAGTGCAAGCTTACACAGCCTACACGACGTCTCCAAACACGGTTTTATGTATATCATAAAATCAAATTCCAGTGCGACCAAAGCTCCAGCACGATATCATGCACAAATCATGCAAAGTCTAGTGCGAGCAACGCTCTAGCACGACTATAATCTCAAAACTGATAGATGGCTTTGCACATAAGGGGCGTATAAACCAATCTCAACCACGGAAGGTAGTACTCACTTGAGTGAGAGGAAACACTTTCCATCAAATCACTCATCAAACACTTTTTATTTCTGAAAACATGCAATTTAATGCAGATAATCAAATTCAGAGCCATTCTATCACCACTTATTCAAAAAACATGCTTATTCATGTAAAACATATCAAAATAGGTCATTTCGGCTAAGTTCATATTTTTCGTACCTAGGGGCATTTTCATAATTTTCTCATATTTGGGTACTATCCAAAAATTTCATATTCATACTCTATACAAAAATTTAGGTGTACGTAAATGACGATAAAATACGTACAGCTATCCTTAAGAGCTTACGAAATCCCTTACCTCGAAACGTGTCGACTGCGAATTTTTTAATTCTTGATCTCTTTGTATCACGTAGTCAATTGGCTCCGGATGTATTCTCAAAAGCCCAATCTTTCCTTGGTGGCACGTAAGTCGAGATATGCTTAAACTCATACAGGTCGCCTACCATTTTTTCGCTACACATCAATATATATTTAAACCGGTTAATTCTGGTCTAATATAAATTCAAATTAATTATCCAAACAATAAATCGATTGATTTTAGACCACTTACCGGTCTACTGTTATGCTGGGATAACACTGAATTTTTTTTCAATTTTTTCTCTGTCCTTTGACTGAACTGGTTCGGACCTGTTCAGACTCTTTCACATTGAATCGGTCTGAACGGGTTCAGGTGCGTTTTGGACGCTGCTGGCGCTGTCGGCCGGTTCTTGGGGTGATTCAGTCACTGTTTGGCGCACCTCGGCCGGGGAAGCTTCATCTGGCTTGGCTCGGCCCAAATCGACGCCGATGTCGATGAATCTTCCTTTTCTCCCCGCGGGTTCTTCTCCACCGATCTGGCTTTTTCGGTGCTTTCACGAAGCGTGCCGACGTCCGATCGCTTCCTGGGTTGCCGGTCGTTCCTTCATCACCCCTTTCTCGCTCTCTCATCGTCATTGGTTCGCCGGAGGTGGAAGCAGAGGTCGGTTTCGGTTTCTCTTCTTCCTCGCGTTTTTCGATTTTCAGCTTTAGTTTTCTCTTCTATTTTTTTTCATTTTTCGTTTTTTTCTTTATATATATATTATATTATATACCATATAATAGAATATATATAAAAATATCTACAAATAAAATGCATATAATGATGCTAAAATATTCTTAAAAATTTAAAATATAATAATAATAATAATAAAACAAATATTATTATTATCACAATATTTTATTCTCATAGTGCAATTTATACATTAAAATTTACACACCCTTGTACATATATTTTATTAAATTTATTTTCATAAATATATGTATATTTTATTTCATTTTATCGTATTTATTTATCCTTCCGAAAATGTATTTTTTGATATTTTCGGGATAAAATTGCCAAAATAGGGTACATTCCAGGTTTATCATTTTCGGACTAACTTCTCTTGTTGGACTCCCTATATTTTCACATTCTGAGTCCATATTTTTAATCGGTTTAACTTAATTTCATTCGGTTTATTCCGAATCTATTCGAACTCATATTTCGATACTTTAAAAACTTGTCGGCACATAATTAGATTAATTGTACTCGAAATTGTATAATTTCTTCTTTATTGCCCAATATATCATAATTACATATTTAACATGATATATTTTCAAAGAAAAATACGAAATTTAGGTCTTATACACATTTACCGAATTTCCCTTACAGCTTCTTCTCATAGAGTATTTGGAGCACAATCCTCAAATGCTACTCGTGCTCCTCCCGGAACTTAGAATAGATCATTTTGAACACAATAACATATTTATCCAAATATTCCTGAAAAACATCATTCATCAAGTTCTTAAAGGCAGCAGGGGCGTTAGTCAGTCCAAAAGGGCATCACCAAAAAATCATTGTGCCCATATCGAGTCCGAAAAGCTATCTTCGGTACATCAGCTTCCTTAACCCTCAAATGATGATAACCCAATCTCAAATCTATCTTAGAGAACACTGAAGCCCATCTCAATTGATCGAACAAATCATTTATTCTTGGCAATTGGTACTTTTTCTTTATCGTCGCTTTATTCAGATGTTTGTAATCCATACACAGACGAAGACTGCCATATTTCTTTCTAACAAATAGTACTGGGGCACCCCACGAAGATACACTCAGTCTAATGAACCCCTTATTGAACAACTCTTGTAACTGTTTTTTAGTTCTTCCAGTTCAACCAGTTCCATTCGAAAAGGTGACGTGGAGATAGGCTGAGTGTCGGGCACCAAATCAATTGTAAATTCAATTTCTCTCTCCGGTGGTAATCACAGCAAATCATCCGAAAAGACATCGGGAAGCTTGCATACAATCGGAACATATTGAATACTTGGCGATTCCCAACTATTATCATAGACAAAAGTAATATACCCTTCATAAAATTTGAGATCATCAGGAATTTCAAACATATAAACACCAAACAATTTCACAGAACATCATATCATATATTTCATTTCTTATTAAGAAAGCATACATCAAATTTATCAGGTAAGGAGAAGGTTACGATTTTAGTGTAGCAGTCTAGACTTACACGATTGACAGTTATCCAATCCATACCCAAAATTACATCAAACCATCATATTCAACAAAACTAGATTTGCTAACATTTTCCTATCTCCTACCTTGATTTCACAATTTTTACACACCATATAAGTCACCTGTTATTCGTGCATAAGTGTACTTATGTGTAACGTGTGATTTAAAGGCTCATGTTTTAGATGCAATTTATGTGCAAATTGTGGGGAGAGAAAAGAGTGCATGGCACTTGAGTCAAATAAAACATGTGCTTCGTGATCACAAATAAGGAGTGTACCTCTGATAGCATCGAAGGAGGTTTCGACTGCCTCTTTGTTAATGGCTAACACATGCTCCTATAAGACAGGCTTCTTACCCTTGTCTGTAGCTGTGGCTCTCTTTTGTGGGGCCTGCCTCGAAAGAATCTGTACCTGCATCTCGATCTGCTTTGGCTGCTCTCAAGGCTCATAAGGTCTCATCAGTGGACAATCTTTAATCAGGTGGCCTACCTCACCACATCTGAAATAGACACATGGGGTCAAGCGGCAAGGCCCATAATGTGGCCTGCCACAATTTTTACATCTGCGTAACTCAGTGCCAGGGCCTCGAGCAGTGTCAGCCCTATTAATGATGGTCTTGGGCTTTTCAGGCCCCTGCCTGAGATTCTTTGATTCTCTACCTCTTAGGCTGACCTCATCTCAGCTCAAATCAGGAGGCATGTACTCTCTTTCTCTTATCTCTGCCTTTGCTTTTGAACCCGTGCTCTGCTTGCATCACATACAGGCCCCTCTCAATCTCTTGAGCCCATCCCAAGGCATCCTTAAAATCTGTGACCTGTAATCCCAGTAGTCGATCTCAGATCCCTAATCTCAAACCTGCAAAAAATCTCTCAGTCCATCGTGTGAGATCCTTACTTGTTTCTGGGTCATATCTCATCAAGGGAGTAAATCAATTCTCATACTCGTCTACAGTCAGACTCCCCTGAACCAAATTCAGAAACTCCAATTACATCTTGTTCTGTGCTGTAGGTGGAATGTACTGGGTCCGAAATGTCGTAAGGAAAGCATCCCATGTAATATCTGATGGACTCTCTGCCAAAACTGTCTGTGTAGCTCTCCACCAAAACTTAGCAAGAACTCTCAGTATATAACTAGCTATGGTCACTTTCTCCGTGTTTGTGCACCCCAAATACTGGAATACTGTCTCGAGGTCTGATAACCATTCCTCTACCTTAATCGGATCTTTCACCCCTGTGTACTCTGAGGGATTCATTCTTAGAAAGTCTCGTAGCGTCTGTGTACCTTTATCATCTCTAGGTTGTGGGATTACAGGTTGAGGAATTAGGGTTGGCGGAGGGACCTGTGGTGGAGGAGGATGAGTAGGTGCGGGCATAGTAGTAGCACCGGTGCCAGAGGTATTTACCCCAAATTGTTGGGCGAACATAGCTTTGAGTGCATTCAACCCTTCTCCCATGCTCTGCATGCCTTGTTCGAGCCTCAACATTCAACAATTTGGGCTCTCGAGCTGAGGTGGAGATGGTGTAGTGGGCTGTGCTTGTCTTCGTGGATGACCTTGCCTACTGCTAATGGTTCAGTCATCGATTACCTATGCGTAAACCAAAGTCTTGTCATAACTTTAACAGATATTGACAGCACTAGACAACTTTTGCTTTGATACCACGTAAACTGTGATGCCCCAAAAATGTGGAAATATGGGCAAATTTTAACTTTCTTAATCCTTTATTTAAGTTGCATTCCTATCAGTGCTGATTACTTAACCATTTTATTTTATAAAAATTTTGCCAGCATAACAGTGTGTCACGACCCATTTTTCCTAAAAACCCCTATAATTTTTTCGCTTTTTCATTTCCTTACCCGTCGTGAAGAGTTTCACTACCAACAGTTGTGCTATGAGTTGATGTTAGTCTCTCTTGTCATGTTACTTACCTTAACATCTATTTTCCATATTTCATTTACATATCAAATCATTTTAACTAAATACATCCCCAATATTACATCCGTGTACAGTACTGTGCCTTTATATGTTCAGATACAAAATTATACGAATGTGTATACCTAGTCTTGATAGGAAGCAGCAGATAACCGAAATGCAAGACTACTGTCTCTCTCTTCTACTGAATGTACCCGTATGGTGGAAAATGAAAGGGTGAGCGCAACTTGCTTAGTAAGATAATAATGCAAGCAGGTAGATAACTACACTATCTACATGCTGGTAAAGGCATGACATGTAAAACATTTATATCTCGAGCATAAGGACATTAAAACCATGCCATGTATGAGTATATCATATATCGTAAAACATGAATCAACATGTAAAACATGAAAAACATCTCATGTAAAACCTCTCATTCTCGGTACAATAAAACTCTTCAAAAACAATCCCAGAGGGATTCAACACATCTTTAAAACTATTAATATCCTCATAAAAACCCATCAATTTCTCATTTAATACCACATTTCATGAAAATCGTCATAAATCGGGGCTCGACCCCTCCTTCGGGTCTACCTTGGTCTAACAAGACCAATCAAATATATATCATGTGAGACATGCAGCTTACTTTATGGAAACAATCGAGGACTATGTCCCTGTGATCCCAGGCTACACGGATCCCGGTGTGCGGGGCATCACAACTGTAACGGGAGATGGGTCACCCTACCCACCAAAATATCACATCACGTGAATACAATAGTCATGACTACATGGTACAGCGTACTCCGTGTGACATACACGGTACAGCGTACTCCATGAACCCAATATCACAGTCTGGGGATGCTTGTCATAGGTCTTATTCCACTCCAAACCATGTCGATAACCAACCCATGCCTCAATCTACACGTACGAGCATATCTTCTCACTGTGACACAGAGTCTACAGGAGGCTCCAACACGGTCATATGCTTGTCATAAAATTCCTGTGCGAGTGAAGCTCTAGCACGACTCCATGCATATTCATGATATCAGAAAAACCCCCGTGCGAGAGAAGCTCCAGCACGGTTTCATAAAAATCAATGAAATCTGCGTACGATCAGCGTTCCAGTATGACTTAAAATAATTATAAATCCAATTTAAATTTGCGTACGAGAAATGCTCTTGTACGGATGCATAAAATCAAGTAAAATCAAGTAAAATCCACGTACGAGCACAGCTCCAGTACGGTAGTCATGTAAAGTAAGTTTGTAAAACTCAATGTGAGTAGTGCTCCAGTACTCTGTATATGAGTTAAAATATAAAATCCAGTGCGAGCAGTGCTCCAGCACGATTTAAAACTCATAAAAACATGATAGGCTGCTCAATTTCACTAAAAGAAATCAAAAATCACAACTGGCACCTAATTCGTGCCCTTTCATGTAAAAAAAACATGAAATAAACAGCCAACATATCCATAATTTGCTTAAATTAAAGCAATATAATCATAGGAGTATCCAAAATCATGAAAATCATGCAATTTCATAGCCTTACTACCCTTTTTAAAAATTTCCTAACAAGGGGCAAAATCGTAACTTTCACATATACCTCGATTTTCGTAAAAATTATTATTCTATTTCTAGATACCTTATGAAATTCTACGTAATGTAAATAACCTTAAAAATACACGCAGATATCTCTAAGCGCTTACAAAATTTCCTTACCTCATTTTTATGTACAGTCTGACCTTTTCCACTGATGTCTCATCACGCAGTCCGATTTGCTCCGAATCCAATCTCCGAAAATTTGGATAAATATACAATAGAATTAATTGTATTTCATATTTTTCTGGGTTTAATTTAAATCATTGGGCCCGATTGTACCATAATGGGCCTTAATCGGCCTTAAGCCCCTTTTCCACTTATTATTTACATTATCAAGGCCTATTGGGCTCATTAGGCCCATCAGTATTTATTGAGCCTCATTCTAAATTTTTGGATAGCTCAATTAATTATTTACGACAATTTATCTCTAATTTCAGAATATAATTCATTTAATGCGGAATTTAAATCCGTAATTTATGCGGTAAATTTTAACACGCATAACGATACAAAATTGTCGTAAATAAGGGTTACTTACCCATGATTCCATGATAGTATGCAAATCGAGGTTGTCTCTAGCTCTCGTTCTACATCAATTGTCGAGCTACACAATTTAATATTTTTTTCAGGTAAACTTTCTAGTCGAATATTAATCCAATTAAATATTTCAAAATTTAAATCGGTCAATTCCGACCGCTTACCGACTTACCCGTAGCTCGATTGCATCACTGAAATTTTTCTCCAAATTTTCCTCTTTTTCCTTTCCCCTTTTTCTCTTTCTTTTCCTTCTTTTTTGGCTGAACCGATTCGGTCCGGTTCAACCCAGTTTAGACCGGTTCGATCCTGCCAGTTCAGTCCAGTTCAACCGGTTCAGGGCTTCGTCCATCGGTTCCTCGTCGGCTTCCACCGCCAGTAACTCCGCGAGATCGTCCGATGCACGGATCTGAGGTTGGTTTCGTCCGAGGTGGTTGGGAAGTGGCCGGTCCGACTCTTCTCCTTTCCGCCGGCTGCGCCTTTTCTTTTCTTCGCCATTTACGACATTGCCGACCATTTCACCGGCTGTGTCCACCATCGATCGCGTCGCCTACGCCTGGGGAACCCTCGACTATGGTCGGTTGGGGCTAGATCGACGCTGGTTGCCGCCGATTTCCTTTTTCTCACTCGGGTTCTCTAGATTTCCTTTCGCCGGCATTTCTCTCGCCATTCGTGCTACCTTCGACCTCAACCATCGTTGGCTAGGGTCGGTTGGGCTTCCTCGGTGGCCTCCAGGTCGCCGGTGGTCGACGGTGAGGGAACCGACTCCCTCGGTTTCCTGCTTCGTTTTCTTCTCGCGATTTTTGTTTTTTTAATTATTTAATTTATTTATTTATAATTTATTTTTATTATTATTTTATTCATTAAAATATATTAAAAATCCACAAATATCTAAAAAAAATTATATTTTATTCATTTAACTAATTAAATGAATTTATCGGTCTTATTTCATATTTTCGATATATTTTTCGATTATTTTCGGGATTATTTTTCGATATAAAAATTTTGGTTTATTCCAATAAATTCATATCTTGATCAATTTGACTCGAATTTAATTATTTCTTCGTTATTGATTAAGATTTCTCCATTCCATATTTTTAATGAAATTTTTTTATCGAATTTATACCAAAATTCGATCTTTTGACCGTTTTACCGTTACTCGTGTTCGGGATCAATCCAATCCAACTTCCCTTCACGAACACTCACTCATTTTGTGTTTTAAATCCTTATCTCCAGTCCAAATCCCATTCGTTTAAATTTGTGACCATTTTCAATCCTTTATAAGAAATTACAATATAATTTCGGGTCTTACATAATCTCCCCCACTTAAGAAATTTGATCCTCCAAATTAGAACCAAGTCAAATGGGTCCATAAACAACTTCGGGTATGTCTATCGCATCATACTCTTTAATTCTCATGTGAGTTTTTCGGAGTGTACTACTACCAAAGCACTTTAATTAGGGAAATTATCTTAAACCTCAACACCTTCTCCTTCCTGTTTTAATACCCGAATCAAGTTCTTCAAAATACGTTATACTTTCATTGAGCTAAGCTGTTGGAGCTCATATCCAATCACATATGTTGGGTCCAGATAGTATTTTCGAAGCATCATAAGATAGGACACATTGTGGATGCCTGCTAATTCAGGTGGTAACGCCAACCTACAGGTCTTGTCTCCCACATTGTCCAATCTCTTTCCGAATCTTGTTACGTCCTTATGCTATGTCCTAAGGGCATGTAACTTCCAACAATACTAATTCACCCTCGGTGAATTCCAATGGTTTTTGTCTCTTGTCAGCATAGCTTTTCTGTCTGCTCTGAGGTGTTCTTAATCTCTCAAAATCAACTGAACATCCTTAGAGGTTTGTCTTACCAATTCGGGAACAATTTTATATCTGTCACCCACTTCTTCTTATCCAAATCGGGAACAACCCCTATGGCCATACTATGCCTCATCTGAAGTCTTCCCGATACTCAAGTGACAACTGTCATTATTGACGAATTCAATTAGTAACAACTGATCATCCCAGGAGCTTATTAAATTAATGGCACACGCTCTCATCATATCCTCCAAAACCTGTACAGTCCTCTCTATCTGACCATCTGTCTGAGGACGAAAAGCTGTGCTAACACTCAATCGGGTTCCCATAGCTTCCTAAAAACGTTCCCAGAAGTGGGAAGTGAAGCGGGAATCCCTATCTGATACAATGCTCACTGGAACGCTACATAATGTTCCACAATCTTCCTTACATATAACTCCGCCTATGCACTTAGAGTATCTAGGGATTTCCATAGCTAGAAGGTGGGTAGACTTAATCAAAATCCATCGACTATCACCTAGATAGCCTCGTGATTTATCCGGGCCCTCTGTAACCCATCACGAAATTCATGGTAACTTGCTCCCACTTCCATGTCAGAATGGTAGAGGCTGCAATAATCCTGCAAACTTCTAGTGCTCTATCTTAATCTGCTGACATATGAGACACTTCGCCACAACTCTTCAATATCTCTCTCATATCTGACCACCAATACCCTTTTTCAAAAATTTTGATATATTTTATTGCTCAGCGAATGCACTGCATATCCCAAATAGTGAGCTTTTATCATTAACAATCTCAACAGCTGTGGTCCTTGGGAGCCATTATTCTACCTCCAAACCTCAGTAAGTCATCATCACTCACTGTGAACTTTGTCACTGTACCCATCTGAATCTGACTCACACTATCGACACCATGCCGATCATCACGCTAAGCCTGGCAAATCCGATCACACAAATCTGATTCTAACCTCAGGCTAGCTGTCACACAATCACGGTCATCATTAGAGGGGATCACATCACTACTGAGGTTTACAACTGCTCTAGCAGCTCACGCTTCCTGACCATCATATGTAATACCATCCCGAGGCTCTTTCTGCTCAAGGCATTAGCCATCACATTAGCCTTTCTTGGGTGGTACAATTTTCACAATCATAATCCCTCAGAAGCTCTAACCCTCTTTGTTCTCATATCTGACTCTTTCTATGAAAACAAATACTCAGGGCTTTTATGATCAGTGCATACCTGAAATTTCTCACCGTGTACATAGTAGTGTCATATATTCAGTACAACCACTATCGCTATCAACTTTAAATCATGGGTCGGATAATTTCTTTCATGATCCTTGAACTGTCTGGATCTATACGTGACTATCATCTCATTTTGCTTCAACACATAACCAAATCTTGGTTTCAAGACATCCATATACCCTGAGAAACCTCTTAATCTGTTCGGTATGGTGAGAATAAATGCGGTGGTCAGTTCATACTTCAGTACACTAGAACTCCTATCACGTTTATCATCTCATTCAAATATCACTTTTTCTTAGTTACACGTGTCAACAAAGTAGTCTCTTTCGAGAACTCTCAACAAACCATCTATAAAAATAATTTCCAATTGTTGCTTAAAATTTTTCCTGGACTTTAAATACACCCATATCCTTGACCTATGTACGCATAAACGTATAATGTTATTTCGAAATCGCTTCCATTCACGATACTCAACCGCGTCATTTTCTTTTTCTTATATTAACAGCTTTTATAAAATTTTAATTTTTAAACCTTCATGATTAATCGAATTCTATATTTCTTTATCGTACAAGTAAAGGTATCCTAATTTTAAACGTATATATTATGACTGTCGATTTCAATTTATAGGTTATATGTACTTCTAGATGCTGTCAAGTCTTCAGGCGGGGAGGTATTTTGAAATACCTTTATTAACCCTCAGACTTGACCACATAGACTAGTTATGGATATATCCACCCCTTATCCTTAGTCGCAATTCATATGTACTACATATGGCGTAATCCAAATTATTTCACATATCAGAGATATTCGTACCTTGCATACGCCTCTTATTCTAATAGATCTTGTATTCAGGATCTATCACATCTCAAAGCTTATCTCCTTTCATATATCACTTATAACAAACTCTGTCATTCTCTATTCTCTTCTGTCTCTATTTCGGCCCTTACTACCTTTTCCAATCTCAGAGGCACGCAACACATGATTTTATTCACGCAACTGTATTCTGCGCACTGCCTCGACATAGGTAGTGATATTTAACGGGGCCAATCGGACTCTAATTGACAATTTGAGCCCTTCCATGAACTTTTGGGCTTTCCGACTCTCACTGTCTATAGTGTCGGGGTAATACCTGCCCAGGGATATAAATTGAGTTTCATACTCATCAATAGATTTGGTTTCCCTGAACTAATCGCATAAATTCATCTGTAACTTCCTCTGAGTAGTATTAGGGATATACTTTACCTGGAATGCATTCAGAATTATCTCCCATATCAGTCCTGGATGTCTAACTCTTAAAATGGGTCGAGCAGATTTCTACCAATGCTTTACCTCGCCCTCCAATATAAACGTTTTTAAAAGTTCATTTCTCAGTCGACATACATCGAAAGAATCCATACAACTTCGCTATCTCATTCACCCAGTCCTTAGTAACTATTGGTTTCTTTACTTCGCTAAATACCGGAGGGGTGCGAGAATCTCTATAGTCTAAGGCATCTGTTTAGGCTTTACCCTGCCTATCCTAAACTACCTGCATAGATTGAGTAAACAACTCCAAAATATTTTCTACACTCCACTCCATCCTCTCGGAGTGTGTCTCAATACTGTCTGCTCTCCTTATAGGACCCTGTGGAGTATACTCAACATCAGCTTCCACCTCACTCTCGAGTCTCCTATGACAACTCATTCGACTCTCAAACCTATCTCTACGGCCTCGAGCATGTGTACTCGCCCCTCTATCATAGCGGCTATCAGTTATAAAAACTATATTCTTGCATTCAAAACTAAATTCTTAGCTGCACTTTCACCTTGATATACACAATTGTATCTAAACAATGCAAAGTACATGGGAATGTAAATTTACTTAACCACTAACACCGACTCATATCAGGCCAACATAGCTCTGATACCACCTCTGTCACGACCCATTTTTCCTAAAAACCCTTACAAATTTTTCACTTTTTCATTTCCTTACCCGTCGTGAACAGTTTCACTACTAACAGTTGGGCTATGAGTCGATGTTAGTCCCTCTTGTCATGTTACTTACCTTAATATCTATTTTCCATATTTCATTTACATATCAATTCATTTTAACTAAATACATCCTCAATATTACATCCGTGTACTACTGTGCCTCTATATGTTCAGATACAAAATTATACAAATGTGTATACCTCGTCTTGATAGGAAGCAGCGGATAACCGAAATACAAGACTATTGTCGCTCTCTTCTACTGAATGTACCCTATAGGGTGAAAAATGAAATGGTAAGTGCAACTTACTCAGTAAGACAATAATGCAAGAAGGTAGATAACTACACTATCTACATGCTGGTAAAGGTATGACATGTAAAACATTTATATCTCGAGCATGAGGAAATTAAAACCATGTCATGTATGAGTATAATATATCGTAAAACATGAATCGGCATGTAAAACATGAAAAAAATCTCATGTAAAACCTCTCATGCTCGGTACAGTAAAACTCTTCGAAAACAATCCCAGAGGGATTCAACACATCTTTAAAATCATTAATATCCTCATAAAAACCCATCAATTTCTCATTTAATACCACATTTCATGAAAATCGTCACAAATTGGGGCTCGACCCCTCCTTCAGGTCTACCCTAGTCTATCAAGACCAATCAAATATATATCATGTGAGACATGCATGTTACTATATGGAAACAATCGAGGACTATGTCCCTGTGATCCCAGGCTACACGGATCCTGGTGTGTGGGGCATCACAACTGTAAGTGGAGGTAGGTCACCCTACCCGCCAGAATATCACATCACGTGAATACAATAGTCATGATTACATGGTACAGTGTACTCCGTGTGACATACACAGTACAACGTACTCCATGAACCCAATATCATAGTCTGGGGATGCCTGCCATAGGTCTTATCCCACTCCAAACCATGTCGATAACTAACCCATGTCTCAATCTACATGTGCGAGCATATCTTCTTACTGTGACACACAGTCTACAGGAGGCTCCAACACGGTCATATGCATGTCATAAAATTCATGTGCGAGCGAAGTTCTAGCACGGCTTCATGCATATTCATGATATTAGAAAAACCCTCGTGCGAGAGAAGCTCCAGCACGGTTTCATAAAAATCAATGAAATTTACGTACGAGCAGCACTCTAGTACGACTTAAAATAATTATAAATCCAATTTAAATTCACGTACGAGAAATGCTCTAGTACGAATGCATAAAACCAAGTAAAATCCATGTACAAGCACAGCTCCAGTACAGTAGTCATGTAAAGTAAGTTTGTAAAACTCAGTGCGAGTAGTGCTCCAGTACTTTATATATGAGTTAAAATATAAAATCCAGTGCGAGCAGTGCTCTAGCACTATTTAAAACTCATAAAAACATGATAGGCTGCTCAATTTCACTAAAACAAATCAAAAATCACAACTGGCACCTAATTCGTGCCCTTTCATGTAAAAAAACATCAAATAAACAGTCAGCGTATCCATAATTTGCTTAAATTAAAGCAATATAATCATAGGAATATCCAAAATCATGAAAATCATGCAATTTCATAGCTTTACTACCCTTTTTAAAATTTTCCTAACTAGGGGCAAAATTGTAATTTTCACATATGCCTCGATTTTTGTAAAAATTATTATTCTATTTCTAAATACCTTATGAAATTCTATGTATTGTAAATAACTTCAAAAATACGCGCATATATCTCTAAACGCTTACAAAATTCCCTTACCTCATTTTTCTGTATAATCTGACCTTTTCCACTGATGTCTCGTCACGCAGTCCGATTTGCTCTGAATCCAATCTTCGAAACTGCGGATAAATATACATCAGGTCAAATACAATACAATTAATTGTATTTCATATTTTTTTGGGCTTAATTTAAATCATTGGGCCCGTTTACCTATATTGGGCCCGATTGTACCATAATGGGCCTTAATCGGCCTTAAGCCCGTTTTCCACTTACTATTTACATTATCGAGGCCTATTGGGCTCATTGGGCCCATCAGTATTTATTGAGCCTCATTTTAAATTTTCGGATAGCTCATTAATTATTTACAACAATTTATCTTTAATTCCAGAATATAATTCATTTAATACAGAATTTAAATTCGTAATTTATGCAGTAAATTTTAACACGCATAACGATGCAAAATTATCGTAAATAAGGGTTACTTACCCGTGATTCCATGATAGTATGCAAATCGAGGCTGTCTCGAGCTCTTGTTCTACGTCAATTGTCGAGCTACACAATTTTATATTTTTCGGGTAAACTTTCCAGTCGAATATTAATCTAATTAAATATTTCAAAATTTAAATCGGTCAGTTTCGACCGCTTACCGACTTCCCCGTAGCTCGATTGCATCACTGAGATTTTCCCCCAATTTTTCCTCTTTTCTTTTTCCCTTTTTTCTCTTTATTTTCCTTCTTTTCTGGCTGAACCGGTTCGGTCCGGTTCAACTCAGTTCAGACAGGTTTGATCCATCCGGTTCAGTCCAGTTTGGCCGGTTCAGGGCTTAGTCAATTGGTTCTCCGTCAGCTTTCGCAGCCAGCAGCTCCGAGAGATCGTCTGATGCACGGATCTGGGGTCGATTTTGTCCGAGGTGGTCGGGAAGTGGCTGGTCCGGCTCTTCTCCTTTCCGCCGGCAGTGCCTTTTCTTTTCTTCGCCGTTTACGGCGTTGCCGATCGTTTCGCCGGCTATGTCCACCACCGATTGCCTCGCCTGCGCTTGGGGAACCCTCGGCTATGGTCGATTGGGGCTAGATCAACGCCGGTTGCGACCGATTTCCTTTTTCTCCCTCGGGTTCTCTCGGTTTCCTTTCGTCGACGTTTCTCTCACCTTTCGTGCTACCTTCGGCCTCAACCATCATCGGCTAGGGTCGGCTGGGCTTCCTCGGTGGCCTCCAGGTCGCTGGTGGTCGGCGGTGAGGGAACCAACTCCCTCGGTTTCCTGCTTCGTTTTCTTCTCGCGATTTTCGTTTTTTAATTATTTAATTAATTAATTTATTTATAATTTATTTTTATTATTATTTTATTCATTAAAATATATTAAAAATCCACAAATATCTTTAAAAAAATATATTTCATTCATTTAACCAATTAAATGAATTTATCGATCTTATTTCATATTTTCGGTATATTTTTTGATTATTTTCAGGATTATTTTTCAATGTAAAAATTTCGGTTTATTACAATAAATTCATATCTTGATCAATTTGACTCGAAATTTAATTATTTCTTCGTTATTGATTAAGATTTCTTCATTCTATATTTTTAATGAAATTTTCTTATCAAATTTATACCGAAATTTGGTATTTTGACCGTTTTACCCTTACTCATATTCAGGATCAATCCAATCCAACTTCCCTTCACGAACACTCACTCATTTCGTGTTTTAAATCCTTATCTCCAGTTCGAATCCCATTCGTTTAAATTTGTGACCATTTTCAATCCTTTATAAGAAATTATGATATAATTTCGGGTCTTACATAGCGTATTTCTATCCTTACCTTCTTGCAAGGTTCAAATCACAGTTTGTACTCGCAACCGGTTGATTTTAGTTTCTTTTTATGCTCAGCAGTAAATTCATTCTCATTACATCACCTTAATATTTCTAAAATATATTTTATTATGCAAATTGTACATTTACAGCTTCATTTACATTCATTCTTACCTAATTTACATCCCAAAATATCATTTATAACAACTGTCTAGGCTTTACAGGATGTCTGACAAATAAAGTAAAAGTATACCTTACTTGTACTAGAGATAGCCTGGGGAGAGTCGAGTCCACCCGTCCACGACTACTATACGACAAGTTTAGGAAATTAATCATTGAAGATAGTTTGTAAGAGTAAAGGAAAGAGGTGAGCTCTTCAAGCTCAGTAAGATATGCGTTTTAAGTAGTCTTAGCTAAAACATGTAAAAGCAAATTACTGTAATTCAAGCTTAATAAAATAATATATACATGTGTATAAGTCGAAACATGTTTAGTTTCAAAAATCAGGTCAAAACATATTTGACATCATAACTAGTAACATGTAACTTATAATTCACGTTGCTTAACAATTTTCTTTAAAAGTCATACTAAATAATTTCATACAGACTAGCTTGTACTAAGTCTCTAGTATGTCCCATAAAAATTTGGGCCCCACTTGTCTAAGAAAATTTTCCCGTTTGATCTCATTTTGCCCGATTTAGTCATTACCTATCGAAATTGTTTAAGGTTTTCGGTTTACTTTAAAAATTAATTTGATCATCGAAACCTCAAGAATTCCACTCAATTTTAATTCCCCAAGTCAAATACACCCTATGTTAATTTCCCATGTGTAAGGCCCGTATTTTCAGATGTAAACCTTATGAATTCATAAGTATGGTGATGTACTTGTAATGTGTAGCATAAGTGATGTAAAGTCCATAAATTCATTGTACACCCTTGTAATATGAGTTGGGAATGTACACACAAGTTTCATTATGTATGAATATGAAGAGATGAACTTTTTTATGTGATGAATGTGAGTGAAACGAAAAATGAGTAGTGCAGCAAATGGAAGAAAGTTGCATGAGTTGCATAAACCTTTATACTTCCATTTAGTTTTGTATTGTATACCTTTGGTTATACAATGAATGCACATAAGTTTTAATGTGTATAAAGTATGAATGGATGTCAGTTTCAAGTTTTGAAGGTGGTTGGATAAGAAAATGAGTACGACAACAAAATGTAGGAAGTGTTGTGTGAGTTACTGTAGAAAACTGTAGAAAAATCTAAAAAATATGAATGCCATATCGATCTCATAGGATGAGAGATCGATCTGAAAAGCAAGAAATGCTCTTATTCGAGCAATGGAGTATGACAGATCGATCTCCAAAGGGGCCAGACCGATCTGCTAAACATTCTATAAAGAAGAGATCGATCTTTAATGCAAGCAGATCGATTTTCTTAGCTCTTGGGTTAAAGCAGATCGATCTCCTCCCAAGCCAGATCGATCTCCTTAAGCTACTGTCTAAAAACAAATCGATCTCAAACCTCGACAGATCGATTTCATACATTCAAATTGGCGTGAATATGAGGGATTTAAGAGGACCAAATCGATCTCATACCTCGATAGATCGATCTCATCAAGCTAATTCTATAAATAGGACCAGTGAAATCTATAAATTTCGAGAAAACAATCTCACTCTTCCATTTAAACCTAAAACCTAACTTTCTCACTCCAAATCCACCCATTTCCAGTAAGATTTGAGGAAAGACCATTAGATACAAAGTTGTTCTTATCAAAGAGAAGAACAGCATACTTTGGAATCAAAGCCTCATTTGTTGTATTGAAGGAGCAATGGACATTTTCATTTGGAGCAAGAAGAGAAACTAGATTGGTAAGTTTCTAATACTTCAGCCCAAGTACATTTGTCTATTTATTGGTTGTGGAGTTGATTTGTATGTGTATTGATGGTTAAAACCTACCTAGGATGCAATGGAACAAGTGAAAACCTAGAATAAGTCTAGTGTGAGAAAATATGGGCTGAATGAGTTGATGATTTATAGGTATGCTAAAGTGTTTATGAGATAATGCGAATGATTTGAGATGGGTAAATGAAGTTACATTGTGAGGATAGTCAATTTATGGAAATGAGTATATAAGATGTTGATAAAATGCCATAGTGAAGAAATTGATGAAATATGAACACTATGAGCTTAATATCGATTTAATATCGATATAGTATGAATTAATAGGCCTAACAGAATCAATAGACTCGAGATATGAGTAGAATAATAAAACAAGACCTTATAAGTGTTAATAGAGGCTATAGGTTGAATTGACTATAGTAAACACAAGAGTTGTGTTATATGGACTAAATTGATGTGATAAACGATTGTGTGCAACTCCGAAGAGTTTGTTGGAGACGAATTGGACTGCACAAGTAAGCAGCTCTAAGGAAACGGAATCACGCAACGCGATTCCAAGTAAGAGAATTCTGTGGGTATATAGAGATAGCTGCTCGTACTTTGACCTCGTGGGTGAACATAGGGCGTTTATGAAATGCATGATTGTTTACAAAAATGGTTATTGGTATGTGTGAATTGCTACGAGTATGTATATGATTTGGTTTTGAAGTGGATTTGATAAAAAAGGATAGTAAGGCTAATAATTGCATAAATCGCATGTTTTGATGTTTTTACAAAACACATTGCTTTGTTTTAAGCAAATCTACGAGTAGGCTGGCTAATGTTTGAATGATGTTGTGAAATAGCACATGTGAGGTGCTAAACATGTTTTGAGATTGTTTTGAATGTATATGAGCCACCTATCATGTTTGTGTGAATTAAATCGTACTGGAGCCTTGCTCGCACGAGATTTTGGTATTTTCACTTGTACGAAATGTGCTGGAGCTTAGCTCGCACTTTGATTTGAAATTGTGATGATGTTTTATAAACCGTACTGGAGCTTTTGCTCGTATATGGATTTCGAGTGGTTTTCTTATGCATATAACCATACTGGAGCTATACTCGTACGTGGTTTCTTCATGTTTTTATGCATAAATGTCGTACTAGCGTTGCTCATATGAGGAGGTTTAGCTATGATGCATGTATCATGCTAGAGCTTAGCTAGCATAGGTTTTCACACTGTTGTAAGTATGATGCTGTGGTGAGGGTAATAAGATTAGTTCAGGGAACCCAAAAAGGGCGAGTAAGGCCATAAGGGGTTAAGACCTAACATCAAAAGAAAATACTCCCACGTGCATTTGAGACTGAGTAGGTTACACGTGGTATGGGGTAGATAAGATATACAGCTGGCACCCCCAACCATGATATGGGTTCGCGGAGTACGTTGTACCGTGTATATCACATGGAGTACGCTGTACCGCATGGTTGAGTTACTGATGAGAAAGTATGGCGGAGAACTAACCCACCTTCGTTCCAGCATGATACCCCGCACACCGGGATCCGTGTGGTCTGGGATGATTTATGACATAGTTGGCCAACATAGTCTTTGAGATATAGTGACCTGTCTCATTTAATATTACATATTGCCACATGGTTTTGACACATGAGTATGATTGTGATTGTCCATGGTAGACCCGAGGGAGGGGTCGAGCCTTATGGGATTTGTGATTTAATGAAATGATAATGTGATTTATGATGAGATGTGATGGAATTTTAAAAGAGATTTGTGATGAGATGTGATGTGATTTGAAAAGGATGTTTCTTAAATGAATTTCCCTTTTTGTGATGAGATTTAATGAGAATGAGCATGAGTTGGTTTTACATGTTGATATTTCCATGTTTTATGCCTATTTAAATGATTTTCAATACATGATATATGTATATACATGTGGCATCGTTTTATTTCCTCATGCTCCGATTATAAACGATTTATCCATAACACTATCAACATGTAGATAGAGTAGTTATCTACCATACTTGCATTATTGCCTTACTGAGCGTGTGGTTGCTCATCCCTCTCTAGTTTCCCCTCTCTATAGAGCGTAAATAGAAGCCCAGTGAGGACTGAGGAGTTGCATTTGGGACGTCCGCTGCTTCCATCGCCAAGAGGTATACACACAGGAATTCTTTTTGTATCTAAACATGTAAAGGCATAATAGTCATTTTGTATTGTAATGTGGGGGATGTAAAAGTTTAAAACGTGTCATGTATAACTTAACTTCCAAATGAATGACACTTCTTTTGATTGATTTGAGAATGAATGATGTGTGATGATTATTATTGACTCACAGCCTAATTGTGTAGTGGTGAGTTTTTTCACGACTAGCTAAGGAAAGGAAAACGCAAAAAATTTATAGTGATTTTTAGTAAAAAGGATAAAATGGGTTGTGATAGAGATTGGTATCAAAACTGACTTAGCCTGATGTGAATCGGTCATAAAACGTAGGAAAATTACATCCTCATATTACTGTGCTTTTGTTTAGATATAACTGTGTATACTGTGATGGATTGAGTCTAATAAATGATTATGGATACAGGAAGTTAGGCATTATGCCGGTTATGCGTCGAGGTAGAGAGGCGGGAGCAAGTGCTAGACGCCGTAGAGGTGGGCCTAAGAGCCGTGCTGAGCCACAAACTGACCAGGCTCCTCAGAACCCTATTGAGAGACCAGGGGATATTGAGGCACGCTTCGCTTGGATAGAGCCGAGTATTGAGGGCCTAGTTGAGATAGTCACACAGGCATTGAGTGCCAACGATAGACAAGGTCCCGCAGTGTAGCCTACTACTACTGGACAGGCAGTTGCAGAGGCGGGGAGACCTCAGGCTACTGAGATGGTGACACCTTGTACAGGATACGGTTTCACCTATCGCACCATCGCAGAGCGATAGTGATCTGGGGTATGATTGCGACTTGAGCAGATTGAGATAGTTCCAGGAGTTTAAACCTCCAGTGGTTAGAGGGGTAAATGACCTGATGATTACTGAGGATTGGGTCTACGAGATGGAGAAGCTGTATAGATTTTTCAGATGTACAACAGTTGAGAAAGTGGCCTTCACAGTATTTATGTTAAAAGGCGAGGCAGAATACTGGTGGAGATCCACAGAGTCTATTTTGAGGGCTCGACACTCCGAGATCACCTGGGAGATATTTTTGGAGGCCTTCAGGAGGTAGTACATCCCAACCACCGCTAAGAGAAAATTACGGATGAAATTTATGAATTTGGTTCAGGGGAATCATACTGTGGATGAATATGAGTCGAGATTTATATCTTTGAGGAGATACGATCGAATACGATGGGTAGTGAGACTCGAAAAGTCCAAAAGTTCGTTGATGGATTGAGATTTGCCATCCGGACTAAGTTAGCTCCCTTTGACATACTTACTTATGATGAGGCTGTATATAGAGCTCAGTTATACGAGCAAGACTTTGAGAAGAATGCCTCCGAACTTGGAAAGATTAGTGTCAGAAGAGACAGAGATCGGAAGAGATCCGGGATGGATAGAGTGGCCAGGAGAGGAGGCCAGAGATTTTTCGAGAAGTGGCCTAAGATTGAGGAGGTGCGAGAGAGAGCTGCTAGACCCCCTGTGTACCCGACTTTGACTGCACCGAGGGGTATGGTTATTGGAGGACCACGACCTACTACTAATCAGTGTAGGAGATGTGGTAGATACCATGGGACTAGACTATGTCAGATGCCCCCTGTTTCATGTTATAGGTGTGGGAAGCCCGAACACATTTCGATGTACTGTTCTGAGATGGTTGAGACTACCCCACAGAAGGGTAAGGAGCCAGAGAAAGCTCCAGTTGAGACAGTTACCACGAGTAGGAGGGCCACAACTAAAGAAAAAGGGAAACAGGCAGTGGGTGTGTGAGAAGAGGAAGAGTACATGCACTGGATCAGGACACCGCAGATGCTTCGACGGATGTGATTAAAGGTACCATCCTAATATTTGATTTAAAAGCATTGGTATTGTTTGATCCTGGTGCCACACATTCCTTCATATCGCCTTCCTTTACACATAAATTGTTGAAGCATGTGAAACCTACATTGTTGGATAGAATGTCGATGATTTTCACACCCATGAACGATAGTCAATTAACTGAGCATGTATGTAGGGATTGTAAATTGAAGATAGAGGGAAAGGAAATGACAGTCGATTTAATTTTATTGAATATGAATGATTTTGATATAATATTGGGAATGAATTGGTTGGCTGCCAATTATGTTGTTATGGACTGTCATACTAAAACCTTGATGTTTCCAAAGATAGAAAATCATGTTGTAAGATTTGTGAAATGAAATGAAAGAACATAATCATGATAAATGAAAAGAGTATGATTTTATTTAATCTGCTTGAGTGATGAATTTAATTGTTTACGTTGAATATTGATGTGATGATTTGTGACACTAAGGGGCCGTTTAGTTTGGGGAAAAAAATTCCCTTGGGAAAATAATATTACCGGGAATCATTTTACATAATAAATTCCAGGGAATATTGAATTTCTGCGTTTGGTTATATTGGGGGAATATTGGATTACTACGTTTGGTTCAAGGGAATTTAAGATTACTAAATTGTGTATTTTACTATATTACCCTTCTGTATTAAATTAAATAAATAATTAATTTAAGATGAATAACACTTTGATAAAAACTATATTTAACATATTTATTTGTATATTTATTTATTACTATTTAAATTTATTCATTTAACAAATGTCGATTAATTTATTTAACACAAGTTAATCAATTTATCTAATATGTAAATTATTTTGATTTATTTAAGTAGTTAAGTTATGTAAATTGTAAAATGTCAATTTTAAACTATTAATATACAACAATACCCCACCATTCAAAACATCCTTGTACTCAAGGATGAATATGTTTTATAGCGTTCCCATTCATAGTCAAAAAGTTCATACTAAAAAATGTGACAGAAATGTTCAAGGCAGTAAGAACTTCCATGCTTGCAGGCCTTATACCAGTTAACATCTTGGTAGTTGCCAACACCCACCACAACAAAATGATTTTCATAATCTATGAGTCTTAACATCCACAAAACATAAACTCCTATCATCACAGTTAATTTCAAGACATATGAAATACAACAAAATGATTTTCATAATTCATGAGTCTTAACATCCACAATAACTATTGCCAAAATAACATTCATCAGCAACATCCATAATAATATTCATCAACATCCATAAAAATATCCTTCATCATTAATCATTCATAATACTAGAAAGAAAACGAAAAGTCTCCTATCAACTAAGTAGCATACCATTGTCTTAACATATAGTTAGAAACTACATTTCTCCACTTGGTGGGAAGTCGAAGGATGCGCGGTAGGAGTGACATTCATGCAATTGCTTAATCACATAATCCCTTCTATATTCTTTAGGCATAGCAAAGAAGAAATCTACCTTGTGACTGTCTTTGGTTATGTATTCTCCAGCATTTAACACTTCATTAAAAATTGTCATTCTCCTATCACTTCCATCGGCCTCTTTCTTAAAGAATGAGGCTATACCTTTTATTTCTTGAGTAGCCTCCTGAAATGCACTCCGAAAGTGGCTAATTTCCTCGACCAACTCACTTAAACCATCAGAACTCCTTGCTCTCTTTTTGCTGGACTCGAATCTTGTGTTTGTCAGCACATTTATACGACATGTTGAAGCATCAGCTTCATCTCTACCAACCTCTGTTTCATCTTGAAACCCATCATTGTCCATTTCCTGAGCATGTCCTCATCATTATCATCATCATCGTTTTCAACTACATTCGCAGCTATTTCAGCTCTTTGGCCGGTAGCTGTAAGACCCCGATATGTATAAGGGTAATGTGTGTAATTGGATCAAATAATACGAATGGACTTGTAATGTAAAGTATGATTGATGTAAGTCCATGGATTCAATGAATGTATGTGTAATATGAATTGTAACGTACATACAAGTTTCATTGAGTATGAATATGAAGAAATGAGTTCTGGCAAGTGATGGATGTGATCGAAACTCAAGATGAGTAGTGTGGTAAAATGGAATGGAGTTATGCTTCCATTTGGTTTCATGTAGCATACCTTTGGACATACAATGAATGCACACAAGTTTCAATGTGCATAAGGTATGAATGGATGCCATTTTCAAGTTATAAGGGTGGATGGATGAGAAAATGGCCATGGCAATAGATTAAGGATGTGTTGGTATGAGTTGCAGCAAGGAAACTGCAGGAAATCTGGAAAACATGAGGGCCAGATCGATCTCATAGGATGAGAGATCGATCTGGAAGAGCCAGAATGCTCTTATTTGGGCAAAAGAATAGAGCAGATCGATCTACAATGGAGCCAGATCGATCTCCCAAGCATTCTGTAGTGAAAAGATCGATCCCCAAGTACCCAGATCGATCTCCTTAGCTCTCTGTTTGGGACCAGATCGATCTCATGCTTCGACAGATCGATCTCATGCTTCAACAGATCGATCTGATGCTTCGACAGATCGATCTTAGGCTTAAAAATGCCGTGAAAAAGAGGGATTTTAAGGGACCAGATCGATCTCCTCTTGGACCAGATCGATCTCCCTAAGCTATTTCTATATAAGGAGGGCTAAAAAATCTGGAAATCTCAGAAAAACATATTAATCTCCCATTTTCAACCCAAAAACCTAACTTTTCCTCTCTAAAATCAGCCATTTTCAGTGAGATTTGGAGAGAGATCATTAGAGGCAAAGTTGTTCCTATCAAAGAGAAGAACAACATAGTGAGAGGGCATTTTCCCATTTTTGGAATTGAAGGAGTTAAGGGCATTACCATTTGGAGCAAGAAGAAAAATCATATTGGTAAGATTCTGACACTCCAATCCAAATGCATTAGCTATTTAATTGATTTTGGAGTTGTTTGGTATGAGTATTGATGGATAAATTACCTAGGAATGTAGTGGAATTGGTGTGACCTAGAAATCAAAAATGGGTATAATATGAGAATATGTGGGATTGAATGAGCTTATGATTTATGGCATGCTAAAGTTGTTATTGGGGTAATGTTTACGATTTTAGATGGTTAGATGGAATTACATAGTGAGTTGGAGGAATTGTGAAAATGGGTAAGTATATGCTTGATAAATGCCATAGTGAGGGAATTCATGAAATATGAACACTATGAGCCTTATGTCGATTTGATATCGATTTTGAATAAGATAATAGGCCTAAGAAGATCCATAGACTCGAGCTATGGGTAAAGTAATGAAACGAGGCCAAATAAGCTTTAATAGAGGCTATAGATTAAATTGGATATAGCAAGCATAAGGGTTGCAATATATGGATCAAATATAATGCGGGATACGATTTTGTGCAGTCCCGAAGAGTTCGTTGAAGACGAATCGAACCGTACGAGTAAGCAGCTTAAGGAAGTGGAATCACGCATCGCGATTCCAGGTAAGGGAATTTTGTGAGTATATAGAGGTAGCTGCTCGTACTTTGAACTTGTGGGTGAATATTGGGTGTTTTATGAAATGCATGGTTGCTCAAGTAAATGATTGATGGTATTCGTGAATGATGATGAGTATATGCGTGGTTTTGGATTTGAAGTGGATTTTATGAAATGGGATAGTAAGGCTAATAATTGCATAAATCTAATGTTCTGATGCTTTTCAAAACAAAATTGCTTGGTTTTAAGCAAGCTTGTAGATGGGTCGGCTAGTATTGTATTGTTGTTGTGGAAAAGCAATTGTGAGTGCTAAACCCGATTGCCGGGATTGTTTGATTGTGTATGAGCCGCCTATCGTATCTGTATGTCATAAATCGCGCTAGAGCCTCGCTCGCGCTGGATTTCTATGTTTTCATTTGTATGAAATGTGCTGGAGCCTAGCTCGCACCTTGATTTGGAAACTATGATGATATTTATAAACCGTACTGGAGCTTCTGCTCGTACGTGGATTTTGAGTGGTTGTCTTATGAGTATAACCGTACTAGAGCTATGCTCGTACGCGTCTCTTTATGAGAAGATGCATGAGTCGTGCTAGAGCTTTGCTCGCACAAGTTTGCACATTGGGATACGAATAAGGTTGTGAAAGTTGGTAAGATCCTTAAGCCTTACATCCTTAAGCCAACATCCTTAAGCCCAAAGAGGCGGGGAGGCTCTGTTAGGCGGGGAGGCTCTGTTCGGTGGGGAGGCTCTCTTACGGTGGGATCCTTAAGCCAACATCCTTAAGCCCAAAGAGGCGGGGAGGCTCTGTTAGGCAGGGAGGCTCTCCTACATGGGTACAGTAAGATCCTTAAGCCCTACATCCTTAAGCCAACATCCTTAAGCCCAAAGAGGCGGGGAGGCTCTGTTCGGTGGGGAGGCTCTCTTACGGAAGGATCCTTAAGCCCTACATCCTTAAGCTAACATCCTTAAGCCCGAGGAGGCAGGGAGGCTCTGTTAAGCGGGGAGGCTCTGTTCGGCAGGGAGGCTCTCCTTCACGGAATATGGAAAACTCTTGGTATGGGGTAGATAAGACCTAGGAATGGCACCCCCAATCACGATATGAGTTGCGGAGTACGCTGTACCGTGTATATCACATGGAGTACGATGTACCGCATGATGGTTATGTGATGAGAAAGTCTGGCGAGGGATAATCCATCTTCGTGCCAGCATGATACCCCGCACACCTGGATGCGTGTGGTCTGGGATGATTTATGATGTAATGGTTCACGTAGGCACTTTTGACATAGTGACCTAGATTTATACACATGCGTGAATTGCGGAATGAAAATGTGGTTGTGATTGTGAGTTGATTTGGTGGTGTTTATGGTGTTGGTTTAAAAAGGAGGTTTCTTAATGAATTGCCCTTTTATGAATTTAAATGAGATTGAGCATGAGATGATTTATACATGATGTTTTTACCATGTTCTATATGTCTATGTACATGATTTTAATACACGACATATATGTATACTCATATGGCATAGTTTTATTCGTCATGCTCCTACTATAAATGATTTATGCATAACACTATCAGCATGTAGATAGAGTAGTTATCTACCATGCTTGCATTATTGCCTTACTGAGCGTGTGGTTGCTCATCCCACTCTATTTTCCCCCTACAGAGCGTGCATAGTAGCCCAGTAAGGACTAAGGCGTGGTATTTTGGACTCCGCTGCATCTCCATCGCAAAGAGGTATATACACAGTGATTCTTTTTGTATCTAAACAATGTAAAAGCACAGTATTCTTTTGAGTTGTAATTATGGGGGATGTAGATGTCAGTAAAACATGTATTCGTATAAGTACACGATTAAATGCACATGTATGACATCGTTTTAATTAATTGAGAATGAATGAGATGTGGTGTTTATTATTGGCTCACAGCCCAACAGTGTGTGGTGAGTTTAGTTCACGACCGGGTAAGGTAACAGTAAAACGCGAAAAATTTTCAGTGATTTTCGGTTAAAGAGAATGGAATTGGGTCGTGACAGTAGCTCTGTCTTTTCCAAATATGATAGCAAAGTCATCAAAATGAGGAAATAGTTTGTTTCTCAAGCCTTTTGCATGCGGGTGAGTCTAACAACAAATGCAACAATTGTTAGTAAATGCAAAACATATAAAGAAATAATGAATTCAAAAGAAATTGTATAATACTTACCTTAACCCATCCATCAAAAACATCATTTGGTGCAGTCAAACATTTGTCAGTATCATTCCATCCAAATCCACTACCTATGCTAATCATCTCACATATAGCATTGTACTGTATCTTAAGTATCTTGACTCTTGATTCAATATGTAGATTGACCCTTATATTAGATGTCGGAAGTCTTGTCTCCAACTGGCTTAAATAGCCTACTCTAAAAGTCCCATTTTCTCCCTTCCACTTGGGATTCTCTACCAATATATGTAGGTATTTAACTAGTTCATCATCTTCTTTCTTAGTCCAATGGTGGTGGGAAGGAGAAGTTTTTTTAGCTATTTGCTTCTTTTTTTCTTTTCTCACATCCAAATTCATCGATGACATGTTTAATTCCTAATAATATAAGCAATCAGAGATCAAAACTGCATTCCAAATAAATTAACATTCTGTACCATCGAAAAACAATTCCAATACATGAATTATATGAAGAACTCACAATATTAAATTATTCAAGTACATCAAACTATAACAAGTACATCAAATCATTATGATACATTCAATTATTGTCTCATAAAAACATAATAAACCATACGTTACAGAGCAACACATAAAAACTATCCTTACACTCAACAATTGAAATCATACAGAAAAAACATAAAATAACACAACATAACATAACATACACTTGTACTTAAGTACGCGATGCCATCCAACTGTTGAACATCTCATTTGCCAATTTGTCTCTCCACTCAGTCTAAGCATCACTTGGCTCACAGTGCCTGATCAACCCTTCATCATTCCCTTCAGGTTCGCTACTAATCACATTGTCAACATTACTTTCAATAGGGTCTATAGACATCTCAGACCTAATAAAATTATGGAGAAGACAACAAGCATATATGATTCTACATTGTGTTTTTATCGAATAAAATGATTTCTCCCTTAAAATTGCCCATCTAGCTTTTAATATGCCAAAATATCTCTCAGTGCAATTTCTTGCTTGAGAGTGTTTCATATAGAAGTATTCTTGGGGTGTAGTGGGTTGGTGTCCTTACCTCCAATCGTTTAAATGGTACCATTGCCCTCTATATGGTGCAAGAAACCCTTCCCCATTTGTGTACCCAGCATCACACAAATAGTACGAACCTATTTCAATGCACAACTCATTTAATTAATATTATTAACTAAATGAATACATATCTAATATCATTTATGTATATAAGATTACCTTGTGGAATCCTTAAACCATTTCTCCTAGTGATAGCATCCTTCAATACTCTACCATCTGCTGCTGAACCTTCCCATCCTAACAATACATAAATGAATTGCATGTTCAGTGTGCAAACACTAAGAACATTTGTATCAATTTCATTTTTCCTTGTCCTATACTTAGGTCTGTCAATTGTGTCCACGTTCACTTTTATGTATGTTCCATCTAAGGCACCCAAACAACCTTAAACTGAAACATTACAAACGCAACCAGGTAAATACACATTGAAAATGTTGATTATTATTTATTCTATTTGAAAGGATTTTAAGGCAATACCTTAAACCATTTCCATCGTTCATCTGTTGAAATATCTGGTATTGGTTCTGGTTTTTTTAAATAGTAGTGAATGCAATCTTAAAACAACTTTCAACACCGCATGAAATTTCCTACTAATTGTCTCACCAGATCTTGCAACTTGACGCTTAAGAACCTTATTTTTTGTATGGTGAGCAATGATGTGAAGAAAGCTTATAACCATCTCTTCTATACTTATATTTCTATTTCCCACCAATCTTCCTTCTGTTTTTAGCAAGTGACACAACTTTGCAAAAGCTTTCCTATCCATTCTACAATTATCAACTCTCTGTCTATCACTCTCAAAAACCATGTGATGTAAATTTATTATCCTAATATTATGTCTCTCCAATGCCTGGTCAGCATATGATATTCTACGCCTCCTTACAAGTCTCCTAGCAACAAATGTTACAGCCACAAACATAAGCATTTCAAACATAGATTCCAACTGTTTCATTTACAAAATAAGTATGGTAACTAGTTGCATCTTCTTTCTTATTGACAAACGAGCCATAACTATTTAAAAAAAAAGTATTGAACATGGTTAATGAAAAGTTCATCACAAAAAAATGTCATCATAATATTGACCACAATGTACACAACGCAAATTGTAAGGTAAAATGGCAAAAAGATCATTGGATCACCATTTTTTTTTAAAAAAAAAAAAGGAAAAATAACACAACCTTCATTTTAAGACAAATTATATTTTATCAAAAAAGTAGGACAAACAAAAATGACCCACATAAGAAGCAGTGCCAGCCCAATCTGAGAAATTATCACGCAGAAAAGAGATGAAATAAGTATACTAGCAATATTCAAATTATCACTTTTTCCTCATCTCATGTTTTCTCCTGCCTTCCTTGCTGTGTTAGTCTAATTATTTGTGTCGCAATGCTGAATGTTTCATTATGAGATGCCATTTTCTTTTTCAGGTCACTAGCTTTGTTATGTTTGCTTATTGCATGTGTTAGATATTATGTGCCAATAACCTATTCTTCAGAACTTGATTTGGTGAGTTTAAACATAAATCAACTAGGTGTATGAAAGGATAATATGTCACGCCCTCCTCCCACACGCGACTTTACCAAAAACCACAATAAATTTTTCGCTTTTTACTTACCTTTATCTCCTCAACAGTTGGGCTGTGAATAGGCATTAGTCTCCTCATCCATACATACCTTACCATTCTTTTTCGTATCATACATACATGACATTTATATCATAAGTAAATTTGTATTTTTAAATATAATTACATCATTACATCCCCCATATTAAAACGTGTACATCACTGTGTTTATACATTGTTCAGGTACAAAAGAGTACGCGTGTGTATACCTTTTGCTAGATGGGGAGTGGCAGCGGATCAAAGGAATGCAATACCCTGGCCGACTCGATCTACTGATGAGAATCTGTAGAGATGGGGGGAAAATGAATGGGATGAGCTATCAACGCGCTCAGTAAGGAAATCAGGCAAGCAAGTAGACATCCATACTATCTACTTGAAAATAGTGCTTTGCCTTTCCTTCTCTTATTTCAAAAGCATGTTTAAAATATATATAATATAGTACAGATTTAAAATCCCATGTACTAAACACATGCTGGTTTATCAATCAGAGGCATTCATGCAAAACAGTGCATATTTAATCATTTAAGAATGCCTTTATATAAAATATGCCATTTACATTCAAAACACAGGAAATATGGCATTTCTCATCACAACACAAATAAACTGGGTTTCGACCCATCCCTTAGGTCTACCCGTATCATAAAATACATGTGATATATCATGCGAGACTCAGTGGCTAAATGCAATCTCTCTAGACATGTAAGAGAGCCTCCCCGCCGAACAGAGCCTCCCCGCCTAACAGGCTTAAGGATGTTGGGCTTAAGGATCTTACCGTAAGAGAGTATCTCCGGACTATGGCCATATCCTAACAATGGTGATCCCAGGCAACACAGTACTCGGTGTGCGGGGTAATCACTGCTGTAACGGGTGGGGGGTCAGTCCATCACAACTGTCAGCTATCAACACACTCCTCCACAACTCCACAACACAAAACACGGTACAATGTACTCCATGCCACATGCACGGTACAACGTACACCCGTGGACCTATACATCATGGTCGGGGTGCCTGTCATAGGTCTTAGCCTCTCATACCATGGAAATACATCATAGTCGGGGTGCCTGCCATAGGTCTTAGCCCCCATACTATGGAAATCAATGCCACGTCTCTAAATTCACGTGAGAACATCTCAACAATGTGACACTCAGTCTACACGGAGGAAATCGTCACGATTTTTCTAACATGTGTATATATCACGAAAAACTACAGTGCGCGTCTTGAGTGTGACACACAGTCAACACTCCGCCTCAAAACACTGTATATGCATGTCAAAATATCAACACTAGTGCGAGTAAACCTCTAGCCCCAGGTCATGCATAGTTCTCATTACAAATCAAGTACGAGCAAATCGCTCAAGTACGATGTCATGTACAAATCATGAAAAATCGAGTACGAGCAACGCTCCAGCACTCTGTCATGCATCTCATGTAAAACTCGAGTACGAGCTAATCGCTCAAGCACTCTATCATGCACAAATCACATAAAAACTGAGTACGAGCAACGCTCCAGTACTCTATCATGCATGTCAAATAAATGTAGTGCGAGTCAACCTCCAGCACTAATGTATGTGAAAAACATCTGAAATCAAGTGCGAGTTATGCTCTAGCACGATTGTTTCCACATAATTCGGTAGATGGCTCTTTAAAAATAGGGATGTTAAAAATCACTAAAATCAGCACTATAAAGTGTGCTTAATTTACATCGACCTCAAAACATTAGCTCATCCACCTACTCTTCTGCTACACAGCAGTAAAAACCACTCAAAACATCATTTCCATGCTTTTTACCACTTTTCCCAAAATTTCACTTTTTGCCTAACTAGGGGCAAAATCGTAATTTACCCATATCGGGTCCCTATAATTATTATAGATTTTCTCTGACCCTCAAACAATTTCAGTGAATGTAAAATCCAACGAAAATATGCACAGATATCTCTAGCTACTTGCAAGAGTCCCCTACCTCGGATCACGTCGTGTGACCTCTCTTCCTCTGTGCTGTCTAATCTCGCAGTCCGGTCAACTCTCAATATGACTCTGGAACTGCATTTAATCATTCACTGAGTTAATTACACTTTTCTTACTGTATTACACATTTAATACAGTTTATTTCACTTAAATTGGCCCTTTTACGCTTAATGGGCCTTAATCATGTTAATCGGGCCTTAATCCGTATTAAGCCCGTTCATCAAGGTCTATCGACTCATTGGGCCTATCAATACCCATTGGGCTTTATTCCAAGCTCTTTGGATAGCCCGTATATCATTTACGACATTTTATTCAATTTTCTGAATATAATTCACTAAATCCAAAATTTAATCTGAAATGCGTAAATTAAATCTTAAATACGCATAAATCACATAAATTGTCGTAAATGAGCTTTACTTACCCGAGATTGTGCGATGGTACGCGAATCGGAGTTCGATCGGGCTTCCGTTCGGAATTAATCGTCGAACTGCACAATTTCGTATATTTAACTCCGGGTCAATTTCTGATTAAATATAATTTAAATAAATTTATCAGAAATTAAATTGGTCACTTTTGACCTCGTATCGACTTACCCGAAGTCCGGTGAATTCTCGAAAATTTTTCTTTCCTTTTTTCCTCTTTTTCCCCTTTTCTCCTTGGCTGAACCGGTCCGGTCCGGTTCAGCACAGTCACTTTCCACTGAACTGGCCGACCGGTTCAGGTTCCTTTCGCCTTTCCGACGCCGTCCGACCGATTCTCTGGCCGATTCCACCGCCGTTTGGTGCGCCAAAGCCTGGGGATCGTTCGTCTGGGCTCGATCGGACCCTAGCACCGCCGGTGGCAGTCGGATTCCCTTCTCTTCTCCGCGGCCTTCAACTCCGTCGATCTCCCTTTTCCGGCGCCGGTGAGGCGCGTTACCGGTGGCTGGGAGGTCGCGCCGTAGCCTTCTTCCTTTCCGGCCGTTCGCTGGCCGCTGGGGTCGCCGGTGGTGGCTGGTCCGGCAAGCTTTCCCTTTCGTCGGTTTTTTTTTGCGTTTCTGTTTCTCTCTCCCCGAAAACTCTCTTCGTTTTCTGTTTCCAATTCGTTTTTTTTTTTTTTTTTTTTTTTAATAATGAATTTTTATTATTATTTTATTCATTAAAATAATAATAAAAATCTCAAAAATATCCCAAAAATTCTCAAAAATTCTAATTAAATTCATTTAGTCCGCAAATGAATTTATCAGTTCGATTTTACCTTTTCGGTATATTTTTTCACTATTTTTGAGCTCGTTTTTCGAGATAAAAATTCCAAAATATTAATTAAATTCATATCTCGATCAATTGGACTCGAAATTCAATATTTTCCTCGTTATTGATCAAGATCTCTCGATTTCATATTTTTAATGAAATTTTCTCATCGGATTTATACCGAATTTTGGTCAATTGACCGTCTTACCCCTGTACTTGCTCGAAAATCACTTTAACCCTTATCTTGCTATTATGTAGCTTACATGCATTTTTAATTCTCAATAAATCGATTGCACGATAGTAAATACTCTTCTTATGATTCAACTATGAAATATAACGTTCGTACTCATAGGAATCATAAGGTACAAGCTACATACGTAAATCAAAAACTCGGGTCTGACATAATATGTTGGTATGTTTTGACTAACATTTTTTATCTAAAGTTAGGTAAATTTTTTAGACAAGAAATGCAATGTAGAGCTTATATGTAGACCAAATTTATGAACACTTAGTTTGGGATTAAATTATCGAAAAAAGTTTTCTGGGATGCATCAATTTATTCTTGCACAATGCCATATTGTGTATAAGAAGTAACACTTGTGGATAAGAGAATGAATTCCAGCCAAAAGATATCATTGACTCTATGATCTTAGACCAAATTTACAAACATAAGTTAACTTTAAAGAATTGTCAAATGTGGTGCAATGGTGCTATTACTTGTGGTACTTGCATTTCTGAGGACTAAGCATCCTAAATTGAAAATTTTATAGTTCAAAAATTTTAGTAATATCAAGCTTAAACCCAAGAATGGAAATATTATAAGAAAGCTGAGGCTTTGCAGCTAGAGAATAAATACTTATTTATTAGTCTATTTGGATAAATATTTGTCTTGCAATCTCTAGAAATTAACAAGAAACGTGAATTAGAGGAAACCATAGTTTTATAAGTTATGCTGGTCAGTTATTGTTTACTTATGGTATGTGCTGCCTGAAATCCTTAAGAAGTTGAATTAAAAATGGGTCAAAGGTTTATGATAAATTCTTTGCTGAGAGTTAATATTTGTCCCAAGAATCAAAGGTTTAAGGAGAGCAATAGAACAGCAAGTGAAACTAAATTGCAGTATTTCTTGTATTTAAAAGAAATGAAACCATTAATTTCTAATGTAATGAAAAATTCTCCACTGTAATGCCAAAGAAAAATCAACAATGCAAAAGAGCTAATCCTCCTCTGTAATGAAGGGTCCAAGTAAATACAAGAGCCGTTATTACAACTCCCAACACTCTAACTACCATAAAGATCGAAAATTTGATCATTGGAACCACCATTTTCTTTACCAGAAGAAAGAGACAGACAAAAGAAACAGGCAAAGATATGTTTTCTTGGAAGGTTTAAGAGATGGGTTTTGTCAGAAGAATGAGTAAATTGATTCCTTTTTGGTTTCAATGAAGAGAAGAAGAATTTGTCATCGTTGAATCTGTAGAGAATAGATCAAAGAAGGCCTCAAATATACGAACCCCAAACCCAAATCTAAACAAAAGAGAAAAACTTACCAGCCGAGAAAGTCTGTGTGAGGGAGAAGCAGAGAGAGACCGAGAGAAAAGGAGACGCTCGAGGCTACTGTGAGAGGGAGAGGCAGATGGCGATTGAGAGAGAGAGAGAGAGAGAGAGAGAGGCAGAGAGTAGTAAGAGGGAGAGGCAAAGAGCAGTGAGACCGAGAGTTTGTTAGAGGATAAAATGGGAGAAAATTGGTTTGGAGACCAAGAATATAAAAATATCACATTATTCATAGGTAATCGTTTTACCTCCGATTTTCTCAAATTTTGACACTATAGGTAACATAAATTTACTACAAGGGGAAAATCACCGAACCAAATGGCGGAATCAATTGACAAAAAAAAATTAATGGGGAATTTTTTTTCCCCCCAACTAAATACACCTTAACGGTAGAAAGAATGATGTGAAAGGTTCATTGCAGACGTGGTTGACATAGATAAGGCACACCCGAAATTGAGAGACATACCAGTGATTGCTGAATTTTTCTGATGTCTTTTCGGATTGTGAGACCCCTTATAGGTATAGTTGTAATGTGTGTAATTGGATCAAATAAATGTGAATGGACTTGTAATGTGAAGTATAAGTGATGTGAAGTCCATAAACATAATGTATACACTTGAAATAAGAGAATGTGATGTACGCAAAAGTTTCATTATGTATGAATATGAAGAATTAGACTTTTGTATGGAATGAGAAATTAGTAGTGTGATAAATGGAAGGAAGTTATATGAATCTAGATACTTCCATTTAGTTTTATATTGCATACCTTTGGATATACAAAGAATGCACACAAGTTTCAATGTGTATAAGGTATAAATGGATGCCATTTTTAAGTCATAAAGGTGGTTGGATGAGAAAATGACCATGGTAACAAATTGAAGATGTTTTGTGTAAAGTTACTGCAGAAAATTTGAAAAAATATGAAGGCTAGATTGATCTCATAGGATGAGAGATCGATCTGGAAGAGCCAAAATGCTCTTATTTGAGCAATGAAATAGAGCAGATCGATCTCCAATGGGGCCAGATCAATCTGATAAATATTTTGTAATGAAGAGATCGATCCTCCCTTAGACAGATCGATCTCTATTTAGCTACTGGAAAGAGCAGATCGATCTTAAGGTTCGACAGATCGATCTCATGCTTGAAAATGCCTTAAAAAAGAGGGATTTAAGGGGACCAGATCGATCTCCTCCTAGTACAGATCGATCTCATCAAGCAATTCTATATATAGGAGTAGTGAAATCTACCATTTACAGAAAACACACTTCACCCTTTCCATTTTCAACCCAAAACCTAAATTTCTCTCTCTAAAATCCACCCATTCCAGTAAAATTTGAAGGGAGGCCATTAGACACAAAGTTATTCATCTTGAGGAAGAGAACAACATAGTTGAAACCCAAAACCTCACTGTTGGTATTGAAGGAGCAAGGAGCATTTTCCTTTTGGAGTAAGAAGGGAAACTAGATTTGGTAAGTTTCTAACACTTCAGCCCAAGTACATTGTCTATTTAATAGTTTTGGGGTTGATTTGCATGTGTGTTGCTAGTCAAACTACCTTGGTTATGATGGAACTAAGGTAACCTAGAAAGTGGGATGAACCTAGTGTGAGAAAGTGTGATTTTGATGAGTTGGTGGTTTGGGGATTGTGATAAGTTGTTATTGAAGTAATATGAATGATTTGTAGTGGTTAAACGAAGCCACATTCGGAGTTTAGAGAATTTGTGAGGAATGAGGTCGTAAATGCTTAATAAATGCCATAGTGAAGAAATTAATGACATACGAACACTACGGACTTGTATCGATCTAATATCGATTTGGAATGAGTTAATAGGCCTAAGAAGATTCATTGACTCGAGTTATGGGTAGAGTAATGAAACGAGGCCTCATAAGCGTTAATAGAGACTATAGGTCGAATCGACTATAGTAAATGCAAGAGTTGGATTATAATGGACTATATAATGTTGCAAAATACGTTTACGTACAATTCTGGAGAGATCGTTAGAGATGAATCATATCGCATGAGTACGCAACTTTGCAGGTAAGGGAGTTCTGTAAGTATATAGAGGTAGCTGCTCGTATTTTGTGGGTATATAGGGCTTTGGAAATGTGCATGAGTTTATAGAAATGTGTTGACGATGTATGGAAGTAACTATGAGTATTTGTATGAGATTTGGTTGTTGAAATGATATTATAAAGAACTGGGATAGTAAGGCTATTAATTGCATAAATCACGTGTTTTAAATGTTTTCACAAAACACCTTGCTTTGTTTTAAGCAGATTGACTGAGAGGCTGACAAATGTTTGAATGATGTTGTGTAATAGCACATGTGAGGTGCTAGATGTGTTTTGAGATTGGTTTTTGAATATTTATGAGCCGCCTATCATGTTTATATGAATTAAACCGTGCTGGAGCCTAGCTTGCACTGGATATTGATGTTTTCACATGTTTGAAACGTGCTGGAGCTTAGCTCGCACTCTGATTTGAATTGTGGATGTGTTATAAACCGTACTGGAGCTTTTGCTTGTACGTGAATTTCTTTATGTTTTATACATAAATGTCGTACTAGAGTGTTGCTCGTACAAAGTGATTCAAACATGAAGCATGAATTCGCACTAGAGTATAGCTCACACAGGTTTTCACATTATGGTACGTATGAGGTCATGAAAGTTGGTAAGATCCTTAAGCCTTACATCCTTAAGTCAACATCCTTAAGCTCGAGGAGGCATGGAGGCTCTGTTAGGCAGGGATGCTCTGTTCGGTGGGGAGACTCTCTTACGGTAAGACCCTCAAGCTCAACTTCCTTAAGCCCTGGAGGGGGCGGTGATGCTCTATTCGGTGGGGAAGCTCTCTTACGGAAGGATCCTTAAGCAAACATCCTTAAGCCCTAGAGAGGTGGGAAGGCTCTCTTCGACAGGGAGGCTCTCCTACATGGGTATGGAAACACGATATAGGTCCGCAGAGTACGATGTACCGTGTATATCACATGGAGTATGATGTACCGCGTGGTGATTTTGTGATGAGAAAGTCTGGCGAGGGATAATCCACCTTCGTGCTAGCACGATACCCCGCACACCTGGATGTGTGTGGTCTGGGATGATTTGTGATGTAGTTGGCCCACATAGTCACTTGTGATATAGTGGTCTGGTTTTTATACATATGTGTGATTGTGACGTTCCAGGGTAGACCCGAAGGAGGGGTCGAACCTTATGGAATTTGATTTGTGAAATGGTAATGATAATTGTGATGAGATTTTTATGTGTTTGTGGAAGAGATGAGCTTTAAAGGATGTTTTTTAATGAATTTCCCTTCTATGAAGAGATTTGATAAGATAAGCATGAGAGGTTTTACATGATGATTTCCATGTTTTATATGCCTGTTTTCCATGATTTTTGTACTTGATATAAGTATATTCATATGGCATAAAATTATTTCCTCATACTCTGACCATAAATTGATTTATGCATAACATTGTCAGCATGTAGATAGAGTAGTTATCTACCATGCTAGCATTATTGCATTATTGAGCGTGTGGTTGCTCATCCCTCTCTATTTTCCCCCTCCTACAGAGCGTGCATAGTCGCCCAGTGAGGACTGAGGCGTTGTATTTTGGATATCCGCTGTTATCCATCGCTAAGAGGTATACACATGATGATTCTTTTTTTATCTAAACAATTGTAAAAACACAGTAGTCTTTTTGAGTTGTAATTATGGGGGATGTAGATTTCAGTAATCATATTTTGTATAAATGAATGATTGACGTTCAAATGTATGACATCACTTGTATTAATTGAGAATGGATATTGCGAGTGGATTATTATTGACTCACAGCCCAACAGTGTAGTGGTAAGTTTGTTCACGACAGAGTAGGGAAAGGAATAAATGCGAAAAATTTATTGAGATTTTTGGTTAAAAAGAATAAAAAGGGTCGTGACAGAGATTAGTATCAGAGCTGTGTTGGCCTGATGTGAGTCAGTAATAAAACGTAGGAAAAGTTACATCCCCATAGTACTATGCTTTTTCTTAGATATATCTGTGTATACCGTGATGGATTTAGTTTGATAAATGATTTTAATACAGGAAGTTAGGCATTATGCCAATTATGCGCTAAGGTAGAGGGGCGAGAGCACATGCTAGAGGCCGTAGAGGTAGGCCTGAGAGCCGTGTGGAGCCATAGACTGATCAAGCTCCACAGAACCCTGTTGAGAGATCAAGGGATACTGAGGCTCGCTTCGCTAGGATAAAGCGGAGTATAGAGAACTTAGTGGAGATTGTCATATAGGCTTTGGGTGTCGATGATAGACGAGGTCTCGCAACACAACCTACAACTGGACAGGCAGCTGCAGAGGCGGAGAGACCTTAGACTGCAGAGACAGCTACAGTTACACCACCTCCAACCCAGGATATAGCTTCTCTTATCGCTCCACAGCATAGCAGTAGTGAGTTGGGTTATGACTGCGAGTTGACCAGATTGCAAGAGTTCTAAGGGTTGAAACCCCTAGTGTTCAGAGAGGTAAAGGACCGAGTGATTATGGAGGATTGGGTGTATGAGATGGAAAAGTTGTACAGATTCTTCCAATGCACATCAGCGGGAAGGTAGCCTTTGTTGTGTTTATGCTTAAAGGTGAGACAGAGCACTGGTGGAGATCCACCAAGGTTATATTGAGGGCCAGACACTCTGAGATCTCATGGGAGATATTTTTGGAGGCTTTCAGGAGACAGTACATACCAACCACTGCACAGAGAAAATTGCGGATGGAATTTATGAATTTGGTTCAGGGGAACCGCACTGTGGACGATTATGAGTCTAAATTTATGTCTTTAGGGAGGTATGACTTGGATACTAAGGGTAGTGAAACCTGGAAGATTTAGAAGTTCGTTGATGGATTGAGACTGGCCATCCGAACTAAGCTAGCCCCATTTGACCTTCAGACTTATGAGGAGGCAGTACACAAGGCTCAGTTATACGAGCAAGACTTTGAGCAGAATGCCTCCGAGCATGGGAGGATTAGTGCCAAGAAGGGCAGAGATCGAAAAAGATCCGAGTTTGATAGAGTGGCTAGGAGAGTAGGCTAGAGATATTTTGAGAATAGACCTAAGATTGAGGAGGTGCAGAAGAGAGCTGCTAGACCTCCCGTATACCTGGCCTTGACTGCACTGAGGGGTATGATTATCGGAGGATCACGGCTTACCACTGATTGATGCAGGAGATGTGATAGATTTCATGGGACTAGGCCTTATCCGATGAGCCCTATGGTGTGTTACAGATGCGAGAAACTAGAACATTTAGCTAGGTATTGTCCCGAGAGGATGGAGACTGCCCCACAAAAGGGCTAGGAGCCGGAGAGAGCTCTAGTTGAGATGGTTGCCTAGAGGAGAAGGGCCACAACTGAAGAGAAGGGGAAACAAGCAGCAGGTGTGAGCAGAGGAATAGTGCACGAGCTGGACCAAGACACTGCTGACGCATCGACGGATGTGATTAAAGGTACCGTCTGAATCTTTGATTTAGAAGCATTGGTATTATTTGATCCTGTTGCCACTCATTCTTTCATATCACCTTCCTTTGCACATAAATTATTAAAGCATGTGAAACCAACATTGTTGGATAAAATGTTGATGATTTCCACACCCATGAATGATAGTCAATTGACTGAGCATGTATGTAGAGATTATAGGTTAAAGATAGAGGGAAAGGAAATGACAGCCAATTTAATTTTATTGAATATGAATGATTTTGATGTAATATTGAGAATGGATTGGTTGGCTACCAATCGTGTTGTTATGGATTGCCATGCTAAGACATTGATGTTTTCAGGATTAGGCAATCTTATTGTAAACTTTGATGAAAAGAAATGAATATAACCATGATAAATGAAAAGAGTATGATTTTGTTTAATCTGTGTGAGAGATTAATTTATTTAATTATGATGAATATTGATGTGATGATTTATGTTGCTAACGGTAGAAAGAATGATATGAAGGGTTCATTGTCTACGTGGTCGATATAGATGAGGCACACCCGGAATTGAGGGACATACCCGTAATTACGGATTACCCTGATATCTTTCCAGATGAATTACCAGGACTACCACCTGAAAGGGAAATGGAATTTTGCATAGAGTTAGTGCCTGGTACCGAGTCGATATCGAAACCACCGTATGGAATGGCACTGATTGAGTTAGAAGAGCTGAAGAAACAGTTGCAAGAGTTGCTAGAGAAGGGGTTTATAAGGCCGAGTGTCTCACCTTGGGGAGCAACGATATTATTTGTAAGGAAGAAGGATGGAAGCCTCCGACTGTGTATAGATTATCGGTTGTTGAATAAGGCCACCATTAAGAATAAGTACCCTCTTCCGAGAATAGATGATTTGTTGGATCAACTCCAAGGAGCCCAAGTATTTTCAAAGATAGATTTGTGATCAGGGTACCATCAATTGAGGATCAAGAGTGGAGATGTACCCAAGATAGCATTTCGTACCCATTATGGCTACTAAGAGTTCTTGGTGATGCCATTCGGATTGGCGAATGGCCCCGTAACATTTATAGCACTGATGAATGATATGTTTAAGCCATACCTGGATAAGTTTGTGATTGTGTTTATTGATGACATATTGGTCTAGTCTAAGTCCAGGGAAGATCATGAGGAGCATTTGAGGATAGTTCTGCAGACCCTTCGAGAGAAAGAGTTTTATGCCAAACTCAGTAAGTGTTACTTTTGGTTAGAGTATATCTCATTTCTGGGCCATTTTGTGTCGAAGGATGGGGTATCAATGGATCCATCCAAGATAGAGGCAGTTGTACAGTGGGAACAGCCCAAGACAGTTACTGAGATTAAAAGTTTTCTGGGATTGGTAGGAGATTATTGGAGATTTGTAGAGGGTTTCTCCAGACTAGCTGCTCCGTTAACACGTCTCATATGAAAGGATGTTAAGTTTGTATGGGATGAGGCATGTGAGAGGAGTTTTAAGGAGCTTAAGCGTCGATTGACCACTGCTCCAGTTCTCACTATTCCTACCAGCTCAGGAGGTTTCTCGATTTATACGGATGCATCACACCAGGGACTGGGCTATGTATTAATGCAGGATGGGAAGTAGTTGCCTATGGATCTAGACAGTTGAAAGATCATGAGAGGAACTACCCGACACATGATTTAGAGTTGGCGGCCAGGTGTTTGCATTGAAAATATGGCTCCACTATCTCTATGGTGAGAAATTTCAGGTGTTCACAGATCATAAGAGCCTTAAGTAATTGTTCTCTCAGAAAGAGCTGAATATGAGATAGAGGAGATGGCTCGAACTCCTGAAGGACTATGATTGTGAAATCATGTACCACCCAGGTAAGGCAAATGTAGTTATCGATGCTTTGAGCCGGAAGAACCTTGGGTTGGTGTCTTATATGATGGTATGGGAGTATGAATTGTTGGAACACTTTACAAACCTCAGTTTGGATGTAACCCCACCTGGATTAGAGAAATTGGATATCATGGCTAGAATAAGATTAGAGCCAGAGATGATTAGCCGTATTCGATAGGCCCAGCAGAGCGATCGACGGTGCACCGATTGGCTGAGGTAAATACAGACAGGTGTGGGCATTGATTTTGAGCTTAGTGCTGATGGGTTATTGAGGTTTAGGGGTAGAGTATGTGTTCCCGAGGATCCTAAGATCAGGAGGCTGATTTTATTAGAGGCTCACTCATCGAAGTATACGATACATCCGAAGAGTACTAAGATGTATCAAAACCTTCGAAAGGTTTATTGGTGGTCTACAATGAAAAGAGACATTGCCAAATTTGTCGCTAAGTGTCTCGTTTGTCAGTAGATGAAAGTAGAGCATCAGAAGCCTGTAGGGTTATTGCAGCCTCTACCGATACCGACTTGGAAGTGGGAGCATGTCACCATGGATTTTGTGATGGGATTGCGGAAAACCTGCAGAGGTCATGATGCCATATGGGTTATTGTGGACCGCTTAGCTAAGTTCGCTCATTTCTTGGCTATGAGAGCTACCGATATACTGAGTCAATTGACGAATCTGTATATTCGAGAGATAGTCGGCTATATTGTGTTCAAGTGAACGTTGTTTCTTATAGGGATGCTCGTTTCGCTTCCCATTTCTGGGAACATTTTCAGGAAGCCCTGGGGACCCGACTGAGTTTTAGTACCGCTTTTCATCCTCAGACAGACGGGCAATCAGAAAGGACTATACAGACCCTGGAGGATATGTTGAGAGCATGTGTGCTGGATTTTGGAGGCTCCTAGGATGATCACCTGCAGTTAGCCAAGTTCGCCTATAATAATAGCTATCATGCGAGTATCGAGATGGCAACCTATGAGGCATTGTATGGACGTAGGTGTCAATCCCCCATTGGATGGGAAGAGGTTGGTGACAGATAGATTTTTGCTCCTGACTTAGTGCAGCAGGCATCTAAGGACGACCAATTGATATGTGAGAGATTACGGACAGCTCAGAGCCGGTAAAAGAGTTATGCTGACAAGAGATGGAGACCACTAGAGTTTGATGTGGGTGAGTCGGTATTTTTGAGAGTTTCACCTTCGAAGGGTATTATGAGATTTAGTAAGAAGGGCAAGTTGAGCCCTAGATATATCGAACCCTTCGAGATTTTGGAGAGAGTGGGAGATAAGGCGTATAGGTTGGCGTTGCCACCAGACTTGGCAAACGTTCACAACGTCTTCAATGTCTCCGTGCTTCGAAAGTATCACCCGGACCCGGCACATGTGATAAGATATGAGCCGTTGGAGCTCAATGAAAGTATGACATATGTTGAGAAGCTGATTCAGATATTGGACAGAAGAGAGAAAGTGTTACAGAATAAGACAATTCCCTTAGTGAAAGTTCTTTGGCAACATCACACGGCGGAAGAGGCCACATGGGAAATTAAGAATTTGATACAGGAGAAGTACCCCCAACTTTTTGAAGAGTAACTTGGTTCTAATTTGGAGGACCAAATTCCTTGAAGGCGGGGAGAATGTGAGACCCCATATAGGTACAGTTGTAATGTGTGTAATTGGATCAAATAAATGTGAATGGACTTTTAATGTGAAGTATAAGTGATGTGAAGTCCATAAACTTAATGTACACACTTGTAATAAGAGAATATGATGTACGCACAAGTTTCATTATATATGAATATGAAGAATTGGACTTTTGTATGGAATGAGAAATGAGTAGTGTGATAAATGGAAGGAAGTTACATGAATCTAGATACTTCTATTTGGCTTTATATTGCATACCTTTGGATATACAAAGAATGCACACAAGTTTCAATGTGTATAAGGTATGGATGGATGCCATTTTTAAGTCATAAAGGTGGTTGGATGAGAAAATGACCATGGCAGCAAATTGAGGATGTTTTGTGTAAAGTTACTGTAGAAAATCTAGAAAATATGAAGGTCAGATCGATCTCATAGGATGAGAGATCGATCTGGAAGAGCCAAAATGCTTTTATTTAAGCAATGGAATAGAGCAAATCGATCTGATAAACATTCTGTAATGAAGAGATCGATCCTCCCTTAGACAGATCGATCTCCATTTAGCTACTGGAAAGAGCAGATCGATCTCAAGGTTTGACAGATCGATCTCATGCTTGAAAATGTCGTGAAAAAGAGGGATTTAAGGGGACCAGATCGATCTCCACCTAGTGCAGATCGAGATCGATCTCCTCCTAGTGCAGATCGATCTCATCTAGCTATTCTGTATATAGGAGCAGTGAAATCTGCCATTTACGGAAAACACACTTCACCCTTTCCATTTTCAACCCAAAACCTAAATTTCTATCTCTAAAATCCACTCATTCCAGTAAGATTTGAAGGGAGGCCATTAGACACAAATTTGTTCATCTTGAGGAAGAGAACAACATAGTTGAAACCCAAAACCTCACTATTGGTATTGAAGGAGCAAGAAGCATTTTTCTTTGGAGCAAGAAGGGAAACTAGATTTGGTAAGTTTCTAACACTTCAGCCTAAGTACATTGTCTATTTAATAGTTTTGGGGTTGATTTGCATGTGTGTTGATAGTCAAACTATCTTGGTTATGATGGAACTAAGGTAACCTAAAAAATAGGACAAACCTAGTGTGAGAAAGTGTGATTTTGATGAGTTGGTGGTTTGGGGATTGTGATAAGTTGTTATTGAAGTAATACGAATGATTTGTAGTGGTTAAACGAAGCCACATTCAGAGTTTAGAGAATTTATGGGGAATGAGGTCGTAAATGCTTGATAAATGCCACGGTGAAGAAATCAATGACATACGAACACTATGGACTTAGTATCGATCTAATATCGATTTGGAATGAGTTAATAGGCCTAAGAAGATCCATAGACTCGAGTTATCGGTAGAGTAATGAAACGAGGCCTCATAATCGTTAATAGAGACTATAGGTTGAATCGACTATAGTAAACGCAAGAGTTCGATTTTAATGGACTATAATGATGTGAAATACGTTTATGTGCAGTTTCGAAGAGATCGTTAGAGACGAATCAGACTACACAAGTACGCAGCTTTAAGGAAGTGGAATCACGCGTCGCGATTCCAGGTAAGGGAGTTCTGTAAGTATATAGAGGTAGTTGCTCGTATTTTGTAGGTATATAGGGCTTTGGAAATGTGCATGAGTTTATAGAAATGTGTTGACGATGTATGGAAGTAACTATGAGTATTTGTATGAGATTTGGTTGTTGAATTGGTATTATAAAGAAATTGGATAGTAACACTAATAATTGCATAAATCATGTGTTTTAAATGTTTTCACAAAACACCTTGCTTTGTTTTAAGTAGATTGACTGAGAGGCTGGCAAATGTTTGAATGATGTTGTGTAATAGCACATGTGAGGTGCTACATGTGTTTTGAGATTGGTTTTTGAATGTTTATGAGTCGCCTATCATATTTATATGAATTAAACCGTGTTGGAGCCTAGCTCGCACTGGATATTGATGTTTTCAAATGTTTAAAACATGCTGGAGCTTAGTTCGCACTCTGATTTGAATTGTGGATATGTTATAAACCGTACTGGAACTTTTGCTCGTATGTGGATTTCTTTATGTTTTATACATAAATGCCTTATTAGAGCGTTGCTCGTATGAAGTGATTCAAACATGAAGCATGAATTCGCGCTAGAGCATAGCCCGCGCAGGTTTTCACACTGTGGTATGTATGAGGTCATGAAAGTTGGTAAGATCCTCAAGCCCTACATCCTTAAGTCAACATCCTTAAGCCCGAGGAGGTGGGAAGGCTTTGTTAGGCAGGGAGGCTTTGTTCGGTGGGGAAGCTCTCTTACGGTAAGACCCTTAAGCCCAACATACTTAAGCCCTGGAGGGGGCGGGGAGGCTCTGTTCGGTGAGGAGGCTCTCTTACGAAAGGATCCTTAAGCCAACATCCTTAAGCCCTAGAGGGGTGGGGAGGCTTTGTTCGGTAGGGAGGCTCTCCTACATGGGTATGGAAACACGATATGGGTCCGCGGAGTACAATGTACCGTGTATATCACATGGAGTACGATGTACCACGTGGTGATTTTGTGATGAGAAAGTCTGGCGAGGGATAATCCACCTTCGTGCCAGCACGATACCCCGCACACCTGGATACGTGTGGTCTGGGATGATTTATGATGTAGTATAGTCACTTGTGATATAGTGGTCTGGTTTTTATACATATGTATGATTGTGATTGTCCAGGGTAGACCCGAAGGAGGGGTCGAACCTTATGGAATTTGATTTGTGAAATGGTAATGATAATTGTGATGAGATTTTTATGTGTTTGTGGAAGAAATGAGCTTTAAAGGATGTTTTTTAATGAATTTCTCTTCTATGAAGAGATTTGATGAGTGAGCATGAGAGGTTTTACATGATGATGATTTCCATGTTTTATATGCATGTTTTCCATGATTTCTATACTTGATATAAGTATATTCATATGGTATAGAATTATTTCCTCATGCTCTGACCATAAATTGATTTATGCATAACACTATTAGCATGTAGATAGAGTAGTTATCTACCATGCTTGTATTATTGCCTTACTGATCGTCTGTTTGCTCATCCCTCTCTATTTTTCCCTTCCTACAGAGCGTGCATAGTCGTCTAATGAGGATTGAGGCGTTGTATTTTGGATATCCACTGCCATCCATCGCTAAGAGGTATACATATGATGATTCTTTTTGTATCTAAACAATTGTAAAAGCACAGTAGTCTTTTTTTAGTTGTAATTATGGGGGATGTAGATGTCAATAATCATATTTTGTAAAGTTAAATGATTGACGTTCAAATGTTTAACATCACTTATATTAATTGAGAATGGATATTACGAGTGGATTATTATTGACTCACAGCCCAACAGTGTAGTGGTAAGTTTGTTCACAACCGAGTAGGGAAAGGAATACATGCGAAAAATTTATTGAGATTTTCGGTTAAAAAGAATAAAAAGGGTCGTGACACAGACAATCTACTAGAGCTACCTCCTGAAAGGGAAATGAAATTTTGTATAGAGTTAGTGTCTGGTACCGAGCCGATATCTAAACCATCGTATAGAATGGCTCTGATTGAGTTGGAAGAGTTAAAGAAACGGTTACAAGAGTTGCTAGAGAAAGGGTTCATTAGACCAAGTGTCTCACCTTGGGGAGCTCCGGTTCTATTTGTAAGGAAGAAGGATGGAAACCTCCGACTGTGTATAGATTACCGGTTGTTGAATAAGGCCACCATTAAGAACAAGTACCCCCTTCCATGCATAGATGATTTGTTGGATTAGCTCTGAGGAGCCCAAGTATTTTCTGAGATAGATCTGCGGCCATGGTATCATCAGTTGAGGATACCGAGTAGAGATGTACCCAAGACAGTATTTCATACCTGTTATGGCCACTACGAGTTCTTGGTTATGCCATTCGGATTGACGAATGCCCCCGCAGCATTTATGGCACTGATGAATGGCGTATTCAAGCCATACCTGGACAAGTTTGTGATTGTGTTTATTGATGATATATTAGTCTATTCCATGTCTAGGGAAGATCATGAGGAGCACTTGAGAGTAGTTCTGCAGACCCTTCGAGAGAAAGAATTATATGCCAAACTCAGCAAGTGTAAGTTTTGGTTAGAGCAGATCTCATTTCTGGGCCATGTTGTGCCGAAGGATGGGGTATCAGTGGATCCATCCAAGATAGTTACTGAGATCAAAAGTTTTATGGGATTGACAGGTTATTATCGGAGATTTGTAGAGGGTTTCTCCAGACTACCTGCTCCATTGACACACCTCACACCGAAAGATGTTAAGTTTATATGGGATGACGCATGTGAGAGGAGTTTTGAGGAGCTTAAGTGTTGATTGACTACTGCTATAGCTCTCACCATACCTACCAGCACAGGAGGTTTCTCGGTGTATACGAATGCATCACACTAGAGACTGGGTTATGTGCTTATGCAGGATAGGAAGGTAGTTGCCTATGGATCTAGACAGTTGAAAGATCATGAGAAGAACTACCCGACACATGATTTGGAGTTGGCGATCAGAGTGTTTGGTTTGAAAATATGGCGCCACTATCTTTATGGTGAGAAATTTTAGGTTTACACTGATCATAAGAGCCTTAAGTACCTGTTCTCGCAAAAAGAGTTAAATATGAGACAGAAGAGATGGCTCGAACTTTTTAAGGATTATGATTGTGAAATCATGTACCACCCAGGTAAGGCAAATGTAGTTGCTGATGCTTTGAGCAGGAAGAACCTAGGGTTGGTGTCTTATATGATGATATGGGAACACAAGTTGTTTGAACAATTTGCGAACCTCAGTTTGGATGTAACCTCACCTAGATCAGAGAGATTGGATATCCTGGCTAGTATGAGATTAAAGCCAGAGTTGATTGGCCGTATTCGACAGGCTCAGTAGAGCGATCGACAGTGTATCAATTGGTTGAGTCAGATACAGGCAGGTGTAGGTATTGATTTTGAGCTGAGTGCAGATGGCTTATTGAGGTTCAGAGATAGAGTATGTGTTCCCAAGGATCCTGAGATCAAGTTACTGATTTTATCAGAGGCTCACTCATCGAAGTACACGATACATCCGAGGAGAACCAAGATGTATCAAAACCTTCGAAAGGTTTATTTGTAGTCTAGAATGAAAAGAGACATTTCAGAATATGTCACTAAGTGTCTCGTTTGTTAGTAGGTGAAGGTAGAGCATCAGAAGCCTGCAGGGTTATTGCAGCCTCTACCGATACCGACATGGAAGTGGGAGCATGTCACCATGGATTTTGTGATGGGACTATCGAGGACCCGTAGAGGTTATGATGCCATATGGGTGATTGTGGATCGATTGACTAAGTCAGCCCATTTCTTAGCTATGAGAGCTACCGATACTTTGAGTCAGTTAGCGAACCTGTATGTTCGAGAGATAGTACGGCTACATGGTGTACCACTGAGCATTGTTTCTGATAGGGATGCCCGCTTCACTTCCCATTTCTGGGAACTTTTTCAGGAAGCGATGGGGACCCACTTGAGTTTTAGCACCGCTATTCATCCTCAGACAGATGGGCAATCAGAGAGGACTATACAGACCCTAGAGGGTATGTTGAGAGCGTGTGTGCAGGATTTTGGAGCCTCTTGGGATGATCACCCGCAGTTAGCTGAGTTTGCCTATAATAACTGCTATCATGCGAGTATCGGGATGGCACCCTATGAGGCACTATATGGACGCAGATGTCGATCCTCCATTGGATGGGAAGAGGTTGGTGACAAACAGATTTTTGCTTCGAACTTAGTGCAGCAGGCATCTGAGGACGTCTGATTGATATATGAAAGATTACAGACAGCTCAGAGCCGACAAAAGAGTTATGCTAACAAGAGACGGAGACCACTAGAGTTTGATGTGGGTGAGTCAGTATTTCTAAGAGTTTCACCTTTGAATGGTATTATGAGATTTGGTAAGAAGGGCAAGTTGAGCCCTAGATATATCAGACCCTTTGAGATTTTGGAGAGAGTGGGAAATAAGGCATATAGGTTGGCATAGCCACCAGACTTGGCAAATGTTCATAATGTCTTCCACGTCTCTATGCTTCGAAAGTATCACCGGACCCGGTACATGTGATAAGATATGAGCCATTGGAGCTCAATGAGAGTATGACATATGTTGAGAAGTCGGTTTGGATATTGGACAGAAAAGAGAAGGTGTTAAGGATGAAGACAATTCTCTTGGTGAAAGTTCTTTAGCAATTTCACACGGTGGAAGAGGCCACATGAGAATTGAAGAACTTGATACGGGAGAAGTATCCCCAACTTTTTGAAGAGTAATTTGGTTCGAATTTGGAGGACCAAATTCTTTTAAGAAGAGGAGGAATGTAAGGCCTGTATTTTCAGATGTAAACCTTATAAATTCATAAGTATGGTGATGTACTTGTAATGTGTAGCATAAGTGATGTAAAGTCCATAAATTCATTATACACCCTTGTAATATAAGTTGGGAATGTACACACAAGTTTCATTATGTATGAATATGAAGAAATGGACTTTTGTATGTGATGAATGTGAGTGGAATGGAAAATGAGTAGAGTAGCAAATGGAAGGAAGTTGCATGAGTTGCATAAACCTTTATACTTCCATTTAGTTTTGTATTGTATACCTTTGGTTATACAATGAATGCACATAAGGTTTAATGTGTATAAAGTATGAATGGATGTCATTTTCAAGTTTTGAAGGTGGTTGGATGAGAAAATGACTACGGTAACAAAATGTAGGAAGTGTTGTGTGAGTTACTGCAGAATTGCTATGAGTATGTATATGACTTGGTTTTGAAGTGGATTTGATAAAAATGGATATTAAGGCTAATAATTGCATAAATCGCATGTTTTGATGTTTTTACATAACACATTGCTTAGTTTTAAGCAAACCTATGAGTAGGCTGGCTAATGTTTGAATGATGTTGTGAAATAGCACATGTGAGGTGCTAAACATGTTTTGAGATTGTTTTGAATGTATATGAGCCGCCTTTCGTGTTTGTGTGAATTAAATCGTGCTGGAGCCTCGCTTGCACGGGATTTTGGTATTTTCACTTGTATGAAACGTGTTGGAGCTTAGCTCGCACTTTAATTTGAAATTGTGATGATGTTTTATAAACCCTACTGGAGCTTTTGCTCGTATGTGGATTTCGAGTGGTTTTCTTATGCATATAACCGTACTAAAGCTATGCTCGTATGTGGTTTCTTCATGTTTTTATGCATAAATGTCGTACTAGGGCGTTACTCGTACGACGATGTTTAGCTATGATGCATGTATCGTGCTAGAGCTTAGCTCGCATAGGTTTTCACACTGTGGTGTGTATGATGTCGTTGTGAGGGTAATATGGATTAGTTCAAGGAACCTAAAAGGGACGAGTAAGGCCATGAGGGGCTAAGACCTGACATGGTGTTCAGGGAACCCAAAAGGGGCGAGCAAGGCCATTAGGGGCTAGGACCTGACATCAAAAGAAAATACTCCCACGTGCATGTGAGACTGAGTAGGTTACAAGTGGTATGGGGTAGATAAGACCTACGGCTGGCACCCCCAACCATTATATGGGTCTGTGGAGTACGTTGTATCGTGTATATCACATGGAGTACGTTATACTGCGTGGTTGAGTTACTGATGAGAAAGTCTGGCGAAGAACTAATCCACCTTCGTTCCAGCATGATACCCCGCACATCGGGATCTGTGTGGTCTGGGATGATTTATGACATAGTTGGCTAACATAGTCTTCGAGATATACTGACCTGTCTCATTTAATATTACATATTATCACATGGTTTTGACATATGAGTATGATTGTGATTGTCCAGGGTAGACCCGAGGGAGGGGTCGAGCCTTGTGGGATTTGTGATTTAATGAAATGATAATTTAATTTATGATGAGATGTGATGGAATTTGAAAAGAGATTTGTGATGAGATGTGATGTGATTTGAAAAAGGATGTTTCTTAAATGAATTTCCCTTTTTGTGTTGAGATTTAATGAGAATGAGCGTGAGATGGTTTTACATGTTGATATTTCCATGTTTTATGCCAATTTACATGATTTTCAATACATGACATATGTATATACATGTGGCATCGTTTTATTTCCTCATGCTCCGATTATAAAAGATTTATGCATAACACTATCAGCATATAAATAGAGTAGTTATCTATCATGCTTGCATTATTGCCTTACTCAGCGTGTGGTTGCTCATCCCTCTCTACTTTCCCCTCTCTACAGAGTGTACATAGCAGCCCAGTGAGGACAGAGATGTGAGACCCCATTTAGGTTTAACCTTGAACATATGTAAATGAATTCATAAGTATGATGATGTACTAGTAATGTGAAGCATATGTGATATAAAGTCCATAAGATTAATGTACACACTTGTAATAAGAGTTGTGATGTACGTACAAGTTACATTAAATATGAATATGAAGAAATGGACTTTGATATATGATGAATGTGAATGGAATGGGAAATAAGTAGCGTAGTAAATGGAGTGAAGATTTGCATAAGTTATCCACTTCCATTTAGTTATATATTGTATATATTTGGTTATACAAAGATTTCCCACAAGTTTTAATATGTACTAAGTGTGATTGGATGCCATTTTCAAGTCTTAAGGAGGGATGAATGAGGAAATGACTATGCCAACAAATTAAGGAGGTTTTGAATGAAGTTGCTGCAGAAAACTACAGTCAAATCTGGAAATATGAATGAGAGATCGATCTCATGGGATGAGAGATCGATTTGGAAGAGCCAAAATGAACCTATTTTGAGCTATGGAGCAGGACAGATCGATCTCCAATGGAGCCAGATCGATCTGCTAAGCATTCTGTAATGAGCGGATCAATTTTAAGGCAAACAGATCGATTTCCTTAACTCTCTGTTTGAGAACAGATCGATCTCAAAGCTAGATAGATCGATCTCTTACAAGAGGCAAATCGATCTCTAAGAGAAAAATTTCCCTTCGACAGATCGATCTCATCAAGGGAGAAGATCGATCTGGTAGTGGTTGCGTTAGGTGAAAACGACTACCAAACGTGCAGGGATCGATCTCTATAAGAACCAGATCGATCTCACAAGCTTGCATCTATAAAAAGGAGCTCGGGATTAGATTAAAAACTCAAAACTCTTCCTCACCAAACCTCACCTGCCATTTTCTCTCAAAACCCAAGCTTTCTCACTCTAGAAATCACCACATTCCAGCCAGTTTTGGAAGAAGCTCAAGAAGGGAAAGTTATTCCTTGGAGCAAGGAGAACAACATACCCAAAAATCTCACATTGGTGTGACCAAGAGAAGGAGTTGTGACTACCACAAGTTTGGCTAAGAAAAAGGGGTAAGTTCTTCAACCCTCAAGCTTTAAATAAGGATTCTAGACATTGTATGGGCTGAATGGTATGCAAAATGTTGATAAGAGTGATTTATAGTGATGAGTGAGTAATGTTAAGAGAAATTTAAGAAGAGGGAAATTTATGGAAAGCTTGAGAAATAGTTTAATGAGATAAGTGATACAATAGAAAAGTGACATATGATTTAAAGGCTTGAAAGGTATAAATGGGAGAATAATTAACAATGAGGATATTTAGGAGAAAGAAAAGAAATGACTTAATGGTTATGTGTAGATTGGAAGAACGTGGAACATGGCTAACCCGAAATCGCAAATGGAGCATACGTGACAAAGGAAATACGTGTACGATTCGAGGTAAGGGACTGTGTGTTAGCTATAGAGATGTTCGTACGTATTTTACAGCAATTTCATAGATATATCGTAGAATTAGTGAGATATTACAATTATATGAAATGATATGGAAGCATTAAATGTACTATGATATATATGTATTGAGAAATGGGATAGGGTAAGGAAATAGAATGATATGCATGTTTTCAATGTTCTTCTCAATTTTGTATTGATATTGGTGATTAAGAAATGATGATGATGATAGGTTAGCTAATTTTACATGTTTTAGCATGGAGAGGCATGCTGCATAAATAAACATGTTTTGAGTTTTAAAAAGAGAAAATAGTCATCTATCGAATTTGAGATGAGATTGGTGTTGGAGCTCTAGCTCACACCCATTTTAATGACTTTGACTATGTGCTAGAGTGTTAGCTCGCACATGTTTCTATGTTTCTGATGTGTCGTGCTGGAGTTTAACTCGCACGATGGTTTTGAGAAAGTGCTGGAGCTTTGCTCGCACCTGTTTTTACTGAGTTGAGGTAAACCTGGAGGTTTGGGACCCAAGGGGATTCCAGCTGACGGCCTAGGAACGGGCTGGGCCTTAATGATACATCGTACCGCGTTGGAGCCTTGCGATGACTGTGTGTCACGCTGATTGCTCACCTGGTATATGAGACATGGTTCAGGATGAAAAGTCCATCGGAGTTGGAGTATGGACTTAGGTCTACGGACGTACATAGTACTGTGTAGTTGTCCGTTGGTATAGTATGTATCGTGCTAGGTGCATGTGAGTATGAGTATCGCGTAGATGACACATTACGTACCTTATACCGTGAGTATATGAGGAGATGAGGTTGATTTAGATGAGCCGGAGGGTAGGACTGACCCATCCCCTTCATGCGAAGTGATGCCCTGTGCACACCTGATTAGTGAGGCCTGGGATCACTGACTATGGTCATATGTCGTGGATATTTGATTGCCGAAAATTTCATGCCTGTCTCAGAGATTCGAGAAACAGAGAAGACTCAGAAAAGAAAGAGATTTGAGGAAATGAAATGATTGAGAAAGTAAAGAGATTTTGTGTTTTGATAAATCTCTAATTTAAACACTTGTGCCGTGAGGGCACTATTTTATGAATCATGTTTTGAAATGGAAGCATGACATATTTGATTTACATGAAAATGCAAATGAGAAATGTAGGTTTAAATGTATTTTCGTATAATATTTCCATTTATACCGAAAACATGGTTTCTGGTTTATACATGCATGGGTTATGTAGGTAGTACGATATCTACCTGCTAGCATTCATTTCCTTACTGAGCTGTGGTTTGCTCATCCAACTATTTTCCCCTCCAGGTACTGAGAAGTAGGAGAGCGGTAGTCTCTAGATTCCTTTTTGAGTTGGACAGCTCCCGCCAGTTGTAAAGGTATAAGAATTGTATACACACGTGTATTTTGTATCTATCTTGATGTATCGCATAGTTATACCTAAGAAATGTAATAGTTTTATGGGGATGATATGTAAAGATATTATTATACAATTAATTTTGTATATTTACACACCTGGGAGTGTGAATTAAATTTTAAATATTTTAGCTGTAAATTCAAGGAACTTTAGTAATTGCATCGTCTCACAGCCCAACCGTAGTAGAGTAAGTATGGATAAAGGACACCCGAAAGTGAGGTGTGACATGAGGCGTTGCGTTTTGGATGTCCACTGCTTTCATCGCCAAAAGGTATACACACAGGGATTCTTTTTGTATCTAAACATGTAAAGGCATAGTAGTCATTTTGTATTGTAATGTGGGGGATGTAAAAGTTAGAAACATGTCATATATAACTTAACTTCCAAATGAATGACACTTCTCTTGATTTATTTAAGAAAGAATGATGAGTGATGATTATTATTAACTCACAGCCCAACTGTGTAGTAGTGAGTTTGTTCACGATCGGGTAAGGAAAGGAAAATGCGAAAAATTTACAGTGATTTTCGGTTAAAAATGATAAAATGGGTCGTGACACCATGGCCTCGAAATAATTTTTACTAATTTCTAGAATTTATTTCGAATTTATTTCTATTTCTGGGTCCAGTTGCTCAGTTTAGCGCTAACGCAAGTTTTACTAACTTTTTCGCTTCCAATACCTTATTTTCACTTTCTATCCACCAAAACATACTTATAAATATACTTTCTTGAGGAATACTTCAATTTGAACTCTTACCTCGAAGTTCATGCCTCGGGCTTCGTGTCACTATTTTAGGTGTCTCGGTTACTCCAGGTCATACATGAACATTTAGGTAAGTTATTGAACTTCTCATCTACGCTTTTAAATAAATATTAGTACAAAAGAACTGGCTTTCACAAACACTCCTAAAGATCTCTCAATCACATTTCTCAATGAAGAGTGTCGATGGTTGAATAGTTCTTCAACATTTTTAGGATCACGTACAAAGTAGTCCTAGCATAAAACCATTAAAAGACATAATAAATCCACTTATTAACATAAAACCCCATCTACTAAATAATATTTTCCTAAAAAGACTAATTTAGTATGAATTTTATAAGATAAAATTAAATAATTTATGTACAAGTTAATATTACCTCTAGGAATGATAAGCTTATGTAAGACCCCGTATATGTATAAGGGTAATGTGTGTACTTGGATCAAATAATATGAATGGACTTGTGATGTAAAATATGATTGATGTAAGTCCATGGATTCAATGTATGTATGTGTAATATAAGTTGTAACGTACATACAAGTTTCATTGAGTATGAATACGGAGAAATGTGTTCTAGCAAGTGATGGATGTGATTGAGACTCAAAATGAGTAGTGTGGTAAAATGGAATGGAGTTATGCTTCCATTTGGTTTTATGATTGCATACCTTTGAATATACAATGAATGCACACAAGTTTCAATGTGCATAAGGTATGAATGGATGCCATTTTCAAGTTATAGAGGTGGATGGATGAGGAAATGGCCATGGCAATAGATTGAGGGTGTGTTGGTATGAGTTGCAGCAATGAAACTGCAGGAAATCTGGAAAACATGAGGTCCAGATCGATCTCCTAGGATGAGAGATCGATCTGGAAGAGCCAGAATGCTCTTATTTGGGCGAAAGAATTGAGCAGATCGATCTCCAATGGAGCCAGATCGATCTCCTTAGCTCTCTGTTTAGGACCAGATCGATCTCATGCTTCGACAGATCGATCTCATGCTTCAACAGATCGATCTCATTGCTTCGACAGATCGATCTCAGGCTTAAAAATGCCGTGAAAAAGAGGGATTTTAAGGGACCAGATCGATCTCCTCTTGGACCAGATCGATCTCCTCAAGTCATTTCTATATAAGGAGAGCTGAAAATCTGGAAATCTCGGAACCTCCCATTTTCAACCCAAAAACCCAACTTTCCCTCTCTAAAATCAGCTATTTTCAGTGAGATTTAGAGAGAGATCATTAGAGGCAAAGTTGTTCCTATCAAAGAGGAGAACAACATAGTGAGAGGGCATTTTCCCATTTTTGGAATTGAAGGAGTTGAGGGCATTATCAATTGGAGCAAGAAGAGAAATCATATTGGTAAGATTCTAACACTCCAATCCAAATGCATTAGCTATTTAATTGATTTTGGAGTTGATTGGTATGAGTATTGATGGATAAACTACCTAAGAATGTAGTGGAAGTGGTGTGACCTAGAAATCTAAAATGGGTATAATGTGAGGATATGTGGGATTGAATGAGCTTATGAATTATGGCATGCTAAAGTTGTTATTGGGGTAATGTTTATGATTCTAGATGGTTAGATGGAATTACTTGGTGAGTTGGAGGAATTGTGAAAATGGATATGTTTATGATTGATAAAATGCCATAGTGAGGGAATTCATGGAATATGAACACTATGAGCTTAATGTCGATTTAACATCGATTTTGAATAAGTTAATAGGCCTCAGAAGATCCATAGACTCGAGTTATGGGTAAAGTAATGAAATGAGGCCCAATAAGCTTTAATAGAGGCTATAGGTTAAATTGACTATAGCAAGCACAAGGGTTGCATTGTATGGATCGAATATAATGCGGGATACGATTTTGTGCAGTCCCGAAGAGTTCGTTGAAGGCGAACCGAACCGTACGAGTAAGCAGCTTAAGGAAGTGGAATCACGCATCGCGATTCCAGGTAAGGGAATTTTGTGAGTATATAGAGATAGCTGCTCGTATTTTGAATTGGGTGAATATTGGGTGTTGTATGAAATGCATGATTGCTCAAATAAATGTTGATGGTATTCGTGAAAGATGATGGGTATATGCGTGGTTTTGGATTTGAAGTGGATGTTATGAAAAAGGGATAGTAAGGCTAATAATTGCATAAATCATGTGTTTTGAATGCTTTTACAAAACACAATGCTTTGATTTGAGCAAATAAAAGGATAGGCTGGCTAGTACTTGAATGATGTTGTGAAATAGCCCATACGAGGCACTAAGCATATTATGAGATGTTTTGAATGCATGTAAGCCGCCTATCGCGTGTATGTGATATAATTCGCGTTAGAGCCTCGCTCGCTCGAGATTTCTATGTTTTCACTTGTGTGAAACGTGCTTGAGCTTAGCTCGCACTTTGAAATTGAATTGTGATGATGTTTATAAACCGTACTGGAGCTTCTGCTCGTACGTGGATTGTGAATGGTTATCTTATGAGTATAACCGTACTAGAGCTATGCTCGTACGCACCTCTTTATGAGAAGATGCATGATGCATGAGTCGTGCTAGAGCTTTGCTCGCACAAGCTTGTACAATGGGATTCGTATAGGGTTGTGAAAGTGGGTAAGATCCTTAAGCCCTACATCCTTAAGCTAACATCCTTAAGCCAACATCCTTAAGCCAAAGAGGCGGGGAGGCTCTGTTAGGCGGGGAGGCTCTGTTTGGTGGGGAGGCTCTCTTACGGTGGGATCCTTAAGCCAACATCCTTAAGCCCAAAGAGGCGGGGAGGCTCTGTTAGGCAGGGAGGCTCTCCTACATGGGTATGGTGAAGGTAAGATCCTTAAGCCCTACATCCTTAAGCTAACATCCTTAAGCCCGAAGAGGCAGGGAGGCTCTGTTAGGCGGGGAGGCTCTGTTCGGTGGGGAGGCTCTCTTACGGAAAGGACCCTTAAGCCCTACATCCTTAAGCTAACATCCTTAAGCCCGAGGAGGCAGGGAGGCTCTGTTAGGCGGGGAGGCTCTGTTCGGCAGGAAGGCTCTCCTTCACGAAATATGGAAAAACTCTTGGTATGGGGTAGATAAGACCTAGGAATGGCACCCCCGATCACGATATGAGTTGCGGAGTACGCTGTACCGTGTATATCACATGGAGTACGATGTACCGCATGATGGTTATGTAATGAGAAAGTCTGGCGAGGGATAATCCATCTTCGTGCCAGCATGATAACCCGCACACCGGGATGCGTGTGGTCTGGGATGATTTATGATGTGATGATTCACATAGGCACTTTTGATATAGTGACCTAGATTTATACACATGCGTGAATTGTGGAATGTAAATGTGGTTGTGATTGTGAGTTGATTTGGTGGTGTTATGTAGTTGGTTCAAAAAGGAGGTTTCTAAATGAATTGCCCTTTTATGAATTTAAATGAGATTGAGCATGAGATGTTTTATACATGATGTCTCTACCATGTTTTATATGCCAATGCACATGATTTGATACATGATATATATGTATATTCACATGGCATAGTTTTATTCCTCATGCTCCTACTATAAACGATTTATGCATAACACTATCAGCATGTAGATAGAGTAGTTATCTACCATGCTTGCATTATTGCCTTACTGAGCGTGTGGTTGCTCATCCCACTCTATTTTCCCCCCCTACAGAGCGTGCATAGTAGCCCAGTGAGGACTGAGGCGTATTATTTTGAACTCCGCTGCATCTCCATTGCTGAAAGGTATATACACAGTGATTCTTTTTGTATCTAAACAATGTAAAAGCACAGTACTCTTTTGAGTTGTAATTACGGGGATGTAGATGTCAGTAAAACATGTATTCGTATAAGTACACGATTAAATGCACATGTATGACTTCGTTTTACTTAATTGAGATTGAATGAGATATGGTATTTATTATTGGCTCACAGCCCAACAGTGTGTGGTGAGTTTAGTTCACGACCGGGTAAGGTAACAGTAAAACGCGAAAAATTTTCAGTGATTTTCGGTTAAGGAGAATGGAATTGGGTCGTGACAGCTTATCTTCCCTAATTAAAGCATTTTTTATTAGTCTTAAATTGTATGCCATCCTTTCCCACCCAGCTAACACATATGTCAACTTTATGTCGAATCCATATGCAACCAATACATTTTGTGTTGGATATTCTTTTCTCCCTCGATATCTTGGAGCATCTTTTTTAGGAATTTTAGCACGGATGTGTACCATTAATCGCACCAATACAATCTTGAAATACAACTATTTAAGTAAATTCTATTTATAATGACTACTTCTATTTTTTAAAACTTATATAACATAATTTACCTTGAAATATGGGTAAAATCTATTGCTATTGAGTATTTGAGGTGCGAGTTCAGAACCATTTGGTTGTATCAAGAAATTATCTTCTAAGCTAATGATTGCTCTTAATACATCATGAAATTGACGATTTATAGTCTCACGAGATCGATGAAACCATAAACCAACTAGACGAGTCCGCTCATTATGTCCTACTCTATAGAGAAACTTCGCAACTTATTCCTCAACATAAGAATTTCTAGTGTTTTTAAGACGCTTAGATGCTCAAAGCAAGCAACACAATCTAAAAAAAGCATTTGGTCCCATTCGTATAACATTCCTACAATGTTGTTCATCAATCAATTCTTGCATTGATTCATGACGAACTTGTTCTCTATCCTCACTATCATTGATAGTTATGGATTGACATTTCTTGAATGATAGTACATCTTCATCAAGCACATTGTATGAATGATGTGACAAAGAAGATTAACAATTCCCATGTGTTGTCTTTGCTCCCAAGAATTTAATTCTTGTAAAACATCCACATGATGTTCCTCAAAATTATCTTATTCATTTTCTTTATCAACCAATTACGTATCACTCAATCTTGGAGGGCTTATTTCTTCTCTAGACTTAACAAAATAATTATTCCCATTGGATTCAAAAGCAACATTTGTATTCATTCTTGAACTTTCATCCCAATTGGTTTCTCTATCCATCTACTCAAGGCAATAGGATTAATGAAAATTTAATAAAATAAAATTAAAGAACTATGCACTATGGACAAAAAAAATAGAATAAATGAATTCAAGTAGATTAGCAGAACACATTCAAATAGATTGGCAATAACATTGAAAAAAAAATAGCATGCTTCTTCATTAGATCATATTTAGTTTGATTGATAAATCACAAAGGATTGCTTAATCAAACTCTGAAGTAATAAGGCTTCCAAAAAAATGTGCATATGCTACTAGAAAACGTTAATGAAATATACAAGAAACTGAAATAAAGGCCTTGATTTTAGAACAAGTGTAGCAAATGAAAAGTAAGTAAGCACAACCAAATTATTATCCATAAATAAATTTATAATTCAAATTCCTTTCTCTATACCTTAGTAAAGTGATAAATGGTACTACTAATTAAGATTTCTTTCATAGAAGGTTAAAAAGTTCTAAGCACATACTAAGTGATTATGGAAATAAAGTATTTTCTAAAGGAGTGCACAACTATTTAAGAAAAAAGTACTTTAGTTTATCAATCAACATTCAAGTTTGACACTTAAAAAGAAGAACTACTTACCAAAATATGAGCATATTTATACCAAATACAAAAAGATAGTCTCTATCTTCATTGATTAATTAAACCTAGTTAATATCAATATTGTCATCTTCTAACTTCCTAATATATCTACTTAAAGAGCACACTTTCATCCTTTTTACATGATATTTTTCATGTTTATTTTATAATGAATTTTGTTTTTTCTATATTTTATAAAGTGAACAAGTTAACAAAGAAATATTATTAAAGTAAAAAAAGTTAATCCAATATATTGTAATAGACCAAACTTTGTAAGGTACATCGATATCCTAATAAACAACTAATTGGACTTGCACATATCAAATCTCAACCTTTTTTTTTCAAATATAAGAATGAAAACAAGAAATGGCATTAAAGAATGAAAAGCTATTGGACTTGAACATATCAAGCCTTAAATGAATATATAAGATTATTTTGACCTTAAATAACTCTCTTTTCATTTTTAATTTTAGTGATACTAAGGAAATATGTGCATGAACTTCAATTTTTTTGTACATTGGATGAATCATGATAACAACAGTGTCTTTGGATCACTTTTCTTTCAAATATTGTTATACCATGCTTTAAGAATGACTTTCCTAGTTAGCAAACATTTTCTTTTCTTAATTTTTGTAATGTAGAAGGCTTCGAAGCATTGATGAGACAAAAGATTAAGGGAAAAAAGAAAAGAAAAAATAAGGAGACAAGGGCAATGCAACAACAAAATCTTTACAATAGGCAACAACAGCTTAAAGAAAAAAAAAAGAATATGCTTAAAGTCTTTCTTCCAATGAAATATCCTTATTTGACAAGCTTTACTGTATAGCTAACTTTGAAATATTCTTCACTTTCTCTTTACAATAGGCAACAACAACTTAGTAGGTAAACTGAAGAAAGATATCAAATCCAACAGTAATGTCTGCTCAAACTTATGAACATAATGTTTCTAATTTAAAGGGGTATAACTAAAGATCAAGAGAAAGTTCTATTTGTCTTAATTTCTTATCGTTATTGCTCCTTATCTCATTTCCATGAAGAAGTGAATATGCAGCTAGTAAATGATTTAATTCATGGGTTTTGAGTGCTATATATGATTAACTTAAAATGTGCATTGCTTGATAAAAACTATGTAACATCAAAATTGTTTTAAAAAGAAATGATAATTATCTGCAGCTAGTATTGAAAGAGCAAACATAGACAAATAGATTAGAAGAATTAGTAAACTCAAGTAAAAGTTCATTTCATCTTGTAACAAGAAACACCCTGGTACTTCTTCTATAATTAGTTAGGTAAACATAACTGAGAATATACTGAAAAAGATAAAGTGGAAATTAAAGAAGTTACTAAATCACTGTTTATGGTGCAATTCGTGCACTCCACCAGCAAACTTGTTTAAAATAGAAACTCGAATTTGAATAAACGCAAACTCCTATTTTCCCCTAAACCTAAACACAAATTGCATCATAAATATTTCATTCCTACTATAGAAAATTCATAAGTCTAATTAACAAAGAGCTCTCGAACTAATTAGGAGTATAAAATGGAAGCAACAAGTAGTGAAGCTAAATATTGCAATAATAAGCTTTTACTGTTAAAATTTAGGGATTAAAACATATCTGATTAATTAGAATAAAATGAAAGAAATTGAGAAAACCAAGGAGCTTCAAAATCCAAGCTCAAGCTCTAATCATGCAGCCTATTGCAACGACGACCTAAACGGCGACTCAATAGTGGTAGAAGAGGGATTACAGTGATACAAAATGAGAGATTGAGAGAGTATGGTGAGAGTCAAAGGTACTAGAAGGAAAAAAACAAGAAACGAAAATAGATAATTTTAAATTTTATTAGGGGTATTTTTGTACTTTTAGTAAATTTGTTCACATGCTCACTTTTTCTCTCAACTTTTCTATCTAATTTGGACGGACTATTTTTTCTTAAAGAACAGAAAATATATTTCTCTCACATTTTCTTCCCTTCTCTTTTTTGTTTACAAGTAATGTCAAATATTCATTTCCTTCTAGTTTTCTCTTCGTCATTTTCTTTCCTTCCAATTTTCAGTTGTACCAAGCAAGGGCTAAATGATCTATCCTCCGATATGTGAGCATGTAATCTTTAGTTCTCTATAGATACCATGTCATTACTACTTTCCAATGATTCATTCCACGGTTACTTAAATATCTATCAAGCATTCCAACTACGTACACAGTATCCCGAAGCATACAAACTTGAGCATACATAAGACGCCAAGTATCTATTTCTTTTCTTTTTTTTCAATCTAAATTAGAGGAATTATATCCCTATTGTCAAATTGAAATGTCACAGAATGGGTTTTGTTTTCTAAATTCAATTTGCTTAGATACTAAGCATAAGATAAGTAAGCGGAGAATAGAAAGGAAGGATAAAGGAGGGGAACAAATAATTACAGGGACTATTCTTCGTCTTCTTAACCTTCGGCACAAGAAAGGGATGTGTAAAATCCATTTTCTTGTGTCGAAATAATAACAATTTTGGATCTCATTCGTCAAAGATTTCTATTCTTAGTTTAGATTTTTCCATATTTTTCATAACCCTTTATTACTTAAGTATAAGGAATCTTCTACATCTTTTTCTTTTCAATCTCATTTCCTAGGCATTGAAGCAAACTACAATTATCACCTTTAACAATTGGTGTATCTCTTGATGCATAATTCTTTATGTCAAATCTACTAAGCACCTTATCAAAATATGCCTTTTGTGAGAAGTCAAGTCTACCATGAGAACGATCTCGATGAATCTGTATGCCCAAAACAAAAGATGCATCCGTAAGATCTTTCATTTTAAAATTATTTGATAAAAATCTCTTGGTTTCATGTAATAAGCCTATGTCGTTGCTTGGTAGCAAAATATTATTGACATATAACACCAAAAGAATAAACTTGTTCCCACTGATCTTGTGATAAATACATTAATTAACAATGTTCTCCTTAAAATCGGATGAGGTAACCACTTGATCAAATTTTCAATACCGTTGACAGGATGATTTCTTTAAACCTTAAATGGATTTCTTTAATTTGCAAACTAGATGTTTCGATTTATCTGACATGAAATTTTTTAACTGCACCATGTAAATAGTTTCTTCATTGCCATCATTAAGAAATGTTGTTTTTACATCCATATAATGTAACTCCAAATCATAATGAGTTACAAGTGCCATAATGATTCTAAAAGTCTTTCGATAAAACTAGAGAGAATGTATTTTTATAATCAATGCCTTCCTTTTGAGTGAAACCTTTAGCGACTAAACGTGCTTTATATCTTTAGACATTGCTTTTTGAATCTCGTTTGGTTTTGAAAATCCATTTACAACCAATTGTTTTCGGTCCTTCAAGCAATTCCGTAAGATACCAAACATTATTGTCCTTCATTGATTTAATCTCATCTTTCATGGCCTCTATCTATTTCTGGGAGTGAACACTTTGTTTTGGTTGATTAAAAGATATAGGATAATCTTTCAATCCTATATCAAACTCATGTTCTTGGAGATACATGATGTAATCATCCAAAATGGTTGATCCCCTCTCCCTAGGCGATCTCCTTAATAACACTTCTAATTTCGGTTGTTGTTGCTTCTCTAATTGAATAAAACCAGGTTCTTCAATATGAGTAGGATATAACCCAACAACATCTTAATAATATAGATTTGCATCTTGGATAATGTCAGACATAATTGCCTGATCATTTTCAATTGAAATTGTAGGAACAGTAACGAGTTCTTCTTTAAAGACAAGGTTCATAAGTTTGGCACTCCCGTCATATTCAACATCCTCAATGAACTTAATGTTTCATGTCTCGAAAAAAGATCTACTTGAGGGATCATAAAACTTAAAATTCCTCAATCTTTTTGAGTATTCAGTAAAGTAGTAGCTTACTATTCTTGAGTCCAATTTCCTTATCCTACCCTCAACTGAATAACCCCAGACATGCAAGTACCTAATACTAGGCTTCTTTCTTGTTCATAACTCATATGGGGTTTTGGCTACTACTTTGTTTGGAACTCAATTAAAAATATACTCTATAGCCTTTAAAGCTTCTCCCCAAAAATGATTCTAGTAAAGAATAATGATTTGTCATACTTTTAACTATATCATTTAAGATTCGATTTCGTCTCTCAGCTACACCATTTTAACTTAGAGTCCCCAGCATGATGTATTGAGGAACGATGCCATATTCTACTAAATACCTTGCAAAAGGTCCTAGATGTTGTTCACATCATATCTAACATAATATTCACCACCACGGTCAAATTTAACAGCTTTAATTTTCCTACCAAATTGATTTTCAACTTCAGTTTTATAGGTCTTGAAAACATCCAAAGATTAAGACTTCTCATGAATTAAGTACAGGTACCCATAATGAGAATAACCGTCAATGGAAGTAATAAAAGACTTTTAACCATTCTAAGAAGCTATAGGGAATGGACCACATATATCAGTATGAATTAATTCCAAGACATTTCAACTCCTGTTGGCACCAACTTTCTTCAAATTTGTTTGTTTTCCCTTAATACACTCAATTCAAACTTTGAAATTTGAAAAATCAAGGGGATTAAGAATTCTTTCTGATGCAAGCCTCCATATTCTTTGTTCATAAATATGAACTAAACGCTTATGCCATAATATGGAAGAATTCTCATTAATTAATTTGCACATTGCACCACAACATGCAAGAATTAATTGATGTATGCAGTATGGAAGTCCAATTTATATAGATTATTAACTAAAGCGCCAGCACCAATAAGATTTGAATACTGAAAAAGACTAAACTTTCAATTTTCAAACTAACAAGAATAATCCAATTTGTCCCAATTAGAAATAGAAATCAAATTTCGTCTAAATGACGGTACATAAAAAGTCTCATTCAAATCTAAATAACAACCAAATTCTAACTTTAATCTAAATTGTCACGACCCCTTTTAATCATTTTCATTCGAAAATCACCATAAATTTTTCTCTTTTTCAATTCCTTTCCCGGTCGTGAACAACTCTCACCAGTAACAGTTGGGTTATGAGTCAGTATTAATCAGTATTTACCATTCATCTTTCAATTAATCAAGAGCAAACACATACATTTGAAAGTTTAAGTTCTATACTTATACATGTTTGCTAACACTTACTGTCACGCCCTCCTCCCACACGCGACTTTACCAAAAACCACAATAACTTTTTCACTTTTTACTTACCTTTATCTCCTCAACAGTTGGGCTGTGAATAGGCATTAGTCTCCTCATCCAGACATATCTTACCATTCTTTTTCGTATCATACATACATGACATTTATATCATAAGTAAATTCATATACTTAAGTATAATTACATTATTACATCCCCCATATTAAAACGTGTACATCACTGTGTTTATGCATTGTTCAGATACAAAAGAGTACGCATGTGTATACCTTTCGCTAGATGGGGAGTGGTAGCGGTCCAAAGGAATGCAATACCACAGCCGACTCAATCTACTGACGAGAATCTGTAGAGATGGGGGGTAAATGAATGGGATGAGCTATCAACGCGCTCAGTAAAGAAATCAGGCAAGCAAGTAGACATCCATACTATCTACTGAAAATAGTGCTTTGCCTTTCCTTCTCTCAATGCAAAAGCATGTTTAAAATATATATAATATATTACAGATTTAAAATCCCATGTACTAAACACATACTGGTTTATCAATCAGAGGCATTCATGCAAAACAGTGCATATTTAGTCATTTAAGAATGCCTTTATATAAAATATGCCATTTACATTCAAAACACAGGAAATATGGCATTTCTCATCACAACACAAACAAATCGGGTTCCGACCCATCCCTCAGGTCTACCCGTATCATAAAACACATGTGATATATCATGCGAGACTTAGTGGCTAAATGCAATCTCTCCAGACTATGTAAGAGAGCCTCCCCGCCAAACAGAGCCTCCCCGCCCACTCTGGCTTAAGGATGTTAGGCTTAAGGATCTTACCGTAAGAGAGCATCTCCGAACTATGGCCATATCCTAACATGTGGTGAAATCCCAAGAACCACACTACTTGGTGTGCGGGTTATCACTGCTGTAACGGGAGGGGGGTCAGTCCATCATAACCGCCAGCTATCAACAACTCTCCTCCACAACTCCACAACACAAAACACGGTACAGTGTACTCCATGCCACATGCACGGTACAACATACACTCGTGGACCCATACATCTTGGTCGGGGTGCCTGCCATAGGTCTTAGCCGCTCATACCATGGAAATACATCATAGTGGGGTGCCTGCCATAGGTCTTAGCCCTCATACTATGGAATAAATACCACGTCTCTAAATCCACGTGAGAACATCTCAATAGTGTGACACTCAGTCTACACGGAGGAAATCGTCACGGTTTTTCTAACATGTCTATATATCACGTAAAACTACAGTGCGCATCTTGAGTGTGACTCACAGTCAACGCTCCGCCTCAAAACACTGTATATGCATGTAAAAATATCAACACTAGTGCGAGTAAACCTCCAGCACTAGGTCGTGCATAGTTCTCATTCAAATCAAGTACGAGCAAATCGCTCAAGTACTATGTCATGTACAAATCATGAAGAATTGAGTACGAGCAACGCTCCAGCACTCTGTCATGCATCTCATGTAAAACTCGAGCACGAGCTAATCGCTCCAGCACTCTATCATGCACAAATCACATAAAACTGAGTACGAGCAATGCTCCAGTGCTCTATAATGCATGTCAAATAAATGTAGTACGAGTAAACCTCCAACACTAAGGTATGTGAAAAACATCTGAAATCAAGTGCGAGCTATGCTCCAGCACGATTGTTTCCACATAATTTGGTAGATGGCCCTTTAAAAATAGGGATATTTAAAATCATTAAAATCAGCACTATAAAGTGTGCTTAGTGTACATCGACCTCAAAACATTAGCTCATCCACCTACTCTTCTGCTACACTGTAGTAAAAACCATTCAAAACATCATTTTCATGCTTTTTACAACTTTTCCCAAAGTTTCACTTTTTGCCTAACTAGGGGCAAAATCGTAATTTACCCATATCGGATCCCTAGAATATTATCAATTTTCTCTGACCCTCAAACAATTTCAGTGAATGTAAAATCCAACGAAAATATGCACAGATATCTCTAGCTACTTGCAAGAGTCCCCTACCTCGGATCACGTAGTGTGACCTCTCTTCCTCTGTATTGCTCTAATCTGGCAGTCCGATCAACTTTCAATATGACTCTGGAGCTGCATTTAACCATTCATTGAGTTAATTACACTTTTCCTACTGTATAACACATTTAATACAGTTCATTTCACTTAAATGGGCCTGTTTACTCTTAATAGGCCTTAAACACTTTAATTAGGCCTTAATCCGTATTAAGCCCGTTCATCAGGGTCTATCGTGTGAGGACCTGGCCCCGGAGCACGCCAGACCGCTCTGGGCCCCGCTCCCACTGCTAACCGGTCCTACAACTCCACAGATTGTCCTCTTTGGGCCCACTGACCCTCAAGGTTTTGCTCCACTGGGAAATTCCCAGGAGACGCGTCCTCAGAGGTTCGAACCTAAGACCTTAAAGTCTTTGTTCTTACACACATGATACCAATTGTTCCAGTAGAACAATTGGTATCATGTGTGTAAGAACAAAGACTTTAAGGTCTTGGGTTCGAACCTCTCAGGACGCGTCTCCTGGGAATTTCTCAGTGGAGCAAAACCTTGAGGGTCAGTGGGCCCAAAGAGGATAATCTGTGGAGTTGTAGGACCGGTTAGCAGTGGGAGCGGGGCCCAAAGGGGTCTGGCGTGCTCCGGGGCCAGGTCCTCACAATAAAATGCGCGTTTTATTGTAACGACCATGTGGCACTTTGTTCTCGCAGGATTCAAGAGGTGGCCCCCATAGTCTTACTCATACGTACTGTCCGCTTTGGCAGCCCCACAGGCCCCTCACGGCTTTATCGAGGTAAATACCTCAATTCGCGTCCTCAGAAGTTCGAACCCAAGACCTTAAAGTCTTTGTTCTTGCACAAATGATAACAATTGGTATCATGTGTGTAAGAACAAAGACTTTAAGGTCTTAGGTTCGAACCTCTGAGGACGCGTCTCCTGGGAATTTCCCAGTGGAGCAAAACCTTGAGGGTCAGTGGGCCCAAAGAGGACAATCTGTGGAGTTGTAGGACCGGTTAGCAGTGGGAACGGGGCCCAAAGGGGTCTGGCGTACTCCGGGGCCAGGTCCTCACATATCGACTCATTGGGCCTATCAATACCCATTAGGATTTATTCCAAGCTCTTTGGATAACCCGTATATCATTTACAACATTTATTTCAAAATTCTGAATATAATTAACTAATTGCAAAATTTAATCTGAAATGCGTAAAATAATTCTTAAATACGCATAAATCACTTATATTGTCGTAAATGAGCTTTACTTACTTGAGATTGTGCAATGGTACGCAAATTGATGTTCGATCGGGCTTTCGTTCGGAATTAATCGTCGAACTGCACAATTTCGTATATTTAACTCCGGGTCAATTTCTGATTAAATATAATTTAAATAAATTTATCAGAAATTAAATTGGTCACTTTTAACCTTGTATCGACTTACCCGAAGTCCGGTGCAATCCCGAAAATTTTCCTATTCCTTTTTCTTTCTTTTTCTTCTTTTTCCCCTTTTCTCCTTGGCTGAACCGGTCCGGTCCGGTTCAGTACAGTCACTTTCCACTGAACCGACCGACCGGTTCAGGCTCCTTTCGCCGTTTTGACGCCGTCCGATCGGTTCTCCGACCGATTCCAACGCCAAATGGTTCGGCCTCGCCTCTAGAGGCTTCTTTTGGCCTCGTCTGGGGTTGACCGGCGTCGGATTTCGTCAAATCCGTCTTTCTCTCCCGCTGCTTCCCTCTCGTAGATCTCACTACCGGTGGCGTTTCCAGGTGCGTGGTGGCTGTCGAGCTCTCCCCGATGCCAGTCGTCCCGTTGCCCAGCAGTCCTCGCGCCGTCGACCGCTGGTTCGTCGCCGGTGACTCCTTCTCCCCCGGTCGGCTTCACGCGGTTTGTCGCTATTCTCTCTCCCCAATACCAATTTTCAATCCGTTTCTGATTTTCGTTTTTTTTCTATTTTTTTCTTTATAATATATTTTTTATATTATTTTAATCCTTAAAATAATATTAAAAATCCTAAAATATCCTAAAAATTCCTATTAAATTCATTTAGTCCGTAAATGAATTTATCAGTCTGATTTTACCTTTCCGGTATATTTTTTCACTATTTTCAGGCTCATTTTTCGAGACAAAAATTCCAAAAATATTAATTAAATTCATATCTCGATCAATTGGACTCGAAATTCAATATTTTCCTCGTTATTGATCAAGATCTCTCGATTTTCATATTTTTAATGAAATTTCCTCATCGGATTTATACCGAATTTTGATCATTTGACCTTTTTACCCCTGCACTTACTCGGGGATCACTTTAACCCTTATCTCGCTATTATGTAGCCTACATGCATTTTTAATTTCTTAAATTAATCGATTGCATGGTAGTAAATACTCTTCTTATGATTCAACTATGTAAATATAGTGTTCGTACACATAGGAATCATAAGGTACAAGCTACATACGTAAATCGAAAACTCGGGTCTGACAATCCTTCCCAACTAAAAGAATTTGGTCCTCCAAATTAGAACCAAATCAATCATCAAACAACTGGGGGTGCCTCTCTCGCATCAAGCTCTCTAACTCCAAAGTAGCTTCCTCGGAAGTGTGATGCTGCCATAAAACCTTCACTAACCCGATAGTCTTCGACCTCAAAACCTTCTCCTTCCTATCCAGTATCCGAATCGGCCTCTCAACATATGACATGTCCTCACTGAGCTCCAATGGCTCATAACTAATCACATGCGCCGGATCCGGGTGATACTTCTGAAGCATCGAAATGTGGAAGACGTTATGCACGCCTGACAAATCTGGTGGCAATGCTAACCTATAGGCCTTATCTCCTGCTCGATCAAGTATCTCAAAGGGTCCAATGTAGTGAGGACTCAGCTTACCCCTCTTCCCAAACCTCTCTATACCTTGGAAGGAGAAACCTTTAGAAACACTGACTCACCAACTGCGAACTCAAGCGACCTACGTCTCCTGTCAGCATAATTCTTCTGTCGACTCTGAGCTGTCCTCAATCTCTCAACTATCAACTGGACATCCTCAGAAGCCTGTGTAACCATATCAGGAGCAAAAATCTTTCGATCACCCACTTCCTTCCACCCAATAGGGGAACGACATCTACGGCCATACAAGGCCTCTACGGTGCCATCCCGATACTCGAATGATAACTGTTGTTGTAGGCGAACTCGACTAGTGGCAAATGATCATCCCATGAGCCTCTAAAATCCAGCACACATGCTCTCAACATATCCTCCAGAGTCTATATCGTCCTCTCTGACTGACCATCTGTCTGAGGATGGAAAGCTGTGCTCAAACTCAACTGGGTTCCTATAGCTTCCTGAAAATGTTCCCAAAAGTGGGAAGTGAAGCGGGAATCCCTATCCAAGACAATGCTCACTGGAACACCATGCAACCTCACTACCTCACGTACATACAACCCTGCCAATGTACTCAGAGTATCGGTAGCTCTCATAGCTAGGATGTGGGCTGACTTCGTCAGTCTATCAACGATCACCTATATAGCATCGTGATTTCTCCGGGTCCTAGGTAAACCCATCACGAAATTCATGGTGATGTGCCCCCATTTCCATGTCGGTATAAGTAGAGGCTGCAACAATCCTGCAGGTCTCTGATGCTCTACCTTCACTTGCTGACATATAATACATCTCGCCACAAAATCTGCGATATCTCTCTTCATACCTGACCACCAGTACACCTTCCGGAGGTTCTGATACATCTTACCACTCCCCGGATGCAACGTGTACCTTGATGAATGAGCTTCTGACAATATCAATCTTCGGAGCTCTGGGTCCTCGGGAACACACAATCTACCTCTGAACCTCAGTAGTCCATCAGAACTCAACTCAAAATCCATCATTGTGCCCTTCTGCATCTGACCAATCACATCGATGCAATACGGATCAATCTACTGAGCCTGTCTGATCCTGTCCAACAGATCTAGCTATAAGCGTAGACTCATAATCATACAATCCACATCCTTGTCCGAAGGCACACCTCCCAAACTAAGGCTAGCAAACTACTCTAACAGCTCGTGCTCCCTGACCATCATATACGATACCATCCCAAGGCTCTTCCTACTCAAAGCATCTGCTACAACATTAGCCTTACCCGGATGATAAAGTATCTCACAATCATAATCCTTCAGAAGCTCTAGCCATCTTCTCTGTCTCATGTTCAACTCCTTCTATGAGAACAGGTACTTGAGGCTCTTGTAGTCGGTAAAAATCTGAAACTTCTCACCATACAAGTAGTGGCGCCATACATTCAACGCAAATACTACTGCTACCAACTCTAAATCGTGGGTCGGATAGTTCTTCTCATGGTCCTTTAACTGTCTGGATCCATAAGAAACTACCCTCCCATCCTGCATCAACACACAGCCCAGTCCTGATGCGAGGCATCGGTATATACTGAAAATCCTCCTAGCTGGTAGGAATAGTGAGAATCGGAGCGGTGGTCAATCGACTCTTCAGCTCCTGAAAACTCATCTCACAATCCTCGTCCCACACGAATGCAACACTCTTTCGAGTGAGACGTGTCAACGGAGCAGCCATCTTCAAAAAATTCCTCAACAAATCTTCGATAGTACCCTGCTAAACCCAGAAAACTCCTGATCTCGATAACTGTCCTCGGCTGTTCCCACTGAACTACAGTCTCAATCTTGGATGGGTCTACTGACACACCATCCCTCGACACTACATGTCCCAAAAACGAGATCTCTGTCAACCAAAAATCACACTTGCTGAGTTTAGCATACAACTGTTGCTCTCGTAGAGTCTGCAATACTATCTTGAGGTGCTCCTCATGCTCCTCCTCGGAATTCGAATACACTAATATGTCATCGATGAAAACGATAACAAACTGATCCAAATATGGCTTGAACACATCATTCATCAAAGCCATGAAAGCGATGGGAGCATTCGTCAGTCCGAATGGCATAACTAGGAACTCATAATGGCCATATCGAGTCCTAAATGTCGTCTTGGGTACATCTCTACTCCGGACTCTCAACTAATGATACCCAGACCTCAGATCAATCTTAGAAAAGACTTGCGCTCCCCGAAGCTGATCCAGCAAGTCGTCAATGCGTCGAAGGGGATACCTATTCTTGATGGTAGCCTTATTCAACAATCTGTAGTCTATACACAATCGGAGGCTTCCATCTTTCTTCCTCACAAACAAAACCGGTGCTCCCCACGGTGAAACACTCCGTCGAATGAAACCCCTATCCAACAGCTCCTGCAACTGTCTCTTGAGCTCCTCCAGCTTAACTAAGGCCATGCGATACGGTGGTCTCGAAATAGGCTCAGTACCAGGCACCAAATCTATACAGAACTCCATCTCTCTGTCTGGTGGTAACCCTGGCAACTCATCTGGGAAAACATTTGGGTACTCACTGACCACAGGAATATCTACCAACTTCGGATGTACCTTATCCATATCCACTACGCACGCAATGAAACCTTCAAGATATTTATCTCTCAGTCAGCAAAATATTTTTATTTATTAACAACATATTTATTTCTTTCATTTTTTCCCATCAAACTTTACAACAACTTTCGTAGGGTTAGGAAACATAACTGTCTTAGCATAACAATCTAAAACAACATGGTTTGTAGATAACCAATCTATACCTAATATTACATCAAAATCACTCATACTTAGCAATATTAGATTGGCTGTCATATCCATTTCCCCTACTCTTAACTTACAATCGTTATACACATGCTCAACTAGCTGACTGGAATCCATAGGTGTACTAATCAACATCCGTTGAAGCATCAGCTGCATCCTGGTCCAAGGCATGTACTCATCCTCGACCCATCACCTGCTTCCCCTTCTCCTCTATCATCGCTCTACCTCTCTGAGCAGACGTACCAGCTGGAGCTCTATCAGGCTCCCTTCCCTTTCCGTGGGGCAGTCACATATGTCTCTGGGCACTCTCTAGCAATATGCCCATGTTTCCCACATCGAAAACACACAACAGGGCTCAACGGACAAGGTCTACCTCCATGATGTCTACCACATCGGTGGCACTGATCAGTAGTAGGCCTCAGTCCTCCAATCACAATGCCCTTCATCGGAGCTATGGCCGAGTATGTAGGAGGTTTAACTGGTCGCTCTTATACCTCCTCTAGCTATGGTCCCTTACCGAAGAGTCTCATCCTTCCTCGATAATTGAACCCTCTATCTCTAGCCGACCTTTTTCTCTCTCTATATCGGCTCCGACTGAACTTCCCAAACTTAGAGAAATGCCTTTCATAATCTTGCTCACAAAGCTACGCTCTACGCACTGCCTCATCATATGTACCAACGTCTAGTGGTACCAATCTAGACGGTAACACCGGTCTCAATCCGTCAACAAATCTGCGGACCTTCTTGGTCTCGCTGTACATGGTATCAAGATCATATCTCCCCTGGGCTAAAAATCTAGTCTCGTACTCATCCACCGTGAGACTCCCCTGGCTCAATCCCAAAAACTCAGCCTGCAGTCTATGCTGCGCTGTATCAGGAACAAACTGCCTCTTGAAGGCCTCCAGAAACATCTCCCAACTGATCTCAGCATGTCGGGCTCTCAATATCGGCCTGGTGGACTTCCACCAATGCTCTGCCGTTCCCTTCAGTAGGAACGCAGCAAATGCGACTCTCTCTGAAGTCGTACAATCAAAGAAGTCATACAACTTCTCCATCTCGCTAATCCACTCCTCTGCACTAGCTGGGTTCTTGACCCCTCGAAAAGATGGAGGTCCAAGCTTCTGAAACTGTCGCAACCGATCCAAATCACACACATATCCTCTACCACCCTGAACTGGTGGGGGTGTAGGAGTATCAATAGTCTGTGGTCTCTGTACAGGCTGCGCAGGTGTATCAGGTGCAACTGCCTCTCCAGTCGCAGTCTCTGCATCCTGTCTCTGTTTACCTGGCAAAGTCTGTGCCAACAGCCTTACTATCGCCTCCAGACTACGCTTTATCCTCGTGAAGCGTGCCTCAATCGTATCTGGTACCTCAGCAGTACCTGGGGGTGTATAGGTAGTCGAAGAATCACCCTGGCTAGTTGGCCTACCTCTACGGCCTCTAGCCCTACCTCTCGCCCCTCTACCACAGCAGGTATTAGCCATAATGGCTCAATTCCTGCATTCACAAACATTAATTTGTCAACTTTCTCTCTTGTATAGACAATTGTAACTGAACAAAACACAGTGATATGGGGATGTACATTCCCTCCTCCCACACGCGACTTTACCAAAAACCACAATAAATTTTTCACTTTTTACTTACTTTTATCTCCTTAACAGTTGGGCTGTGAATAGGCATTAGTCTCCTCATCCAGACATATCTTACCATTCTTTTTCGTATCATACATACATGACATTTATATCATAAGTAAATTCATATACTTAAGTATAATTACATCATTACATCCCCCATATTAAAACGTGTACATCACTGTGTTTATGCATTGTTCAGATACAAAAGAGTATGCATGTGTATACCTTTCGCTAGATGGGGAGTGGCAGCGGTCCAAAGGTATGCAATACCTCAGTCGACTCAATCTACTGATGAGAATCTGTAGAGATGGGGGGAAAATGAATGGGATGAGCTATCAACGCGCTTAGTAAGAAAATCAGGCAAGCAAGTAGACATCCATACTATCTACTGAAAATAGTGCTTTGCCTTTCCTTCTCTCAATTCAAAAGCATGTTTAAAATATATATAATATAGTACAGATTTAAAATCTCATGTACTAAACACATGCTGGTTTATCAATCAGAGGCATTCATGCAAAACAGTGCATATTTAATCATTTAAGAATGCCTTTATATAAAATATGCCATTTACATTCAAAACACAGTAATTATGGCATTTCTCATCACAACACAAACAAATCGGGTTCCGACCCATCCCTCAGGTCTACCCGTATCATAAAACACATGTGATATATCATGCGAGACTCAGTGGCTAAATGCAATCTCTCCAGACTATGTAAGAGAGCCTCCCCGTCGAACAGAGCCGCCCCGTCCACTCTGGCTTAAGGATGTTAGGCTTAAGGATCTTACCGTAAGAGAGCATCTCTGGACTATGGCCATATCTTAGCATGTGGTTAAATCCCAGGCAACACAGTACTCGGTGTGCGGGTTATCACTGCTGTAACGGGAGGGGGGTCAATCCATCACAACCGCCAGCTATCAACAACTCTCCACCACAACTCCACAACACAAAACACGGTACAGTGTACTCCATGTCACATGCACGGTACAATGTACACTCGTGGACCCATACATCATGGTCGGGGTGCCTGCCATAGGTCTTAGCCGCTCATACCATGGAAATACATCATAGTGGGGTGCCTGCCATAGGTCTTAGCCCTCATACTATGGAATAAATGCCACGTCTCTAATTCCACGTGAGAACATCTCAATAGTGTGACACTCAGTCTACACGGAGGAAATCGTCACGATTTTTCTAACATGTCTATATATCACGTAAAACTACAGTGCGCGTCTTGAGTGTGACTCACAGTCAACGCTCCGCCTCAAAACACTGTATATGCATGTAAAAATATCAACACTAGTGCGAGTAAACCTCCAGCACTAGGTCATGCATAGTTCTCATTCAAATCAAGTACGAGCAAATCGCTCAAGTACTATGTCATGTACAAATCATGAAGAATCGAGTACGAGCAATGCTCCAGCACTCTGTCATGCATCTCATGTAAAACTCGAGCACGAGCTAATCGCTCCAGCACTCTATCATGCACAAATCACATAAAACTGAGTACGAGCAATGCTTCAGTCCTCTATAATGCATGTCAAATAAATGCAGTGCGAGTAAACCTCCAGCACTAAGGTATGTGAAAAACATCTGAAATCAAGTGCGAGCTATGCTCCAGCACGATTGTTTCCACATAATTCGGTAGATGGCTCTTTAAAAATAGGGATGTTTAAAATCATTAAAATCAGCACTATAAAGTGTGCTTAGTTTACATCGACCTCAAAACATTAGCTCATCCACCTACTCTTCTGCTACACAGCAGTAAAAACCATTCAAAACATCATTTTCATGCTTTTTACAACTTCTCCTAAAGTTTCACTTTTTGCCTAACTAGGGGTAAAATCGTAATTTACCCATATCGAGTCCCTATAATATTATCGATTTTCTCTAACCCTCAAACAATTTCAGTGAATGTAAAATCCAACGAAAATATGCACAGATATCTCTAGCTACTTGCAAGAGTCCCCTACCGCGGATCACGTAGTGTGACCTCTCTTCCTCTGTGTTGCTCTAATCTGGCAGTCCGATCAACTTTCAATATGACTCTGGAGCTGCATTTAACCATTCACTGAGTTAATTACACTTTTACTACTGTATTACACATTTAATACAGTTCATTTCACTTAAATGGGCCCGTTTACTCTTAATGGGCCTTAAACACTTTAATTGGGCCTTAATCCGTATTAAGCCCGTTCATCAGGGTCTATCGACTCGTTGGGCCTATCAATACCCATTGGGCTTTATTCCAAGCTCTTTGGATAGCCCGTATATCATTTACGACATTTATTTCAAAATTTCAAATATAATTAACTAATTGCGGAATTTAATCTGAAATGCGTAAAATAAATCTTAAATACGTATAAATCACTTATATTGTCGTAAATGAGCTTTACTTACCTGAGATTGTGCGATGGTACATAAATCGAAGTTCGACCGGGCTTCCATTCGGAATTAATCGTCGAACTGCACAATTTCGTATATTTAACTCCGGGTCAATTTCTGATTAAATATAATTTAAATAAATTTATCAGAAATTAAATTGGTCGCTTTTTGATCTCGTATCAACTTACCCGAAGTCCGGTGCAATCCCAAAAATTTTCCTTTTCCTTTTTCTTTCTTTTTCCTCTTTTTCCCCTTTTCTCCTTGGCTGAACCGGTCCGGTCCGGTTCAGCACAGTCACTTTCCACTGAACCGGCCGACCGGTTCAGGCTTCTTTCGCCATTTTGAGGCCGTCCGACCGGTTCTCCGGCAGATTCCACCGCCAAATGGTTCGACCTCGCCTCTAGAGGCTTCTTTTGGCCTCATCTGGGTTTGGCCGGCGTCGAATTTCATCGAATCCGTCTTTCTCTCCCGCGGCTTCCCTCTCGCAGATCTCACTGCCGGCGGCGTTTCCAGGCCCATGGTGGCCGTCGAGCTCTCTCAGATGCCGGTCGTCCCGTTGCCCAGCAGTCCTAGCGCCGTCGGCCGCTGGTTCGTCGCCGGTGACTCCTTCTCCCTCGGTCGGCTTCACGCGGTTTGTCGCTATTCTCTCTCCCCGATACCAATTTTCAATCCGTTTCTGATTTTCGTTTTTTTTTCTATTTTGTTTTTTTCTTTATAATATATTTTTATATTATTTTAATCTATAAAATAATATTAGAAATCCTAAAATATCCCAAAAATTCCTATTAAATTCATTTAGTCCGTAAATAAATTTATCAGTCCGATTTTTCCTTTCCGGTATATTTTTTCACTATTTTCGGGCTCATTTTTCGAGATAAAAATTCCAAAAATATTAATTAAATTCATATCTCGATCAATTGGACTCGAAATTCAATATTTTCCTCGTTATTGATCAAGATCTCTCGATTTCATATTTTTAATGAAATTTCCTCATCGAATTTATACCGAATTTTGGTCATTTGACCGTTTTACTCCTGCACTTACTCGGGGATCTCTTTAACCCTTATCTCGCTATTATGTAGCTTACATGCATTTTTAATTTCTTAAATTAATCGATTGCATGGTAGTAAATACTCTTCTTATGATTCAACTATGTAAATATAGTGTTCGTACACATAGGAATCATAAGGTACAAGCTACATACGTAAATTGAAAACTCGGGTCTGACACTTACATCCCTCATATTACAATTCAAAATTATTAATGTGCTATTACTTGTTTAAATACAAAAAGATTTCCTGTGTGTATACCTCTTGGCGATGGAGAGCAGTGGATATCCAGATGCAACTCCTCAGTCCCTCACTAGACTACTGTGTGCGCTTTGTAGAGGGGGAAAAATGATAGGGATGAGGAACCACATGCTCAGTAAGGCAATAATGCAAGTATGGTAGATATCTACACTATCTACATGCTTATAATGTCATGCATAAAGATCATTTATATCCAGAGCATGAGGAAATATTAAAACTATGCCACATGTATATACATATATCATGTACTGAAAAGAATACATGAAAGTAGGCATGTAAACATGGAAAATCATCATGTAAAACCTCTCATGCTCATCATAATAAAACTCATCATAAAAACCATTCCTCAGGGTTTAATATCAAATCAAAACTTAGTAAAACTCATCACAATCAGCATATCATCCTTTTAAAAACATCCCACAAGGTTAGACCCCTCTCTCGAGTCTACCCTGGACAACACAAATCATATTCAGTGTATAAAACCATGTGATATCATCTGAGACAGGTGGTCATTATATCTAATCGAGGACTTTATTGGTCAACTATGTCATTATCATCCCAGACCACATGGATCCCGGTGTGCGGGGCATCATGCTGGAACAGAGGTGGGTTAATCCTACATTAGACTTTTAAATCAACATCATAACCACATGGTACAACGTACTCCATGTGATATACAAAGTATAACGTACTCCGTGGATCCATATCATGGTTGAGGGTGTCTGCCGTAGGTCTTATCTACCCCATGCCATGTATAACATACTTAGTCTCAAGTGCACGTGCGAGCATCTCATCCGTGTGACTAGCAGTCTACACGAGGTACCCAGCACGGCTCGTACCAGCATCTCATCCGTGTGACACAAAGTCTACACGAGGCATCTAGCACAACTCATTACATATCACAGTGTGAAAATCCCTGTCACGACCTCTTTCTGTGACTTATCAAAAATCACTACTAATTTTTTTCGCTTTTTACTTACCTTTTCTCCTCTACAATTAGGCTGTGATTCGGCATTAGTTATCTCATTCATACTCATCTTATCATTCTTGTCACATCATACAGACATATCATCATAAATATCTTTTGACTGTCCGTACGTATTTCTCATAAGTAGACTTATTTACATTAACATAATTGCATCCCCAGTATTACAAACGTGTACATCATTGTGCTTATACATTGTTCAGATACAAAATAGTACGCGATGTGTATACCTTTAGCTCTATGGGAAATGGCAACGGACAAAAGGAATGCTATACTTCAGTCGGACTCAATCTACTGCGGATGATCTGTAGAGAGGGAAAAATAAAGGGGGTGAGCTCATAGCTCAGTAAGGAAATCAGGCAAGCAAGTAGACGTCCACACTATCTACTAAAAATAATGTTTTGCCTTTCCTTCTCTCATCTCAAAAGCATGAATCAAAAATGGTATAACAGTAGTACAGAATCAATCTCATGTACTTAAAATCATGTTGAGTTATCAAATGTAGGCATTCATGCAAAACAGTGCATCTTTATAATTTATGAATGCCTTTATATAAATCATGACATTTACGTATAAATCACTATAAATATGGCAGTTCACAACACAACATAAAAATCAATTTCTGACCCATCCCTCAAGTCTAACTGTATCATGAAAACAAGTAATATATCATGCGAGACTCAATGGCTAAATGCAATACTCTCCTGGATTATGGCCATATCCTGAAATGGTGAAAACTCAGGCAACACAGATCTCGGTGTGTAGGTTATCACTACTGTAACGGGAGGGGGGTTAATCTATCACAAACGCCAGCTATATACTGCTCAACTCCATAACTCCATGTAACACATGGTACAGTGTACTCCATGCCACCTGCACGGTACAACGTACACCCGTGGACCCTCTCCTCATAGTCGGGGTGCCTGCCATAGGTCTTAGCCCTCACACCATGGAAATACATCATAGTCGGGGTGCTTTCCATAAGTCTTAGCCCTCATACTATGGAAAATAATTACCACGTCTCTAAATCCACTTGCAAACATCTCAACAGTGTGACATTCAGTTTACACAGAGGAAATCGTCACGGTTTTTCTATAACATGTCTTATATATCACGTAAAAATTACAGTGCGCGTCTTGAGTGTGACTCACAATCAACACTCCGCCTCTAAACACTATGTATGCATCTCAAAATATCAAACACTAGTGCGAGTAACCTCTAGCACTAGGTTAATACATAGTTATCATTTCAAATCAAGTACGAGCTATCGCTCCAGTACTATATCATCTATAAATCATGAAAAGTCGAGTACGAGCAACGCTCCCAGTACTCTATCATATAAAACTGAGTATGAGCAAAGCTCCCAATACTCTATATGCATCACTCACAAAACTGAGTACGAGCAATGCTCCCAGTACTCTAATATGTATAAATCGCATTTAAAATCAAGTACGAGTATATACTAAAGTACTTTATGATGCATATCTCAAAATATAGTGCGAGTATCCTCTAAAACTTATAGTTTTCACACCAAACTAGATAGATGGCTTATTCAAATCACATTTCACCCAAAGAAATCAAATAAGCACTCAAATGTGTTGTTTTCGCATATACATGAAAACAGTAGCCATTCTATCATGCAACTCATGAAATTTGGGTCATAACATGCTTCTAAGGCTTTTTATCCTATTTTTGGGATAAAATTTCACTTTATCTCATTAGCTCTATCACAACAACATGCCTATTCATGGGAATTCATATAAGATATAGTATCAAAATACTACTCAAAATACGTGTAGCCATCTCTAGCTACTCGCGAAATTTCCTTACCTCGGATCACGTCAAGTGACCTCTCTTCCTCTATGCAACTCACTTTCGCAGTCCGATTAGCTTCCAAATGTGATCTTCAAAACTGTTATAATTATTGGCGTTAGTATATCCCCATATACTCATTTCATTTGCCAAATCTCAATTCAATTCATAGTTTTCATCACTTTCTCCAAATATGGTATAAAACCACATTTCATATAACTATAGTCATTTCTCCTTATTTCCAATTTATGCATTTCATAGGATTACCTTATAATCTTCCATACATGCATATTCCATCATTAAACACATGTTTACTCAAATTCCTCATCATATTCTTAAATTCTCACCAATATCTAGGTCATGGTGATTTTTCATTTTCAAAGTGTTTTCAACCAATCTAACATACACTTATTAACTCTCCAATACACCTAGTTTAACATATATCAAAGTTGTGTATTGAATCTTACCTAGTTGAACTTTCCTTCTTTTTTCACCAAAATGGTAAAATCCTCCTTGCTCTTGAAACATTTGATTCCAATCTCTTGTTTCCAAGTATGTTGCTCTCCTCTTTGCTAAGAACAACTTTGCTCACTTATACTTCACTCAAAACTGATTGCAAACTGAAGTTTTCTGGTGGTTCTTGGTTAGGTTACACTTTGGTTCTTGAATGAAATAGTGAATCTCAGGAAAATGAAGTGCAGAAGCCTAGTATTTATAGAGTTGGCCATAAGAGATCGATCTGCTAACCAATGAGATCGATTTACCCCTACATTTTTCCTCTCGAAACCGACCTTTCAGGCTTAATGAGATCGATCTGTTCCTAGCATGAGATCGATCTGTACAACACAGAGCCTTAAGGAAATCGATCTGCTCTTGCATGAGATCGATCTGTTGTAAGTCAATAGCTTAAGGAGATCGATCTGACCCCATTATAGTTCGATCTGTCCTGTCCCATTACTCTTGTTTGAGCATTTTTTGCTCTTCTAGATCGATCTTCCCTTCAATGAGATCGATCTGTCATTCACATTTTTCAGATTTTGCTGCAGTTTTCTGCAGTAACTTACACCAAACCTCATAGATTTTGCTACCTTAGTCATTTTCTAATCCAACCACCTTTAAGGCTTGAAAATGACATCCAAGTATACCTTATACACATTAAAACTTATGTGCATTCATTGTATAGCCATAGGTATACAATATAAACCCAAATGGAAGTATAAAACTCATGTAACTCATTCCATTTTACTGTTACATTGGTTTTTCAATTTACTTAACCATCCATTTCTCATAATTTATACCATTTGTGACTTGTCTACATATCACAATCTCATAAAGGTTACATATTACAAAAATGCGGATCTTACAAGCCCAGTACGAGTAAAGCTCTAGCACGATTTCATACATCATCAATAAATACCCTCGTACAAGCAACGCTCTAGTACGGTTTTATACATAATAAATAATGAGGAAAACACGTATGAGCATAGCTCCACTACGGTTACATGCATAAGAAAATCAAGGGAAACCCACGTACGAGCAAAAGCTCTAGTACAACTTGTAAAACATCACAACTCAAAACACGGTGCGAGCTAGGCTCCAGCACGATTTAAATCACATAAACCTGATAGGTGGCTCTATTTCAACAAAACATGTTCAAACCACAGTTAGCACCTGACTCGTGCTATTTCACAAAATTATGAAGTAAATAGTTAGCCTATCTATAAATTCTACTTAAATCAAAGCAAAGTGTTTCATAAAAATATCAAAACATGATGTTTCATACAATTATTAGCCTTAATACCCCTTTTGAAAGATTCACTTCCATAACCAAAATCATTCATATTTGAAATCGTTCGTACAAATCATTAATTCTTTTCTAGATAACCAAGCAATTACAAAGCCTTATAAATACCTTCAAAATACGTACAGCTACCTCTAGATACTCATAAAATTCCTTTACCTGGAATCGCGTCGAGTGATTCCACTTCCTCAAAGCTACTCGATCGTGCAGTTCGATTCACTTCCAATGAAATCTCTAGGGATGCACAAATTACTTATCACATCAATTTAACCCAATACAATATAATTCTCGCGTTTATTATATTCGATTCGACTTATTGGGTTCATTAACACTTATTGGGCCTTACTTTCTCTTAAATCCATTTTGATTGCTCTATTCAATTCTCAAGAATCTATTGGACTCTTTAGGTCTATCGATTCACACTAAACCGATATTAAGCTCATAATGCATCTAGTTCATCATTTCCTTCACTATGGCAATTTATCAAACACCTCTTATGCCAATTTCTAATCATCATCCATTCCAACATATGGATTTCACAAAGTTATCTTCAAATCATCTATACATGCTCACTAACATCTCTACATGTTTAAACCATCATCAACTCCATGCCATTTCAACTTTCTCTCACTAAGCTCATTCTAGGTCGTGGTTGTTTAAGCATGTACATGAACATTTTAGCCAACATTATATACACCAATCAACTCATCAAAATGTCTACATTAACATACTAGAAGATGGTGTATAGAAATCTTACCTAGCTTGACTTTTTCCTCTTTTTGCCAAATTGGGAAAAAACCTCTATGCTCTTTCAATCCAAAGTTTGAGCTTCCAATCTTTGACTATGTTGTTCACTTCCTCACTAGGAACAACTTTGCTCAAAGGACTTCTCTCAAAACTGATTGGATGGTGGTGATTTTTAGAGTGAGAAAGCTAGGTTATTGTTAAAATAAAGGATTTTTGGGATGTCTCATGGAAAATGAAGATTCAGCTGTCAGGTTTTATAGAATTTAACTCATCATATCGATCTCTTAGGGTGGGAGATCGATCTGCCCTTGTTTAAACTCTAAAATTCAACAATGCAAGCTAGGGGATCGATCTGCCTATTTGGATGAGATCGATCTGCTCAAGGGATAGGATCGATCTTTGCCAGGTAGGGGAATTTAGAGATCGATTTGGCTCTGAAGAAGAGATCGATCTTACTAACCAGAAGCACTAGAGATCGATCTGCCTTATGAGAGGAGATCGATCTGGCCCAAACAGAAGCAACTTGAGATCGATCTGCTTTAAATGAGGGATCGATCTCCCTCTTCCAGAATGCTTCGCATTGTATTTCAAGGCAATGAGATCAATCTTACTTTCATGTAAGATCGATCTGGCATTCATCCTGCAGCATTTTAGCTGAAATTTTCTAGATTTTTTAAAGTTAAACTCTCATTCAATCACTCCAATACCCATTTTGCATTTCATTCAAACTTAACACTCAAAAAATCCAATTCTTTTGATTCATTTATTGTGTAGATAGAAATTCATAAGGTTACATAGAAATTCACGGGCCTTACATAAATAAACCAATAGCCTCAATAAGAGCTTTCTCGCCATTTTCCACATAGATGAATCATTCAGTATCAGTTGGCTTTTTGCTTTTTAGACAACCTTGCATTGTCATATTTATGTGAGTAGTTGCACTTGTATCTAACCACCAAGTGTGATTTGGTACTAAAGCCAAATTAACTTCAGAACAAACAAAATTGATAAGTTCACCCTTTTTGGCAAGCCATTTTGTATAGTCGGAGCAATCATTTTTTAGATGACCATTTTTATGGTAAAAGAAACACGCGATCACTTTATCATATTTTTGTTGCCCCTTAGGCTGTGAAGTTTGTGAAACCCAAAATTTTTTGTTTCACTATTTATTTGGAATCTAAAAAGCAATTAAGATACTCGGAATAATATTATGCAGGCACGAAACAACTGAAGCACTCAGGTTAGTGGCATGAAACTCAAGGCATGAAAATCGAGGAAAAGTTTTAAGTTCAAATATTTCTCAAAATTTCATGTATAAGTATGTTTTTAGTGGTCAGGAGTTAAAACTAAAGTATTGGAAGGGGAAAAGTAAGTAGGAACTCGAGTTAGCACTAAATTGAGCAATTAGGCCTAGTAAGTGAAATAAATTCAGAATAAATTCTATAAGGTTGTAAAAATTATTCTGAGGCCATAGGAAATTAAAGTAAGGTAGAATTGACTTGGGGAACAAACATTTAGTGGAAATAAGGAGGTTTTGATGATCAAATCAATTTTTAAAGTAAACCAAAAACCTTAAGCCAATTCAATCGATAATGACCAAATCGCGTAAAATGGGCTCAATCGGGGAACTTTTCTTAAACATGTAGGTCCCAAATTCTTATGAGACATACTAGAGACCTTGTAGAACACCTGAAAAGTGGAAATTTTAGAATAAATGGGCTGAAAATAATTTTTATGGATTTTACAAAAACAGGGCTGCTGGCAGGCCCAGGCCCAACATCTGTTGGCCCAACATAAAAGCCTAATTTAAAGCCCAGCCAGACAGATTTTAAGCCCAATCTTCTCAAGTATAAAATATAACTTCATTCTCTTTCTATAATTGTAGAGAACTTCCCGAAATAAGCTGAAACCAGAGAAAACTGCCCCTCCATATCTGCCGATGATGTCATCCTTAGGCTAAATTTGTACAATTTTTTTAGCCACCTTCTGGCCACTTTTAGACTTTGGTCAAGAAGGATCAAAATCTTCCTTCGTAAGTCCTCTACAACATATAACAAATCCAACCATAAACAAGCTTGTTTACTAGGTGAAAAGCTAGAGAGAAGAACAGGGGCAGAATCTACCCTGTTTCTAGGTAAGAGAAAAACTTGAATTTATGAGTCTTTGATTGATCTTTGAGCTTGTTTTTGATGATTCTAAGTAGTTTACATGTCTATCTATGGCTGAGAATCATTGTTAGAGGAATAATCTTGGGTCAAACTTTGTCAAACCAAAGGTAAAGTTGTTGGAAGATGATGAGTTTGATATATGTTAATGTTTGATGAATTTAAATGATATTTGCTAAAGTAGAAATTGATGACATAATTGTTAGGGATAAGCATAGGTTTGGCCAGAGATGGAAGGTTAAGGAAATGTTGAAATTTGGTTGAATTTGATGTTGTAGAATGATTGTTTAATACCGAAAAGTTTGGTTTATAGCTCAGTTTAGTAGAGAACTGTAAAAGTATGAAAGTTTGATAATTTGACAAGTTGTAGTGTGTTGAATTTAGACTTGGATAAGTGTTTAGGATTTTAAGTTTATAAGCTTGAAGTTAAGAGAAAAGAAACTATCGAAATTGCCTAAACCGACCCTTTTAGTCAGTAAAACCGAGAAAGTAAGGAAAGTTGGCAAAATGACCAAATTTAATGAAGTTTATGTAAGGTAATGCATATTTAAAGATGTTAAGATGGTTTTAAGCATCATTTGATGATTTTGAAACTATTTTGGATAGCTTAAAGTATAGGCACACAAAACGAGGCAAACTCGACACTAGATGATTTTGTGTTGTTCCAAGATTCGTTAGGTAAGGGATGCAATTTAAAGTTGTATTAGTATTCCCATTCCCTCATTTTTAATATATAAACATGTTTGAAATGTGTTCGAACTTATGAAATGTATTTTCGATATTTGAAAAAGCACTATTCATATTTAAACCGAAAAATAAATAAAGGAAAAGCCACCTTCTGAACTCTCTGAGTGTATTTTTTCTCACATATGTGAAATGTTTTGGGAAATGTGAATTGTAATATGGAAATGGATTTTATGAATTAGTTTTATGTACGTGAAATTTGATTATAAGCTCGGTGTTGTTACTATGCAGGTTAATAAGCCCAAAAAAGAATTCATAAGTATCGTTTTGAGACTAAGGAAACATGTAGACCATGATATCTGTCACGCATGGCTTGTGTAGAGTTTGGACCTTCGTGGTGCATGCCTTATGCCACATTGCGCACATTTAGTCCTTTGTGGTGCATGTTTAACCGCGTCGGGTATGTGTAGCCACTCGGTTCCTTATCGTCCGTCACTTCGTGTATTGTTTGTTTTAATCTTAGTGGCATAGGGCATTGTACGACCTTGATCCAGTCTACAGTCCCCTTACCATGGCCATCAGTACTCTGTTTGTTTGTCTCCCTCTTCGGAGGTCGAGTTTATATAATCAAGACTTATGTTTGCTATGTGTAATTGCCTAGTCTACAGTGTATGTTCTATATGACTTCGAATGAAAGTAATAAAATTTGTGACAAATGAATTATGTCATCCAAAATGTGTTCAATTTACTTGTTTTAAAATAAGTCTGCTTTCGATAAATATATATATATATATATGTTTATCAATGTTTGTATAAAAACATCTTGTTTTTGTACATTTTGATACTAAGACTGCCTTAAACGCATGTCTTACTGGACTTGAAGAACTCACCTCTTTCTCTACTCTTACAGACTATTTGAAGTCATCACTATCTACGCCTTCCGTGTAACTGAAGTAGGCCGGTGGACTCGATACTCTCCCTCAGCTACCTATAGTACACGATAAGGTATACTTTAGCTTTTATTGCCAGACGTCTTGTATAGCATAGACAGTTGATGTAAAAAATATTTTAGGATGTAATCTATGCAAGTATGTATGTAAAGTTGTAAACGTACAGTTTATAGAATAAATGTACTTTTAGGGGTATTACAGAAGTCACTATTAATTATGAAACAAGGTTAAAAGCAACTGCTGTGAAATATAAACTGCATTTTAAGCTTTGTAGAAAGGTAAGTTAATAAATACACCGTTATGCTAGTGAAATTTTGTAAAATGAAAAGGTTAAGAATCAATATTGATGGGAATGCAACTTAATTAAGAAATCAAGAAAAAGAAAAATTAGCCCATATTTTCACGTTTCCGGGGCGTGACAGTTTACGTGTTATCAGAGCAAAAGTTGTCTAGTACTGTCAGTGTCGACTAGATGAAGTTAGATTACATCTCAATTTTCTATGCTTGTCTGGTATAAAGTGAGTATACCTGTTAGAGTTATGACTAAAACTTTGGTTTACACGCAAGTAACTGATCACTAAACAATGAGCGAGAGACGTAATTGCCCACAGAGGCAAGCACAGCCCCTTCCACTATCTCCCCCTCAGCTTGAGAGCCCTAGTACTAAGATGATAAGGCTCGAACAAGGCATGCAAAGTATGAGAGAGGGATTAAGTGCACTTACAAACTAATAACTAATAAAACATTATAACCTAAAATAAAGGAATTAACTATTGAAAACTATCAATGCACAACTCCCTGCATTGTTATGGGACACATGCTTCAGACGGCCAGCTCCTAGATCAGTTTCCAGCATGGCCATGTCACTGCCACGCATCCTAATTAAGCAAAACCTCAGCGTCAATTCGTGCCACCTCCTGTTTCTACATGTGCACCACTACTGCCTTCTTTTACTTCTTCACGCACCACGTCCTGTTGGCATTCTCTGCTGTTAAGAAAAGAAACAACAGCCACACCCTGTTTCTATATATGCACCAGCACCATCCTCGATTGTCAGTCACATTCTGCGGCAACGAAACAGAATAGCGCTAGCCCTGCAATCACCGTAGTACAGTAGCACAGACCAAGTCCCTGCTCTCGACCTCTTGCAGCCATGACTAGCTTTGCCACCTCCTGCTGCTGATTCAGCTACTGGCCACATTCCGTGCAACAGACTTGCACTCTCGCACATCCATGCGTCAGCTCCTATCCCGCTTCGTACACCCAGGCATCAGCTTTAGATTGTAACATAGCCACGCCTTGTCGAACTGCTCAACAGAAAATAGATGCAACAGTAGGTAGTGACTTCCAGTAATCGACAGCAGTGGCAATCACTCTCCAGCAGCAAGCAATTAAAAATTGAAGCAGAGAATAGTAAGGAACCAACAATCTTACTTGATTACCTTAAATCTAAACCAAACCTTGAGCTTAAGAAGGAAAAGAATTAATATACGAAAGCTTCAAGCAGTAACGAGAATAGATAAAGATTTATGAAGGGCATACAACTTTGAACAGAGAATATATATATATACATATATATACATAAATATAACTTTCTAATAAAATCAAAATGTTTAGACAAAGCTTCAACTAAACCTACAAAGTTAAGTAAACGACTCCAAAAGAATTGAAAATAGTAAAAGACTAAGCTTGAAGACAGAAATGACTGAAACTAAAGGGAAAAAAACGCAGCTACATGGGAGACTTCTAGGTACTGTCACCAGCCTCCAGCGTCCTCCACTTTCATGCAGAAACCTCGACTCTAGCAAACAAGCTTATAGAACAGTACAGGAGACAAGAAAAAGAGCAGAACAGAGGAAGCTAATGGCTACTTGAAGAAACAACAAAACTAAACAGCAATAACATTAAGAAGAAGAAGAAGTGAAACTAATAGAAACTAAAGTAGTAAATATATAAATAAATAAAAAAACATGAAAACTGGAATGAAACCGAGAGACAAAGCCACGGTTCCCTGCTTTGCACAGCAAACCACCACGCTAACTGCAACCGCATCGACAGCTTATGCCTCCTCATGTTTCTTAAAGCGCATCACGCTACCACTTTCAACCTATACCAGCAGCAAACAAACCAGCAACCTCTCAGCAGAATGGTTTAGCCCGCACGCTAATTTAGTCCACGTTCTTAGCAGTAGCCATATACAGCAGCATCAACGGTGTCCCAAGCCACACTTTTTGCCCTCTTTAAGAACACAGCACAACAGCGGCACCAGTTCTCTTTGGCAACAGCAAAACACCAAGCAGCAAGGCAACTGCAATGCATCGTTCCAGCAACCAGGATCGAGCAATACAGTAGAGCAACTCACGCTTACAAACCGAGAAGCAAATAGTAATGAAACAGAAACACATGATACAATAGAAGAAAACTGATGCAAGAAAATATAATAGTGAATCAGAATAAGAACAATGAAGTTCAATAAAACTAAACTGAAACCAGAAAATTAGACCAAAATTTCGAACAAACTAGGTTGAAATTAACACAACAATATTAAAGCAATAAATACAGTAAAAACAGAGCATGCACTTTAAATTATTAAAACCTATAAATTCGTTTCAACTAGTTTAAAAGAACTTGAATTTTTAATGGGCTCAAACGACTGGAATTAAAATCAAACGGAATAAAGAAACAACGCAGCAAGATAACGAGGGAGAGATACGGCTGCTGTCACTAACCACTTCCTCAACCTTTTACAATTAAACTAATGTTGTAAACTAATAAACTCAGGCTACTCCTAATCTAAAAGAAACAGCAAAGAAAAATTACAAAGAAAATGTGAAGAACGGTCGTTGTCACCCAGCCTTCTTCTTCCTTTTAACAACTAAAAAAAAACAAAACTAACTACAAAAAACTCTAGCCTAAAAACTCCTCTAAAAACTACTCCCTAAAATTGTCTCATCTTTTTATTTTTATACACATCAAAATGGGGGTACAAAGGGAAATTTTAATCCTAGATGAGTTGGCATTGTTTGGCCACTTGTCTTCACACCATTAACTTCTAGAGAAGATATTTCCAAGTCATTTGTCTTCTTGTCTACTTAGATGTGCAAGGTGGCATGGCTTGTGTCTTCTATGAGGTGGCCAAGATGTCCTTTAATCTTATCCTTCACAGGTGAATAAAATATGGACACTTGGCATCACATGTGTCAAGAAGAATGGTGACTCATGCTACAAGATGAAATGGTAGTGGTCCAATCTCCTTGTTAGCTCATTTTCAGTCCATTTTCTACTGAAATGATTGAAATTCATCTGGATTTTATTTATTTACAAACATGAGAATTTTAATTAAAATCAGGGGATAATTAATAAAATAATATGGAGATTAAAATAGTTAATTAAGAAATTAAATATAAATAACTCTTGTTGGCTCTACCGAGAGGGGGGTGAATCGGTTTTCTAACAATTATGGGAGATTTTAAAACAATCACAATTTAAACACTAGTGATAATGAATAAAACAGTGCAATATAACAATTTAATGCAAAGAGAGGGAAAGAGAAACAAACACAGCGACTTATAGAGGTTCGGCCAACTCTTGCCTACGTCCTCTCTCCTTGACCTTCTTGTCAAGTGGTTTCTTTCTCTCTTTCAACAGAGTTTACAAAGTTCCTTTTACAGGTTAAGGAATAACCTCTCTACCCTTAGCAATACAGAAAATGTATTCACCCTTTTACAATAACACTCACTGAGGAACAATCCTCTTTTCTTTTAAGGTGTGGATGAATACAGAATAAGGCCTTTTTAGTGGGTAGGACTAACAAAGCTTGTAGTACATAAGCTTGTACAATTAATCTCAATAAATGAGCAATAGAGATACAATGAATGAAAGAATTAAAGCTTGAGAATGTTTGGAATATTCAGTGATAGTCTCTCTCTTTTTGCTTTGACTTCAATGCTTGGTTATATATTGAAGGTTGAGTAGTTGGAGCATTAAAGGCAGTTTTTCCCGTTGAGATTTGAAGAAAATAGCCGTTGGGAACCTCCAGTGGTCAGACAGATCGATCTCCTATCTTGGCCAGATCGATCTCCTAGTTTTAAATCCTGCAATGACAAAGCACAAATACACAGGGAGATCGATCTCATACATTACCAGATCGATCTGTTAGTTTCAATAGGCAGAGGCAGATCGATCTGTCGAATAGGCAGATCGATCTCCTATCCTCTCTGTTTGAGGAAATATCGATCTCTCAATACACCAGATCGATCTCTAAAGCTCTCTGACTTTGAGCAGATCGATCTTTTCCTTACCAGATCGATCTCCTAAGTTCTCTGACTTAGAGCAGATCGATCTCTTCCTCACCAGATCGATCTCCTAAGTTCTCTGACTTAGAGCAGATCGATCTCTTAACCCTTGCAGATCGATCTCTCTTTACCTTAATCCCTTTACAACGTTTTAAGGCTTGCCAGATCGATCTCTTCCATTATGAGATCGATCTCTCATCAAGTATAAACCCAGGAGATCGATCTCTCACACCTCAGATCGATCTCTCATCAGCAGAACTCTAAGTTCTGGTCCTGATATCATCTAAACATGTTTGTATACCATCTTAACATTATTGTTTTAACATGTTTTGTCATTTCAAAATACATTAACTCAACAATCTCCCCCTTTTTGATATGACAAAACTCATCCAATAAACATGTTTAGTGAATTTTCAAAATTCCCCCTTTTTGTGAGCTTTTGACTTTGTTAAAGATTTAACTCATCCTTAGTTAAATCTTAACTCCCCCTTAGTCAGCTCTAGCTCTTCACTCCCCCTCAATTAAATCATCCTATCATCCTTACACATGTCTTAACTCCCCCTCAATTAAATCATTCTTGTAAGCTATAAACACAAACATAACAACATGCATGTTTGTTTCTTATGTGACTTCTCCCCCTTTTTGTCATATCAATAAGACAAGAATGGAAAACTCATCATTTCAAAATAATATTTTGCATTAACACAAGAATGACATTTCATTAACACAAGTCAATCAACATTTCATTCAAGCAAATTTTTCACAAAGAACATTAAGTAGCTTAACAATGTTGCAACTACACTAAATCTAAGCACCTAATGCCTAATGTGAGGGAGGATCACGATCCAAAAGCTCCTCAACATGCGTGCGCGTCACTTGAAGTTCATCGAACATTGCCTCTTGAGTTTCTTGAAATCTATCGAACATCGCTTTTTGAGTGTCTTGAAGGTGATCCACTCGTTGAGTCAATTCGGCAATCATACGCTGCTGAGTGGTATGTCCTTCATCGATCCTCTGACTGAGGTCGCTTATCATCTTCACGATCAGCTCCAAGTCAGCAGGAGACGATGTTTGTGCAGTTGGCGCAGCTGTTGAAGATGACGGTTCAGGAGCTGGTACTGCAGATGGGTGTGCTGGTTCAGCAGTGAGGTCCTCCTCAGCCTCAGCAGGTTGCTGTTCCCTCTTTTTCGTCCAATTGCCTCGGATATCTTTGTAGTACCCCATATGATGTAGGGTCCCAATATTAAGCTCGCTTTTAGGAGATGGAAGTTCGCCAGTTTCGCCGCTGCAATCGATGCCAAGGCGACGGAGAAGATAGGCTACCGGTTGTGGAAAAACGATTGTGGTAGCTTGTCCACGTACAATCTTCAGCCAGTCTTCGTATATGAAGTGAGGGAGGTTAGGCTTTTGGCTGGTGGTGTGAATGTGATGGAGCCAAAACCGATCTAGACGCCTGACGGTTGAGTGACGGGTACCGTAAGGGCGGAGATTCCACGAGATTATGAGGTGGAGTAACCGAAGGTGCATTGGAAGGTTACTCGCCTTGTCCCCGGGGAGTTCAAACGCAAAGGGGACTTCCTCATCCTCATTAGTTAAGCCTTCATCGCGTATATCAAATACTTTGGCTATAACTTCAGAATCAATTATTATTGATTGACCCATGACGAAGGTTTTGAAGGCAAGGATTTTACAGGTGTCATCGGGGTCATATACGAGTTCGGCATTGGAAAAGAATGCGCGAACGAGATTTGGAGGGACAGGAGTGTTGATTCTCAAGAATTTCACCCAACCAAATTCCTCAAATTTTGATAGGTATGGAAAGTCTATGTGATTGAGGAAGGAAAAATCAATGGTGCGCCAATGCTTGATTGGCATAGTTGAGAAAAATTCCTCATACCGCTTTCTTTTGGCTGGTGTTCTAAAACACCGATTGAAAGAAGCGAGTGGAGGTGGAGTGGGTTGGGAAGAAGAACCTGCCTCTACATTGGGTCTAGGTGCTTTGGTTCCTGCTCTCTTAAGCCTAGGCATTATTCTAGACTCTAGATTCGTCTAAACAAATTCAAAAATGATAAGAGCAATGAAACAGTACCTAGGGTTGCCCTAGAATGAAAATCAACGCAAATCAGAGAAAATTTTTGAGAAATGAGTGAGAAATGTAGGTTACTATACTAGAATTTTGACACTGAGACGCAAGGAAGACTGTACGAGGATCGATCTGAGGAGGAATTGAAGAAGATGGTGCGAGGGAATTTGAGAATTTGAATTTTAGGTTTTGGGAGATTTGGGGATTTTTCGCGGGTATTTATACTCCAAGGCATAGGAGATCGATCTGTCGAGGCGACAGATCGATCTGGTACTCCCAGAAGCGAAGAGGATCGATCTGTCGTAGGGACAGATCGATCTGGTCGCAAACAGAGGCTTAAGGAGATCGATCTGTTACATGAACAGATCGATCTGTAGAATGCGGAAGCTTGATGAGATCGATCCGTCGTGTGGACAGATCGATCTGCCTCTAAACAGAGACGTAAGGAGATCGATCTTATGGTTAGAAGATCGATCTTCTTAACTTAACCTTGATAGTTTAGGCTTGTTTAAGGGATAGAGATCGATCTATATCTCAAGGAGATCGATCTCTCATCCTTTTTGCCAGAAAATTTTTGCAAAAACTCTTTAAAAATCAACTTGAAATCAAGATTTTTTACAACATGAAAGTCCTAAGGCATACTCATGAGTCCTAATTCACCTCTAAGGATACAGAACCTATCTCTATCAAGGGGTTTGGTGAATATATCAGCTATTTGATGTGTAGTATCAATATACTCTAAGATTATATCCCCTTTTTGTACATGATCTCTAAGGAAGTGATGTCTAATTTCTATGTGCTTGGTTCTGGAGTGCTGTATAGGATTCTTAGACAGATTAATGGCACTGGTATTATCACATTTAATAGATACTTGTTTCATGTCAATGCCATAATCTCTCATTTGTTGTTTAATCCACAACACTTGAGCACTACAACTACCAGCTGCTATATACTCAGCTTCAGTTGTGGACTGAGCAACACTGTTCTGCTTCTTGGAGAACCAAGAAATTAACCTATTTCCTAAGAATTGGCAAGTACCTGAAGTACTTTTCCTATCTATTTTGCAGCCTCCAAAATCAGCATCTGAAAATGCATGAAGGGCAAAAGTGGAGTCTTTGGGATACCAAAGTCCTAGTGAGGGAGTATCTTTGAGGTATCTAAAGATTCTCTTAGTTGCCAATAGATGTGATTCCCTAGGAGATGATTGAAATCTAGCACAAAGGCATACACTAAACAATATATCTGGTCTACTTGCAGTTAAGTAAAGCAATGATCCAATCATAGACCTATAGAGTTTAGTGTCTACACACTTACCACTTTCATCTTTGTCAAGCTTGATGTTGGTGCCCATTGGAGTGGTTTGAGGTTTGCAATTGTCCATCCCAAATCTCTTGAGCAAGTCCTTGGTGTACTTTGCTTGATTGATGAATGTTCCATCCTTTGTTTGCTTCACTTGAAGTCCCAAGAAGAATGTGAGTTCTCCCATCATGCTCATCTCAAATTCCCCTTGCATGATCTTAGCAAACTCTTGACATAAAGACTCATTAGTTGAACCAAAAATAATATCATCTACATATACTTGTACAACTAGTAAGTCCTTATTTTTATTTTTGATAAATAATGTGGTGTCTACCTTTCCTCTTGAGAATCCTTTTTCTATTAAGAACTTTGACAACCTTTCATACCAAGCTCTAGGAGCTTGTTTTAACCCATAAAGTGCCTTAGACAATTTGAAAACATGTTCAGGAAATTCATGATTTTCAAATCCGGGAGGTTGCTCTACATAGACTTCTTCATTAATGAAACCATTTAAGAATGCACTCTTTACATCCATTTGATATAACTTGAAATCTTTATAACATGCAAAGGCAAGTAACATTCTTATTGCCTCTAATCTAGCTACCGGTGCATATGTTTCATCATAGTCTATGCCTTCCTCTTGTCTATAGCCTTGAGCAACTAGCCTAGCCTTATTCCTTATGATCACACTATTTTCATCCATTTTGTTCTTGAATATCCATTTAGTTCCAATTATAGAGTGATCACTAGGCCTTGGAACTAGTTTCCATACTTTGCTTCTCTCAAATTGATTTAACTCTTCTTGCATTGCTAGGAACCAATTATTATCCTCTAAGGCTTCATTGACATTCCTAGGCTCTATTTGAGATACAAAGGCTATATATTGGCACATATTCCTTAAGGATGACCTAGTTCTAACTCCAAGAGTTGGATCTCCTACTATTTCACAATCTTTTACATATCCTAACTCTCTTGGTGCTCTAGGTTCTCTTTCTAAAACTTCTATTTCTTCTTCATCTTCTTTATTCAAATCAAGCTTTTCTAGAAAGTCATCTTCTAAGCCTTCATCAAATATCTCAACATTTTCATCATTGTTGGTTGAATCTTTAGATATATTATTTGATTCATCAAATACAACATGAATAGATTCTTCAACCATTAATGTTCTTTTGTTATAAATTCTATAAGCCTTTGAATTCAATGAATATCCTAGAAATATTCCCTCATCACTTTTGGCATCAAATTTTCCTAAATTATCTTTTCCATTATTTAGAACAAAGCATTTGCAGCCAAAAGGATGGAAGTAACTAATATTAGGCTTCTTACCTTTGTAGAGCTCATAAGGAGTTTTCTTTAGCATGGGTCTTATCATAGCTCTATTGATTATATAACATGATGTGTTTATTGCTTCAGCCCAAAAATACTTTGGTAGGTTATTCTCACACAACATGGTCCTAGCCATCTCTTCCAAAGTTCTATTTCTTCTCTCAACTACACCATTTTGTTGTGGTGTCCTAGGGGCTGAAAAGTTATGACTAATTCCTTGATCATTGCAATACTCATCAAATCCTATATTTTCGAATTCTTTGCCATGATCACTTCTAATGCTTGTTATTGTATATCCTTTTTCATTTTGAGTCACCTTTGAGTAAGTTATGAATTTCTCTAAGGCTTCATTTTTTACTCTCAAAAAGTACACCCAAGTATACCTAGTGTAATCATCAACTATTACAAATCCATAGTGTTTTCCACCTAGGCTAGTGGTTCTAGTGGGTCCAAATAAGTCTAAATGCAGTAATTGAAGAGGCCTAGTAGTGGATACACTATTCTTAGGCTTAAAGGTTGTTCTCTTGTGTTTTCCTTTAACACAAGCTTCACATATTTCTTCATGATCAAAGGATATTTTGGGTAAGCCTACAACTAGATCCTTTCTAGCTAACTTAGATAGCACACTCATGCTTGCATGGCCTAGTCTTCTATGCCATAACCAAGATTCCTTTTTGTTATCTACCATTAAGCATATGTTTTCGTTTTTGAGTTCATTAAGGTAGACTATATATATGTTACCTTGCCTATGACCTAGAAGAAGAATTTTATTTGATTTAGGATCTATAACATTACATTTCATGCAATCAAAAATTACTTTGTAACCTTTGTCACAAAGTTGACTAATGCTTAGCAAGTTATGCTTTAGACCCCTAACAAGTAATACTTTTTCTAAGGAGAAATGATCATTACCTATTGAGCCACTCCCTTCCACTTGGCCTTTGGAGTTGTCCCCAAAAGTGACTTCTCCACCAATTTTCGATTTGAAGGAATTGAAATGGCTTTTATCACCCGTCATGTGCCTTGAGCATCCACTATCTAAGTACCAAGCTTCTTTTGTTTTATCTTTGTGGTTATGCTCAATCACCTACAACAAACAAAAGTAAACACACTCAAGTCTTAGGTACCCAAATTCTCTTGGGTCCTTGAAGGTTAGTAAATGCAATTCTTGATCCCATTGGGATCCATTTTGCTAATGCATTGCAGTCCTTGGAATGAATTACCTCTTTTGGAATCCATATTCTTTTTACAATTTTTCCTTTAAGATTCCTCATCTTTTTAGTGCAATAATGTGACTTATGTCCCTTCTTATTACAATATGAACAAGTAATTTCAGGTTTATTCATGCTCTTCCTAGCCATAAAACTCTTAAGATGGGTCTCCCTACTTTGTGCATTATACCCTAAGCCATTTTTGTCAAAAAATGCTCTTTGGGTTTCTAACATGCTATCTAGCTTTTGTTGCCCCATGTGAAACCTATTAAAGGAGTTATGTAAATTGCTATTTTTCTCCTTAAGATCACCAATTTCTAGATTTGCCATCTCTAGTTTCTCCTCACATTCCAATTTATCTTTTAACATTATCTCATTTTCCCTTTTTAATTTAGATATTAACTTTTTATACTTCATGCTCATAGATTCATACTCTAATGCTAAATCATCAAATGCATCTTGCAGTTCATCAAAAGAGTATTCATTGATATTAGATGTTACCTTTTCATCCTCATCAATTGCCATGAAGCATAGGTTGGCAATGTCTTCATTTGATTCATCATCAGAGCAATCACTGTCACTCCATGTTGCTACCATCGCCTTCTTTTTATGAAACCTATCATTAGATCTTTTGAGAAGAGGGCAGTTAAACTTTTTGTGTCTAGGTTTTTTACATTCAAAACACACAATAGAGTCTTTTCTACCTACTTCCTCTTGTTCTCTCCTATTGTTTCTCCTATAGCTATTTCCAGCTCTCATCCTCATGAATTTATTGAATCTTTTGGCAAACATTGCCATTTCAATATCCTCCTCACTGCCACTCTCATTTTTAATTTCCTTTTCAGTAGTGGATTTTAGAGCAACACCCACTTTCTTGGGTGGCTCTTCACTTCTTTTAAGCTTCATCTCATAAGTTAGCAAGGAACCTATCAATTCATCTAAGGACAGTGTGTGTGGGTCCTTTGATTCCTCTATTGCTGTCACTTTAGCTTCCCATGACTTAGGTAAGCTATTTAGAATTTTCTTTACCATTTCAATATTAGAATATATTTTTCCTAAAGATTTTAATCCATTAATTATATCGGTAAACCTAGTGAACATATCACTAATGGATTCTTCTTCCTTCATCCTAAAGAGCTCATAATCATGTGTGAGCATACCTACTTTTGTCTCCTTCACTTGGGTTGTACCCTCATGAGTTATTGCCAATTTATCCCATATTTGCTTGGCATTATCACACCCGGATACTCTATTATATTCATTAGGACCTAAAGCACAAAATAATGTGTGCATAGCTTTAGCATTTAGTTGTGCACATTTAATGTCATTAGAGTCCCATTCATCTTCTTCTTTGGGAATATCTCTTCCCTCTATTTTCTTTGTAGGGATTTGAGGTCCCTTAACTATAATTCTCCAGACTTCATAGTCATTTGCTTGAATGAATAGCATCATTCTAGTCCTCCAATAAGAATAATGTTCACCATTGAACATGGGAGGTCTAACAGTGGAGTGCCCCTCTCCTATCAAATTAGTTGCTACATTGTTATGAGCCATTTGATCGTTTCTACTCTTAGGAAGTTGTTCCTATGTGATTAGAGAGTCCTAGCTCTGATACCAATTGTTGGCTCTACCGAGAGGGGGGGTGAATCGGTTTTCTAACAATTATGGGAGATTTTAAAACAATCACAATTTAAACACTAGTGATAATGAATAAAACAGTGCAATATAACAATTTAATGCAAAGAGAGGGAAAGAGAAACAAACACAGCGACTTATAGAGGTTCGGCCAACTCTTGCCTACGTCCTCTCTCCTTGACCTTCTTGTCAAGTGGTTTCTTTCTCTCTTTCAACAGAGTTTACAAAGTTCCTTTTACAGGTTAAGGAATAACCTCTCTACCCTTAGCAATACAGAAAATGTATTCACCCTTTTACAATAACACTCACTGAGGAACAATCCTCTTTTCTTTTAAGGTGTGGATGAATACAGAATAAGGCCTTTTTAGTGGGTAGGACTAACAAAGCTTGTAGTACATAAGCTTGTACAATTAATCTCAATAAATGAGCAATAGAGATACAATGAATGAAAGAATTAAAGCTTGAGAATGTTTGGAATATTCAGTGATAGTCTCTCTCTTTTTGCTTTGACTTCAATGCTTGGTTATATATTGAAGGTTGAGTAGTTGGAGCATTAAATGCAGTTTTTCCCGTTGAGATTTGAAGAAAATAGCCGTTGGGAACCTCCAGTGGTCAGACAGATCGATCTCCTATCTTGGCCAGATCGATCTCCTAGTTTTAAATCCTGCAATGACAAAGCACAAATACACAGGGAGATCGATCTCATACATTACCAGATCGATCTGTTAGTTTCAATAGGCAGAGGCAGATCGATCTGTCGAATAGGCAGATCGATCTCCTATCCTCTCTGTTTGAGGAAATATCGATCTCTCAATACACCAGATCGATCTCTAAAGCTCTCTGACTTTGAGCAGATCGATCTTTTCCTTACCAGATCGATCTCCTAAGTTCTCTGACTTAGAGCAGATCGATCTCTTCCTCACCAGATCGATCTCCTAAGTTCTCTGACTTAGAGCAGATCGATCTCTTAACCCTTGCAGATCGATCTCTCTTTACCTTAATCCCTTTACAACGTTTTAAGGCTTGCCAGATCGATCTCTTCCATTATGAGATCGATCTCTCATCAAGTATAAACCCAGGAGATCGATCTCTCACACCTCAGATCGATCTCTCATCAGCATAACTCTAAGTTCTGGTCCTGATATCATCTAAACATGTTTGTATACCATCTTAACATTATTGTTTTAACATGTTTTGTCATTTCAAAATACATTAACTCAACAACTCTATTTTCATAGAATTATCAATGGGCTAGGCCAAGTTTTGGTGGACGGCTACACAGACTATTTTAGCGGATAGTCGATCGGATATTTCCTGGGGTGCCTTTCTGAAAGCATTTCGGACACAATGTATTCTACGCACTGCTCAAAAGAATATGTAGACAAAATTTTTAAATCTAGTTCATGGTAGTATGACAGTGGATGAGTACGAAAACTAATTCACTATCTTGATGAGGTATGACCCAGAGATAATTAGGGACCTCGAGCATCGTACCGAGAGATTCTTAGCAACCTTGAGATCGAGAATCTGTGATAGATTGTTGAGACTCTGGGTCATAAATTTCAAGGATGCCCTTGGACAGGCTCAAAAAATTAAGAGAGACCTAGATGTGACTTAATCAAAGCATGAGTTCAGAAGTAATGGCAGTGATAGGGGAAAGAGAGCAGAAGCATCCCGATTTGAACCGATATGGGGTCAGCCCAAGAGACAGCGGATTGACGAGTCTCGGGCGAGGGCTAGTAAGCCCAAAACCCCTATTGTTAGTGCAGACACCACCCGAGGCCTTAGGATTGGATTTCAGCGGTGCAGGAACTATGGCAGGCCGTATTGTTGAGTTAATATATTTTGAAATGACAAAACAAGTAAATTCAACAATATAGAAATAATTTAAAACATGTTTAGAGGTTATCAGTACCAGAAACTAAGTGTTTAAGGATGAGAGATCGATCTGGTGAGATGAGAGATCGATCTCTTGGGTTTTCTAGTATGAGGATCGATCTCATGAGGATATAAGATCGATCTGCTAAAGGATTAAATTCTCAAAAAGATCTGTACGAGGTATTGAGGAAGCAGAGATCGATCTATAAGGGTTATAAGATCGATCTGTCTATTACAGAATGTTTATGAGATCGATCTGGTATAGGAAGAGATCGATCTCTTCTAAAACAAAGGCTAAAGGCAGTAGATCGATCTGTAGATCGATCTATGCTCAAACAGAGAGTTTATGAGATCGATCTGGTATAAGAAGAGATCAATCTCCTCAAAGTCAGAGAGCTAAGGAGATCGATCTGGGATAATTAAAGATCGATCTCCTCGCTACGAGAATACTTGGTAGATCGATCTGAAGATCGATCTTACTCAAACAGAGAGATTGAAAGATCGATCTTCTGGTTCAACAGATCGATCTACACTAACATTTTCAAATTGTAAGATCGATCTCTACATATATGAGATAGATCTCCTTGCTTCAATTTGCTTTGTACTCGCAGAAAATTAAACTAAGAGATCGATCTGGTCAAAATTGGAGATCGATCTAGTACTCAACTGGAGGTTCCCAATGGCTCTTTGTGCAAAACTTTCAACGGGAAAAACAACATTAAATGCTCCAACTACCAATCCTCCAGTATAAAATCAAGCATTGAAGACACTAGAAAAGTAGACACTATTGCTGTAAACTCTGTAAATTCTCAAGAATTTAATCTCAACATTCTCTTTGTCTTCAATCTTCATTTATTGATATTGGTGTAAAAATCTTGGTGTAAACAGCTATTTTTATCCTACCCACATAAGAAAAGCTTGATCTTGTATTCATCCTTATTTCAAGAGAGAAGAGGAGTGTTCCTCAGTGAGATAAACTTTGTAAAAGGGTGAATATTTATTTGTGTAAAAAGGGTAGAGAGGTTATTCCTTAACCTGAAAAAGGGAGTGTGTAACATTCATTGTTAAAGTGAAAGGAAGCTCTTAACAATGAGGTCAAAAAGAGAGGACGTAGGCAAGAGATTGGCCGAACCTCTATAAACTACTGAGTTTGCTTTTTCTTACCCTTATCTTCTTTCAATTTACTCAATTACATTTTACTGATTATTCATTATTTACAATTTGACTTAATCTAGTTTAAATTTGTCATAAACTTTAGAATATCGATTCACCCCCCTCCCGGTAGAGCCAACAATTGGTATCAGAGCTAGGACTCTTTGATTATAGAGGAACAACTTCTTAAGAGTTAGAAACGATCTAATGGCTCACAACAATGTATCAACCAATCTAGTAGGAGAGGGGCATTCTACAGTTAGGCCTCCTATGTTCAATGGTGAACATTATGCTTATTGAAAAACTAGGATGATGCTTTTCATTCAAGCAAATGATTATGAGGTATGGAGGATTATAACTAAAGGACCTTAAATCCCAACTAAAAGAATAGAGGGAAGAGATATCCCTAAAGAAGAAGATGAGTGGGATTCAAATGATGTAAAATGTGCTCAGCTAAATGCTAAGGCCATGCACACCCTATTTTGTGCTTTAGGGCCAAATGAATACAATAGAGTCTCCGGTTGTGACAATGCCAAACAAATTTGGGACAAATTAGCAATAACTCATGAAGGTACAACTCAAGTAAAGGAGACTAAGGTAGGAATGCTCACACATGACTATGAGCTATTTAGGATGAAAGAGGGAGAGTCAATTAGTGATATGTTCACTAGATTTACTGATGTAATAAATGGGTTAAAATTCTTAGGAAAAATCTACTCTAATATAGAAATGGTCAAGAAAATTTTAAATAGTCTACCAAAATCATGGGAAGCTAAAGTGACTGTAATTGAGGAATCTAAAGACCCTCACACATTGTCACTAGATGAATTAATAGGATCACTACTCACTTATGAAATAAAGTTAAGAAGAAATGAAGAGCCACTCAAGAAAGTAGGAGTAGCTCTGAAATCTACTACTCAATAGGAGAATAAAAATGAGAGTGGTACTGAAGAAGATCTTGAGATGGCAATGTTTGCCAAGAGATTTAACAAATTCATGAAAATGAGAGCAAGTGGTAGTAGTAGGAGAAACCACAAGAAAAATCAAGAAGAGTTAGGTAGAAAAGATACCATTGTATGTTATGAATGTAAAAAACCAGGACACGTTAAATTTAACTGCCCTCTTCTTAAAAGATCAAATGATAGGTATCAAAAGAAGAAGGCAATAATGGCAACTTAGAGCGACAGTGACAGCTCCGATGATGATTCACATGAGGACATTGCTAATCTATGCTTCATGGCTATTGAAGATGAAAATGTAACTTCAGATCTCAATGAATATTCGTTTGATGAATTACAAGATGCTTTTGATGATCTTGCATTAGAATATGAAAGCATGAGTATGAAGTACAAAAAATTAATTTCTAAATTAAGGAAGGAAAATGAGATACTATTAAAGGATAAGATAGAATGTGAAAAGAAACTAGAAAATACAAGTCTAGAAATTTGTGACCCAAAAGAAAAAAATAGTAACTTACATAATTCTTTTACTAGATTTTACATGGGTCAACAAAAATTAGATAACATGCTAGAAACTCAAAGAGCCTTCTTTGAAAAGAATGGATTAGGATATAATAAAAGTAGAGAGACTCATCTCAAAAGTTTCATAGCTAGAAAGAGCATGCATAAACCTTCTGTTGAGTTAATGTATTTTGAAATGACAAAACAAGTTAATACAATAATGTTAAGATGGTATACAAACATGTTTAGAACATATCAGGACCAGAACTTAGAGTTCTGCTGATGAGAGATCGATCTGAGGTGTGAGAGATCGATCTCCTGGGTTTATACTTGATGAGAGATCGATCTCATAATGGAAGAGATCGATCTGGCAAGCCTTAAAACGTTGTAAAGGGATTAAGGTAAAAAGAGATCGATCTGCAAGGGTTAAGAGATCGATCTGCTCTAAGTCAGAGAACTTAGGAGATCGATCTGGTAAGGAAGAGATCGATCTGCTCAAAGTCAGAGAGCTTAAGAGATCGATCTGGTGTATTGAGAGATCGATCTTGCCTCAAACAGAGAGGATAGGAGATCGATCTGCCTATTCGACAGATCGATCTGCCTCTGCCTATTTAAACTAACAGATCGATCTGGTAATGGATGAGATCGATCTCCCTGTGTATTTGTGCTTTGTCATTGCAGGATTTAAAACTAGGAGATCGATCTGGCCAAGATAGGAGATCGATCTGTCTGACCACTGGAGGTTCCCAACGGCTATTTTCTTCAAATCTCAACGGGAAAAACTGCATTAAATGCTCCAACTACCCAACCTTCAGTATATAACCAAGCATTGAAGACAAAGCAAAACGTGAGAGACTATCACTGCACATTCTTAATATTCTGAAGCTTTAATTCTTTCATTCCTTGTATCCCTATTGCTCATTAATTGAGATTTATTGTACAAGCTTAAGTACTACAAGCTTTGTTAGTCCTACCCACTGAAAAGCCTTATTCTGTATTCATCCACACCTTAAAAGAAAAGAGGATTGTTCCTCAGTGAGAGTTATTGTAAAAGGGTGAATACATTTTCTGTATTGCTAAGGGTAGAGAGGTTATTCCTTAACCTGTAAAAGGAACTTTGTAAACTCTATTGAAAGAGAGAAAGAAACCACTTGACAAGAAGGTCAAGGAGAGAGGACGTAGGCAAGAGTTGGCCGAACCTCTATAAGTTGCTGTGTTTGTTTCTCTTTCCCTCTCTTTGCATTAAATTGTTATATTGCTCTGTTTTATTCATTATCATTTGTGTTTAAATTGCAATTAATTTAAAATCTGCCCTAAGTGTTAGAAAACCGATTCACCCCCCCCCCCTCTCGGTAGAGCCAACAATTGGTATCAGAGCAAGGACTCTCTAATCACATAGGAATAACTTCCTAAGAGTAGAAACGATCAAATGGCTCTTAACAATGTAGCAACTAGTTTGATAGGAGAGGGGCACTCCACGGTTAGACCTCCCATGTTCAATGGTGAACATTATTCTTATTGGAGGACTAGGATGATGCTATTCATTCAAGCAAATGACTATGAAGTATGGAGAATTATAGTTAAGGGACCTCAAATCCCTACAAAGAAAATAGAGGGAAGAGATATTCCCAAAGAAGAAGATGAATGGGATACTAATGACATTAAATGTGCACAACTAAATGCTAAAGCTATGCACACATTATTTTGTGCTTTAGGTCCTAATGAATATAATAGAGTCTCCGGGTGTGATAATGCCAAGCAAATATGGGATAAATTGGCAATAACTCATGAGGGTACAACCCAAGTGAAGGAGACAAAAGTAGGTATGCTCACACATGATTATGAGCTCTTTAGGATGAAGGAAGAAGAATCCATTAGTGATATGTTCACTAGGTTTACCGATATAATTAATGGATTAAAATCTTTAGGAAAAATATATTCTAATATTGAAATGGTAAAGAAGATTTTAAATAGCTTACCTAAGTCATGGGAAGCTAAAGTGACAGCAATAGAGGAATCTAAGGATCCACACACACTGTCCTTAGATGAATTAATAGGTTCTTTGCTAACTTATGAGATGAAGCTTAAAAGAAATGAAGAGCCACCCAAGAAAGTGGGTGTTGCTCTAAAATCCACTGCTGAAAAGGAAATTAAAAATGAGAGTGGCAGTGAGGAGGATATTGAGATGGCAATGTTTGCCAAAAGATTTAATAAATTCATGAGGATGAGAACTAGCAATAGCAATAGGAGAAACAATAGGAGAGAACAAGAGGAATTAGGTAGAAAAGACTCTATTGTGTGTTATGAGTGTAAAAAACCTGGACACATAAAATTTAACTGCCCTCTCCTCAAAAGATCCAATGATAGGTTTCATAAAAAGAAGGCGATGGTAGCAACATGGAGTGACAGTGACTGCTCCGATGATGAATCAAATGAGGACATTGCCAACCTATGCTTCATGGCAATTGATGAGGATGAAAAGGTAACATCTAATATCAATGAATACTCTTTTGATGAACTGCAAGATGCATTTGATGATTTAGCATTAGAGTATGAATCTATGAGCATGAAGTATAAAAAGTTAATATCTAAATTAAAAAGGGAAAATGAGATAATGTTAAATGATAAAGTGGAATGTGAGGAGAAACTAGAGATTGCAAATCTAGAAATTGGTGATCTTAAGGAGAAAAATAGCAATTTACATAACTCCTTTAATAGATTTCACATGGGGCAACAAAAGCTAGATAGCATGTTAGAAACCCAAAGGGCATTTTTTGACAAAAATGGCTTAGGGTATAATGCACAAAATAGGGAGACCCATCTTAAGAGTTTTATTGCTAGGAAGAGCATGAATAAACCTGAAATTACTTGTTCATATTGTAATAAGAAGGGACATAAGTCACATTATTGCAATATAAAGATGAGGAATCTTAAAAGAAAAATTGTAAAAAGGATATGGATTCCAAAAGAGGTAATTCATTCCAAGGACTGCAATGCATTAGCAAAATGGATCCCAATGGGATCAAGAATTGCATTTACTAACCTTCAAGGACCCAAGAGAATTTGGGTACCTAAGACTTGAGTGTGTTTATTTTTTTGTTGTTGTAGGAGATTGAGCATAGCCACAAAGCTAAAACAAAAGAAGCTTGGTACTTAGATAGTGGATGCTCAAGGCACATGACGGGTGATAAAAGCCATTTCAATTCCTTCAAATCGAAAATTGGTGGAGAAGTCACTTTTGGGGACAACTCCAAAGGCCAAGTGGAAGGAAGTGGCTCAATAGGTAATAATCATTTCTCTTTAGAAAAAGTATTACTTGTTAGGGGTCTAAAGCATAACTTGCTAAGCATTAGTCAACTTTGTGACAAAGGTTACAAAGTAATTTTTGATTGCATGAAATGTAATGTTATAGATCCTAAGTCAAATAAAATTCTTCTTCTAGGTCATAGACAAGGTAACATATATATAGTCTACCTTAATGAACTCAAAAACGAAAACATATGCTTAATGGTAGATAACAAAAAGGAATCTTGGTTATGGCATAGAAGACTAGGTCATGCTAGCATGCATGTGCTATCCAAATTAGCTAGAAAGGATCTAGTCATAGGCTTACCCAAAATATCCTTTGATCATGAAGAAATATGTGAAGCTTGTGTTAAAGGAAAACACAAGAGAACAACTTTTAAGCCTAAGAATAGTGTATCCACCACTAGGCCTCTTCAATTACTGCATTTAGACTTATTTGGACCAACTAGAACCACTAGCCTAGGTGGGAAACACTATGGTTTTGTAATAGTTGATGATTACACTAGGTACACTTGGGTGTTCTTTTTGAGAGTTAAAAATGAAGCCTTAGAGAAATTCATAACTTACTCAAAGGTGACTCAAAATGAAAAAGGATATACAATAACAAGCATTAGAAGTGATCATGGCAAAGAATTCGAAAATATAGGATTTGATGAGTATTGCAATGATCAAGGAATTAGTCATAACTTTTCAGCCCCTAGGACACCACAACAAAATGGTGTAGTTGAGAGAAGAAATAGGACTTTGGAAGAGATGGCTAGGACCATGTTATGTGAAAATAACTTGCCAAAGTACTTTTGGGCTGAAGCTATAAACACATCATGTTATATAATCAATAGAGCTATGATAAGACCCATGCTAAAGAAAACTCCTTATGAGCTCTACAAAGGTAAGAAGCCTAATATTAGTTACTTCCATCCTTTTGGCTGCAAATGCTTTGTTCTAAATAATGGAAAAGATAATTTAGGAAAATTTGATGCCAAAAGTGATGAGGGAATATTTCTAGGATATTCATTGAATTCAAAGGCTTATAGAGTTTATAACAAAAGAACATTAATGGTTGAAGAATCTATTCATGTTGTATTTGATGAATCAAATAATATATCTAAAGATTCAACCAACAATGATGAAAATGTTGAGATATTTGATGAAGGCTTAGAAGATATTTGATGAAAATCGTACGGTCTTCCTTGCGTCCCAGTGTCGTATTCTGGTATTTTAACCTACATTTCTCACTAATTTCTCAAAAATTTTCTCTGATTTGCGTTGATTTTCATTCTAGGGCAACCCTAGGTACTGTTTCATTGCTCTTATCATTTTTGAATTTGTTTAGACGAATCTAGAGTCTAGAATAATGCCTAGGCTTAAGAGAGCAGGAACCAAACCACCTAGACCCAATGTAGAGGCAGGTTCTTCCTCCCAACCCACTCCACCTCCTATCGCTTCCTTCAATCGGTGTTTTAAAACACCAGCAAAAAGAAAGCGGTATGAGGAATATTTTTCAACTATGCCAATCAAGCATTGGCGCACCATTGATTTTTCCTTCCTCAATCACATAGACTTTCCATACCTATCAAAATTTGAGGAATTTGGTTGGGTGAAATTCTTGAGAATCAACACTCCTGTCCCTCCAAATCTCGTTCGTGCATTCTTTTCAAATGCCGAACTCGTCAATGACCCCGATGACACCTGCAAAATCCTTGCCTTCAGAACCTTCGTCATGGGTCAATCAATAATAATTGATTCTGAAGTTATAGCCAAAGTATTTGATATACGCGATGAAGGCTTAACTAATGAGGATGAGGAAGTCCCCTTTGCGTTTGAACTCCCCGGGGACAAGGCGAGTAACCTTCCAATGCACCTTCGGTTACTCCACCTCATAATCTCGTGGAATCTCCGCCCTTACGGTACCCGTCACTCAACCGTTAGGCGTCTAGACCGTTTTTGGCTTCATCACATTCACACCACAAGCCAAAAGCCTAACCTCCCTCATTTCATATACGAAGACTGGCTGAAGATTGTGCGTGGACAAGCTACCACAATCGTTTTTCCACAACCGGTAGCCTATCTTCTCCGTCGCCTTGGCATCGACTGCAGCGGCGAAACTGGCGAACTTCCATCTCCTAAAAGCGAGCTTAACATTGGGACCCTACATCATATGGGGTACTACAAAGATTTTCGGGGAGAGTGGACGAAAAAGCAAGAACAGCAACCTGCTGAGGCTGAGGAGGACCCCACTGCTGAACCAGCACACCCACCTGCAGCACCCGCTCCAGAACCGTCGTCCTCCACGGCTGCGCCTACTGCACAAACATCGTCTCCTGCTGACTTGGAGCTGATCGTGAAGATGATAAGCGACCTCAGTCAGAGAATCGATGAAGGACATACCACTCAGCAGCGTATGTTTGCCGAATTGACTCAACGAGTGGATCACATTCAAGACACTCAAAAGGCGATGTTCGATAAATTTCAAGAAACTCAAGAGGCGATGTTCGATGAACTTCAAGTGACGCGCACGCATGTTGAGGAGCTTTTGGATCGTGATCCTCCCTCCCATTAGGCTTTAGGTGTATGGTTTAGTTCAGTTATATCATTCCGCACTGCTCTTTGTACTGAATTTGCTTGAATGCAATATAAATTGATTGTTTATGAAAATGTGGCATTTTGTGAGTCAATGTTGATTTTGAACTGCCATGGTTTTGACAATGTTGCATTTTGTGCGTTAATGACTATGTGTGATTGATATGACAAAAAGGGGGAGAAGAAACATAAGAAACATCATAAGAAACAACATGATAAGAAACATGCATGTTGTTGTGATTTATGTTAAATGTTTAAAAGGATGATAGGATGATTTAATTGAGGGGGAGTTAAGAGCTAGAACTAACTAAGGGGGAGTTAAGATTTAAAGGATGAGTTAAATCTTTAACAAAGTCAAAAGCTCACAAAAAAAAGGGGAATTTTGCAAATTCACTAAACATGTTTATTGGATGAGTTTTGTCATATCAAAAAGGGGGAGATTGTTGAGTTAATGTATTTTGAAATGACAAAACAAGTTAATACAATAATGTTAAGATGGTATACAAACATGTTTAGAACATATCAGGACCAGAACTTAGAGTTCTGCTGATGAGAGATCGATCTGAGGTGTGAGAGATCGATCTCCTGGGTTTATACTTGATGAGAGATCGATCTCATAATGGAAGAGATCGATCTGGCAAGCCTTAAAACGTTGTAAAGGGATTAAGGTAAAAAGAGATCGATCTGCAAGGGTTAAGAGATCGATCTGCTCTAAGTCAGAGAACTTAGGAGATCGATCTGGTAAGGAAGAGATCGATCTGCTCAAAGTCAGAGAGCTTAAGAGATCGATCTGGTGTATTGAGAGATCGATCTTGCCTCAAACAGAGAGGATAGGAGATCGATCTGCCTATTCGACAGATCGATCTGCCTCTGCCTATTTAAACTAACAGATCGATCTGGTAATGGATGAGATCGATCTCCCTGTGTATTTGTGCTTTGTCATTGCAGGATTTAAAACTAGGAGATCGATCTGGCCAAGATAGGAGATCGATCTGTCTGACCACTGGAGGTTCCCAACGGCTATTTTCTTCAAATCTCAACGGGAAAAACTGCATTAAATGCTCCAACTACCCAACCTTCAGTATATAACCAAGCATTGAAGACAAAGCAAAACGTGAGAGACTATCACTGCACATTCTCAATATTCTGAAGCTTTAATTCTTTCATTCCTTGTATCCCTATTGCTCATTAATTGAGATTTATTGTACAAGCTTAAGTACTACAAGCTTTGTTAGTCCTACCCACTGAAAAGCCTTATTCTGTATTCATCCACACCTTAAAAGAAAAGAGGATTGTTCCTCAGTGAGAGTTATTGTAAAAGGGTGAATACATTTTCTGTATTGCTAAGGGTAGAGAGGTTATTCCTTAACCTGTAAAAGGAACTTTGTAAACTCTATTGAAAGAGAGAAAGAAACCACTTGACAAGAAGGTCAAGGAGAGAGGACGTAGGCAAGAGTTGGCCGAACCTCTATAAGTTGCTGTGTTTGTTTCTCTTTCCCTCTCTTTGCATTAAATTGTTATATTGCTCTGTTTTATTCATTATCATTTGTGTTTAAATTGCAATTAATTTAAAATCTGCCCTAAGTGTTAGAAAATCGATTCACCCCCCCTCTCGGTAGAGCCAACACCTTCAATTATCTGTTCATATTGTAATAAAAAGGGACATGCACCACATAGTTGTAATATGAAGATGACCACATTTAAGGAAAAAATAGTAAAAAGAATTTGGGTTCCAAAAGAAATAGTTAATTCAAAAGATATTAATGCTTTAGTAAAATGGATCCCAAAAGGATCAAGAATTGTATTCACTAACTCCAAAGGACCCAAGAGAATTTGGGTACCTAAGACATGAGCTTGAATTTTGATTATAGGTGATTGAGCATTGCCACAAAGCTAAAACAAAGGAGGCTTGGTACTTGGACAGTGGATGCTCAAGACACATGACCGGTGATAGAAGCCACTTCAACTCATTTAAATCAAAAGTTGGTAGAGAAGTCATATTTGGGGACAACTCCAAAGGCCAAGTTGAAGGAAGTGGTTCAATAGGTAATGACTACTTTTCATTAGAAAAAATATTGCTTGTTAGGGGTCTAAAACATAACTTACTAAGTATTAGTCAACTTTTTGATAAAGGTTACAAGGTAATTTTTGATTGCTTGAAATGTCATGTTATAGATCCTAAATTTAATAAAGTTCTCTTTCTAGGTCATAGGCAAGGTAACATATACATTGTTTATCTAAATGAACTTAAGAATGAAAATATATGTCTTATGGTAGATAAAGAAAAAGAACCTTAGTTATGGCATAGAAGACTATGTCATGCTAGCATGCATGTATTATCTAAGCTAGCTAGAAAAGACCTTGTTATAGGATTACCTAAGTTGTCCTTTGACTATGACAAAATATGTGAAGCTTGTGTTAAAGAAAAACATAAAAGGACAACATTTAAGCCTAAACATAGTGTATCTACCACTAGGCCTCTTCAATTACTTCACCTAGATCTATTTGGACCAACTAGAACAACAAGCCTAGGTGGGAAACATTATGGGTTTGTAATTGTTGATGATTTCACTAGGTTCACTTGGGTGTTCTTTTTTAGAGTGAAAAATGAAGCTTTAGAAAAATTCATTGCCTATACAAAAGTGACTCAAAATGAAAAAGGTTACACTATAACTAGTATTAGAAGTGATCATGGCAAGGAGTTTGAAAATATTAGATTTGATGAATATTGCAATGATCAAGGAATTAGTCATAACTTTTCAGCCCCTAGGACACCACAACAAAATGGGGTAGTTGAGAGAAGAAATAGAACATTGGAAGAAATGGCTAGAACCATGTTGTGTGAAAATAATTTACCTAAATATTTTTAGGTTGAAGCTATAAATACATCTTGCTATATCATCAATAGAGCTATGATTAGACCAATTTTAAAGAAAACCCTTTATGAGCTTTACAAGGGAAAGAAACCTAATATCAGCTATTTTCACCCCTTTGGTTGTAAATGCTTTGTCTTAAATAATGGAAAAGACAATTTAAGAAAATTTGATGCCAAGAGTGATGAGGGAATCTTTTTAGGCTACTCTTTGAACTCAAAGGCATATAGAGTATATAACAAAAGAACATTGATGGTTGAAGAATCAATTCATGTAATATTTGATGAGTCAAATGATTTATCTAAAGGTTTAACCAATGATGAGGATATAGAAATATTTAATGAGAACTTAATAGAAAATTCAAACATAGAGAATGATCTATTAGAGAAACTTGACATTAATAAAGATGATGAAGAAGAACTAGAAATATTAGAAAGAGAGGCTGAAGCACTAAGAGAATTGGGATATGTAAAAGATTATGAAATAGTAGGAGATCCAACTCTTGGAGTTAGAACTAGATCATCTCTAAGGAATGTGTGTCAATATATAGCCTTTGTATCACAAATTGAACCTAGAAATGTCAATGAAGCCTTAGATGATAATAATTGGTTTCTAGCTATGCAAGAGGAATTAAATCAATTTGAGAGAAGCAAAGTATGGAAACTAGTTCCTAGACCTAGTGATCACTCTATAATTGGAAGTAAATGGATCTTCAAGAACAAGATGGATGAAAATAGTGTGATCATAAGAAACAAAGCTAGGTTAGTTGCACAAGGATATAGGCAAGAAGAAGGAATAGACTATGATGAAACTTATGCACCTTTTGCTATACTAGAAGCAATAGGAATGCTACTTGCCTTTGCATGTTATAAAAACTTCAAATTATATCAAATGGATGTGAAAAGTACATTCTTAAATGGTTTCATTAATGAAGAAGTTTATGTTGAGCAACCTCCCGATTTTGAAAGTCATGAATTTCCTGAACATGTATTCAAACTCTCTAAGGCACTTTATGGGTTGAAACAAGCTCCTAGGGCATGGTATGAAAGGCTGTCAAAATTCTTAATAGAAAAAGGTTTTTCAAGAAGAAAAGTAGATACTACTTTGTTTATCAAAAATAAAAATAAAGATTACTAGTTGTTCAAGTGTATGTAGATGACATTATTTTTGGATCAACTAATGAATCTTTATGCCAAGAGTTTGCTAAGATCATGCAAGGTGAATTTGAAATAAGCATGATAGGAGAGCTCACCTTCTTCTTGGGACTTCAAGTGAAGCAAACTAAGATGGAACCTTCATCAATCAAGCGAAATATACTAAGGAATTGCTCAAACGATTTGGAATGGATAATTGCAAACCTCAAGCAACTCCAATGGGCACCAACATCAAGCTTGATAAAGATGAAAGTGGTAAGTGTGTAGACACTAAACTCTATAGGTCTATGATTGGTTCATTGCTTTACCTTACTGCAAGTAGACCAGATATTCTATTTAGTGTATGCCTTTGTGCTAGATTTCAATCCTCTCCTAGGGAGTCACACTTATTAGCCACTAAAAGGATCTTTAGATATCTTAAAGACACTCCCTCTCTTGGACTTTAGTACCCTAGGGACTCCACGTTTGCTCTTCATGCATTTTTTGATGCAAATTTTGGGGGCTATAAAATAGATAGGAAGAGCACTTCAGGTACATGTCAATTCTTAGGGAATAGATTAATCTCATGGTTCTCTAAGAAACAAAATAGTGTAGCTCAACCCACAACTGAAGCAGAATATATAGCAGAAGGTAGTTGTAGTGCTCAAGTGTTGTGGATTAAACAACAAATGAAAGACTATGGTATTGAATGAAGCAAGTCTCAATCAAATGTGATAATACCAGTGCCATCAATCTATCTAAGAATCCTATTCAACACTCTATAACTAAGCATATTGAGATTAGGCATCATTTGCTTAGAGACCATGTACAAAAAGGAGATATAATTCTAGAGTATATTGATACTCTACATCAAATAGCTGATATCTTCACCAAACCTCTTGATAGAGATAGGTTTTGTATTCTTATGGGTGAATTAGGACTCATGAATGTTCCTTAAGATTTATCTGCTTCAAAACCTTGATTTTAAAATGATTTTAAACGAATTTTTCAATGATTTTTCTGGGCAAAAAGGTATGAGAGATCGATCTCCTATCACCATAGGTCGATCCTCAAGCACCAAATTGGCCTAAAGTAGAAAGGTTAAGCTAGGCAAGATCGATCTTTTTTACTATAAGATCGATCTCCTTAAGCCTCTGTAAAACAGCAGATCGATCTATACATTTGGCAGATCGATCTCATTAAGCCTCTGTAAAACAGAAGATCGATCTATGCATTTGGCAGATCGATCTCCTTGAGCTTCTATGTTTTGAAGATCGATCCTTTGATTCAGCAGATCGATCTCTTCAAGTCTCTGGAAATGACAGATCGATCTGTCGCCGCGACAGATCGGTCTCCTTAGCCCTGACTATAAAAACTGCTTCAAAATTCCAAAATTTCAAAAACCCAAATTGTCAAATCCCTAACCCCCTGTCGCACCTCAACCTTCGATTCTCCCTCACAGATCAATCTTGGTAAGGTTTTTGTCAAATCTCTTCATCGTTTAGTGTACTAGTAACCTACATTACTGAATTTTTCTTCAAAATTTTCTTATTTTTTGCTGAAATCTTCATTAGGGCAAATTCTAGCACTGTTTCATTGCCTAGGTTTTAGAGAACTCTTCAAACTAGTGCTTCAGTGTGTCTAGAGAAATCCTTGTGTGTGTCTAGGACATCTCTTAACATTCAGTTATGCCTCATCTTAAGAGAGCGGCCAACAGAGAGTCTAGACCCTCTTCCTCACAACCACCCTCTGCCTCTTCAGTCACTACCTTTAATAGGTGTTTTTAAATACCTGCAAAAAGGAAACGATATGAAGAGTATTTCTCGACTATTCCAATTAAACATTGGCGAACAATTGATTTCTCATTTTTAAATCGCATTGACTTTCGTATCTGTCAAAAATGGAAGAATTTGGTTAGCTTACATTTCTTAAAATCAATACCTCCGTACCTTCAAACATCATCAGGGCATTTTTTTCTAACGCTGAACTCATCTACGACACTGATGATGACTGTAAAATTCTAGGTTTTAAAATGTATGTCATGTCTAAATCAATCCCTATAGACACATCTATATTAGCCCAAGTGTTCAAAATAAAAGATAAAGGGTTGACCAATGAAGAGGAAGAAGTCCCTTTAGAATTTGACCTTCTCGGGGATAAGGCGAGTGACCTACCGATGCACCCGAGGTTACTCCACCTTATCATCTCATGGAATCTTAGACCCTTTGGTACCCGTCATTCCACGATTAGGAGATTAGATCGATTTTGGCTCCACCACCTCCACTCCTCAAGTCAAAAACCCAATCTGGTCCACTTCATATACGAAGATTAGCTGAAGATCGTACGCAGCCAAGCCTCCACGATAGTTTTTCCACAACCACTGGCGTACCTACTACAACAACTCGGGATCGATTGTAGCTATGAGACTGGTGAAGTGCCTTCCCCAAAGAGCGTATTAAACATTGGCACACTTCACCACATGGGGTACTGTAAGGACTTTCGAGGAGAATGGATGAAGAAGCGAGAACAGTAGTCTGAGGCAGCCATGGAAGAAGACCCATCAGCAGAGCCTACTGATCCACTTGCTGCACCTACTGAGGTTCCATCTTCGTCAACTGCTAAGCCCACTGCACCTGCACCATCATCCGATAGGATGGAATCAATTGTGACGATGATTATGGAACTTAACGAAAGATGGATGAAGGTTTTGCAAACCTTCATGCCACACAGCAGGCGATGTTTGACGATCTGCAGGTTACTCGCACTAGCGTCGAGGAACTTTTAGAGCGATTTCCTCCTCAGCCGTAGGACATGAATGTTAGGAATAGTTTAGATAGTTTTTCATGTTTACTATTTATTGTTAGAAACGTCATTTACTTGAATGATTATTTTATGAAATGACATGATAGTTCCTTTTGAAATGTGTTATAATGAGTTTCCATTTTGAAATGACATGATAGTTCTTGTGAAAGTTAACTGCCTCTATCTCTTTGTTACCATTGATATGACAAAAAAGGGGAGAAGAACGTTAAGAAAACATGTTTAATGGTTTAAAGGAATGATTAAAGTAAGGGGGAGCTTACACAAAGGGGGAGTTTCACATGTTTAATGATTTAAAGGAATGATTAAAGTAAGGGGGAGCTTACACAAAGGGGGAGTTTGTGAAAGCAAAACACAGTTTGTGCATAATGCAAATGAGTAACTAAACATGTTTATTGAATAAGTTTTGTCATATCAAAAAGAGGGAGATTGTTGAGTTAATATATTTTGAAATGACAAAACAAGTAAATTCAATAATATAGAAATAATTTAAAACATGTTTAGAGGTTATCAGTACCAGAAACTAAGTGTTCAAGGATGAGAGATCGATCTGGTGAGATGAGAGATCGATCTCCTGGGTTTTCTAGTATGAGGATCGATCTCATAAGGATATAAGATCGATCTGCTAAAGGATTGAATTCTCAAAAGGATCTGTATGAGGTATTGAGGAAGCAGAGATCGATCTATAAGGGTTATAAGATCGATCTGTCTATTACAGAATGTTTATGAGATCGATCTGGTATAAGAAGAGATTGATCTCCTCTAAAACAAAGGCTAAAGGCAGTAGATCGATCCGTAGATCGATCTATGCTCAAACAGAGAGTTTATGAGATCGATCTGGTATAAGAAGAGATCGATCTCCTCAAAGTCAGAGAGCTAAGGAGATCGATCTGGGATAATTAGAGATCGATCTCCTCGTTACGAGAATACTTGGTAGATCGATCTTACCCTTATCTTCTTTCAATTTACTCAATTACATTTTACTGATTATTCATTATTTGCAATTTGACTTAATCTAGTTTAAATTTGTCATAAACTTTAGAATACCGATTCACCCCCCTCTCGGTAGAGCCAACACGTATGTTGGGCATTGCCATAAGGTCACAGATGCCTACTTTAAATGCGGTGTTATAGGTCACTAGATTAAAAATTGTCTCCATATGAGACCCACCAAGCCTCGAGAGGAGCCAATGCAGATCGAGAGATAGGCACAGGCTTCTTAGAGACAGACCCCACAGAGGAAGACCACAGTCGCGGATAAGGGCAAGAAGCCTATCTCATAGGGACATGTGTTTGCCATCGACAAAGAGATAGCTGACACCTCCGTCGAAACTATTAGAGGTATACTCCTTGTCTGTTATCATAAGGCATATCTTTTGTTTGACCCAAGTTTCACAAACTCCTTTATTTCCATACCATTTGCACATAAATTACATATAGAACCTGAGCCTATAGATCACATGTTACGCATAAGCACACTCATACACAAATCACAGATGACTGATAAAATGTGTAAAAATAGTGAAATCAAGGTAGGAGAGAGGATAATGTTAGCAGATCTAGTTTTACTAAATATGTATACTTTTGATGTAATTTTGGGCATGGATTGGCTAGCTACCAATCGGGTAAGTCTAAACTGTTACACTAATACAATAACTTTCTCTCTACCTGAAAAGTTTAAAGTATGCTTTATTAACAAGAAATAAAGTGTATGGTATTAAATTCTACAAAGTTATAAGATGTCAATATGTTGAAAACGTTTAATAACATAAATGTTTCTGAAGGTTATATTGCATTTATTTATGATAATAGTCGAAAACCGCCAAGTATTCAGGACATTCCGATAGTTTACAAGTTTCTCAATATTTTTTTGGATGAATTGCTGGGGTTACCATTGGAGAGGAAAATTAAGTTTACCATTGATTTGGTGCCTGACACTCAGCCTATCTCTAAGCCACCTTATCAAATGGTACTGGTCGAATTGGAAGAACTGAAGAAGCAGTTGCAAGAGTTGCTCGATAAGGGGTTCGTTAGACCGATTGTGTCTCGTGGGGTGCTCTGGTATTATTTGTTAGAAAGAAGGATGAGAGTCTCCATCTGTGTATAGACTATCGACTTCTGAATAAGGCGACAATAAAGAATAAGTATCCCTTGCCAAGGATAGATTATCTGTTTGACCAGTTGAGAGGGGCTTCAGTGTTTTCTAAGATAGATTTGAGATCGGTCTACAACCAATTGAGGATTAAAGAGGCTGATGTACCGAAGACAGCTTTCAGGACTCGGTACGAGCATTTTGAGTTTTTGGTGATGCCCTTCGAACTGACTAATGCCCCTACTGCTTTTATGAGCATGATGAATGATGTCTTTCGAGAATATTTAGATAGATTTGTTATTGTCTTTATTGATGACATCTTAATCTACTCTAAGTCCCAAGAAGAGCACGACCAGTATTTGAGGATTGTACTTTAGATCCACTGTGAGAAGGAATTGTACGGGAAATTTAGTAAGTGTGAATTTTGGTTGGATCAGATTTCTTTCTCGAGCACATTGTATCTAAGGATGAGGTGTCTGTTAATCCGTCTAAAGTCCATGCAGTGCTAAAATGGGAGAAACCCAGAACAGTGATGGAGATTCAGAGTTTCTTAGGATTGACAGGGTACTACCGACGATTTGTTAAGGGGTTTTCCTAGATTGCAGCTCTATTGGCCAGATTGCCATGTAAAGATATACCATTTGAATGGTCTGATCAATATGAGAAGAGTTTCCAAGAGCTCAAGTATCGATTAACTACTGCACCAGTCTTGACCATTTCGAGTGGATCGAGAGGGTTAGTAGTGTACAGTGATGCCTCTCACCAAGGTTTGGGCTGTGTGCTGATGAAGAATGGTAGAGTGGTAACTTATAGTTCCCGCCAACTTAAGAACAATGAGCGAAATTATCCTACTCATGATTTGGATTAGTCGCAGTGGTTTTTGCCTTGAAGATATGGCAACATTATCTGTAAGGTGAGAAATTTCAGTTCTTCACTGACCATAAGAGTCTTAAGTATATTTTTGATCAGAAGGAGCTCAATATGAGACAGAGGAAATGGATAGAGCTCTTAAAATATTATGACTGCGAGATTTTGTACCATCCAGGTAAAGCGAATGTAGTAGCAGATGCCCTCAGTACAAAGGGTATGGTGTCCTATATGATGATTAGAGAATGAGATTTATTGGGACAGTTCGTCAAGCTCAGTATTAGTGTTGATAAAATTAATTATGGGTTTATGACTAGCCTACAGATTGAGCCCGGTATCTTGAATCAGATCAGGTCAGGGCAGAGAAATGATCAGAAGTTGTTGGATATGGTTAGCCAGGTTGAAGAGAGATCGCAGTCAAACTTCTAGGTCAGTGACGATGGACTGTTAAGGTTTTGAGGTCATATTTATGTGCCACATGATGACAATTTTGAGAGAGTCTTATTGTTTTCAATTCACCATGCACCCTGGAAGTACTAAGATGTACTATGATATACGTAAGGTGTACTGATGGATTGGAATGAAGAGAGATGTGTCAGACTTTGTAGCTAGATGTTTAGTCTGCCAGCATATTAAGGTTGAGCACTAGAAGCCAGCAAGGCTGCTTAAACCATTATCGGTGCCTACATGGAAATAAGAGCATATTACTATGGATTTTATTATGGGATTACCGAGGACCCAGAGGGGCCATGATATAGTCTGGGTGATTGTGGACAAACTGATTAACAGTGCCCACTTCTTTGCCATCAAGAGCACATATACCCTTAATGCTTTGGCAAACTTGTATGTTCGAGAGATTGCACGATTGCATGAAGCTCCCGTGAGTATTACATCTAATAGGGATTCCAGGTTCACTTCTATATTTTGGACTCATTTTCAGAAAGCTATGAGATCCCAATTACATTTGAGCATTGCCTACTATCCTCAGACCGACAATCAGTTCGAGCGGACTATTCAGACCCTAGAAGACATGTTAAGGGCATGTGCATTAGAATTTAAAGGCTTATGGGATGATCAATTGCCTTTTGCAAAGTTTGCCTACGATAATAGTTACCATGCCAGTATTGAAATAACACCATAAAAAGCTTTATAAGGCAGAAGGTGTAAATCCCCAATAGCGTGAGAAGAAGTGGGTGACAGAAAAATTCTTGCTCCCGATGTTGTTGAACAAGCAACTAAATGTGTTCAGCTAATTTGTGATAGATTGAGGACAGTACAGAGTAGACGAAAGAGTTATGCTGATGTATGAAGACATCCTTTAGAATTTTAGGTTAGGGACTCTGTATTTGTGAAAGTGTCTCTGATGAAGGGTATCATGCGCTTCGGAAAGAAAGGGAAGTTGAGTCTTCGCTTTATTGGTCCATTTGAAATATTGGAAAAAGTGGAGACGTTGCCTACAGACTTGTTTTACCCTCACAACTATCTAGATACATAATGTCTTCCATGTTTCTATGTTGAGGAAGTAACATCAAGACCCTTCTTATGTTATAGAGTATGAACCGTTAGACATACAAGAAGATATGAGCTATACTGAGCAATCGGTTTGAATTCTTGATAGAAGAGAGAAGGTTCTCTGGTAACACCACTCGACAGAAGAAGCTACGTGGGAGTTAGAGAGCCACATGAGAGAGAAATACACTCGATTGTTCGATGGACCTACTTGAATTTGGAAGACCAAATTCCTAAAAGGTGGGGAGAAATGTGAAACCTGAAATTTTTCATTTCACTATTTATTTGAAATCTAAAAAGCAATTAAGATACTCGAAATAATATTATGCAGGCCCGAAATAATCGAAGCACTCGGGCTAGTGGCACAGAGCTCGGGGTATAAAAATCGAGGTAAGGTTTTAAGTTCAAATATTTCTCAATATTTCATGTATAAGTATGTTTTGGTGGTTAGGAGTTGAAACTAAGGTATTGGAAGTGAAAAGGTTAGTAGAAACTCGAGTTAGCACTAAATCAAGCAATTAGGCCTAGTAAGTGAAATAAATTTGGAATAAATTCTATAAGGTTGTAAAAATTATTCTTAGTCCATAAAAAATTAAAGTAAGGTATAATTGGCTTGGGGAATGAAGATTTAGTGGAAATAATGAGGTTTCAGTGATCAAATCAATTTTTAAAGTAAACCGAAAGCCTTAAGCCAATTCAATCGGTAATGACCAAATCGCGCAAAATGAGCTCAATTGGGGAATGTTTCCTAAACAAGTGGGCCCCAAATTTTTATGGGACATACTAGAGACCTAGTATAACACTTGAGAGGTGGAAATTTGGATGAAAATAAGTTAAAATAATTTTTATGGATTTTACAAAAACATGGCTACTGGCAGGCTCAAGCCCAACATTTGTTGGCCCAACATAAAAGCCCAATTTGAAGCCCATCCAGACGACTTTTGAGCCTAATATTCTCCAGTATAAAATATAACTTTATGGTCTTTCTGGAATGGTAGATAACTCCTCGAAATCAGTTGAAACTAGAGAGAACTTCCCATCTCTTTTTGTCGTTGACATCATCCCTAAGCCATACTTGTACAATTTTTTCGGCCACCTTCTGGATAGTTTTAGCCTTGGTCAAAAGGATCAAATCTTCATTCCTAATTCCTTTACAACATATAAAAAATCCAGTCATAAAAAAGCTCATTTGCTAGGTGAAGAGCTAGAGAGAATAACATGAGCAAAATTTGGCTTGTTTTTCGGTAAGAGGAAAACTTGAATTTATGAGTTTTTGATTGGTTTTTGAGCTTGTTATTGATGATTCTAAATAGTATACATGTTTATCTACAGCTGAGAATCATTGTTGGAGGAAGAATCTCGGGTCAAACTTGGTTAAACCCGAGGTAAAGTTGTTGGAAGATGATAAGTTTGATATATGTTAATGTTTGATAAATTTAAATGATTTTTGCTAAAGTAGAAATTGATGAAATAATTGTTAGGGATAAGCATAGGTTCGGCCAGCCATGGAAGGTTAAGGAAATGTTGAAATTTAGTTGAATTTGATGTTGTAGAATGATTGTTTAATACCGAAAAGTTCGATTTACAGCTCAGTTTAGTAGAGAACTGTAAAAGTATGAAAGTTTGATAATTTGACAAGTTGTAGTGTGTTGAATTTAGACTTGGATAAGTGCTTAGGTTGTTAAGTTTATAAGTTTGAAGTTAAGAGAAAAGAAACTATCGAAATTGCCTAAACCGACCCTTTTAATTGATAAAATCGAGAAAGTAAGGAAAGTTGATAAAATAGCCAAATTTAATGAAGTTTATGTAAGGTAATGCATATTTAAAGATGTTAAGACGGTTTTGAGCATCATTTGATGATTTTGGAACTTTTTGGGATAGCTCGAGGTGTCGACACGTAAAACGAGGCAAACTCGACACTTGGCAATTTTGTGTTGTTCCAAGATTCATTAGGTAAGGGATGCAATTTAAAGTGGTATTAATATTCCCATTACCTCGTTTTTAATATATAAACATGTTTGAAATGTGTTCGAACTTATGAAATGAATTTTTGATATTTGAAAAGCACTATTCATATTTAAACCGAAAAAGAAACAAAGGAAAAGCCACATTCCGAGCTCTCTGAGCGTATTTTTCTGACATATGTGAAATGCTTTGGAAAATGTGAATTGTAATATGGAAATGGATTTTATGAATTAGTTTTATGTACATGAAATTTGATTATAAGCTCAGTTTTGTTACTATGCGGATTAATAAGCTCAAAAAAAGAATTCATAAGTATCGTTTTGAGACTAAGACAACATGTAGACCATGATATCTATCATGTATGACCCATGTGGAGTTTGGACCTTCATGGTGCATGCCTTATGCCACATTACACACATTTAGTCCTTTGTGGTGCATGTTTAACCATGTCGGGTATGTGTAGCCACTCGGTGCCTTATCGTCCGCCACTTCATGCATTGTTTGTTTTAATCCTTAGTGGCGTAGGGCATTGTATGACCCTGATCCAATCTATAGTCCCCTTACCATGGTCATCGGTACTCTGTTTGTTTGTCTCCCTCTTCAGATGTCGAGTTTATATAATCAGGACTTATGTTTGCTATGTGTAATTGCCTAGTCACCAATGTATGTTCTGTATGACTTCGAATGAAAGTAATAAACTTTGTGACAAGTGAATTATGTCATCTGAAATGTGTTCGATTTACTTGTTTTAAAATAAGTCTACTTTCGATAAATATAAATGTTTATCAGTGTTTGTATAAAAACATCCTATTTTCGTACGCTTTGATATTAAGACTGCCTTAAACGCATGTCTTATTGGGCTTGAAGAACTCACCCATTTCTCTACTCTTACAGACTATTTGAAGTCATCACTATCTACTTCTGCCGTGTAATTGAGTAGGCTGGTGGAGTCGATACTCTCCCCAGGCTACCTATAGTACACGATAAGGTATACTTTAGCTTTTATTGCCAGACATCCTGTATAGTATAGACAGTTGATGTAAAGAATATTTTAGGATGTAATCTAGGCAAGTATGTATGTAAAGTTGTAAACATACAGTTTATAGAATAAATGTACTTTCAGGGGTATTACAGAAGTCTCTATTAATTATGAAATAAGGTTAAAAGCAACTGTTGTGGGATATAAACTGAGTTTTAAACTTTGCAGGGAGGTAAGTTTATAAATACGTCGTTATGCCTGTGAAATTTTGTAAAATAAAAATGTTAAGAATCACACTGATGGGAATGCAACTTAATTAAGAAATTAAGAAAAAAAATTAGCTCATATTTTCACGTTTTCGGGGTGTGACAAAGTTTCAGTGTTTGCAGTGTATTTTCTTGTATTGTTTCTTTTTCTCTTTCTGTTGGTAGCATTGTCATTGGAAGAATACACTAAGTGAGCACTTTTTATAATCTATTATTTCAACCTCTCTTCCTCTTGCACATATTGGGTAATGTACTCATTAAGAGTCCATTTCTCCTTTTAAATATTATAACTTATCTTAAAATGACTAAATTGTGTAGGAAAAGATATCAAGATCAGGTACACGAGTATGTCGTCAGACGATTCTAACTTTAGTGCCCTTAATCTTATAACAAGATTAAACATTTCTATAATATGCTCCCTTATGTTTCCTTTGTCATTATACCGTATTGAAACAAGTTTAGTCAAAAGGGTGCTTGTTTCGACCTTTTCATTTGCAGCGAATCTGTCTGCAATCTGCTTTAGAAAATTGTTAGCATTTTATTCCTCAAGTATTGTGCCCTGATGACATCTGAAATGGAATGCTTCATGATCATCAGACTCATGTGATTTGAACGCTTCTATTTCTCATAAAGTGTCGTAGATGAACTATTATTAAGGGCGAGAGGTTGTTTTGACCGAATCATATAGTACAGATCCTTACACCCAAGCACAACGGTAATGTGCTCCTTCTATTTCTTGATGTTAATGTCATTAAGCATTGTAATGTTATTCAAATTGGTAGATATAGAAGAAGGATTCATTATAAGTACAAAACAATAATAATCAATTCACAACTAATACATAATAATTTTGGGCCATATAAGATACCAAGCACAACATTGAAATTTGGTCTTTTGATAGAAATATCGATTTGTAAATGGTACTTGTAAATACCGTGAATTTTCATGTATTAGGTGTTGTCCATGAATGGTCATGTGGGAAATTAAGATTTCATGTGACTATGGGCAATTTTGTTTAAGCATAAACATTAGATTGGCATTATTCTATACTATATAGAAATTAAAATTTAGTGCATAGACATACATATGTATATATGTATGCAACATTTTGTTTATTCCTTAAGTTTTATAAATAGATATATATGTTTACAAAGGTATACTAATATACACATATAATTATATATATATAAAGGGATTAATGCACATATGTAGATATATGTATATGTATATATATATATATATATATATATATATATATATATATATATATATATATATATATATAGGTACAGAAATGGGTTGGTGAAAGGATGGAAGAATTCGGTAGCTTCAGTATACGTTGTCTGCTTTTATTAGTGCACGGTATGGGGAATTAAAGGAAGAAACGATGGGCACCCATAATTGTTCATGGGCAGTAGGTGGAGTCAGACCGAAATAAAGAAAATAGCATGAGAGGGGCTGTAACAGGCTAGTGGATGGTCTGTGAGTGAAGTGACTATTCGAGAGGCTAAGAAAAAGCAGCTCGAGACTAAGGCTACAGCAGAAAATAATAATAGTAATAATAAAACAGGAAGCTGAGAAAGAATGAAAGAAATGCACAGACCAATATACAAAGAATGTAAGAAAGGAAAAACGTGAAGGTAATGGCCTGAAAATGTGGCAGGCTCGGCGTGAAGAGGAATGGGTGAAAGTCAGAAACGAGAAAATGGTTGTAACCTGCACCGATTAAGTAGGAGAAAAAAAATAATTCTGTAGCAGTTTGGTGTAAGGTGTGCGAGATGGAACCGACCAAGCTAGGATGGGTAGGAGCAAGAAGAAGAGAGCGAAAACCATTCATTATCGCTGGAAACAGAGGAGGTTTATGAGAATATATACAGATAAGAAATAAGAGAAGGAAAGATGAGTATAAGTCTGAAAGGCGAGAAAGAAATCAAGCCGAGAGTGAGAAGAGGAGGCAGGAAACGAAAGCTGAAGAAAAGAAACGAGACCAGGAGCTTCAGAACCGAGGCTGCGCATCTCTGTTTCATTCCTGGAAACAAGATCGAGCAGTGCACAGCACTTGTTGAGGGAGAAGCAAGTTGAGGCAGAGGCATTGAGGGATGCTGTTGGTGTCGGGAAGAAGACGATGAACAGGGGAGTCGAAGGAGGAATCCGAAACAGTAACGCTGAAGCTAAACAGAGGAGGATAGGGGAGACTCCTCGGCAACAGTGGCCACGGCAGAAGGTTGGAACGGAGCTGGTTGTGTAGAGGAAGAGGGTCGGACGTGAAGATGATGGTGATGGGGGAGTCGCTGAGCCGAGAAGAATGGAAGGGAAATGGAGAAACCATTAAACAGTAACAACGCAGAAGAAGAAGAAAACAAGGGAGATTGGCGGGAAAATTTTGAAAAGAAAGAAGAAAAAAAATGAATAGTAAAAAAAAGAAGAAAAGAAGGAGGTTGTTTTGGATTTATTTATATATATATATATATATATATAAATATGTATATATATATATATAAATAGAGAACCACATGAAAAATAGAATAAGAGGCATCGAGAAAATCGAGAAAACTCGAGGGAAATGTGATCAAAAGTATTTATTCAAAATTTTCGGTGAAAGTCGAGAGGGCCGAGCTCGCTGACTCGCAAAGTCGAAACAATCAAGGATTACGAACTGACACCGAGGTAAGGAATTTATGCAAGTTTTAGAGATAACTGTACGTTTTATTATTTTAAGTATATTTTCCCTAGGTAAGCAAGATTTCGATTTTGATGCATAGAAGTTAATTCGATAAAATATGATACTAAGAATACAAATTTCGATGTAGAAGAATCGTAAAAGGATTTAAGGGAGATACTTGGAGGCGTCACTACTCGAACTGGAATTTTCGTTAAACCGAGGTAAGGGGATATAATTTAAAACGGTAATAGTTACTTTCTGAACCATAATTAAGGAAAGCTTACAAAGACATGAAGTATGATTTTCTGCATGTTTCTAAATTTATATTTCTGATCGAGAATATGTTTTCTGTATTTGTGTTTTTGAAATAATTTCATATTTCTGAATTTGACTTCTGAATAAGAGTACGTCTTTTGAAATGGTCTTTCAAACAAGATGATTTTATTTCGATGTTTTCGCATATGAAAACTACAGTATATTTTGAGACTAAAGGTCATTTATGTTGTATGCTTACGCATGTCAACTCGCCTGTGTGGCGTCTGAACTCGCCTGTGTGGCACTTGTATTTCACCCTCGTGGCGCCTGTATTTCGCCCTCATGGCGCCTGTACTTCGCCTTTGTGGTGTCTGAAATTACCTGCGGGTTCTGAATTCCCTCTACGGGGGATGACTTGGTTATTTACCGCACGATGAATATGTTATTACCGCATGATAATTATATTGGCCGATGTAGTCTCTGTCTGAATTAAACTCTGTTTTCAAAATCTGATTTTATAATATAAGATTTCACATGTATTCCTACTTTGAAATTTTGAATATACGAAAAATTTACGTAATATCTGTTAAGTTCACGTACTTCAAAAATTACGTTTTGAATCATGATGTTTCTGATTTTTCTTAATTTTAAATGTCCTTTATATTAGTTTCAGAAAGAAATCATTATACTTATATTTATGTTTTCTACATATTTGAATCACTAAGACCGTTTAAAATGCATTCTTTTTACTGGGCTTTTTTCCCGAAAGCTCACCCCTCTACATCTCAGATCTTTGCAGTGAATTATAGTTAATAAATGCTGCGTAGACGACGTAGGCTGGTGGATATGAGCTTCCCAAGACTACTTTTTGTACATGCGTGAGGTATACATTCTTACCTCTTTACCAGACTGTTGGTATGCACAGACATTTATTAAAAGTAATGTGTCGGGATGAAACCTGTATAAGAATAAATGAAATGGAATATTTTTTTAAGGATTGACACTGAACAGGAATACAACTTAAGTGAATAAAGGATTAAGTTGCAAGTCGAAGTTTCAAAAAAAAAATTTACACTGAATTTTTATAGATCACGGGTCGTTACAGTACTTTTAAACTTGATTAGTAAATATTGATAGCTAAATCGTGCCAACAATACGCCTTTTTTTGGACTGACATATTGCATGTATGGTAAAATAATTTTATCATATATTTACTATTTTATGTGTTAATAATCCGACAAAAAAATTTATTTTTCAAAATAAATAAATTGACATAAAAGAGATCACTTTGGTAGCATTTTGTATCAATGTAATTTATTTTGAAACTTTATTTTTCACCAAATATGCACGTGTAAAATGTGAGAGTACAAAAATTTATCAACAATAATACGGAAAGCAGTAGAAATTATTATTATTTTATTATTAATATTTTTAATTTTTAATTTTCTCTGTCAAACAATTTAAATAACTATTTTAAAAACTGCTTTAAAATATTAGATAAAGTATGCGGAGTTTCTATCAACAACAATTCTAACAACTATTATAATATCAATTATATTAGATCAAAGCTTGTAGTTTTCACCAAATTAAGTTTATGAACATGAAATTAAATGTTTATTCATCAAAAACCATGCAAAAAACGGATCAAAACATCAAATAATAGTGACAAATCAAATCCACAAGATTCAAACAATTCCACCATTAAAGCCCAAATCTTATTTTCTTGATTTTCGTCCAACCAAAATGAAAATTTATTAAATGTGTACCTTTGTTTCAACCATAGAAGTCACAAGAGACAATTATCGTTCATCAATTTGAATCAAAACACAAAAAATATAAATGTTTTTGTTAATTTTTCAATTTCGATTTTAAAGAATTAAAATGCTTGATTACATGAAACTTGAAACTAATTTCAAAAAATTGTTTACATGATTTCAATATTTATTTTATAGAGCCCTAACCTTTTAATCAAAAAATTTTAATTCTCAACGATCAAACATGAACGACTTTTGATACCACTTAAAGGAAAATTTAAATAGATAATACACCCGAGATCTCATGTTTGATCATCAAGATAACTGATTGGGGTCACAGTCCTCCACGTCTAAACTTTTTTTTTATGATAGAGAACTTAACTCATTCGTTGATATGATATAAGAATGAGAATAACGTGTGTTTAGACTGAGGACTATAACTTATTTATACTTATAGTATATTTTATTTTGGCTCATCATTAAAATAAAATAAAATATTGAGTTTCTACGTATTGTAAAGTTCATACTAATTTAGATGCTTTAAAGTACAATAAACTTATATGATCACTTTTAAATGAATTAAACAAACTAAATAATCTGTAATGTACAATTAATTGATATTTGTAAGCCCACCTAAAAAATTTTCTAACAATTAAAGTTTAAGAGTTTATTTCAATGCAATAAAAACATAAAAACTTGTGTAAATAAAGTGATAAAGTTCATGGATATGTTTTTTAGCATAAAAAGAAAGAATAACAATATTCTAGAATCGAAATTCAAGAACCTATATGTGACATATGTTGCATATTGAATGTGGAAATATTTTTAAACTGCGAAAGAATGATTGGTAAAAATGTTTTATCAATGGTTAAGAAATCACTACCCGAGAAGCTTTATAGCTTTTGATAAAAAAAAAAAAAAACTCTAGGACAGTCAGATGCCTATTAAAGGTAGTCGATTATCTATTTGTGAAATTGCTCTTTAAAATGACATGTGAAAAGGGCAATCAACCACCTTTATGAATCATCCAACTATTTTAGAGTAAATTTCAAAAGATCAGAGCTACGAATAACTACTTTCGTTTCTAAGCACTTCAAACCTTATTGTTGTTGCTCCAAACAACAATGAAATGATTCTGATGTCGTCTTCTCCACGTGTCTTGAATGTTCTGCAAAAACAGTGAAAGTCAGAGAGGCGCAGGGATCTGTCCCTGCACGCGCACTCCGATGCTTAAGTCAGAAGACCAGTTTAAGCAGAGTTTTAGTAAGCAAAAATAGAGATTAGGGTTTTTCTGATCATACCTGGAGGTATTTATAGATATTTCTAGGTTGTTTTTGACGGGCTCATGACTCATATTTGTGTGGGCCCTCAAATTTTATTGTTTTAGGCCTTTTATTTTTTAGGGCCCAGGCGCGTGACTGGGCTGGGGTAAAATTACCTCTATCAATTGCTCCCCACTCTTTCATTGGGAATTTCCCTATGTAAGAGTATAATAAGAGGATTATTTATTTTTAGAACAATGGTCAGGCATTAAAACGTTTTGTTTGCGAGAGAGTTCTTAAACTGCGGAGCAAGCGCCACGTTTCGACCATCTCTGTCGCAAATATATATAAGGGTAAGGCATAGTGCGGATGGTTTAAGTAACGGTAAAATTTTATCGTTTAGCGATTGTGATTACTCTGCCGCTGTTCCATCGCACAATAGGTAAAGACACCATCGCCACACCTTCGCCTATAAAAACTGTAGGACATTGTGGCACCTCCGTTTACAAAATCTGTTGCGTAGATATACTCTGCCGCCTAAACATCACCTCGTAGTCTGTCGCTAATCAGTCTGTCATCTCATACTAGTCTGTCGCCAAGGTCTGTCGCCATATAATCAACTCTGTCGCCATATACTCAACCCTGTCGCCGCATACTGTCGCCGAGGCCTGTCGCCTCACCCTCACTCTGTCGCCAATCAGGTCTGTCGCGCACCGCAAAGTCTGTCGCGATATACTCGACTCTGTCGCCCTCAACTCTGTCGCCCAGACTCGACTCTGTCGTCCTGGTCTGTTGCTCATACTCAACTCTGTCGCCCATAAGGTCTGTCGCATATGGTCTGTCGCTCATACTCAACCCTGTCGCCTCATCCTCAACTCTGTCGCATTTAGGTCTGCCGCGCACCGCAAGTCTGTCGCGATATACTCGACTCTGTCATCCTCAAGTCTGTCGCTCATACTCGACTCTGTCGCCCTCTGGTCTGTCGCTCATACTCAACTCTGTCGCCCTTAAGTCTGTCGTCACCACCAAGTCTATCGCTACTCAGGTCTGTCGCCACCTTAGTCTGTCGCCCATCACTCTGTCGCCAGCCCCGTCTTTGACTCTAGAATGGCTGGTCCTGGCGTAGGAAAACATTTAGATTTAGGACCTAGATCGACTCTAACTGAACTTGATCTTCAGGATGTTATGAGTAGATACCCATTGCCCGAGGGTTATTTCTATAGGCTTCCCACCCCGGAGGAGAGAAGTATGCACAGCGTAACAAGTGGAGTGGTTGTCTTTAGGGTCTCTATAGAGTTAGGTTTTCGTTTTCCCCTTTCTGACTTTGGGGTTTCTTTTTTGAGAGAACAAGGGATTTCCCCTAGCCAACTACATCCCCATAGTTGGATGCAGTTAATTGGTTTTGACGTGCATTGTCGTATAAGGGGTGTCGTTCCTACTCTTCCTTTGTTCTATACTTTTTTTCGGCTCCGGGGTAGTTCAGGTTTAATACCGTATTCTCTTCAAAGAGCGTTTGAACCCGGTTTTGAGAATAGGCTATTTGACAAACTTCCCAATAAAATCCATAGATTCGAGTCGGAATGGCTTGTGGTGGAAGTTCCTGAGGGTCTTAACTTTCCTATTAGGTGGGGATCTAGGCATAGTATCCCCAAGGGCCCTCGTATTAACGTTTTAAGAAAACAACTGTCCTCAACCATTGATCAATTATTAGTTGATAGACCAATTAATCTTTATGGGTTTCTAACGTCTGAAAACTTAGCTTCTGCTGGTTGGGGCATAGGTGGCGCTAATGTGGTTAACCCTTCTATTCCTCTCAACTCAAGTCCTAGAGATAGGGGGTCCAGCCCCGAAGGTGCCCCTTTAGATGATGTGGATGATTGGGCTGGATTTGGTTCCACTTTTGTAACTCTCCCCGATGATGAGGACTTGGCGATAGATTCCCTTCAGGAGTTTCTTAATTCTCCTGAAGGTAGCATTTTTGCATTTTATATTTTGTTACTTGTCTGTATGTCATTTCTAACAATTTTCTTGATTCCTGTTTTGCAGAAATGAGCAGCATTAAACGTTCTTTGATTCGTCGAAAGGGGGCAGAGGGTTCCTCTAGTGAACCTGCTGAAAAGAGGTCCCGTTCTGCTGTGGTTGCTCCGGGAGTATCTCGAGCCCGGACTCCTCCTCTCGGGCAAATAACCCATCCTCCTGCTTTGACTCAACAACCTGAAGGGGAATCAGGGGCCCTTTTACAAGACGAAGGGAGAACTTCTTCTCAACCTCGAAGATCTTCCGGTTCTTCTGATAGACCTCAGGAGGGAGAAAGAGCGGTGTGTAATGTGACTTTGCCCATCCGAAAGAACCGAAGACGCCTGTACGTGGAAGACTCTATGTCTACTAGGCCTATCCTACCTAAGATAGGCCCTGTTGATACGAGATCTTACCAGGTGGACGGGGGTTTTAAAATGAAGGGGGCCGACTTTCGAGTTTACCCTGGGGTGTTAGACAACGACACATTAGATACGCCCGGGGTAGCATCTCGCGTGGGCTGGGCCTCCATCCTTCCTAGGGATGAGAGTCGACTATTTCAGAATTTCCCGAAAGGAGAGGACCTAGCTGATCTGGAGGCTGTTAGGGTAATTTTCAGACTTTCCTTTATTTTTCTTTCGTTTTATTTTAGTCTGACTTTTGGTGTTCCCTTTCAGCTGGCTCAAAGAACTATAGTTAATAATGCTCAGCATCGGGCTTATCGTGAACGAACTGACAAAGAAATCCAGGATTTAAGGGATAGCAATATGGAATTAAGGAATACCAACAATCAGTTGTCTGTGTTGCCGGGAGTAGTGCGGAATCTGGAAGAGCAACTTTCGAAGTCGTTCCAGGAGTTATCTATTGCAAAGGGAGATCTCGTAGTTGAGACTGCTAGATCCAACAAGTTTAAGGACGACTTTCAACAAAAACAGATAGAGCTGGATTCTTTGCAGTCACGGTTTGATTCTTTGACAGATCGCAATCAACAGCTCGAGCAATACGTTGCTGAATTGGAGAGTCGAGCTACTCCTTCCCTGAATCAGGTCGAGATTGACAGCATTCGGGCCGAAGCTGTGAAGGAGTATAGGCTTTCCAAGGACTGTCTGAGGCAGAAGGAGGATTATTCAGTGCCCTATGTAAAATACGGTTTTTATCTTGCCCGTTCTTGGTTGGAAAAGCATAGGGAGGGCGAAGAATTCCCTGAGCTTCTTTATACTTCTGAAGCGATGGAGTTTGATGCCCCCGATTGGACCAGGTATGAACCACATGCCGAAACAGCTGATGAGGTTCTGAAGAAAGCTGCTTTAGATGATTTGGCAAATCTAGCTGGTCCTTGGGAGCCCGTGAGCCCAGACAACATTCCTGAATCCATTGGCGCTCTTGATGATCTTAATGGTGAAGATTTGTCAGTTCCTAGTCACCAGCCTCCAGATTGCGGGGATCCAACAGCGCCTAATCTCCCGCCACCAGATCATGTGGATTAATTTTATTTTTCTTTTTGTTATTGGACTTATTTAGGAATTTATTCGTACTTCGCTTGTAAAGACTTTCCTAATATTTTATAAAATTTATCCGTTCAAGCTTTGTCTTACTTATATTCATTTTTGTTATTATCGCTTATTTATAAATTTGACTCGTGTGTTCGTCTATCCGTGTATTACGCTCCCCAATTCTTGATAAAAAATATATATATATATATATTTTTGGAAAGAATTACATATGTAAACGTACCTTTAGTTCTTACCGTTAATTTGGCCACAGTGAAGCTATTGCGCCTCAAGCTCTTACGGCTCGTCTGATTTTGTACGCCTGGCCACAGTGACGCTATTGCGCCTCAAGTTCTTACGGCTCGTCTGATTTTGTACGCCTGGCCACAGTGACGCTATTGGGCCTCAGGCTCTTACGGCTCGTCTGATTTTGTACGCCTGGCCACAGTGACGCTATTGCGCCTCAGGCTCTTACGGCTCGTCTGATTTTGTACGCCTGGCCACAGTGACGCTATTGCGCCTCAGGCTCTTACGGCTCGTCTGATTTTGTACGCCTGGCCACAGTGACGCTATTGCGCCTCAGGCTCTTACGGCTCGTCTGATTTTGTACGCCTGGCCACAGTGACGCTATTGCGCCTCAGGCTCTTACGGCTCGTCTGATTTCTGGCACAAGATTTATATTTACAGAAGCCAGAAATATAATTAGATGAATAATTCTGTATAATGATCAGGTGACAGTGTAAAATAATGAGGGAATACAAACATAAAGAAAGACACAATAATTAATTTAAATACAATTTTAAATGACTTGAATTCCATGTCTTTCCTATTTTCTTCCCTTGCAAAGTTTCCAGGATGCAGGTGTTGGGCCCAATCGTCCGTCTGATTCGGTATGGACCTTCCCAGTTGGCTCTAAACTTTCCGTCTTCCCTCAAAGCATTGGTGATGTATGACTTCCTGAGCACCAAATCTCCCTCGGACATAGGCCTATCCTTTACTCGGCTGTTGTAGTAATTGGACACCCTTTGATGGTAGGATGCCAATCGGATAGCTGCAGTTTCCCTATGTTCATCGAGCAGATCCAGGTTTTCCCTTAGTCCTTGTGAGTTATTCTCCTCTCTTAAAGGCACCACTCTTGGTGACAATGCTCCAATTTCCACCGGAATCAAGGCTTCAGTGCCGTATACAAGGCTAAATGGTGTTTCTCCAGTTGATACTCGACTAGTGGTACGATATGCCCATAAGACACTAGGCAGTTCGTCTACCCATGCTCATTTTACTTTATCCAGTCTAGTTTTCAACCCGTGCAGGATAGTTCGGTTACTGACTTCAGCTTGCCCATTAGCCTGAGGATATGATACAGAAGATATCCTTAGCTGGATGTCAAGGCGTCTGCAGAACTCACGAAAGGCCTCGCAGTCGAACTGTTTTCCATGATCTGCATTCAAAACCCGCGGAATTCCAAATCTGCAGATAATATCCTTCCACACCATTGCTTCAACTTTTTTCTCTGTGATTGTGGCTAAGGGTTCTGCCTCAATCCATTTTGTGAAGTAGTCGGTAGCCACAAGAAGGAATTTTCTTTGGCCCGTAGCTAAGGGAAAAGGCCCTAATATGTCCAAACCCCATTGTGCAAACGGAGTTGGTTGCACCGTAGTTTGGAGCGGAGCCGTTGGGGCAGTAGTCATTGGTGCAAACCTCTGACACTTGTCACACTTGCGGGTTTTATCTGCCGCATCTTTCTTCAGCGTTGGCCAATAAAATCCCGATCGTAGTATTTTAGAAGCGAGGGCTCTAGCTCCCAAGTGTTCACCACAAATCCCTTCATGCACTTCGGCCAAGACATAGTTAGCCTGCTCCGGCCCCAAGCATTTTAACAAAGGCGATGAATACCCTCTTTTGTATAGCTCCCCATTTATCATTGTGAATTTTGCCCCTTGGATCCTTAAACGTCGGGCTTCCCCTTTATCTTGTGGGAGCGTACCTTCAGTGAGGTACTGTTTGAATAAGGTTCTCCAATCATCTCCCACTTCAATGTTGCACAAATCGATTTCTTCAATGCTAGGTCTTTCAAGTCTCTCCACCTTTATCATTCTTCCTTCAGTCTCATTAGAGGAAGCTAATTTAGACAGCGAATCCGCATGGGTATTTTCAGACCGGTTAATTTGTATCAACTGGAAATTTACAAAAGTTTGAGCCAAAGATTGGACTTTCTTTAGATAAGGAAGCAGCGTCGGCTCTCGAATCTCATATTGTCCATTAAACTGATTCACCACCAGTTGAGAGTCACTATGTGCCACTAGGTGGTGAACTTGCAATCTTTCCGCCAGTTTCATTCCAGCAATCAGAGCCTCATATTCTGCAGTATTGTTTGAGCCAGGGAATCCAAACCGCAAAGAGTATTCTATCGACTTCCCTTCCGGCGATATTAAGACTACACCTGCACCACTGCCATTTGCACGCGATGCTCCGTCAACATATAGTAGCCATGGTCGGGTCTCATTGTCAACGTTGCCACTTCGACCTGTACATTCTACTATAAAATCTGCTAATGCTTGGCCTTTGATGGCTTGTCTAGGTTGAAACATGATGTCATACTCCCCAAGCTCTACCGCCCATTTTACCAGTCTCCCGGAGTGCTCAGGCTTCTGGAGGATTTGTCTCAGCGGCTGATCTGTCAAGACAGCAACAGGATGTGCCTGAAAATAAGGACGCAATTTGCGAGAGGCCATCACCAGGGCGAGTGCTAATTTTTCAGCAATTGGATAACGGGTCTCTGAGTCTAGCAGTACCTTACTTACGTAGTAAATGGGGCGATACACTATCTCATCTTTCTTCAACAACACAGCACTGACAGCGAATTCACCGACCCCCAAATACATATACAATTGTTCTCCTTCTAGAGGCCTCGTCAGTAAGGGTAGTTCCCTCAAATATGCCTTTAGGTCTTCAAAGGCTTTTTGACAATCATCTGTCCACTCAAAATTCTTTCCGCCCCGCAAAGTTTTGAAAAATGGTAAGCTTCTTTCTGCGGATTTTGATAGAAAACGGTTTAGAGCCGCTATCCTGCCTGTCAGCCTCTGCGCATCTCTCACTGTGGTGGGTGGCTTCATGTCTATGATCGCTTGAACCTTTTCAGGGTTCGCCTCAATCCCCCTATTGGTGATCATAAATCCCAAGAATTTTCCAGACTGAACTCCAAATGAGCATTTATTGGGATTTAGCTTCATGTTGAATTCCCTCAGCACGTCAAACACTTTGGTCATCTGACGCGCGTGAGATTCTCCTGCTCTGCTCTTGATGATCATATCATCCACATAAGCCTCCATAGTGTTTCCCAAGAGCTCCTTGAAGACTTTGTTAACCATTCGCTGATAAGTGGCTCCTGCATTCTTCAAACCGAATGGCATTACCCGATAACAGTATGTTCCGTCATCAGTAATAAAGGAAGTCTTTTCTTCATCTTCGGGATTAAGCATGATTTGGTGATAGCCCGAGAATGCATCTAGAAAGCTAAGAAGTTCATAACCTGATGTTTCATCTACCAGCCTATCGATTCGAGGCAGAGGATACGAATCTTTGGGACAGGCTTTGTTTAAATCTGTGAAGTCCACACACATTCGCCATTTCCCGTTGGATTTTCTCACCATCACTACATTGGCTAACCATTCCGGGTAGTAGACTTCCCTAATAAACCCAGCTTCAAGAAGTTTATTAACTTCTTCTGTGATCGCCTTCTGTCTTTCTGGGGCAAAATTCCTCTTTTTCTGTTTAACGGGCCTATGCCCAGATGAAACGTTAAGCTTATGACAAATTACTTCTGGATTAATCCCGGGCATATCAGACGGAGTCCAAGCAAAAACGTCCGCGTTTCTTTTTAGGCATTCAGTTATCTCCTTTCCGGCTTCCTCATTCAATTGAGTTCCAATGAACACCTTTTTCTTCTCATCCCCTCTAATCAGCTCAATGGCTTCTGTTTTTTCCACAGGTTGAGGCTTAGGAGGGTCGTCTATACACAATGTCTCCTTTCGCTGTGTTCCCTCATTGGTGGTAGAAGCAATGTAACAAGTGCGAGCCTTCTTTTGATCTCCTCGCACTTGTCCAACTCCATTAGGAGTAGGAAACTTCATTAGCAAGTAGCAAGAAGATATAACTGCTCTCATGTCATTTAATACAGGCCTCCCTAGTATCATGTTGTAGGCTGTTGAGGTTGACCTTACGACCATGAACAAAACCTGTCGAGTTACATCTTTTGGGCTCTCTCCCAAAGTCATCGGCAATTCTATGGACCCTGCTATCTTCACCTTCTCGCCAGCAAATCCGTACAATGGTGTCATAACAGGTCTTAATCTACTTTCAGACACATTCATTTTTTCAAAGCAATTCCAGTAGATTAAGTTTACCGAACTTCCATTGTCTACCAGGATTCTGCTCACAGGATGCTTTGCCACCACTGCTGATATTACCATGGGATCATCATGAGGCATGATAATATCACCCCTGTCTGCTGGAGTGAACACAATGGGTTCTTCATCTGCCTTCTCCTCCATCACAGCATTAACCTGATATGCTTGCCTCGCGTAACTTTTTCGGGAAGCCGAAGAACTTCCTGCCATTGACTCACCTCCCGCGATAACATTTATAGCTGGACCTGTGGGTTCATTATCCAGCCGATTACCTCGAGGGATGGGTCTAGCTCCTTCGTTTCTTGGCCGATTTCTTCCATTATCATTGTTTTGTATATTACGCGGGCGATCATTCCTTCGATCTCGCGGAGGATAACGCGGCCTTTCACTTCTCCATAGGAAGCGATTAATTTTCCCTTCTCTAGCCAACTTCTCTAACTGATCCATCAAATCTCTGCATTTTTCCGTGGGGTGGCCGTGAGCAGCATGAAACTCACAATAGACATCGGGATTTCGCCCCACATCTCCAATCTTCTTTCTAGGGAACTCCAACAGCCCAGTTCCTTCTATAGCAGCGAGTATTGCCGTGCGGGGCTCATTTAGTCTGGTATAGTTTTCATACCTGAGTCTGAGGGCTTTGTCTGATCCGACGGGTCTCGAAGAGCTTCTTTCAGGTACTTCTCTTTCCCTTTTTCTTCCTTCTCTGATCTCTCGGGACTGCATCATGTTCATTACTTCCTCCTGAGCCACGTACTTATTAGCTCTAGCAAACAAGTCAGAAAGTGTTACTGGCTGATCAAGGGAGAGGGATTCTTGCAACTTCTCAGACTTAGTCCCTTGTAGCATTGCCGCCATGGCTACTCCTACCGGTAAATCTTTCACCTCTAAGGTTGCATCTCGGAAACGATCTACATAGCTCTTCAATGATTCCTTATTTCCTTGTTTAAGGGTGAGCAGATAGGTAGCGTCCTTCTTCCTTTGGCAATTGATCATGAAGGCTCTCAAGAATTCACTTCGCAATTGATCGAAGGATGAGATAGAGCCTTCACTTAACCTGTTAAACCATTTCAGTGCATGCCCAGACAGTGTAAGCGAAAACGCTCTGCACATGATTTCATCTTCCCATCCATGTAACAACATGAGAGACTCATAACTTTGTATGTGGTCGTATGGGTCTGCTTTGCCTGCGTAAGTAGCCATATGAGGCATCTTGAATTTCTTCGGTAAGGGTTTGTCCATAATCTCTGGACTGAAAGGAACTCTTCTTTTCTGATTGTCATCGGGAGCCACTAACTTCTTCCTTTCCAGAATTCTCTCGACAACTTTCTCGACATTTTCTGACTCTCGGGTCGAGTGTGCTCCCCTTTCTTCAGCACTTGAAGAGTCTGAGCAGTAAGTATTCTCTCTTCCTCTAGGGGCTTGTACCGTACCTTTTCTTCCTGCACCTCCCATTCCACAATTTGACCTCGTACCTTCAAGATAGCCTTGGGGGTCACGACTGTTCTGTCTCTGCCGCTCTCCCGATCGGTGGTCTTCAAAATCATGCTCCGATCGTTCAGCTGGGTTATACTCTGCCCGATCTGCGACAGCGTTCATCCTTCTCAAGCATGCGGCAGGATTCACCTCTCTCCAACCCGTGGCCGAGCGTCTCCTCAAAGTCGCGACAGGGGCATGCTGTGGTTCTACGTTAGGGCTCGATGCCAGTCCCGCGGCAGAGTTTGCCCTTGGACATGCGTTAGTCTGCCTCTCCCTCAGACCTGCGGCAGAGTGTACCCTCAGACTTGCGGCAGAGTTGTTCTCCAGCCCTGCGGCAGAGTGCAGCCTCAGGCCTGCGGCAGAGTCATTCCTCAGACCTGCGGCAGTGTGTGTCCTCAGACCTGCGGCAGTATCATTCTCCAGCCCTGCGGCAGTGTGTGTCCTCAGACCTGCGGCAGTGTGTGTCCTCAGACCTGCGGCAGTGTCATTCTCCAGCCCTGCGGCAGAGTGCAGCCTCAGATCTGCAGCAGCGTGTGTCCTCAGACCTGCGGCAGTGTTGTTCTCCGTAACAAGGTACTCCCTCAGCGAAGCGGCAAAATTGTCCTCCAGTCCAGCGGCAGCATACTGCATCAGTCCAACGGCAGAATGCTGTCGCCAATCTCCTTGTCCCGTATTCACCACGGTAGAGGGTTGGCCTCTTTCGTATGTTTGCCCCAAGACACTTCCCCCTATCATCTGCTGCACTTCTGGAGGCAGGCTATACTGCGGCAGGGCATTTTTGAAGAAATCCACCATAGCTTTCAGCGCTGTGGTGGTCTGCTCGTTCTGACGCTTCAGGGCCTCAAATTCATCCACGGAAACAGTGACCACCCTGCTACCTCCACCATTCTGCTCTTGTCCTCTCTCGGGTCTGGGAGGAGGACTCACCAAGTTCTCTTCCCCCAGATTCGCTGCTGCTGTCGAACGTGTTCTCACCATGTTGATAAAAAATCTGGCTTTTTATTCTAGATTCCCACAGACGGCGCCAATTGTTGTTACTCCAAACAACAATGAAATGATTTTGATGTCGTCTTCTCCACGTGTCTTGAATGTTCTGCAAAAACAGTGAAAGTCAGAGAGGCGCAGGGATCTGTCCCTGCACGCGCACTCCGATGCTTAAGTCAGAAGACCAGTTTAAGCAGAGTTTTAGTAAGCAAAAATAGAGATTAGGGTTTTTCTGATCATACCTGGAGGTATTTATAGATATTTTTAGGTTGTTTTTGACGGGCTCATGACTCATATTTGTGTGGGCCCTCAAATTTTATTGTTTTAGGCCTTTTATTTTTTGGGGCCCAGACGCGTGACTGGGCTGGGGTAAAATTACCTCTATCACTTATGAAAAAGTGTTCTCCCAATTTCAAATGATAGTAACTAGTAATCATTGGATGTGATCTCCCACTTTCATATAATGTGATCTTATTGAAAAGACAATTTGATTGGACTAAACAACACAAATGAAGGATTAAAGTAATTAATTGAAAAGTCATCATAACACTTGGATTAATTCTCTAAAAATAGAGATGTCAACGTTTTTATGCTAAAAGACCAGTAAGCTTCATCTCCTTGATAACAGAGGGTTCACTAGAGTTTTTTCGGTAGGACTTGTTTCGATACTCAAATTAGTAAAGATACACAATGATTTTGCTAGGAATTCCAGAAAATGCATTTTCCTAAAAGACTATACTTACATTTGGTTTACCATGGGTATACCTTTTATAGTGTACAGGTGCATGATCATCACATCTACTTAGTGGGGTTCATGTACCTCATTTGTGAAGTGAGCAAGCATTGTGATGGTGAAAGTTGAGCTTATTAGAGTGTAAAGACCATATTCCTAAGTTTGAAGATAATATTTGACCACTTCTAAAAACAGGTTGTTGGGCTTTTTAGTAGGCTTCGTTAATTAGAGCTCAAGTCCCTGGGGTAATAACAAGGTTAATTTTCTATAAACTGGAAAATTCTTTTTTGCCGTCGATGGTCGAGTAAAAATAAATCTCTTATATATTGTGCACAACAAAAAATATTGATTAAAAAAAAATATTTTTAACACTTGTCAAGGGTGTGTTCAGTAGTTTGATACATAAGTGAAAGGTGCGATATAACAAGAGTTCATTGCATCTTTATTCAATCCATGTTGGTTGTTATAATCGTTGGGAGTAAAATTAACTAAAAAAAAGTGGCATTTGTAGCTTGCCTTAAGACAACAACCATTAATACAACCCTCAAAGCTCTATAAGGCCACCTCTTTTAGCCATTCAGCTCTCCCAACACCACAAGATCCAAGCACTCTGCCTCCTACCCGAGACTCAAAACTCAAACACCTGAAATAACTCCAAAATCAATCAAAAACCATGAGGAAAAAAAAAAGGAAAAGATTCCTAGGCTACTAGCATCATTCCTCACCACTCAAATAAGTGAGGAAAGTAACACAACTCCACATCAAAAGAATCACAACCAAAAATATACTAAGCCACCGCAGAAATAAGATTTTTTTTCGAGTCCCGTTTTAGAGGTTTAAGAAGGTTTTAAGGCTCAAAATTTTTAGGAAATGTAGGCCATGAAGCAAGGAAGAACATAGTGAGAGAAGGACACCGTTGGAGCGGTGGAAGGCAATGTTTTAGAGGTGTGAAGGTCGTGGTTATTTTTCTAGGTCTAGGGAATTTGGTGGTTTTTTTAGGAGGAATTATGGTCAGAAATAGAACGAGGAGAAGAAAAGGAACATTTTGGTGCAATTTGGAAATGAATCATCATCGGCAAGCGATGAACGATGACGATCACCGGAATTGGCTTCTAGAGGCTGAAAAGGCCATCCAACCACGCTGTAGAGAGAAGGGAGAGAAAATAAGGGAAAGGGAGAGAAAAGAAAAAACAAAGTAAAAGCGGGGCATGGGCCCCACTTGTATGTAAAAGATGAGTAAAGGAAATGGAGCTCGGGTGGGAAAGATGAGAGGTGAAAATTTAGTGGAGTGTGGCCCCCACATGAGAAAAAGAAATGAAAAAAAATAAAAAAAATAAAAGAATGATGGGCTTTGAAATTATTGGGTTTAGGTGCATCATTTTGAAGGGATTTTTTTTTTTTTTTTGAGCTTCAGGCTTATTAGATTCAAGTGTGTGATAAAGAAATAAAAGGAAACAAATTATAAGAGGAAAAAGTGGTGAATCAATGCGCTTGTTCGAGACATGCCCCCAACTCGGATTTTGACTTGTCTCGAGTGTCATTAAATTGGTAAAATTTCTAATCCTTTTTGTCATTATTATTATCATTTGAATTTTAAATTTTTTTAGTATACATAGATTTATTTTAAATTTGGAGTTACATAGTTGATTTAATTTTCTTACATTTTATCTGAGATTGAAAATTTGATAAATTTTGAGAATAGATGAAAATTCTTCCGATAAGGAAAGTTTAAGAAAATTATAAGTAGTGATTCTTAAATAATTTTTATGTTAAAAGAAATCTACTAAATGTTATCAAAAGTATCTAAATATTTAATATGATTTTTTAATATATGGATTCTCATTTATTCATTGAAATAAATGAATAAAAATAAAAAATGTAATATCTGCAAATTCTTAATCTTAAGCTAATCCAGTGATAATAATTTAAATAATTGTGTAAAGGTGCATGGGACGTGGATCTTCAAACACTTCACACCCATTCTGAAATTGAAGACTTCTTTAAGCTCAAACTCGACTAATATAGTGGGAGACAACTACACCAATTCCATGGAATATTTGATTACATGAATCAAGCTATTAGTAGCTAAATAAATTCCATGACTAATCATAATCTTCTATTAATTAATAGATTTTAAGGTGTCATTTAGCTATGTAAGGTAAATAATAATAATAATAACTATTATTAGTATAATTAAATTAAAAAAAAAAGAGTAAGTAAACAATAGAAATTTCAAATGCTACAACATCAAATTAAACAATATATATATATATAACTAATAAACATATAACAAGCATATATATTAATATTGAAACACATGTTGATCACCTGACCCCACTAAGGGGCATGCCCATTCTCGGCTGAAATGTGCAAGACAGAGTGAGAGAGAGTGGAAACCGGCAGAAGAAAACTTGGAGGGTGAAGATTCTGTGTTCCCGAGTAAGGATCTTCACTTGTCGACAAGTGTTCTAGACAAGTGTAGTCATCTCCGCTGACTAGGTACTTTTGGATGAAGCAACAAAAAATGATGAAGGAGAGTGAACCGAGGGATATCATGGAAGAAAATGAAAACAGGGGACCTCTCGGTTGGGAATGAAACGCAGCAAGGGAAAAAGAAAAGGAAACTGAGAAGGCTGAAACCAAGAGACATTGAAGGAGTTTTGTAAGGTTGAAGAAAGGTGCAAAGTAGGGGCTTCACTCTCGCACACGGTAGAAGAAAACAGAGAGAACAAGAGGTGCAGCAGAACTGGAACAGGGGAGCCGCAAGGGGTCTTCATTTCCTCTCAACAACACACCAGTTGAAAGCTGCTATTCTCTCCACCTTACAGGAGCAAAAGGCTGGATCTCTCGGCACTACAGCAGGGGCACCTCGGCTACTTGAGGAATAAAGAGTGGTTGAACTCTTGCTAGAAAATTGGAAGCTGACTGCTGATTTAGAAAGGAGACAATAGCTACAAATCGAGCCTTGAAGGCAACCATAGGTTTGGCCACTTGGAAACGAAAAAAGGTAAGAAGCTTTGTATTGGTTTAAGCTTGGAGTGTATGAATTTTGTGATGATTTGGAGCTAATATATGTTTAGGATCTTTGAAAAATATTAAGAGAGCTTGGTGAGAGTGTTCGGCCATCAAGGATCCATGATCCATAGGGTAAAATATTTACTTAGGCTTGATTAATATATATATATATATATATATATATATATATATATATATATTTATTTACATGTTTGTTGAAATAATGATAACTGTTATTTGATGTGTTGATATGTTAGAGAAAAATATTGAAAAAGTAGTGTGCATATTTGGCCAAAGGTGTGAGGTGCCAAGTGACAAGCTTGGTGCAATATTGATAAGATTCATATACAAAATTGTGGTAGTACCATATTGTGGAATAGCTGGTGTAAGAAAAATGTATGGATATACATATAGCTATTACTAGTGTTATTCTTTAGAGTAGATGCCTTAGACTTATAAATTATATTGAAAGAGAGTGATATGAATATGGAAATTTTAGACTTATTGAATGATCAAATTGTGCATGTGTTGATGAAGATATATATATATATATATATATATATATATATATATATATATATATATATAGAGAGAGAGAGAGAGAGAGAGAGAGAGAGAGAGAGAGAGAGATCTACTGTTTAATGAGGGCATAGTAGCTCATGTGGTGCATGTGGTATATATATATATATATATATATATATATTGGATGATAATGAAGGCAAAGTAGCCTAAAGGCATTTGTGGATGAAGATTTAATATATCTATGACATTATGTACACGGACTGAGAGTGAAATCACTTTAGGTACAACAATTAGTGTGGCCTAAGTATACATGATAAGAGCTTGATACATGCTAAGTACGCGCTTATGCATTGTGGTGTAATCAAACATAAAATGTGTTAAATGTGACTGAGATCCATGTGTTTTAATGTGATAGCATTGTTTTGAAAATAATATATCAAATACTTATTAATACCATGTGATGACTGACCCTATTTTAATAGCCATGATTATTGAAAATGTGATATGCATTGATGGCATTTAAAACATGTACCCATTGCATTATTGTTTTTGATCATGCATTTTAGATAATATAATGCTTTGATCATATGATTTTGTGAAGGTTGTCTTTATTGGGATTTCTATTTTTGAGACTAATGGCACATAATATTAGATACCTATATATATATACACACACACACACACATCCACGTCATGAACTTTGCCAGCTTGGCAATAGGTATCACTGTATATAAATATATACATATATACATATATATATATATGTCACTGACTAGTATATGTATAAGCATTGACTCCTCATGTGTGGCAAATGGGTATTGATATATATTTGACTAGGTTGCACGCATATATGTATGACATGGACTCTCCCTATGTGGCAAAGGGGTATTAGTTTATATACGACAGTGTATTGCCCAATGTGGCAAAGATGTGATGTCTGACAACTAGTTGAGACTGTTACCTCAACAATTAGATGATCACTAGTGCTAGGATGATTCATAATCACGGATAGGTACCTTAGATGGGAAATTGACCATGGCTAACTACTATGGATGCTTCATAGGAAGCTTATTGGTTTAGATTGCCAAATAGGATGTATTGCCTTGTCTCTCACTATGATATTTTGATCATTGATCTTGATTTAAATGTGAAATAAAAAAATGTGTTCTTATTTCTTTGTGAAATAAATCTCAAACTTGATAATTGTTTTAGAATGCTAAACTTGAGATTTTATAGTTTATTGCATAATTATTTTATGTTTTGCAAATGATATTTTTAATGCAAGTTCCAAGTGTTCTTTGAAAACTGCATTCAAAATACGGATTTTGATATATTGATATTTATACATAGCATATGCATTCATTTAGTAAAAGATGTGAATGGGAAGGTTAAGGAATAGCTAGGTATGCCTATTATGATTACATATGGCATGATTTCTACTACATAAACTCGGTTTTTAGCATGCATTTACATGCCTTGGTATGATATGAGCCTAGCATCTCTTTGTATATATTTCTTATTCCCATTTATCTTACTCTTTACATATTATTTTTGACAGGCATGGATGCTATAGTGCAGGCTGAGTGAGTGCTCCACAAGTCCCAGAGCATTGTGATTATTTGGTCGAGGTATAACCTCTTTTGTACTTTTTGTTTATATCCCAAGGTACACAGTGCATTTGGATGGGATGTAAGTAATAGGAATTGGTTTGTAAATATTTATAACCTATGCTTTACCTTGTAATGAGATTAGCTAGAGTTATGATAAAAGCGCCAAGTAATATTTTGAGATGATTACAAGATCTAAATATGTCCTGTAGCATGATGTAATACTTTGGCATAAACTATCAAAGGTAAATTGCTCTATAAAGGATCATAATCCACTTGAAGAGAAATGGCTACGAGATACTTAATTAGAACCTTAGACAACTAGTTTTAAACTTTAGAAACGAGTAGTAACCTACTTGTTTAATGTGACTTACATTAGGCAATGACAAACTTAATAAAAGCAAAAAAAATTAACTCGAGAATTTTGCTTTCGGGCAATTGCAAAAAAAGTTTATATATATATGATGGTGGTCGTGTCACCAGAATCCACGTGTACAACTATCCGCCAACCATTGACTGCCACGTGTCAGAACAAGAATAAGCCACGTGGCTGATTTCGCGACAGAGTTGCTACGCGACACAGTTGCTTGTTGAACGACAGAGTGTTCGGGGCGATAGGCACTCTGTCGCCTGGGATGTGTGCCGCACAGTAGGCGCGACAGACTCCATCGCCTCTATTGCGACATAGGTCTCCCGCATTGCCCTCGCGGCAAAGGTCTCCCGCACAGCCTGCTGTAGAGGTCTCCCGCACAGCCTGCGGCAGAGGTCCATGGGCACTCTGCCGCCTACCGACTCCCCCGCAAGCTACTTAACCCGAAGCGCGACAGAGTGCTCCATGACTCTGTCGCTGCCCAGACACGCGCCTGGGCCTCAGCTCGAACCGACTTAGAAGAAACCTATAAATATGCCGAGGAGCTCTCAGAAAAGGGGACAAAACCAAAGAACAAAAAAGCAGGGAGAAATACTTCAACTCTTTGAATTAAGAAACACATTCTCTTCCTCTTACTTACACAACTCCCGATTACTTACTTAATCATCGGAGTGCGCGTGCAGGGACAAATCCCTGCCCCCTCTGATTCCTGTTGTTTTTGCAGATTATACGAAGAACACGTGGAACAAATCGCACGGACGTCACATTTTTGTCGTTAGTGCAATCAGAATACGTGGAAGGTAAATTCCTGTTGCTGTTCATTCAGGCAATATCAATTGGCGCCGTCTGTGGGAAATCTGACAAAAAGTCAGGTTCTCTATCAAAATGGTGAGAACACGCTCTACAGCAGAGTTGACAGGAGGGCAGAATTCTGTGAGTCCCCCTGTCAGACCAGAGCAGAGACGAAGACGTAGTGAAAGGGGTGACAGAGAAGCCTTGGTTTCTCTAGAAGAATTTGAGACCCTGAAACGCAAGAATGAAGAGACTACGACAGCATTAAAAGCTATGGTGAGCTTCTTCAGAGAGGCTCTCCCCCAATTCAGCTTGCCCCATGAAGTGCAGCAGTTAGTGGGGGAAAGCACGCCTAGGCAGACCTACGAGAGAGGTCAGCCCTCCACCCTGGTAAATGCTGGACAAGAGGCAGGAACACAAAATAATGCCACTGCAGATCCAGCGAGACTGAGTTCGCCCACAGCACCTGTGCGGCAGAGCTCACCTGCAGACCTCTCGCGGCAGAGGTCTCACCCAGAAGATAGACCACGGAGCTCACCCGCGGCTCAACGGCGGCAGTGTTCCCCTCTGGCCGATAGGCGGCAGAGTTCGCCAAATGTACGGCAAAGCTCACCCGCGGCACATCGGCGACAGAACTCACCCGCAGACTTCAGGCGACAGTGTTCTCTTGCGGAACCCGTGCGGCAAAGCCCACCCAGGGACTACATGCGGCAGAGCTATCCCGCAACACATACGCGACGGTGCTCTCCCGCCGCTGATAGGCGGCAGAGTTCTCCTCTGCCCGGCAGGCGGCAGACTTCTCCTCTAGCCGATAGGCGGCAGAGTTCCCCCACATGCCGCAGCTCATCTCCGTGGAGTTGGAACATGATTTAAGAGAATATAGGGCTGGGGAGCGACGGAGACAGAGAGGCCAAGACCCACGAGAAGGTCTCGAAATCTCAAGTCCCGGAATGGGAGGTGCTGGAAGGGGTGCTTATCAGTCGGACTCTTCCAGACCCGAAAGGACATGGCCACACTCAATTCGAGGGTCGGAGAACGTGGAGAAGGTCGTCCAACGGATCCTTGAGAAGAAAAAACTGGTGTCTCCTGATGATGGCCAAAGGAGGAGGATTCCATTCAGTCTGGAGATCATGAACAAACCTTTGCCGAAGAAGTTTAAAATGCCTTCTATGGCTACTTACACCGGCAAAGCAGACCCCTATGATCACATACAGAGTTATGAATCCCTCATGCTGCTGCATGGATGGGAGGACGAAATTATGTGCAGAGCTTTTTCTCTCACATTGTCTGGGCACGCTCTGAAGTGGTTCAACGGGTTGAACGAAGGTTCGAGCTCTTCTTTCGATCAATTGAGGAATGAATTCCTCAAAGTCTTCATGATCCACAGCCAGAGAAAGAAAGACGCTACTTACCTACTCACGCTTAAGCAAGGGAATAGAGAATCCTTGAAGAGCTTTGTAGACCGCTTCCGATATGCAACCTTGGAAGTGGAAGATCTGCCGGTAGGGGTAGCCATGGCTGCAATGCTACAAGGGACAAGCTCCGAAAAGCTGCAAGAATCCCTCTCTCTTGATCAACCGATGACAATCTCCGATCTCTTTGCTAGGGCCAATAAGTATGTGGCCCAAGAAGAGGTGATGAAGATGATATAGCCCAGGGAGGCAAAAGAAGGAAAGAAGAGAGAGAGAGACGCGCCCGAGAAAAGCTCTCCAAGACCCATGAGAGTAGACAAAGCCCCTAGGCTCAGGTATGAGGGTAATACCAAGTTGAACGAGCCTCGCACTGCGATACTGGCAGCAATCGAAGGGGCGGGACTGTTGGAATTCCCCAAGAAGAAAATTGGAGACGTAGGACGAAACTCTGAAGCCTACTGTGAATTTCATAGCGCTCACGGCCACCCAACGGAGAGATGCAGAGATTTAATGGATCAGTTGGAAAGACTGGCCAGAGAGGGGAAGATCAACCGCTTCCTGTAGAGGAGCGAGAGACCCCGTTATCCTCCGCGTGACCATAGGAATGACCGTCAACGGACTGGGCCAAATGATGATAACAGAAGGAATAGGCCAAGAAACGAAGCATTCAGGCCTACGATCCCCCGTGCCAATCCGCCAAACAACGAACCTACAGCCCCCGCAATAAATGTTATTGCAGGCGGGGAATCAATAGCAGGAAGCTCCTCTACTTCCCGCAAAAGCTACGCAAGGCAAGCGTATCAGGTTAACGTTGTGATGGAAGAACAAGCTGATGAAGAACCCATCATGTTCACTCCGGCTGACAAGGGTGATATTGTCACGCCTCATGACGACCCCATGGTGATATCCACGGTAGTGGCCAAACACCCGGTGAGCAGAGTCCTGGTCGATAACGGGAGCTCAGTGAACCTAATCTATTGGAACTGCTTCGAAAAGATGAGCATATCCGAAGATAGGTTGAAACCCGTTATGACGCCACTATACGGATTCACGGGCGAGCGAGTGAAGGTGGCAGGGTCCATAGAGTTGCCTGTGACTCTCGGAGAGCACCCGAAGGACGTGACCCGGCAAGTATTGTTCATGGTAGTCAGGTCAACCTCCGCTGCCTATAACATGATCTTGGGTAGACCTGTGCTGAACTATATGAGGGCGGTGATATCCTCTTGCTATCTATTAATGAAGTTTCCCACTCCCAACGGAGTCGGGCAAGTACAAGGAAACCAAAGGAGTGCCCGTACTTGTTATCTCGCTTCCACCGCCAACAAGATAGCACAGAGGAAAGAAACCTTATGTATAGATGATCCGCCCAAGCCTCAGCCTGTAGAAGAAACAGAGGCCATTGAGCTAACAAAAGGGGATGAGGGAAAAAAGGCATTCATAGGGACTCAACTGGGCGAACAACTAAAGAATGAGATAGTCGAGTGCCTGAGAAGAAACTCGGATGTCTTCGCCTGGAGTCCGGCAGACATGCCCGGAATCAGTCCCGAAGTGATCTGCCATGAGCTTAATGTCATACCCGAGCACAGACCTGTCAAACAGAAGAAGAGGAGTTTCGCCCCAGAACGACAAAAAGCAATCACTGAAGAAGTGAGTAAACTCCTGGGCGCCGGATTCATCCGAGAGGTATACTACCCTAAGTGGTTGGCCAACATAGTGATGGTAAAGAAATCTAGCGGGAAGTGGCGAATGTGTGTGGATTTCACTGATCTGAACAAAGCCTGCCCTAAAGATTCATACCCCCTACCTCGGATAGACAGACTGGTAGACGAAACATCCGGTTACGAATTCCTCAGTTTCTTGGATGCTTTCTCCGGGTATCACCAAATCATGCTTCACCCAGAAGACGAAGAAAAGACTTCCTTTATAACCGACAACGGAACCTATTGCTACCGGGTAATGCCGTTCGGTTTAAAGAACGCGGGAGCCACCTATCAACGAATGGTGAGCAAAGTGTTCAAAGATCTTCTGGGAAATACCATGGAAGCGTACGTGGACGATATGATCATCAAGAGCCGCGTAGGAGAGTCTCACGCTGATCAAATGTCCAGGGTATTCGAAGTATTGAGGAGATTCAACATGAAGCTAAACCCCGAAAAGTGCTCATTCGGGGTAAGATCAGGGAAATTCTTAGGCTTCATGATCACTAACAGGGGCATTGAGGCGAATCTTGAAAAGGTACAGGCGGTCATTAACATGAAACCCCCAACCACCGTAAGAGAGGTCCAGAGATTGACAAGCAGAATAGCAGCTCTGAATCGCTTCTTGTCAAAATCAGCAGAAAGGAGCTTGCCGTTCTTCAAAACTCTACGGGGGGGAAAGAACTTCGAGTGGACGGGAGACTGTCAAAAGGCCTTCGAGGACCTCAAGGAATACTTGAAACAGTTGCCTTTATTAACAAGGCCCCTAGAAGGGGAGCAACTCTATATGTATTTGGGAGTCGGTGATTTCGCCGTCAGTGCGGTGCTACTGAAGAAAGATGAAATGGTGCACCGTCCTATCTACTACGTGAGCAAAGTGCTATTGGAGCCAGAGACCCGCTATCCGCTAGCCGAAAAGCTAACATTAGCCCTTGTGATGGCCTCGCGAAAGCTGCGCCCTTATTTCCAAGCGCACCCTATCACCGTCTTAACAGATAAACCGTTGAGACAAATCCTTCAGAAACCTGAACACTCAGGCAGGTTAGTAAAATGGGCAGTGGAACTTGGAGGATACGATATCACGTTCCAACCGAGACAGGCCATCAAGGGTCAAGCTTTGGCGAATTTTATAGTGGAGTGCACTAGCCCGAGCGACTGCGATGAAAGGGATGTTCAACCATGGTCGCTATATGTCGACGGGGGGTCAAGTGCAAACGGAAGCGGGGCAGGTGTAGTCCTGATATCACCAGAAGGGAAACCCCTGGAATACTCCTTACGGTTTGGGTTCCCTAGCTCAAACAACGTAGCGGAGTACGAGACTTTGATAGCCGGGATGAGGCTGGCTGAAGTGCCGCAGGTTCACCACTTGGTAGCACATAGTGACTCTTAATTGGTGGTGAACCAGTTCAATGGACAATATGAGGTACGGGAACCGATGCTGGTCCCTTACTTGAAGAAAGTCCAACTTCTGGCCCAGACTTTCAAAAGCTTTCAGCTGACACAAATCAACCGGTCCGAAAACACACATGCTGATTCACTGTCTAAGTTAGCCTCCTCCAATGAGACACTAGGAAGGATAGTGAAGGTAGAGAGGCTCGAACGACCTAGTATTGAAGAGGTTGAAGTGTGTGACATTCAAGTTGGAGACGACTGGAGATCCCCATTCAAACAGTATCTCACCGAAGGTACACTCCCCCAAGATAAAGACGAGGCTCGTCGCTTGAAAGTACAAGGGGCGAAGTTCACACTCATCAACGGAGAACTGTACAAAAGGGGATATTCGTCACCATTATTGAAATGTCTGGGACCGGAACAAGCAAGCTATGCCCTAGCAGAAGTGCATGAAGGAATTTGTGGCGAACACTTAGGAGCAAGAGCCCTTGCTGCTAAAGTACTGCGATCGGGATTTTACTGGCCAACGTTGAAGAAAGATGCGATGGACCAAACCCGCAGATGTGACAAATGTCAGAGGTTTGCGCCTATCACAACAGCCCCAGTGACTCCCTCTCAAGGCACAGTACAGCCAATTCCTTTTGCACAGTGGGGATTGGACATCCTTGGACCTTTCCCCTTAGCCATGGGCCAAAGAAAGTTCCTGCTAGTGGCTACCGATTACTTTACAAAATGGATCGAAGCAGAGCCCTTAGCTACGATCACGGAAAAGAAAGTGGAGGCAATGGTATGGAAAGACATTATCTGTCGATTCGGAATTCCCCGCATCCTAAATGCCGACCATGGAAAGCAATTTGATTGCAACGCCTTCCGTGAATTTTGTAAGCACCTCAACATTCAGCTAAGGATCTCTTCAGTGTCATATCCTCAAGCTAATGGACAGGCCGAGGTCAGTAATCGGACTATCCTTCATGGGCTGAAGACCAGGCTAGACAAAGCAAAAGGGGCATGGGTGGACGAATTGCCTAGTGTCTTATGGGCATATCGTACCACCAGTCGTGTGTCGACTAAGGAAACGCCGTTCAGCCTAGTATACGGCGCAGAAGCGTTGATCCCCGTGGAAATTGGAGCGTTATCACCAAGAGTGGTACCCTTAGTAGAAGGAGAAAATTCACAAGCTCTAAGGGAAGGCTTGGACCTACTCGATGAACATAGAGAAGCCGCGGCTATTCGATTGGCATCCTATAATCAGAGGGTGGCCAACTACTATAATAGCCGGGTGAGAGACAGGCCAATGTCTGAGGGAGATCTAGTGCTCAGAAAGTCGCAGATCACGAATGCCCTCAAGGAGGATGGGAAATTCAGAGCCAATTGGGAAGGTCCATACAGAATCAGATACAAGATTGGACCTAACACCTGTGTCCTGAAAACTCTACAAGGGAAGAAGATAGGGAAAACCTAGAATTCAAATCACCTAAAGCTGTATTTGAATTAAGCGCTATATTTTCTTTCCCAAACAGTATTATCATTTGTTTATACCATCACAAGATATTGTTATCAAATAATCACGCAGAATGTCATTTTATTATACATCTGCAACTTCTATGCATCTAAATCTTGTGACAGGAATTCAAAAGAGCCGTAAGAGCCTGAGGCGCTATGCGTCACTGTGGCCAGGCGTGTATTCAGAAGAGCCGTAAGAGCCTGAGGCGCTATGCGTCACTGTGGCCAGACGTACATTCAGACGAGCCGTAAGAGCCTGAGGCGCTATGCGTCACTGTGGCCAGGCGTACATTCAGCCGAGCCGTAAGAGCCTGAGGCGCTATGCGTCACTGTGGCCAGGCATACATTCAGCCGAGCCGTAAGAGCCTGAGGCGCTATGCGTCACTGTGGCCAGGCGTACATTCAGCCGAGCCGTAAGAGCCTGAGGCGCTATGCGTCACTGTGGAGCCTGAGGCGCTATGCGTCACTGTGGCCAGGCGTACATTCAGCCGAGCCGTAAGAGCCTGAGGCGCTATGCGTCACTGTGGTCAGGCGTATATTCAGAAGAGCCATAAGAGCCTGAGGCGCTATGCTTCACTGTGGCCAGGCGTACATTCAGCCGAGCCGTAAGAGCCTGAGGCGCTATGCGTCACTGTGGCCAGGCGTATATTCAGAAGAGCCGTAAGAGCCTGAGGCGCTATGCGTCACTGTGGCCAGGCGTACATTCAGACGAGCCGTAAGAGCCTGAGGCGCTATGCGTCACTGTGGCCAGGCGTACATACTGCCGAGCCGTAAGAGCCTGAGGCGCAATGCTTCACTGTGGCCAGGCGTACACTCTGTCGAGCCGTAAGAGCCTGAGGCGCTATGCGTCACTGTGGTCAGGCGTACACTCTGCCGAGCCGTAAGAGCCTGAGGCGCTATGCGTCACTGTGGCCAGGCGTACACTCTGACGAGCCATAAGAGCCTGAGGCGCTATGCGTCACTGTGGCCAGGCAATAAAAACATCAAGGCTATAAAAACTAAAGACGCATTCACGTCATAGTAATCAAGCCTTAAACAGTTATACGTTTACGCAAAAAATTCTTTCTGAAAGTATACCTTTCTATCAAGAATTGGGGAGCATACACGAATACATTCAAAGCGAATATATACAAGCAAAATAAACAAACAGACAAAGAATGATAAATGATAAATAGAGAAGTAATGCGATACGAAGCATGAACAAAAATCTCGATTTCATTTCATTCAAAAGCTATTACAAATAGATCTTTAGTAGATCTTTACAATTACATTCAACAAAAGTACAAAATTAAAACAAAAAGGACAACAAAGTACTTGAAAGGAAAAACAAAAAACAGAAATAGCTATCTAATCTTCGGGAGAAAGCTGGGGATCAGCTACAAACGGACCTTCACTACCCAGGGACTGCTGCTGACCCTCCTCGTCGTCCAAATCAAGAAGAGCGTTAATAGGCTCGAGAGCACCGCCCAAATCCGCGGGCTCCCAAGGACCGGTGAGGTTGGCGAGGTCATCTTGAGCGGTCCTCTCGAATAGTTCGTCCACGGGTTCAGCCCCAGGTTCATACTTGGTTCAGTCGGGGGCCTCGAATAGCATTGCCTCGTTTGTATATTGAAGCTCGGGGAATTCCTCGCCATCCCTATGCTTCTCTAACCATGATCGGGCAAGATAGAACCCGTACTTTACATAGGGATTCGAGAAATCCTCCTTCCGCCTCAAACAGTCTTTGGAAAGGCGGTACTCCTTTACGGCTTCCGCCCGGATGCTATCGATCTCTACTCGGGTCAAAGTAGGAGCAGCTTGACTTTCTAAATCGGCAACGCGTTGCTCAAGCTCCTGATTCCGAGTGAGTAAGGACCCGTAGCTAGACTGCATACGGTCCAGTTCAGAGTGGGCCTCCTGAAGATCCTCCTGAAATTTGCCAGATCGGGCCGCCTCGACGGTGAGATCCCCCTTGGCCTGGTTCAGGTCCTGGTGAACCTTGGCGAGCTGTTCCTCCAGGCTCCGCACTAAATCCGGAAGTTTGGACAAGTTATTGACAGTGTTGGATAACTCCATAACCTTGTCCTTCAGCTCCCGGATTTCTTTATCGGCCCGCTCCCGATAGGCCCGGTGCTGGGCATTGTTGGCCACGGTTCTCTGAGCCAACTGCAAAGAAATACAAAAAGTTAGATTCAAAGAATGTAGCAAAAAGGAGTCAAACGAAGAGGAGTATGAAACTTACCCTCAATGCCTCCATGTCGGCTAAGTCCTCCCCCTCCGGATAATTCCAGAATATTCTCGCCTCGTCCCGAGGAAGGATGGAAGACCAACTAATCCGGGAAGCCACCCCGAGAGTATCCAAAGTATCATTGTCGCGGACCCCGGGGTAAACTCAAAATTCAACCCCTCTCATAATAAACCCCCAATCCACGGGGTAGGACCTCTCATCAGCAGGGCCTATCCTCGGAAGTATTGGTCTGTTTCCCATCGAACCCTCGATGTATAAGCGCCTTCGATTCTTCCGCTGCGACGGAATGATATTGCACTCCGCACGCTCCTCGGAGCGGGATCACCCGGATGACCCAGAAGCCCCCCGTGAAGATGAGGCAACTCTCCCCCTATCCCGAGAGAGATCCCTCTGCTCCGAAGGAGGGGGAGGCATCGCCTGCCTAGAAACAGGGGGGGTCCGAGCACGAGGTAGCTGAGAGGGGACCGGTGCCTCGCTTGGGACATCGTCGGCTAAACGACGCCTCTTCCTGGTAGGAGCACTGGAAGGACCAGCCTCCGAGACCTGACGACCCAACGATTGCCGGAAGTGACTCATTTCTGCAAAAAAGGAAAAGAAAATACATCAGTGGTCAAAAACTGATCAAAAACAGCAAGTAGTAAAAAGAATTAAAAGTTACCATCAGGAGAATCGAGATGCTCCTGAAGGGACTCTATATTTATTGCGTCGTCATCAGGGAGCACCATGAAAGTGGAGCCGAACCCTTCCCAGCCAGTCAGGTCGGCTAAGGGTTCGCTGCCAGAACTAGACTCCACGTTGGTACTCCCTATATCCTCCTGTGGCCTTACAGGTTCAGGATTTAACTCGGGGAAAGTCGAAGGCGGAGGATCGGATGAAGGAGCAGAGGGTCCGGCAACAGGGACCGGACCTACACCCCAGCCAGCTGATATCAAATTTTCATTTGATAAAAGGCTGTCAAGGCTAATGGGATGACAGACTAGCAGTTTGTTGACATCCGAAGATAACTGCTCCCTAAGCATGGAAATCCTGGGACCCTTGGGGATTTCTCGCCTATTCTCCCAACGGGTGGGGAAATCCAGGCCCTCGGGCACTTCTACAACAAGCCACTCCGTCTCAAAACCATGAAGCTTGTTAGCAGGTTTCTCGAACAACCTATTCTCAAAACCGGGCTGATACACCCGCTGAAGCGAGTAAGGCACTAAGCCGGGGCTCCCTCGAAACCTGAAAAATACATCTAAGAGAGGAAGGGATGGAGGGACGCCCCTTGAATGGCAGTGCACGGTGAACGCTACTAATTGCATCCATGCATAAGGATGCAACTGTCCCGGGGATACTCCGTGCGCCCTAAGGAAGGAAGCCCCGAAGTCGGACAATGGGAAGCGGAGTCCTAACTCTAATGCTGCCCTAAAAACGACTACCCCGTTGGACACACGACGTATGTCACTCTCCTGGGGGGTTGGAAGTCTATAGGCGTATCCCTCGGGTAAGGGAAACCTAGATACTAGATCTCGGATGTCAGCTTCTTTCAAAGTCGACTTTACTCCTAGGTCTATTTGTTTTCCTACACCATGGCCAGCCATTTTTAGGGGTTCGAAAGCCAAAAAGTGGAACCACGTACTATAAAATTACCTAAAATGAAGGAGAGAAGAACTCGCGACAGAGTCTCAAGAAGGCGCGACAGACCTGCGACACAGTGTTGTGTGCGCGGCAGAGTTGCGATGGAGTTACGGTAGAGTGGCGAGAGAGTAGCGACAGAGTCTGCAGAGGAAAATACGGTAGAGTATTTTTGCGAGAGAACTGAGTAGCGACGAGGACAGCAGGGGCCCAGTATATATAGCGGCTCGCCTGCGTCGCCACACGCGCGGAGATTCGACCCGACCCGAGAAAAATTCGGACCCAGACACTCTTTCGTAGGAAAAATTCCTACCAAAGAGTGGGGAGCAATTGATGGTGGTCGTGTCACCAGAATCCACGTGTACAACTATCCGCCAACCATTGACTGCCACGTGTCAGAACAAGAATAAGCCACGTGGCTGATTTCGTGACAGAGTTGCTACGCGACACAGTTGCTTGTTGAACGACAGAGTGTTCGGGGCGATAGGCACTCTGTCGCCTGGGATGTGTGCCGCACAGTAGGCGCGACAGACTCCATCGCCTCTATTGCGACATAGGTCTCCCGCATTGCCCTCGCGGCAAAGATCTCTCGCACAGCCTGCGGTAGAGGTCTCCCGCACAGCCTGCGGCATAGGTCTCCCGCACAGCCTGCGGCAGAGGTCCATGGGCACTATGCCGCCTACCGACTCCCCCGCAAGCTACTTAACCCGAAGCGCGACAGAGTGCTCCATGACTCTGTCGCGGCCCAGACACGCGCCTGGGCCTCAGCTCGAACCGACTTAGAAGAAACCTATAAATATGCCGAGGAGCTCTCAGAAAAGGGGACAAAACCAAAGAACAAAAAAGCAGGGAGAAATACTTCAACTCTTTGAATTAAGAAACACATTCTCTTCCTCTTACTTACACAACTCTCGATTATTAATCATCGGAGTGCGCGTGCATGGACAAATCCCTGCCCCCTTTGATTCCTGTTGTTTTTGCAGATTATACGAAGAACACGTGGAACAAATCGCACGGACGTCACATTTTTGTCGTTAGTGCAATCAGAATACGTGGAAGGTAAATTCCTGTTGCTGTTCGTTCAGGCAACATCAATATATAATATATAAAAAAAAAGCAATAAAATAAGTATGCATCATCAAGCATTGACATCAAACATGAAATTTATTCTCAAGGTGAATTTTCGGGGATGGGATGTTACGGAAATCACAAGTAATGATTTCAAACTGATTTATAAGTGAGAGGAATTCACTAAATACTATAAAAGTATTGGAATATTTAATGCATTTTTTCAATAACGTGGATTCTTTTTTTTTAAAAAATTATTAATAATATTTTTTAAAAAAGAAAACAACAATAAAAATTTCATATGCATCAAGTATTATCTGTTAACATTATATGCATTCAATTAATTACAAAGATGAATTGTGAGTTTATCGAGAACGAGATTCTATAGAAATCGTAAGTAACAATTTTTTAAAAATATCTTGGTGAGAAAATTTTACTAAATATTATCAAAAGTATTAGGATACTTAATTTAATTTTTCAATACAAGATATTCTCATTTATTTTTTTTAAATAGCATTTTAAATATAAAAATAAAAAAAGATTTTGAAAACAAATAAAAATAAAATTGGTAATATGAATTATTTTTAAATATTGAATTAAGATCATTTTATTAAAGCTAAAGCATAACACAAGATCAAATGATACATTTTTTTCAAATGAGTGTCATGAGATGATAAACCTTCTGCATGCTAATCGTACTTTCGAACTTAAATTTTGTTTGCACAAACAAAAAATTATCTTTTTGATAAAATAATTAATTTTAAGATTTGTCAAAAAGACAAATTTTTTAAGTGGTTAATCATACCTAATAAAACCAAAATCTTAATTTCTAATTTTTTGTGTTTTCAAAATACTTAAGCAGTTAAATTCCGAACGAAATAAATATGATACTTGGACTATAAAATTGAACGCTTATTACATATTGTAATCATTCGGAACAAAATTAATCCAAAAAAATTTCTGTACGAGAAAAATAAAAGTAACATATAATCATGGTTTTTTTCTACGAAAACATTCCATCTCGAATACAACCAAAAACCGAAAAAAAAATTCAGCAGCAACATTAAATAGCTGGAATTAACAATAAAAATTAAATTTACAAATTTAGCAAAAGAATAAATATAGAATATCTGGAACGATATGTACATAAAGTTTGTTTAAGAGTGAAATTCAATCACATATGTTTTATTTTAAGTTTGAAGAGATAAGACCTGAAAATTTTCCTCGAAATTATCAGTATAATCAGGTATTGTACATCGTGAGTGGATACCAAAATCGCATTTGTCGCAATAGTAAACCCACAGCCCATTTTCCACATCTCGGCCACAAAGATCACAAATGAAGGTTTTAATATTGTCGTTGATAAGTGAGAATGAATGGTAGAGAGTGAGTCGATGTTGGTGATGCTTATGTTTTATGGTTTTGGGGAGTCGAGCACATCCAACATGGAGATCAAATTGGCATATGGAGCAATGGTAGTCAAAGCCAGTGCCATAGTCATGGCAAGCGTTACAAATGAAAAGGCTACCATTGTAATTATGAGGAGGGGTAGAGAGAAGTTTGAGAGAGTGTTGAGGGTGGGAATTGTGTTGGAGCTCTGAACTCAATTCGAAGCAAGATTTGTGAAGAAGGAAATCACAGTTTGACTTGGCGCACATGAAAGTCGAACCTATAACTTGCAGGCCGCAGCCAGAACAAACAAGCTCTTCCTCTGCTTGTATTTGATCAATTGGTCGCAAAGGGTGGAGGTGGCTGAAATGATTCACGCATGGACGCAATGGCAAATATGTGTGGTGCTTCGGCGTCGTCATCTTTGTCTTCGTCGTCCGAGGCTAACATTAAATCCAACTTCTAGTTGAAATCTATCACTTTATAAATATTCCTTAATTGTCATGATAATTTTAGAATAACCAAAGTCCCCTTGTTTTGGTTGATGTTTGGAATTGTATGAAAAGTGGAGTGAGTTATTCTTTTCTTTCGAATCCCCTTACACCTCCAAGTATCTTTGTTTGGCTTACGTTTGGAATCAAAGTAAATATTGGAATTGACTTTCATTCCGTTGTATATATTCCTTGATTATTCATCCCTTCTCATATTGCTACTTATTTAAATTAAATTTGTGAATAAAACAAATAATGGAATTTATTTCATACTCCCAACAATAAGAATTATAATTTTTTTTATTTTCTCTTATAAACCTTTATAATTTATAAACAATAAAAATTTCTTATTTATCTTTAGCCCATGTAATGTAATATTTGTGCATATTATATAATTATTAGATGAGAAAATCATTTTAAACTAACAAATTATTTTCAGCCAAAAGAAAGAATGAAAAAATTATTTTAATAATTTAGATAATTAATAAAATAGGTAGAGATAAAAAGGGTAACAATTATTTTCTATTATCTAACAAAATCAAAATGTAACAATTACCTATTCCAAAAAAAAAATATCAGTTACTTTCCCAATATCTAACAAAAATATATATTTTTTATTCCTCATGAAATTTTAAGTTGATTTTTTTTCAAAATCTCAAATATTAAATTGATCATTTTCAGTAAACATGATTAACACAACAATTTATCCGTCTGTTAACATTTGTTGCATCTATGAGTTAATTTGACATTTTAAAATGTTGAACTCGACTCAAATACACCAATACTAAATGCAATCATCAAATCAAATCATCCCATCCGCCAAATTTCCTCTTTTTTTACCCTTAAACTTGAAGGGATTTGCAACTACAACTGCTAGTAATAACTTGGCAAGAAACAGTAACAGTTTGAAGGAAGCGTTATGCTTATTTTAATCCGTAAAACAGCCCAAATTGCGCAGATTGATTTCGAACACAATCAAACAAACACCAAATTCTCAGATTTCAAAAAAAAAAAAAGCAATTTAAAGAAAGATTGTTCAGAAGGTAATAAAAGAAATGTGGGTCTAAATCCAGGCCCTCTCATCAAAGCCGCAAGAAAGAGAGGCTCAGAGAGAGCAGACATGTTGACCCATCGGAGGATTCAATTTCTGTGCACACTACCATGCTGCCTTCATTCTTTGTTCCAGAGCATCGGCTTATTGTACACAGCATTTTTTCTTTTCAAAACATCAGAATACAACTCACCTTTTTTTTCCTTTTCTTTTTTTAATAATAAAATCGAACGATCCCTCAGCCCTAAGGAGCCGAGGCAGCGAAGGAAGAGTCTTAGCAGATATATATAGAAGCCTGAAGTGCAAAAGAGATGGCTGCTATTGCTAGCTAGGGTTTTTCACGGCTGAATTACTAAAACATCCTCCATCGCGCCTCCAAAATGACACAAATATCCATATTGTATAAGTATCAAATGCAACAAGTCAGTAGAAGGTTTTTCCGGCTGAATTACTAAAACATCCTCCATCGCACCTCTAAAATGACACAAATATTCATATTGTATAAGTATCAAATGCAATAAGTCAGTTGAATTTTTAGACTATACAAGTAGAGTTAAGTTAATGTAGTCATGTTTATGGATCGTGTTGAGTTTATGTAAAGTATTAAGAAAGTAGAAATGTGCTCATTTTTAAAGCTTATTTTTTTGTTCAAATCTATTTTTACATATAATGAATAAACTTATAACTGTCCAAATTCGCTCAAATTTTATTAATTTTTTAAAAAATATTTTAATAAAATATAAAAATAGTAAAACACATACTAGCTATTAAATATAATACAATAAATCTAAATAAAATTTTATAAAAAGATTGCAAGAAACATGAAAATATAAATTAAAATATAAAAAATACAAACTTAAGTTAAATTGCACCAAAAAAAAAAAAGCAAAAGCAGTCAAAAAGTATATTCATATAAAAAGTAGTAAAAAAAAAAAAGGGCAAGATGGGCCAGGCTTAGACTCGAAACGACAAATTCAAGATCGAACCTATTTTTAAACGAGTCTTGAGTTTCATTCCAAACTTATTTAACGAATTTAATATTTTTGTTCAAACCTACAAAAAATATGGACGGGCCTCCGAGTTTGGGTAGATAGTCCAGTTCTTGAACAAGTCTAAGTTGATGATTTATATTTTTTTATTTTTTATTTTTTAATATTCTTTTAAAAGTACATGTGATTAACCTAAAGTATAAAAACACCACTACAGTATATTGAATAATTTTTATATCCTAATCCCAATTAATTTTAAATTGTTTCACTCAATATCAACAACTTTTTGACCTAGTGATTAATGGAGAGTTGTGACATATTATAAGATTTATATTTAAATCTAAGCAAGTCATCTCCATACCTAATTATCAAATATTTATCTTGTAACAAAAAAAAAAATTCTTTCACTCAATAGCTAAGATAAAGACCGTAATGCAAAACTTAGCGTAAATTGGTAAATTCTAATCATATTTCTTCATAGGTTGAATCGAATTCAGGTCGAGTTTAGATAAAGTATTAAACAATTGAAAGTCAATCTAAACCCAACCCAATCTGTTTTTCGGATCTATTTTTTTTTTTGAAATTTGTTTTTATACATAATAAATAAACTCAAACCTGTTGAAGTACTATTATTTTTTTTAAAAAAAAAAATTATAGTAAAATATAAAAATATTAATGCACATAATAATTAATATGTATAACACAATAAATTAGAATAAATTCTTAAAAAAAATGCAAGAAACATGACAATTTATATTAAAGAGTAAAAAAATACTAAATCAAATTAAATTAAAAAGTTCAAAAGTAATTAAAAAATGCACTAGTTTAAAAAAAATAAAAAAAATTATAATTATCAAGCAGGATTGGACTTGAAATAGTGAACATAAACTCGATCTATTTGTTAGCGGGCTTCTATTTTCAACTTAAAACTCATTTCACGAATTTAATATTTTTGTTCAATCCAATTTAAAAATTAGACGAACATTTGGAATTGAACAGATAGCTTAACTCTTAAACTTGTCTACTACACATACTTAAAGTCACGTGAAGCGAAGAGTTTTAAATAATAATGAGAATCTGATATAATAATAAAAATATCATTTTAAGAAAAAATGATGAGATTATGATTGTTTAAAAAAATTTAATCTATGAATGTATTTTTTTTATTTTGAATAAATAATCAAATTAGCTCATATAAAAAGAGAGAGAAAAAGCTCCAAAGGGAGGTAATTGAGGATTTTATCATAAAAGAATACGTTGAAACTTACAAATTTAAATCAAATAAATCAAATAAGATCATTGTCAAATTCGATTCTAACAAGTAATTAACAATTTTTTGGGTTATATAATAGTTAATCATATATAAAATGAAATTTCAATATTATATCATAAATATTTTATCCATAAATTATAAATTTTAAAATATAAATGACAAAATTTAGGATTTAATTAATTATTTTCTTATCTTCTTAAATATTTTTATCTATTTTACGATATGAGACTTTTATTCAGACCGATAGTAGATTTAATAATAAAATTATTTTATATTTTATATTTACAAATCTTTAAGTGTTTGTTTGCCATCATGTGAATAAGGGAACAATTGCAATACCTTTTTCTTTATTTATGGACATTTTTCAAAAGGCAAAAAGAAGTCGTACTTTTCTTTTTTTGAAACGTGACATTTGGCTTTAACTTGACATGTCTTTCGGCTTAGTTTTTTTATACAGTTTTTTAAGTTTGAGTTCTGCCAATTTAACACGTAAAAATATTTTAGTATTAAGTAATTAAATTTTATTTTATTTAATTTATATATTTAAAAAATTTTGAGATAAGTTAAATTAAACAAATCTAAATAAACTTTAATGAATTGGATCTTAAATAAACTTTTAAAGGTGTCAACTTGACTCTAATTAAGAACACATGCACGGAAACCTAATTTCTTTTACTAGCATTCCAAAAGTTATTAGTTGTTAATAATTTTTTGATTAATGATTTAAAAAAAATTATGATTTACAAAATTTGAGTTTGACTTGAAATAATATCAATTTCACCTCCAAGTATAAAAAAAAAGTTAATAGTTGTTATCACTTAAAATTATTTTTTATTTATAAAAGATAAGGTAAATAGAAATTTAATAATAATGAATTATACAAATTTTAAAATTCAAAATGTTATCTATAGATGTTAAGATTAGTTTTTTTTTTTTTTACAAAAAAAAAAGAAACTTTATTTTGTTTCCTAGATTATTTGATTCTATGGGTGTCAATATAGATAAAAATAAAAAATATATATCAATATATATTTTTATCATATGTACTTTTAGGTTCCGTTTGATTCACTGAAAAATGACTTTTAGAAAATAATTTCTAAAAAATGTTTTCATCTTCTAGAAAACTAAAGATTTTTTGTTATTTAAATGAGTCAATAAAAATCATTTTATACTGTTTGGTTGTTTTTGAAAATCTGTTTTCTTTTTCTCAAATAATATTAACTAACTAATAAAATATTAAAAATGATTTATTATTTATTAATTAAATTTAAATTATTATTTATTTAAAATTTTATTTAATTATTATATAATATTATTTAAATTATATTAAATTTTAATATGTATGTGTACAATATTATTTAATAATTATATTGTTTTAAATAATTATATTTTAATAGTAATATTTAATATTAAATATTAAAATATTATATTATTAAACAATTAAAAGAAAACTATTTATTATTACTTATATTAATATTTTAAAAAATTTGAGCAAATATTATTATTTTAATAAAAATATATTAAAATTTGTTTATGAAATATTAAAAATATTTATGATATTAAAATAATTATATTTTATACTAAAATTATTTGAATTTAAAATCATAACAAAAGTGTTATTTATTTATATTTATTATTAAAATATTAATATCAAATTTGTAAACATAATATAATAGCATTATATCTTAAATTGAAATATTAATAAATATATTATTTATTTAATTATTATTTATTATCAAAATAATAATATAATATTGTTTATTATTGAAATTTTAAAAATGCTTAAGATTAATAATATGCAAAATAAAATATTTAAGCATAAAATATTAAAAGTTTCCTAATGTTAACATTTTAATTTTTAAAAATTGTAATCTCATTAAATAAAAAATTTATTAATATAATAATATTTTATGTAAGGTATATTCAGGATGTAATGCCCTAATTTACAGTACAATATGATTGGGTTACGAGTCGATGTTAGATCAAAATAGTCAAATCTGACAGTTCAATTACTTTTCTTGGTAACAAATTTGAACAACATCAAATAGAGGTACCTTCCAATTAGTCATCGTAATAGTGCTTTACAAAAAATCATTGTTCACACTCCCCGGATATATTTTCCTAAACATTATTGTACTTACAAAAATTTTAGATACAAAAGAATATTTAAAATTGGGTATATCTTCAACGCAGAAGAATACTCCGCGGAACTATGACTGTGCACAATAACCCTACTTGCAAAAGCGGTCCCAGCTACTAATGAGGCTCTGTAGAGGAAAGTAAGGAGTGAGCTCAACGTGCTCAGTAAGAAAAAACACATGGTAGATAGATAAATACACTATATATCTATATAAGCTTGTAATGAAAATAACAGAGTCATTGACAGTTCAGTAAAATCAGGGTAAAAAATCATTAACGATAACAACATCAATAGTATAAACATTGTACTGCAATAAATATAGTATTTAAAATTTTATACAGTGTTTTATTGTGACAGCCGTGTGTCACTTTATTCCTAAAGGATTCAAGAGGTGGCCCCCACAGTCTCTTTATGCAGTAAGATAATACAGTTCCATACGATAATACAGTTCATACGGTCAATTCTGTAACGACCCGTGACCTATAAAAATTCGAAATTTTTTTTTTGAAACTCCGGCTTGCAACTTGTTGTGATAATATATTTTGAAATGACAAAACAAGTAAATTCAATAATATAAAGATGATATAAAAACATGTTTAGAGGTTATCAGTACCAGAACTTGAGTTTCTGTAGATGAGAGATCGATCTGGGTTATGAGAGATCGATCTCTTAGGATTTCTTGGATGAGAGATCGATCTCATAAAGACATGAGATCGATCTGCTAAGCTGTGAACCTATACAAAGGTATTGAGGCAGATTGAGATCGATCTCTAAGGGTTATGAGATCGATCTGCCTAATACTGAGTTGAGGAGATCAATCTGATCTAGGAAGAGATCGATCTCCCCTAAAGTAAAGACAGTAGATCGATCTGTGAGATCGATCTATACTCAAACAGAGAGCTCATGAGATCGATCTGGTATAGGAAGAGATCGATCTTCTCAAAGTCAGAGAGCTAAGGAGATCGATCTGGGGTAATGAGAGATCGACCTCCCCACTACGAGAATTCATGGCAGATCGATCTCTAGATCGATCTTACCTCAAACAGAGAGATTGAAAGATCGATCTGCCTATTCGACAAATCGATCTCCCCTAACATTTTCAAATTGTAAGATCGATCTGCTCATCTATGAGATCGATCTCCTTGTGTTATTTTGCCTTGATCTTGCAGGATTTATAACTAAGAGATCGATTTGGTCAAGATGGCAGATCGATCTGACATTCTACTGGAGGTACCCAACGGCTATTTCTGCAAAATCTCAACGGGAAAAACAGCATTAAATGCTCCAACTACCAATCCTTCAGTATTTAACCAAGCATTGAAGACAATGAGAACAGAGACACCATTGCTGTACATTTCTTACATTCTCAAGAGTTTAATTCTTTCATTCCTTGTGTCTTCATTCCTCATTTATTGAGTTTGTTGTATAAGCTTAAGTGCAAAAGCTGTAATTGTCCTACCCACATTAAAAGCTTGATTTTGTATTCATCCTTACCTTAAGAGAGAAGAGGATTGTTCCTCAGTGAGATATAAATTGTAAAAGGGTGAATACATCTTTGTATTGCAAAGGGTAGAGAGGTTATTCCTTAACCTGAAAAAGGAACATTGTAACTTCTGTTGAAGGAGAGAAAGAAAGCACTTGACAAGAAGGTCAAGGAGAGAGGACGTAGGCAATATATTGGCCGAACCTCTATAAACGATTGTATTTGTTTCTCTCTTCCTTATTTTGCATTAATTTGTTTAATTTCATTGTATTGCTCATTATCATTTGCTAATTAAATTAGGATTAATTTAAAATTTGCCATTAACGTTAGAAAACCGATTCACCCCCCCTCTCGGTAGAGCCAACAATTGGTATCAGAGCTAGGACTCTTTAATCACATAGGAACAACTTCCTAAGAGTTAGAAATGATCAAATGGCTCATAACAATGTAGCAACTAGTTTGGTAGGAGAGGGGCATTCTACGGTTAGACCTCCTATGTTCAATGGAGAACATTATGCTTATTGGAAGACTAGGATGATGTTATTCATTCAAGCAAATGATTATGAGGTGTGGAGGATTATAATTAAAGGACCTCAAATCCCTACAAAGAGAATAGAGGGAAGAGATATCCCTAAAGAAGAAGATGAATGGGATTCAAATGACATTAAATGTGCTCAGCTAAATGCTAAGGCTATGCACACATTATTTTGTGCCTTAGGTCTAAATGAATACAATAGAGTCTCCGGTTGTGACAATGCCAAACAAATTTGGGACAAATTGACAATAACTCATGAGGGTACAACCCAAGTGAAGGAGACTAAGGTAGGAATGCTCACACATGACTATGAGTTTTTTAGGATGAAGGAAGGAGAATCAATTAGTGATATGTTCACTAGATTCACGGATGTAATTAATGGATTAAAATCCGTAGGAAAATATGCTCCAATATTGAAATGGTCAAGAAAATATTAAATAGCTTACCTAAATCATGGGAAGCTAAAGTGATTGCAATTGAGGAATCTAAAGATCCTCACACATTATCTTTAGATGAATTAATAGGATCACTACTCACTTATGAGATGAAGTTGAGCAGAAATGAAGAGCCACCCAAGAAAGTGGGAGTTGCTCTAAAATCCACTGCTCAAGAGGAGATTAAGAATGAGAGTGGTAGTGAAGAGGACATTGAGATGGCAATGTTTGTCAAAAGATTTAACAAGTTCATGAGAATGAGAGCTAGTGGTAGTAATAGGAGAAATAATTAGAGAGATCAAGAAGAGGTAGGAAGAAAAGATACAATTGTGTGCTATGAATGTAAAAGACCAGGACACATAAAATTTAACTGTCCTCTTCTTAAAAGGTCCAATGATAGGTTCCACAAAAAGAAGGCAATGGTGGCAACATGGAGCGACAGTGACTGCTCCGATGATGACTCAAATGAGGACATTGCCAACTTGTGCTTCATGGCAATTGAGGATGAAAAGGTAACTTCAAACCTCAATGAATATTCTTTTGATGAATTGCAAGATGCATTTGATGATCTTGCATTGGAATATGAATGCATGAGTATGAAATATAAGAAAATAATATCTAAATTGAAGAAAGAAAATGAGTTAATTCTAGAGGACAAATTAGAATGTGAAAAGAAACTAGAAATTACTAATCTTGAAATTTGTGATCTAAAAGAGAAGAATAGTAATTTACATAATTCCTTTAATAGATTTTATATGGGGCAACAAAAGCTAGATAACATGCTAGAAACCCAAAGGCATTCTTTGATAAAAATGGGTTAGGATATAATGGAGAAAGTAGAGAGACTCATCTCAAGAGCTTCATTGCTAGAAAGAGTTTGCATAAACCTTTAATTATTTGCTCATATTGTGATAGAAAGGGACATGCATCACATAATTGCAATATAAATATGAGGACTCTTAAAGGAAAAATAGTAAAAAGAATATGGGTTCCAAAAGAAGTCATTAACTCAAAGGATTGTAATGCATTAGCAAAATGGATCCCAAAGGGATCAAGAATTTCTTTCACTAACCTCAAAGGACCCAAGAAAATTTGGGTACCTAAAACTTGAGTTGAATTTGTCTATAGGTGATTGAGCATAGCCACAAAGCTAAAACAAAGGAAGCTTGGTACTTGGATAGTGGATGCTCAAGGCACATGACGGGTGATAGAAGCCACTTCAACTCTTTTAAATCAAAGGTTGGTGGAGAAGTCACATTTGGGGACAACTCCAAAGGCCAAGTTGAAGGAAGTGACTCAATAGGTAATGACTATTTTTCATTAGAAAAAGTATTGCTTGTTAGGGGTCTAAAGCATAACTTACTAAGCATAAGTCAACTTTGTGACAAAGGTTACAAAGTAACTTTTGATTGTATGAAATGTCATGTTATAGATCCTAAGTCAAATAGAGTTCTTTTCTTAGGCCATAGACAAGGTAATATATACATTGTCTATCTAATGAACTTAAGAATGAAAACATATGTCTAATGGTAGATAATAAAAAGGAATCTTGGTTATGGCATAGAAGACTAGGTCATGCTAGCATGCATGTACTTTCTAAGTTAGCTAGAAAGGATCTAGTTATAGGATTGCCTAAGATGTCCTTTGATTATGAAAAAATATGTGAAGCGTGTGTTAAAGGAAAACATAAAAGGACAACATTTAAGCCTAAGAATAGTGTATCCACCTCTAGGCCTCTTCAATTACTCCACCTAGATTTATTTGGACCAACTAGAACAACAAGCCTTGGTGGGAAACACTATGGATTTGTAATAGTTGATGATTACACTAGGTTCACTTGGGTGTTCTTTTTGAGAGTAAAAAAATGAAGCCTTAGAAAAATTCATAACCTATACAAAAGTGACTCAAAATGAAAAGGGATACACAATAACTAGTATTAGAAGTGATCATGGCAAGGAATTTGAAAATATAGGATTTGATGAGTATTGCAATGATCAAGGAATTAGCCATAATTTTTCAGCCCCTAGGACACCACAACAAAATGGTGTAGTTGAGAGAAGAAATAGATTATTGGAAGAAATGGCTAGAACCATGTTGTGTGAGAATAATTTACCAAAGTATTTTTGGGCTGAAGCTATAAACACATCTTGCTATATAATTAATAGAGCTATGATTAGACCCATGCTAAAGAAAACTCCTTATGAGCTTTACAAAGGTAAGAAGCCTAACATTAGCTACTTCCATCCTTTTGGCTGCAAATGTTTTGTCTTAAATAATGGTAAAGATAATTTAGGAAAATTTGATGCCAAGAGTGATGAGGAAATTTTTCTGGGATATTCCTTGAATTCAAAGGCTTATAGAGTCTATAACAAAAGAACATTGTTGGTTGAAGAATCAATTCATGTAATATTTGATGAGTCAAATGATGTATCTAAAGATTCAACCAATGATGAGGATGTTGGAATATTTGATGAAAACTTGGAGGAAATCCCAAACTTAGAAGATGATTTATTAGAAAAACTTGACTTGAATAAAGAAGATGAAGAAGAGATAGAGATATTAGAGAGAGAGTCTAGAGCACCAAGAGAGTTAGGATATGTAAAAGATTATGAAATAGTAGGAGATCCAACTCTTGGAGTTAGAACTAGATCATCTCTAAGGAATATGTGTCAATATATAGCCTTTGTATCTCAAATAGAGCCTAGGAATGTCAATGAAGCCTTAGATGACAATAATTAGTTCATAGCAATGCAAGAAGAATTAAATCAATTTGAGAGAAGCAAAGTATGGAAACTAGTTCCTAGGCCTAGTGATCACTCTATAATTGGAATTAAATGGATATTCAAGAACAAGATGGATGAAAATAGTGTGATCATAAGGAACAAGGCTAGGTTAGTTGCACAAGGCTATAGACAAGAGGAAGGTATAGACTATGATGAAACCTATGCACCGGTAGCTAGACTAGAGGCAATAAGAATGTTACTTGTCTTTGCATGTTATAAAAACTTCAAATTATATCAAATGGATGTAAAGAGTGCATTCTTAAATGGTTTCATTAATGAAGAAGTCTATGTTGAACAACCTCCCGGCTTTGAAAATCATAAATTTCCTAAGCATGTTTTCAAATTATCTAAGGCACTCTATGGTTTGAAACAAGCTCCTAGAGCATGGTATGAAAGATTATCAAAATTCTTAATAGAGAAAGGTTTTTCAAGAGGAAAAGTGGATACCACCTTATTCATCAAAAATAAAAATAAAGATTTACTAGTTGTACAAGTGTATGTGGATGATATTATTTTTGGTTCAACTAATGAGTCTTTATATCAAGAGTTTGCTAAGATCATGCAAGGTGAGTTTGAAATGAGCATGATGGGAGAACTCACTTTCTTCTTGGGACTTCAAGTGAAGCAAACAAAAGATGAAACCTTCATCAATCAAGCAAAGTATACTAAGGATTTGCTCAAGCGATTTGGAATGGACAATTGCAAACCTCAAGCAACTCCAATGGGCACCAACATCAAGCTTGATAAAGATGAAAGTGGTAAGTGTGTGGACACTAAACTCTATAGGTCTATGATTGGCTCATTGCTCTATTTAACTGCAAGTAGACCAGATATTTTGTTTAGTGTATACCTTTGTGCTAGATTTCAATCCTCTCCTAGGGAATCACACTTGTTAGCAACTAAAAGGATCTTTAGATACCTTAAGGACACTCCCTCTCTAGGACTTTGGTACCCCAAGGACTCCACTTTTACACTTCATGCATTTTCAGATGCAGACTTTGGGGGATGCAAGATTGATCGGAAAAGTACTTCAGGTACCTGCCAATTCTTAGGAAATAGATTAATCTCTTGGTTCTCTAAGAAACAAAACAGTGTGGCTCAGTCCACAACTGAAGCTGAATACATAGCAGCAGGTAGTTGTAGTGCTCAAGTGTTGTGGATTAAACAACAAATGAAAGACTATGGTATTGACATGAAACAAGTTTCTATTAAATGTGACAATACCAGTGCTATCAACCTATCTAAAAATCCTATTCAACACTCTAGAACCAAGCACATTGAGATTAGGCATCATTTCCTTAGAGACTATGTGCAAAAGGGGGATATAATTCTAGAGTATATCGACACTTTACATCAAATAGCTGATATATTCACCAAACCTCTTGATAGAGATAGGTTTTGTATCCTTAGAGGTGAATTAGGACTCATGAATATCCCTTAAGATTTATATGCTTCAAAATCTTGGTTTTAAGTTGGTTTTAAAAGAGTTTTTCAAAGATTTTTCTGGGCAACAAGTATGAGAGATCGATCTCCTATCAATATAGATCGATCTCCATACTTCCAACAAGCCTAATGCATTAAGGTTAAGATAGGCAGATCGATCTTCTATCCATAAGATCGATCTCCTTAAGCCTCTGTTAAACAGCAGATCGATCTGTGCATACGACAGATCGATCTTTTTAAGCCTCTGTATTCTGAAGATCGATCTATGCATTTGGCAGATCGATCTCCTTAAGCCTCTGTTAAACAGCAGATCGATCTGTGCATACGACAGATCGATCTCTTCAAGCCTCTGTATTCTGAAGATCGATCTATGCATTTGGCAGATCGATCTCCCTAAGCCTCTGTCAAACAGCAGATCGATCTGTGCATACGACAGATCGATCTCCTTAAGCTTCTGTATTCTGCAGATCGATCTTATGGAACCACAGATCGATCTCTTCGGGCTTCTGGAAATGACAGATCGATCTGTCATCTCGACAGATCGATCTCCTGTGCCTTGGACTATAAAAACTGGTGAAAAATCCCCAAATTTCAAATCCCAAAATCTCAAATCCCTAACTTCCCTCGCACCTCCTCTCTCGATTCCTCCTCAGATCGATCTCGGTACGGTCTTCGTCGCATCTCTCCTTCGTTTACTGGTATAGTAACCCACATTCCTGATTGTTTTTCAAAAATTTCTTCAGATTTGTGCTCAATTTCTCTCTAGGGCAAGTCTAGTTACTGTTTCATTGATTTTGTGTTTGTGAACCAGTTTTAGAGTAATTCCCGTGTCTAGAACCATGCCTAGACTTAAGAGAGCAGGCCAAAAACCTCCTCGATCTAGTGTAGAACAAGGGTCGTCGTCTCAAACCATCCCTTCCTCTTCCGTCGCTACCTTTAACAGGTGTTTTAAAACACCTACCAAAAGGAAGCGTTATGAAGAATATTTCTCCACCATGCCAATTAAACATTGGCGAACAATCGATTTCTCCTTCTTAAACCGCATTGATTTTCCCTATCTGTCCAAATTTGAAGAATTTGGTTGGATGTCGTTCCTCAAAATCAATACTCCCGTACCTCCAAACATCGTTCGAGCATTCTTTTCCAATGCCGAACTCACCTATGATCCTAACGACACTTGTAAAATTCTCGGGCTTACAACGTATGTCATGGGTAAATCCATTGCAATAGACACTGAAGTCCTAGCCCACGCTTTCAACATACGCGATGAAGGGTTGACAAATGAAGATGAGGAAGTCCCTTTGGAGTTTGATATTCCCGAGGATAAGGCGAGTGACCTCCCAATGCACCCACGGTTACTCCACCTCATCATATCATGGAACCTTCGTCCTTTCGGTACCCGTCATTCCACAGTTAGGAGACTAGATTGCTTTTCGATCCACCACATACACTCTACCAGTCAAAAACCCAACCTTGTCCACTTTATCTATCAAGACTGGTTGAAGATTGTCTGCGACCAAGCCACAACGATAGTGTTTCCACAACCATTGGCGTATTTTCTCCAACGACTCGGAGTGGACAGCAGTTGCGAAACGTGCGAAGTGCCCTCTCCAAAGAGCGTCCTCAACATTGGGACACTCCACCACATGGGCTACTACAAGGACTTCTGAGGCGATTGGAAGAAGAAACGCGAATAACCACCTACTGCAGCCATGGAAGAAGATCCCTCCGATGAGCCTATGGATCCACCTGCTGCACCGACTGCGGGTCTATCGTCCTCGACTCCTCAGCCCACTGCACCTGCTACCTTAACCGCTGACATGGAGTCCATTGTGACAATGTTGAGTGTACTGAACAGAAAGATCGATGAAGGCTTTGCAACCCTTCATGCCACCCAGCAGCGGATGATCGAGGAGCTGAACCGCAAACTAGATGAAGGCTTTGCAAACCTTCATGAGACTCAGCAGGCTATGTACGATGAGCTTCAGGTCGCTCGCACTCACATTGAGGATCTTATGGACCGAGTTCCTCCGCCGTAGGCTATGCATATTAGGATAACATTAATTAGTTTTCATGTGTACTTCTTGTTGTTTTTAATACTGCATTTGCTTGAATGAAATGATATATCAGTTGTTGTTATATGCTTAAATGAATTACTATTTTGAAATGCACAATGTGTTTACAGTTGGACTGTTTCCTTAATCTTTAGTGTCATTGATATGACAAAAGGGGGAGAAGAAAAGAGAACATGTGCATGTGGGTTAATTAAAAGATGTGTAAATGGCTTTAAGAAACATGTCTAAAGTTTTAAAGGAATGATTAAAATGAGGGGGAGTTAAGAAAGTAACGAGGTCAAAAGCTAAAAGAAAGGGGGAGCTTACAAAAAGGGGGAGCTTGTGCAAATTAACTAAACATGTTGATTGAATAGGTTTTGTCATATCAAAAAGGGGGAGATTATTATGACAATATATTTTGAAATGACAAAACAAGTAAATTCAATAATATAAAGATGATATAAAAACATGTTTAGAGGTTATCAGTACCAGAACTTGAGTTTCTGTAGATGAGAGATCGATCTGGGTTATGAGAGATCGATCTCTTAGGATTTCTTGGATGAGAGATCGATCTCATAAAGACATGAGATCGATCTGCTAAGCTGTGAACCTATACAAAGGTATTGAGGCAGATTGAGATCGATCTCTAAGGGTTATGAGATCGATCTGCCTAATATTGGAGTTGAGGAGATCGATCTGATCTAGGAAGAGATCGATCTCCCCTAAAGTAAAGACAGTAGATCGATCTGTGAGATCGATCTATACTCAAACAGAGAGCTCATGAGATCGATCTGGTATAGGAAGAGATCGATCTTCTCAAAGTCAGAGAGCTAAGGAGATCGATCTGGGGTAATGAGAGATTGATCTCCCCACTACGAGAATTCATGGCAGATCGATCTCTAGATCGATCTTGCCTCAAACAGAGAGATTGGAAGATCGATCTGCCTATTCGACAGATCGATCTCCCCTAACATTTTTAAATTGTAAGATCGATCTGCTCATATATGAGATCGATCTTCTTGTGTTATTTTACCTTGATCTTGCAGGATTTATAACTAAGAGATCGATCTGGTCAAGATGGCAGATCGATCTGGCATTCTACTGGAGGTACCCTGTGAGACCCCGTATATGTATAGCTAGGTATATAGGAACATGGGAATGTAAATAAAATCATAAGTATGATGATACATTGTAATGTGAAGTATATGCAATGTAAGTTCATAAGATTATGTACGCACTTGTAATAAGAATTGTGATTATGCGTACAAGTTACATTATGCATGAATAGGAGGAAATAAACTCGAACACGAGAAGAATGTGATCGAAATGAAATATGAGTAGTATAGTAAAATGGAAGGAAAGATTTACATAAGTGTATACTTCCATTCGAGTAATATCGTGTATATTTGGTTATACAAAGATTTCTCACAAGTTTTAAAATACATTAAGTGGGATGGGATGACATTTTTAAGTCTCAAGGAGCGATGAATGAGGAAAGGACTATGAAGGTAAATTGAGGAAGTCTTGAAGGGAGTTGTTGCAGAAAAACTACAGAAAATCTGGAATTTGTGAAGGCCAGATCGATCTCATAGGATGAGAGATCGATCTGGGAGAGCCAGAATGCTCTTATGTGAGTAATGGAAGGGAATAGATCGATCTCCAAAGGAAGCAGATCGATCTCTTTAGCTCTCGGGTTGGAAGCAGATCGATCTCCCCTAAGACCAGATCGATCTCCTTAAGCTTCTGTTTGACAGCAGATCGATCTCTAGCCTCGACAGATCGATCTCCTGCCTTTAAAACGTCTTAGAAAAGAGGGATTTTAGAGGACCAGATCGATCTCTACCCAAGGGAGATCGATCTCATCAAGTCAAAACTATAAATAGGAGCAGTTGGATCTGCAGAATTCCGGGATAAACCATTTCCTCTCACTTCAACTTAAAGAAAACTAGCTTTCTCACTCCTAAATCCAGCCATTTTTAGTGAGATTTAAGGAGAGTCTATTAGAGACAAAGTTGTTCACAACAAAAAGAAGAACAACATAGTCTAGAGGCATTTCCCCATTTGATGGATTGAAGAAATAAAGGGCAATCCTAATTGGAGCAAAAGGAAATCCAATGAGGTAAGTTCTAATGCACAAATCCAAGTACATTGGTTTAGTTAATGCTTATAAAGATATTTGGGTGTGCATATTGTGGATAGAACTACCTAGAATGGTATGAAATGAATATAACTTAGAAATAGTCAAGTGTGAGAAAGTGGAATGTAGAGGTGTTAACGATGAATGAGATATCTTGAGTGGAGGAACATGTTGTGAGAATGATTTGGACATGTTGATATTGGGATAAAAATTGTGAGATTTACCACAAAGGGTAAAATATGTATTTAAGGCATTGGATAAACGATTAGTTGAGTAAGAGTTAGAAACGTTAACTCGAGTGTTTGATGGATGAATTTTAGTTTCGGATGATACGTCGGAGCAAGTCGAGATGAGAACGCGAGAAGCATAAAGGCGGATAGTTGCACACAAGTAAAGCGAGGTAAGGGACTGTGTGTTAGCTATAGAGATGTTCGTACGTATTTTACGGCAATTTCGTAGATATATTGCTAGAACTAGTACGATATCTACCTGCTAGCATACATTTCCTTACTGAGCTGTGGTTTGCTCATCCCACTATTTTTCCCCTCCAGGTACTGAGAAGTAAGAGAGCGGTGGTCTCTAGATCTTTTGTGTTAAACAGCTCCCACAATCCGCAAAGGTATAAGATTCGTATACACGAGTATTTTGTATCTAATATATTGTATCACACAGTTATATCTTGGAATTGTAAACAATATTATGGGGATGATATGTAAGCACATGGTATTTATACAATTAATTTTGTGTATCTACACACACACCTGGGAGTGTGAATTAAAGCTTTAAATATTTCGCTGTAAATGAATGAATTTTTAGTAATTGCATCTTCTCACAGCCCAACCGTAGTAGAGAATGTATGGATAGAAGGGTTCACAAAAGCGGGGTATGACAGGTTTGGTATCAGAGCTTGGTTGGTCTGATGTGAGTTGATGCTTAGGACTAAGAAAACATACATCCCCAAGTTACTGTGCGATTAGATATGAATGTGTGTACGGAGCTAGTAGTAAATTAAATGTTTGTTATAACGCAGGAAAGTTATCAGGCTAGTGAGTTATGCCTGAGAGACACCGCAAGAGGGGAGAGAGCTCGAGAGCTCGAGGGCAAAATGATAGGACTGAGAGGCACAGTAGATCATCCTCTAGTCATGAGCCCCAGGAACAGATAGAGGCTTCTGATCCTCGAATAACTCGATTGGAGGAAGACATGCGCACGATGATGACCATGATGGGTTAGATCATGGCTAGGTTTGAGGGTACACCTGGTACAGCGGGACAGGCTGCACCGAATCCCCCAGCAGCTGCACCTGAACCTAAGAATGTTGCACCTGCGCAAGCTGAACCGGCTAGGCCACGGGAACCTCGTATTCGACCGGTACCTCCTCCGGTAGCCCCACATCAGCATGATGATGATTTGGGGTATGGATATGATTGTGATATGGAAAGATTGAGGCATTTTATGGACTTTAAGCCTCATTCGTTTAGCAGGGTAAAGGATCCGACAGTGGCTGAGGACTGGATCAGTCAAATGGAGAAGTTATTTGACTTCTGTAGATGTTCAGCTACGGAGAGAGTAGCGCATGCGGCCTTTGTATTGAGAGGCGAAGCAGAGCACTGGTGGAAGTCCACTAGGCCGATGTTAAGAGCTCAAGGAATGGTTATCACTTGGGATATGTTCTTGGACGTTTTCAGAGAGCAATACATCCCAGATACTGCTCGACGGAGACTACAGATGGAATTTCTGAATCTGACTCAAGGGAATCGAACAGTTGATGAGTACGAGTCACGATTCACTTCACTGGGTAGATATGATCCGGACTCTATCAGGAGTGAGGCTATTAGAGTCCGTAGATTTGTAGATGGACTAATGCCTTCGATCCGAGCGAAGTTGGCCCCATTTGATGTCGCTACATATAGAGAGGCTGTGCGACGGGCCCAGTTATGTGAGCAAGATTACGACTTGCAGATTTTTGAGTTTAGTTGGGGTAAGGACAAGGGTCCGAGGAAGCTGAGAGATGGCAAGAGTGCCAAATTTGGTCGAAAATTCATGAGTAAACGTCGGAGAGAGGTAGATGAGTTCCAGAAAAAGGTTGTTAGACCTTTTATGCCTCCGACTCAGACACCAGCCAGGGGTATAGTGATTGGTGGACCCCGACCGACTACAGATCAGTGTAGGTTATGCGATCGATACCATGGTGGTAGGCCATGTCATCTTCAGGGTACCCGATGCTTCAGATGTGGTAAATTTGGACATTATGCCAGAGAGTGCCCGGAGATAGTTGAGGCAATTCCACAGAGGGGTAAAGAGCCAGAGAGGGTTCCTACAGTTGCACCTCCTGCAAGAAAGAAAGCCTCGGCTGAAGAAAAAGGAAAACAAGTTGTGGGTCAAGGCAGGGTGTAGGCGATAGACCAGGCATCGGCTGATACCTCTTCTGAAGTGATAAAATGTACAATCTTGATTTTCAATCTAGAGGTTATAGCTTTGTTTGATTCTGGTGCTACGCATTCCTTCATATCACCTGCATGTGCATTTAAGTTAAAGGGTTTTGTAGAACCCACATACTTGAGTAGGACTTTACTAATAAGTACTCCAATGAGAGTTAGTCAATTAGTTGAACAAGTGTATAAAGATTGTAAAGTGAGGGTGGGAGATAAGTGCATGACAGCCAACTTGATTTTGTTGAATATGTATGACATTGATGCAATTTTGGGAATGGATTGGTTAGCCGCCAATCATGCTGTCATAGACTGTCGTTCTAAGACCATTAAGTTTTCTCTACCTGAAGAATGTGTTGTAAGATTTTAAGAGAAGAAATGAAATCTTAAATTTTGTGTTAAGTAAAGTACTTTGGTATAAATGGCTTGAGTGTTGTTTTGAAGGTTTTGTTGCTTATGTGGTGGATTTGAACAAAGTACATCCGGATATGGAGGACATCTCAGTGGTTAGAGAATTCCCTGACGTCTTTCCAGACGATCTACCAGGATTGCCACCTGATAGAGAACGGAATTCGGTATAGACTTGACGCCTGGAACCGAACCAATATCGAAGTCACCATATAGGATGGCTCCAGTTGAGTTAGAGGAATTAAGGAAACAGCTGCAAGAGTTGTTAGAGAAGGGGTTCATAAGACCGAGCGTCTCACCATGGGGAGCCCCGGTATTGTTTGTGAAGAAGAGAGATGGGAGCCTCAGGTTGTGCATTGACTATCGGATGTTAAACAAGGCTACCATCAAGAATAAGTACCCCTTGCCACGCATTGACTTATTGGATCAGCTTCGGGGAGCACAGATCTTCTCCAAGATAGATCTGAGGTTTGGGTATCATCAATTGAAGATTCGGAAGGAGGATGTGCCCAAGACAGCATTTCGTACCCGCTATGGCCATTACGAATTCTTAGTGATGCCTTTTGGGTTGACCAATGCGCCGGCAGCTTTTATGGCTCTAATGAACGAAGTATTCAAGCCATACCTGGACCAATTCGTAATTATTTTCATTGATGATATATTGGTGTATTCAAGGTCCAGAGAAGAGCATGAGCAGCACTTAAGGATTATTTTGTAGACCCTCCGAGAGAAAAGGTTATATGCCAAGCTTAACAAATGTGACTTTTGGCTAGAACATGTTTCTTTTCTAGGCCATGTTATATCGAAGGATGGGGTGTCAGTAGATCCATCCAATATTGAGGCAGTTGTTCAGTGGGAACAACCTAGGACAGTCACAGAGATCAGAAGTTTTCTGGGTTTGGCTAGTTACTACAGGAGATTTGTAGAAGGTTTCTCTAGGTTAGCTGCTCCATTGACACGTCTTACGAGGAAGAGTGTTGAGTTTTCATGGGATGAAGCTTGTGAGAGGAGTTTTCAGGAACTTAAGCGCAGATTAACTACCGCGCCAGTTCTTGTCATCCCTAACAGTTCAGGGAATTACTCGGTGTATACAGATGCTTCGCATCAAGGACTAGGCTGTGTTTTGATGCAAGATGGAAGGGTAGTAGCTTATGGATCTAGACAGCTGAAGGATCATGAGAAGAACTACCCCATTCACGATTTGGAGTTAGCGGCCGTAGTGTTTGCGTTGAAGATATGGCGCCACTACTTATATGGTGAGAGATTTCAGATCTTTACGGATCATAAGAGTCTGAAATATCTATTCTCACAAAAGAGTTAAACATGAGACATAGGAGGTGGTTGGAACTCCTCAAGGACTATGATTGTGAGATCTTATACCACCCGGGGAAGGCAAATGTGGTTGCCGATGCATTGAGTCGGAAGAGTCTCGGGTTGGTATCTCATATGATGGTTAGAGAGCACGAGTTGTTGGAACAATTCACGAACCTTAGTCTGGATATGACCCTACCTGAGATTGGCAGCTATGGGATTATTGCTAGCTTGAGATTAGAACCGGAGTTGATTGAGAGAATCTGACAAGCTCAGCAAATTGATCAATGGTGTATTGTCATGGTTAGCCAAATCCGGAAAGGGAAGGGTGCCGATTTTATATTGAGTCCAGATGGAATACTAAGGTTTAGAGATAGAATATGTGTTCCTAAGGATTTATAGCTGAGAAAGCTGATCTTATCAGAGGCACACTCGTCGAGATACACGATACACCCGGGGAGTAGTAAGATGTATCAAAATCTCCGAAAAGCATATTGGTGGTCTGGAATGAAGAGAGACATAGCTGAGTATGTCGCTAGATGTCTCATTTGTCAGCAAGTAAAAGTCGAACATTAGAAACCAGGAGGATTATTACAACCTCTATCGATACCAACATGGAAGTGGGAGCATGTCACCATGGATTTTGTGATGGGGTTACCGAGAACCCGTAAGAACCATGATGCGATATGGGTGATAGTAGATCGGTTAACGAAATCGGCACATTTCTTAGCCATGAGATCTATCGATACATTGAGTGCACTGGCGAACTTGTATGTGCGAGAAATAGTGAGATTGCATGGAGTCCCAGTGAGTGTTGTTTCTGATCGGGATGCCCGCTTCACCTCCCACTTTTGGGGACATTTTCAGGAAGCGATGGGGACCCAATTGAGTTTTAGCACCGCTTTTCATCCTCAGACAGATGGTCAGTCAGAGAGGACTATACAAACCCTGGAGGATATGTTGAGAGCGTGTGTGCTGGATTTTAGAGGCTCATGGGACGATCACTTGCCATTGATTGAGTTCGCCTACAATAACAGTCATCACTCAAGTATTGGTATGGCCCCTTATGAGGCACTATACGGTCGTAGATGCCGGTCGCCCATTGGTTGGGAAGAAGTTGGTGACAGACAATTGCTCGCTCTCGATTTGGTTAAGCAAGCCTCCAAGGATGTTCAGATAATATGCGAGAGGCTGCGAACAGCTCAAAGTCGACAAAAGAGCTACGCTGACAAGAGACGGAGACCACTTGAGTTTGATGTTGGCGAGTCTGTATTTTTGAAAGTATCTCCTTCTAAGGGAATAATGAGGTTTGGGAAGAAAGGAAAATTAAGTCCTCGTTACATTGGTCCCTTCGAGATTTTGGATAGAGTGGGAGAAGGAGCATATAGGCTAGCCTTACCACCTGAGCTAGCAGAAGTCCACAATGTCTTCCACGTTTCTATGCTTCGGAAGTACTACCCGGATCCGACACATGTAATTAGTTATGAGCCGTTGGAGCTCAAGAAAGATATGTCGTATGTCGAGAGACCGATCAGGGTGTTGGACAGGAAAGAGAAGGTGTTGCGGAATAAGATAATTTCATTGGTTAAGGTTTTGTGGCAACATCACACTGAGGAAGAGGCCACATGGGAACTGGAAAGTTTGATGCGGGAAAAGTATCCCGAGTTATTCACGGATTAAATTGGTTCTAATTTGGAGGACCAAATTCTCTAAGTGGGGGAGAATGTGAGACCCCGTATATGTATAGCTAGGTATATAGGAACATGGGAATGTAAATAAAATCATAAGTATGATGATACATTGTAATGTGAAGTATATGCAATGTAAGTTCATAAGATTATGTACGCACTTGTAATAAGAATTGTGATTATGCGTACAAGTTACATTATGCATGAATAGGAGGAAATAAACTTGAACACGAGAAGAATGTGATCGAAATGGAATATGAGTAGTATAGTAAAATGGAAGGAAAGATTTACATAAGTGTATACTTCCATTCGAGTAATATCGTGTATATTTGGTTATACAAAGATTTCTCACAAGTTTTAAAATACATTAAGTGGGATGGGATGACATTTTTAAGTCTCAAGGAGCGATGAATGAGGAAAGGACTATGAAGGTAAATTGAGGAAGTCTTGAAGGGAGTTGTTGCAGAAAAACTGCAGGAAATCTGGAATTTGTGAAGGCCAGATCGATCTCATAGGATGAGAGATCGATCTGGGAGAGCCAGAATGCTCTTATGTGAGTAATGGAAGGGAACAGATCGATCTCCGAAGGAAGCAGATCGATCTCTTTAGCTCTCGGGTTGGAAGCAGATCGATCTCCCCTAAGACCAGATCGATCTCCTTAAGCTTCTGTTTGACAGCAGATCGATCTCTAGCCTCGACAGATCGATCTCCTGCCTTTAAAACGTCTTAGAAAAGAGGGATTTTAGAGGACCAGACCGATCTCTACCCAAGGGAGATCGATCTCATCAAGTCAAAACTATAAATAGGAGCAGTTGGATCTGCAGAATTCCGGGATAAACCATTTCCTCTCACTTCAACTTAAAGAAAACTAGCTTTCTCACTCCTAAATCCAGCCATTTTCAGTGAGATTTAAGGAGAGTCTATTAGAGACAAAGTTGTTCACAACAAAAAGAAGAACAACATAGTCTAGAGGCATTTCCCCATTTGATGGATTGAAGAAATAAAGGGCAATCCTAATTGGAGCAAGAGGAAATCCAATGAGGTAAGTTCTAATGCACAAATCCAAGTACATTGGTTTAGTTAATGCTTATAAAGATATTTGGGTGTGCATATTGTGGATAGAACTACCTAGAATGGTATGAAATGAATATAACTTAGAAATAGTCATGTGTGAGAAAGTGGAATGTAGAGGTGTTAACGATGAATGAGATATCTTGAGTGGAGGAACATGTTGTGAGAATGATTTGGACATGTTGATATTGGGATAAAAATTGTGAGATTTACCACAAAGGGTAAAATATGTATTTAAGGCATTGGATAAACGATTAGTTGAGTAAGAGTTAGAAACGTTAACTCGAGTGTTTGATGGATGAATTTCAGTTTCGGATGATACGCCGGAGCAAGTCGAGATGAGAACGCGAGAAGCATAAAGGCGGATAGTTGCACACAAGTAAAGCGAGGTAAGGGACTGTGTGTTAGCTATAGAGATGTTCGTACGTATTTTACGGCAATTTCGTAGATATATTGCTAGAACTAGTACAATATCTACCTGCTAGCATACATTTCCTTACTGAGCTGTGGTTTGCTCATCCCACTATTTTTCCCCTCCAGGTACTGAGAAGTAAGAGAGCGGTGGTCTCTAGATCTTTGTGTTAAACAGCTCCTACAATCCGCAAAGGTATAAGATTCGTATACACGAGTATTTTGTATCTAATATATTGTATCGCACAGTTATATCTTGGAATTGTAAACAGTATTATGGGGATGATATGTAAGCACATGGTATTTATACAATTAATTTTGTGTATCTACACACACACACCTGGGAGTGTGAATTAAAGCTTTAAATATTCCGCTGTAAATGAATGAATTTTTAGTAATTGCATCTTCTCACAGCCCAACCGTAGTAGAGAATGTATGGATAGAAGGGTTCACAAAAGCGGGGTATGACATACCCAACGGCTATTTCTGTAAAATCTCAACGGGAAAAACAACATTAAATGCTCCAACTACCAATCCCTCAGTATTTAACCAAGCATTGAAGACAATGAGAACAGAGACACCATTGCTGCACATTTCTTACATTCTCAAGAGTTTAATTCTTTCATTCCTTGTGTCTTCATTCCTCATTTATTGAGTTTGTTGTATAAGCTTAAGTGCAAAAGCTGTAATTGTCCTACTCACATTAAAAGCTTGATTTTGTATTCATCCTTACTTTAAGAGAGAAGAGGATTGTTCCTCAGTGAGATATAAATTGTAAAAGGGTGAATACATCTTTGTATTGCAAAGGGTAGAGAGGTTATTCCTTAACCTGGAAAAGGAACATTGTAACTTCTGTTGAAGGAGAGAAAGAAAGCACTTGACAAGAAGGTCAAGGAGAGAGGACGTAGGCAAGAGATTGGCCGAACCTCTATAAACGATTGTGTTTGTTTCTCTCCTCCTTATTTTGCATTAATTTGTTTAATTTCATTGTATTGCTCATTATCATTTGCTGATTAAATTAGGATTAATTTAAAATTTGCCATTAACGTTAGAAAACTGATTCACCCCCCTCTCGGTAGAGCCAACACAACTTAATCCTTTATTCACTCAGGCTGTATTTCTGTTCAGTGTCAATCCTTTTTCTTACTTTTTATCCGTAATTATATTTAAGTTTAACCTTTGGAATTTATATAACCGATAGAAATTTCGGTAGCATAACGACTAATATATAAGTTTACCCACCTGCAATTTCACACAATATCAACCCTAGCTATCCAAAACTATCAGACATGTTTTTCAAATCATATCATCATATCATTTTACATATTCCAGACACGTCTAGCAACTCCCAAAAATCAATCCTTAAAAATATTTCATTTCATTTATCCTTATACAGATTACATCCCGACACATTACTTCCGATAGATGTCTGCACATACAAATGGTCTGGTAAAAAGATAGAAATGTATACCTCACGCATGTACAAAAGGTAGTCTAGGAAAACTCGTATCCGCCAGCCTACGTCGTTTACACAACAATTATCAACTGTAGTTTTATTGCAACACATCTGAGAGCTGTAGGGGTGAGTTTTAGGGAAGAAGCCCAGTAAGAAAATATATTTAAAGTAGTCCTGATATGTAAAAGCATGCAAAATCATTCATAAACCAATCTTTAAAAAGATATGTAAATTTTCATTTCGTGCATAGTCATTATAAGAAATTATGAAACATGGGTTCTTTAAATCAAATAGCATGCTTAAACCGTTTCATAAAATCTTCATTGTTCATGGATAATTTCATAAAATCATTTTCAATCATAAACGTTTCATAAAACATAATCATTCTTAAACATTTCGTCATAAAATCATAATTGTTTGTAAACATTTCGTCAAAATCTCACAAAAACATAGTCATTCATCATCATCGTCATCATCATCATCATCATCATCATCATAAACATACTCATAATCATAATCATAATCATAATCGTGGAGACTAGGCTATAACTAAGTCATGCGATACGTGTCATTCTCCGTAGAAAGTCATCTACTTATGGCCATGGTAAGGGGGCTGTAAACTGGATCAGGATCGTACAACACTTTCATAAAAACATGGGTAGTATCTATCTTTCGTACTTTCTGTAGCACCTTGCTAGGGAACGGGCACCAAAGGCACTCTCCGTGCGGGAAACATTCATGCGTGCTGCGCGGGCATGAGATACTACCAAATCATCATCATCATAAACCACAAGTAACGGGACATCTACCACACAGGTAGAGTCAAGCGCTATAGGGGCCCTACATACCGACACTCAAATGGTGGAGCTGGAGCACCACAAGAAGTAACAATGCATGAAGCCTATAGTCTCAAAATTCTTTTCCCTTTTTCATAAATACTTTTAAAAATGCCAAAAGTTCCTTTCAAAGCATAAATATAGAGTTTCAAACCATCATAAAACTTTCATGCATTTTCATACTTCAGGAAATTCATTTCATAAAAATAGATGTGCTTAGTGAACATTTCATAAAACGAAATTATGTTTCGTAAATCGTTCCATAAGTATGAAAATAATCATAAATCATTTTCAAGACATAACATTGCTTCATAAAAATCTTTTTATCAATGTAATGATTGTTCATTATCAGAACTAAATTAAATTATACCTCTTACCTCGATTTATCGAGAATTTCAAGTTCGAGCAGTGATGTCTCCAAGTATCTCTCTTAAATCCTTCTACGATTCTCCTCCACCGAAATTTGTATTCTTAGTATCTTATTTATTCGAATTATCTACGATGCGTCAAAATCGTAACCTTGCTTACCTAGGGAAAATAACTTGAAATCATAAAATACGTACAGTTATCTCTAAAACTTGCATAAATTCCTTACCTCGGTGTCTATCTGTAATCCTTGATTGCTTCGACTTAGCGAGTCGGTGAGCCTGATCCTTCCGACTTATTTTCATCGAAAATTTTGAATAAATATTTTCGATCACCTTTCCTTCGGGTTTTCTCAATTTTCTCGATGCCTCTTATTCTATTTTTCATGTGGCTCTATTTATATATATATATATATATCCTTACATATAATTATATCCAAAAATAACTTTTTTTTTACTGTTCATCTTTTTTTTTTGAATTTACTTATCCTTCCCGCCACTACTACTTCTTCTCTTCTTTTCCACACCGATAACTGTTCATCCTTCATTTTCTTCTCTGTTTCTAGCTTTGTTTCTTCTCCTCGTTACATTTCCTCAGGCTCTCGGCTCCTTCTCATTGTCTTCAGCCAGCAGCCCCCTTAAGGTACCCAAACAGCTCTCTAGCGAGCTTATATCTTGTCGTTTTCTTCCTCTCTTCCAACACTGTCTGAGGCCCCTGCTTATGGCTGCCTTCAGCTTTCCAGCGTCGCTCATCTTTCTTATCCTCCCCCTTTCGGTTCTGCCATCTCTTCATCGTCTAAACTGACCAGCTCTGTTGAAGGAGTCTTCTGTTTGCGCCACCCTTGATTAGCCTCGAATCACTATTGTTTTAGCCATTAGATTGTGCCCTGAACCTCCCCTGTTTAATCACCAAGCTAATTGATTTTGTTCAGTCCTTAGAGCCCTACTTAGCACTGCCACAACTTAACTCCCTCTGATCGTAGTGAGTCTTTTATCTCATCTTTTCCTATAGCTTTTGTTGGGCTCCAACTACAGTCCTTAATGCTACCATCTGTTTCTGTTCTTACTGCCCGAGATGCATTTTTGGTCGTATAGCAGCTTCTTTCTCCTCCCTTGTCTCTTCAATGTCTCTTGATTTTTCACTCTGTCTTTTTCCCTCATGCCTGCTTTCGATTTCCATCTCTCTTTCTCACTCTCAGTTTATTTCCTTTTTAAGTTTCAGCCTTAAATTCTTCCTTGTTATTTTTGTTTCCTGTCATATTTATTTACATCAATTTTCCTCAATTGATTCAACTATACATTGTGATGTAGTTGCAGTATTTCCCTTTAATCTCGTTCTTGTCCTTTCCCTATTCACTCTGTTTCTGATCATCTTGCTACAGCAGCCTGCACCTACTGTTGTCCATTATTTCCCTATGTTTAACATATTTTAATTGATTATGGTTGCTGCATTTAGTAGGAAATCTCTGCCTGCACGTGCTTGCTTTTTTTTCTTATGCTGAACAGCAGCTCGACTCCCTCTTATCCATGCTTACCGCTGCAGTTGCCACCTTCCCCTACCAGATAATTTAATATCATCCTCCCTCTTCTACCTCACCGAGTACCATCAATCTCTCTAACGTTTCTGTCTCGATCAAACCTGTTCCCATCAGTAAGCTTAGGTGGTTTCAGTTGTCTGTTGTTCCTCTTGCATGTGTGTTCCCAGTCTACCCCATGCTATCTTCACCGAATCCCGAAAATTGTCTCCACTAACTTGGTTTTGTCTATCTCTAGAAGGAAGCTGCACAGTTTTCATGTCAGCTCCTCTGTTTCTTCCTCTACTGCAACTTTGAAGTTTTTGAGATATATATAATACTCCACTGCAAATGCTAGCCTTTAATCAGCTCTTGTCCTTGTCTTACCATAGATTTCAGTCCCCATTTCCATTTCTTTTTACTGTTGTCATATTGTTTTCGCAGGCTCTCCTTTCTCGTTTTGCATTGAGGCCATCATCAACACCATTTTTTTTATTTCTTCACCTATTGTAGTAGGCATATACCTCTCGGTTTTCAACTTGAAATCCGTTTTCTGCCCCTTTTGTATTTCGGTTCATTAGCATCTTTTTTCCTTCTCGTCTTATTCCAACAAGCCTACACATATAGCTTTTGTTTGTTTTAGTTTTTCAGCTATATACTCTTACTTTTGGTCTGACTCATGTTCTGCAGTGAGCCTCTCAGTCTCCCAGCTCATTGAAATTCTCTGGTTAGTCCCATCCTCCCCAGTAGGCCATGCCAGTTGTCCTTGGTTTCCATTTTTTTTCAGACTCGTCTCGGTCAGACCCCCTCCTCCCCTTGGCAGATCAGCTTCACGTAAATTTTCAGCCTTCTTATGTGTTTGGGGGTCTGACTCCTACTGTCCCTAGGAGCATGGCTATCACCCATATCCATTCTTTTCTTCTTTTTCTCGTTTATCCTTTGCTAACAGAACCATTCTATCATAACTTTTTATTTCTTTTCTTATGTTTCCTTGATCATAATCACGTCAACATCTTCCTCCTTTCTACCTAATGGCCACCTTCTCCTATGACCCCTCTTTTTTTGTACTCAACATACACCTATATATATATCTTTTAAAATTGATCCTTTGTACGGTTCTCGGGATTGGGTTTGTATATGTATACTTATACATACCTATATGCACTTGTAAATACCTATATTCTTGATTTGATGAATAAAATTTTATACTATATATATTTTTATATATATATATATATATTTACTTATATGATATTAGAATTAAATTTAATCTAATGTTTGTATCTTTCCATCATAGAGGAATATTCATAACTTAACCTAGCTCTTAACAATTTATTTCTTACTCCGCCCCTTTATTTGTTCTTCCACTTAAAATAGTTTAATTAATTGAATCCTCCTAAGTCCTCCATTTTATAACATAATTTGATTTAAATCATTAACCAAGGAAACACATTCTTTAATCCCAATAGTTTAATTCGTTATTCCTTGATAAGACCGAATACATGAAAATTCATGGTGTTTACATTCTCCCCACCTTAGGAAATTTGGTCCCCAAATTTAAAAGTGCATTAGTCCTCAATTAACTATGGTTAATTTCTCTCTCATTAAGCTTTCCAATTCTCACGTGGCCTCCTCTGAGGTGTGGTATTGCAACAAAACCTTAACTGGTGGAATTGTCTTAGATCGTAATTTTTTTTATCTCAATAAATTATTAGTACCAATACTCAAGCTAGTTACAACACTCATCTGGGTCTGACCAGCCACATCAATGCAATAATTATTTCACTGTATCTGATCGATTCGATCAATCAGGTCCAGTTTTAACTCTCAGGCTAGCCACCATGTAACGAATGTCGGTGTCAGGGAAGGACCACATTCAAGTCGAGGTCCACCAATAATTCAATAACTCATGTCTCTGACTAATATATATAACGTCATCCCGAAATCACTTCTGCTCACAGCACTAACCCGAGTCATTCTTTTTTCTTGTACTAGATGGCCTTTGTGAAATTTAATATTTAAAGCTTCTTGATCAGTAGGATTCTATAATTCTTCATCGCACAAGTAATGGTATCCTGACTTCAAACGCGAATATTACGACTGTCAATTCTAGTTTATGGGTTAAAGATCGGGGTACTTTTAGACGCTGTCAAGTCTCTTAGGCGGGGAGGTATTTTGAAATACCTTTGTTAGCCATCAGACTTGACCACATAAACTGGTTATGGATATAAGAATTCAAGGTTCAGTCCCAATAGAAAGTAGGATACCATAATTTATCACAATCTCACATTTATCCTTTATCCACAATTCATATTAATTTCACATCACTAGATCCGAATCATTTCCCAAATCGAAAATTTTCTTACCTTGTATACGCCCCTCACTCCAATTGCAATTCGGTATCCAAAATTTATCACACTTTTAAACTTGTCTCATTTCGTACGTCAGTTATAACGAAATCATTTCCTTTATTCCAATTAAGTATCGCATTCGACACATAAGCATGAGAAATTGACAATCCTTAGACTCGATACGTAATTCATATCCTAAAGTATCCTTATACCTCAAACTTTGAATCATCTTAACAGTCTTGGGTCTTTTCCCACTGATTTATAATCCTTGTTTGGGGAATCCAATTAACACTCGTTCTTGATACAACGTGACCCAGAAGATTTCGGGTCTCCTTAAAAATTAACCCCAATATACTCCAAAGTGGATCACCTAGTCCGATAACCTCTTTTTCATGTAATCATTGTATTAGTTTCTTCATCATTTCTAATTCAATCAAAGCCACTGAGTACAGTGGTCTGAATAATTAATTTTATGCTAGGTACTAAATCAATTTCAGAATTTCACCTTTCAATTACAATGACTTTACTCTATCACTCTCACTGCTTCCTTAGTACATCACTTTTCTGTCACTCTTTTTACCTTGTCATTTTCTTAGTAACCTCGAGAGTATATATCTCATATTCTCATAGTTACACCTTGCGCACTGCTCCTTCAAAATAACATCTGGTGAAGCTAACTCATCTCGACTGAGGATCTCAGTACATCCTATGAGTTTCCTGGACTTCTTCTGTTTCACATCTCTACTTATCTGGATTATTTTTCTTCCAAAACCATAAATTTAATTTCATATTCATCTACAGGCTTGTTACTTTATGTCCGATTACAATCATTTCATCCATAATTGCACTTTATTTCATCCGAAATGTGCTGTCGCCTAAGGGCCTTCAGAATATATCCCATGTAATTTTTTTATGTCGGCTCTCGGATTAAATCGGGGAACTTTCCTCCGAGTTCGACTTTCCATTTTGATACTAATGCTACAAAGGCTACTTTCTTTATAGTAGCACACTCTGAAAATCCGTGTAGCTTCTCCAATCCTTTAATACAAAAGTTGCAAAAGCAACTTTCTCGGTAGAGTTACTTCTAAAATCATTAAGTTTTTCTATCTCATTCATCCAACACTCCGAATCACTGAATTCTTAACCTTGTTGAAAAATAGAGGCTTAAACTCTTGAAACTGCCCCCCAGTCTATTAAGTTCACAGTCATACTCTAAGAATCCATGCAAGTTTTTCAATTTAATTTTTCAGTTTTTCATTACAAGTGGATTCTTAAATCCAGTATGTAATAACATACTATTCTTCGAAATCAGCTCGGTTTCCATCCGTTAGTGAACTTACAGACATTTCTTAACTTCACTGCTCATAATGTTGGGTCATACCTTTCCAGCGATATAAATCATAATTCATGCTCATTGACAGATCGATTTTCTTGTGCTAAACCCATAAATTCCATTCATAGTTTCCTTAATCTCATTCATTCAGTTCTCTATAACTACTGTGTCCTTTATCCCATTTAACAGTGGCGGTTTGAACTTCGGAAACTGCCTTATCTCATGTAGCTCCTACTCTTAACCCAAGTCATCATCATTCTGCTGTGGAGCTACAAGAGCAAGCATATTTGTAGTTATGAAACATCTCTACAAGCTGTGTGGGTATATCAGAAGTAATCTGCCTGTCTATTCTTCTGTTTACCCCATCACCTAACATAGCCTGTATCCTAATTTTTCATAGTATGTTCAATACTCCGCTCAATCTTAGAAAAATGTATCTCAGTACCTTCTGTCCTTTCCATAGGACTTGACGGAGCACGCTCAACATCAGTTTCAATCTCAGTATCATTTATGAGTCTCATATGGCAACTCTACATGATTCTCAGGCCTACCTCTGCGGCCTCTAGCCTGTGATCTAATTCCTCACGTAAACCAAACATTAAGTCTTGACTTCATTAGGTATACTTAGTCTACAACCAGACAAACACAGACAATTGAGATGTAATCTTATCCTTATTATTGACACTAACAGTACTATACAATCTTTGCTCTGATACCACCTTAAACTGTAACGACCCGTGACCTATAAAAATTCAAGAAATATTTTTGAAACTCCGGCTTGCAACTTAATCCTTTATTCACTTAGACTTTATTCCTGTTCAGTGTCAATCCTTTTTCTTACTTTTTATCCGTAATTATATTTAAGTTTAACCTTTGGATTTTATATAGCTGATAGAAATTTTGGTAGTATAACGACTAATATATAAGCTTACCCACCTGCAATTTCACACAATATCAACCCTAGCTATCCAAAACTATCAGACATGCTTTCCAAGTCGTATCATCAAATCATTCTACATATTCCAGAGACGTCTAGCTACTCCTAAAAATCAATCCTTAAAAATATTTCATTTCATTTATCCTTATACAGATTACATCTCGACACATTACTTCCGATAGATGTCTGCGCATACAAATGGTCTGGTAAAGAGATAGAAATGTATACCTCACGCATGTACAAAAGGTAGTCTGGGGAAACTCGTATCTGCCAGCCTACGTCGTCTACGCAGCAATTATCAACTGTAGTTTCACTGCAACACATTTGAGAGGTGAAGGGGTGAGCTTTCGAGAAAAAGCCCAGTAAGAAAATACATTTAAAGTAGTCCTGATATGTAAAAGCATGCAAAATCATTCATAAACCAATCTTTAAAAAGATATGTAAATTTTCATTTCGTGCATAGTCATCATAAGAAATTATGAAGCATGGGTTCTTTAAATCAAATAGCATGCTTAAACCGTTTCATAAAATCTTCATCGTTCATGGATAATTTCATAAAATCATCTTTAATTATAAACGTTTCATAAAACATAATCATTCTTAAACATTTCGTCATAAATCATAATTGTTCGTAAACATTTCGTCAAAATCTCACAAAAACATAGTCATTCATCATCATTATCATCATCATCATCATCATCATCATCATAAACATTTTCATAATCATAATCATAATCGTGGAGACTAGGTTATAACTAAGTCATGCGATACGTGTCATTCTCTGTAGAGAGTCATCATACCTATGGCCATGGTAAGGGGGTTGTAGACTGGATCATGGTCGTACAACACTTTCATAAAAACATAGGTAGTATCTATCTTTCGTACTTTCTCTAGCATCTAGCTAGGGCACAGGCGCCAAAGGCACTCTCCATGCGGGAAACATTCATGTGTGCTGCGCGGGCACGAGAAACTACCAAAACATCATCATCATAAACCATAAGTAACGGGACATCTACCACACAGGTAGAGTCAAGCGCTACAAGGGCCCTACGTACCGGCACTTAAGTAGTGGAGCCGGAGCACCATAAGAAGTAACCATGCATGAAGCCTATAGTCTCAAAAATCTTTTCCCTTTTTCATAAATACTTTTAAGAATGCCAAAACTTCATTTCAAAGCATAAATATAGAGTTTCAAACCATCATAAAACTTTCATGCATTTTCATACTTCAGTAAATTCATTTCATAAACATAGATGTGCTTAGTGAACATTTCATAAAATGAAATTATGTTTCGTAAATCATTCCATAAGTATGAAAATAATCATAAATCATTTTCAAGACATAACATATATATATAATACTCCACTGCAAATGCTAGCCTTTGATCAGCTCTTGTCCTTGTCTTACTGTAGATTTCAGTCCCCATTTCCATTTCTCTATACTGTTGTCATATTGTCTTCGCAGGCTTTCCTTTCTTTTTTCGCATCAAGGCCATCATCAACACCATTTTTTTTAATTTCTTCACCTATTGTAGCAGGCATATACCTCTCGATTTTCAACTCGAAATCCGTTTTCTGCCCCTTTTGTATTTCGGTTCATTAGCATCTTCTTTCCTTCTCGTCTTATTCCAGCAAGCCTACACATATAGCTTCTGTTTGTTTTAGTTTTTTAGCCATCTACTCTTACTTTTGGTTTGTGTCATGACCCAAATTACCTAAAAATCACTACAAATTTTTCATTTTTCGTTTATTATTTAATTCTTACATTCCTCTCATCGTGACCATCCTACCAACAGTTGGGCTATGATTCGGTGTTAGTCCCTTCACACTACTTACCATTCCATTTCCATGTTACATTTACACATTAGGATTTACTATCCATTGACTTTAACTAAATACATTTACAATGGTATTTACATAACCTTACATCCCCGACATCATATCCGTTTACAATACTGTGCATTTACATGTTCAGATACAAAACTATACAAATGTGTATACCTGACTCTCGATGGGACACAACAGATACCAAGAATGCAAGTCCTTAGCCGCTCACTAACTACTGCGAGTACTCTGAAAAAGAGGGATAATAAGGGGGTGAGTAATCACACGCTCAGTAAAGCAATTATGCAAGTAAGTAGATAGCTCCAATATCTACATGCTCATAATGCCATTCCCTTAAATCCATTTCTTTTCGTTTAAATCTCATGCACGAAATCATGCATACATCAATGCCATAGTTTAGAAAAACTATTTGTTCATATAGAAATCATGCAACTCATGCATCAATGGTATTTTATGTAAAATCATAATTCGCATGAAGTAAATCAAAATCATACATTATTTCATGCCATGTAAAACAAATCATGAAAGACAATTCTTTTCATGAATTTGTAATTAAAGCATGTAAAACTCTTCATGCTACTACATTTAAATCACTTCATTAAAGCTCAGGATAAAATAACCCCTCCGGGTCAATCATCTCATAAATTAATCTCAAACTCATTAAAAATTTCGTTATAAAAATTATGTTATAAAATCACCTTTCTTTTAGGGTCACATGTCATAAAATCCTCTGAAAAATCTATCATCATAGAAAAAAATCACAAAATCGGGGGCCTGACCCCTCCCTCAGGTCTACCCAGGTCTATCGAGACCAAAAGTTATATCATGTGAGACATGTAGTTGACTATATCAGTAACATCGAGGACTATGGCTATATCCTAATGATCCCTGGCTACACGGTACCTAGTGTGTGGGGTATCACACCTGAAACGGGAGGTGGGTCAGTCCTGCCGCCAGAACAACATAAATACCAGGATTGTGAGGGCAAGGCTTACAACATCGTGGCTAATGCCGCTCCACTCCAACAATCCCCATGGTACAACGTACGCTGCGTGACATACATGATACGACGTACTCCGTGAACCCAAATCATAGTCAGGGGGTGCCTGCCGTAGGTCTTATCCACCCAACCTATGTCTCAGTATGTACGTGTGGGCATATTATCTCACTATGACACACAGTCTACAGGAGGCTCCAACACGGCTATATGCATGTCATATAAATCCCTGTGTGAGCAAAGCTCCAGCACGGCTCCATGCATATTCATGATATTTGAAAACCTCGTGCGAGCGAAGCTCCAACACTTTTTTATAAAAATCAGTAAAATCTGCGTACGAGCAGCATTCCAATACGACTTTAAAATAGTTATAAATCCATATAAAATCACGTGCCAGTAAGCTCCAGCACGGTTTTATGCATAAAATCCATCAAAGCCTCGTGTGAGCAATGCTCCAGCACGACATCATACATAAATCATTCAAAACTTCGTGCGAGCAACGCTCCAACACAGTTTCATGCATAAAGAAATCAAATCTCGTGCAAGTTACACTCCAGCACGGCTTTTATGCAATTATCATATCAAAACAGGATGCGAGCTACGCTCCAACACCTCTCATGCATGTCAAATCATTAAAACTAGTGCGAACAATCGCTCTAGCACCTTTTTATGCATATCAAGTCAAAACAGTCAAAACAGGGTGCGAGCTAGGCTCCAACACCTCTCATGCATTTCACAATAGTAAAAATTAGTGCGAGCAACCGCTCTAGCACATTTCATGCATATGATGTCACACAAATCGGTGCAAGCAATCGTTATAACACCTTTTATGCACACTCACAAACTCAGATATAGTGCGAGGAAATGCTCCAACACCATCTGTTTCCATATAAACTTGATAGTTTGCCCATTTTCCAAAGAAATTTAATTTAAATCTTAATAACACTTACGTAGTGTTATCTTGTGAAATTTATGCAATTACTGGCCAATCTACCAATTTACTTTGCTAAAATTTAACGGAAAGCTTTCAAATCATGCATTTCATGTATGTCATGCTTTCACCATCCTTAGGTGAATTTTCCCTCAGTAGGGGTAAAATAGTCTTTTACCCATCCCAGGTCCTTAAAATTTTTAATCCATTTTTAGGATTTTATACAATTTCAGTGTATGTAAAAGCTGTTAAAAATACACGTAGCTACCTCTAGCTACTCACAAAATTCCCTTAACTCATTTTTCTGTAGAGTCTGACCTTTCCACTGATGTCTTGTCACGCAGTCCGATTTGCTCCCAATCCAATCTTCGGAACTGCGTATAAATATTCAACAGGTCAAATACAATACAATTAATTGTATTTCATATTTTCTGGGCTTAATTCAAATCATTGAACCCGTTTATCCATATTGGGCCTGATTGTACCATAATGGGCCTCAACCGGCCTTAAGCCCATTTTTCACTTACTATTCACATTATCGAGGCCTATTGGGCTCATTGGGCCCGTCAGTATTTATTGAGCCTCGTTCTAAACTCTCGAATAGCTCAATTAATTATTTATGACAATTTATCTCAAATTCCAAAATTTAATTCATTTTATACGAAATTAATCCGTAATTTATGCGGTAAATTTCTAACATGCATATCGATGCAAATTATCGTAAATAAGGTTTACTTACCCGAGATTCCATGATAGTACACAAATCGAGGCTAACTCGAGCTCTCGTTTGACGTCAATTGTCGAGCTACACAATTACATATTTTTTCGGGTCAATTTTCAGTTGAATATTAATCAAATTAAATATTCTAAAATTTAAATCGGTCAATTTTGACCGCTTACCGACTTACCCGTAGCTCGATTGCATCACTAGGATTTTCCCCAATTTTTCCTCTTTTTCTTTTTCCCCCTTTTTCTTTTTCTTTTCTTTTTGGCTGAACCGGTCCAATCTGGTTCAGCATACCTGTATTGCACTGAACTGGTCCGTACCAGTTTCGGCCTCAATTCACCGTTCATGGCGTCTTCGGCCGGTTCCCGGCGTGCCACTGTCGCCGTTTGGCTAGTCTCGGGTAGGGGATCTCTCGGCTGGCCTTGGGTTGGACCGAATCACGCTGATGACCGTCAGATTTCTCTTCTCACTCCCCGGCTTCCTCTCTTCGATCCGGTGTTCTCTGACGATGTCGGAGCGCGTGCCGGCGCCTAGTGGGTCGCCCGATGTCGAGCTTTCTTTGCCGACCCTCGCCTGGCCTTCTCTCTCGTCGGTGGTTGTCGGAGCAGGGAATCCGTTTCCCTCGATTTTCGGCTTCTTCAGGCTAAGTTTTCTTTCAATTCGTGTTTTCGCGAATTCTTTTTTTTTATTATTTATTTATTTATAATTTATTTTATTATTATTTTATTCATTAAAATATTATAAAAATTCCAAAATATCTTAAAAAATCTTATTTTATTCATTTAATCAATAAATGAATTTATCAGTCATATTTTGTCTTTTTGGTATATTTTTTGAATATTTTCGGGATAATTTTCGAGGTGAAAATTTTGATTAATTCCAATAAATTCATATCTTAATCAATTGGACTCGAAATTTAATTATTTCTTTGTTATTGATAAGGATTTCTCAATTTCATATTTTTAATGATGATTTCTTATCGAATTTATACCGAATTTTAGGTCTTTTGATCATTTTACCCTTCTACATGTTTGGGACCAATTTAGATCGACTTTTCTTCTTGAACACTCACTCATTTCATGTTTTAAATTCTTATCTCCAGTCCGAATCACATTCGTTTAGTTTGTGACCATTTCAATCCTTTATTTGATCTTTAAATGCATTCAAGAATTTTTTTTATTCATTCCATTTGTATTTTTCATTCACGTACAACTCTTCTTATGATTCAATTTACATAAAGCCATGTTTACATCATTTGAATCATAAGAAATTACGATAAAAATCGGGTCTTACAGTCTGACTCATGTACTACAGTTGAGCTTCTCAGTCTCCCAACTCACTAAAATTCTCTGGTTAGTCCCATCCTCCCCAGTAGGCCATGCCAGTTGTCTTTGGTTTCCTTTTGTTTTAGACTTGTCTCGGTTAGACCCTCCTCGTCCCCTTGACAGATCAGCTTCACGCAAAATTTCAGCCTTCTTATGTGTTTTGGGGTCTGACTCCTACTGTCCCTAGGAGCATGGCTATCACCCATATCCATTCTTTTCTTCCTTTTCCCATTTATCCTTTGCTAACAGAACCACTCTATCATAACTTTTTATTTCTTTTCTTACGTTTCCTTGATCATAATCACGTCAACATCTTCCTCCTTTCTACCTAATGGCCACCTTCTCCTATGACCCCTCTTTTTTTGTACTCAACATACACCTATATATATATCCTTTAAAATTGATCCTTTGTACGGCTCTCGGGATTGGGTTTGTATATGTATACTTATACATACCTATATGCACTTGTAAATACCTATATTATTGATTTGGTGAATAAAATTTTATACTATATATATATATATATTTATATATATTTATTTATATGATATTAGAATTAAATTTAATCTAATGTTTGTATCTTTCCATCATAGAGGAGTATTCATAACTTAACCTAGCTCTTAACAATTTATTTCTTACTCCTCCCCTTTATTTGTTCTTCCACTTAAAATAGTTTAATTAATTGAATCCTCCTAAGTCCTCCATTTTATAACATAATTTGATTTAAATCATTAACCAAGGAAACACATTCTTAAATCCTAATAGTTTAATTCGTTATACCTTGATAAGACCGAATACATGAAAATTCATGGTGTTTACAAATTCAGTAAATCAAATAGACGAGACAAGACAGAACATGCTATAATCAATAATCAATATGATAATTGGCCAATGTCAGTGACTCCGGGCATTACTGATTAGGTGTGCTGGGATGTTAATCACCGTGGAAGCGGTCAGCTACCCTAACGGCTCACAGTACAGAATGTCCAAAGACCAGAAAGCACGGTATATCGTATTCACGTGCGTGTTGCATGGTACATCATACTCCGTGGACCACATAAACAACAACAATACAATAGATAGTAGTGTAACATGATTTAACCATCACCTTTGTCTCAAAATCAGTGCGAGTTAGATTGTTCGACTCACAGTCAGCACGTGCTCAAACACATATCCTCAATATTACTTTATAATTAAATCATTTTCATTAAAATCATCTGTAAATTCAGTTCGGTAAAAATAAAACATTTCAGAAAGAGGCTAGCTCATCCTTCTTCGATTTAAAATCTCAATATACAGTACGTGGCAATTAAAACTATGGGTATCGATTTCAGATAATAAAACTGGCATATTTTGGTAATCGCGTAATTAAAACAGACTTTATCGGGTAAGGATAGGTTGTTTAACTAAGGCTAGAATTTCCTATAATTTCAATATCTATAAATTTGACCTAGTATTTTTATCTCAATTCAACAGTCTCAAAATACGTGTAGATATATTTAGCAGAACATAGAATTTTCCTTACCTCGGTGTCTGTCAGTAGTCCTTAATACCGAGAATCGATCAATCCATTTTTGATCGTTTGTTTGCTCCAGAGATGTGATCTAGTGTACCAAATTTAGTTCTTTCTCAATAATTTCAAAGCCCCCTCCTCCAGTTATTTTTTTTTAATTTCTTTCGCGCCTTTTTCTTTCTTTTTTTCTTTTTCTTCTTCCTTTCTTCTTCATTGTCACCCGATGATACTATTCATCATTTCCTCATCTTCTCGGCATTGCCATTTTCTCCACCATTTCTTCTTGATTCTGCCACCATCATCATCATCCTCATGTCTCGGCCATCATCCTTCTAGCACTGCCAACTTCGGTTCCCTTCTACTGCCCCTTGTTTCCAGTTTTGTTTTTCTCTCCTAATCACTTCCCTGTTTCATCTACTGCTTCAGTCCTCACTCTGTCGGCTTGTTCTTGTTACAAAGGCAACGGAGGCTCCTGTTTCTTCTCCTCTCTTTCTTTCTCTCGACTCAAACCTCTTCAGTATCTCATCTTTTTTCTCTGGTTAGAGGTGCCTAACCAGTAATGACCCGTTCTTTATAACTATCCAAACCAAAAATGAGGCCCCTCTAAACACCCAAAACAGCTCCCACGCAGGTCTCTGTTTTCTGTTTCCTGCCTTGTATATTTTTATTGTTCATCTCCTCTGTGTTTCTAGCAATCTAACACACATTTTCTGTCTCTCGGTTTCTAAGCTTCAGTCATTCCCATCCTTCTGCCGCACTTCACTTCCTACGTTTCTTATCTTCAGTAGTTAATATTTCTCCCAACTACTACAACCATCCCTTACTTCATCCTCTATTTTACATCACCAAGCCTTTCACTATTTTCTATTCTCAGTATTTCTCTATTCGATTTAGCAGCATCAACCCTGAAAGCTTTTCTGAACCTATAGTGGCAACAGTGGCTTGCTCCAACTCCCTTCTTCATAGCACCTGCTCTGCACCAGCTCTCTCTCTCATGCTTTTGCTTCTGTTTTAGAGGATGAAACTCCTCTATTTCAGTCTTCTATTTTTCCCCATTCTCTTCGCGTTTCATGCCCTTACTTAAGCTCTCGTGTAAGACCCAATTTTATTTAAAACACGAAATGAGAAAAGATCGAATGAAGGATTTAAATGGTATTCCCGAACACGTGCAAGAGTAAAATGGTCAAAAGATAAAAATTCGGTATTAATCGTGACAAGAAAATTTAATTAAAAATATGAGATTGAGAAATCTTGATCAATAACGAAGAAATAATTAAATTTCGGGTTAAATTGATCAAGATATAAATTTATAGGAATTAATCAAAATTTTTACATCGAAAAAATTATCCTGAAAATAATCGAAAAATAATCGAAAAGACGAAAGAAGACCGATAAATTCATTTATGGATTAAATGAATTAAATAAGAATTCTTAAGATATTTTTGGGATTTTAATAATATTTTAATGAATAAAATAATAATAAAAATAAATTATAAATAATAAATAAATAAATAAATAAATAAATTTTGAAAAAAAAATAAAATTCTCGCGAAAACGCAAACTGAAGAAAAAGAAAACAAAGTAGGAAACCGAGGGAGTCAATTCCCTCACCGACGGCCATCGGGAAGAGACGTCGAGGAAGCCAGGCGAGGCAGTCGAGCCACCATCAGCACCAACGAAGCGGTGAACGACTGTCGGCGGAAGGAACCGAGAGAAATCGACGAGAGGAGAGAAAAAGAGGAACCCGGTGGTCGGCACCGATCTAGGCCCGGCCACCGCCAGCCAAAGGAGTGCCATGCAAAGATCGGCCGATCAGCGGTTGAATCGACATGTGGGACGGTGGCTAGCACCGAAAAACGATAAGAAAAGCAAAGTCACCGACGGCGGAAGGGGGAAGAGCTGGTCCGGCCACTTTTCGGCCAGCCATGACGAAACCGAAGGCAGATCTGTGCACCGGACGACCCCGCTGAGCTGTTGACGATGGAAGTCGATGGAGAACCGATCGACGAAGCCCTGAACAGGTCGAACCAAACTGAACCGGTTGAACCAAATTGGTCTGAACCGGGTTGAACCGGATTGAACCGGTTCGGCCAGAAAAGAAGGAAAAGAAAGAGAAAAAGGGAAAAAGAAAAAGAGAAAAAATTGAAAAAAAATCTCAGTGATGCAATCGAGCTACGGGTAAGTCGATAAGCGGTCAAAATTGACCGATTTAAATTTTGAAATATTTAATTTGATTAATATTCAACTAAAAATTTACCTGAAAAAAATATTTAATTGTGTAGCTCGACAATTGACGTCAAACGAGAGCTCGAGTCAGCCTCGATTTGCATACTATCATGGAATTTCGGGTAAGTAACCCTTATTTACTACAATATTGCATCGTTATGCGTATTAAAAATTTACCGTATAAATTACGGATTTAAATTCCGCATGAAATGAATTATATTATGGAATTAGAGATAAATTGTCGTAAATAATTAATTGAGTTATCCAAAAATTTAGAATGAGGCTCAATAAATACTGATGGGCCCAATGAGCCCAATAGGCCTCGATAATGTGAATAGTAAGTGAAAAATGGGCTCAAGGCCGATTAAGGCCCATTATGGTGCAATCGGGCCCAATATGGGTAAACGGGCCCAATGATTTAAATTAAGCCCAGAAAATATGAAATACAATTAATTATATTGTATTTGACCTGATGAATATTATTCGCATTTTTGGAGATTTGATTGAGAGCAAATCAGACTGCATGACGAGACATCAGTGGAAAAGTCAGACTGTACAGAAAATGAGGTAAGGGAATTGTGTGAGTAGCTAGAGGTAGCTACGTGTATTTTAATAGCTTTTGTATACACTGAATATGTATGTATACACAGAATATGTATAAAGGTCCTAGAAAATAGATTAAAGATTTTAAGGACTCGAAATAGGTAAAAATGCTATTTTACCCCTATTGAGGGAATTCACCTAAGGATGGTGAAAACATGACATGCATGAAATGCATGATTTAAGAAATTTTCATATTTAAGGAATTTTCGTAGTTTTTAAGTAAAGAAAATCGATAGACCGGTCAGTAATTGCATCAATTTCTCAATATAACACTACGTAAGTGTTATTAAGATTTAAATAAAATTTCTTTGGAAAATGGGCCAACTATAAAGTTTAAATGGAAACAGATAGTGCTGGTGCATAGCTCGCACTATATCTGAGTTTGTGAGTGTGCATAAAACGTGCTTGAGCAGTTGGTCGCACCAACTTGTGTGACATCATATGCATGAAATGTTGTAGAGCGGTTGCTCGCACTGATTTTTACTATTGTGAAATGCATGAGAGGTGCTAGAGCTTAGCTCGCACTCTGTTTTGACTGTTTTAATTTGTTTTGACTTGATATGCATAAAAAGGTGCTGGAGCAATTGCTCGCACTAGTTTTAATGATTTGACATGCATGAGAGGTGCTAGAGTTTAGCTCGCATCCTGTTTTGATATGGTAATTGCATAAAAGCCGTACTGGAGCGTTGCTCGTATGTGATTTAATCAATTAAATTGCATAAAAACCGTGCTGGAGTGTAACTCGCACGAGATTTGATTTCTTTATGCATGAAACCGTGTGGAGCGTTGCTCGCATGAAGTTTTGAATGATTTATGCTATATATGGATTTATAACTCTTTTTAAAGTCGTACTGGAGTGCTACTCATGCGCAGATTTTATTGATTTTTATGAAACTGTGCTAGAGCTTCGCTCGCATGAGATTTTTAGATATCATGAATATGCATGGAGTCGTGCTAGAGCTTCGCTTGCACAGGGATTTATATGACATGCATATAGCTGTGTTGGAGCCTCCTGTAGACTGTGTGTCACAGTGAGATGATATGCCACACGTGCATACTGAGACATAATTGGTATGGGTGGATAAGACCTATTGCAGGCACCCTCTGACTGAGATTAGGTTCATAGAGTACATTGTACCGTGTATATCACATGGGGTACGCTGTACCATGGGGATTGTTGGAGTGGAGTGGCATTAGCCACGAGGCAGCAAGCTTTGCCCTCGCAATCCTGATGTTATGTTGTTCTGGCGGCAGGATTGACCCACCTCTGTTTCAGGTATGATACCCCGTACACTAGGTACTGTGTAGCCAGGGATCACTAGGTTATGGCCATAGTCCTTGATGTTACTGATATAGTCACCTACGTGTCTCACATGATATAACTTGTGGTCTCGATAGACCAGGGTAGACCCGAGGGAGGGGTTAGGCCCCCGATTTTGTGATTTTCTACTATGATGTTAAATTTTTCAGAGAATTTTATAATGATTTTTTAAGAGATTGATTTCTAAGATGCTTAACCCCTTCGAGTTATTTTATACTGAGATTTAATGCAGTGATTTAAATGTAGTAGCATGATGAGTTTTCCATGCGTTAATGATAAATTCATGAAAAGAATTGTTTCTCATGATTTGTTTTACACATGGCATGAAATGATGCATGATCTTGATTTACCTCATTCTAAGTATGATTTAATGATGTCACATCAAATGCCTTTGATGCATGAATTACATGATTTCTATATGCACAAATAGTTTTGATAAACTATGGCATTGAAATATGCATGATTTTGTGTGTAAGCTTTTAATGAAAAGAAATGGATTTTAAGGGCATGGCATTATGAGCATGTAGATAGTGGAGCTATCTACTTACTTGCATAATTGCCTCACTGAGCGTGTGGTGTGCTCACCCCCCCTTATTTCCCCATCTTTTCAGAGTACTCGCAGTAGTTAGTGAGCGGTTGAGAACTTGCATCTTGGTATCCGCTGCTTCCCATCGAGAGACAAGTATACACATTTGTATAGTTTTGTATCTAAATATGTAATGCATAGTACTGTAAATGGATATGATGCCTGGGATGTAAGGTGATGTAATACCATTGTATATGTATTTAGTTAAAGTCAAAGGATAGTAAATCGTTATATATGAATGTGATTATGGAAATGGAATGGTAAATAGGTGAGAGGTGACTAACACCGAATCATAGCCCAACTGTTTGTAGGATGGTCACGATGAGAGAAAGGTAAGAATTAAATAATAAATGAAAAAGTGAAAAATTTACTCTGATTTTTAGGTAATTTGGGTCGTGACATCTCGGTCCTTTTTTTTTCTTAGCTGTAGTCTTTAATTTATATATATATATTCCACATTCAATCATCTACAACCCCATCAAATCTATTCTGTTTCCATTAGTTTGCTTAAAAAAATGGTGCACATCATACCAACAACCATCTCGTCTGCTCTCATCAACTCCAACTTCCTTTCCCTCTTTCGGTCAGCCACTACAATTCCCAATTTCTGACTTTCCCATGAACAATTGAGTTGCGGGTAATGAGACATTTCATTTCCGTCACTTCCCATTTCCTAGGCTCAGTAATAGTGTTTGGCAGTTCCCTTATTTCCTTCTTCCCGTGAGTCATCATTAATCTCCCTTCTTCTTCATGTTTTCATATGTATACATACTCTCATAGATATCACTGAAGGGGCTCTCGGGATTGGCTTCATTTGGAAGCCAATCTATGGGCTCTTGCATGTCTATATATATTTATCTATATACTTAACTTGGAGAATACATAAAATGTCACATATATGTATATATATATATATGTACTTATGAATTTTACTTATAATATATACAAAATAAATTTAGTCTAATACTTGTATTCATCTAGTACGGAGGAATTTACACATATAAAATTTATCTCGTAAAAAAATTTATTTTATATCTCATAATTATTTATTTTTTGAATTAAAATATTTTAGTTAATTAAATTCTTCTGTGTCTCTCGTAAAAATTAAATTTTAAATTAATTATCCACCAACTAAGCATGGATTTAATCCCAATTGATATTACTTAAAACCAAGTACTGAAAATTTCGTTGGGTTTACATTCTCCCCACTTTAGGAAATTTGGTCCCCAAATTTGAAAGTACATCAATCTTTAAATAAGTGTGGGTATTTCTCTCGCATTAGGCTTTCCAATTCCCACATAGCCTCATCTGAGGTGTGATACTGCTACAAAACTTTGACCAGAGGAATTGTCTTACACCGCAATGCCTTCTCTTTCCTATCCAAGAACCGAATTAGTGTCTCCACATACGTCATATCCTCCTTCAATTCTAGTGGTTCATACTTTATCACATGCGTCGGATCTGGATGATACTTGCGTAGCATTGATACGTGAAAGACATTATGGATACTCGATAACTTCGGTGGTAACGCCAATCTGTAAGCTTTGTCTTCCACTCAGTATTGGCAAGCTTTGTCTTCCACTCAGTCTAAGATCTCAAATGGTCTAATATAACGAGGGCTTAGCTTTCCTTTTTTCCCAAATCTCATTATGCCTTTAGAAGAAGAAACTTTCATAAACATCTAATCTTCAACTGAAAATTCCAAAGGTCTTCGTCTTTGGTCCGCAAAACTTTTTTGTCAGCTCTGAGCTGTTCTCAACCTTTCACAAATTAATTGTACATCCTCAGAAGCTTGCTTAACCAGATCGGGAGCAAATATCTTTTTTGCATCCACTTCTTCCCATCCAATCAGCGAACGACACTTTCGACCATATAACGCTTCGTATGGTGTCATTCCAATACTTGAGTGATAACTGTTATTATATGCAAACTCTGGTAGCGGTAAATGGTCATCCCAAGAGCCTTTAATATTTTGGGCACAGGCTCTCAACATATCCTCTAATGTCTGAATAGTCCTCTCTGATTGTCCATCTGTTTAAGGGTGGAAAGCTGTGCTAAAATTCAATTGGGTTCCCATGGCTTTTTGGAAATGTTTCCAGAAGTGCAAAGTGAACCGGGAATACCTGTCAGATACAATGCTCATTGGTATGCCATGTGATCTTACAATCTCTCGCACATATAGATCCGCGAGAGCACTCAAAGTACCAGTGGATTTCATAGCCAGGAAGTGGGCGAACTTTGTCAGTCTATCAACTAATACCCAAATAGCATCATGGCTTCTACAGGTCCTTGGCAATCCCATAATGAAATCTATGGTAACATGCTCCTATTTCTATGTCGATATTGATAGAGGCTGTAACAACCCTGTAGGTTTCAGATACTCTACTTTAATTTACTGACACACAAGACATCGGGCCCTGAATTTTGCCACATCCTTCTTCATCCCTGACCACCAATACACCTTTCGCAAATTTTGATACATCTTATTACTTCCCGGGTGTAAGGTATACCTCGAGGAATAAGCTTTTGACAATATCAGTTTCTTCAACTATGCATCATCGAGAACACAAACCCTACCTCTGAACCTCAGTAGACCATCAAGGCTAACTTCAAAATCTGTCATAGTTCCCAATTAGATCTGACTAGCCATATTTATACAATATCGATCAGTACGCTGAGCCTGTCGAATTCTGTCAATCAAATCTGGCTCTATTCATAGGCTAGTTATCACACCACAACTGGCAATGTTAGATGGTTCAATGTCCAAGTTGGGGCTCACAAACTGTTCTAGCAGTTTGTATTCTCGAATCATCATGTAGGATACCATCTCGATATTCTTTCTGCTTAAGGCATCTGCTACCACATTGGCCTTTCCCGGGTGGTAAAGGATCTCACATTCATAATCCTTCAGAAGCTTTATCCACCTTCTTTGACTTATATTCAACTCTTTCTGCGAAAATAAATACTTGAGGCTTTTATGGTCTGTGAAGATATGAGCTAATTCTTTAAATAAAAGAATAATCAATAATACAAAAGCATCTAGTTTCCTACTTAAACTAATAAATCCAAATGAAATTTTTATAGCCTTTATTCACAGAGGAGAAATGAATCTGGATATTTTGATGAATCAGAAGGATTTAACTCTTATAGAATTAATGAAAAAAGGAATATTAATTATCGAGCCAATTCGTCTGTCTGTAAAAAATGATGAACAATTTATTCTATATCAAACTATAAGTATTTCATTGGTTCATAAAAATAAACAATAAATTAATCAAGATACCAAGAAAAAAACTATATTGATAAAAATAATTTTAATGAATCCATTGCAAGCCATTAAAAAATGACTGAAAATAAAGACAAAAATCATTATGATTTGTTTGTTCCTAAAAATATTTCATCCACTAACCACCGTCTGGAACTTCTCTCCATATAGGTAATGGCGTCATATTTTCAGTGCAAACACTACGGTTGTCAATTCCAAATCATGGGTCAGATAGTTCCTCTCATGGTCTTTTAGTTGATAGGAACCATAAGTAGCTACCTTCCCATTCTGCATCAACACACATCCTAGACCTTGACTAGACACACCTGTATACATCGAGAAGCCTTTCGAACTAGCGGGTATGGTCAAAATGGGTACGGTGGTCAGTCCGTACTTCAATTCTTGGAAATTTCTTTTGAACGAGTCATTCCACTCAAACTTTAAATTCTTTTGCGTAAGTCGTGTCAGAGGAGCAACTAACTTAGAGAAACCCTCGACAAACCTTATGTAATATCTGACCAAACCCAAGAAACTTCGAATCTCGATAACAATCTTAGGTCTTTCCCATTGCACTACAGCCTCGATATTAGACGGATCTACAGACACCCCGTCCTTTGACACAATGTGACCTAGAAAAGCTATCTGATCTAGTAAAAAATCACACTTGCTGAGCTTGACATACAACTTCTTCTCTCTGAGGGTTTACAGAACCATTCTTAAATGTTGCTCATGTTCTTCTTTGGACTTGAAATATACCAAAATATCATCAATAAAAAATATAATGAATCTGTCTAGATACGACTTAAGTACTTCGTTCATCAGTGCCATGAAAGCTGCAGGAGCATTCATCAACTTGAAAGGCATAACCAAAAATTCATAATGTCCATATCGGGTTCTGAAATCGGTTTTGGGTACATCATCACTTCTGATCTTCAACTGATGGTACCCTGACCTCGGATCAATCTTGGAAAAGATTTGTGCTCCTCGTAGTTGGTCCAGCAAATCATCAATACGGGGTAAGGGATATTTGTTCTTGATGGTCGCCTTGTTGAGCAATCTATAATCAATGCATAGCCTGAGACTCCCATCTTTCTTCTTGACAAACAATACTAGTGCACCCCATGGTGAAACACTTGGCCTGATAAACCCATTATCCAACACTTCTTGTAATTGCTTCCTCAACTCTTCCAGCTCAACTGGAGCCATTCTGTAAGGAGGTTTAGATATCGATTCAGTACCAAACATTAAGTCAATACGGAACTCCATCTCCTTATCTGGAGGTAACCCTAGTAAATCGTCCAAGAATACATTGAGAAACTCCCTGACCACTGGAATATCACTCAACTCTGGACTGGCCTTGTCCGTATCGATTACATAGGCAATGTAACCTTCAAAATATTATTCATATAGTTAGTGAGAATTTTGCCATTAAACTACCAATTCTTTTTTATTACTTTTCAGAAAAAAAACTTACAACATATTCCTCAGGCAAAAATGTTATTGTCCTATTATGACAATCAAGAATAGCTTGATTTTTTGCTAACCAGTCCATGCCCAATATCACATTAAAATCATGCACGTCTAATAGGATCAGGTCTGCTAACATATTCTTATCTCCTATTTTGAGCCTACAATCTTTATATACTTGTTCTGTCATTCAACTACTTTCACTTGTGTCCTAATCATTAACATCCTTTCCATTCGTTTAGGTTGTACGTAAGAAGTCAATTTACATGCAAACATGGGTGATATAAATGAATGAGTTGCACCAGAGTCAAATAAAACTACTGTTTTAATATAAAAAATCAGAATGGTACCTTTAAACGCTTCTACTGGTGTATCGATTCCTATTGTCTCATGCTTAAGGGCATACACTCGCCTCTGTCTTACAGCCTACTAACCTTTTTCTTCCGCTAAAGCCTTCGTCCTCGGTGTAAAAGTAGTAGCAGGTGTCCTCATCAGTTATGTACTCTTTGGTGGGGCTGAGTTGGTATTCTCAGGACAATTTCTGATCAAGTGCCCCATCTTACCACATCTGAAATAAGCCCTAGTTATCCTATAGTAGGGCCTGTTACCATGATTCCTCGTATAGTGTCTGTACTCCTCAATATTAGGCCGAGGTTCTCCGATCACAATCCCCTAAGTAGGAGCTGAGGTTGGGTAAATAGAAGGCTTAACAGTCTTGCCCCGTGACTCATCATAACTCCTCTGTCGCTTAACAAATAGCCTTCTACTCTCTCTAACACCTCTATCCTCAGCTAACCTCTTTCGATCTCGGTTCTTCCCTTTGTCCACTTTACTGAACTCGAAGGCATGCATCTCATAATCCTGTTCGTATAGCTAGGCCGGTGAACCACTTCCTCATAATTATTGAGGTCTAACGGAGCTAGTTGGGCTAGGATCGAAGGTCTTAGTCTATCCATAAACTTTCAAAACTTCTTTAACTCATTATCCATAGTGTCCGAATCATATCTTCCCAATGAGGTGAACTTAGACTCATACTCATCCACAAACCTATTTCCTTGAGTTAAGTTCAAAATTCTATCTATAGTCTCTTATGGGTAGTATCCAGAATGTATGTCCTCTGGAAAGCATTAAGAAACAAGTCCCATGTAATCACCCCATGTCTGGCTCTTAGGATTGGTCGGGTGGACTTCCACCAGTGTTCAGCTTCTCCTTTCAGTACAAAAGCTATAAAGGTAACTTTCTCGGTAGAATTACATCGAAAAAATCCATAGAGCTTCTCTATCTCATTTATCCAGTCTTCTGCAACTACTGGATCCTTAACCCCACTGAGTGACAAAGGCTTGAACTCTTGAAATTACCTCAGTCTATCTAGTTCACAGTCATACCTCATTTTGTTACTACACTGTCGTGGGGTCGCTGGTGCCGGTGAATGTGGTACAGGTGGGGTTTGTGGCAATGTAGCAGGTGGAGTTGTAGAGGGTTCTTTCGTTGGTGGCACGGGCACTATCTGAACAGGCGCGACTACTGGAGTAGTCAGTGCAGCCTGAATAGTAGTGTAAGACTCTTAAATTTCTATGTAAAGTTTATGATTCTAGGATGTACAGACAAGTTAAATTATAACTGAATCATAAGAAATGAATGTTTTTAAGTTCTAAGTGTGAATAAATTACAAAATGGGTATAGAATCAATTGAATGAGAGTTTAACTTAGAGAATCTGAGAAAATTGTAGCTAAAATGCTGTAGAATGTAGGTCAGATCGGTCTCAAGTTACCTCGGGTTGGATAAGATCGATCTCCTCCTATGGGCAGATCGATCTCCATTTGCCTCTGGACAGGCCAAATCGATATTCTCTTAAGGCCAGATCGATCCTTGAAGTCCTCTGCCTGAAACAGATTGATCTCATTCCTTTGAGCAGATCTATCTCATGCACTAGACAGATCGATCTCCTGCTTACATTTTTGAAAATTCTGAATGAGTTTAAGCAAGGCCAGATCGATCTCCTACCCATGAAGATCGATCTCTTAATGCATTTTCTATATAAACTGGGCAGCTGAATCTGTATTTCACGAGAGCAACCCATTTTCCTCCATTTTTAACAAGTGACTTAACTTTCTCACTCTAAAATCACCACATTTCAATCAGTTTTCAGAGAAGTTCCTTTAAGCAAAGTTATTCCTAGTGAAGAAATAAATAATATAGTCAAAGATTGGAAGTTCGAACCTTGAATTGAAGGAGAAAAAAGGTTTTCCCTCAATTTGGCAAAAGGGGAAAAAAGTCAAGCTAGGTAAGATTTCTATACACCAGTTTCTAGTATGTTAATATAGATATTTTGATGAGTGATTTGGTGTATGTAATGTTGGCTGAAATATTCATTTGCATGCTTAAACCACCATAACCTAGAATGGGTTAAGTGAGAAAGTTGAAATGACATAGAGTTAATGATGATTGGAGCATGTAGAGACGTTAATGAGCATGTATAGATGATTCTAAGATGACATTGTGAAATCCATAAGTTGGATTAAATGAGGTTTGAAAATGGGCATAATAAGTGTTTGATGAAATGCCATAAAGAAGGAAAATGATGAACTTGAGGCATGGTGAGCACAATGCCAGTTTAATATGAATCAAAAGACTCAAGAAGTCTAATGGATTCTAGAGAAACGACTAGAACGATCGAAATGGACTTAAGAGAGATTAGAGTCCAACAAGTTGTAATGAGGCTATGTCGGTGTAAAACGACTGAATGCATTGAATAGAACTTCATTCAAATGAGAAATTGAGTATATTAAGCATACTAATATGAGTAACAAATGCTTGTAGCTCCTGGAGACACAATTGGAGCCAATAAGACCGGATCACGAGCATTGGAAGCCAAAGGAAGCGATTCGAGCGTGATTCGAGGTAAGAGACTTATGTGAGTTATTAAAGATAACTATACGTATGTTTTCTTACCTGTTGTGTGCAAATATATGTGATAAATATGTAGATATTGATATATCTACGTGAAAACTAAGTATGAGAAGAAGCCTATAAGTATGAGTTGCATGACTTCAATGTTATTGTTGTGAAAAGAGGTTTTTTGCAAGTGTTTTGAGAAAGAGTAATAATAGACTAGCTTTCAGTTTGGTATTTTGTATGAAAAGCTTTTAACAAGTGATTGAAGGGAGATTGCCTTCTCACTCATACTTAATGAATGGAGCCATCTATTTCTTTTCTATGTGAACTTTGCTAGAGCCGATGTGGCAATAGTAGATTTACTAACCTTGCTCGCACAATATTTTAAAAGGATTTTGAGAAAAGCAAAAGGGTGCTCGATGCCTCGGGGTGATGCTATGTATTCCCCTCGAGAGCTCGCACTAGATTTTGAGAATTATGCTAGAGCCAAAGAGTACTGCTTAGTGATCTTGCTTTGATTATGCTCGTATGTGACCCCCTCGATTTTAAAGTGATGGAACGAAACCGTGCTCGATGCCTCAGGTATGCTGTGTGTTCTTACGCTGAGTTGCTAGCACGTGGTCTCTTGAGCTTTACTGTGTGATAAGTAAAAACTGTGCTCGATGCCTCAGGTATGCTATGTGATCTTACGCTGAGTTGCTTTCATGAGAGTTTATGAGTTTGCTGCGTGATGAGTAAAATCATGCTGGAGCCGTCGTGTATTGCTTAGTGATCTTGCGCAGACCTGCTCGTACGTGATTTTGAGACAATGGATATGAGTGATAAGTATCCACGGGAGCACAATGTACTGTGAACATTACCATGGAGTACGATGTGCCGTGATATCTTAGTGATTCTGTGTGGGCTGAAAGGATGATTGATTCGCCTCCCGAAGCATAGGATTCCCGCACACCTGATCAATGTTGCCTGGAAATTGGATTATGGCCATAAGTCTTTTTATCTATGTGATACGACATTGTGTTGCTACTGTGTGAGGTGACAAATGTCCCCCTTACTGTGTGATACAGGGTGATATAAAATCCCATTACATGTCTCATATTACTTGATTTACAAAGAGATTTGTAAGTGTGTTCTGTGTGAACTGATAAATGAAGTTGTATGATTTTTAAAGATTGAGCTGTGTGATCCTGTGTGAATTGATGATGTATATGCATATACCCATCGAACAAATTAATGATTTTGCAATTGATGGAAGGTATTTTCAAAGAATGCATATGTTTATTAAGGAAAATAAATGTTTATATTTTAAGTATGTAGATAATGTAGTTATCTACCTGCTTTCATATTTTTCTTACTGAGCGTGTTAGCTCACCTCTTTATTTCCTCCTCCACAGATACTACGCAGTAGTGAGTTACTGCAGTTGTCCCTGTTACGATGTTCTCCAGTTCTCCAGTAGTATAGAGGTATACATTTATGAGAAAAAAATTTTGTATCTTATAAATTAATGCACAGTATAGTTATGTTTTGTATAAAAGGGATGTATATGATAGAAACTAATGTAAATGTTTCCGCATATTTATAAAAGAACAGTTTCTATTTCATTAAATGAATCATAAATATGAATGGATGAGATGTGGATATGGATGTTGACTCACAGCCCAACTGTTAATAGTAAGTTAAGTCACGGGAAAAGGGTCGTGACAAGCAGTGCCCGGTGTGTTATCCAATCTCGCCATCACTTGCCCAATCAGATTCACTATCGACTCCATGCGACGTTCTAGGCTAAAGATTCAGGCTTCAGAGCCTTCAGTAGGGTTACGAGCAGTCTGCTCAGATGAGGGACCACCTCGTCTTTCAGGCCTATCCTCTTGGCCTCGGGATGACATGGCCCCTCGTCCTCTCGGTCGACTACGCGGTCTACCAACCATATCTAAATGTTTTCCTGCATTCAGTAGCAATTTTCAATAAAACACAGCTTGGTATACTCGTTTGTATCTAAACAATGTATAGTAATATTGGGGATGTGAACTTTTCTAATTTTTTCTTACTCCAATCATCCACTCATATCAGACCAACTGGGCTCTGATACCAACTTCTGTAATGCCCCAATATATGGTATAATATGGTTGAGTTATGAGTCGATGGTGGTTTAAAACAATGAAATCTGACTGTTCAACTACTTTTCTTGGTAGCAAATTTAAACAACATCCAATAGAGGTACTTTCCAATTAGTCATCGTAATAGTTCTTTACAAAAAATCACTGTTCACACTCCCCAGATATATCTTCATAAGCATTACTATACTTAGAAAAATTTTAGATACAAAAGAATATTTAAATCTGAGTATACCTTCGACGCAGAAGAATACTACGTGGAACTATGGCTGTGCACAAGAACCCTACTTACAAAAGCGGTCCCAACTACTAATGAGGCTCTGTAGAGGAAAATAAGGGGTGAGCTCAATGTGCTCAGTAAGAATAATTACGTGGCAGGCAGATAAATACACTATCTATCTATATAGGCTTGTAAAAAAAGTAATAGAGTCGTTGACAGTTCAGTAAAATCAGGGTAAAAATTTATTAACGATAACAACATCAATAGTATAAACATTGTACTACAATAAATATAGTATTTAAAATTTTATACAGCGTTTTATTGTGACGATTGTGTGACACTTTGTTCCCGCAAGATTCAAGAGGTGGCCGTCACAGTCTCTTTATGCAGTATAATAATACAGTTCCATATGATAATACAGTTTATACAATCAATTCAGTAAATCAAATAGACGAGACAAGGCAGAACATGCTATAATCGATAATCAATATGACAATTGGCCAATGTCGATGACTTCGGGCATCACTGATCAGGTGTGTCGGGGTGTCAATTGCTGTGGGAGTGGTCAGCTACCCTAATGGCTCACAGTACAGAATGTTCGAAGACCAGAAAACACAGTACATTGTACTCACGTGCATGTTGCATGGTACATTGTACTCCGTGGACCACAAAAATAGAAACAATATAGAAGACAATAGTGTAGCATGATTTAGCCATCGCCTTTGTCTCAAAATCAGTGCGAGTTGGACTGTATGACTGACAGTCAACATGCGCTCAAGCACATATCCTCAGTATTACTTTATAAGCAAATCATTTTCATTAAAATCACTGTAAATTCATTTTCAGAAAGAGGCTAGCTCATCCTTCTTCGATTTAAAATCTCTGTATACAGCATGTGGTAATTAAAACTAGGGGTATCGATTTCAGATAATAAAACTGGCATATTTCAGTAATTCTGTGATTAAAACAAACTTTATCCGGTAAGGATAGGTCGTTTAACTGAGGCTAGAATTTTCTATAATTTTGATATCTATAAATTCATTCTAGATTTTTATCTCAATTCAACAGTCTCAAAATACATGTAGATATCTTTAGCAGCACACAAAATTTTCTTTACCTCGGTGTCTATCAGTGGTCCTCAATATCAAGAATCGATTAGTCCGTTCTTAATCATTTGTTTTCTCCAGAGACGTGATCTAGTGTACCAAAATTAGTTCTTTCTTAATAATTTCTTCAAAGCCCCATCCTCTTCTTTTTTTATTTTTTTTATTTTCCTTTCGCGTCATTTTCTTTCTTGTTTTTGTTTTTCTTCTTCCTTTCTTCTTCACTGTTACCTGATGACATTGTTCATTGTTTCCTCATCTTCTCGGTGTTGCCATTTTCTCCAACATTTCTTCTTGATTCCGCCACCATCATCATCATCATGTCTCAGCCATCATCCTTCCAGCACTACTAACTCTGGTTCCGCTCCACTGCCATTATTTTCAGTTTTGTTTTTCTCTCCCAATCACTCCCCTATTTCATCTATTGCTTCAGCCCTCACTCTATCGGCTTCTTCCAGTTACAGAGTGTTGTGATAATATATTTTGAAATGACAAAACAAGTAAATTCAATAATATAAAGATGATATAAAAACATGTTTAGAAGTTATCAGTACCAGAACTTGGTTTTCTATAGATGTGAGATCGATCTGGGTTATGAGAGATCGATCTGGGTTATGAGAGATCGATCTCCTGGGTTTTCTATGAAGAGAGATCGATCTCATGTAGATGTAAGATCGATCTGCTAAGCCTTGAACCTGTACAAAAGTATTGAGGAAGATTGAGATCGATCTATAAGGGTTATGAGATCGATCTGCCTAATACTGGAGTTGAGGAGATCGATCTGATCTAGGAAGAGATCGATCTCCCCTAAAGTAAAGACAGTAGATCGATCTGTAAGATCGATCTACACTCAAACAGAGAGCTCATGAGATCGATTTGGTATAGGAAGAGATCGATCTCCTCGAAGTTAAAGAGCTAAGAGATCGATCTGGGTTAATGAGAGATCGATCTCCCCACTACGAGAATTCATGGCAGATCGAACTCTAGATCGATCTTGCCTCAAACAGAGGGATTGGAAGATCGATCTGCCTATTCGACAGATCTATCTCCCCTAACATGTTCAAATTGTAAGATCGATCTGCTCATATATGAGATCGATCTCCTTGTGTTATTTTGTGTGAGATCTGAGAATTTCAGACATATTTTAATTATGTAATATGAACTTGAAGTATAATTTATTGAGCTAAGTGAATTGTGGGAATGATAATTGGAGATTTATATGTTAAGTGTTTAAAATAAGTGTGAAGCTATGAGAACAGATCGATCTGGGAGAAGGAGAGATCGATCTGGTGAGTTAAAAATGACAAGGAAGGAGGAATTTAAGGAGCAGATCGATCTCATGAGGAAGAGATCGATCTCCAAATGATTCTGTTTGAGAGAAGATCGATCTCATGAGGAAGAGATCGATCTCCAAATGATTCTGTTTGGGAGAAGATCGATCTCCTCAAGGAGCAGATCGATCTCATAAAGCCATAAAGAGATCGATCTCACCCCTCGACAGATCGATCTCACCCCTCGACAGATCGATCTCCTAGGCATAAATTACCCCAAATCATCCTAAAATTCAAATGCAGATCGATCTCATCAAGAGCCAGATCGATCTCCTGCCCTCAGCCTATATAAGGAACTCTTGTTTTTCTCCTGCAATCTCACTTTCTCTCTCTTCCAACCCCCATTTCCACCGAAACCTAGCTTTCTCACTCATCCAAAGCACCCATTTCCGTCCAAATCAGAAGTTGTGGCAAGAAGGAAAGTTGTTCCTCATCAAAGGGAGAACAACATACTTGGAAATCGAAAGACGGATCGAATCGAGGCAAGAGATAAGCTCTCCACAAGTTTTGGGTAATTTCTAAACTTCGATCCTTATATTTGAGATGATTTTGGTGATAATAGTTGTTGGTATTGTGTCGAGATAGTTGGAAAATGATTAGGGATTGATGAAATTACAATGTAGTTGGAGTGATAATGATATTTAGCAATTTTGGAAATTTTGAGTTATAAATGGAGATTTAGACAATGTGGTGAATTAGCATAGATATTGTGGCATAGGAAATATAGAATGTTGAGGTGTCGTGAGCGAGATTGTGGTTTGTGATGGAGTTATGAGAATTGAGAAATTTGAGGAGTTATGAGCAATTATGCTCGATTTTGAGAATTGAGGTTGATGTGATAATTGAGTATTGATGTTTTAACATCGTTTGGACAGCTCGGGAGTTCCAGAGTGGAATGCGAGGCTAGTCCGTGATACGGGGGAAACGATTGCACTATACGAGGTGCAAAGAGGTAAGGGAAAACTAAACCATTTGTGTATGTGTTTTGATGAATTGTTGTAGCATGAACCATGATTTGAGAATACAAGCATGTTTGGTGTTGTGTTGTGATATAATTGCACACGGTTTTTATAGCCGGTTGGAGCCCATTATTTTATGAGTTTATAAGCTGAGTGTGAAATTGCTTTATAAACCTTTGAGTTTGCGTGAAAAGTAAATTGGGCTCTAAGTTAAGGCGATATTGAGATTTGAGAAAATGTGTGCGTGTTTTGTCGGTTGGAACTCGGTTTTAATATGTTTTGTGTTGAGTACACAAGTGTTTTAAATGAGTTTTATGAGAGAAAACCATTATGAGTTCTACGTGAAGGCATAACGTTTTATAAGATAATGGCTAATGATTGAGACTTAGGCGTGTCATGTTGAATACACATCGGGCCTTGCTCTGGTAGCATGTAAGACCGATATAGTGGGACGTCTGGGAACCGACCCAGGGACCACAGGCCTTGTTCTGGTAACATGTAAGTCCGATTATTCCTCCGCTTTGGTAGCGTTGGGAGGCCTTGCTCTGGTAGCATGTAAGTCCGATATTCCTCCGTTTTGGTAACGAGAGATGCCTCCATTTTGGTAACGTGAGATGACCCCCGTTCTGGTAACGCTGGGTGGCCTTGCTTTGGTAGCATGTAAGACCGAGAGAGTGGGCCGCTTGGGAACTGACCCAGGGACCACGTGATAGTGTGCATGAGGCGAGGCATTGCTCTGGTAGCATGTAAGGCCGGGCCTTGTTCTGGTAACATATAAGTCCAATATACCATGCATACGACCATATTGTCGACGTTCCCTCTATACGAGGATGCCTGGGATGCGCACCCAGAGGAGATTACATATTTGATGTGCCATGAGGAGTTTTAATTGAGTTTTATAGCCTAGTCTCGTTTTACACATGAGTTGTGTTTTGTGACCTTGTCACGTGCTATTTACTGAGGTGATTTTCATCATGTATTTTGAGAACAGCCATTATTGCATATATTTACACATGCTTGTGAGTGCTCGATATTGAGCCTTTTACCTTCATGTTTTCACATGATTTATGAGTTATGAGATGATGATGTTTTGAGAACTTTCATGCTACGATTTCAAATGAGCTTTATAAACAAATACATATTTGTGATGTGTGAAATGGTTTATATAACTGAGTTTCATTACCCCCCTTACTGAGCGATTTGGAAGCTCACCCTGTTTTCTCTTCCCCCCAGATCGCTTCAAGCGAAGTGAGTTCCCTGTGGCGTACGGGCTAGAGGCTAGTGGAGGACCTGAGCTCCAGGCCGTATTTTGTGTACTGAGGTAGATAATTAATATTCATGTACCCAGACTAGAGTTATATTTACAGACACTTAATGTACAATGATGTACGGGATGTATTAGGATTAATTAACTTGGAATTGAGTAATGTATATGATACAATATACACTATATTATGATGAGATCCTGAGGCATGATAATTATGATGATGTATGACACTGCACAGGAATGCACCCTTAATTGTGAATCAATGAGTAAAAAGTTTTAAATTAGCCCTATTTTTCGCGCTTTCGGGGCGTCACAGAGTTTTCTTGGTATCAGAGCTTAGGGTGTTTAGTACTGTCAGTGTCGGTTAAGTGAAATAGAATACATCCCAAGTGTCTGTAAAAGTCTGGTCATGAACTGAATCTAAGGATTGAGATTTCAATCAATTTTGATATGTACGCGCAGGAGACGAGTTGAGATAGAGAATGAGTAAACGACGAGGTCGTTCGAGGAGGCAGGCAGAGTCCTCTCCGCCACCTGTCCCACAACCAGAGAGTCCTAACTCTCGATTTAATCGGATTGAGACCGATGTGAGGCAAGGTTTTGAGCAGATGGCAGCGTTATTCGCGCAACACTTTGGAGTTAACGCCTCGGGTACTACTCCTACACCACCACAAGGACCTCTCATACCCCCAATACCTCCCGTCACTCAGCCTGATGACAGAAGTATGGTCCGACTGAAGGACTTTTTGAAAATGAATCCACCTGCGTTTAGGGGAAAGAAGGATCCTACAGAGGCTGAGGAGTGGTTGACAGAGTTGAGAGTTATATTCGATTATCTGGGGTGCACCGATGCTGAGAGGGTCAGTATGAGTGCCTACATGTTGAAAGGGAGAGCTCGAGATTGGTGGGGTACTACCCAGGGTATTTTGATGTCCCACCAGGATGAGATTGGTTGGGAGGAGTTCCAGATAGCCTTTAGAGCCCAATATGTACCACGAGCTGCCCAGAGAAGGAGGCAAGCAGAGTTTTTGAGTTTGGTATAGGGTGACATGTCTGTAGATGATTACGAGAGCCGATTTACCGCTCTGCTGAGATATGATCCAGAGACTTTCAAGAATGAAGAGCTTCGCACAGAGAAATTTATGTATGGATTGAAGCCCATCATCAGAGATCGATTGATTGGGTTGTGTATTACTGAGTTTGGAGATGCTCTAAGACGAGCACAAGAGATTGAAAGGGGGATTGAAATTGTACAGTCCCAGAATGAGTTTGGAGCAGTGATTAGGGACAAAGGCAAGAGGCCAGCGTTGTCTTAAGCAGATGTTCGGAGAGGTTCCTTCAGGAGAGGAAGGATTGAGGTACAGAAGGGCAGATTGGAGAGACCCAGAGCCTATCCTATTATCAAGGAGACCCCTCGATATGGCAGGCCGAAGATAAGGGTTTGTAGAGACTGTGGCCGATCGCATGAGGGAAGTTGTACTGGGTCGATCCGTGGATGTTTTAGATGTGGTAACATGGGTCACAGAGTGAAGGACTGTCCTTAACCTCAGATACCACATGCTCCGGAGCCTACTAGACAGCAGCCTCAGGGAGTGAATCCCCAGAGACGGGCCACTGCTGCAGAGAAAGGGAAGAAACCTGTGGCACAGGGACTTGTATTTGCCCTGGATAAGGAGACCGCAGACACTTTGGCAGAAACTATAAGAGGTACACTTTCTGTCTGTAATCATAAGGATCATGTATTGATAGATCCAGGATCCACGCATTCGTTTATTTCAGAACATTTTGCATGTAGTTTAAATTTGAAGTTTAAACCTCTAGAGTATGTACTACATGTAAATACCCCTATGCGTGAATCCCAGAGAACTGAGTTAATCTGTAGAGGATGTGGAATAAAGGTGGGAGATAGAGTGATGTTAGCAGATCTAATCATGTTGAATATACATGGGTTTGATGTAATTCTGGGGATGGATTGGTTGGCAACCAATCGAGCGAGTTTAGACTGCTACACTAAGATTGTAACTTTCTCCCTACCTGAACCTTACAGTGTACGGTTGAGATATTGAGGAAATGAATATGTGGGATTCTAGTAAATAATTTAAGGATTTTAATACTATTTTTGAGAGTATTAAATATGATTGTTCATGTGAAGGTTACGAAACACTCATCTCAGACGATGAGCGGGAACATCTGAGGATTGAGGATATACCTGTGGTGTGTGAATTCCCGGATGTTTTCCCAGATGAGCTGCCAGGTTTGCCACCAGAGAGGGAGCTGGAGTTTACCATTGATTTGGTACCAGATACTCAACCGATCTCTAAACCTCCCTACAGGATGGCATTAGTGGAACTTGAGGAATTGAAGAAACAACTACAGGAGTTATTGGATCAAAGGTTCATTAGGCCCAGTGTTTCACCGTGGGGAGCACCGGTTTTATTGTTAAGAAGAAGGATGGTAGTCTCAGATTATGCGTAGACTATCGGCTATTGAATAAAGCCACGGTGAAGAATAAATACCCACTGCCCAGGATTGATGATCTACTTGATCAACTAAGAGGGGCCTCAGTCTTTTCTAAGATTGATTTGAGATCGGGCTATCACCAGTTGAGGATCAAGGAAGAAGATATTCCCAAGACGGCCTTCAGGATAAGGTATGGCCATTATGAATTTCTGGTGATGTCCTTTGGATTGACGAACGCCCCTACTGCATTTATGAGGTTGATGAACGAAGTGTTCAGAGACTATCTGGATAAATTTGTGATAGTCTTTATTGATGATGTCCTGGTATACTCTCGGTCGTATGAGGAGCATGCACAGCATTTGTGGTTAGTACTTCAGATACTCCGAGATAAGCAATTATACGGAAAGCTTAGTTAGTGTGAGTTTTGGCTGAACCAGATAGCTTTCCTTGGTCATATAGTCTCAGAGGAAGGAGTATTAGTGGATCCAAGTAAAGTAGCAGCTGTGCTTAGTTGGGAGAGACCGAGGACAGTTACTGAGGTGCGAAGTTTCCTTGGTTTGGCAGGGTATTACAGAAGATTTGTGGAAGGATTTTCAAGGATTGCCGCTCCTTTGACTAAGCTCACGCGCAAAGAGACTCCATTTATATGGACTGATCAATGCGAGCTCAGTTTTCAAGAATTAAAGAGGAGATTGACAGCGACACCTGTGTTAACTATTCCTGAGGGATCAGGAGGATTTTTGGTGTATAGTGATGCATCTTGTCAGACCCGAGTTTTTGATTTATGTATGTAGCTTGTACCTTATGATTCCTATGTGTACGAACTTTATATTTCATAGTTGAATCATAAGAAGAGTATTTACTATCGTGCAATCGATTTATTGAGAATTAAAAATGCATGTAAGCTACATAACAGCGAGATAAGGGTTCAGTTTATTTTCGAGCAAGTACAGGGGTAAGACGGTCAAATGACCAAAATTCGATATAAATCCGATGAGGAAATTTCATTAAAAATATGAAATCGAGAAATCTTGATCAATAACGAGGAAAATATTGAATTTCGAGTCCAATTGATCGAGATATGAATTTAATTAATATTTTTGGAATTTTTGTCTAGAAAAATGAGCCCAAAAATAGTGAAAAAAAAATATACCGGAATGGTAAAATCGAACTGATAAATTCATTTGCGGACTAAATGAATTTAATTAGAATTTTTGAGAATTTTTGGGATATTTTTGGGATTTTTATTATTATTTTAATGAATAAAATAATAATAAAAAAATTTATTAAAAAAAAAAAAACAGAAACGAATTGGAAACAGAAAACGAAGAGAGTTTTCGGGGAGAGAGAAACGCACGAAGCCGACCGAGAGAGAGGGAGACACCGACGACGAACCAGCGACCGACGGCGTGAGGAAGGCTGGGCAACGGAACGACCGGCACCGTGGAAGAGCTCGACGGCCATCACGCGCCTGGAAACGCCGCCGGCGGTGAGATCTGCGAGAGGGAAACCGCGGGAGAGAAAGACGGATTCGACGGAATCCGACGTCGGTAAACCCCAGACGAGGCCAAAAGAAGCCTCTAGAGGCGAGGCCGAACCATTTGGCGGTGGTATCGGCCAGAGAACCGGTCGGACGGCACCGAAACGGCGAAAGGAGCCTGAACCGGTCAGCGGTTCAGGGGAGAAGGTTCTGTGCTGAACCGGACCGGACCGGTTCAGCCAAGGAGAAAAGGGGAAAAAGAGGAAAAAAGGAAAGAAAAAGGAAAAGGAAAATTTTTGGGATTTCACCGGACTTCGGGTAAGTCGATACGAGGTCAAAAGTGACCAATTTAATTTCTGATAAATTTATTTAAATTATATTTAATCAGAAATTGACCCGGAGTTAAATATACGAAATTGTGCAGTTCGACAATTAATTCCGAACGGAAGCCCGATCGAACTCCGATTCGCGCACCATTGCACAATCTCGGGTAAGTAAAGCTCATTTACGACAATTTATGTGATTTATGCGTATTTAAGATTTAATTTACGCATTTCGGATTAAATTTTGGATTTAGTGAATTATATTCAGAAAATTGAAAAAAATGTCGTAAATGATATACGGGCTATCCAAAGAGCATGGAATAAAGCCCAATGGGTATTGATAAGCCCAATGACTCAATAGACCTTGATGAACGGGCTTAATACGGATTAAGGCCCGATTAACGTGATTAAGGCCCATTAAGCGTAAAAGGGGCAATTTAAGTGAAATAAACTGTATTAAATGTGTAATACAGTAAGAAAAGTGTAATTAACTCAGTGAATGATTAAATGCAGTTCCGGAGTCATATTGAGAGTTGACCGGACTGCGAGATTAGACAGCACAGAGGAAGAGAGGTCACACGACGTGATCCGAGGTAGGGGACTCTTGCAAGTAGCTAGAGATATCTGTGCATATTTTCGTTGGATTTTACATTCACTGAAATTGTTTGAGGGTCAGAGAAAATCTATAATAATTATAGGGACCCGATATGGGTAAATTACGATTTTGCCCATAGTTAGGCAAAAAGTGAAATTTTGGGAAAAGTGGTAAAAAGCATGGAAATGATGTTTTGAGTGGTTTTTACTGCTGTGTAGCAGAAGAGTAGGTGGATGGGCTAATGTTTTGAGGTCGATGTAAATTAAGCACACTTTATAGTGCTGATTTTAGTGATTTTTAACATCCCTATTTTTAAAGAGCCATCTACCGAATTATGTGGAAACAATCGTGCTAGAGCATAACTCGCACTTGATTTCAGATGTTTTTCACATACATTAGTGCTGGAGGTTGACTCGCACTACATTTATTTGACATGCATGATAGAGTATTGGAGTATTGCTTGTACTCAGTTTTTATGTGATTTGTGCATGATAGAGTGCTGGAGCGTTTAGCTCGTACTCGAGTTTTACATGAGATGCATGACCTAGTGCTGGAGGTTCACTCGCACTAGTGTTGATATTTTGACATGCATATACAGTGTTTTGAGGCGGAGTGTTGACTGTGTGTCACACTCAAGACGCGCACTGTAGTTTTTCGTGATATATACACATGTTAGAAAAACCGTGACGATTTCCTTCGTGTAGACTGAGTGTCACACTGTTGAGATGTTCTCACGTGGATTTAGAGACGTGGCATTGATTCCATAGTATGAGGGCTAAGACCTATGGCAGGCACCCCGACTATGATGTATTTCCATGGTATGAGAGGCTAAGACCTATGGCAGGCACCCCGACCATGATGTATGGGTCCACGGGTGTACGTTGTACCGTGCATGTGGCATGGAGTACATTGTACCGTGTTTTGTGTTGTGGAGTTGTGGAGGAGTGTGTTGATAGCTGGCGGTTGTGATGGACTGACCCCCCACCCGTTACAGCAGTGATTGCCCCGCACACCGAGTACTGTGTTGCCTGGGATCACCATTGTTAGGATATGGCCATAGTCCGGAGATACTCTCTTACGGTAAGATCCTTAAGCCCAACATCCTTAAGCCTGTTCGGCGGGGAGGCTCTGTTCGGCGGGGAGGCTCTCTTACATAGTCTAGAGAGATTGCATTTAGCCACTGAGTCTCGCATGATATATCACATGTATTTTATGATACGGGTAGACCTAAGGGATGGGTCGAAACCCAGTTTATTTGTGTTGTGATGAGAAATGCCATATTTCCTGTGTTTTGAATGTAAATGGCATATTTTATATAAAGGCATTCTTAAATGATTAAATATGCACTGTTTTGCATGAATGCCTCTGATTGATAAACCAGCATGTGTTTAGTACATGGGATTTTAAATCTGTACTATATTATATATATTTTAAACATGCTTTTGAAATGAGAGAAGGAAAGGCAAAGCACTATTTTCAAGTAGATAGTATGGATGTCTACTTGCTTGCCTGATTTCCTTACTGAGCGCGTTGATAGCTCATCCCATTCATTTTCCCCCCATCTCTACAGATTCTCATCAGTAGATCGAGTCGGCCAGGGTATTGCATTCCTTTGATCCGCTGCCACTCCCCATCTAGCGAAAGGTATACACACGCGTACTCTTTTGTATCTGAACAATGTATAAACACAGTGATGTACACGTTTTAATATGGGGGATGTAATGATGTAATTATATTTAAGAATACGAATTTACTTATGATATAAATGTCATGTATGTATGATACGAAAAAGAATGGTAAGGTATGTATGGATGAGGAGACTAATGCCTATTCACAGCCCAACTGTTGAGGAGATAAAGGTAAGTAAAAAAGTAAAAAATTTATTGTGGTTTTTGGTAAAGTCGCGTGTGGGAGGAGGGCGTGACAAGAGTGGTATCAGAGCGTAGTTGGTCTGATGTGAATAGGTGTTAGTAATTAGGAAAGTGTACATCCCCAAATCACTGTGTTTTGTTCAGTTACAATTGTGTATACAAGATGGGAGTTGGACAAATTAATGTTGTGAATGCAGGAATTGAGCCTTTATGGCAATTACCCGCCGTGGTAGAGGGGCGAGAGGTAGGGCTAGAGGCCCTAGAGGTAGGCCTGAGAGCCGAGATGAGACCTCATTTGACTTAGTGACGTCGAGTCCCATTGAGGTACCAGAGAGTATCGAGGCACGCTTCACGAGGATAGAGCGTAGCCTAGAGGCGATAGTAGGGCTGTTGGCATAGACTTTGCCAGGTAGACAGAGACAGGATGCAGAGACTGCGACAGGGGAGGCAGTTGCACCTGATACACCTGCGCAACCTGCACCTGAGATGCCACAAACTACTGATACTCCTACACCCCCACCAGCTCAGGTTAGTAGAGGATATGGGTGTGATTTGGATCGGTTGCGACAGTTCCAAAAGCTTGGACCTCCATCTTTTCGAGGGGTCAAGGACCCAGCCAGTGCTGAGGAGTGGATTGGCGAGATGGAGAAGTTGTACGATTTTTTTGAGTGTACGACTTCTGAGAGAGTCGCATTTGCTGCGTTCCTACTGAAGGGAACGGCAGAGCATTGGTGGAAGTCCACCAGGCCGATATTGAGAGCCCGACATGCTGAGATTAGTTGGGAGATGTTTTTAGAGGCCTTCAGGAGGCAGTTTGTTCTTGATACTGCGTAGCGTAGACTGCAGGCTGAGTTTTTGGGATTGAGCCAGGGGAGTCTCACAGTGGATGAGTATGAGACCAGATTTTTGGCCCTTGGGGAGATATGATCCCGATACCATGTACAGCGAGACCAGGAAGGTCCGCAGATTTATTGACGGATTGAGACCGGTGTTGCGGTCTAAATTGGTACCACTGGACATTGGTACATATGATGAGGCAGTGCGCAGGGCGCAGCTTTGTGAGCAGGATTATGAGAGGCATTTCTCTGAGTTTGGGAAGTTCAGTCGGAGCCGAGATAGAGAGAGGAAGAGGCCGGCTAGAGATAGAGGGTTCAGTTATCGAGGAGGGAGGAGACTCTTCGGTAAGGGACCACGGATAGAGGAGGTGCGAGAGCGACCAGTCAGACCTCCTACATACCCGGCCATAGCTCCGGCGAAGGGCATTGTGATTGGAGGACCGAGGCCTACTACTGATCAGTGCAGCTGATGTGGCAGACATCATGGCGGTAGACCTTGTCCGTTGAGCCCTGTTATGTGTTTCCGATGTGGGAAACAGGGGCATATGGCTAGAGAGTGCCCAAAGACATATGTGATTGCCCCACAGAAGGGCAGGGAGCAAGATAGAGCTCCAGCTGGTACGTCTGCTCAGAGAGGTAGAGCAACGGCAGAGGAGAAGGGTAAGCAGGTGATGGGTCGAGGGCGAGTACATGCTTTGGACCAGGACACAGCTGATGCTTCTACGGATGTGATTCGAGGTAACATCCTGATTTATGATTTAGAAGCATATGTTTTAATTGATCCTGGTGCCACACATTCATTTGTATCACCATCATTTGCATGTAAGTTAGAAAAGCATGTAAAGTGTACTCCTTTAAAGATGATGATGTTGATTTGTACGCCTATGGATTCCAGTCAGCTAGTTGAGCATGTGTATAACGATTGTAAGTTAAGAGTAGGGGAAAAGGATATGACAGCCAATCTAATATTGCTAAGTATGAGTGACTTTGATGTAATATTAGGTATGGATTGGTTATCTGCAAACCATGCTGTTTTGGATTGTTCTGCTAAGACAGTTATGTTTCCTAACCCTACGAAAGTTATTGTAAAGTTTGATAGGAAGAAATGAAAGAAATAAATATTTTGTTAATAAATAAAAATATTTTGCTGACTGAGAGATAAATATCTTGAAGGTTTCATTGCGTACGTAGTGGATACGGATAAGGTACATCCGGAGTTGGTAGATATTCCTGTGGTCAGTGAGTACCCAGATGTTTTCCCGGATGAGTTGCCAGGGTTACCACCAGACAGAGAGATGGAGTTCTGTATAGATTTGGTGCCTGGTACTGAGCCTATTTCGAGACCACCATATCGCATGGCCTTAGTTGAGCTGGAGGAGCTCAAGAGACAGTTACAGGAGCTGTTGGATAGGGGTTTTATCAGACCGAGTGTTTCACCGTGGGGAGCACCGGTTCTGTTTGTGAGGAAGAAGGATGGGAGCCTCCGACTGTGTATAGACTACAGATTGTTGAATAAGGCTACCATCAAGAATAGATATCCCCTTCCACGCATTGACGACTTACTGGATCAACTTCGGGGAGCGCAGGTCTTTTCTAAGATTGATCTGAGGTCTGGGTATCATCAGTTGAGAGTTCGGAGTGGAGATGGACCCAAGACAGCATTTAGGACTCGATATGGTCACTATGAGTTCCTAGTTATGCCATTCGGACTGACGAATGCTCCCGCAGCTTTCATGGCTTTGATGAACGATGTGTTCAAGCCATATTTGGATCAGTTTGTTATCGTATTCATCGATGACATATTAGTATATTCGAGATTCGAGGAGGAGCATGAGGAGCACCTCAGGATCATATTGCAGACTCTACGAGAGCAGCAGTTGTATGCTAAACTCAGTAAGTGTGATTTTTGGTTGACAGAGATCTCGTTTTTGGGACATGTAGTGTCGAGGGATGGTGTATCAGTAGATCCATCCAAGATTGAGGCTGTAGTTCAGTGGGAACAGCCGAGGACAGCTACCGAGATCAGGAGTTTTCTGGGTTTAGCAGGGTACTATCGGAGATTCGTTGAGGGATTTTCAAAGTTGGCTGCTCCGTTGACACGTCTCACTCGGAAGAATGTTGCATTCGTGTGGGATGAGGATTGTGAGAGGAGTTTTCAGGAGCTGAAGAGTCGATTGACCACCGCTCCGATCCTCACTATTCCTACCAGCTCAGGAGGATTTTCAGTATATATCGATGCTTCGCATCAGGGACTGGGCTGTGTGTTGATGCAGGATGGGAGGGTAGTTGCTTATGGATCCAGACAGTTGAAGGACCATGAGAAGAACTATCCGACCCACGATTTAGAGTTAGCAGCAGTAGTGTTTGCGTTGAAGGTATGGCGCCACTACTTGTATGGTGAAAAGTTTCAGATTTTTACCGACCACAAGAGCTTCAAGTACCTGTTCTCACAGAAGGAACTAAACATGAGACAGAGAAGATGGCTAGAGCTTTTGAAGGATTATGATTGTGAGATACTTTATCATCCGGGTAAGGCTAATGTTGTAGCAGATGCTTTGAGTAGGAAGAGCCTTGGGATGGTATCGTATATGATGGTCAGGGAGCACGAGCTGCTAGAGCAGTTTGCTAGCCTCAGTTTGGGAGTTGTGCCTTCGGACAGAGATGCGGATTGTATGATTGCGAGTCTACGCTTAGAGCCGGATCTATTGGATAGGATCAGACAGGCTCAGCAGACAGATCTGCAGTGCATCGATGTGATTGGTCAGATGCAGAGGGGCACAGCGATAGATTTTGAGTTGAGTTCTGATGGACTACTGAGGTACAGAGGGAGATTGTGTGTTCCCGAGGACCCAGAGCTCAGGAGATTGATATTGTCAGAAGCTCATTCATCGAGGTACACGTTGCATCCGGGGAGTGGCAAGATGTATCAGAACCTCCGGAAGGTGTACTGGTGGTCAGGTATGAAGAGAGATGTGGCAGATTTTGTGGCGAGATGTCTCGTATGTCAGCAGGTGAAGGTAAAGTATCAGAAACCTGCAGGATTGTTGCAGCCTCTACCTATACCGACATGGAAATGGGAGCATATCACCATGGATTTCGTGATGGGTTTACCGAGGACCCGGAGGAATCACGATGCTATATGGGTGATCGTTGATAGACTGACGAAGTCAGCCCACTTCCTAGCTATGAGAGCTACCGATACTCTGAGTACATTGGCAGGGTTATATGTACGCGAGGTAGTGAGGTTGCATGGTGTTCCAGTGAGCATTGTTTCGGATAGGGATTCCCGCTTCACTTCCCACTTTTGGGAACATTTTCAGGAAGCTATGGGAACCCAGTTGAGTTTGAGCACAGCTTTCCATCATCAGACAGATGGTCAGTCAGAGAGGACGATATAGACTCTGGAGGATATGTTGAGAGCATGTGTGCTGGATTTTAGAGGCTCATGGGATGATCATTGGTGGAAGATAATTTAGGAAAATTTGATGCCAAGAGTGATGAGGGAATTTTTCTGGGATATTCCTTGAATTCAAAGGCTTATAGAGTCTATAACAAAAGAACATTGATGGTTGAAGAATCAATTCATGTAATATTTGATGAGTCAATTGATGTATCTAAAGATTCAACCAATGATGAGGATGTTGGAATATTTGATGAAAACTTGGAGGAAATTCCAAACTTAGAAGATGATTTATTAGAAAAACTTGACTTGAATAAAGAAGATGAAGAAGAGATAGAGATATTAGAGAGAGAGTCTAGAGCACCAAGAGAGTTAGGATATGTAAAAGATTGTGAAATAGTAGGAGATCCAACTCTTGGAGTTAGAACTAGATCATCTCTAAGGAATATGTGTCAATATATAGCCTTTGTATCTCAAATAGATCCTAGGAATGTCAATGAAGCCTTAGATGACAATAATTGGTTCCTAGCAATGCAAGAAGAATTAAATCAATTTGAGAGAAGCAAAGTATGGAAACTAGTTCCTAGGCCTAGTGATCACTCTATAATTGGAACTAAATGGATATTCAAGAACAAGATGGATGAAAATAGTGTGATCATAAAGAACAAGGCTAGGTTAGTTGCACAAGGCTATAGACAAGAGGAAGGTATAGACTATGATGAAACCTATGCACCGGTAGCTAGACTAGAGGCAATAAGAATGTTACTTGCCTTTGCATGTTATAAAAACTTCAAATTATATCAAATGGATGTAAAGAGTGCATTCTTAAATGGTTTCATTAATGAAGAAGTCTATGTTGAACAACCTCCCGGCTTTGAAAATCATGAATTTCCTAAGCATGTTTTCAAATTATCTAAGGCACTCTATGGTTTGAAACAAGCTCCTAGAGCATGGTTTGAAATATTATCAAAATTCTTAATAGAGAAAGGTTTTTCAAGAGGAAAAGTGGATACCACCTTATTCATCAAAAATAAAAATAAAGATTTACTAGTTGTACAAGTGTATGTGGATGATATTATTTTTGGTTCAACTAATGAGTCTTTATGTCAAGAGTTTGCTAAGATCATGCAAGGTGAGTTTGAAATGAGCATGATGGGAGAACTCACTTTCTTCTTGGGACTTCAAGTGAAGCAAACAAAAGATGGAACCTTCATCAATCAAGCAAAGTATACTAAGGATTTGCTCAAGCGATTTGGAATGGACAATTGCAAACCTCAAGCAACTCCAATGGGCACCAACATCAAGCTTGATAAAGATGAAAGTGGTAAGTGTGTAGACACTAAACTCTATAGGTCTATGATTGGCTCATTGCTCTATTTAACTGCAAGTAGACCAGATATTTTGTTTAGTGTATGCCTTTGTGCTAGATTTCAATCCTATCCTAGGGAATCACACTTGTTAGCAACTAAAAGGATCTTTAGATACCTTAAGGACACTCCCTCTCTAGGACTTTGGTACCCCAAGGACTCCACTTTTACACTTCATGCATTTTCAGATGCAGACTTTGGAGGATGCAAGATTGATAGGAAAAGTACTTCAGGTACCTGCCAATTCTTAGGAAATAGATTAATCTCTTGGTTCTCTAAGAAACAAAACAGTGTGGCTCAGTCCACAACTGAAGCTGAATACATAGCAGCAGGTAGTTGTAGTGCTCAAGTGTTGTGGATTAAACAACAAATGAAAGACTATGGTATTGACATGAAACAAGTTTCTATTAAATGTGACAATACCAGTGCTATCAACCTATCTAAAAATCCTATTCAACACTCTAGAACCAAGCACATTGAGATTAGGCATCATTTCCTTAGAGACCATGTGCAAAAGGGGGATATAATTCTAGAGTATATCGACACTTTACATCAAATAGCTGATATATTCACCAAACCTCTTGATAGAGAAAGGTTTTGTATCCTTAGAGGTGAATTAGGACTCATGAATATCCCTTAAGATGTATATGCTTCAAAATCTTGGTTTTAAGTTGGTTTTAAAAGAGTTTTTCAAAGATTTTTCTGGGCAACAAGTGTGAGAGATCGATCTCCTATCAATATAGATCGATCTCCATACTTCCAACAAGCCTAAACCATTAAGGTTAAGCTAGGCAGATCGATCTTCTATCCATAAGATCGATCTCCTTAAGCCTCTGTTAAACAGCAGATCGATTTGTGCATACGACAGATCGATCTCTTCAAGCCTCTGTATTCTAAAGATCGATCTATGCATTTGGCAGATCGATCTCCCTAAGCCTCTGTCAAACAGCAGATCGATCTGTGCATGCGACAGATCGATCTCCTTAAGCTTCTGTATTCTGCAGATCGATCTTATGGAACCACAGATCAATCTCTTCGGGCTTCTGGAAATGACAGATCGATCTGTCATCTCGACAGATCGATCTCTTGTGCCCTGGACTATAAAAACTGGCGAAAAATCCCCAAATTTCAAAACCCCAAAATCTCAAATCCCTAACTTCCCTCGCACCTCCTCTCTCGATTCCTCCTCAGATCGATCTTGGTATGGTCTTCGTCGGATCTCTCCTTCATTTACTGGTATAGTAACCCACATTCCTGATTGTTTTTCTCAAAAATTTCTTAAGATTTGTGCTCAATTTCTCTTTAGGGCAAGTCTAGTTACTGTTCCATTGATTTTGTGTTTGTGAACCAGTTTTAGAGTAATTCTTGTGTCTAGAACCATGCCTAGACTTGAGAGAGCAGGCTAAAAACCTCCTCGATCTAGTGTAGAACAAGGGTCGTCGTCTCAAACCATCCCTTCCTCTTCCGTCGCTACCTTTAACAGGTGTTTTAAAACACCTGCCAAAAGGAAGCGTTATGAAGAATATTTCTCCACCATGCCAATTAAACATTGGCGAACAATCGATTTCTCCTTCTTAAACCACATTGATTTTCCCTATCTATCCAAATTTGAAGAATTTGGTTGGATGTCGTTCCTCAAAATCAATACTCCCGCACCTCCAAACATCGTTCGAGCATTCTTTTCTAATGCCGAACTCACCTATGATCCTAACGACACTTGTAAAATTCTAGGGTTTACAACGTATGTCATGGGCAAATCCATTGCAATAGACCCTGAAGTCCTAGCCCAAGCTTTCAACATACGCGATGAAGGCTTGACAAATGAAGATGAGGAAGTCCCTTTGGAGTTTGATATTCCCGGGGATACGGCGAGTGACCTCCCAATGCACCCACGGTTACTCCACCTCATCATATCATGGAACCTTCATCCTTTCGGTACCCGTCATTCCACCGTTAGGAGGCTAGATCGCTTTTGGATCCACCACATACACTCTACCAGTCAAAAACCCAACCTTGTCCACTTTATCTATCAAGACTGGTTGAAGATTGTCTGCGGCCAAGCCACAACGATAGTGTTTCCACAACCATTGGCGTATTTTCTCCAACGACTCGGAGTGGACAGCAGTTGCGAAACGTGTGAAGTGCCCTCTCCAAAGAGTGTCCTAAACATCGGGACACTCCACCACATGGGCTACTACAAGGACTTCCGAGGCGATTGGAAGAAGAAACGCGAACAACCACCTGCTGCAGCCATGGAGGAAGATCCCTCCGATGAGCCTATAGATCCACTTGCTGCACCGACTGCGGGTCCATCATCCTCGACTCCTTAGCCCACTGCACCTGCTACCTCAACCGCTGACATGGAGTCCATTGTGACAATGTTGAGTGCACTGAACAAAAAGATCGATGAAGGCTTTGCAACCCTTCATGCCACCTAGCAGCGGATGATCGAGGAGCTGAACCACAAAGTAGATGAAGGCTTTGCAAACCTTCATGAGACTCATCAGGCTATGTATGATGAGCTTTAGGTCGCTCGTACTCACATTGAGGATCTTATGGATCGAGTTCCTCCGCCGTAGGCTATGCATATTAGGATAACATTAGTTAGTTTTCATGTGTACTTCTTGATGTTTTTAATACTGCATTTGCTTGAATGAAATGATATATCAGTTGTTGTTGCAATATGCTCAAATGAATTACTATTTTGAAATGCACAATGTGTTTACAGTTGGACTGTTTCCTTAATCTTTAGTGTCATTGATATGACAAAAAGGGGGAGAAGAAAAGAGAACATGTGCATGTGGGTTAATTAAAAGATGTGTAAATGGCTTTAAGAAACATGTCTAAAGTTTTAAAGGAATGATTAAAATGAGGGGGAGTTAAGAAAGTAACGAGGTCAAAAGCTAAAAGAAAGGGGGAGCTTACAAAAAGGGGGAGCTTGTGCAAATTAACTAAACATGTTGATTGAAAAGGTTTTGTCATATCAAAAAGGGGGAGATTATTGTGATAATATATTTTGAAATGACAAAACAAGTAAATTCAATAATATAAAGATGATATAAAAACATGTTTAGAAGTTATCAGTACCAGAACTTGGTTTTCTATAGATGAGAGATCGATCTGGGTTATGAGAGATCGATCTCCTGGGTTTTCTATAGATGAGAGATCGATCTGGGTTATGAGAGATCGATCTCCTGGGTTTTCTATGATGAGAGATCGATCTCATGTAGATGTAAGATCGATCTGCTAAGCCTTGAACCTGTACAAAAGTATTGAGGAAGATTGAGATCGATCTATAAGGGTTATGAGATCGATCTGCCTAATACTGGAGTTGAGGAGATCGATCTGATCTAGGAAGAGATCGATCTCCCCTAAAGTAAAGACAGTAGATCGATCTGTAGGATCGATCTACACTCAAACAGAGAGCTCATGAGATCGATCTGGTATAGGAGGAGAGAGATCTCCTCGAAGTCAGAGAGCTAAGGAGATCGATCTGGGTTAATGAGAGATCGATCTCCCCACTACGAGAATTCATGGCAGATCGATCTCTAGATCGATCTTGCCTCAAACAGAGGGATTGGAAGATCGATCTGCCTATTCGATAGATCAATCTCCCCTAACATGTTCAAATTGTAAGATCGATCTGCTCATATATGAGATCGATCTCCTTGTGTTATTTTGCTTTGATCTTGCAGGATTTATAACTAAGAGATCGATCTGGCCAAGATGGCATATCGATCTGGCATTCTACTGGAGGTACCCAACGGCTAGTTCTGCAAAAATCTCAACGGGAAAAACAGCATTTAATGCTTCAACTACCAATCCTTCAGTATTTAACCAAGCATTGAAGATAATGAGATGAGAGACACTATTGCTGCACAATTCTTACATTCTCAAGAGTTTAATACTTTCATTCCTTGTGTCTTCATTACTCATTTATTGAGTTTGTTGTATAAGCTTAAGTGCAAAAGCTGTAATGTCCTACCTACATTAAAAGCCTGATTTTGTATTCATCCTTACCTTGAGAGAGAAGAGCATTGTTCCTCAGTGAGATAAAAATTGTAAAAGGGTGAATACATCTTTGTATTGCAAAGGGTAGAGAGGTTATTCCTTAACCTGAAAAAGGAACATTGTAACTTCTGTTGAAGGAGAGAAAGAAAGCACTTGACAAGAAGGTCAAGGAGAGAGGACGTAGGCAAGAGATTGGCCGAACCTCTATAAGCGATTGTGTTTGTTTCTCTCTTCCCTATCTTGCATTAATTTGTTTAATTTCATTGTATTGCTCATTATCATTTGCTGATTAAATTAGGATTAATTTAAAATTTGCCATTAACATTAGAAAACCGATTCACCCCCTCTCGGTAGAGCTAACACAGAGGAAATGAAGGCTCTTATTTCTCCTTCTCTATTTCTTTCTCTTAACTCTAACCACTTCAATATCTCATCTTTTGTCTCTATTTAGAGGTGCCTAACCAGTACCAAATGACCCTAACCTTGGTCCCTTCTCCCTCTGTCGCATCACTTGCTCTAACCCGACTACCACCTCTCTACTTCTTTGTTTCTTCTCTTCTAAATGTCTGTTCTTGCCTCATGTCTCAATTCAGCTTCAACACTTTTCTCCCGTTATCTGTAACTATCCAAACCGAAAATGAGGCCCCTTTAAACACCCAAAATAGTTTCCACACAGGTTTCTGTTTTCTGTTTCCTGCCTTGTATATTTTCTTTGTTCATCTCCTCTGTGTTTCCAGCAATCTAACACACATTTTCTATCTCTCGGTCTCTAAGCTTCAGTCATTTCCATCCTTTTATCGTAGTTCACTTCTTGTGTCTCTCATCTTCAACAGTTAACATTTCTCCCAACTGTTACAGCCATCCCTTACTTCATCATCTGTTTTCACGTCACCAAGCCTTTCACTGTTTCCTATTCGTAGTACTCTATTCGGTTTAGCAACATCAACCCTGAAAGCTTTTCTGAACCTATAGTGGCTTGCTCTAACTCCCTTCTTCACAGCACCTGCTCTGCACCAGCTCTCTCTCTATCTCTCTCTCTCTGTGTCGTGTTTTTGCTTATGTTTCAGAGGATGGAACTCCTCTGTTTCAGTCTTTTTTCCCCTTTCTCTTCGCGTTTCCTGCCCTTACTTAAGCTCTCGATCCTATTTTTTTTTCTCAGCAGCAGTCTTTAATTTATATATATATATACTTTCCACATTCAATCATCTACAGCCCCCCTTATCCTGTCTATTCTATTTCCATCAGTTTGCTTAAAAAAATGGTGCACATCATACCAACAACCATCCCGTTTGCTCTCACCAACTCCAACTCCAACTTTCTTTCCCTATTTTGGTCAGCCACTACAATTCCCAATTTTTAACTTTCCCATGAACAATTGAGTTGCAGGTAATGAGACATTTCATTTCTGTCACTTCCCATTTCCTAGGCTCAATAATAGTGTTTGGCAGTTCCTTTATTTCCTCCACCCCGTGAGCCATCATAGATATCACTGAAGTGGCTCTCGGGATTGGCTTCATTTGGAAGCCAATCCACGGGCTCCTATATGTCTATATATATTTATCTATATACTTAACTTGGAGAATACATAAAATGTCACATATATGTATATATATATATATATTAATATATGTGTACTTATGAATTTTACTTATAATATATACAAAATAAATTTAGTCTAATACTTGTATTCATCTGGTACGAAAGGAATTTACACATATACAATTTATCTCGTAAAAAAAATTATTTTTATATCTCATAATTATTTATTTTTCGAATTAAAATATTTTAGTTAATTAAATTCGTCTGTGTCTCTCGTAAAAATTAAATTTTAGATTAATTATCCACCAACTAAGCATTGATTTGATCCCAATTGTTGTTACTTAAAACCAAGTACCAAAAATTTTGTGGGGTTAACACAGGATATAACTCGAGTAGAATTATACTAACGAACTTGGTAAATAACCTTACACATAGACAACTATTTTTTGAAAAATATTTTTCCTTTTTCAAAAGCGTTAGACAATTTCCAGGAAAATAACCTAATTTTTCGTTGACCAAGAAATCATTTTTCATTGACCAATCGATTTTCTTCCAACCAAACACCTGAATGCAGAAATGATTTTTCGAAAATCATTTTCTGCAATCCAAACAGAGCCTTAATCCGTAGGTATTAAATTTGTATCAACCCACGATCAAATCGATTGATCTAGTGACTCGACCCTCAACTTGGATTGATTATTAGGTTGATCTATTTGTTTTCGTTCCATTAAATTTTTATCTTCCCTTATCTTAAACTTGATTGAATAAAGGCAAACTGAAATCACAAAATTTTACCCTCAAATTAATTAACAAATTAATTAATTTTCCAATGTAAAGAAATAGGATAAAAATGTTGGTGTATGTCCTAGAGCCTACTTACTTGGCATGAGACATGGTACAACAACAATATGTGTTCACTTATGGTGCATAATGTAAAAGTTCCCCTTTATCATTTGGATGAACAATAATAATGATTATTAGTCACTAAATGAGGCAAAGCCCTAGAAACTATATAAGCCTTGCTATAGAATCGTAAAGGGTTTCAATTATGATGATCTTTGTGCATTAAAACTTAGTTCCTAAAAATAGTTTTCGATCATTGCACTTTCGAGATAGGGCATTAATAGTGCTCAAAGACTGATACATGCTAAATCTCCTTACTTATAAAGTAAGCAATCAATTTCATAAGTTGAAATATAGAGATATTTGAGGATAACATATGTGTGCTTATTAGAGAATAAGTTCAATGAACATGGCTCGTTCTTCATTTGGTAGTGTCACTTAAGTGTCTATAGAAATGCTTTAACGTATTAGTAGTATAAGTGATCCTATAACTTGAGATGTCAAGTCATCTTATACGTGACACATCATGCTTTGATTTTATCTTTATAGGTTTGGATGTCCATACGTCTAATCAGGGTGCTTTTGGGTATGGCTTTAATCATATGAAGATGATGAGTAGTTAAGATAAGGATTCATCTCACCGAGTGAATTATGGGATAATATCTCGATCATCCTAACTTGTATTGACTTAAAAGTCTTTGGGAGAGCAATATAAATTTTTGAGTTAATATTGATAGCACATGGATAATTATGATAATTCATATAAAGTACACATTGCACTATGCTTTATAAATGTCTAAGATATTTCGATGATAAGATTGAATTATACTGTAATATTGCATATTAAATAGGTTAGTTAAACTTTTTTGACTTTTCTAATATTTGTATGGTTATAATGTATTGTTAGATGTTACTTTTGATTTATGAATTTAAATGAATATTTATTCATTACCAATATGTTGGAAATCCAATAAGCCATACACATAAGAGCAATGATTGGATTGAAATGAATTGGTACGTCTTAAGAAATTGGAAATTTCTCAATTAGGCTTTTATTGATGAAATTATGACTAATTATGTGAACTTAATTAAAATGTTTAATTAAGTTGATTTAAATAAAATTGTTTAATTAAGCCACAATGTCCTAATTTATAAGGCATAAGCTTAATTAAGTTATGGGGATCACTACTTTTAATTAAGATGATATTGAGCATAACTAAATATGTTTGGTTTATTGAATTTAATTAAAGATTTTAATTAAATTTACCCATCTTTTAGTTAAATGATTAAATCAATTTAATTAAAAAAGTTGCGATCTTTTTAATTTATTAAAAGAGTTTATAGGATAATGGGCTTAAAGTTATAATTTAAATTAAAGGTTAAGAAGGTTTAAAGAAATAAAACACCTCCAACCTATAAAATGATTAACTATGGTCGGCCGCCTTAAGTACCAAAGTAACTAAGTTTATAATTAACACTGGTGCTATTTAGCTTTCTAAAACCTTATCAAATCCTTGTAAAAATCAACAAGCCCTACAAACCATGTAGAGTTCTTTTTTGCAAAGCTTGTGATATTTTTTAAGAGATATACTAGAAAAATCAACAGGAATTGGTGACCTTATGTAGTTCCCTGCAAGCTTCTGATTCTTGAAATTTTACACCCTAAATCGAAAAGCACAAAGGTTGTGGTCCATGCGCTGATTTCTCCATGGTATACTTGTAATATCCGGCTCAAAAGAGGCACAAAGGCCATACTTTTTTACCTTATTATTGTGAGACCCCATGTATGTATGACTTTATTATATGTTAATGAAATAATAAGACAGATGATTTTTGGATCATATAAATGCGAATGAATTGCAAATGGGATAAATGAGTATCATGAATGCAAGTAAAGGTTAAATAAAGGCTGAAGTGGCAACAAACTAAACGAATAGAACTTAAAGCATTCAGACTGAAGATAAGGATTTAAAACACGAAATGATAATGCATGGACTGTGAATTCTGTGTATCATTTCTGATTTCAAGCAGTACACACAAGTTTCATAACATGAAAATCATAAGAAATGAACCTTTCCATGCTCTGAATGTGAATGGAATGCAAAATGAGTATTGAAGTAATGAAATATGACTTTACCTTTGAAACATTTGGGAAAAATGCAGTAGGAATGCCACAGATGAAGGCTAGATCGATCTCTTATTCAAGGCAGATTGATCTTTCATTCAAGCAATCGACCCCATATGATTCTATAAGGCACAGATCGATCTCCTTTCGATTCTGCCAAGAGCAGATCGATCTCCCCCATGAGCAGATCGATCTGCATTAGCTTCTGCTTAGAGCAGATCGATCTCTCCCCTTGAGCAGATCAATCTCCAGTTACCTAGCCAGGATCGATCCCTTCCGATAGAGCAGATCGATCTCTCCATGAAGCAGATCAATCTCCAGTTGCTTCTGCCAAGCAGAGATCGATCTCTTCCTAAAGAGCACATCGATCTCTTACCAAAGAGTATATCAATCTCTCCCTTACAAACTGACCATTTCGATAGCTCAACTAAAGGAAGATCAATCTTTTACCCTAGGAGATTGATCTCATCACCCCTACTCTATAAAAACCCGATGGCCAAACCTCTTTCTTCAGCAAATCAACACGTTCCTCCATTTTTCGCAAAAGTCAAAGCTTTCTCACTCTAGAATACACCCCCTTCCAAAAAGATTTGAGGAAAAAGTCATTAGAGCAAAGTTGTTCATTGTGAGGAGGAGAACAACATAGCTTGGAGCCAACATTCAACTTGTTGGATTGAAGGAGTAAAGGAGTCTTCTTATTTTGGGCAAGAGGAAAGTTAAGTTAGTTGAGTTTCCAATACACCAACTCTAAGTATATTTATCTAGATGTTGTTGTGAGTAGATTGGTGTATGTATTGTTGGTAGAAACTACCTAAAATATGATGAATCAAGCATGACCTATAATGGGTTTAGTGTGAGAAAATATGAAATGGTTGATTTGATGATAAATAGATTATACTAAGGTGTTAATAATGTTATATGCATGATTTTGAGATGGTTTTGTGAAATAAGTTTATGGAATAGGATGAGGTTATATAATGAGCATATAAGGTGTTTGTGAAAATGCATGAATGAATGGAAGAACTAAGATTAGAGCAATGCAAACCAAGAGCTAGATTTGATAACTAAGAGAGTTTCCTAAACTAAAATTAGACTAGGAATGGCGTGGTAGATGTTCAACGCCCATGCCATGGCCGAATGTGATTATAGGCCAAACTTGAATTGAAATCGATTCGACGAAGTTGATGGACCTAGAATTCGGTCCAACGAGTGATAATGAGCCTAAAGAGCTCAATGGGCCTAGGTGAAATGATAAGTGTAATTGAAATAGACTTAAGAAAAGAATGAGGCTCAATAAGATATATTGACTAGGATCAAGTCAGAATATGAGTTATTTGAAATTAACTCATGTGATAAATGAATGTTTGCAGCTCCCGATGATATATCCGGAGCAAATTGAGCCCAATCACGAAAAACGGGAAATGAGGAAGGAGTTACTTCACTGAGAATTGAGGTAAGGGAATTGTGTTAGCCCCTAGAGGTATCTGTACGCGTTTTTGGATGCATAAATGTTTTCTAGAATGTTGTGAGTCATAGGAAAGGAATTAAATGTTTGAAGGGCAAAGAAGATTGAGATTTGGGAAAAGTTCATGAAAAACAAGAATCATGATGCTTTGAATCTTTTTACTAACCTTTTTAGCATGTGGATTAGTAGGTTGGCTAACATTTAAATGCTTTGTAAGAAAATAGTTTTATTTGGTTTTAATAACCATGCTTTGTAAATAAATTAGACACCTACATGAGTTTTGTGGAAATAAGACGTGCTAGAGCGCTGCTCGCATGAGATTTGATATGTTTTTACGTGCATGAGTGCTGGAGACTAGCTCACACTAGTTTCCACATGGATTTTACGATATAGTGCTGGAGCATAGCTCGCACTAGAGTTTTACATGCATGAGTGCTGGAGCTTAGCTCGCACTAGTTTTCACATGGGTTTTGACATTGTGCTGGAGCGTTACTCGCGCTAGATATTCACTATATACTTGTTGCCATGCTAGAGACTACTCGCACGTGATTTTTATGACATGTTGGGAGTTATGCTAGGAGCTTTGGGTAGGCTGTGTGCCATACCGATTAAAAAAGCTCCACGTGTGTATTGAGATGTTGCGTGATATGATGTGATGATATGGGTCCACGAAGTACGTTGTATCGTGAAAATAGCATGGAGTATGTTGTACCGTGTATGGATATGATATATATACCATCTTTGGACAATGAATATTCTGCCATGGACCGATGGGTTAGACGTGACCCACTTCCTGTACTAAAGCAGATAGAGGTGATACCCTGCACACTAGGATCCATGTAGCCCGGGATCACAAAGGATATGGCTATAGTCCTAGTTATTACCTTTATTATTATTTGCCTATCTCATATGTCTTGTGTTATGATTAATCTATGTTTTAAAAATTGTTTTGTGGGTCGGGACAGTCTAAGGGAGGGGCTAAATCTTGGCGAAGGGTGATTTTGTATTAAGTAAGAATTGTTTTAAGTGCACCTTGCATGATGATTTTCCATGCGTTAATTACTATTTATGCATGATGGTTATCCATGCTTTGCTTAAGAATCGTGCACTGATTTAAATAGCATGAATTGCTTGATATATCATAAACACGAGCATGAACTAATGTTTTGGACTATGACAAGTAAATGCTTGGATTTATGCATGGCATCACGATCACGTAGATAGTAAAGTTATCTACCTGCTCTCATGATTGCCTTACTGAGCGTATGATTTGCTCACCCCCCTTATTTTCCCCCTCTACAGAGCACTTTCAGTAGATAGAGAGCGACTGAGGATTGGATTTTGGTGTTCGCTGCATCCCATCCCACAAGGTATACACATTTGTATAGTTTTTGTATCTAGACATGTAAAAGCATAGTAATATCTTTAAATGTAATTTTGGGGATGTAAAGGATTGTAAACACATGTAGACAACAACTCTGATTTAAAAATACAAGTGTTTATGTAATACCCAAATTTTTTATGTAGCTTATCCCTTATGATTCTTATATGCACAAACATTTTATATGTTGATTGAATCATAAGAAGAGTATTTACTACAATGAAATTGTAAGTAAAGTGGTAAAACATCCATAAGCTACGTAAATGTCGAATAAGGGTTATAAGAGAAACAGGCTAAACTGAGAGGATCTGAATCATTTTGACTGAAGAAAAGAACTTATGATGTGAAAATATAGAGAACTCAAGAAGGAAAATCAGTTTGATTTGGTCCCGAACACATTGAAGTAGAGGAAATGCCAAAAGGGGCTAAACGAGTTCAAAATGGTCTGTTTGAGGGGTATTTGATATATTCGCCTCCCGAAAATGGCCAAAACATAAAGATGAGAGTGTGAACTATGGAAAGTGACACTTTTAGATTTTTGAGAAAGAAGTCAAACATGGTCAATGGTTAAGAAAAGTGGACTTTGACCATAATTGACTAACCATGGTTAGAAATTAACCTAAATATGAAGAAAAATTTGGGGAAAATAATTTTAGCTAGAATATAAGATAGTCATCCCTCGAAGTAAGGAAAATTTAATTGGATGAATTTTGGATTTAATTTAATGGTTAAAAACGCAATGGGCCAAAGTTGAAAATTTTAAAGCCCATTAAGGTATAAACAAGTGTGGGCCGAATTTGGAAAGCCTAATGGGCCAAATTGTTAGGCCATTTGGTGGGCCCAATATGAAGACAATTGAAGGCCCAATTGGTAGAAAAGTTTTCAGCCTAAAAGCCCAAAAAAGAAAAGCCCAAACCGAAAGCCCATTAGTATAAGTTAAAAACCATTAATAAAAGGTAGCAAAATTCAATTTGGTAACCATCACTTAAACAAAGGTAGCAAAATCCAATTTGATAACCTCAACCCTAACCCATTAAAAGTCAATTAAGGTGGCTGAAATTGGTGAATTAATGGCTAAGTCTTTGGCTTATAAATACCATCCAACACATAATCATCTTCATCCTTTCATTTTCGGCAAAGTGAAGAAACCATAACCAAATAGTTTTCAAGCTTTCTCTCACTAGAAATCACTAGGTTAGAGACATATTTGGAACAATTGATCTTCATGAAAGTTGTTCCATATTGAGAGAGGAATAACATATGTTGGAATCAGCTATCAAGGAGCCATATTGAGAGAGACAAAAATCAAGGAAGTTTCGGCCAAAGTGGGAAGTATAAGCTAGGTGAGTTTTCAAGCTTCCAAATTCATATATGTTAATCTATGGATTATATGGAGTTGATTTGTAAATGTTTTATGGATTGAAACACATGAAATCACTATGAACATGTGATGGCCAAAAGTTGGTATATGAGTTTTGATAAATGCTCATGTGATTTTAAGACATGTATAGGTTGATATGCATATATACATGATTATGGCATGGTTAGTTATAATCAAATTGTTTATATGAATAATTGTATGATGTTGGCATAAAGATGTTTGATAAAATACCAACATAAACTATAGGAAAGGCTTAAGACATGCCAACTAAGTGTTTGAAAAAATGTCTAAATGAATTGGCTAGTAAATGGCCAAGAGTAGCGTGGTGTTGCATGACCGACGGCATGACGGCTCGGCCACATGCCTTGGACGAGAAGGCCAATGAAGCAAGCCGACGTGTTCTCGACCTAATGAGGTGTTATGGGCCTCAGACAAGCCCAATAAGAGTTCTTGGGTCCCACAAGCCCAATAGGCCTAACGTAAATGAATAATAAAGTGAAATGAGCTTAAGATAATGTTAGACCTATTAAGAGTAAACGGGCCCATTAAGTGAAATGGATTGTATTAAATGTGTAATAAAGTAGGAAAAGTATAATTAACCAAATAAATGATTATATGTAGCTCCAGAGATTGTAATAGGAGCGAATCAGACTGCGAGATTGAGCAGCATCGAGGAAGTGAGGTCACGTGACATGATCCGAGGTAAGGGACTTTTGCGAGCAGTTAGAGATGTCTGTAGGTATTTTCATTTGCTTTTTGTGATGCCCCAAAAATGTAAAAAATAGGGCAAATTTAAAACTTTTTACTCAACAATTCACAATTAAGGGTGCATTCCTGTGCAGTGTCATAAATCATCATACTTATCATACCTCAGGATCTCATCATTAAATAGTATATATCATATCATATACATTACTCGATCTCAAGTTAATTAAACCTAATACATCCCATACAATGTTATACATCAAGTGTCTGTAATTACAATAATTGTCTAGGTACATGAGAAGATAAATGATACCTCAAAATACACTATATAGCCTGGAGCTCAAGTCCTCCGCTAGCCACTACTCCGTACGTCGCAGGGAAAACCTTTTCACTTGAAGAAATCTAGGGGGAAAAGAAAACATGGTGAACTTCTAAATCGCTCAGTAAAGGGGTAAGGGACTCATTATATAAACCATAATGCACATCACAAAATATTTATTTGTATGTGAAACTCATTATACTCTTTTGAAAACCATAACATGAAAGTTCTCAAAACAACATTCTCATATCTCAAAATCATGTGGAAACATGAAGTAAAAGGCTCAGCATAGAGCAGTAACAAGCATGTGAAAACAATGCGATAATTGCTTTCTCAATAAACGTGATAAAATCACTGTAATAATAATGCACGTGGCGCAACCACCAAACACACGGGCACAGCCACTAATGTTTTTGATTCACACGTGGCAGAGCCACAGAATGGGGTTTCACGTGGCACAGCCACCAAATAAGGGTTTCACGTGGCACAGCCACCAAATAGGGTTTCATGTGGCACAACCACCAAATAGGGTTTCACGTGGCACAACCACCAAATAGGGTTTCACATGGCACAGCCACCAAATAGGGTTTCACGTGGCACAGTCACCAAATACACGTGGCACGGCCACAGAATAAGGTTTCTCACGTTACCAGAACGGAGAAGTATCGGACTTACATGCTACCAAAGCAATGCCCGGTGTGTACTCAAAATTACACACCTAAGTCTTTATCATATAAAATTGGTTTGCCTTCACGTAGAACTCATAGTGGTTTTTCTCTCATAAAACTCATTTAAAATCATTTTGTACTCAAAACAAAACATAATAAAACCGAGTCCCAACCGGCAAAACACGCACACATTTCTCAAATCTCAATATTGCCTTAATGTAGAACCCAATTCATTTCTTACACAAACTCAACGGTTTATAAAGCGGTTTCACACGTAGCTTATAAACTCATAAAAACATTGGGCTCCAACCGACTATAAAAATCGTGTGCATTCTCATCAAAACATAACAAATCAAACATCCTTATTTTATAAATCGCAAATCATGCTGTAATAGTTCACAATTCTCATACACAATCCCTTACCTCTTTGCACCTCGTATAGTGCAATCATTTCCCCTTGTCACGGACTAGTCTCGCATTCCACTCTGGAACTCCCGAGCTGTCCAAACGATGTTAAAACATCAATACTCATCATCACAGTAACCTCAATTCTTAAAATCGAGTATAATTGCTCACAACACCTCTAATCTCTCAATTCTCATAGCTCTATCACAATCCACAATCTCAATCACAACACCTCAACATCCTACACTTCCCATGCCTTAATATCTATGCTAATTCACCACATTGTCTAAATTTCCATTTATATCTCAAAATTCCCAAAATTGCTAAATATCATCATCACTCCAACTACATTGTAATTTTATCAATCCTTAATCATTTTCCAGCTATTTCAACACAATGCCAACAACCATTATCACCAAAATCATATCAAATATCAAGATCGAGGTTTAGAAATTACCCAAAGCTTGTGAGGTGCACAACCCACGCCTCGATTCAATTCGTCCTTTGATTTCTTAGTATGTTGTTCTCCCTTTGATGAGGAACAACTTCCCTTCTTGCCACAACCTCTGATTCAGACGAAAATAGGTGCTTTGGATAAGTGAGAAAGCTTGTGCTTCGGTAGAAATAGGGGTTGAAAGAGAGAGAAAATGAAATTGCAGGAGAAAGCAGGGGTTCCTTATATAGACTGAGGGTAGGAGATCGATCTGGCTCTTGATGAGATCGATCTGCATTTGAATTTGGGGATGATTTGGGGCAATTTTATGCCTAGGAGATCGATCTGTCGAGGGGCGAGATCGATTTCTTAATGGCTTTATGAGATCGATCTGCTCCTTGAGGAGATCGATCTTCTCCCAAACAGAAACATTTTGAGATCGATCCTCTCCTCGTGAGATCGATCTCTTCATTACAGAATCATAAGGAGATCGGTCCTCTACCATTGGAGATCGATATGCTCCTTAAATTCCCCCTTCCTGGTCATTTTTAACTCACCAGATCGATCTCTCCTTCTTCAAGATCGATCTGACCTCATAGTTTCACACTTATGTTAAACACTTAACACATAAATCTCCTAATATAATTTCCACAATTCGTTACTCGGATTATTTCTCATTCATCACATATACATTTCTCTTAGCTCAATAAATTACACTTCAAATTCATATTACATAATTAAAATATGTCTAAAATTCTCAGATATCACATCCTCCCCACCTTAAAAAGAATTTGGTCCTCCAAATTCAACTCAACTCATCAAATAGATGGGGGTATTTCTCCTTTATGGGACTTTCCAACTCCCACGTTGCCTCTTCCACTGAGTGGTATTTCCATAAAACTTTCACCAATGGGATACTCTTGGCTCTAAGTACCTTCTCCTTTCGATCGAGAATCTGGACGGGTTTCTCAGTGTAGCTCATGTCCTCTTGTATGTCCATCTCGTCATACTCTATGACATGAGAAGGGTTCGGGTGGTACTTCTTCAACATAGATACATGTAAGACATGTATTCCGGACATCTGTGGGGGTAATGCCAATCTGTAGGCTACCTTTCCCACTCTCTCAAGAATCTCGAATGGTCCTATGTATCGAGGACTCAATTTCCCTTTCTTCCCAAATCGCATGATACCCTTACTCGGTGATATCTTTAGAAATACTGCATCACCAACATCAAACTCGAGTGGCCGTCTACGCACATCCGCGTAGCTTTTCTGTCTACTCTGTGCAGCTCGTAACCTCTTACATATGAGTTTCACACTCTGTATAGCTTGCTCAACAAGCTCGGGAGCATTTACCTTTCTGTCACCAACTTCTTCCCAAGCTACAGGGGATCTACACCTCCTACCATATAGAGCCTCAAAAGGTGCCATTCCAATACTCGCATGATAGTTGTTATTGTATGCAAACTCTGCTAGGGGCAGGTGATCATCCCATGATCCCTTAAAATCCATCGTACACGCCCTCAACATATCCTCCAGGGTCTGAATAGTCCTCTCTGACTGACCATCTGTCTGAGGATGATAGGCAGTACTGAAACTCAATCGAAATCCCATGGACTCCTGAAATTGGGTCCAAAATCTGAAAGTAAACCGAGAATCTCTATCAAAAGTAATACTTGCTGGAGCCCTATGTAATCTAGCTATCTCGCTAACATACAGCTCGGCTAAGGCATCCACAGTATCTGTGCTCTTGATGGCAAAGAAGTGGGCACTCTTGGTTAATCTATCCACTATAACCCATATAGCGTCATGACCTCTTCGGGTCCTCGGTAAACCCATAATAAAGTCCATGGTGACATGCTCACATTTCCATGTAGGTACAGGTAAAGGTTGTAGTAGTCCTCCGAGCTTCCTATGCTCAGCTTTCACTTACTGGCATACTAAACATCTGGCTACATACTCTGCCACGTCTCGTTTCATACCACTCCACTAGTACACCTTCCTCAAATCTCGGTACATCTTTGTACTCCCTGGGTGCATGGTGTATCGCGAGCAGTGGGATTCTCTCAGTATCTGCCTCTTCAGGGTATCATCGTCTGGTATACAAATCCGTCCTCTAAACCTCAACAATCCATCCTTATTAATGGTGAGATTCGACTGCAAAGTCTGTTCAGCTTGGCTAACCATATTTATCAACCTCCGATCACTGCGCTGCCCAGTTCTAATCTGATCCATGATCCTGGGCTCTATTCGCAAGCTAGCCAAAAATCCAGTCTCTACCTCTTTAACTCTGATCCTGAGTTTGGCGAACTGCTCCAGTAAATCCCATTCCCTGATTATCATAGCAGATATCATACTCTTCTTGCTCAGGGCATCAGCAACTACATTCGCCTTACCCGGATATTATAGAATCTCATAGTCATAATCCCTAAGGAGTTCCATCCATCTCCTTTGTCTCATGTTTAACTCTTTCTGATCAAAGAGATATCTTACACTCTTGTGGTCAGTGAAGATCTGGAATCCTTCCCCATATAAGTAGTGTCACCAGATCTTCAAGGCAAATACCACAGCGGCTAACTCCAGATCATGCGTGGGGTAATTTCACTCATGGTCTTTCAATTGTCGCGACCCATATGCGACCACTCTTCTATGCTGCATAAGTACACACCCCAATCCTTGATGAGAAGCATCACTATAAACAGAAAATCCTCTCGATCCCTCAGGAATAGTTAACACAGGTGCCGCTGTTAATCTCCTCTTTAACTCCTGAAAACTGAGCTCACACTGATCAGTCCATATGAACGGAGTCTCCTTGCGTGTGAGTTTAGTCAAAGGAGCGACAATCCTGGAAAATCCTTCCACAAATCTTCTATAATACCCTGCCAAACCAAGGAAGCTTCGTACTTCTGTAACTATCCCCGGTCTTTCCCAATTAAGCACAGCCTCTATTTTACATGGATCCACTGATACTTCTTCCTTTGAGACTATATGACCAAGGAAAACTATCCGATCCAGCCAAAACTCACACTTACTAAGATTTCCATATAATTGCTTATCTCGGAGTATCTGAAGTACTAACCACAAATGCTGTGCATGCTCCTCATACGACCGAGAGTATACCAGGATATCATCAATAAAGACTATCACGAATTTATCTAGATAGTCTCTGAACACCTCGTTCATTAATCTCATAAAGGCTGCAGGGGCATTCGTTAATCCAAAGGAGATCACTAGAAATTCATAATGGCCATACCTTGTCCTGAAGGCCGTCTTTGGGATATCCTCTTCCTTAATCCTCAATTGGTGATAGCCCGATCTCAAATCAATCTTAGAAAAGACTGAAGCCCCACTCAGCTGATCAAGTAGATCATCAATCCTGGGCAATGGGTATTTATTCTTCACCGTGGCTTTATTCAATAACCGGTAGTCTACACATAATCTAAGACCACCATCCTTCTTCTTAACAAATAAAACTGGTCCTCCCCATGGTGAAACACTGGGTCTAATGAACCCTTGATCTAATAACTCCTGTAGTTGTTTCTTCAATTCCTCAAGTTCCACTAATGCCATCCTGTATGGAGGTCTAGAGATTGGCTGAGTATCTGGTACCAAATCAATGGTAAACTCCAACTCTCTCTCTGGTACCAAATCAAAGGTAAACTCTAGCTCTCTCTCTGGTGGCAAACCTGGTAACTCATCTGGGAAAACATCCAAAAATTCACACACCACAAGTATATCATCAGTCCTCGGATGTCCCCGATCATCATCTGAGATGAGTGTTTCATAACTTTCACATGAACAATCATATTTAGGACTACCAAGAGTAACATCAAAATTTCATACGTTTATTTACTCAATATTTCAAACGTACACTGTAAGGTTCAGGTAGGGAGAAGGTTGCAATCTTAGTGTAACAGTCTAAACTCACTCGATTGGTTACCAACCAATCCATCCCCAAAATTACATCAAACCCATGCATATTTAACATGATTAGATCTGTTAACATCACTCTTTCTCCCACCTTTATTTCACACCTTCTACAGATTAACTCAGTTCTCTGGGATTCACGCATAGGGGTATTTACATGTAGTATATACTCTAGGGGTTCAAATTTCAAGTTTAATCTACATGCAAAATGCTCTGAAATAAACGAAGGATCCTGAATCAATCAACACATGAGACTTATGATTACAGACAGAGAGTGTACCTCTTATAGTTTCTGCAGAAGTGTCTGCGATCTCCTTATCCAAGGCAAACACACGTCCCTGTGTAACAGGTCTCTTTCCTTTCTCTGCAGCAGTGGCCCGTCTCTGGGGATTCACTCTCCGAGGCTGTTGTCTAGTGGGCTCCAGAATATGTGGTCTCTGAGGTTGAGGGCAATCCTTCACCATGTGACCCATGTCTCCATATCTAAAACATCCATGGATCAACCCAGTACAACTTTCCTCATGCATTTGACCACAATTTTTGCAAAACCTTATCTTAGGCCTGACCTCTCGAGGGGTCTCCCTAATGTTAAGGTAAACTCTGGGTCTCTCTAATCTGCCCTTCTGCACCTCAATCCTTCCTCTTCTGAAGGAACCTCTCCGAGCATCTGTTTGAAAAATCGCTGGCCTCTTGCCCTTATCTCTATTCACCGCCCTGAGCTTGTTCTGGGATTGTACCATTTCAAATCCCCTATCAATCTCTTGCGCTCGTCTCAGAGCATCTCCAAACTCAGTAATACATAGCCCTATCAATCTATCTTTGATGACGGGCTTCAATCCATACATAAATTTCTCTGTGCGAAGCTCTTGATTCTTGAAAGTCTCTGGGTCATATCTCAATAGTGCGGTGAATTGGCTCTCATAGTCATCCACAGACATATCACCCTGTATCAAACTCAAAAACTCGACCTGCTTCTTTCTCTGGGCAGCTCGTGGTACATATTGGGTTCTGAAGGCTGTCTGAAACTCTTCCCAACCAATCACATCCTGGCGGGACATCAGAATACCCTGGGTGGTACCCCACCAATCTCGAGCTCTCCCTTTCAACATGTAGGTACTCATACTGACCCTCTCAACATCGGTGCACCCCAGATAATCAAATATAATTCTCAACTCCGTCAGCCACTCCTTAGCCTTTGTAGGATCCTTCTTTTCCCTAAATACGGGTGGATTCATCTTCAGAAAATCTTTCAGTCGGACCATACTTCTGTCATCAGGCTGAGTGACGGGAGGCACTGGATCCATCTGTACTGGGGGTACGGGAGGTCCTGGTGGAGGTGTAGGAGTAGTACCCGAGGCATTAACTCCAAAGTGTTGCGCGAATAGCGCTGCCATCTGCTCAAAACCTTGCCTCACATCGATTTTAATCAGATTAAATCGAGAGTTAGGACTCTCTGGTTGTGGGGCAGGTGGTGGAAGGGACTCTGCCTGCCTCCTCGAACGACCTCGTCGTCCACTCATCCTCTATCTCAACTCGTCTCCTGCGCGTACATATCAAAATCGATTGAAATCTCAATCCTCAAATTCAGTTCATGACCAGACTATTACAGACACTTGGGATGTATTCTATTTCACTTAACTGACAGTACTAGACACCCTAAGCTCTGATACCAAGAAAACTCTGTGACGCCCTGAAAATGCAAAAAATAGGGTAAATTTAAAACTTTTTACTCAACAATTCACAATTAAGGGTGTATTCATGTGCAATGTCATACATCATCATACTTATCATACCTCAGGATCTCATCATTAAATAGTATATATCATATCATATACATTACTCGATCTCAAGTTAATTAATCCTAACACATCCCAGACAATGTTATACATCAAGTGTCTGTAATTACAATAATTGTCTGGGTACATGAGAAGATAAATGATACCTCAAAATACACTATATGGCCTGGAGCTCAAGTCCTCCACTAGCCACTACTCCGTACGTCGTAGGGAAACCCTTTTCACTTGAAGAAATATGGGGGGAAAGAAAACAGGGTGAGCTTCTAAATCGCTCAGTAAGGGGGTAAGGGACTCATTATATAAACCATAATGCACATCAAAAAATATTTATTTGTATGTGAAACTCATTATACTCTTTTGAAAATCATAACATGAAAGTTCTCAAAACAACATTCTCATATCTCAAAATCATGTGGAAACATGAAGTAAAAGGCTCAGTATAGAGCAGTAACAAGCATGTGAAAACAATGCGATAATTGCTTTCTCAATAAACGTGATAAAATCACTATAATAATAATGCACGTGGCGAAGCCACCAAACACACGTGGCACAGCCACTGATTTTTTTTATTCACACGTGGCACAGCCACAGAATGGGGTTTCATGTGGCACAGCCACCAAATAGGGTTTCACGTGGCACAGTCACCAAATAAGGGTTTCACGTGGCATAGCCACCAAATAGGGTTTCACGTGGCACAGCCACCAAATACACGTGGCACAACCACAGAATAGGGTTTCTCACGTTGCCAGAATGGAGAAGTATCGGACTTACATGCTACTAAAGAAATGCCCGATGTGTACTCAAAATTACACACCTAAGTCTTTATCATATAAAACTGGTTTGCCTTCACGTAGAACTCATAGTGGTTTTTCTCTCATAAAACTCATTTAAAATCGTTTTGTACTCAACACAAAACATAATAAAATCGAGTCCCAATCGGAAAAACACGCACACATTTCTCAAATCTCAATATTGCCTTAACGTAGAGCCCAATTCATTTCTTACACAAACTCAACGGTTTATAAAGCGGTTTCACACGTAGCTTATAAACTCATAAAAACATTGGGCTCCAACTGGCTATAAAAATCGTGTGCATTCTCATCAAAACATAACAAATCAAACATGCTTGTTTTATAAATTGCAAATCATGCTAAATAGTTCACAATTCTCATACACAAATGGTTTAGTTTCCCTTACCTCTTTGCACCTCGTATAGTGCAATCATTTCCCCCTTGTCATGGACCAGTCTCGCATTCCACTCTAAAACTCCCGAGCTGTCCAAACGATGTTAAAACATCAATACTCATCATCACAGTAACCTCAATTCTTAAAATCGAGCATAATTGCTCACAACACCTCTAATCTCTCAATTCTCATAGCTCTATCACAATCCACAATCTCAATCACAACACCTCAACATCCTACACTTCCAATGCCTTAATATCTATGCTAATTCGCCACATTATCTAAATTTCCATTTATAGTCAAAATTCCCAAAATTACCAAAATTGCTAAATATCATCATCACTCCAACTACATTGTAATTTCATCAATCCTAAATCATTTTCCAGCTATTTCAACACAATGCCAATAGCCATTATCACCAAAATCATCTCAAATATCAAGATCAAGGTTTAAAAATTATCCAAAGCTTGTGAGGTGCACAACCCACGCCTCGATTCGATTCGTCATTCGATTTTTTAGTATGTTGTTCTCCCTTTGATGAGGAACAACTTCCCTTCTTGCCACAACCTCTGATTCGGACGGAAATGGGTGCTTTGGATGAGTGAGAAAGCTAGGGCTTCGGTAGAAATGAGGGTTAGAAGAGAGAGAAAATGAAATTACAAGAGAAAGCAGGGGTTCCTTATATAGACTGAGGGTAGGAGATCAATCTGGCTCTTGATGAGATCGATCTGCATTTGAATTTGGGGACAATTTGGGGTAATTTTATGCCTAGGAGATCGATCTGTCGAGGGGCGAGATCGATCTCTTTATGGCTTTATGAGATCGATCTGCTTCTTGAAGAGATAGATCTTCTTCTAAACATACACATTTTGAGATAGATCCTCTACTCGTGAGATCGATCTCTTCATTACAGAATCATAAGGAGATCGGTCCTCTACCATTGGAGATCGATCTGCTCCTTAAATGCCCCCTTCCTGGTCATTTTTAACTCACCAGATCGATCTCTCCTTCTCCAAGATTGATCTGACCTCATAGTTTCACACTTATGTTAAACACTTAACACACAAATCTCCTAATATAATTTCCACAATTCATTACTTAGATTATTTCTCATTCATCACATATACATTTCTCTTAGCTCAGTGAATTACACTTCAAATTCATATTACATAATTAAAATATGTCTAAAATTCTCAGATCTCACACTTTTGCATTCACTTAAAAACTCTGAGGGTCAAAGAAAGTGAATAATATTTATAGCAACCCAATAGTGGTAAATTACGATTTTGCCCCTAGTTAGCCAAAAAGTCAACTTTTAGGAAAAGTTGTAAAAAGCATGAAAAACCTATTTTTGAGTTTTTTACTGCTGTTTAGCAGAAAAGTAGATAGATGAGCTAATGTTTTTATGGTTGATGTGAAATAGCACAATTTATAGTGCTGATTTTAATGTTTTGAAAAATCATTCCTTTCAGAGAGCCATCTATCGAATTATGTGAAAAAAATCGTGCTGGAGCACAGCTCGCACTTCGTTTAAGATGTTTTTCACGTACATTAGTGCTAGAGTATAACTCGCACTAGATTTTCATGACATGCATGATAGAGTACTAGAGCATTGCTCGTACTCAAGTTTATATGATATGTATGATAGAGCGCTTGAGGGAATTGCTCGTACTCGAATTTTACATGAGATGCATGACAGAGTACTAGAGTGTTGCTTGTACTCAAAGTTTTCATGATTTATACATGACATAGTATTGGAGCGATAACTCGTACTTGATTTGATGAGTTTTACGCATAGCATAGTACTGGAGCGATAAGTCATACTTGTTTTGAAATGAGAACTATGCATGACCTAGTGCTGGAGATTACTCGCACTAGTGTTTGATATTTGAGATGCGTAAACAGTGTTTGAATGGGGTGTCAACTATGAGTCGCTCTTAAAGGCGCGCACTGTAGTTTTTATGTGATATATAAGACATATTAGAAAAATCGTGACGATTTCCTCGTGTAGACTGAGTGTCGCACTGTGAGATGTTCGCATGTGGATCTAGAGACGTGACATTTATTTTCCATAGTATGAAAGCTAAGACTTATGGCAAGCACCCCGACTATGAGGTATATCCACGGTATGAGGGCTAAGACTTATAGCAAGCACCTCGATTGTGAGGAGAGGGTCCACGGGTGTACGTTGTACCGTGCGAGTGGCATGGAGTACACTGTACCGTGTGTTGTTGTGGAGTTATGGAGTTGAGGAGTTGATAGCTGGTGGTTGTGATGGACTGACCCCCCTCCCGTTACAGTAGTGATTGCCTCGAACACCGAGTACTGTGTTGCTTAGGATCACATTATAGGATATGGCCGTAGTCCTGGAGAGTATTGCATTTAGCCACCGAGTCTCGCATGATATATCACATGATTTTACCTATTTTCATGATACGGTTAGACTTGAGGGATGAGTCAAAACCCGGTTAATGTGTTGTGAATGATTGAGATTCCATATTTACTGTGATTTGAAAATAAATGGCATGATTTATCCAAAGGCATTATAAAAATATAAAGATGTATTGTTTTGCACGAAATGCCTATGTTTTGAGAACTCAGCATGATTTTGTACATGGGATTTAAATCTGTACATTTATATATATATATTTTAAATTCATGTTTTTTAGTGAGTTAAGGAAATAATATTTTCAAGGCAGAGCATTATTTTCAATAGATAGTGTGGATATCTACTTGCTTGCCTGATTTTCTTACTGAGCTGTGAGCTCACCCCTTTTTATTTCCCCTCTCTACAGAGCGTCTGTAGTAGTTGAGCACGGTTGAGGTCTAGTATTCTTTGTGTTCGCTGCACTCCTATCGAGCGAAATGTATACATACATACATACAATTTTGGATCTGAACATATAAACAGCATAGTGATGTAAACGTATGTAATATGGGGGATGTATTTGGATTTAATATATGTGAGCTCACTATGAGACAAAAGAAATTACAGTCAATAGATAGTTATATTAACATGTATGAATGATAAGATAATGTGGAAGAGGTGACTAATACCGAATCACAGCCCAAACGTTGGTGAAGAGAAAGGCAAGTAAAATGCGAAAAATTTGTAATGGTTTTTGGTAGTAGAAGTCACGGGCAGTTGTGACAGAATGGTATCAGAGCAGAGTTTTGGTCTGATGTAAGTCAATATTAGTAATTAGGAAAGTTTACATCCTCATATTACTGTGCTGTGTTCAATTACAAGTATGTGTACTGAGATGGGAATTGCATAATTAATGGTTGTGAATGCAGGAATCGAGCCATTATGGATAATACCAGCCATGGTAGAGGGGCTAGAGGTATGGCTCGAGACGTAGAGGTAGGCCTGAGAGCTAAGATGAGTCTTCCTCTAACCATGAGACTCCAGGTCCCAGTGAGGTATCAGAGACTACCGAGGCATATTTTACGAGATTAGAGCGTAGCCTAGAGACTATAGTGGAGTTACTGGCACTGACTATGCCAGGTAGATAGGGATAAAATGCAGAGACTACGACTGGAAAGGCAGCTGCACCTGATACGCCTGCACAGCCAGTTCAGACGCCACAGCTTATAGATACTCATATTGCTCCAGTGCAGGGCAGTAGTGGATTGGGGTATGGTTGTGAGCTTGATAGGTTACGACAGTTTCAAAAGTTTAGACAGTCGTCGATTAGTGGGGTCGAGGACCTAGTGATTGCGGAGGATTGGATTAGAGAGATCAAGAAGTTGTATGGATTCTTTGAGTGTACAACTTCAGAGATGGTCGCATTTGCAGCGTTCCTATTGAAGGGAACGACAAAGCATTAGTGGAAGTCCACTAGGCCGATATTGAGAGCTCGATACACTGAGATTAGTTGGGCGAGATTTCTGGATGCCTTCAAGAGGTAGTTTGTTCTAGATATAGCATAACGAAAGCTGTAGATGGATTTCTTGGGGTTGAGCCAGGGGACTCTGTTAGTAGATAAGTATGAGATACGATTTATATCCCTGAGAAGGTATGACCCCAACACTATGTATAGTGAGACCAAAAAGGTCCATAGATTTATTGATGGACTAAGACCGATACTACGGTCTAGATTGGTACCACTTGATATCTCTACATATGAAGAGGTAGTGCGTAGGGCCTCGGAGTCTAGGACGGTTACTCAAAGTAGAGATAGAGATAGGAAGAGGCAGATTAGAGATAGAGGTTTCAGTTATCGAGGAGGGAGGAGACTCTTTGGTAAGAGACCACAGATTGAGGAGGTACAAGAGAGACCTATTAGACCTCCTGCATTTCTGGCCATAGCTCCACCTAGGGCATTGTTATTAGAGGATAGAGGCCTACTACCAAGCAGTGTGGTAGATGTGGCCGATATCATAGCGGTAGACCTTTTCGATGACTCCTATTATATGTTTTCGATGTGGGAAACAAGGGCAATTGCTAAGGCTTGCCCAAAGATGATTAAGATTTCCCCACAGAAGGCAATGAGCCAGAGAGAGCTCTAGTTGGTACTTCTGCTCTGAGAAGGAGAGCAATAGCTGAAGAGTAGGGGAAAAGGATATGACAACTAATCTAATTTTGCTAAGTATGAGCAATTTTGATGTAATCCTAGGAATGGATTGGTTAGTTGTAAACCATGCTGTTTTAGATTGTTATGCTAAGATGGCTATGTTTCCTACCCCTATGAAAGATATTGTAAAGTTTACTGAAAAGAAATGAAAGAAGTAGTTGCAGTATTTAGTAAAATGATTTACTATACTGACTAAGAATTAAAATGTTAAAGGTTTCATTGTGTACGTTATTGATACAGATAAGGCACATCTGGAGTTGGAAGATATCCTTGTGGTTAGGGAGTTCCTAGGCCAAGGTTACCACCAGATAGAGAGATGGAGATTCTATATAGATTTGGTGCCTGGTACCTAGCCTATTTCAAAAACCACTATATCGCATGGCCTTAATTGAGTTGGAGGAACTCAAGAGACAGTTCTAGGAACTGTTGGATATGGGGTTTATCAAACAGAGTGTTTCACCTTGGGAAGCACTAGTTTTGTTTGTGAAGAAGAAAGATGGAAGCCTCCGATTGTGTATTGACTACAGATTTTTGAATAAGGCTACCATCAAGAATAGGTATCCCCTTCGGCTGATTGATGATTTGTTGAATCAGCTTCGGGGAGCACAAGTCTTTCTAAGATTTATCTGAGGTCTGGGTACCATTAATTGAGAATTCAAAGTGGAAATGTACCAAGACAGTATTTAGGACCCGATGTGGCCATTATGAGTTATTGGTTATGCCATTTGGAGTGACGAATGCTTCTGCAGCTTTTATAGCTTGTTGAATGATGTATTTAAGCCATAGTTATCATTTTTATCGATGACATAGTGGTGTATTCGAAGTCTCAAGAGGAGCATGAGCAACACATGAGAATTGTATTACAAACTCTCCGAAAGAAGGAATTGTATGCTAAACTCAGTAAGTGTAACTTCTGGTTGACTGAGATCTCATTTTGGGACACTTTGTGTTGAGGGATGGTGTGTTAGTAGACCCATCCAAGATTGAGGCTGTAGTTCAGTGGGAACAGTCCAGGACAGTCACCGAGATCATGATTTTTATGGATTTAGCAGGATATCGAAGATTCGTCGAAGGATTTTCTAAGTTAGCTGCTCCGTTGACACGTCTCATTCGAAAGAGCGTTACATTTTTGTGGGACGATGATTGAGAGATACCTTATCATCTGGGTAAGGCTAATGTGATAGTAAATGTGCTAAGTATGAAGAGCCTTGGGATGGTATCGTATATCATGGTCAGGGAACACGAGTTGCTAGAACAATTTACTAGCCTCAGTTTGGGTATTGTGCCTTTTGATACGAATACAGACTGTGAGATAGCTAGCCTGAGGTTGGAACCTGATCTGTTGGACAAGATCAGACAGGCTCAGTAGAGTGATCTGTATTGCGCTGATATGACTAGTTAGATACAAATGGGCACAGTGACCGATTATGATTTAAGTTTAGATGGAATACTGAGGTTCAGAGGTAGGGTGTGTGTTCCCGAGGACCTAGAGATTAAGAGACTGATTTTGTCAAAAGCTCATTCTTCCAGGTACATGTTATATCAGAAAAGTGCATTGGTGGTTGAATATGAATAAGGATGTAGCAGAGTTTGTGGCAAGGTGTCTCGTCTGTCAGCAGGTGAAGGTAGAGCATCAGAAGCCTGCAAGGTTATTGCAGCCTCTACCTATACTGATATAGAAATAAGAGCATATCACCATGGATTTCGTGATAGGTTTACCGAGGACCTGCAGGAATCACGATACGATATGGGTGATCGCAGATAGACAGACGAAGTCAGCCCACTTCTTAACTATGAGAGCCACCGATACTCTGAGCTCATTGGTAGAGTTATATGTATGTGAGGTAGTAAGGTTACATGGTGTTCCAGTGAGCATTGTCTCGGATAGGGATTCCCGCTTCATTTCCCACTTTTAGGAACATTTTCAGGAAGCTATGAGAACCCAGTTGAGTTTGAGCACCGCTTTCCATCCTCAGAAAGATGGTCAGTCAGAGAGGACTGTACAGACTCTGGAGGATGTGTTGAGAGCGAGAGTGCTGGATTTTAGAGACTCTTGGGATGATCATTTGCCATTAGTCGAATTCGCCTACAAAAATAGTTATCATTCGAGTATCGGGATGGCACGGTATGAGGCTTTGTATGGCCGTAGATGTCGTTCCCCTATTGGTTGGGAAGCAGTGGGTGACCGAAACATTTTTACTCCTAATTTAGTCACGAAAGCCTATGAGGATGTTTGGTCCATATGCGATAGATTACGAACCACTCAGAGTAGATAAAAAAGTTATGCTAACAAGAGACAGAGGCCACTAGAATTACAGTTGGCGAGTTAGTGTTTTTGAAGGTTTTTCCTTCCAAAGGTATAACGAGAGGTAAATCGATTCCTCGCTACATTGGACCCTTTGAGATACTTGATTGAGTGGAGATAAGGCCTATAAGTTGGCATTGCCACCAGACTTATCAGGTGTCCATAATGTCTTCCACATTTCGATACTTCAGAAGTATCACCCGGATCCGGCACATGTGATTAGTTATGAGTCGTTGGAGCTTAGAGAGGACATGTCATATGTTAAGAAGCTGATTCGGATATTAGGTAGGAAGGAAAAGGTATTGCTATCAAAGACGATCGTTTTGGTTAAGGTTCTCTAGTAGCACCACACTTTGGAAGAGGCTACTTGAGAGTTAGAGAGCCTGATGCGTGAGAAGTACCCCCAGTTATTTGTGGTATGACTTGGTTCTAATTTGGAGGACCAAATTTCTTAAGTTGGGGAGGATTGTAAGACTTGGATTTTTTATTTAGTTTATCCCTTACGATTCTTATATGCACAAACATTTTATATGTTGATTGAATCATAAGAAGAGTATTTGCTACAATGAAATTGTAAGTGAAGTGGTAAAACATCCATAAGCTACGTAAAGGTCGAATAAGGGCTATAAGAACTACAGGCTAAACCGAGAGGATCTGAATCATTTTGACCGAAGAGAAGAACTTGCAATGTGAAAATATAGAGAACTCAAGAAGAAAAGTCGGTTTGATTTGGTCCCGAACACATTGAAGTAGAGGAAATGCCAAAAAGGGGATAAACGAGTCTGAAATGGTCCGTTTGAGGGGTATTTGATATATTCACCTCCTGAAAATAACCAAAACATAAAGATGAGAGTGTGAAACATGGAAAGTGACACTTTTGGATTTTTGAGAAAAAAGTCAAACGTGGTCAATGGTTAAGAAAAGTGGACTTTGACCATAGCTGACTAACCATTGTTAGAAATTAACCAAGTATGGAGAAAAATTTGGGGAAAAATAATTTTAGCTAGAATACAAGATATTCATCCCCTGAAGTAAGGAAAATTAAATTGGATGAATTTCAGATTTAATTTAATGGTTAAAAACGCAATCGGCCAAAGTTGGAAATTTTAAAGCCCATTAAGGTATAAACAAGTGTGGGCCGAATTTGGAAAGCCCATGGGCCGAATTGTTGGGCCATTTGATGGGCCTAATATGAAGACAATTAAAGGTCCAATTGGTAGAAAAGTTTTCAGCCCAAAAGCCCAAACCGAAAACCCATTAGTATAAGTTGAAAACCATTAATAAAAGGTAGCAAAATTCAATTTGGTAACCATCACTTAAACAAAGGTAGCAACTAAGTGTTTGAAAAAATATCGAAGTGAATTGGCTAGTAAATGGCCATGAGTGGCGTGATGTTGCATGACCGACGGCATGATGGCTCTCGGCCAGATGCCATGGCCGAGAAGGCCAATGGGTCAAGCCGATGTGATCTCGACCCAAGGAGGTGTTATGGGCCTCGAACAAGCCCAATAAGAGTTGGTAGGCCCCACAAGCCCAATAGGCTTAACGTAAATGAATAATAAAGTGAAATGGGCTTAAGATAGTGTTAGGCCCATTAAGAGTAAACGGGCCCATTAAGTGAAATGGACTGTATTAACTGTATAATACAATAGGAAAAGTATAATTAACCAAATAAATGGTTATATGTAGCTCCAGAGATTGTAATAGGAGTGAATCAGACTACGAGACTGAGCAGCATCGAGGAAGTGAGGTCACGTGACGTGATCCGAGGTAAGAGACTTTTGCGAGTAGTTAGAGATGTCTGCATGTATTTTTATCTGCTTTTGCACTCACTTAAAAACTCTGAGGGTCTAAGAAAGTGAATAATATTTACAGCGACCCGATAGTGATAAATTACGATTTACCCCTAGTTAGTCAAAAAGTCAACTTTTAGGAAATGTTGTAAAAAGCATGAAAAACTTGTTTTTGAGTGTTTTTACTACTGTTTAGCTGAAGAGTAGATAAATGGGCTAATGTTTTCATGGTTAATGTGAAATAGCACAATTTACAGTGATGATTTTAATGTTTTGAAAAATCATCCCTTTCAAAGAGCCATCTATCGAATTATGTGAAAAAAAATCGTGTTGGAGCACAGCTCGCACTTAATTTCAGATGTTTTTCACATACATTAGTGCTAGAGTATAACTTGCACTAGATTTTCATGACATGCATGATAGAACACTGAAGTATTGCTCGTACTCAGTTTTATATGATATGCATGACAGAGTGCTAGAGTGAATTGCTCGTACTCGAATTTTGCATGAGATGCATGACAAAGTGCTATAGTGTTGCTCATACTCAAATTTTTACATGATTTATATATGATATAGTACTTGAGCGATAGCTCGTACTTGATTTGATGAGTTTTATGCATAGCATAGTACTGGAGTGATAACTCGTACTTGTTTTGAAATGAGAACTATGCATGACCTAGTGCTGGAGATTACTCGCACTAGTGTTTGATATTTGAGATAGGTCGACTGTGAGTCACACTCAAAGGCGCGCACTATAGTTTTTACATGATATATAAGACATGTTAGAAAAGCCGTGACGATTTCCTCATGTAGACTGAGCATCACACTGTGAGATGTTCACACGTGGATCAAGAGACGTGGCATTTATTTTCCATAGTATGAGGGCTAAGACTTATGGCAAGCACCCCGACTATGAGGTATATCCATGGTATGAGGGCCAAGACTTATGGCAAGCACCCCAATTGTGAGGAGAAGGTCCACGGGTGTACGTTATACCGTGCGAGTGGCATGGAGTACATTGTATCGTGTGTTGTTGTGGAGTTGAGGAGTTGATAGCTGGCGATTGTGATGGACTGACCCCCCTCCCGTTACAGCAGTGATTGCCCTACACACCGAGTATTGTGTTTCTTGGGATCACATTATAGGATATGGCCATAGTCCAGGACGGTATTGCATTTAGCCACCAAGTCTCGCTTGATATATCACATGGTTTTACCTGTTTTCATGATACGGTTAGACCTGAGGGATGGGTCAGAACCCGGTTAATGTGTTGTGAATGATTGAAATGCCATATTTACTGTGATTTGAATATAAATGGCATGATTTATCTAAAGGCATTATGAAATTATAAAGATGCATTGTTTTGCACGAAATGCCTATGTTTTGAGAACTCAGCATGATTTTATACATGGGGTTTAAATCTGTACAATTATATATATATATATATATTTTAAATTCATGCTTTTGTAGTGAGTTAAGGAAATAATATTTTCAAGGCAGAGCATTATTTTCAGTAGATAGTGTGGATATCTACTTGCTTGCCTGATTTTCCTACTAAGCTGTGAGCTCACCCTTTTTTATTTCCCCCTCTCTATAGAGCGTCCGTAGTAGTTAAGCACGGTTGAGGTCTGGTATTCCTTGTGTCCGCTGCACTCCCATCGAGTAAAAGGTATACATACACACGTACGATTTTGGATCTGAACATATAAACAGCATAGTGATGTAAACGTATGTAATATGATGGATGTATTTGTATTTAATATATGTGAGCTCACTATGAGACAAAAGAAATTATAGTCAATAGATTGTTATATTGACATGTATGAATGATAAGATAATGTGGAAGAGGTGACTAATACCAAATCAAAACCTAAACGTTGGTGAAGAGAAAGGTAAGTAAAACGCAAAAAATTTGTAGTGGTTTTTGGTAGTAGAAGTCACGGGCAATTGTGACAGTTTATGTTTAAATGAATTGTAAATTGACACCGATACAGAACCCAACTGTTGGTGATGTAGCTGTTCATGATCAAGTAAAGTGAAGGTAAAGAACAAACAATAAGAAATGGATTAAATAATAAAAGAAAAATGAAAAAACATTGTAATGGATTTTCGATGGATTGAGGCTCGTAACAGAGATGGTATCAGAGCTGAGTTGGTCTGATATGTGTTGGTGTAAATAAGTAGGAAAAATTACGTCCCCATGTTACTGTGCTTGTCTAGATACAACTGTATATATCGAGATGGGTTTGACTAAGAAATGCTTGTGAATGTAGGAATCTTGGCATAATGCCAAACACCAGTCGCAGTAGAGGGGCGAGAGCATGAGCTAGAGGCCGTAGGGGTAGGCTCGAGGGCCGCACTGAGTCATTTCCACATGAGATTCACAACGAGGTAGAGGTAGAGGGGAAATTTGAGTATGCTCTACAGGGTCCGACAGAGAGACCCGAGAGTACTGAGGCGCACTTCGCGAGGATAGAGCGGAGCTTAGAGGCAATTTTGAAGTTGATTGCCTAGTCGTTGCCTAGAGCTAGGGGCAAGTAGGGGCCAGCTGCATAGAGTGATGATGAATGGGTGGCTATTCCCCTAGATGCCTACACAGCCAGCCGAATAACCATAGACTATAGATACTCCCACACCCCCATCAGTACAAGATACACCTTCTACTGTTGCTCCACCACAGGGTCATATAGATTGGGGTTATGGATATGACCTGGATAGGTTACGACAGTTTCATAAATTTAAACCGCCATCTTTTAGTGGGATTAAGGACCTAATAGCTGTAGAGGATTGGGTGAACGAAATTGAGAAATTATATGGGTTCTTTTAGTGCACTACTACAGAGATGGTTACTTTTGTCGCATTTATATTGAAAGGATCGGCAGAGCATTGGTGAAAGTCCACTAGACCCGTTCTGAGAGCCCGACATACAAAGATTACATGAGTCATATTTTTGGAAGCCTCCCGGTGGCAATATGTTCCCGATACTGTGTAGCGAAAGCTGCAGATGGAATTTTTGGGATTGACCTAAAGAAGTAGATCGGTGGATGAGTATGAGACAAAATTTATCTCCCTGGGTAGGTATGATCCTGATATGATGAACAGTGAGGTCAAGAAGGTCCGAAAGTTTATGGATAGACTAATACCAACCATCAGGTCCAGATTGGTTGCTTTTGATATACCGACCTACGAGGAGGCAGTGCACATGGCACAGGTTTGTGTACAAGATATTGAGCGAGTTACCTCAGAGTTTGGGAATGTTGGAAGAGTGAAGGACAAAGATAGGAAAAGGCCGAATGTGGATAAAGACTTCAGTTATAGAGGAAGCAAGAGATTTTCTGGGAAGAGGTTGAAGATTGAGGAGATCCAGGAGAGGACAGTTAAGCCTCCCATGTATCCGACCATAGCTCCAGCAAAGCGTATAGTGATTAGAGGGCCACGGCCTACAACAGAACAATGCAGTAAGGTGGTAGGTACCAAGATACTCGACCGTGTTATGGACCTCCTACTGTATGTTTTCGATGTGAAAAACTAGGGCATGTGATCCAAAATTACCCAGAGATGATTGAGAGTGCCCTACAGAATGGTAAGGAGCCGGAGAGAGCTCCAGCTGATACTCCTACTCTGAGACGGAGAGCGACAACTGAAGAGAAGGGGAAGCAGGTAGCTGGCAGAGGGCGAGTACACGCCTTAGATCAAGATACTGTAGATCAGTCGTCATATGTGGTAAAAGGTACCATCTTGATCTTTGATCTTGAAGCTTATGTTTTGATAGATATTGGTGCCACATATTCATTTGTATCACTTGCATTTGCATGTAAATTGTTTAAATATGTGAAGCTTACCCCATTAAGTAGGAGGATGCTGATAAGCACTCCCATGAACAATATTCAGCTAGTTAAGTATATGTTTAGGGATTGTAAGTTGAAAGTAGGGGAAAAGGAAATGTCAGCCGACCTTATTTTAATGTATATGAAAGACTTTGATGTAATCCTAGGATAGGATTGGATTGGTTAACTATAAACCGTGCTGTAGTAGATTGTTTTTCTAAGACGATAACTTTTTTAGGGATAGATAGCATTACCGTAAGTTTTCCCAAACAATGTAATGTAAAATCCTCTTGAAAAGTAATGAAAGCAGTAACTGTTGTAAGAAAAATAGATGCATTTCTATACTGACTAAGTGATTAATGTTTTGAAAGGTTACAATGCGTACGGGTTGAGACGGATAAGGCACGTCCTGAATTGAGAGACATTCCAGTGGTTAGGGAATTCCCATACGTCTTTTCGGATGATTTACCAGGGTTACCGTCGGATAGAGAGATGGAGTTTGGTATAGATTTGAGACCTGGTACAGAGTCGATATCTAACCCACCATACAGAATGGCTCTGATTGAGTTGGAGAAATTGAAGAAACAGTTACAGGAGTTGTTGGACAAGGGGTTCATCAAACCGAGTGTATCACTTTAGGGAGCACCGGTACTGTTTGTAAAGAAGAAGGATAGGAGCTTCTGCTTGTGTATTGACTACAGGTTGTTAAATAAGGCGACCATCAAGAATAAATACCCCCTTCCACGCATCGATGACTTGTTAGACCAGCTTCGGGGAATGTAGGTCTTTTCTAAGATAGATCTGAGATCTGGGTACCATCAGTTGAGAATTCGAGATAGTGATGTACCCAAAACAGCTTTTCACACTCGGTATGGTCATTTTGAGTTTATGGCTATGCCATTCGAGTTGACAAATGCTCCTACAGCTTTTATGTCGTTGATAAATGAGGTGTTTCACCAGTATTTGGATTGGTTCGGTATCATCGATGACATCTTGTTGTATTCGAGATCTAGAGAGGAGCATGAGCAGCACTTAAGGATAGTAATACAAACCCTCCGAGAGAAGAAGTTATATGCTAAACTCAGTAAGTGTGATTTTTGGCTAGAGCATATCTCTTTTCTGGGTCATATTATATCGAAGGATGGTGTGTCAGTGGACCCATTCAAGATTGAAGCAGCGGTTCAGTGGTAAAGACCCCAAACAGTCACAGAGATCAAAAGTTTCTTGAGTTTAGTTGGGTATTATCGACGGTTTGTGAAGGAATTCTCGAGATTAGCTGCTCTATTGACACGTCTTACGAGGAAAAATGTTAAATTCATGTGGGACGGTAGATGTGAAAAGAGTTGAAGGAGTTGAATGAGAGATTAACCACAGCTCTGATTCTCACCATTCTTACCAGCTCATGAGGTTTTTCTGTATACACAGATGCTTCATACAAAGGACTGGGCTGTGTACTGATGTAGGATAAGAAGGTAGTCGCCTATGGATCTAGATAACTAAAGGATCATGAAAGGAATTGCCCGACCCATGATCTAGAGATGGCGACCGTGATATTCACCTTGAAAATAAGGCGTCATTATTTATTTGGTGAGAAATTTCAAGTATTTACTGACTACAAGAGCCTTAAGTATCTGTTCTCACAGAAGGAGTTGAATATGAGACAGAGGAGGTGGCTGGAGCTTCTGAATGACTATGATTATGAAATCTTGTGCCACCCGGGTAAGGTGAATGTACTAGCTGATGCATTGAGTAGGAAGCACCTCGGGTTGGTATCGTATATGAAGATCAGGGAACATGAGCTATTGGAACAGTTTGTGAGCCTTAGTTTAGATGTGACCTCGTCTGATACTGATAGTGGCTTTACGGTAGGGAGCCTACGATTGGAACCAGATCTGGTAGATCGTATCCAGCAGGCTCAGTAGATTGATTAGCAGTGCAATGATATTATCGAGTAGATACAGAGGGGTACAAAGACTGATTTTGAGTTGAGTTCAGATGGCTTGCTGAGGTTCAGGGATAGGATATGTGTACACGATGATCTAGAGATCAGGAGACTAATTTTATCAGAGGTTCATTCGAAGAAGTATACACTGCATCCGGGAGGTAATAAGATGTATCAGAACCTCTGGAGAGTGTATTGGTGGTCAGGAATAAAGAGAGATGTAGCAGAATATGTGGCTAAGTGTCTCGCCTGTCAGCAGGTGAAGGTAGAGCATCAGAAGCCTGCAGGGCTATTTCAACCTCTACCTATACCTACTTGGAAATGGAAGCATGTCACTATGGATTTCGTGATGGGTTTACCAGGACCCATAGGAACCACGATGCGATTTGGGTAATAGTGGACAGATTGACAAAGTTGGTACACTTCCTAGCTGTGAGAGCCACTGATACTCTGAATACACTGGCGAAACTATATGTGCCCGAGATAGTGAGGTTGTATGGTGTTCCTGTGAGCATTGTTTCTGATAGGGATGCTCGCTTCACTTCCCACTTTTAGGAACACTTTCAGGAAGCGATGGGGATCCAGTTGAGTTTTAGCACAACATTCCATCCTCAAACAGATGGTCAGTCAGATAGGATTAAACAAACCTTGGAGGATATGTTGAGAGTGTGTGCATTGGATTTTTGAGGCTCTTGGGATGACCATTTGCCACTCGTAGAGTTCGCCTATAATAATAGTTATCATTTGAGTATCGGGATGGCACCATATGAGGCTTTGTATAGTCGAAGATGTCATTCCCATATTGGATGGGAAGAGGTGGGTGACTAACTGATGTTTGCTCTCGATTTGGTGAGACAAGCATCTAAAGATGTCTAGTTGATTTGTGAGAGGTTATAGACGACTCAGAACAGAAAAAAGCTATACTGATAGGAGACGGAGACCATTGGAGTTTACAGTGGGTGAATCGGTATTTTTGCGAGTTTCTCTTTCCAAGGGTATAACGAGGTTCGAAAAGAAAGGAAAGCTAAGTCCTTGTTACATTGGACCCTTTGAAATACTTGATAAAGTGGGAGATAATGCCTATAGGCTAGCGTTGCCACCTGAGCTAGCGGGCATTCACAGCATCTTCCACATCTCTATGTTACAAAAGTACCACTCGGACTCGGCACATGTAATTAGATATGAGCCATTAGAGCTCAACGAGAGCATGTCGTATGTTGAGAAGTCGGTTCGGGTATTGGATAGGAAGGAGAAGGTGTTGAGATCGAAGACGATTCCCCTAGTGAAAGTTTTTTGGCAGCATCACACAGTAGAAGAAGCTATATGGGAGCCGGAGAGTTCGATGCCGAGGAAGTACCTCGAGTTGTTCACGGACTGATTTGGTTCCAATTTGGAGGACCAAATTTTCTTAGTAGGGGAGATCGTGAGACCCCATGTATGTATGATTTTGTTATATGTTAATGAAATTATAAGACTGATTATTTTTGGATCATATAAATACGAATGGATTGCAAATGGGATAAATGAGTATCATGAATGCAAGTAAAGGTTAAATAAGGGCTGAAGTGGCCATAAACTAAATGAATAGAACTTAAAGCATTCGGACTGAAGATAAGGATTTAAAACACGAAATGATAATGCATGGACTGTGAATTCTATGTATCATTTCTGATTTCAAGCAGTACACACAAGTTCTATAACATGAAAGTCATAAGATATGAACATTTCCATGCTCTGAGTGTGAATGGAATGCAAAATAAGTATTGAAGTAATGGAATATGAGTTTACCTTTGAAAAATTTGGGAAAAATGCGGTAGGAATGCCCTAGATGAAGGCTAAATCGATCTTTTATTCAAGGTAGATCAATCTTTCATTCAAGTAATCAACCCCATATGATTCTGTAAAGCACAGATCGATCTCTATTCGATTCTGCCAAGAGCAGATCGATTTGCATTAGCTTCTGCTTAGAGTAAATTGATCTATCCCTTTGAGCAGATCGATCTCCAGTTGCTTAGCCAGGATCGATCCCTTCCCATAGAGCAGATCGATCTCCCTATGAAGCAGATCGATCTGCAGTTGCTTCTGCCAAGTAGAGATCGATCACCCCTATTTTATAAAAACCCGACGGCCAAACCTCTTTCTTCAACAAATCAACACATTCCTCCATTTTTACCCAAAAGACCAAGCTTTCTCACTCTAGAATACACCCCCTTCCAAAAAGATTTGAGGAAAAAGCCATTAGAGCAAATTTGTTCATTGTGAGGAGGAGAACAACATAGCTGGGAGCCAACATTCAACTTGTTGGATTGAAGGAGCAAAGGAGTCTTCTTATTTTAGGCAAGAGGAAAGTCTAGCTAGGTGAGTTTTCAATACACCAACTCTAAGTATATTTATCTAGATGTTGTTGTGAGTAGATTGATGTATGTATTGTTGGTAGAAACTACCTAGAATATGATAAATCAAGCATGACCTAGAATGGGTTTAGTGTGAGAAAATATGATATGGTTGATTTGATGATAAATGGATTATACTAAGGTGTTAATAATGTTATATACATGATTTTGAGATGGTTTTGTGAAATAAGTTTATGGAATAGGATGACGTTATATAATGAGCATATAAGGTGTTTGTGAAAATGCATGAATGAATGGTAGAACTAAGGTTAGAGCAATGTAAACCAATGGCTTGATTTGATAACTGAGAGAGTTTCCTAAACCAAAATCAGACTAGGAATAGCGTGGTGGATGTTCAACCCCTATGCCATGGTCGAATGTGATTATAGGCCAAACTTGAATTCAAATCGATTCGACGAAGTTGATGGACCTAGAATTCGGTCCAACGAGTGATAATGAGCTTAAGGAGCTCAATGAGCCTAGGTGAAATGATAAGTGTAATTGAAATCGACTTAAGAAAAGAATTAGGCTCAATAAGATATATCAACTAGGATCAAGTCAGAATATGAGTTAATTGTAATTAACTCCTGTGATAAATGAATGTTTGCAGCTCCCGAGGATATATCCGGAGCAAATTGAGCTCGATCACGAAAAGCGCGAAAGGAGGAAGGAGTTACTTCACCGAGAATTGAGGTAAGGGAATTGTGTTATGTCACGACCCCTACCCTCTTCTCGTGAATTTACCTTATTACTTACCACTTACAGTTGGGCTGTGAGTCAAATCCAATCCACATCTCATATAAATTCATTTTAATAAATGAAGTAGAATAAAAACTGGACTTTTATAAATATATGCGGAAGCGTTTACCTCAGTTTCTATTAACTATACATCCCTTTTGTACAAAATATTACTAGACTGTGCATAAATTTACAGGATACAAAATTTTTTTTTTCTCAGTAGTGTATAACTTTCTGTACTGCTGGATAACTAAAGAACACCATAGCAGGGATGACTACATTACTCACTACTGCGTAGTATCTGTGGATGAGAAATAAGCGGGTGAACATAACGCACTCAGTAAGGAAAATATGCAAGCAAGTAGATAACCACACTATCTACATGTTAAAATACATACATGTTCATTTTCCTTATAAGACAATATGCATGTTCTTTAAAAATAGCTTCCATCAATGCAAAACCATTAATTCGCTAGATGGGTATATGCATATCCACACAGTTTATCATTTAAAACCACACAGGTTTAACTTCACACAGTAGCACACAGCTTCACAGAGCATAATCTATTTACACAAATCACATATAGAAAATACTTTATACTTTGTAAATCAGTTACATGTTGAGACATAAATCATGGGTTAACATATCCCCAGACACACAGCAAAGGAAGATATCTGTCACCTCACACAGTAGTGACAATATCGTATCACATAGATATAGTAGACTTATTAAGACTTATGTCCATAGTCGGATTTCAGGCTACATTGATCAAGTGTGCGGGAACCCTATGCTTGGGGAGGCGGATCAACCATCCCTTCAGCATCACACAGATATCACACAGATAGTCACGACACATTGTACCCATGGCTAACGCTCATGGTACATCGTGCTCCCGTGGATCCTTATCACCCATTTTCGTTGTCTCAAAATCTCGTGTGAGCAGGTCAATGTCAGACATACAGCAGCCCACGACGGCTCTAGCATGGTTTATCCATCACACAGTAATATCATAAACCCTCGTGCGAGCTCTCGACTAGAACACATAGTATGATCGAGGCATCAAGCACGGTTTTGCTTATCACACAGAAGCTCAAGAGACTACGTACGAGCAACTCAGAGTAGAACACAATATATCTGAGGCATCGAGCACGAATGCGAGCTCTCGGATGGAACACACAGTAATACCGAGGCATCAAGCACTGTTCTCTCATCACTTTAAATCAAGAGGGTCACATGTGAGCATAATCAGAGCAAGATACACAGCAATACTCGAGGCTCTAGCATGATTCCCAAAAATCTAGTACGAGCAGCTCGAGTGAAACACACAGTATTACTCGAGGCATCGAGCACTCTTTTTTTTTTTTCTCTAAATCCCTTTTGAAAATAATGTCCAAGCGAGGCTGGTCAATCTACCGTTGCCTCTCATGTTCTAACACTATTTCACACAGAAAATAAATAGAGAGCTCCATGTCTAGTTATGAGTGAGAGGGAAAATCTCCCTTTAATCACTCTTTATAAACATTACATGCACTTGGTTAAACCGGGAGCCCGTCTAATATCATTCTTTCTCAAAACATTTGCAAAACCTCTTTTCACACAACCATAGAAGTCATGTAACTCATCGTTTGACTTATTCTTATACGTAGTTTTCTACCTAGATATATCGATATCTATGTACTTATCGCATACATTTCACACAGCAGATAAGAAAACATACGTATAGCTATCTCTATAGCTTACATAAGTCCCTTACCTCGAAATGTGTTAATTGCGAATTCAATTTCCTCAGATTACGCAGTCTAATTAGCTTCAGATGTATTCTCGGAAGTCGAATCCTTTCTTGGTGGCACGTAAGTCGAGATCCGCTCGAACTCGTACACATCGCCTACCGTTTTTTCGCTACACAACAATATATATTTAAACCGATTAATTCTGGTCTAATATAAATTCAAATTAATTATTCAAAAAATAAATCGATCGATTTTCGACCACTTACCAGTCTACTGCTGTGTCGGGATAACACTGAATTTTTTTTTCAAAATTTTTTTCTCTCCTCCTTCTCTCTCCTATTGAACCGATTCGGACTGGTTCAGCCCCTTTTCACACTGAACCTGTCCGAACCAGTTTAGGCTGATTTTGGTCATTGCCAGCATTTTCATCTGGTTCCCGAGGTGGGTCGGCCACCGTTGGGTGCGCCTCATCCCAGGGAAGGTTCGCCTGGCATGGCTCGGCCCAAATCACCTTTGGTGTCGACGAATCCTCCTTTCTCTCCCGCGGCCTCCTCTCTGCCGATCTCCCTTTTCCAGTCGTTCTACGGCGCGTGACGGCTCCCAAATGCTTCCTCAATGCCGGTTGTCACTCGCCGGTGGTCTCGCGCTCTCCTGCACCGACCGTTGCTCACTGGAGGAAGGAAAAACAGTGGGGGTCTCGGTTCTCACCTTTCCTCGCGTTTTTCATTCTGTTTTCTCTCCTTTTTTTTCTTTTTTTTTGATTTTTACTTTTTTTTTTCAGATTTCTTCTCTTTGTGTTTTTTTTAATATATATATATATTATATTATATTATACCATAATATAATATAATATTATAGTACCATAACTCGTGTACATATATTTTATTTAATTTTGCTTCGAAAAATAGATATATATGTACATCATATTGTATTTTTATTATTTCTCCGAAAATATAATTTTTTTCTCTTTATTTCAGAGATAAATTCCCATTGTGGGGTAATTTTCGGATTATCATTTTCATATTAACTTCCTTTCTTGGACTCCCTATATTTTCGCGTTTTGAGTCCGTATTTTCAGTCTGTTTGACCAAATTTTATTCGATTTATTTAGAATTTACCCTAGCTCTTATTTCGGTATTTTAAAACTTACCGATTTCCAATTACATTCAGATAAACTCGAAATGGTATTATTTCTTCCTTATTGATCGATATATAATAAACACTTGTTCAAAATGATATATTCTTCAAGGAATAACACAAAGTTTGGGTCTTACATTTCCTCCCCCCTTAAGAAATTTGGTCCTCCAAATTAGAACCAAGTTAATCCTCGAAGAGTCGGGGGTACTTCTCCCGCATCAGGCTCTCTAACTTCCACCTAGCCTCCTCTGAAGTGTGGTGTTGCCAGAGAACCTTAACAAGCGAAATTGTCTTATTCTGTAACACTTTCTTTTTCCTATCCAGTATCCGGATCGGTCTCTCTACATATGTCAAATTATCTTTGAGCTCTAATGGCTCATACCGAATCACATGACTTGGATCTGGATGGTACTTTTGAAGCATCGATACGTGGAAGACATTATGAATGCTAGCCAACTCCGATGGTAACGCAATTCTATAAACCTTATCTCTCACTCGCTCCAGTATCTCAAACGGTCCAATATACTGAGGGCTTAACTTACCTTTCTTACCGAACCTCATAATCCCTTTTGAAAGAGAGACTTTCAAAAATACCGAGTCATCCATAGTGAACTCTAGTGGCCTTCGTCTCATGTCAGCATAACTTTTCTGCCTGTTCTAATCTATTCTAAATCTCTCACATATTAGCTGAACAACCTCAGAGGTTTGCTGTACCAAATCAGGAGCAAACATTTTCCTCTTACCCACTTCTTCCCAACTAATAGGGGAACGATACCTTCTACCATATAAGGCTTCATATGGTGTCATCCCGATACTCGAGTGATAGCTATTGTTGTATGCAAATTCGACTAACGGTAGGTGATCATCTTAGGAGCCTTTAAAATCAATAACACTTTCTCTCAACATATCCTCTAACGTCTGGATGGTTCTCTTTGATTGACCATCGATTTAAGGATGGAAAGCAGTACTGAAACTCAATCGGGGTCCCATCGCTTCTTGGAATTGTTCCCAAAATGAAAAATTATGAAGCGAGAATCCCTATCTGATACGATGCTCACTGGAACACCATGTAGTCTCACTATTTTTCGTACATATAACTCTGTCAAACTACTCAAAGTATCTGTAGTTCTCATAGCTAGAAAGTGGACAGATTTCGTCAATCTGTCAACCACTACCCAGATAGCATCATGGTTCCTCTTAGTCCTCACAATCCTATGATGAAATCCATGGTGACATGCTCCCATTTCCATGTTGGTACTGGTAGAGGCTACAATAACCTTGCAGGTTTCTGATACTCTACCTTCACTTGCTGACATACTAGACATCTTGCCACAACTCTGTAATATCTCTTTTCATGCCTGACCACCAATACATTTTTTGGAGGTTCTAGTACATCTTATTACCTCCCGAATGTAATATGTATCTCGATGAATGAGCTTCTGTCAAAATAAATCTCTTTAGTTTCGAGTCATTGGAAACGTAATTTCTGCCTCTAAACCTCAATAGGCCATCATAACTCACACAGAAATCGGCCACATCACCCCTCTGAATCTCACTCGCACGATCCTCACACAGTAGATCGGCTAGCTGAGCCTGATGTATCCAGTCAATCAAATCCAGTTCCACTTGCAAGCTAGCCATCACACAGTCTTTGTTAATATCAAGAGGGTATATATCCAACTTGAGGTGAGCAAACTGCTCAAGCAGCTCATATCCCTAACCATCATGTGCGATACCATTCCAAGGCTCTTTCTACTCAGGGTATCTGCCACAACATTAGCCTTTCCTAGATGGTACAATATCTCGCACTCATAATCTTTTAAAAGCTCTATCCATCGTCTCTGCCTCATATTTAACTCTTTCTGTGAAAACAGATATTTGAGGCTCTTATGATCTGTATACACCTGAAATTTCTCACCGTATAATTAGTGGCGCCATATTTTCAATGCAAATACCACGGCTGCCAACTCTAAATCATGGGTCGAATAGTTCCTCTCATGGTCCTTAAACTGTTTGGATCCATAGGCTACTACCTTCCCGTTCTGTATCAACATACAGCCCAGTCCTTATCCAGAGGCATCTGTATACACTGAGTAACCTCCTGAACTGGTGGGTATGGTGAGAATAGGTGTGGTGGTCAGTCTATGATTTAGCTCACAGAAACTTTTCTCACACTTATCATCCCACTCGAATGTCACATTCTTTCAAGTGAGATGAGTTAACGGAGTAGCCAACTTAGAGAATCCTTCGACAAATCGTCTGTAATAACCTGCTAAACCTAGGAAACTGCAAATTTCTGTAACTGTCTTGGGTCTATCCCATTGTACCATAGCCTCTATCTTAGACGGATCCATTGATACACCGTCTCTGGAGACTACATGACCCAAAAATGATATTTCACTCAGTAAAAAATCACACTTGTTCAGTTTAGCATATAACTCCTGATCTCGAAGGGTCTGCAACACTGTTCTCAAATGCTGCGCATGCTCTTCCCGAGACTTCGAGTACACCATGATGTCCTTTATAAAGACAATCACGAATCTGTCTAGGTATGGCTTAAACATATTATTCATTAAAGCCATAAACGTTGCAGGAGCATTCGTCAACCCAAATGGCATGACTAAAATTCATAGTGGCCATAATGGGTCCTGAACGCTGTCTTGGGTACATCTCCACTCCGAATCCTCAACTGATGATACCCAAACCTCAAATCAATCTTTGAAAAGATCGGTGCTCCCTGCAACTGATCCAACAGATCATCAATACACGGAAGGGGATATTTGTTCTTAATGGTAGCCTTATTCAACAACCGGTAATCTATACACAGTCGGAGACTCCCTTCTTTCTTCCTCACAAACAGAATCGGTGCTCCCTAATGTGATACACTCGATTTGATAAATCCTTTGTCCAACAACTCTTGCAACTATTTTTGTAGCTCCTCCAATTCTACTAGAGCCATTCGATACGGTGGTTTGGATATCAGTTCAGTTCCAGGTACCAAATCAATACAGAATTTCATCTCTCTATCTGATGGTAATCTGGTAATTCTTTCAGAAAGACATCAAGGACTTCTCTCACCACTGAGATGTTAACCATATCCGGATACACCTTATCCAAATCAACCACATAGGCTATAAAATCTTCAACACATCACAATCACATTTAATTAGTAAAATCATCCGTCTTCGGATATAATTTACTATTTCTTTCAATACTTTGCAAAGCTTACAATATACTTTTCAGGGGTAGGAAACATTACTGTCTTAGCATAACAGTCTAAGACGGCTTGATTTGTAGCTAACTAATCTATTCCTTAGATTACATCAAAATCTCTCATGTTTAGCAGAATCAGATAGACTAACATCTCCTTTTCCCCTACTTTTAGCTTACAACCATTACAGACATACTCGGTCATTATATTCTCTCTAAGTGGAGTACTTATAAGTAACATCCTGTCTAGAGGTACAGGTAGTACATGTTCAATCAGATTACATGGAAAAGTAGGCGATATGAATGAATACGTGGCATCAGGATCAATCAATACTAATGCTTTAAAATCAAAGACTAGGATGGTACCTTGTATCACATCCTTAGAAGTCTCTGCAGAAGCCTAGTCCAAAGCAAACACTCGCCCATGACCAACAGCTTGTTTCCCTTTCTATTCGGCTGTGGCTTTCCTCTTAGGTGTATGTGTCTCACTTGTAGCCTTCTCTAGCTCTTTGCCCTTCTGTGGGGCTGTATCAATCAACTCTAGGCATTCACGAGCTATGTGCCCTACTTTACGACATCTATAGCATAATCTAGTCATAGGGCATGATCTACCCCCATGATATCTACCACACATCCAGCATTGCTGGGTGGTAGGTTTGGGTCCACCAATAACAATGCTCGTGGCCCTCAGTACTGGATGAATTGGAGGTTTCACAAGCCCCTCTTGCATCTCCTCAATCTTAGGCCCCTTACCGAAAAACCTTCGTCCTTTTTTGTACCCTCTATCATCAGCCGATCTCTTTCGGTCTCTATCTCTGGCCTTACCACTCTTACTCAACTCCGAGGCATGTAGGTCAAAATCTTGCTCACATAGTTAAGCTCTACGTATTGCCTCGCGATAGGTGGTAATGTCCAAATGAGCTAGTCGAGCTCTAATGGAAGGCCTCAATCCCTCCAGGAATTTCTAAACCTTTCTCTCTTCCAAGCCCATAGTCACTATATCATATCTACCCAGGGATGTAAATCTAGACTCATACTCATCCACTGTTCTGTTCCCTTGAGTCAATGTCATAAACTCCAACTGCATCTTCCTCCGTGCAGTGGCTAAAATATACTGCCTCTTGAAGGCATCCAGAAATATGTCCCAAGTCATAACCGGGTGCCGTCCACTCAACATCGGCTGTGTAGCCATCCACCAATGCTCGGCCTCATCCTTTAATACAAAAGCCACAAAGGTGACCTTCTCTGTGTCAGAGAAATGGAAGAATCAGTAGAGCTTCTCCATACTACATATCCAATGCTCAGCTGACACTGGGTTCTTCACCCCACTAAACGAAGGTGGTATGAATTTTTGAAATTCTCTCAGTCTTCCAAGATCACAATCATAAATTCCTTCTCTACCAACCTGTCGTGGAGCTACAGGATCCTCAACTGGTGGGGGAATATCCTGAACTGGAGGAGGTGCAGGTATCTTTGCCTCTGTAGCCTGAGGTCTCGTGCAAGTGGTGCTGACTCATCTCTCTCAAGTGCAGCAGCCTGACCTATAGGGTTGTCCCCTCTACCCTCCATTTTGGCCATAGCCTGTGTAAACATCTCTATAACCACGTCTACACTGCGCTGTAACTGCGCTATACGTGCTTCAGCGGCCTCACTAAGCTCTGGCGGATCTCTACGAGAACTAGACGCACTACGCCTCTTGGGCTCATCTCTATGCTCCTAAGAGTGTGAGCTCTCTCCTCTACGAGTACGTCGTCTATCAAACATTCTGCATACTCAAATAAGTGTCTCAGCCACATTTTCAAGCTTGGTATACACATTTGTATCCTAATAATACACAGTACTTTGGGGATGTATAATTTTCTAATGACTCACATAAGACCAACTCGGCTCTGATACCATTTTGTCACGACCCCTACTCTCTTCTCGTGAATTTACCTTATTACTTACCACTTACAGTTGGGCTGTGAGTCAAATCCAATTCACATCTCATATAAATTCATTTTAATAAATGAAGTAGAATAAAAACTGGACTTTTATAAATATATGCGGAAGCATTTACCTCAGTTTCTATTAACTATACATCCCTTTCGTACAAAATATTACTAGACAGTGCATAAATTTACAGGATACAAAAATTTTTTTTCTCAGTAGTGTATACCTTTTTGTACTGCTGGATAACTAGAGAACACCGTAGCAGGGACGACTGCATTACTCACTACTGCGTATTATCTGTGGAGGAGAAATAAGAGGGTGAGCATAACGCGCTCAGTAAGAAAAATATGCAAGCAGGTAGATAACCACACTATCTACATGCTAAAATACATACATGTTCATTTTCCTTATAAGACAATATGCATGTTCTTTAAAAACAACTTCCATCAATGGGAAACCATTAATTCTCTAGATTGGTATATGCATATCCACACAGTTTATCATTTAAAACCACACAGGTTTAACTTCACACAGTAGCACACAGCTTCACAGAGCATAATCTATTTACACAAATCACATATAGAAAATGCTTTATACTTTGTAAATCAGTTACATGTTGAGACATAAATCATGGGTTAACATATCCCCAGACACACAGCAAGGGAAGATATCTATCACCTCACACAGTAGTGACCATATCATATCACACAGATATAGTAGACTTATCAAAAATTATGGTCATAGTCGGATTCCAGGCTACACTGATCAGGTGTGCGGGAACCCTACGCTTGGGAAGGCGGATCAACCATCCCTTCAGTATCACACAAATATCACACAGATAGTCACGGCACATCATACCCCATGGCTAACGTTCACGGTACATTGTGCTCCCGTGGATCCTTATCACCCATTTTCGTTGTCTCAAAATCTCGTGCAAGTAGGTCAGTGTTAGACATACAGCAGCCCACGACGGCTCTAGCACGGTTTATCCATCACACAGCACTATCATAAATCCTCGTCCGAGCTCTCGACTGGAACACACAGTATGATCGAGGCATCAAGCACGGTTTTGCTTATCACACAAAAGCTCAAGAGACTACGTGCGAGCAACTCAAATTAGAACACAATATATCTGAGGCATCAAACACGAATGCGAGCTCTCGAATGGAACACACAGTATTACCGAGGCATCAAGCACTGTTGTCTCATCACTTTAAATCAAGAGGGTCACATGTGAACATAATTAGAGCAAGATACACAGCAATACTCGAGGCTCTAGCATGATTCCCAAAAATCTAGTACGAGCAGCTCGAGTGAAACACACAGTATTACTCGAGGCATCGAGCACTCTTTTTTTTTTTCTCTAAATCCCTTTTGAAAATAATGTCCAAGCGAGGCTGGTCAATCTACCGTTGCCTCTCATGTTCTAACACTATTTCACACAGAAAATAAATAGAGAGCTCCATGTCTAGTTATGAGTGAGAGGGAAAATCTCCCTTTAATCACTCTTTATAAACATTACATGCACTTGGTTAAACCGGGAGCCCGTCTAATATCATTCTTTCTCAAAACATTTGCAAAACCTCTTTTCACACAACCATAGAAGTCATGTAACTCATCGTTTGACTTATTCTTATACGTAGTTTTCTACCTAGATATATCGATATCTATGTACTTATCGCATACATTTCACACAGCAAATAAGAAAACATACGTATAGCTATCTCTATAGCTTACATAAGTCCCTTACCTAGAAATGTGTTGACTGCGAATTCAATTTCCTTGATTTCCTCGGATTATGTAGTCTAATTGGTTTCGGATGTATTCTCGAAAGCCGAATCCTTCCTTGGTGGCACGTAAATCGAGGTCCACTCGAACTTGTACACGTCGCCTATCGTTTTTCCGCTACATAGCAATATATATTTAAACCGATTAATTTCGGTCTAATATAAATTCAAATTAATTATCCGAAAAATAAATCGATCGATTTTCGACCATTTACCAGTCTACTGCTGTGCCAAGATAACACTGAATTTTTTTCTAAAAATTTTTTTCTCTCTCATCTTTCTCTCTCCTACTGAACCGATTCAGCCCCTTTTCACACTGAACCGATCTGAACCGGTTCAGGTTGATTTTGGCATTTGTCGACGTTTCTGTCCGATTCCCGAGGTGGGTTGACCATCGTTGGGTGCGCCTCATCCTGGGAAGGTTCGGCTGGCTTGGCTCGGCCCAAATCATCGCCGGTGCCGGTGAATCCTCCTTTCTCTCCCGCGGCCTCCTCTTTGTCAATCTCCCTTTTTCGGTCGTTCCACGGCATGTGACGACTCCCAGACGCTTCCTCAGTGTCGGTTGTCACTCGCCGATGGTCTCGCGCTCTCCTGTGCCAGTCGTTGCTCACCGGAGGAAGGAAAAACGGTGGGGGTCTCGGTTCTCACCTTTCCTCGCGTTTTTCATTATGTTTTCTCTCTTTTTTTATTTTTACTTTTTTTTTTAGATTTCTTCTCTTTTTGTTTTTTTTATATATATTATATTATATTATACCATAATATAATATAATATATATCCCAATATAATAATATATTTTATTATAATATTATTATAATAATAATAAACAATTATTTTATATTATTATAATATTATTATACTCCCATAACCCGTGTACATATATTTTATTTAATTTTGCTTTGAAAAATAGATATATATGTACATCATATTGTATTTTTATTATTTCTCCGGAAATATAATTTTTTTCTCTTTATTTTGGAGATAAATTCCCATTGTGGGGTAATTTTCGTATTATCATTTTTGGATTAACTTCCCTTCTTGGACTTCCTATATTTTCACGTTCTGAGTCTATATTTTCAGTCCGTTTGACAAAATTTTATTCGATTTATTTCGAATTTACCCTAGCTCTTATTTTGGTATTTTAAAACTTACTGATTTCTAATTACATTCAGATAAACTCGAAATGGTATTATTTCTTCCTTATTGATTGATATATCATAAACACTTATTCAAAATGATATATTCTTAAAGGAATAACACAAAGTTTGGGTCTTACATGTTAGCCCTTATAGGTATTTGTACGCGTTTTCGGGCGCATAAAGGTTTTTTAGAATGTTGTGAGTCATAGGAAAGGAATTAAATGTTTGAAGGGCAAAGAAGATTGGGATTTGGGAAAAGTTCAAGAAAAACAAGAATCATGATGTTTTGAATCTTTTTACTAACCTTTTTAGCATGTGGATTGGTAGGTTGGCTAGCATTTAAATGTTTTGCAAGAAAATAGTTTTATTTGGTTTTAATAACCATGGTTTTCAAATAAATTAGCCACCTACATGAGTTTTGTGGAAACAAGACATGCTAGAGCGTTGCTCGCAGGAGATTTGATATGTTTTTACGTGCATGAGTGCTGGAGCTTAGCTCGCACTAGTTTTCATATGGATTTTACGATATAGTGCTGGAGCATAGCTTGCACTAGAGTTTTACATGCATGAGTGCTGGAGCTTAGCTCGCATTAGTTTTCGCATGGGTTTTGACATTGTGCTGGAGCGTTGCTCGCACTAGATGTCCACTATATACTTGTTGTTGTGCTAGAGACTACTCACACGTGATTTTTAAGACATGTTGGGAGCCATGCTAGGAGTTTCGGGTAGGCTATGTATCACGCCGATTAAAAAGGCTCGCATGTAAACCCCACAACATTTTCATGTGTTTGGTCTAAATATAGAATAACAAATTAAACAATACAAGATATTAAGTGAGGTATAATGCAATAGTACATTAAGGCTCAATTAAGTTATGAAGTGTTATTATTATTGGAATAAATTAAGTCAATCTGAAACCATTGTAACTATTGTTGTGTATGAAGTATCGGCGGAAAATTAATAGAATTAAGGACTAAGGGAAAGCTGGCAACACATGGATTGGCTTCCAATGAAGCCAATCCCAAAAGTTAATGATTCATTGCTGTAAAAATACAATAGGAAAATTCGATGAGGAAGATTACGTAAGGAGAAGAAGGAAACTTGCAAGCCTTTAGATCATGTGATTTCTGCTGTAAACTACAGTAGTAAGAGCATATGAGAAGGGTACTGCAGACTAGCCAGGCTGTACTAATTTTAAGAGCAGGAGATTAAAAAGGCTCGCATGTAAACCCCACAACATTTTCATGTGTTCGGTCTAAATATAGAATAGCAAATTAAGCAATACAAGATATTAAGTGAGGTATAATGCAATAGTACATTAAGGATCAATTAAGTTATGAAGTGTTATTATTATTGGAATAAATTAAGTCAATCTGGAACCATTGTAACTATTGTTGTATATGAAGTATCGGTGGAAAATTAATAGAATTAAGGACTAAGGGAAATCTGGCAACACATGGATTGGCTTCCAATGAAGCCAATCCCAAAAGTTAATGATTCATTGCTGTAAAATTACAATAGGAAAATTCGATGAGGAAGATTACGTAAGGAGAAGAAGGAAACTTGCAAGCCTTTGGATCACGTGATTTTTGTTGTAAACTACCGTAGTAAGAGCATATGAGAAGGGTACTGCAAACTAACCAGGCTGTACTAGCAGAAGACGTGATGAAGAAGATGTAGATATATGTAATAGGAATATTTAGTGACGGTTTATGGGTGAAGGAAGAAGAGATTTAAAATAATATAAGGGAAGGTAATAGAGAAAAAAAGGGGGCTATAGCCATCGGTGGAATAAGTACATAAACAAATTATGGAAGCAGGTGTTAAGGGTTGACAATACCGAACCAAGGTACAACTAATACACGAAGGAAACGTGAGGAAGGTGGAGATTGGTGTCGGGTCTTAGTGTGAAAGAAGGGAAAGGTCTGAAATATGGCAGTGAATGGGAGGTATACGAGAGCTGCTGCTTGATGTCGTTTGCAGCAGCAAAGGGAAAAGACAAAAGGAAAGGAAATAGGAAATTCCCAAGGCTGAAAGATTATGTTGTTCACTGCAGCAAATAACAAAAAAAAATTGATGAATGAATGATGATAAAAATGACGTGGAGCGGTGTCCAATCGATTTTGGAAGTGGAAGAAATCAGAAAAATGAAAGGAAGCAAACTGAAAACTTAAAGTGCAGGTTTGATTGAAATAAAAAGGGTGAAACCGAAAATAAGAAGAAAAGAAAAGTTAAGGCAGCACAGAAACTGGAAAACTGATACAAGCAGGAGGACGACAGGGGCCGACAGGAACGTGAAGAGTGGTGAAACAGTGGACGTTCTGACCCTGTCTTGTTGCTAAATCGAGACAGTACAGAAGGCTGAAACTAAGAAGCAGAAGTAGATTGGACGTCGGGCAGTAAACAGAGAATGAAACAATGTGCTGCTGTTTACGGCAGCTAGATCGATAGGAAATATATATATATATATATAGAGAGAGAGAGAGAGAGAAGTCGAGGGAGAGAGGCGAAGCCAATGACTGCAGCAGGAACTGGATGGAGAGTGATTTGTGGTGATGACAATCGGGGAAGGAATTAGGAAGGAATGAAGAAGACGAGAATGAACCGAGAGAGAGAGAGAATACAGTGGAGTTAAGGCTAGCTGCTGGGTGAACGAATAAAGGGAGGAGCTGCTGCCACTATGAGGTTGCAGTAGTAACAGCTAGAAGCTGGCGTTAGTTAGTGGCTGTTGGGAACTAGAGCAAGGTCAATCATTACTGCTGGAAAATGGGAAAGAGACAGCAGTTGGGAAGACAGCTCTTATTTCTTCCTCTTTGATGATCGAAACAGAGGAGCTCGGTGGCCTATTTTAAAGATTAATAGCAGCTAAGGTAGGAATGTGAGTGGGAAATTGGAAAACTGCAGTAGAAGGTTCGGTGAAGGATGGCTGCTGCAGAGATGCATTTGGCAGAAGCTTGTAAGAATTGCTAGGAACAGGGAGAAAACCTGAAAACAGAGGGGAAAAGCTGAAGCGAATGGTGAGGCAGAAGATAGGAGATCGTGAAGAGCAGAGGTGAACAGGAAGCTAGAGATCGTCGGAGATGGGGGAAACAGAAGGCCACCAACACCAAACGAAAGAGGCAGAGAAGAACGATGAGATGGTGGCAGTGCCGAGCTCTTGGTAGAGACAGTGAACAGTGATGCCGTGAAGAAGAAAAAAAAAAGGAAGAAAATGGCGGGAAGCTTTAAAAAGAGGAACTAGCCGAGGGAAAAAAAAGGAGAAAAGAGCTGAAAGATTGAAAGGAAAAAGAAAAGGTAAAATATTTATGTATATATGTATTTTTAATATACATGTATATATATGTTGTAGATACAAGCATGTTAGTGTAGATTTTAAATTAGATGTGAAATAAAAAAAAATGGGAGAGATGAATAATAGACAAAAAAAATGTATATATATATATAGATATATATGTATATATATTTATGTGATGATGAATAATGTAAATACGTAATAATATATAGATGTATTCATGTGAATATATATATATATATATATATATATATACATACATATAGGTGTATATAATGAATGGATATGTTAGTATATGTACAAACAAGGAAATATATATATATATGTGATAAGGAAAAATGGAAAACAATAATAATATATATATATATATATATATGAGAGTGTATATATATATATATATATATGCATATACATATGGGTGTATATAAGATGAATTTGTGCTAGTATATGTACATACAAAGAATCTATATATATGAGATAGGGAAACATGAAAACAAATAAAAGTATATATATACATATAGGAGTGTATATATATATATATATATATATATATATATATATATATATATATATACACAAAGAATGTATATATATGAGATAGGGAAACATGAAAACAAATAAAAGTATATATATACATATAGGAGTGTGTATATATATATATATATATATATATATATATATTTATGTGTATATACATGTAGATGTATATAATAAAGGTATATGTTAATATTTGTAGGTACAAAATATATAAATAGTAAAGAAAATATATAAACGTGCATGTTGGCTCAGGTATATACAATAATACGTACACACGCAGTAATAACGATAGGTTACGATTTTAACGCAATTCGGATGATTTGCATGAATAGGATGTTAAGTAAACGATTTCGGTGTAGGTGAATTGTAGAAAGAATTAAAGGCGGTACTAGGAGGCGTCACCACTCGAATTCGTGAATTTCGATAGATCGAGGTAAGGGGATATAATTTAAAACGATAATAGTTACTTTTTGAGCTTTGATTAAGGAAAGTTTACAAAGACATGAAGTATGATTTTCATGCATGTTTCTAAATTATATTTTTGATCAAGACTATGCATTCTGTATTTGTGCTTTTGAAATATGAACATGTCTTCTGAAATAATCTTTCGAACAAGATGATTTTTAATTCGATGTTTTCGCATATGAAATATATAGTATGTTTTGAGACTAAGGGTCATTTATGTTGTATGCTAACGCATGTCAACTTCGCCTGTGTGGCATCTGAACTTCGCCTGTGTGGCGTCTGAACTTCGCCCTTGTGGTTCTGAAACGCTTTATGACCTTGATTCCGTCTACAGCCTCGCCGTGGCAATAGGTTCTTAATTTCACCTTCGGGTTCTGTCTCGTCATGGCCATAGGTTCTGAATTTCACCTTCGGGTTCTGTCTCGCCGTGGCCATAGGTTCTGAATTTCACCTTCGAGTTTTGTCTCGTCGTGGCCATGGGTTCTGAATTTACCTTCGGGTTCTAAAATTTACCTTCGGGTTTTGAAACTTACCTTCGGGTTCTAAATTTCACCTTCGGGTTCTGTCTCGCTGTGACCATGGGTTCTGAATTTACCTTCGGGTTCTGAATTTACCTTCGAGTTTTGAAATTTACCTTCGAGTTCTGAAACTTACCTTCGGGTTCTAAATTTCACCTTCGGGTTCTGTCTCGTCGTGGCCATAGGTTCTAAATTTCACCTTCGGGTTCTGTCTCGCCATGGCCATAGGTTCTGAATTTCACCTTCGGGTTCTGTCTCATCGTGGCCATAGGTTCTGAATTCCCTCTACGGAGGATGACTTGGTTATTTGCCGCATGATAATTAGATGGGCCGATGTAGTCTCGATTTGAAAATTAAACTCTGTTTTCAGAATGTGATTCTATATTGTGTGATTTAACATATATTCCTGTTTTTGGAATTTTGATTATACGACCAGTTTACGTAATATCTGTTAAGTTCACGTACTTAAAGAATTACGTTTTGAATCTCGATGTTTCTGATTTTCCTTAATCTTTGAATGTCATTTATATTAGTTTTCAGAAAGTATCATTATACGTACTATTGTGTTTTCTACATATTTGAATTGTTAGGATCATTTTAAATACATCTTCTTACTGGGCTTTTTTTCCCGAAAGCTCACCCCTCTACCACTCAGATTAATTGCAGTGATCCGTAGGCGCTACCTGCCGCGTACATGACGTAGGCTGGTAGGGAGAGCTACCCTAGGCTACTTTTTGTACACGCAGAAAGGTATACATTTACATTCTTGTACCAGACATATCTGTACGCACAGACACGTATATTGGGAATATTTTTGTTGGGATGTAATTTGTAAGGAAAACGATGTAAACAATATTATTTTGGGTTTATATTTTGAGATGGCTAGTATTAAATCGAAATCGATATATTGAGTTGTAAAAGTGGATTGGGAAAGTATGCATGGTAGTTGTAGATATCTAGGATAGTTGGAAAGCATGCTTGGTAGTTGTGGATATCTAGGATTGTCGAAAACAACTGAATTGCAGGTGGGTAGGGTCATATGTAAGTCGTTATGCTGTCGACATTTCTATCGGCCATATAAGTTAAAGTATGAAAATTAATTATAATTACGAATAAAGAATAAGGAATAGTGTTTTGGACACTGCATAAGAATACAACCTAAGTGAATAAGGGAATAAGTGGGTAAATTAAATTCAAAAAAAAATTTCCCCGATTTTCAAGGGTCAAGGGTCGTTACAGTTTAAGTGGTATCAGTGTGAAGGTTGTCTAGTACTGTCAGTGTCGAAAATAAGGATTAAATTACATCTCAATGTCTGTACTTGTCTGGTTGTAGGTACTGTATACCTAATGAGTTTAAGACTTGATCTTTGGAATTACGCGCAGGTATTAGATCACTGCACAATGAGTGGAAGACGCGGACATACTCGGAGGCAGGCTCAGCCACCTCCACCTCCTCCACCCGAGCCAGAGAGTCCTGGTACTCGTATGACTCAGTTTGAACAGCGATTGGAACAGCGCCTCGAGCGAGGCTTAGAGTCGATAGCCGCCATGGTTGCCTAGCACTTAGGGGCAAACGTATCTGATTCAGCTGGCACGGCACCAGTTCCTACTTCGGTGTAGACTCCTTCGCAAGCACCACCACCTCCTCCTCCACCAGTTCCTCCAGTACCTATGGCGCCTCAGCCTCCTGTATAGACTCGAAAGGAGGAGAGGAATGTCGATAGGATGAGAGATTTTCTAAAGATGAGGCCTCAATCATTTAAAGGAATTAAGAATCCGGTAGAGGCCAAAGAGTGGCTGGTGAGCCTTGGGAAGATCTTCGACTTTTTGGGGTGTTCTGATGTTGAGAAGGTCTCTATGGCCACTTACATGCTGCAGGGCCAAGCAGAGTATAAGTGGGGATCCACCAAGGTCCTTCTGACTGCTCAGCATCCGGTGATTAGTTGGGATGCATTCTCCACAGCTTTTAGGAAGCAGTATGTTCCACTAGCTACCCAGCAGAAGTTGAGGATGGACTTTTTGAGCTTGGTACAGGGCAATATGACTGTGGATGAGTACGAAAGTAAGTTCACTATGCTGATGAGGTATGACCCGAAGACGTTCCAGAATGAAGAGCGTCGGACTGAGAGGTTCTTAGTAGGGTTAAAGCCAAATATCAGAGACTGTCTTTTGGGGCTATGAATTACGAAATTTCAGGATGCCCTGGGTAGAGCACAGATGGTCGAGAGGGGCCTTAATGTCACCTAGATGGAGTATGGTTTTAAAGGAAAGACCAGGGATAAGGGTAAGTGAATGAAGCTTGTGAGATAAGACTTTCGGAGGGGCCAGGCCAAGAGACAGAGGACAGATGAGTCTCGGGCTAGGATTGATAGGCCCACAGTTCCTATAGCTACCCCACAGACTACCAGAGGGTTCCAGCAGTATGAGAGATTGTGCATTAGTTGTGGTAATTACCATAGAGGTACGTGTCACTGGTCCTCAGGGAGCTATTTTAGGTATGGACAGAGGGGACACTTGATCAAAGATTGCCCATTGAATAAGTTTCCACAGCCCACAGAGCTACCACGACCACCTATGAGGCAAGCTCCCCAGAGACAAGTCCCACAGAGACGGGCTACCACAGCAGAGAAGGGCAAGAAGCCTGTCACTCATTGGAGGGTCTTTGCTTTGGACACAGAGACTGCTGATGCCTCCGCTGAGACCATTCAAGGTAAGCTTTTAATTTGCAATCATGAGGCACGTGTATTGTTTGATTCAGGTTCCACACACTCTTTCATATCACCACATTTTGCACGTCAATTGCATGTTAAGCCTGAATCTCTAGATTTTACGTTACATGTTAGCACACCCATGTATAAATCACAAAAGACTGATATGGTGTGTAGAAATTGTGAAATCAAGGTAGGAGATAAGATCATATTGGCAGATCTAATCTTGTTGAGCATGTATGGCTTTGATGTAATTTTGGGTATGGATTGGCTAGCCACCAACCGTGTAAGTTTAGACTGCTACTCTAAGACTGTAACCTTCTCCTTACCTAGTAAGTTTAGTGTATGCTTTGCAACGAAGGAAAAATTTTAGGATTTTGTCTATGATGGAAATTTTTTATGAACATATTAATATGAAGGTTATGTTGCATTCATCCTCGATACTGGTCGAAAATGTCCAAGTATTCAGGACATACCAGTGGTATGCGAGTTCTCAGATGTATTTTTCCTAGTGAACTACCGAGATTACATCAGGAGAAAGAACTAGAGTTCTCTATGGATTTGGCTCCAGATGTGCAGTCTATCTCGAAGTCTCCCTACCGGATGGACCTTGTAGATCTTGAGGAACAAAGAAAAATGAGTTGCAAGAACTGTTAGATAAGGGAAGTTCAGAATACTCATAGGAGATAATGGAAAGGATAAAGAGAATGACGAAAAAGGGATCTACAAAGGAAATAGTGACAATGCAAGAGCACCATCACTATGATGGAAGAATGAATCAGGGAACTAATGGTATAAATAAGACTCTAAAGATCACACTGCTTACATGATTGATATAGATAGGGCGTGTTCGGAGTATAGAAACATCCCTGTAAACAGGAAAAGTTTTCTGATACATGATCAAATGATTTATCAAGTTACCCCTAAACGAAAAGGAGAAGTTCTAAAATTGATTTAGCAGGTGGCATCGAATTAAATACTCACAGTTGTTGAGGACTGATGTAATTTTAAATTTGGAGACCAAATTTTCTAAGGTGGGGAGAATGTAAACCCTACAACATTTTCATGTGTTCGGTCTAAATATAGAATAACAAATTAAACAATACAAGATATTAAGTGAGGTATAATGCAATAGTACATTAAGGATCAATTAAGTTATGAAGTGTTATTATTATTGGAATAAATTAAGTCAATCTGGAACCATTGTAACTATTGTTGTATATGAAGTATCGGTGGAAAATTAATAGAATTAACGACTAAGGGAAAGCTGACAACACATGGATTGGCTTCCAATGAAGCCAATCCCAAAAGTTAATGATTCATTGCTGTAAAATTACAATAGGAAAATTCGATGAGGAAGATTACGTAAGGAGAAGAAGGAAACTTGCAAGCCTTTGGATCACGTGATTTATGCTGTAAACTATAGTAGTAAGAGCATATGAGAAGGGTACTGTAGACTAGCCAGGCTGTACTAATTTTAAGAGCAGAAGACGTGATGAAGAAGATGTAGATATATGTAATAGGAATGTTTGGTGACGGTTTATGGGTGAAGGAAGAAGAGATTTAAAATAATACAAGGGAAGGTAATAGAGAAAAAAAGGGGGCTGTAGCCATCGGTGGAATAAGTGCATATACAAATTATGGGAGCAGGTGTTAAGGGTTGACAATACCGAACCAAGGTACAACTAATACACGAAGGAAACGTGAGGAAGGTGGAGATTGGTGTCGGGTCTTAGCGTGAAAGAAGGGAAAGGTCTGAAATATGGCAGTGAATGGGAGGTATACGAGAGCTACTGCTTGATGTCGTTTGCAGCAGCAAAGGGAAAAGACAAAAGGAAAGGAAATAGGAAATTCCCAAGGCTGAAAGATTATGTTGTTCACTGCAGCAAATAACAAAAAAAAAATGAATGAATGATGATAAAAATGACGTGGAGCGGTGTCCAATCGATTTTGGAAGTGGAAGAAATCAGAAAAATGAAAGGAAGCAAACTAAAAACTTAAAGTGCAGGTTTGATTGAAATAAAAAGAGGTGAAACCGAAAATAAGAAGAAAAGAAAAGTTAAGGCAGCACAGAAGCTGGAAAATCGATACAAGCAGGAGGACGACAGGGGCCAGCAGGAACGTGAAGAGTGGTGAAACAGTGGGCATTCTGACCCTGTCTTGTTGCTGAATCGAGACAGTACAGAAGGCTGAAACTAAGAAGCAGAAGTAGATTGGACGTCGGGCAGTAAACAGAGAATGAAACAATGTGCTGCTGTTTACAGCAACTAGATCGATAGGAAAATATATATATATATATATATATATAGAGAGAGAGAGAGAAGTCGAGGGAGAGAGGCGAAGCCAATGACTGCAGCAGGAACTGGATGGAGAGTGTTTTGTGGTGATGACAATCGGGGAAGGAATTAGGAAGGAATGAAGAAGACGAGAATGAACCGAGAGAGAGAGAATATAGTGGAGTTAAGGCTAGCTGCTGGGTGAACGAATAAAGGGAGGAGTTGCTGCCACTATGAGGTTGCAGTAGCAACAGCTAGAAGCTGGCGTTGGTTAGTGGTTGTTGGGAACTAGAGCAAGGTCAATCATTACTGCTGGAAAATGGGAAAGAGACAGCAGTTGGGAAGACAGCTCTTATTTCTTCGTCTTTGATGATTGAAACAGAGGAGCTCGGTGGCCTGTTTTAAAGATTAATAGCAACTAAGGTAGGAACGTGAGTGAGAAATTGGAAAACTGCAGTAGAAGGTTCGGTAAAGGATGGCTGCTGCAGAGATGCATTTGGTAGAAGCTTGTAAGAATTGCCTAGGAACAGGGAGAAAACCTGAAAACAGAGGGGAAAAGCTGAAGTGAATGGTGAGGCAGAAGAGAGGAGATCGTGAAGAGCAAAGGTGAACAGGAAGCTGGAGACCGTCGGAGATAGGGGAAACAGAAGGCTACCAACACCAAACGAAAGAGGCAGAGATGAACGATGAGATGGTGGCAGTGCCGAGCTTTTGGTAGAGACGGTGAACAGTGATGCCGTGAAGAAGAAAAGAAAGGAAGAAAATGGCAGGAAGCTTTAAAAAGAGGAACAGTGAACAGTAGCCGAGGGAGAAAAAAAGGGAGAAGAGCTGGAAGATTGAAAGGAAAAAGAAAAGGTAAAATATTTATGTATATATGTATTTTTAATATACATGTATATATATGTTGTAGATGCAAGCATGTTAGTGTAGATTTTAAACTAGATGTGAAATAAAAATAAAAATAGGAGAGATGAATAATAGAAAAAAAAAAAATGTACATATATATATAGATATATATGTATATATATTTTATGTGATGATGAATAATGGAAATAAGTAATAATATATAGATGTATTCATGTGAATATATATATATTTGGGTATATACATATAGGTGTATATAATGAATGGATATATTAGTATATGTACAAACAAGGATATATATATATATATATATGTGATAAGGAAAAATGGAAAACAATAATATATATATATATATGAGAGTGCATATATATATATATATATTTAGATGCATATACATTGTGTGTATATAAGATGAATTTGTGCTAGTATATGTGTATACAAAGAATGTATATATATGAGATAGGGAAACATGAAAACAAATAAAAGTATATATATACATATAGGAGTGTATATATATATATATATATGTGTATATACATGTAGACGTATATAATAAAGGTATATGTTAATATTTGTAGGTACAAAATATATAAATAGTAAAGAAAATATATAAACGTGCGTGTTGGCCTAGGTATATATAATAATACGTACACACGCAGTAGTAACGATAGGTTACGATTTTAACGCAATTCGGATGATTCGCATGAATAGAATGCTAAGTAAATGATTTCGGTGTAGGTGAATCGTAAAAAGAATTAAAGGCGGTACTAGGAGGCGTCACCACTCGAATTCGTGAATTTCGATAGATCGAGGTAAGGAGATATAATTTAAAACGGTAATAGTTATTTTCTGAGCTTTGATTAAGGAAAGCTTACAAAGACATGAAGTATGATTTTCATGCATGTTTCTAAATTATATTTCTGATCAAGACTATACTTTCTGTATTTGTGCTTTTGAAATAAGAATATGTCTTCTGAAATAATATTTCGAACAAGATGATTTTTAATTCGATGTTTTCGCATATGAGAAATATAGTATGTTTTGAGACTAAGGGTCATTTATGTTGTATGCTAACGCATGTCAACTTCGCCTGTGTGGCGTCTGAACTTCGCCCGTGTGGCGTCTGAACTTCGCCCTTGTGGTTCTGAAACGCTGTATGACCTTGATTCTGTCTACAGCCTCGCCGTGGCCATAGGTTCTAAATTTCACCTCCGGGTTCTGTTTCGCCATGGCCATAGGTTCTAAATTTCACCTTCGGGTTCTGTCTCGCAGTGGCCATAGGTTTTGAATTTACCTTCGGGTTCTGAAATTTACCTTTGGGTTCTGAAACTTACCTTCGGGTTCTAAATTTCACCTTCGGGTTCTGTCTCGCCGTGGCCATGGGTTCTGAATTTACCTTCGGGTTCTGAATTTACCTTCGGGTTCTGAAATTTACCTTCAGGTTCTAAAACTTACCTTCGGGTTCTGAGTTTCACCTTCGAGTTTTGTCTCGCCATGGCCATAGGTTCTGAATTTCACTTTTGGGTTCTGTCTCACCGTGGCCATAGGTTATGAATTTCACCTTCAGGTTATGTCTCGTCGTGGCCATAGGTTCTGAATTCCCTCTACGGAGGATGACTTGGTTATTTGCCGCATGATAATTAGATGGGTTGATGTAGTCTCGATTTGAAAATTAAACTCTGTTTTCAGAATGTGATTCTATATTATGTGATTTGAGATATATTCCTATTTTTGGAATTCTGATTATACGACTAGTTTATGTAATATCTGTTAAGTTCACGTACTTAAAGAATTACGTTTTGAATCTCGATGTTTCTGATTTTCCTTAATCTTTGAATGTCATTTATATTAGTTTTCAGAAAGTATCATTATACGTACTATTGTGTTTTCTACATAGTTGAATTGCTAGGATCGTTTTAAATACATCTTCTTACTGGGCTTTTTTTCCCGAAAGCTCACCCCTCTACCACTCAGATTAATTGCAGTGATCCGTAGGCGCTACCTGCCGCGTACATGACGTAGGCTGGTGGGGAAAGCTACCTTAGGCTACTTTTTGTACACGCAGAAAGGTATACATTTACATTCCTGTACCAGACATATCTATACGCACAGACACGTATATTGGGAATATTTTTGTTGGGATGTAATTTGTAAGGAAAACGATGTAAACAATATTATTTTGGGTTTATATTTTGAGATGGCTAGTATTAAATCGAAATCGATATATTGAGTTGTAAAAGTGGATTGGGAAAGTATGCATGGTAGTTATAGATATCTAGGATAGTTGGAAAGCATGCTTGGTAGTTGTGGATATCTAGGATTGTCGAAAACAACTGAATTGCAGGTGGGTAGGCTCATATGTAAGTCGTTATGCTGCCGAAATTTCTATCGTCCATATAAGTTAAAGTATGGAAATTAATATAATTACGAATAAAGAATAAGGAAACGTGTTTTAGACACTGCACAGGAATATAACCTAAGTGAATAAGGGAATAAGTGGATAAATTAAATTCAAAAAAAAAAATTTCCTCGATTTTCAAAGGTCAATGGTCGTTACATCGCATGTGCGTATTGAGATGTGGCGTGATATGATGTGATGATATGGACCCACGGAGTACGTTGTATCGTCCAAATGGCATGGAGTACGCTGTACCGTGTATGAATATGATATATATACCGTTTTCGAACGATGAATATTCTGCTATGAACCAACGGGTTGGACATGACCCACCTCTCGTGCGGAAGCAGATAGAGCTAATACCCCACACACTAGGATCTGTGTAGCCTAGGATCACAGAGGATATGGCCATAGTCCTAGTTATTACCCTTATTATTATTTGCCTATCTCACATGTCTTGTATTAACTGTTAATTGAAAAGATTTGATTGGATGAGATTGACACCGATACACAACCCAACTGTTGGTGGTGTAGTTGTTCATGATCAAGTAAAGTGAAGGTAAAGAACAAACAATAAGAAATGGATTAAATAAAAAGCGAAAAATGAAAAAAAAATTGTAGTGGATTTTCAGTGGATTGAAGGCAGTGACAATTATATTATGACAAATTAAGTTTAAAAAAATTAGGGCTCCTTCCAATGAGAGAAGCAACCAAAAAAATAATGAAGTTGGCTATTCTTTTGCATCCAAAAGACAAAAGTAAAAGAAAAAAAAAGAAGGAAACAATAAAACGGTGTGAAAGTATGATTAGGTCCATATTCAAGCTAAAAGGTGGAAATGATTCTTACTTCTTTCTCCATTCATTAGGTTAAAAAAAAAAAAACTTATAAGCTTGCTTTTATATTCAAAGCTCACTTTGGATCTATTAAATATGGTTTTCGTTATACTTACCCATGCACAAATATTTACTCTTAGAAAAGAATTAACAAATACCTAATGTATATATTTATTTTTTGGGTACAAATGTTTAATTATATATACATGTATTTTTACTTTTAGCTAAGTTAAGGTTTGACTTTTGTTGGTTAAAAATTATAAATTACAAATTGTGACTAAGAAAGCACTTTGTGTATGGAAATTAGAAAAAAAAAGTTTGAGAATGGTTGAAGTTAGTTAAAAAAATATGGGCGATGAGAGATAAGTACAAATGGAAAATTCAATAAGTCACTAAGGGTTTGTAAGTTAAGATTGGTACCAGTATTGAAGAAGAACAAAAGTTTGGAAGTTTTGCATAAAGTCGTACTTGAACGTTGCTCGTACGAGGATTTTTACCGATTATGCATGAATTCGTGCTAGAGCTTTGCTCGCACTAGGCTTTTCACACTGTGATATGTAATGAGTCGTGCTGGATGCCTCGTGTAGACTGTATGTCACACGAATAAGATGCTCGCATGAGCCGTGTCGGATGCCTTGGGTAGATTATTAGTCACACAGATGACATGCTCGCACGTGCACTTGAGACTGAGTCGGTTATACATGGTATGGGGTAGATAAGACCTACGGCAGGCACCCCCAATCGTGATATAGGTCCACGGAGTACGTTGTACCATGTATATCACATGAAGTATGTTGTACCGTAAGGTAATGAGGTTGATTTTAAAAATCTGGCGACCGGATTAACCCACCTCCTGTTATAGCATGAAGCCCCGCATACCGAGATTCGTGTGGTCTGAGATGATACTTACATAGTTGGCAACAGAGTCCTCGATTATATACAGTGACCACCTGTCTCACATGATATCATATGGTTTTATATACTAAACATGTTGTGTGTTATCCAGGGTAGACCCGAGGGAGGGGTCAAACCTTGTGGGATGTTTGTAAAGGAAGTTATGCTGTTTATGATGAGTTTTACTAAGTTTTGAGAAAGTGTTAAACCCCGAGGGTTGGTTTTATGATGAATTTTATTATGATGAGAATGAGAGGTTTTACATGATGATTTTTCCATATATTATCATGCATATTTACATGTTTTCAGTTCGTGATATATGTATATACATGCGACATAGTTTTATTATCACCTTATGCTCTGGATATAAATGATTTTATGCATTGACATTTTAAGCATGTAGATAGCGTAGTTATCTACCTGCTTGCATTATTGCCTTACTAAGCATGTGGTTGCTCATCCCCTTCATTTCCCCCTCTATAGAGCGCACACAATAGTCTAGTAAGGGACTAAAGAGTTGTATCCTAGTATCCGCTGCTTCCCATAGCCGAGAGGTATACACACTGTGTCATGACCGCCCGTGACTTACTAAAAACCACTACAGATTTTTCGCATTTTGCTTACCTTTACTTCTGTCATAATTCAATCACCAAACCGTTGGGCTGTGATTTGATATTAGTTACCTCAACCACATTCATTTCATAACATGCATACAAGTCAACACAATTATCCATTGACCGTAAGTACTCTTTCTCATAATTTAATTTACATATATTAAATGCAATTACTTGTACATATACATCCCTGACTGTACATTCGTTTACATAACTGTGCTTTTACATTGTTCAGTTCAAAACATTCAAATGTGTATACCTTTCATAAGATGGGTATGCAGCGGATAAAAGAATACCAGTCCTTAGCCGTGTCTAATTAGTATGAACGCTCTGTAAAGAGGAGGAAATAAAAAAGGGGTGAGCTCACAAGTCAGTAAGGAAATAAGGCAAGTAAGTAGATAGCCACACTATTTACAAAATATAATGCTCATGCCATTAAATCATTTCCTTTTCGATTCACATCTAAAGCATATATCTTTCTTGAAACATTTATGCAAGTATATATACATAGATACAAATCATCAGTATGAACTGAAAACATGTTGGTTTAATAACCTCAGCAATTTATGCAAAACATTGCATTGTTATGTAAATACTGTAAATCACATTTCATTATGCCATATCAATTAAATCAAAACACAGATGACATATCATCATGTAAAAACATGAAAATCCGGGCCTCACCCATCCCTTGTGTTACCCTATCACAATTCACAAAGTCACATGTCCAATTTATAAAATCATGTGATAATTCAAACAAAAAATCTCAAGTGAGTGAAACGAAGTGAGATGAGATAGGCAACTACATGTTCGAAGATTATGATCATATCTCATTTTTTCGTGATCCTAGGCTACATAGTACTCGATGTGCGAGGCCTCACATTTGCTGTAACCGGAGGTGGGTCAAATCCTCAACCGTCAGCCAACAACTCTATATCATCGTGTACTCACGGAACATTATACTCCATGTGACATACACGGTACAAAGTACTTCATGGACCCAATCCTCATAGTCGGGGTGCCTACCATAGGTCTTAGCCCTCATACCATGGATAATAGTTTCGATAGCCCTCAGCCATATCTCAAAAATTTGCACGTGCGAGCATATAATCAATGCGACGCACAGTCTACACAGGCTCCTAGCACGGCTATTTCATGCTATCTTTTTCAAAACTGATACGTACGAGTAAACTCTAGCACGACCACATGCACAAGTCACATAAATCTAGTGCGAGCAATGCTCCCAACACTATGTCATGTAAAACTGAGTATGAGCAATGCTCAAATACTCTTTCATGCATCAATCAATAAAACTGAGTACGAGCAAAGCTCCAGTACTCTATCATGCACAAATCGCATTAAAATCAAGTACAAGAAATACTTAAGTACTATGCGATGCATATCTTATAAAATCTAGTGCGAATATTACTCTAGCACCAATGGTTTTCACACAAACCGATAGATGGTTTATTTCAATTGAAATTCACTCAATTAAATCAAATCGGCACTATACGTGCTGTTTTCGCATATAATATGAAAACATTAGTCAGTCTATCCATGCATTGTCAAATAATGTCAAAATTAGTCACAAACATGTTTCCTAAACTTTTTACCCTTATTTGGGGTAAAATCACAATTCTACCATGTCGGTTCCTACCGAAATTTTTCATATTCAAAAATCCATATACGATTTTAAATACTCAAAAGTCTATTTGAATTACGTATATCTACCTCTAGCTACTCACAAAATTCTCTTACCTTTGATCACGTCGCGTGACCTCACTTCCTCGGTGCTGCTAAACCTCGCAGTCCGATCAGCTTCCAATATAAACTCCAAAGCTGTAGATAATCATTCACATCAGTATACCTTAATATACTTAATTTTCACTCGCATGAATTTAAATCAATGCATTTAACCCTTTTTACACCCATTTGGCCTTATTACATCTCATTGGACCTTACCCTCTCTTAAGTCCATTTCGATTTTACAACTCATTTCTCAAGAACCTATTAGACTCATCAAGTCTAGTGATTCGAATTGAACCGACATAAATCTCTCAATGCCTCAAGTTCATCATTTTCTCCCACTATGGCATCTTACCACACATCTCATATACCTATTTTCATTCCTCATCTATTCCATCACATGTTTTTCACAAAACTATCTTACAATCATATATACATGCTTAATAATATCACTATATGCTTAAAGCATCATCAAATCCATTCCTACTGAACTTTCTCTCATTTTCTCACATCAAGCCAAATTTTTAGGTCATGGAGGATTAACATGTTCATGGTTATTTTCAGCCAACAAAACATACACCAATCAACTCACCAAGATACCTATATTAACATACTTGAAGTTGGTGTATTGAATTCTTACCTAGCTTGATTTTTCCTCTTTTTGCCAATTTGGGGAAAATCACTTTGCTGCTTCAATCCTTGATTTCAAATTCTAGTTTTCAACTATGTTGTTCTTCTCCTCACAAGGAACAACTTTGTTGAAATAAATCTCCCTCAAAACTGATTAAAAGGTGATGATTTTTGGAGTACAAAGGTTAGGTTTTCACTTGGTTTCAATGAGGATTTCTGTTTCTTGGAGAAGGAAGGTGCAGCAGTTAAGTTTATATAGAATTGCCTTATGAGATCGATCTCCTAGCAGTGAGAGATCGATCTGCCTTGTGTTTATCTCTTCAGAATTCGACCTTGAGAAGGTAGGATCTATCTGCTCTTTAGTATGAGATCGATCTGGCTCAAACAGAATCACTTAGAGATCGATCTGGTCCTTAAGAAGAGATCGATCTGTACTGTCCAGAACCCTTTAAAGATTAATCGGTCTCAATTAGAATTCACCTGAGATCGATCTGTTTTGAATGAAGGATCGATCTCCCTCTTGCAGAATGCTTGATATTGTATTTGAATGCGATGGGATCGATCTCCCCTTGCTAATGAGATCGATCTGCCATTCATCTGCAGCATTCCTGCTGCAATTTTCTCAGAAATTCAAAGGTATATCCATATTCAATTACTTCACTACTCATTTTGCATTTCATTCACATTTGGAACTTAAAAACATTCATTTCTTATGATTCATATCAAATGTAACTTGTTTGTACATCACAAAATCATAAAGAATACATATGAATTTATGGGCCTTACACATTGGTTTTCATTTTGTATCTAAACATGTAATGACACAATAATCATTTTGGAATGTAATATGAGGGATATAAATATTAATAAACACGTACAAGTATCGAATTTTAGTTATAAAGTATACGTGTTTTACTTTGAAATAAATTACAAGATAGATGACATAGTAGATGGTAAAGAGTGACTAACTGTTTGGTGGTGAGAATGTTCATGATCGGGAAAGGAAAGGTAAAAGCAAAAAATTTGTAGTGATTTTAGGTAAAAAATGGATCGTGACATTAATGGGTTAGTTTTTAACTTAGTAATACCTAACTCGATTGTAAGACTGGCTATTCGAGTGTTTTTGGAAATATGATTATGATATTAAAATTCGAGACTTTTCTTAATGGATTTTGACTTCAATATTGTAGCGATGGTAAATAACATATGTATAACTGAGGACACTTGCCCACGTTGGTGTATATTTTTGGTATTGGAAAGTAATTTTCTTAATGATACGATTTGAAATCTTATGCAATTAGTTTAAGTGTGATAATTATATATGTATTTGGAGTGTAACATAAAAAAGGAAATTATTATTAATGGCCATTGTGATTAAATTGTGGCTATAGTTTCGATTGGGACAAAATGTGAGTTTCATTTGGGTATCATTAAAGAAGAATATCATTTATTATGGTATGAAATATATGTTGTAATCCTTGTATGGAAACTAAGGTTGCCGATGTTGAATGATTTATAAAAATAGATTTTGAATTAATATTTTGAGTTACAAAATTTTATTTTTCTAAGAATTGTGTTGTAAGTATAAAGGATGATCCTTATCATGATAGCTAAGATAAAATGTCAACGATAGCTTAGTATATTGGTAATCTCAACTATGGATTCAATTTCAAAGAAAAGAAAAGAAAAAGAAAAAGAAAATCCAGCATACTATTTGATTGGTGTCGTGATTGTATTCTTAAAACGAATTCTACTAATTGAAAGATATATTAGGTAAAACTTCCCTTATCAAGTTGTTAATAATGATGCATTTAGCTATAAGGAAATTTTGGGGCATCATGATGTTTATAAGTTTTGTGAAGATTTCAGTTATTATTTGATAATTGACCTATGAAACTTGGAAGCTACAAACATGTGAGTTTGAAGTTTTTGATGGATATATAAATCTTCGATCATCGATCATTTGCATTTTTGTTGAGATTTAAAGTGTAAAATATAGTAGTTGACAAGGGACGCTATCTAAAATTTGAGGAACTTATTAGTATTAAGTTTTGTGAATTTTTGATTTATTGATTTTGTTAAATTTGTAATTGTGGTAATTAGATTTAAGATATAAATAAAGATGTTCAATAAAATTGGTGTGGTTCTTATCTTTGGAGTAGTACTTAAAATGATAATAAAAATAGACATATTAGGAATTTGTTGAAGTTTGATTAAAAAATATATGCGGTTTTAATGTTCATGCATTATCTTATTGAATTTTGAGTTTCAATCTGCACTTGAAAGCCCATTAGCATTATGATGCATGAAAGAGCTTAATTGCTCAATTTGTTGTGGTTTTATTTTTGTCAAAGAAAAAAAAAAAACTAAAATTGATGATGTGAATTGGTGGTCCACAAATTGTCAAAGTTGATCTTTCTATTTTTACTTCAAAGTGCTATGGGTATGAAATAATTAATAAGATTTATTGTGATAATGGCTTTTAAGTGAAAAGTAATGTGAGAATTTTTTAATAAATTTTATGGAAGACTATCATTTATCATGTGCACCATTTTATAATTTTGTATATAAAAAATAAAAATAAAAATTATATTTTCATGAATTATTTTTCAAAAATCAACCTAAAATATAAATTGAAATTCATCCGACGGAACCTAAAATATAAATTGCAATTCATCCAAATTTAAGTTGAACGACCCCTGTTTTACATTTCGGGTTTCTGCCGGTTCTGATTTTATCCTGTTAAACAAAATCGTAATAAGGATCGAAAACATGAACGGGTTCCGGTTCAATCAAGAACCGGTTGAGCTGTCCGGCTAACCTCATCGGATTATTAAAACACCGCGGAAAGGAAAATGTGCGGAAAATCAATGGACACAATTAGACTCACTCAACCTAGAACCTTAGATATCTATTTTCTTCAGAACTTCGATTTCTAATAAACTGACTGAATGAACATAAAACTTAACAGCTGAAGTGAAGAAGCTTTTTAGCCCTGGTTAACGATGGCAGTACTAAACTGTATATCATTGAGAGTAACTTCAACAACAGCAGCAATCTCTCAAGAACAGCAAACACCAGACCCAAGACGGACCAAAGTCATATTACCTAAGAAGAAGCCACTCAAATGGTCAACAGGTGTGGCTCCAGGGGAGTATGGTGGCCCACCCACAACCTCCAAGCTTCGCAAGTACTGGGGTGGCGAAGAAGACGATCCTTTAACCTCTGATGACTTCATTTGGAACAAAGATTTCGTTAGTAGAATGAAGAAGCTTATTCAGGACACTACTGCTGCTCATGACTCTTCTCTTCAATCCTCTCCTGTTAAGGTTGAATTTTGTTTCTTCTGTGGTTAATTTTCCTTGTTCTCACTATGGGTTTGTTTTGTTATGTCAATATTTATGCTTTTCTGTGCTTCTGTATGTTGATAGAAAAGCCGGCATACCGTTTATGTGGTTTTTTTTTTTTTTTAAATGAATTATGTGCTTTTTAATAAGTCTACGGCTTTCCTTTCTTTTTTTTTCTTTTCTTTTTTTTTTTATTTTTTTATTTTTTTGAAATTCCTAATCTATCTGAAGCCCCCAACTCTTAATCTACTTAACTCACCTGAGGAGTACGAGCTTAAGCCCTCTTGAATCTGCAACCTCTGGGATTCTGTCCATGTGATTGTTAAACGGGTCACGTTAGCATGAGTTTTGCTTACTGTTTATGCAGTAATTCAGTTCATATGGTTTGGTCTAAACAGGAAGAGCCTTCTGGATTTTTAAGCTTAAATCGAGTTATGAGCCTCGACAGGTTTGCACGTGTTGGCAATTCAATTTATTTTCTCTACATATTTGTTGCTTCCATTTTTGCTGCTGATAATGTTCTAATGTTTCCAATGGAAATTATGGGAATATTAATAGCCTGGAAGTCGATCTGAGCAAGGAACTTACAGCACCTTCAAAGTCCATCTTAGAACAGCCAGTTGAATCTACAACTCAAGTAAGAAAATGTTCTTTATTTCCAATCAGAACTTCTTGATCTAATGGCATTTTCTGTGTAATTACAATATTTTTTCTTATTTTTTTCATTGGAATGAATTGACTACTAGAGCAGTGGCAGCATGTCGCGCAAATGGAAATTAGTACCAACACGGCGTGAGCAAGAAAAATGGGATAAAGCAACCAAGGCTGCAACCGGTGGCAGTGTAAGTTATATTTCATTTCCCACCTGCTGGTTATTAGTGCCGTTGATCAGTTAGTTATCAGTCAAGGAAACATATAGTATGGATATTTTGACTTTGAAGCCCAAATTTGACTTTGGTTTTTACCTTCAGAAATAGGAGTTTTAATTATGTTGATTTTATCACTGTCATATGGAAGGGCACTTCGATTTTGTATCTTCTGATTCTGTTTTGTTTCTACCATATAGGATGTGATGTTCCGTGAACTGCGGCGACCTCAAGGAGACCCTGAAGTATTGGCCGCCCAAGCAAGGGAGCAATACCTTAAGGTAGTTGGGAGTAGTATTTGTTGATATCATCGTCTCAATTTACAGTTTCACTCTATTTGTACCTTGTGGAAGCGCTTTTGTTAAGGTTTCTCTTCTGTGTATAACTTTTGGAATTTCCTGCTGCAGTTGAAAATGAAGTTGCAAGTTCTCACTTTGGTTATAGGTGGTGTTGGTTTAGTCTCAGCTTATGTTTCTTACTCTCCTGAAGTTGCTGCTAGGTTTGTGCCTGTTTGTCCATGTTTTACCAGTCTGTCTTCCTGTATGTCTAATGTGTTTGCAATTTTAACTAATAAGTTGTTGCCTGTGGGAACTGACATACGGTAAAATCTCCCACATCTTTTTTTTTTCTTTAAAAAAAAAAAGAAAAACTTTTGATGCTGTAGTCATGTTTTAACAATCAAGCAAAACGTCTAAATCTGTTGGTCTTCATAGTAAACATTATTCAGAACTTCAGAGCAATATTTATTGCATGGCATCTGGTAATTATGAAGTGAGAGCTACAGTTTTTGAATGCTAGTACTGTGTATTGTGTGAGGATTCATAACAGATTTGTGATTTCAGTTTTATTTACTCTCTCTCTCCTTTTGTCTTCTCTTTCCACTGGTGCCACCATGCTGGTATTCCCTCCTTTCTATTCTTTTTAGTTCCTCTCTCTTCATTATCAAATCTTTCTGTCTTTGATTTAATTGCACCTCCTCTGCTCTCTTCTGAGTGTAGAGAAAGGATGAGAGGGAAGTGATGCAGACAGAGATGGTAAACAAAAAAGAAGAAAAAAGAGGGAAAAAATCTTAGCTAGTTAGGATCCAGCATGACCTTTTGGCTACATTTTAATGGTAATTGGACTGGACCATTTTGAGAAGAGTTTCAAATCATAAATGTTGAAATCTGAACTGTATGGACCGAATTAGAATTCAACTCAAAATTTAATGATGATTTTTGTTATTTATGCATTTCATTGCTATATGGATCCGGAAATGGTACACGTAGATTCAGGTTTTAGTATATTGTAGCATTGATAATTTTAAATAGCTTTAAAATCTTGTTTTCAGCCATGGGTTAGTCATGGCCATCTGCATGAATTCCTTGTTTATACTTTTTGGTCCTAGCCTACTGGTACTTCAAATATTTTGTTAAGCGACCACAATTTCAACTAAATTATGCAACCATTAATTTGCTTTATGTAAGGGTGTTTTAAACAAATAAAGATTATTCGGTTGTGATTGTAGGTGGAAAAGGCATATTAGTTTTATGGTTCTAGATCTATTCTGTTGTTGAATAAAAAATTTTAAAAATTGGAGCTTAGTGTACCTCTCCATTATATTGAAGCTTTTTCATTATTCCTGACAGCTTTGGTGCTGGGTTGCTTGGTTCTTTGGTGTATATGCGTATGCTTGGCAGTAGTGTGGATTCCCTGGCAGAAGGAGCAAAGGGGCTTATGAAGTAAGCGATTTATTAGTCCTTTATACTGAGATGCTTAGTTTCTTACCATCTTTACTTGATGACTTTCACTTTGAATATTTTGCACTATCTTGACATCCTTGATAGCATGTATAACTATGACTACATACTCCCTTAACCGATCAACTTAGCAACTGTAGTATCATTGGTAGTTGAAGCCAAAATACTGCTAATGAAACAGGACATAAATTTCTAATTGTTTTATAGCACTGTACTTATGGAATAAGTAAATGAAATCAGCTGGGCCTATATATATGTTGAGAATGCTTAAACCCTTTAGATATAGAATGATTTATTAAGACTTAAAAGTAAAAAAAAAAAAAAAAAAAATCTGTCTCTGTCAACGTATTTACTTATTTTTTACCACAATGATTTGAAAATTTTACTAATTTATGCATGACAAGATGATGGAAAGCTTGGTTAAAGAATTTGTTGAGGAATTCGATAATCAATATGTTATGTCGAAAGGTTTGACTCAAGTACAAGTTTTACTTTAGAATGAAATACTTGACTGTCGAAGTCAACGGGAGACTTGTGCTCACAAAGGTTATGGTCTTTGTGAAGTATAGAGAAGTTGATTCTGATAAGTAGTGTTATGAGCATTAAGTCCCTGAAAGATTGCATTTTCATGTTTGAAAAAGATACTTTCTCGCTAGAACATTGAATCTGCTAAATTCCTTGACTGTTGAGGAAAGAGGGGAGAGTGGGGGGGGGGGGGGGGGGGGGGGGGGGGAGGGGGTTGGCAGAGATTAAGATTGTGTGCAATTACTTGAACGAAATTTTGTGAAATTGGACTTTTATGTTGAAAAATCAAACTCAAATCAAAATGTAAATTTATATTATGTTATTTCAAATAGCTAGTGTTGAGGGAAACTTTGGTGCAATGGTAAAGGTTACTCGTTTGTGACTTGGAAATCACAGGTTCAAGCGAAAATTGCGTCTTTGTTAATGCAGAAGGAAGGCTGCATACAATGGTCCTTTCCAGACTCTATAATGTCAGAGTCTATTTTTATCTTTCTATATCTATTTTTATTGGTAAGAAAAATTCTAGTCTCACCAAAGAAAAAACAATTTGTTTCTAGTGCGGATACTTATTAGAGATTCTGTTGATTATAAAATGTACCAAAAGTTGATCGCATTTTCATCAAGTTTTGGAAATAAAATTCTTTCTTAAAGTAAGGATAAATGTTAGTAGGGAGTGCATAAATGCTTGTTAGATTATGTTTATAAAATTACCTAAGGTTGACTGTTTTTCATCTAATTTTGGATATAAAATTCATTCTTAAAAGTAAGGACTGATGTTTGTAGCAAAATGAAACAAGAGTCTCTTGCCAAGACCAAATTTTGGACCAAGCAAAAGGATTAAAAAGTAGTGGGGGAAAACAACACAAGGAAAATGACAAAATCTTCTATGAGGAGGCAAGTATCAACCCAGTGTGACAGAAGTGTCTTTCTCCCCTTTTCTTCCCTCTTGATCCCTTTTTCCTCTGTCACGGCTTTGTTATGTTTCCTATAATTAGGTTTTAAAATACTATGCTTGCATGTGAAAACTACTTTCAGAACAATGATATAATTGAAGTTGGCTACTACAACCTGCTTTGGGCCATTCTCACAATGAGTTGTAGGTGCTGAGGCGAGCTCTAAATGTGCTGCATCATTAGAAATGGCCTGGAAGTAACAGAAATGGTTCTAAAATTCTATGTTTACGAGGATGGAATCCTCAATGTATTTTTTTCACTTTTGTTCTGTTTATAGTCTCCCTAAACTCAATTGACTGTATTTCATATTTTCGCTCACTTTGAGCTTTTGCCTATAGGGGTGCTGTCGCGCAGCCAAGGCTACTAGTTCCTGTAGTATTGGTTATGATCTATAATCGTTGGAATGGGTAAGCACCTTTTCTAGCTTTCTTATGTTGATGAAGTGCTTATATGTTATAACTTAAGCATGCTCTTCTTCTGAAGCCACTCTGGAAATTCTTGACTTCTATCTTTGCGACTATTTCCCCAACTTCTGATCATTACTATACCTCTCTAGTATTGCTGTCTATTTTGTAATTATCTGTAAAACACTTTTGCACTCATTTTTACTGTTATTTACAGTATTTTGAAAAATCTATTGCTTAAGGAGTTGGGGTATACACTGGTAGATAACCCTCATTCATCCCTTTACTCACCCTAAAACATGGGGCCTCTCCCATCCCTTTGCACACCCTAAAACATGGGGTATGCCTATATTTGAATACAAACCTCAAACTTTTTTTAAGACAAAAGATACAACCTACTACAAGCTCGTGGGTGCCATTTCACCTTCACTTTGATGTGGCCTGTTTTGGAGTAGATTTTCCATTTTTTATCTGTTACATTTTTTTTCTTTTTCCTTTATTAGAAAAAAGTGTATCAAATTTTGAATCATTATGTTTGAGATGTTTCCTTTCGAGTTCATATTGTTTCAAGACTCAAAAGTCTAGCGGTTAGAATTTTGTCTTTATCTCAATACTGGGATAGATTACATTAACTAATATATACACTCACGTTAAGTTGTTAGTATCAATTCTCCTCCTCTACTTATTCTTATCTAAGGCAATGTGTTCTTCCAACTTACGTTTTACCATTGTTTTCCGGATTATTTCCTTCCAGGTCTTTTTTTGTTTTCCTTTGGCTTTGATCATTTTTTTCATCATTCGTAGCCTCCACTCTTTTAACAGAACTTTTCATAGGTCTATCATAAATGACTTTCACTCATTTTGTTTTTGATAGGTGCTACTTTGACCCTCTGATTCCATATTAAACTATTCTAATGTCATGTTACCTCTGCTGCCATTATGAATGAGTGCTGTTCTTTCTACATGATTATCCAGCTCATTTTAGTATCTTAATGGATTTCTCTAACTTGTAAGATGCTGTTAGATTCTGTTTCTGCGGTTTGCCTGACTACCTTTGGTGAATAAATGGAAATCCTATGTAAAAAATCCTTCCAGTTCAACCTTAGGCATGCGGATCTGCAGTGATACTAAGTATCCGCAAAGTTTTGCATTTCATGCTAACAATGGTCTGTTTGGTGTAGGATCCTTGTTCCAGAATATGGTTATATGCATTTAGAATTGATTCCAATGTTGGTGGGATTTTTCACATACAAGATGGCCACTTTCTTTCAAGCTGTAGAGGATGCAGTTACTGTAGTTGAGAAAAAAACTGAGGTTTAATAATAAAATCCATGGCACGAAGAAGGGCATCTTGAGACAATAAATTAGCTGCAATTCCAACAGGTATTCTAATCATTTTCAATAACTTGTACACGATTGATGATTCTTTTAGAACATCTGGCTTGTTTTGGCCTTGAAGGATAGTTCCCTGTATCAGCCATTATTTTTGTTCTATTTATCCGGCTTATTCTATTGATTTTCATTAACTTCTACATGTTTAAGTCTTGCAAACTTTGTATTTGTTGTTTTTGCAATGTCTGGAAAGATGAATTTGCGAGACTGAATTTGGATTTAATTTGTTATATGAATGGTGAGAATTAAACGTATGCAACATGCTCAAATTGGTTAAGATTTAATATATCTAAATACAAACACACATACATATAGAGCGAGAAGGGAATTGGAATAGGATTAATATATTAGATATCGTCAGTGGAGTTTTTTGACTTTACAATCGAGATTAAGATAACAAATGTTTTATTTTATTAATTTTTTATTTTTTTAATATATTTAAAGAACGTGTGTTATCATTTTAATCTTGTTTGTAGAGTCAAAAAATTTCACTGACGATATATAAAATAATTAGAAATATATATTGGTTTATAGGGAGGTATAAGGAGAACAGAATTCGAATCTTGAATATTTTTAATGGTGATTTTATCATTCATTTTATTGTCATCATTGCGATTGAATATAAATGTATAATCATTTGATATTAATTTTACCGTTATCATTTTTATTTTTCATTAGAGTCAATAGAACCGCTCTCCAAACGAACCCTTAACCATATGAAAGTAAGAGTAGTAATAACAACTAGACCAAACTTGGTTGTTGATATCTCTTGTTGAAGTGTTAAAAATGCTTTGCAGAGGGGGACATTGCTTAGGCTCCTTTTGTTTTATAGAAAATGATTTCTTAAAAATAATTTTTGTATTTTTTTGGTGTTTGTTTAATAGAAAGTGGTCTTGGCCAATGGAAAATAATGTTATTTTTTAAAATTATTTTTTGCTTTTGAAAAAGAAAAGATTTTTTTCAAAAAATAGTTATTTATATATAGAGTTATTTATCAAACTTGTCAGTATAATTATACTTAAATGGGACCATGAATATAATTTTTTAAGTTTGAGTTTAATTTGACTCTTCCTAAGATATAATTTATTTAACTTTAATTAAAATTTTAAATATTAAAAGATCAAAATATTTTTAATATTTTAAAAATAAATATGATTATATTATTAATTTATCAGTAAATAATAAATTTTAATATAATAACCAGAAATTTATTATTTAAATAATTAGTATTATTTATTATAGTAAAATCATTATATTATTTTTATAATAGGAATATTTTTAATTTAAAATATTCTTATATTTTGTTGAAAAATGTATTTACATTGCTATTCTAACAATAAATATAAATAAATAATATTTCTGTTATAATTTAATAATAAATACTTTTAATAAAAAACATAATTATTTTAATAGTATAATTTTTTTAATATTTTAGCAATAAATATTATTATTCTTTTTGTATGAATATAAATAATATTTTAACAGTAGTAATATTATTTTAAATATTTTAAAATATTAATTTAAATAATAATAAATAGTTTTTATTATTTGTTTAATAGCAATATATATACTATTAAATATTATTATTAAAAAATATATAATTTTAATATTTTAATAGTTAAATCAATATCATTTGAAAAAAAAAGATTTTCAAAAGAAACTCAAAATATAAAGCATTTTTCATCATCTCATTCAAACAATAGAAAATTTTTAATTTCTTGAAAACGTAAATATTTTTTCAAAAATAAATTTTTAGAAATAATTTTTTATGAAACAAATGGAATCTTATTCTTATACAATTTCTATAAAATGCTATGAAGACTCATTGGGACTTGGGTTTTATAATTGAAGGTTATATTTTGTCTCATAAATCTCGTACTCTTATCAATCTTAATTAAGTTATTTACAATCACATTTTCATCAACTATTGGCATGTGGACGTGGAACTTTCTGTTAACCAAAATACCTTTAGCTTTGATTTTTGATATTGTAAAACTGATTTTTTTTTTAAAAAAAAAATCAAGATATATATATATATATATATATATATATATATATATATATATAGAGAGAGAGAGAGAGAGAGAGAGAGAGAAAGAGAGCAATGTGCCTGAGATCATCTGTAAGGAGTTGGAAAATCGAAAATAAAAATCGTTTGTAATAAAAGTTTCAAAATAAAAGTGTTTGGGAATCGTTTGTTTCAAAGATTAAAATAGAGAATGCTAAAAGTTTTGGAATAAAATCTTTTTATTTCAAAAAAGATTGGTTTATAACGATATATGAGAGATACAAAGTTTCAGAGAATGCTCTTCATAGAGATTGAGAATCCTTTATATAGAGAAGATTCTTTTTACAATTATTAAGACAAGTTATGGCCTACAAGTACAGTCACGTCTGAAGGTCATATCAAATGGAATCTTCCGGTAGCTTAACGCGTTCCCTGTAGAGTTATGTTTGCTTGTTTTGTCTTGAGTCATGTCAGATGGAATCTTCACTGTTGATTCACGTGCTTCCTGTAGAGTCACGTTTACTTTTTCTGTTTTGTTGCTTAGGCTTGTATTGGAGGCAGAATCCCAAGGCAATCATCCTCGTTGTCTTGTGCCAGGTTAATGGACAGGAGAGATCATGTGCTCTCTTGGTTGTCGCTACTTTGGTCATCACTCTCATTATCAGAGTCAACTGTTTGGAGAATTTGCTGCATCAATTGCTTGTATTCTTTTTTGGTCTTGGCTTGTGCTAGCAAAGCACTAGCATGAGATTTAGCTTGGAGGAACTATGTTGTTCCTAATGTTTATGCTGATTTGCATTTGGATGGATGACTTTGTGATAATTATATATTTTTAGAATTATTTGTGCTTAATTTCCTAACTAATTATTTAAATCCCAAATTTATTTTGTTAATTATCCCATTTATTTAATTAAAATTCTCATGTTTACAGATAAATTAAATCCGGATGAATTTTGAATATTTCGGTAGAAAATGGACCGGAATTGGGCTAAAATCGAGATTGAGCCACGCGGACAACACGAGTCTTGCCACCTAGCACATCCAATTGGACAAGAAGACCGATGACATGGAAATATCTTTTCAAGGAGCTAATGGTGTGAAGACAAGTGGCCAAAAAAAGCCAACTCATCAAAGATGTGAAAATTATCATTTTACCCCTAGTGTATTTATAAATAGGAATTGATGGCAATTGAAAAAGTATGTAATTTTAGGAGTAGTAGTGTTAGTATAGAAGTAGTTAGAGTAGTTTAGTTAGATTAGTTTAGTTGTTATTATTGTTAGAAGTTTTTCCCCAAACCATGTTCTACGTTACTGTTCATCTTCATTTGTTTTCATTTATGAAAAGCTTTTCATGTTGATTTGCAGCCTCATTTACTCATCCTTCTTCTCGGTTTGGTTATAATCCAGTCTTTTATTTTTCAAATCCTAATGCACAACATTCATTTCCTAGTATAGTTCTCGATTTTTGCTTCCCATTTGTAGTTTTATTTTTGTTTTGTTTTCGGTTCAATGATTCTCGGTTGCTTCCATTGTTAGTTTTATTTTTCCTTTTCGTTAGCTGTCCTTGTTACTCGAGAATGTGGGGAGCTGTTTTGATCTCATGAACCGTGAAAGAAACTCGAGATCCTGGCAGCAAACCATGAACCGAGAGCAAAGCTGGACAGACCGAGAGCTTTCCTCTATTCTCCCCTATTATTTGTTTCCATTACTGTTCATGATGTTTCTCCTGCAATAGTGTCTATGATGATATTTCCCCTGTACTGTGTGCACTCTGTTCTGTCGCAAGGTAGACAGGTCTTGCAAGCGAGGAGTACGTGCAGCAAGCTGGGCATACCGAGAGCAGACCTGGACAGCAGGACAAAGAGGCAGGCAGTGCAGGACCAGTTCGGGGAGGCTAACGTTTCCTGCTAGCTGGGCAGAGGTTGCGCATACCAGCAGTAGCACAAATCGGGAGCAGAAGCCAGACATGCCTTCAATACCAGCAGAAGGAGCAGACTTGGACGAGACATGGAGTGTAGGACAGAACCGAGAATGGAAGCTGGACACGCCTGGGCAGCAGTAGCAGGTAACAGAGGACAAAACCGTGAGGAATGCCGAGAGCAGCATCAGTGACTGAAGCAGGTCGAGAGCAGTTGCGGGGCTTGCTGATGAATGAAACTGAAGCAGTTAGAGATGTGCTGGAGCAGAGGGATGCCGGTACGCAATCTGCTGAGCAGTAAGGCGCTGTGCTGTGTGTTGAGTGCAGGAAATGAAGGAAGCACATATACCCGAGGCAGAACTGGAGCAGCAGACAGCAGGACACATAGCAGACCGAGAATGGAGGCCGAATAGCATGCAAAAGCCTGGACCAGAGGACAAACAGCAGTACGCCTTGCCAAAACTGTGAAAGCCTGGACTGAAAATGTTTCAGAAGACATGTGAATAGTGTTTGGAGGGAATGGTTTAAAAATGCTTAAGGCTTGTTTGGCAATTACCTTATGCACAATAATCCATTTTTCTTAATTAGTTCATGAAATAGATTTAATTATGTCCTTAGCTCATTTTTATTTTTAACATGCATTAGTTAAGTTAGATTAAATTTGTTACATGCATTAGTTAAATTTTATTGTTAAATTAGTAAGTAGATATAGTTAGGATTAGTTTAGAGTTAATATTTATGACATGTAGTTTTATAGTTATTTTCTTAATTTCCTAGGATTTTATTTTCATTAAGCTTTAGTTTAGTTTAAATTGCATTTTAATTAAGTAGTTTAATTGCAATTTTAGGATAGTTTAATTGTAGTTTAATTAATCTTGCTTTGTTATTTTCATAAATGCATTTTATTTTAATTGCGTTAATCAATTTTAACTGTTTTAATTATTTTCGTAGGTATTTGTTTTTAATTGCGTGGAGCTCGGTAAGTAATTTTCAGCTCGATTGTATTTTCTTTATTTTATAGTTTTATTATTTTCAGTATTTTTAATTTCAAACTTAGTAGATCACCGATAATAAAAAAAATTCATAATTTGCTAGGATATACTTAGGGTAAGATTAACCGGTAGTTAATTAGGCTAGTCAACTTCTCTGTGGGACGATAACTCGGGACTCAAATCTCATTATTACTTATATGACCCGTGCACTTGCGGTAATACCCTTTGGGCGTGTCAAGTTTTTGAGGCCGTTGCCGGGGAAGTCTTAATTAGCCATTAGTTAATATCGGTGAAATTATGCTTAAGTGTAATTCTAGCTTGTAAATATTTAGAAGTTCAATCTAGATTAGTTAATTGAAAAATTAAAATAAAAAAAAATTGAAAAATTGAAAAATTAAAAAAAAAATTTCTAAGGAGTTTTCGATGATTGCATGCGTAGAGCCAGAAGTTTTGATTGCTTTCCTCTAGATCCTGAAATCGAACACACTCTTAGAAAAATTCGAAAGGACTCTAGGAAATTATTAGCTCCGCTGCAATTCACCATGGCAGAAAAATAGGAAAATTAGAACTGTTTGAGATTATGCGATGTCGACTATTGGAGGTTATTATACCGGCATTAGGCCACCAGCTGTCCATGCAAATAATTTTGAAATTAAGCCTTCCATCCTCCAGATGATCCAGACTTCATTCCAGTTCAGTGGGCTTCCGCACGATGACCCACATGCTCACATTGGGAAATTCCTAGACTTGTGCAACACGTTCAAACATAATGGATTATCTGATGATGCACTTAGGCTTAGATTATTCCTCTTCTCACTTAAGGATAGGGCGAGACACTGGTTAACCTCCCTGCCTCCAGGATCCAGTTCTACATGGGACGAGTTAGCCCATCAATTTCTATCTAAGTTTTTCCCTCCCTCTAAAATGGCCCAACTCCGTAGTAATATATCTTCCTTTTCCCAGTACGACTCTGAATCTCTTTATGAAGCATGAGAACGATATAAGGAGCTTCTTAGGAAGTGCCCTCATCATGGTCTACCTTTGTGGCTGCAAGTCCAGACCTTCTACAACGGACTTACAAGCCCAAATAGGACCATTGTTGACGCTGCTGCGGGTGGAGCGCTAATGTGTAAAACAGAGGAGGAAGCTTACGAGTTGTTAGAAAAGATGGCGGCTAACAACTATCTATGGTCCTTGGAGAGGCAAATGCCAAAGAAGCCGGCGGGTATTTATGAGCTCGACACACTGTCTACCTTGACCTCTCAAATCGTTAATCTTGCGAAGAAGGTAGAGTCGCTCAGTACCGAACATAATCCTCCCACCAGTCCTAATCCGATTTATTCTGTCCAAAGTCCTTTTCTTTCCTGCGAGCTGTGTAGTGGTACCCACTTTGTAGATAGGTGTCCGCTCAACTTAGAATCGGTTCAGTATGTTGCTCCACTTCAGAAGCAACAAAACAACCCCTTGTCAAATACCTACAACCCAGGGTGGAGGAGCCATCCTAACTTCTCCTGGAGCCAAAACCAAGGGCAATATTTTAGTTCTAGACCTGTAGAACCCCCTAGTTTTCAAGCTCCATCGGTTCATGTACCACCACAGCCGCTATATCCATATCATCCACCTCATCAACCATCCCCACCTCAATTTCAGCATCATCCACCTCACTTCCATCAACCACCACCACCACCACCACAATCTACGTAGCCACAACTTTACCATGCACCAGCAGCTGAGAAGAAGCCCTCGCTTGAGGAAATGTTCACGACTATCCTGCAAAATCAAGCTGCTTCAATTAAGAACTTAGAGGTTTAGGTAGGACAAATAGCAAATGCTCTTAGCCAACGTCCTCAAGGGGCCCTTCCTAGTAACATTGAAGCTAATCCTATTAAGAAAAGGGAGGGTAAGGAATATGTCAAATCCATCGCCCTTAGGAGCGGCAAAGAGCTAGATGAGCCACAAAGTAAGTCCAATCCTGTTGAGCCCATAGTTGAAAAACCCATAAGTTCTAACGAAGCAGCTCAGAAAGAGCAGGAACATCAGGATCAGGCTGCAAAAGAATCCAAGCTAGGCGCTTCTTCATCTATACCTTCTTCTTCTTCATTGCCTTCCTCGTCTTCTGATTCTACACAAGTTCCTACTACATTGCCTCTAGTTAGACCACCAGTACTTTTTCCTCAGAGATTCCAAAATCGAAAGCTTGAACAACAATTTGCTAAATTTCTTGAAGTTTTTAAGAAACTTCACATCAATATTCCTTTCGCAGATGCTTTAGAGCAAATGCCAAGTTATGTGAAGTTTCTAAAGGATATCCTCTTGAGGAAGAGAAGATTGGAAGATTATAAGACAGTGGCCTTAACTGAGGAATGTAGTGCCATTATCCAGAGGAAATTACCCCCAAGCTCAAGGATCTCGGGAGTTTTACCATACCATGCACTATTGGAAATTTATTCTTTGGTAGAGCCCTGTACGATTTAGGAGCTAGTATAAATTTGATGCCATCATCTATCTATCATAAGTTAGGAATAGGGGATGCCAAGCCCACCACAGTGACTCTCTAGTTAGCTGATCGATCAATTAAATATCCGAAGGGGTCATTGAGGATGTCTTAGTAAAGATGGACAAGTTTATTTTCCCTGCAGATTTTATTGTTTTAGACATGGAGGAAGATAGGGAAATCCCCATTATACTAGGTAGACCTTTCCTAGCTTCTGGTAGAACAGTAATTGATGTACAAAAGGGGGAGTTAACGATGAGAGTCCAAGATCAGGAAGTAAAGTTTAATGTTTTCAAACTTTTGAAGCTCCCTGATGACTCTCAAAAGTGTTTTAAGATGGAGATTAAGGAGAATATAAGGCTTAAGCATATAATATTTGAGAGAAAGAAGGAAGTAGATAGGGCTCAAGAGAATTTAACTGTTAACATTTTGTCACCATTTTGGCTAATCCTCCTACTCTTCGCCCTGTTGCTGAGTGTTGTTTTCTTCAGCTGCATTTGAAGTGGTTGTGTTTTTCTTTTCACTTTGTATATAGTTCTTTTTTTTTCTTTTTTGTTATTTCTTTCTTTATTTATTTTGCAGGTTTAATTTCTAGTTTTACGCTTTCAATCGAAGCTTCAGTTGTTCATCATCATCAGAAAGGGGAGTACTTTGTTCCTGAACTTCAATTCTTATATTATCTGCACACTGAGGACACTGTGCACTTTAAGTTTGGGGGAGGGGATATCACTTGAGCAATTTTGTGAAAAATTGAAAAAAATTTATCACTTGAGCAATTTTGTGAAAAATTGAAAAAATTTTCAAAATTTTTTCAAAAATCTGAGAAAGAATTTTTAAAATTTTTTCGATAATATGAGCTTAAATTGCTTGATTTTGGGATGATTTAGTACTTAGCATGTAGTTTTCTCATATTCCGATGATATGACCCCATGATTTAGTCTGACTTTGATTGACTGAGATGCATGATTATAGGAAAAGCAAGAAGTTGAGTTCTTGAATTTATCTTGATTCTGATTGTGATTTCCTCATCTTATGCACATGTCATGTCATGAATCGGTATATTTATTTAAAGAAAGCTTATGTGTACATAGGCATTTGTTCAGTTGATTTTGTGCATCATATTCTAGAATTTGTTTGATCTGATCTCGAGGCGAAATATTAGATCACACTTGATTAGGGAGATGATTTAGGCCATCTTTGGATCGTTTGAGCCTTTCTAGCCTTCCTTGTACATATTCTACCCCTAGTCACCCATCTGGGCCAAATAAGCTTTTCTCTGTAAATATATCTGCGTTATTTTACTTAGCTTAAATACTTTGTTCCTATCCCTTACCCTAAAAGCATGAAAAGTCATTGGGATATATTGTGAGCTATATGGGTATTAAGTGATAGTGAAAGAGTATGTATTAAAAAAATGAATGATGAAAAAGAAAGAAAAAGAAAAAGAAAAGAAGAAAGAAGAAAAATTCAAAAAAAAAATGTTTACCAAAAGAAATAAGTTTGGGGGAAATAATTAGAGCTCTTACATTATAGATCCTAGAAGTAATGCATGTTAAGGGGTAATTAAACTTAAATCGACTTTATCATACCTTTGCCCCAGCCTTACATTACAAGCTTAATGAAGTCCTATTAATCTTTGGTTAAGTGTGACTACATTAGTGGAGAGAGAAGTGAAAAGCAAACTTATGAGAATAATCACATGTCATTGACTTTGCATTCACTGTGTTGCATAATCTAATCTGGATAATGTACTGTGAAGTGACTTAGACATTTTTCACACACTCACGAGGAGTCCAATTTGGATTAGAACTTATGATTGAATAATTCTAAGTGCTGGACTTGTAATTGTGAGCCTTTGATTTCATAGTCTGTACTTTTTCTTTGAGGATGATATTGGGGAAATTATTGTGTTTTGTACTTGTCATTCCTACAATCATTTTGTTTTGCTTGAGGACAAGCAAAAGCTCAAGTTTGAGGGTGTGATAATTCTATATTTTTAGAATTATTTGTGCTTAATTTTCTAATTAATTATTTAAATCCCCAATTTATTTTGTTAATTATCCCCTTTATTTAATTAAAATTCTCATGTTTGCAGATAAATTAAATCTGGATGAATTTTGAATATTTCGATAGAAAATGGATCGGAATTGGGCTAAAATCGAGATTGAGTCACGCAGACAACACGAGTCATGCCACCTAGCACATCCAATTAGACAAGAAGACCGATGACATGGAAATATCTTTTCAAGGAGCCAATGGTGTGAAGACAAGTGGCCAAAAAAGTGCCAACTCATCAAGGATGTGGAAATTACCATTTTACCCCTAGTGTGTTTATAAATAGGAAAGGATAGCAATTGAGAGAGTATGTAATTTTAGGAGTAGGAGTAGTGTTAGTGTAGAAGTAGTTAGAGTAGTTTAGTTAGATTAGTTTAGTTGTTTTTATTGTTAGAAGTTTTTCCCCAAACCATGTTCTACGTTACTGTTCATCTTCATTTGTTTTCATTTATGAAAAGCTTTTCATGTTGATTTGCAGCCTCATTTACTCATCCTTCTTCTCGGTTTGGTTATAATCCAGTCTTTTATTTTTCAAGTCCTAATGCACAACATTCATTTCCTAGTATAGTTCTCGGTTTTTGCTTCCCATTTGTAGTTTTATTTTTGTTTTGTTTTCGGTTCAATGATTCTCGATTGCTTCCATTGTTAGTTTTATTTTTCCTTTTCGTTAGCTATCCTTGTTACTCGAGAATGTGGGGAGCTGGTTTGATCTCATGAACCATGAAAGAAACTCGAGATCCTGGCAGTAAACCATGAACCGAGAGCAAAGCTGGACAGACCAAGAGCTTTCCTCTGTTCTTCCCTGTTATTTGTTTCCATTACTGTTCATGATGCTTCTCCTACAATGGTGTCCATGATGATATTTCCCCTGTACTGTGTGCACTCTGTTCTGTTGCAAGGTAGACAGGTCTTGCAAGTGAGGAGTACGTGCAGCAAGCTGGGCATACCGAGAGCGGACCTGGACAGCAGGACAAGGAGGTAGGTAGTGCAGGACCAGTTTGGGGAGGCTAACGTTTCTTGCAAGCTGGACAGAGGTTGCGTACACCAGCAGTAGCACAAATCGGGAGCAGAAGCCGGACATGCCTTCGATACCAGTAGGAGGAGCAGACTTGGATGAGACATGAAGTGCAGGACAGAACCGAGAATGGAGGCTGGACACGCCTGGGCAGTAGTAGTAGGTAACAGAGGACAAAATCGTGAGGAATGCCGAGAGCAGCATCAGTGACTGAAGCAGGTCGAGAGCAGTTGCGGGGCTTGTTGATGAATGAAATCGAAGCAGTTGGAGCGTGCTGGAGTAGAGGGATGCTGGTACGTAATCTGCTAAGCAGTAAGGTGTCGTGCTGTATGTTGAGTGCAGGAAATGAAGGAAGCACATGAACCCGAGGTAGAACTGGAGCAGCAGACAGCAGGACACATAGCAGACCGAGAATGGAGGCCGAACAGCAGGCAAAAGCCTAGACCAGAGGATAAATAGCAGCACGCCTTACCAAAACCGTGAAAGCCTGGACTGAAAATGTTTCAGAAGACATGTGAATAGTGTTTGGAGGGAATGGTTTAAAAATGCTTAAGGCTTGTTTGGCAATTACCTTATGCACAATAATCCATTTTTCTTAATTAGTTCATGAAATAGATTTAATTATGTCCTTAGCTCATTTTTATTTTTAACATGCATTAGTTAAGTTAGATTAAATTTGTTAAATGTATTAGTTAAATTTTATTGTTAAATTAGTAGGTAGATATAGTTAGCATTAGTTTAGAGTTAATATTTTAGACATGTAGTTTTATAGTTATTTTCTTAATTTCCTAGGATTTTATTTTCATTAAGCTTTAGTTTAGTTTAAATTGCATTTTAATTAAGTAGTTTAATTGCAATTTTAGGATAGTTTAATTGTAGTTTAATTAATCTTGCTTTGTTATTTTCATAATTGCATTTTATTTTAATTGCGTTAATCAATTTTAACTGTTTTAATTATTTTCGTAGGTATTTGCTTTTAATTGCGTAGAGCTCGGTAAGTAATTTTCAGCTCGGTTTTATTTTCTTTATTTTATAGTTTTATTATTTTCAGTATTTTTAATTTCAAACTTAGTAGATCACTGATAATAAAAAAAAAATTCATAATTTGCTAGGATATACTTAAGGTAAGATTAACCGGTAGTTAATTAGGCTAGCCAGCTTCTCTGTGGGATGATAACTCGGGACTCAAATCCCATTATTTCTTGTATGACCCGTGCACTTGCGGTAATACCCTTTAGGCATGTCACTTTGGAACCACTCCTTAACAATTTGTTTGGTACATTTTGAACAGTCAAATTTTCCCACCACTTTGTTTTGAATGTCCTGATGATCTGTTTGTTGTTGGATATCGGATTATCCATGAACTCATAATGCCATGAGGTTATCCATGAGAGGCTAAAGGTAGAATAGAATATTAGAGATTTCTAAAAACCTTCTTGTCACTGTTCTGGTTGAAAATGTTCACTGAAGAGTTCATATGCCTCCCATACTTGACGAGACAAAATTTCATGATTCGAACCATACCATTGCCACCAGTGGGTAAACCATACTGGAAATTGGTAACGGGTTTAGCTTTTGAAATAGATGAGCCAAGAATGGCGGTTGTGATGGTTTTGGAAGGTAAAGGTATTAAATCAGGCTTGTTGATAGTCTTAATAGTTGAATGTGGAACTGTGTTGGAGTCTGGTATTGAAATGGATTGGAAATTTTTTGAGGCTATTTGGGTCATTTTCCCAGTCAATTGGTCTTAAGACTTTAAGGATTTGGGCGATTGAATGGGTAATATAATCTGGGTTGTCTTTTGTGGCATAATGTTTGATGGCTAATGATCCTGTTTCGATCAAAATGTTTTCATAAAACCTTTAAGGTTTTTGTTGGTCCCAAGATTTGTAATTGAAACCATTGAAAATCCTTTTGATAATATCATTTGGATTATCATGAAAATATTCGGGCTCAATAAGAACTATAAATTGAAAAGTCCTTTTTGCAAAATATTTTTGATCAGATTTGGGTTGTGGGTAAGAAATCACTACGTTTTGTTCTGGAAAAATAGTTTGTAGAGGTTGGGTTTTTGAAATCACAACCCCTTTCTCTTTTGAAATAGTTTGAATTGCTGAAGAAGTTTGTGGCAATGATTCTGAAAATTTTCGAATCATTTTCGGTTGGGATTCTCCAAGATTGCATCTTGAGGAAGACGATTCTTGTCTTTGGTGTCCTGATCAAAGATTTGCTGTCATGTTGGTAATAGGGATGGGGAGATGATTGATTTGGTTGGGGAATTGGTTTGCTTTTGTTTTCCTTTATCTTTCTTCTCTCTTTCTTCTTTCTCTCTAGAAGACATGTTGAAGAATTTTGAAGAAATTCTCTTGTGAGGAAATCTGGAAGAGAGTTTGAGTCTCCTTTTATAAACTGAATTTCAAAATAAAAAATTGATAAAATGGCTTGCAATCTTTCAAAAATCTGTTTAGATGCAATGTTTTTCACGTCTTTCTATAAAATCTCTTTTGCAGATTTGCAATCAATTCTAAGAAGAAATTTTTGATTTAACAGGTCACTTTGGAATTTTGTGATACACAAAACAATTGATAAGATTTCTTTTTTGATTGTGGAATAATTCTGTTGAGTACTATTCCAATGTTTGGAAGTATGATGGACTATTCTTTCTTTTCCACTTTCCAGCTATTTGAGAATACCATCGTATCTTATGTTTGACGCGTTTGTTTCTACTATCTTTGGGGTTGTTGGGTTTGCTAAGTGTAGACATGGTAACTCTTTGATTTTGGCCTTAACTTTCTGAACTATTTGGGTATGAGTTTGGGTCCATGTTGGGGGGTTTTTCTTAAGTCTATCATGGAGAGGCTTAAGGATCATATTGAGATTGGGGTAAAAGTCTAAAACATAATTGAGGCTTCCTAAGAACCTCTGAAGTTGTGTTTTATTAAAAATTTGGTCTGAAAATTTATCAGCAAATTGGATTGATCTTTCTATTGGAGTAATGGTTCCTTGACAAATATAATGTCCTAAAAATCTAACTCTTGTTTGGAATAAACTGATTTTGGATTGAGAGACGACTAACCCATTTTGTTTAATTGCTTTGATAAAGATTGATAAATGTTTAAAATGTTGGTTAATACTTGTTGAAAAGATTAACACATCATCGATGTAAACAATCATGAATTGGGAAAATTGATTAAAAATTTCATTCATTATTCTTTGGAATTCAGATGAGGCATTTTTTAATCCAAAAGGCATTACATTCCATTTGTCATGACCCTTTTTATCCCTTCTTAATCGAAAATCACTATAAATTTTTCGCGTTTTCCTTTCCTTACTCGGTCGTGAACAACTCACCACTACACAGTTAGGCTGTGAGTCAATAATAAATATCACTCCACATTCATTCTTAATTCAATAAAAAAAAGTGTCATTCATTGAAAATTAGGTTATACATGACACGTTTCTAACTTTTACATCCCCCACATTATAATACAAAATGACTACTATGCCTTTACATGTTTAGATACAAAAAGAATTCCCTGTGTGTATACCTTTTGGCGATGGAAGCAGCGGATGTCCAAAATAAAACGCCTCAGTCCTCACTGGGCTACTATGTATGCTTTGTAGAGGGGGAAAGAGAGATGGATGAGCAACCACATGCTCAGTAAGGTAATAATGCAAGCATGGTAGATAACTACTCTATCTACATGCTGATAATGTATGCATAAATAATTTATAATAGGAGCATGAGGAAGTAAAACTATGCTATATGAGTATACATATATCATGTGTTGTAAATCATGGAATTAGGTGTATAAAACATGGAATAATCAACATGTAAAATCATCTCATGCTCATTCTCATTAAATCTCATCATAAAAAAAGGGAAATTCTTTTAAGAACCATCATTTTCAAATCACATCACAATTCTCTTTTCAAATTTCATCATAAATCAAATCATCATTTCATTAAATCACAGATCCCATAAAGCTCGACCCCTCCTTCGGGTCTACCCTGGACAAATCACAATCACACTCAAGTATAAAAATCATGTGGTATTATGTAATATTAAATGAGACAGGTCACTATATCTCAATAGACTATGTTGGCCAACTATGTCATAAATCATCCCAGACCACACAGATCCCGGTGTGTGGGGTATCATGCTGGAACGAAGGTGGGTTAGTTCTTCGCCAAACTTTCTCATCAGAAACTCAACCACGCGGTACAACGTACTCCATGTAATATACTGTGAGACCCCGTATAGGTTTAACCTTATATATATACATACAAGCAAATGGATTCATAAGTATGGTGATATACTTGTAATGTGAATTATATGTAATGTAAGTTCATAGGTTTAAGGTACACACATGTAATAGGAGATGTGATTGTATGTATAAGTTACAATATATATGAATGTGAGTAAAATGGAATATGAGTAGTGTGGTAAGTGGAATGTAGATTTACATGAGTATGCACTTTCGTTGGGTTAATATCATGTATCTTTGGTTATACGAAGATTACACACAAGTTTTAATGTGTACAAGGTATGGATGGATGTCATTTTCAAATCTTAAAGATAATCGGATGAGGAAATGACTATGACAGCAAATTGAGGAGGTTTTGAATGGAGTTGTTGCAGAAAAACTGCAGAAAATCTAAAAATATGAGGGTCAGATCGAGCTCATAAGATGAGAGATCGATCTGGAAAAGCCAGAATGCTCTTATTTGGGTAATGGAATAGAGTAGATCGATCTCCAAGGGAGTCAGATCGATCTCCTTAGCTCTCGGGTTGGAAGTAGATCGATCTCCCCTAAGACTAGATCGATCTCCTTAAGCTTCTGTTTGACAGCAGATCGATCTCAAGCCTCGACAGATCGATCTCCTGCCTTCAAAATGTCTTGGGAAAGAGGGATTTTTAGAGGACCAAATCGATCTTCACCCAAGGAAGATCGATCTCATCAAGTTGAATCTATAAATAGGAGTAGTTGGATCTGCAGATTTCGGGACAAACCATTTCTTTTCATTTCAACTCAAAAACCTAGCTTTCTCACTCCTAAATCCATCCATTTTCAGTAAGATTTGAGGGAAAGCTATTAGAGACAAAGTTGTTCACATCAAAGAGAAGAACAACATAGTTTGGAGGCATTTCTCCACTTGTTGGATTGAAGGATCAAAGGTGCATTTCCATTGGAGCAAAGAGGAAATCAAGCTAGGTGAGTTTGTAAATGAAATAACTCAAGTACATTGTGTAGATATTGATTCTGGAGTTGTTTAGTATGCATAGAAAGGGTAGAGACTACCTAAGAAGTAATGAATCCACTATGACCTAGAAATGGTCTAGTGTGAGAAAGTGAAATTTGATGAGATTAAAGATGAATGGGATATAAGGGAGTTAATAATAGTGTTGTGGTATGATTTTTAAGGTGTTGTTATTAGATAAAATGGAGATTTACCACAAGGGGTAAAATGCATATTTAAGGCATTGGATAAATGCTTAGTTGAAAAAGAGTTAGAAAAGTTAACCCAAGTGTTTGATGTGTAAATTGCAGTTCCTGATGATACACCGGAACAAGTCGAGATAAGAACGAGAGAAGTATAAAGGAGGACAGTTGCACACAAGTAAATCGAGGTAAGGGACTGTGTGTTAGCTATAGAGATGTTCATGCGTATTTTATGGTAATTTCGTAGATATATCGCTAGAATTAATACGATACTATAATTCTATGAAATGTTATGGAAGCATGAAAAGTACTATGATGTATATATGTATTGAGAAATGGGATAGGGTAAGGAAATAGCATGATATGCATGTTTTCAATGTTTTCTCAATTTTATATTGATATTGATGATTGAGAAATGTTGATGATAGGTTGGCTAAATTTACATGTTTTAGCATGAAGAGGCATGCGACATAAATAAACATGTTTTGAGTTTTAAAAAGAGAAAATAGCCATCTATCGGGTTTGAGATGAGATTTGGTGTTGAAACTCTAGCTCATACCCGTTTTAATGGCTTTGACTATGTGCTGGAGTGTTAGCTCGCACTTGTTTATATGCTTTTGATGTGCCGTGCTGGAGTTTAACTCGCACGATGGTTTTGAGAAAGTACGGGAGCTTTGCTCGCACCTGTTTTATTGAGTTGAGGTAAACCTGGGGGTCTGGGACCCAAGGGGATACCAGCTGACGACCATTTGAACGGGCTGGGCCTTAACGATGAATCGTACCGCGCTAGAGCCTTGCGATGACTGTGTGTCATGCTGCATGCTCGCCTGGTATATGAGACATGGTTCAGGATGAAAAGTCCATCGGAGTTGGAGAATGGATTTGGGTCCACGGTCGTACGTAGTACTATGAAGTTGTCCGTTGGTATACTATGTATCGTGCTGGGTGCATGTGAGTACGAGTATCGCGTAGATGACACATGGCATACCTTATACCGTGAGTTTATGAGGAGATGAGGTTGATTGAGATGAGCCGAAGGTTAGGACTGACCCATCTCCTTTCACGCGGAGTGATGCCCTGTGCACACCTGATTAGTGACGCCTGGGATCACTGACTATGACCATATGTCGTGGATATTTGATTGCCGAAATTCCATGCCTGTATCAGAGATTTGAGAAACAAAGATAATCTCAGAAAAGAAAGAGATTTGAGGAAAAGAGTGATTTGAGAAAAGAAAGAGATTTTGTGTTTTTTTTTTTATATAAATCTCTGATTTCACACTTGTGCTGTGAGGGCACTATTTATGAGTATGTTTTAAATGGAAGCTTGATATATTTGATTTACACGAAAATGCTATTAAGAAATATATGTTTAAATGCATTTTTCGTATGATATTTCCATTTATAATGAAAACATGGTTTTGGTTTATACCTGCATGGGCTATGTAGGTAGTACGATATCTACCTGCTAGCATTCATTTCCTTACTGAGCTGTGGTTTGCTCATCCCACTATTTTCCCCCTCCAAGTACTGAGAAGTAGGAGAGTGGTGGTCTCTAGATCTTTTTGTGTTGAACAGCTCCTACAATCCGCAAAGGTATAAGATTTGTATAAACATGAGTATTTTGTATCTAATATATTGTATCGCACAGTTATATCTTGGAATTGTAAACAGTTTTACGGGGATGATATGTAAGCACATTGTATTTATACAATTGATTTTGAATATCTACACACACCTGGGAGTGTGAATAAAAGTTTTAAATTTTTCATTGTAAATGTATGAATTTTAGTAATTGCATCGCCTCACAGCCCAACCGTAGTTGAGTAAGTATGGATAAGGAACACCTGGAATTGTGGTGTGACATATACACGGTACAACATACTTCGCGAACCCATATCAAGGTTGGGGGTGCCTGCCGTAGGTCTTATCTACCCCAATGCCATGTGTAACCGATATAGTCTCAAGTGCGCGTGAGAGTATTTTCTTTGGTGTCAGGTCCTAGCCCCTCATGGCCTTGCTCGCCCCTTTTGGGTTCCTTGAATAAATTAATGCCAGGTCCTAGCCCCTCATGGCCTTGCTCGCTCTTTTTGGGTTCCCTGAACATTAACTCTTATTACCCTCACCATTGCATCATACATACCACAATGTGAAAACCTGTGCGAGCTAAGCTCCAGCACGATTCATGCATCATAACTAAACCACCTCGTACGAGCAACGCTCTAGTACGACATTTATGCATAAAACATGAGAAAAACCATGTACGAGCATAGCTCCAGTACGATTATATGCATAAGAAAACCACTCGAAATCCACGTACGAGCAGAAGCTTCAGTACGGTTTATAAAACATCATCACAATTCAAATCAAGATGTGAGCTAAGCTCTAGCACTATTCATACAAGAGAAATCATAAAATCTAGTGCGAGCGAGGCTCCAGCGCGATTCAATTTACATAATACGATAAGTGGCTCAATAAACAACCAAATCGTTCTCAAACCATGCTTCTACACCTCACATGTGCTATTTCGCAAAATCATTCAAACACTAGCCAACCTATCCATTGATTTGCTTAAAACAAAGCCATGTGGTTCGTGAAACCATTGAAAACATACGAATTATGCAATTATTAGCCTTACTATTCCCCTTTTTGAAACTCATTTCGTAAACCAAATCATATATACATACTCGTAGTTATTCACGCATATCATCAATCAATTTTCTCAAATACTCATGCATTTCATAAACGCCTTATATTCACCCACGAGTTTAAAGTACGAGCAGCTATCTCTATATACTTACAGAATTCCCTTACCTAGAAATCGCGTCGTGGGATTCCACTTCCTTAAAGCTGCGTACTTATGCGGTTCGATTCATCTCCAACGATCTCTCCGGATCTGCACTCAATCCTATATCGCACCAATTTAGTTCATATAACACAACTCTTGTGTTTGCTATAGTCGATTTAACCTATAGCTTCCATTAATATTTATAAGGCCTAGCTTTATCGTTCTACTCATAATCTCGAGTCTATTGATTCTTTTAGGCCTGTTGATTTATACCAAATCGATATTAAATCGACATTAAGCTCATAGTGCTCATATCTCATCAATTTCTTCACTATGACATTTTATCAAACATCTTACATACTCATTTCCATAAATCCTCTAACTCACAATGTGATTTCATTTAATCATTTCAAATGATTCATATTACTTCAATAACAACTTAGCAATGCCTATAAATCATCAACTCATTCAACCCATATTTTCTCACACTAGATTTATTCTAGGTTTTCTAGGTCACACTAGTTTCATAACATCCTAGGTAATTTTAACCATCAATATACATACAAATTAACTCCAAAACCAATAAATAGCCAAATGTACTTCGGCTGAAGTGTTAGAAACTTACCAATCTAATTTCTTTTCTTGCTCCAAATGAAAATACACCTTGCTCCTTCAATACCATAAATGAGATTTTGAATTCAAGGTATGTTGTTCTTCTCTTTGATAGGAGCAACTTTGTATCTAATGGTCTTCCTTTAAATCTTACTGAAAATGGGTGGATTCAGGAGTGAGAAAGTGAGGTTTTCAGGTTAAAAATGGAAGAGAGAGATTGTTTCCCAAAATCTGTAGATTTCACTGCTCCTATTTATAGAAATTACTTGATGAGATCGATCTATCGAGGCATGAGATCGATCTGGTCCTCTTAAATCCCTCATTTTCACGCCAATTTGAATGCATGAGATCGATCTGTTGAGGGCTTGAGATCGATCTGTCCCAGGCAGTAGCTTAAGGAGATCGATCTGCTCTAAGGATGAGATCGATCTGCTCCAACCCGAGAGCTAAGGAAATCGATCCGCTTGCACCAAGAATCGATCTCTTCTTTACAGAATGTTTAGCAGATCGATATGGCTCCATTGGAGATCGATCTGTCTTGTTCCATTGCTCAAATAAGAGCATTTTTGGCTCTTCCAGATTGATCTCTTATCCTATGAGATCAATCTGGCATTCATATTTCCAGATTTTGCTGCAATTTTTTGCAATAACTCACACCAAATAACCTCAATTTACTGTCATGGTCATTTTCTCATCCAACCACCTTTAAAACTTGAAAATGACATACATTCATACTTCATACTCATTAAAACTTGTGTGCATTCATTGTACAACCAAAGGTACACAATACAAAATCAAATAAAAGTACAACTTTATTCCATTTTACCACACTACTTATTTTGAGTTCCAATCACATTCATCACTTATAAAAGTCCATTTCTTCATATTCATACATAATGAAACTTGTCCGTACATCACAACTCTTATTACAAGTACATCACCTTACTTATGAACTCATAAAGTTTACATTTGAAAATACGGGTCTTACACCATTCGTATTGTCCAAACGTTACTGTAAATGCTATTTTATATCTGTCTTTTTCTGCAATTTGAACTTGCCAAAATCCTAATTTCATATCAAATTTTGAGAATATTTGGGCATTGTAGAGTTTTTGGATTAAGTCTTTCTTATTTGGTATTGGTTATTTATCCATTTTAATGCTTTGTTTAAAGGTTTGTAATTTATTACAAGTCTAGGTGTTCCTCTTTCTAATTCTGAATTTTTGTTTACATAGAAAGCTGCACAGCTCCATGGAGATTTACTTTTCCTTATTAGGTTTTTGTTTAATAGTTCTTAAATTTCTTTTTTACAATAATGTTCCATTTCTTGATTCATTTGGATTGGTCTGGCTTTAGTTGGAATTTGTTTTTCATCAAAATCATTTTCATATTGTCATGCCCCGCTTTCGGGAACCCTTCTATCCATACATTCTCTACTACGGTTGGGCTGTGAGAAGATGTAATTACTAAAAATTTATTCATTTACAGCGGAATATTTAAAACTTTAATTCACACTCCCAGGTGTGTGTGTAAATACACAAAATTAATTGTATAAATACCATGTGCTTACATATCATCCCCATAATACTGTTTACAATTCCAAGATATAACTGTGCGATACGATATATTAGATACAAAATACTCGTGTATACAAATCTTATACCTTTACAGATTGTGGGAGCTGTTTAGCACAAAAGATCTAGAGATCACTGCTCTCTTACTTCTCAGTACCTGGAGGGGGAAAATAGTGGGATGAGCAAACCACGGCTCAGTAAGGAAATGTATGCTAGCAGGTAGATATCGTACTACCTACATAGCCCATGCATGCATAAACCAAAACCATGTTTTCGTTATAAATGGAAATGTCATACGAACAATGCATTTAAACATATATTTCTCAATAGCATTTTCGTGTAAATCAAATGTCAAACTTCCATTTAAAACATGCTCATAAATAGTGCCCTCATGGCACGAATGTGAAATCAGAGATTTATTAAAACACGAAATCTCTTTCACTTCTCAAATCATTCTTTCTCGCAAGTCTCTTTCTTTTCTGAGATTGTCTCTGTTTCTCGATTCTCTGAGACAGGCATGGAATTTTAGGCAATCAAATATCCATGACTTATGGCCACAGTCAGTGATCCCAGGCCTCACTGATCGGGTGTGCACAGGGTATCACTTCTCCTGAAGGGGGATGGGTCAGTCCTACCCTCCGGCTCATTTCAATCCACCTCATCTCCTCGTATACTCACGGTGAAGATACGTCGTGTGTCATCTACGCGATACTCGTACTCACGTGCACCCAGCACGGTACATAGTATACCAGCGGGTGACTACACTATTCTACGTACAACCGTGGACCCAAGTCCATACTCCAACTCCGATGGACTTTTTATCCTTAAACCATGTCTCATATACCAGGCGAGCAAGCAGTGTGACACACAGTCAACGCAAAGCTCCAGCGCGGTACGATCTATCGTTAAGGCCCAGCCCGTTCAATTGGCCGTCGGCTGGTATCCCCTTGGGTCCCAGACCCCCAGGTTTACCTTAACTCAACAAAAGAGGTACGAGCAAAGTTCCCGCACTTTCTCAAAACCCTCGTGCGAGTTAAAACTCCCGCACGGTACATCAAGGCCTTAAAACGGGTGTGAGCTAACGCTTCAACACCAAATCTCATCTCAAAACTGATAGATGGCTATTTTCTCTTTTTAAAACTCAAAACACGTTTATTCATACAGCATGCCTCTTCATGCTAAAACATGTAAAATTAGCCAACCTATCATCAACATTTCTCAATCATAAATAACAATGTAAAATTGAGAAAATCATTGAAAACATGCATATCATGCTATTTCCTTACCCTATCCCATTTCTCAATACATATATACGTCATAGTACTTTGCATACTTCCATATCATTTCATAGAATTATCATATCGTACTAGTCTAGCAATATATCTACGAAATTGCCGTAAAATACGTACGAACATCTCTATAGCTAACACACAGTCCCTTACCTCGTTTTACTTGTGTGCAACTATCCGCCTTTATGCTTCTCGCATTCTCATCTCGATTGCTCCGACGTTGTCATGCCCCGCTTTCGGGAACCCTTCTATCCATACATTCTCAACTACGGTTGGGCTGTGAGAAGATGCACTTACTAAAAATTTATTTATTTACAGCGGAATATTTAAATCTTTAATTCACACTCCCAGGTGTGTGTGTAGATACACAAAATTAATTGTATAAATACCAAGTGTTTACATATCATCCCCATAATACTGATTACAATTCCAAGATATAACTGTGCGATACGATAAATTAGATACAAAATACTCGTGTATACAATTCTTATACCTTTTACCGAATCGTGGGAGCTGTTCAACACAAAAGACTTAGAGATCACCGCTCTCTTACTTCTCAGTACCTGGAGGGGGAAAAGTAGTGGGATGAGCAAACCACGGCTCAGTAAGGAAATGTATGCTAGCAGGTAGATATCGTACTACCTACATAGCCCATGCATGCATAAACCAAAACCATGTTTTCGTTATAAATGGAAATATCATACGAACAATGCATTTAAATACATATTTCTCAAGAGCATTTTCGTGTAAATCAAATGTCAAACTTCCATTTAAAACATGCTCATAAATAGTGCCCTCATGGCACGAATGTGAAATCGGAGATTTATTAAAACACGAAATCTCTTTCACTTCTCAAATCATTCTTTCTCGCAAATCTCTTTCTTTTCTGAGATTGTCTCTGTTTCTCGATTCTCTGAGACAGGCATGGAATTTTAGGCAATCAAATATCCACGACTTATGGCCACAGTCAGTGATCCCAGGCCTCACTGATCGGGTGTGCACAGGGTATCACTTCGCCTGAAGGGGGATGGGTCAGTCCTACCTCCGGCTCATCTCAATCCACCTCATCTCCTCGTATACTCACGGTGAAGATACGTCGTGTGTCATCTACGCGATACTCGTACTCACGTGCACCCAGCACGGTACATAGTATACCAACGGGTGACTACACTATTCTACGTACAACCGTGGACCCAAGTCCATACTCCAACTCCGATGGACTTTTTATCCTTAAACCATGTCTCATATACCAGGCGAGCAAGCAGCGTGACACACAGTCAACGCAAAGCTCCAGCGCGGTACGATCTATCGTTAAGGCCCAGCCCGTTCAATTGGCCGTCGGCTGGTATCCCCTTGGGTCCCAGACCCCCAGGTTTACCTTAACTCAACAAAACAGGTACGAGCATAGTTCTCGCACTTTCTCAAAACCTCCGTGCGAGTTAAAACTCCCGCACGGTACATCAAGGCTTTAAACCGGGTGTGAGCTAACGCTTCAACACCAAATCTCATCTCAAAACTGATAGATGGCTATTTTCTCTTTTTTTAAAACTCAAAACACGTTTATTCACATAGCATGCCTTTTTCATGCCAAAACATGTAAAATTAGCCCACCTATCATCAACATTTCTCAATCATCAATAACAATGTAAAATTGAGAATTTCATTGAAAACATGCATATCATGCTATTTCCTTACCCTATCCCATTTCTCAATACATATATATACATCATAGTACTTTTCATACTTCCACATCATTTCATAAACTTATAATATCGTACTAGTCCTAGCAATATACCTACGAAATTGCTGTAATTACGTACGAACATCTCTATAGCTAACACACAGTCCCTTACCTCGTTTTACTTGTGTGCAACTATCCGCCTTTATGCTTCTTGCGTTCTCATCTCGACTTGCTCCGGTGTATCATCCGAAACTGAAATTTCACCCATCAAACACTTGAGTTAATGTTTCTAACTCTTATTCAACTAAGCATTTATCCAATGCCTTAATTACACATTTTTACCATTTGTGGTAAATCTCCCAATTTATCCTAATATCAACATTTCCAAACCATTTCCACAACATACTCATCCACTCAAGATATCCCATTCATAAAAAATACTCCCACATTCCACTTTCTCACACTTGACTCTTTCTAAGCTATATGCATTTCATACCATCCTAGGTAGTTCTATCCATAATATGCACACCCAAATATCTTTATAATCATTAACTAAACCAATGTACTTGGATTTGTGCATTAGAACTTACCTCATTGGATTTCCTCTTGCTCCAATTAGGATTGCCCTCTATTTCTTCAATCCTTCAAATGGGAAAATGCCTCTAGACTATGTTGTTCTTCTCTTTGATGTGAACAACTTTGTCTCTAATAGCCTCTCCTTAAATCTCACTGAAAATGGCTGGATTTAGGAGTGAGAAACTAGATTTCTTTGAGTTGAAGTGAAATGGAAATGTTTGTCCCGAAATTCTGATGATCCAACTGCTCCCATTTATAGGTTTGACTTGATGAGATCGATCTCCCTTGGGTGGAGATCGATCTGTTCCTCCAAAATCCCTCTCTTCTGAGACGTTTTAAAGGTAGGAGATCGATCTGTCGAGGCTGGAGATCGATCTGTTGTCAAACAGAAGCTTAAGGAGATCGATCTGGTCTTATGGGAGATCGATCTGCTTCCAACCCGAGAGCTAAGGAGATCGATCTGCTTCCTTTGGAGATCGATCTGTCCCCTTCCATTTCTCAAATAAGAGCATTCTGGCTCTCCCAGATCGATCTCTCATCCTATGAGATCGATCTGGCCTTCACAAATTCCAGATTTCCTGCAGTTTTTCTGCAACAACTCTTACCAAGCACCCTTAATTTGCTTCCATGATCATTTTCTCATTCATTCATCTTTGAGACTTGAAAATGGGATCCATCCTCTCTACATACACATTAAAACTTGTGTAGAATCTTTGTATGACCAAATATATACGATATTACTCGAATGGAATTATACACTTATGTAAATCTTTCCTTCCATTTTACTATACTACTCATATCCCATTTTGATCACGTTCTTCTCGTTTCAAGTTTATTTCTTCCTACTCACTCATAATGCAACTTGTACGTATAATCACAATTCTTACTACAAGTGCATACATAATCTTATGAACTTACATTGCATACACTTAACATTACAATACATCATCTTACTTATGATTCTATTTACATTCCCATGTTCCTATATACATAGCTATACATGTACGGGGTCTCACATTCTCCCCCACTTAAGGAATTTGGTCCTCCAAATTAGAACCAATTTAATCCGTGAATAACTCGGGATACTTTTCCCGCATCAAACTTTCCAGTTCCCATGTGGCCTCTTCCACAGTGTGATGTTGCCACAAAACCTTAACCAATGAAATCGTCTTGTTCCGCAACACCTTCTCTTTCCTGTCCAATACCCTGATCGGTCTCTCGACATACGACATATCTTTCTTGAGCTCCAACGGCTCATAGCTAATTACATGTGTCGGATCCGGGTAGTACTTCCGAAGCATAGAAACGTGGAAGACATTGTGGACTTCTGCTAGCTCAGGTGGTAAGGCTAGCCTATATGCTCCTTCTCCCACTCTATCCAAAATCTCGAAGGGACCAATGTAACGAGGACTTAATTTTCCTTTCTTCCCAAACCTCATTATTCCCTTAGAAGGAGATACTTTCAAAAATACAGACTCGCCAACATCAAACTCAAGTGGTCTCCGTCTCTTGTCAGCATAGCTCTTTTGTCGACTTTGAGCTGTTCGCAGCCTCTCGCATATTATTTGAACATCCTCGGAGGCTTGCTTAACCAAATCGGGGGCGAGCAATTGTCTGTCACCAACTTCTTCCCAACCAATGGGCGATCGGCATCTACGACCGTATAGTGCCTCATAAGGGGCCATACCAATACTTGAGTGATGACTGTTATTGTAGGCGAACTCAATCAATGGCAAGTGATCGTCCCATGAGCCTCTAAAATCCAGCACACACGCTCTCAACATATCCTCCAGGGTCTGTATAGTCCTCTCTGACTGACCATCTGTCTGAGGATGAAAAGCGGTGCTAAAACTCAACTGGGTCCCCATCGCTTCCTGGAAATGTCCCCAAAAGTGGGAAGTGAAGCGGGCATCCCTATCCGAAACAACACTCACTGGGACTCCATGCAATCTCACTATTTCTCGCACATACAGATTCGCCAGTGCACTCAATGTATCTGTAGATCTCATGGCTAAGAAATGTGCCGATTTCGTTAACCGATCTACTATCACCCATATCGCATCATGGTTCTTACGGGTTCTCGGTAACCCCATCACAAAATCCATGGTGACATGCTCCCACTTCCATGTTGGTATCGATAGAGGTTGTAATAATCCTCCTGGTTTCTGATGTTCGACTTTTACTTGCTGACAAGTGAGACATCTAGCGACATACTCCGCTATGTCTCTCTTCATTCCAGACCACCAATATACTTTTCGGAGGTTTTGATACATCTTACCACTCCCCGGGTGTATCGTGTATCTCGACGAGTGTGCCTCTGATAAGATCAGCTTTCTCAGCTCTAAATCCTTAGGAACACATATTCTATCTCCAAACCTTAGTATTCCATCTGGACTCAATATAAAATCAGCACCCTTCCCTTTCCGGATTTGGCTAATCATGACAATACACCATTGATCGATTTGCTGAGCTTGTCGGATTCTCTCAATCAACTCCGGTTCTAATCTCAAGCTAGCAATGATCCCATAGCTGCCAATCTCAGGTAGGGTCATATCCAGACTAAGGTTCGTGAATTGTTCCAACAACTCGTGCTCTCTAACCATCATATGTGATACCAACCCGAGACTCTTCCGACTCAATGCATCGGCAACCACATTTGCCTTCCCCGGGTGGTACAAGATCTCACAATCATAGTCCTTGAGGAGTTCCAACCACCTCCTCTGTCTCATGTTTAACTCCTTTTGTGAGAATAGATATTTCAGACTCTTATGATCCGTAAAGATCTGAAATCTCTCACCATATAAGTAGTGGCGCCATATCTTCAACGCAAACACTACGGCCGCTAACTCCAAATCGTGAGTGGGGTAGTTCTTCTCATGATCCTTCAGCTGTCTAGATCCATAAGCTACTACCCTTCCATCTTGCATCAAAACACAGCCTAGTCCTTGATGCGAAGCATCAGTATACACCGAGTAATTCCCCGAACTGTTAGGGATGACAAGAACTGGCGCGGTAGTTAATCTACGCTTAAGTTCCTGAAAACTCCTCTCACATGCTTCATCCCATGAAAACTCCACACTTTTCCTCGTAAGACGTGTCAATGGAGCAGCTAATCTAGAGAAACCTTCTACAAATCTCCTGTAGTAACCAGCCAATCCCAGAAAACTTCTGATCTCCGTGACTGTCTTAGGTTGTTCCCATTGAACAACTGCCTCAATCTTGGATGGATCTACTGACACCCCATCCTTCGATATAACATGGCCTAGAAAAGAAATCTGTTCTAGCCAAAAGTCACATTTGTTAAGCTTGGCATATAACCTTTTCTCTCGGAGGGTTTGCAAAATAATCCTTAAGTGCTGCTCATGCTCTTCTCTGGACCTTGAATACACCAATATGTCATCAATGAAAATAATCACGAATTGGTCCAGGTATGGCTTGAATACTTCATTCATTAGAGCCATAAAAGCTGCCGGCGCATTGGTCAACCCAAAAGGCATCACTAAGAATTCGTAATGGCCATAGCGGGTACGAAATGCTGTCTTGGGCACATCCTCCTTCCGAATCTTCAATTGATGATACCCAGACCTCAGATCTATCTTGGAGAAGATCTGTGCTCCCCGAAGTTGATCCAGTAAATCATCAATGCGTGGCAAGGGGTACTTGTTCTTGATGGTAGCCTTGTTTAACATTCGATAGTCAATGCACAACCTGAGGCTCCCATCTCTCTTCTCCACAAATAATACCGGGGCTCCCCATGGCGAGACACTCGGTCTTATGAACCCCTTCTCTAACAACTCTTGCAGCTGTTTCCTTAATTCCTCTAACTCAACTGGAGCCATCCTATATGGTGACTTCGATATTGGTTCGGTTCCAGGCGTCAAGTCTATACCGAATTCCGTTTCTCTATCAGGTGGCAATCCTGGTAGATCGTCTGGAAAGACATCAGGGAATTCTCTGACCACTGAGATGTCCTCCATATCCGGATGTACTTTGTTCAAATCCACCACATAAGCAACAAAACCTTCAAAACAACACTCAAGCCATTTATACCAAAGTACTTTACCTCATACAAATTTAAGATTTCATTTCTTCTCTTAAAATTTTACAACACATTCTTCAGGTAGAGAAAACTTAATAGACTTAGAACGACAGTCTATGACAGCATGATTGGCGGCTAACCAATCCATTCTCAAAATTACATCAATGTCATACATATTCAACAAAATCAAGTTGGCTGTCATGCACTTATCTCCCACCCTCACTTTACAATCTTCATACACTTGTTCAACTAATTGGCTAACTCTCATGGGAGTACTTATCAGTAAGGTCCTATTCAAGTATGTGGGTTCTACAAAACCTTTTAACTTAGATGCACATGCAGGTGATATAAAGGAATGCGTAGCTCTAGAATCAAATAAAGCTATAACCTCTAGATTGAAAATCAAGATTGTACCTTTTATCACTTTAGAAGAGGTATCAGTCGATGCCTGGTCTATCGCATACACCCTGCCTTGACCCACAACTTGTTTTCCCTTTTCTTCAGCCGAGGCTTTCTTCCTTGCAGGAGGTGCAACTGTAGGAACCCTCTCTGGCTCTTTACCCCTTTGTGGAACTGCCTCAACTATCTCCGGGCACTCTCTGGCATAATGTCCAAATTTACCACATCTGAAGCATCGGGTACCCTGAAGATGACATGGCCTACCACCATGGTATCGACCGCATAGCCTACACTGATCTGTAGTCGGTCGGGGTCCACCAATCACTATTCCCCTGGCTGGTGTCTGAGTCGGAGGCATAAAAGGTCTAACAACCTTCTTCTGGAACTCATCTACTTCTCTCCGACGTTTACTCATGAATTTTCGACCAAATTTGGCACTCTTGCCATCTCCCAGCTTCCTCGGACCCTTGTCCTTACCCCAACTAAATTCAGAAATCTGCAAGTCATAATCTTGCTCGCATAACTGGGCCCGTCGCACAGCCTCTCTATATGTAGCGACATCAAATGGGGCCAACTTCGCTCGGATCGAAGGCCTCAGTCCATCTACAAATCTACGGACTCTGACAGCTTCACTCCTGATCGAGTCCGGATCATATCGACCCAGTGAAGTGAATCGTGACTCGTACTCATCAACTGTTCGATTCCCTTGAGTCAGATTCAGAAATTCCATCTGTAGTCTCTGTCGAGCAGTATCTGGGATGTATTGCTCTCTGAAAACGTCCAAGAACATATCCCACGTGATAACCATTCCTTGAGCTCTTAACATCGGCCTGACGGACTTCCACCAGTGCTCTGCTTCGCCTCTCAATACAAAGGCCGCAAGCGCTACTCTCTCTGTAGCTGATCATCTACAGAAGTCGAATAACTTCTCCATTTGACTGATCCAGTCCTCAGCCACCGTCGGATCCTTTACCCCGCTAAACGAAGGAGGCTTAAAGTCCATAAAATGCCTCAACCTTTCCATGTCGCAATCATATCCATACCCCAATTCATCATCATGCTGATGTGGGGCTACCGGAGGAGGTACCGGTCGAATATGAGGTTCCCGTGGCCTAGCCGGTTCAGCTTGCGCAGGTGCAACATTCTCAGGTTCAGGTGCAGCTGCTGGGGGATTCGGTGCAGCCTGTCCCGCTGTACCAGGTGTACCCTCAAACCTAGCCATGATCTGACCCATCATGGTCATCATCGTGCGCATGTCTTCCTCCAATCGAGTGATTCGAGGATCAGAGGCCTCTATCTGTTCTTGGGGCTCATGACTAGAGGATGATCTACTGTGCCTCTCAGTCCTGTCATTTTACCCTCGAGCCCTCGAGCTCTCTCCCCTCTTGCGGTGTCTCTCAGGCATAACTCACTAGCCTGATAACTTTCCTGCGTTATAACAAACATTTAATTCACTACCAGCTCCGTATACACATTTGTATCTAAATATCGCACAGTAACTTGGGGATGTGTGTTTTCTTAGTCCTAAGCATCAACTCACATCAGACCAACCAAGCTCTGATACCAATCCTGTCATGCCCCGCTTTCGGGAACCCTTCTATCCATACATTCTCAACTACGGTTGGGCTGTGAGAAGATGCACTTACTAAAAATTTATTTATTTACAGCGGAATATTTAAATCTTTAATTCACACTCCCAGGTGTGTGTGTAGATACACAAAATTAATTGTATAAATACCAAGTATTTACATATCATCCCCATAATACTGATTACAATTCCAAGATATAACTGTGCGATACGATAAATTAGATACAAAATACTCGTGTATACAATTCTTATACCTTTTACCGAATCGTGGGAGCTGTTCAACACAAAAGACTTAGAGATCACCGCTCTCTTACTTCTCAGTACCTGGAGGGGGAAAAGTAGTGGGATGAGCAAAACCATGCATTGTCCTGAAGCAAAGCAGGGTGTAAGACAGCACCAGAAGCAGACAGACCCGGAGTAGGACGTGTGTGGGCTGCTGTCAAACTGAGGAAGGCAGGGATATCACCTGGAGCAACGAGGAGTACGTGCAGCGAGATGGGCATGCTGAGGACAGTACCTGAAGTAAAGTAGAAAACCGAGAGCAAGCTGGTACCATGGGCACAGCTAGGTTGTCTGACCAGTGAGCATGAGCAGCAGCAGTTGGACAAAATCAGGAGCCGGACATTACTGGAGCAGAGAGCTTGCTGGTCTAGTCAGAAACAGCAGCTGAAGTGGTTGGAAACTTGCTGTGATGTGTTGAGTGCAGGAAATGAAGAAGTGCACGAAACCAAGGCAGGGTTAGTGAGGGCTAGAACCGAAAGCAAGCTGGACACGCCTAACCAACCCGAGGCATACCTGGAAATGAAAATGAAAAAATGAAGCATGAACAGTGAATGAAGGGATTTGGATGATTTAAAAGTTGTTAAGGCTTTGTTTGGCTAGTTCATTTTAGTTAATTAACTCATTTTCATGCATTGTTAGTATAAGTTTAATTTCAATTTAATTTGTTAAGCTTAGTTTAGAGTCTTTAATTAAATTGCATGTTAGTATTCTTGCATAGTAGTATAAAACTTAGTTTTAATTACATGATAGCTAATTAAGTGTTCATTTAGAATTAGATTATGGGTAAATTTATTTCATTAAATCTTAACTTAGTTTAAATTGCATTTTGATTAAGTAGTCTTATTGCATTTTAGGTTTGTTAATTTTAGTTTAATTAATCTTGCTTTGTTATTTTCATAATTGCATTTTATTTTAATTGCGTTAATTAGCTTTAACTGTTTCAATTTCTTTTGTAGGTTTTTTATTTTAATTGCGTGGAGCACTGTAAGTAATTTTGCTCGGTTTTATTTTTTTTATTTTATAGTTTTATTATTTTATTGCTTTCAGTATTTTTAATTTTAGCCATGTAGATCACTCCCTTTAATTTCATAATTTGCTAGGATATATTTAGGGTAAGATTAACCGGTAGTTAATTAGGTTAGTCAACTTCTCTGTGGGACGATAACTCGGGACTCAAATCCCATTATTACTTGTACGACCCATGCACTTGCGGACATTACCTTTAGGGCGTGTCAAGTTTTTGGCGCTGTTGCTAGGGAAGTTTTAATTAGTCGTTAATTAATATCGGTGAAATTATGCTTAGGTGTAATTCTAGCTTGTAAATATTTAGAGCCTTAGCTTAGGTTAGTTAAATTTTCTCTTAATTAAAAAAATTTAAAAATTTAAAAAAACGTAAAACAAAATTTTTCTAAGGACTTTCTGATGTTTGCATGCGTAGAGCCAGGAGTTTTGATTGCTTTCCTCTAGATCCTGAAATCGAACGAACTCTTAGGAAAATTCGAAAGGATTCTAAGAAATTTATAGCTCCACTGCAAAACACGATGGTAGAAAATAGGGAAAGTAGGACCGTTGGAGATTATGCGGTGCCGACTATTGGAGGGTATTATTCCGGTATTAGGCCACCAGCTGTCCATGCAAACAACTTTGAAATTAAGCCTTCCATCCTCTAGATGATCCAGTCCTCCTTACAATTCAGTGCGCTTCCGCATGACGACCCACATGCTCATCTCGGGCAATTCCTGGACCTGTGCAACACGTTCAAACACAATGGATTATCTGATGATGCGCTTAGACTTAGACTATTCCCCTTCTCACTTAGGGATAGGGTGAGACACTGGTTAACCTCCCTGCCTCCAGGATCCATTTCTACATGGGACGAGTTAACCCACCAATTTCTAGCTAAGTTTTTCCCTCCCTCTAAAATGGCCAGACTCCGTAGCGACATATCTTCCTTTGCCCAGTTCGACACTGAATCTCTTTATGAAGCATGGGAACGATATAAGGAGCTTCTTAGGAAGTTCCCTCACCATGTCCTACCTTTTTGGTTGCAAGTCCAGACCTTCTACAACGGACTTACAATCCATAATAGGACCATTGTTGACGCTGCTGCGGGTGGAGCGCTAATGTGTAAAACAGAGGAGGAATCTTACGAGCTCTTGGATAAGATGGCTGCTAACAACTATCTATGATCCTCAAAGAGGCAATTGCCAAAGAAGTCGACGGGTATTTATGAGCTCGACACACTATCTACCTTGACCTCTCAAATTGCTAATCTTACGAAGAAGGTAGAGTCGTACCAGTACCCAGCATAATCCTTCTACCAGTCCTAATTTGATTTATTCTGTCCAAAGTCCTTTCCCTTCATGCAATCTGTGTAGTGGTACACACTCTGTGGATAGGGTCCACTTAACCTAGAATCGGTTCAGTATGTTTCTCCACTTCAGAAGCAACAGAACAACCCCTTGTCAAACACCTACAACCCAAGGTGGAGGAACCATCCTAACTTCACCTAGAGCCAAAACCAAGGGCAAACTTCCAGCTCTAGATTGTAGGACCCCCTAGTTTTCAAGCTCCACCGGTTCATGTACCACCACAGTTGTAATATCCATATCATCCGCCTCATCAACCATCCCCACCTCAATTTCAACATCATCCACCTCACTTCCATCAACCACTACTACCACCTCAACCTACGCAGCCACAACTTTACCATGCACCAGCAGCTGAGAAGAAGCTCTCGCTTAAGGAAATGTTCACGACTATCCTGCAAAATCAAGCTACTTCAATTAAGAACTTAGAGGTTCAGGTAGGACAAATAGCAAATGCTCTTAGCCAACGTCCTTAAGGGACCCTTCCTAATAACACTGAAGCTAATCCTGTTAAGCAAAGGGAGGGTAAGGAATATGTCAAATCCATCACCCTTAGGAGCGGCAAAGAGCTAGATGAGCCACAAAGTAAGTCAAATCCTGTTGAGCCCATAGTTAAAAAGCCCATAAGTTCTAACGAAGCAACTTAGAAAGAGCAAGAACATCAAGATCAGGCTGCAAAAGAATCCAAGCTAGGCACTTCTTCATCTATAACTTCTTCTACTTCACAGCCTTCCTCGTTCTCTAATGTTACACAGGTTCCCACTACATTGCCTCTAGTTAGACTACCAGTACCTTTTCCTCAGAGGTTCCAAGATCAAAAGTTGGAACGACAATTTGCTAAATTTCTTGAGGATTTTAAGAAGCTTCACATCAACATTCCTTTCGTAGATGTTTTAGAGCAAATGCCAAGTTATGTGAAGTTTCTAAAGGATATCCTCTCGAGGAAGAGAAGACTGGATGACTATGGACGGTGGCCTTAAATGAGGAATGTAGTACTATTATCCAGAGAAGATTACCCCCCAAGCTCAAGGATCCCGGGAGTTTTACCATACCCTGCACCATTGGAAATTTATTTTTTGGTAAAGCCCTGTGTGATTTAGGAGCTAGTATAAATTTAATGCCATTGTCTATCTATAAGAAGTTAAGAATAGGGGATGCCAAGCCCACCATAGTGACCCTCCAGTTGGCTGATCGATCAATTAAATATCCGAAAGGGGTCATTGAGGATGTGCTAGTTAAGGTGGACAAATTTATTTTTTCTACGGATTTTATTGTGTTGGACATGGAAGAAGATAGGGAAGTCCCCATTATACTAGGTAGACCTTTCCTAGCTACTGGTAGAATAGTAATTGATGTACAAAATGGGGAGTTAACGATGAGAGTCTAAGACCAGGAAGTAAAGTTTAATGTGTTCAAACCTTTGAAGATCCCTGATGACTCTCAAGACTGTTTTAGGATGGAGGATTTAAGGCTTAAGCATAAGAAATTTGAGAGAAAGAAGGAAGTAGATAGGGCTTAGGAGGATTTAACTGTTAACATTCTGTCACCATTTTGGCTAATCCTCCTACTCTTCGCCCTGCTGCTGAGTGTTGTCTTCTTCAGCTGCATTTGAAGTGGTTATGTTTTCCTTTTCACTTTGTATATAGTTCATTTTTCTTTTTCTTTTCTATTGTTTCTTTCCTTGTTTATTTTGCAGGTTTATTTTCTAGTTTTACGCTTTCAATCAAGCTTCAGTTGTTCACCATCATCAGATAGGGGAGTACTATGTTCTTGAGCTTAAATTCTTATATTATCTGCACACTGAGGACACTGTGCACTTTAAGTTTGGGGGAGGGGATATCACTTGAGCAATTTTGTGAAAAATTGAAAAAATTTTCAAAATTTTTTTCGAAAATCTCAGAAAGTATTTTCAAAATTTTTTCGATAGTATGAGCGTAAATTGTTTAATTTTGAGATGATTTAGTGCTTAGCATGTAGTTTTCTCATATTCCGATGATATGACCCCATGATTTAGTCTGACTTTGATTGACTGAGAAACATGATTATAGGAAAAGCATGAAGTTGAATTCTTGAATTTGTCTTAATTCTGATTGTGATTGCCTCATCTTATACACATGTCATGTCATGAATCAGTATAGTTATTTAGAGAAAGCTTATGTGTACATAAGATTGCATTTGTTCAGTTGATTTTGTGCACCATATTCTAGAATTTGTTTGATCTGATCTCGAAGCGAAATATTAGATCACACTTAATTAGGGAGATGATTTAGGCCATCTTTGGATCGTTTGAGCCTTTCTAGCTATCCTTGTACATATTCTATCCCTAGTCACCCATCTGGGCCAAATAAGCTTTTCTCTATAAATTCACCTGTTTATTTTTGTTTCCTTAGCTTAAATACTTTTTTCCTATCCCTTACCCCAAAAGCATGAAAAGTCATTGGGATATATTGTGAGCTATATGGGTATTAAGTGATAGTGAAGGAGTATGTATAAAAAAAACAAAAAAAAATGAAAGAAAAAGAAAAAGAAAAGAAGAAAGAAGAAAAATACAAAAATACAAAAATAGAATAAAAGGTTTAGTTTGGGGAAAATAAATTTGAGCTCTTAAATTAAGATCCTAGAAATAAGGCATGTTAATGGGTAATTAAACCTAAATCGACTTTATCATACCTTAGCCCCAACCATACATTACAAGCTTAATAAAGTCCTATTGATATTTGATTAAGTGTGACTACATTAGTGGAGAGAGAAGTGAAAAGCAAACTTATGTGAATGATCACATGTCATTGACTTTGTATTCACTGTGTATGCATAATCTGATCCGGATAATGTACTGTGAAGTGACTTAGACATTTTTCACACACTCACGAGGAGTCCAATTTGGGTTAGGACTTATGATTGAATAATTCTAAGTGTTGGACTTGTAATTGTGAGTCTTTGATTTCATAGTTTGTACTTTTTCTTTGAGGATAATATTGGGAAAATTATTGTATTTTGTGCTTGTCATTCCTGCAATTATTTTGTTTTGCTTGAGGACAAGCAAAAGATTAAGTTTGGGGGTGTGATAATTCTATATTTTTAGAATTATTTGTACTTAATTTCCTAATTAATTATTTAAATCCCCAATTTATTTTGTTAATTATCCCCTTTATTTAATTAAAATTTCCATGTTTGCAGATAAATTAAATCCGGATGAATTTTGATAATTTCGGTAGAAAATGGATCGAAATTGGGCTAAAATCGAGATTGAGCCACGCGGACAACACGAGCCATGCCACCTAGCACATCCAATTAGACAAGAAGACCGATGACATGGAAATATCTTTTCAAGGAGCCAATGGTGTGAAGACAAGTGGCCAAAAAAATGCCAACTCATCTAGGATGTAGAAATTACAATTATACCCCTTTTGTGTGTATAAATAAGACATGGATGGCAATTGAAAATGTATGTAATTTTAGGAGTAGGAGTAGTGTAGGTAGAGTAGTTTTTAGAGTTATTTTCCTTTCTAGTATTTTTTCTTTCCCATTTGTTTTTTTACTTTGCAATTTCCATTAGCTTCCATTTACTTTTAATGTTCATTCCATGTTTATGCTTTTCATCTTCTAGACTTGGATATTTTCTATTTCATAGCAAACAATGCATCATTTTCATTTGCTCTTCTCGGTTTGGTTATAATGAGCTCTTTTATTCTTTAAGTTTTATTTTTTTTACATAGCATGATGTTCCTAGTGTAATTCTCGGTTGTCCAAATGAATAGCTTAAGTTTTAGTTGATAAACTTTCATTTCTCCTAATGTAGTTCTCGGTTTCCCTTGCATCTCATTTTTTTTATTTGCGCATTTTATTTTCTAGTAGTTTCACCATATTAGTGTCTTTGCTCTCGGTGTAGTGCTATAGTGCAGGAGGATAACAGGCCTCGGTGCTAGTGATGAACTTAGTGTGAATGGTGCCTATAGCAGCAACCCGAGAGCAAGCACCCGAGAGCCACAATCACTCTCTATTTTCCCCTGTTTTAGGAGTCTTCTACTGTTCATCTTCCTCATTTTTATTTCTCAGCTGGCGTGATGATCTGCAGCTGAACACCCAACAGTTTACCAGAGCCGAGAATGAAGAGTAAAACCGTGCATTATCTTGAAGCAAAGCAGGGTGTAAGACAGCACCAGAAGCGGGCAGACCCGGAGCAGGACGTGTGCAGGCTACTGTCAAACTGAGGAAGGCAGGGATATCACTTGGAGAAGTGAGGAGTACGTACAGCGAGATGGGCATGCCGAGGACAGTACCTGAAGTAAAGCAGAAAATTGAGAGCAAACTGGTACCGTGGGCACAGCTGGGTTGTCTAACCAGTGAGCATGAGCAGCAGCAGTTTGCTGGTCTGGTCAGAAACAGCAGCTGAAGTGGTTGGAAACTTGCTGTGATGTGTTGAGTGCAGGAAATGAAGAAGTGCACGGAACCGAGGCAGGGTTAGTGAGGGCCAGAACCGAAAGCAAGCTAGACACGCCTAACCAACCCAAGGCATACCTGGAAATGAAAATGAAAAAAATGAAGTATGAACAGTGAATGGAGGGATTTGGATGATTTAAAAGTTGTTAAGGCTTTGTTTGGCTAGTTCATTTTAGTTAATTAACTCGTTTTCATGCATTGTTAGTATAAGTTTAATTTCAATTTAATTTGTTAAGCTTAGTTTAGAGTCTTTAATTAAATTGCATGTTAGTATTCTTGCATAGTAGTATAAAACTTAGTTTTAATTAGGATGATAGTTAATTAAGTGTTCATTTAGAATTAGATTATGGGTAAATTTATTTCATTAAATCTTAAGTTAGTTTAAATTGCATTTTGATTAAGTAGTCTTATTGCATTTTAGGTTTGTTAATTTTAGTTTAATTAATCTTGCTTTGTTATTTTCATAATTGCATTTTATTTTAATTGCATTAATGAGCTTTAACTGTTTTAATTTCTTTTGTAGGTTTTTTATTTTAATTGCGTGGAGCACTGTAAGTAATTTTGCCCGATTTTATTTTCTTTATTTTATAGTTTTATTATTTTATTGCTTTCAGTATTTTTAATTTTAGTCATGTAGATCACTCCCTTTAATTTCATAATTTACTAGGATATACTTAGGGTAAGATTAACCGGTAGTTAATTAGGCTAGTCAACTTCTCTGTGGGACGATAACTCGGGCCTCAAATCCCATTATTACTTGTATGACCTGTGCACTTGCGGACATTACCTTTAGGGCGTGTCAATATCTACCTATGAGGAGGCAGTACATAGGGCACAGTTGTGTGAGCAAGATATTGAGCTGGTTGCCTCAGAGTATGGAAAGTTTGGTAGAGTAAGGGACAAGGATAGGAAGAGACCCACAGTGGATAAAGGCTTCAGTTATAGAGGGAGTAAGAGATTTTCTGGGAAAAGGCCAAGGATTGAGGAAATCTGGGAGAGGACAGTTAAGCCTCTCGTGCATCCAATCATAGCTCCAACAAAGGGTATAATGATTGGAGGGCCATGACCTGCTACAGAACAGTGCAGTAAGTGTGGTAGGTACCATGGGACTCGACCATGTTATGGATCTCCTACAGTATGTTTTCGATGTGGGAAACCAGGGCATATGATCAGAAATTGCCCAGAGATGATTGAGAGTGACCCATAGAAGGGCAAGGAGCCAGAGAGAGCTCCTGCTGATACTCCTACTCCGAGACGGAGGGCAACAACTGAAGAGAAAGGAAAGCAGGTGGTCGACAGAGGGCGAGTACATGCCTTGGACCAGGATACTGCCAATCAGTCGTCAGATGTGGTGAAAGGTACCATCTTAATCTTTGATCTTGAAGTTTTTGTTTTGATAGATCGTGGTGCCACACATTCATTAGTATCTCCTGCATTTTCATGTAAATTGTTTAAGTATGTGAAGCTTGCCCCGTTGAGTAGGAGGATGCTGATAAGCACTCTCATGAGTAATAGTCAGCTAGTGGAGTATGTATTTAGAGATTGTAAGTTGAAAGTAGGGGAAAAGGATATGTCAGCCGACCTCATTTTAATGTATATGGAAGACTTTGATGTAATCCTAAGAATGGATTGGTTGGCTGCAAACCGTGCTGTAGTAGATTATTTTTCTAAGACGGTAACATTTCTAGGGGTAGATAGCGTTACTGTAAGTTTCCTCAAGAAATGTAATGTAAATCCCCTTGAAAAGTAATAAAAGCAGTTGTGGTTGTGAGTGAAATATATGAATCTTTGTACTGATTTAATGATTGATATTTTGAAAGGTTATATTACGTACATGGTTGAGGAGGATAAGGCATCCTCGAAATTGCGAGACATCCTAGTGGTCATGGAATTTCCAGATGTCTTTTCGGATGATTTACCAGGGTTACCGCCAGATAGAGAAATGGAGTTTTGTATAGATTTGACACCTGGTACAGAGCCGATATCCAAGCCACTGTACATAATGACTCCGATTGAGTTAGAAGAACTGAAAACGCAGTTACGGGAGTTGTTGGATAAGGGGTTCATCAGATCGAGTGTATCACATTGAGGAACACTGGTACTGTTTGTAAAGAGGAAGGATGAGAGTCTCCGACTGTGTATTAACTACAGATTATTCAATAAGGCGACCATTAAGAATAAGTACCCCCTTCCACACATCGATGACTTGTTGGATCAGTTTCGGGGAGCGCAAGTCTTTTCTAAGATAGATCTGATATCTGGGTACCATCAATTGAGAATTCAGAATGAAGATGTATCCAAGACAGCTTTTCGCAATCGTTATGGTCATTTTGATTTTATGGTTATGCAATTTGGGTTGATGAATGCTCCCGCAGCTTTTATGTCATTGATGAATGAGGTGTTTCACCAGTATTTGAATCGGTTCGTTATTATATTCATCGATGATATTATGGTGTATTCGGGATCTAGAGAGGAGCATGAACAGCACCTAAGGATAGTGCTACAGACCCTCCGGGAGAAGAAGTTATCCACTAAACTCAGTAAGTGTGAATTTTGGCTAGAGCAGATCTCTTTTCTGGGTCATATTGTATCAAAGGATGGTGTGTCAGTGGACCCATCCAATATTGAGGCAGTGGTTCAGTGGTAGAGACCCAAGACATTTACGGAGATAAGAAGTTTCTTAGGTTTAGCGGGATATTATCGATAGTTTGTGGTAGGATTCTCGAGATTGGCTGCTCCATTGACACATCTCATGAGGAAGAATATTAACTTTGTGTGGGATGATAAATATTAAAAAGAGTTTTCAGGAGTTGAAGAGGAGATTGACTACAGCTCCGATTCTCACCATTCCTACTAGCTCAGGAGGTTTTTTTTGTATATACAGATGCTTCGTACCAAGGACTGGGCTGTGTACTAATGCAGGATGGGAAGGTAGTCGCTTATGGATCTAGACAGTTGAAGGATCATGAGAAGAACTCCCGACCCACGATTTAGAGTTAGCGACCGTGGTGTTTGCTTTGAAAATATGGCGCCATTATCTTTATGGTGAGAAATTCCAAGTATTTACAGACCACAAGAGCCTTAAGTATCTGTTTTCATAGAAAGAGTTGAACATGAGACAAAGAAGGTGGCTTGTGCTTCTAAAGGACTATGATTGCGAGATCTTATACCACCCGGGTAAAGTAAATGTGGTAGCTGATGCATTGAGTAGAAAACACCTCAGATTGGTATCGTATATGATGATCAGGGAACACGAGCTGTTGGAACAGTTCACGAACCTTAGTTTGGATGTGACCCTGCCTGATGCTGATAGTGGTGTGGTAGCTAGCCTGTGGTTGAAACCCAATGCGGTAGATCGTATCTGGCAGGCTTAGCAAATTGATCAGCAGTGCAGTGATATTATCGGGCAGATACAGAGGGGTACATATACTAATTTTGAGTTAAGTTCAGATGGAGTGTTGAGGTTCAGGGATAGGATATGTGTTCTCAATGATCCAGAAATATGGAGGTTGATCTTGACAGAAGCTCATTCGACGAAATGGAACCCGATGTGGTAGATAGTATCCGGCAGGCTCAGCAAATTGATCAGCAGTGTAGTGATATTATCAGGTAGACACAGAGGGGTACATATACTGATTTTGAGTTAAGTTCAGATGGAGTGTTGAGGTTTAAGGGAAGGATGTGTTCTCGATGATCCAAAAATCAGGAATTCGAAGAAGTATACACTACATCTAGGAAGTAACATGATGTATCAGAATCTCCAGAGAGTGTATTGGTGGTCAGGGATGAAATGAGATGTAACTGAATTTGTGGCAAAGTGTCTCATCTGTCAGCAGGTGAAGGTAGAGCATCAGAAGCCAGCAAGGCTATTGCAACTTTTACCTATACCGACTTAAAAATGAGAGCATGTCACTATGGACATCGTGATGGGTTTACCCTAGACTCGTAGGAATCACGATGTGATTTGGGTGAAAGTGGATAGATTGATGAAGTCGGCACACTTCCTAGCTGTGAGAGCCACCGATACTCTGAGTACATTGGCAGAAGAATATGTGCGTGAGATAGTGAGATTGCATGGTGTTTCAGTGAGCGTTGTTTCGGATCGGGATGCCCGCTTTACTTCCGACTTTTAGGAACACTTTCAGGAAGCGATGGGGAACCAAACTGAGTTGTAGCATAGTGTTCCATCATCAGATAGATGGTCAGTCAAAGAGGACTATACAGACCCTGAACGATATGTTGAGGGTGTGTGCATTGGATTTTGGAGGCTCCTGGGATGACCATTTGCCACTCGCAGAGTTCGCCTATAATAACAGTTATCATCTGAGTATCGGGATTGCATCGTATGAGGCTCTATATGGCCCTAGATGTCGTTCCCCTATTGGATGGGAAAAGCTTTGTGACTGACTGATATTTGCTCCTGATTTAGTGAGAGAAGCCTCTGAGGACGTCCAATTGATTTGTGAGAGGTTAAGGACAGCCCAGAGCAGACGAAAGAGTTATGCTGATAGGAGACAGAGACCATTGGAATTCACAGTGGGTGAATCAGTATTTCTCCGAGTTTTTCCTTTCAAGGGTATAACAAGGTTCAAAAAGAAAAGGAAGTTAAGTCCTCATTACATTGGACCCTTTAAGATATTGGATAGAGTGGGAGATAAGGCCTATAGGCTAGCGTTACCACCTGAGGTAGCAGGAGCTATGTTATGGGAGTACCACCCGGATCCGGCACATGTGATAAGATATGAGCCATTGGAGCTCCATAAGAACATGACATATGTTGAGAAGCCAATTCGGATATTGGATAGAAAGGAGAAAGTGCTGAGATCGAAGACGATCCCCTTAGTGAAAGTCCTTTGACATCATCTCACTGCAGAAGAGGCTACATGAGAGTTGGAGAGTTTGATACGGGAGAAGTATCCCGAGTTGTTCAGGGACTCAATTGGTTCCAATTTGGAGGACCAAATTTTCTTAAGTAAGGGAGATTGTGAGACCTCATGTATGTATAACTTTGTAATATATGTGTTGTGCATGATAAAAGAATAATAAAAGCGCGTCATGTGGCGCACTTAGAATGCACCACGTGGTGCACGAAGAAAACATATGAAAATGATACAAACACTGAGTAAGATAAAAAAGAGAAAAATGTAATTAGTGACAAAGCAAATCCCCATAGGTAGGGGTCAAGTACGATTCATTAACCTAATTCTGAATTTCCCTACTGAAACACTACCCAATTCTTTGGCTGACTTAAGCATCAGAGTGCCAACGCAGGGAACAACCCCTACGTCGCTCTGATCATTCTTTTTCTTGCAGAATCTTTAGCGACACGTAGCATAAAAATCAAGGTGAAGACGTCAGTAATTCGTCACCATTGTAAGTGAGCAACAACAATTGGCGCCATCTGTGGGAAACGGAAGAAAAGTTTTTAGCTCTACAGTAATGGTGAGAACACGATTAACAACAATAAGAAGTGAGGAGAATGAAGATCCAGTAAGTTCTCCAATTGATAACATGGGTGATGGATGCCAAGGAGAAAGAAGGTCAGGCATGATGACAATTCCCGTAGCCAAGTTTGAGGCTATGAAGAAACAAGGAGGGAAACCGTCCAAGCCTTGCGCGCTATGGTGAACCTGTTCCAAGGCACCTTGCCGCAAGTGAATATGCCGACTACTATACGAAATTTGGTAGGAGAAGGAAATGTTGCGCAAGAGTCTCACGGTATACCCATAGCTGACTCTCGTGGCATGCCTGCATTGGACCCTCACAGCATGCCTGCATTGGACCCTCACAGTATGCCTGCATCTGACTCTCGTGGCATGACTGCATTGGACCCTCACGACATGCCTGCATTGGACCCTCACGGCATGCCTGCATTTGACTCTTGCGGCATGACTATATTGGACCCTTACAGCATGCCTACATTGGACCCTCGCGGCATGCCCGCATTTGACTCTCACGGCATGACTGCATTGGACCCTCACGACATGCCTGCATTGGACCCTCGCGGCATGCCCGCATCTGACTCTCGTGGCATGACTGCATTGGACCCTCACGACATGCCCGCATCTGACTCTCGCGGCATGACTGCATTGGACCCTCACGACATACCTGCATTGGACCCTCACGGCATGCCCACACTTGACTCTCGCGGCATAACTGCATTGGACCCTCACGACATACCCGCACTGAACCCCACGGCATGCCCGCAGCGGACTCTCATGGCAGGGGAGCACGAGACCCTCCCGACAGGGGTGCATGAAACTCTCTTGGGATAGTCGTGTAAGACCCCCCGTTTGCTTCGTACACCACGTGGTGCACTCATAACGAGGGGATGCCAGCTCACGCGAGACCCTTCTGCATAAGACACTTATGGCAAGGGTGTGCGAGATCCTCACGGCATGGCCGTACGAGACCCTATGTGTAAGACTAAGGAAGATATGAGGCGTCAGGGTATAGGAGACCCTGTGCGTGAGGCTTCAGAAGGCCTGCAGCGCCAAGCTATGGAAGGCCCCATGCGCGAGACTCCAATGAACTAAAGACATCAGGGTGTCAAAAAATTACAACGTCATGGTGCAAGGAATTCAACAAGGGAGATTGTTGGTGGCCGGAGACGCCAAACTACTAGAAACTTTGAGGGTTCGACTCGAGTAGATTTTTTATATTTGGGCACGAAAGATCCTTGGCCCCAGAACATAAATGGCCGGCCAAACAATGGAATCAAAGGTGTGAGAATGACAGGGTCTTATGTTGGGAGAGACTCGAAAATAGATCCAACACGGAACCTTGAAACTGGAATGGAAAACTTCCAACCTCAGACTCGTCAAAACCAAACTCAGGGTAACGGGAGAGAAGCTATGGACTGCGACCAAGCTTATTCATATGATGCTAAGAAAATGCAAAACAGACCTGCGTCCAAGGCACAAGTTGCCACAGACATGAAAAGAATGGTGGAACGAATCTTAGAAGAGAAAAGGTTGGTTCCAGTCGAAGATAACTAGAGTAGGAGAAACCCATTCAGTACAACAATCATGGGAAAATTGTCGCCCCCAAAATTCAAGACGCCGCAGATGACGGCGAATACGAGAAAGACTAACCCTTATGACCACATTCAAAACTATGAGCCATTGATGTTATTACATGAATGGGATGATGAGATTATGTGTAGAGCATTCCCCTTAACTTTAACTGATCACTCACTAAAGTGGTTTAACAGTTTCCTAGAGGGGTCTATTTCATCTTTCAATCAATTAAGAAGCGAATTTCTGAAGGCCTTTGTGATAAAAAGCCAAAAAATAAAGGAGATCACCTATCTGCTTACCTTGAGGCATGGGAGCAAGGAATCACTCGAGAGCTATGTGGATCGGTTTCGTATTGCTACTCTTGAAGTACATGATCTACAAGCTGGAGTAGCTGTTACAGCTATGCTACAAGGGACAAGGTCTGAAAAGTTACAAGAGTCGCTATCTTTAGATCAGTCGACGACGATCTCAGACTTGTTCTCTAGAGCAGATAAATATATCACTCAAAAATAAGTGATGAAAAGGATATTAACGCTGAACTACATATAAAGAAGTTCAAAGAAAAGAAACCCTTACTATCGTCGAGCTACCTAAGCCATCATCAATGCCTTGAAAGAAGATGGAAAGTTCACAAGGTAAGAGGATAGCAAAAACGCGGAATACCAACCACTTGCAACTACATTGGCAATGACTGATCGCACCAGCTACACATGTGCAAGGGCTTGAAGTGAAAAATACGTGAGGTAAGCCACGCACTCAACAAACAAAGGGCTTGAAGTGAAAAATGTGCGAGGTAAGCCACGAAAACAATGTGCAAGGGCTTGAAGCGAAAAATGAGCGAGGTAAGCCACGCACTCAATAACCAAGGGCTTGAAGCGAAAAGTACGCGATGTAAGCTATGAAGAAAATGTGCAAGAGCTTGAAGCGAAAAGTACGCGATGTAAGCTATGAAGAAAATGTGCAAGAGCTTGAAGCGAAAAGTGCGTGATGTAAGCTAAGTACCCAAGAAAAGGGTTTGAAGTGAAAAATGCGTGAGGTAAGCCATGCACTCAACAACCAAGGGCTTGAAGCGAAAAATGCCCGATTTAAGCCAAGAAGGAAAAGTGCGAGAGCTTGAAGTGAAAAGTGCGCGATGTAAGCTAAGCATCCAAAATAAAAGGCTTGAAGCCAAAAGTGCGCGATGTAAGCTAAGAAGAAAAAGTGCGAGAGCTTGAACTGAAAAGTGCGCGATGTAAGCTAAGCACCCAAAACAAAAGGCTTGAAGCGAAAAATGCGCGATGTAAGCCATGAAGAAAATGTGCAAGAGATTGAAGCGAAAAGTGCGCGATATAAGCTAAGCACCCAAGAAAAGGGCTTGAAGCGAAAAATGCGCGAGGTAAGCCACGCACTCAACAACCAAGGTCTTGAAGCAAAAAGTGCACGATGTAAGCCAAGAAGAAAAAATGCGAGAGCTTGAAGCGAAAAGTATGCAATGTAAGCTAAGCACCTAAAACAAAAGGCTTTAAGCGAAAAGTGCACGATGTAAGCTAAGCACCCAAAACAAAAGGCTTGAAGCAAAAAATGCGCGATGTAAGCCACGCAACCAAGAAAAGGGCTTGAAGCGAAAAGTGCATGAGGTAAGCCATAAAGAAAAAAGTGCAAAAGCTTGAAGCGAAAAATGCGCGAGGTAAGCTAAGCACTCATATAAAAGGCTTAAAGTGAAAATTGTGCGAGGTAAGCTACGAAGAAAATGAGCAAGGGCTTGAAGCGAAAAATACGCGAGGTAAGCCACGCACCCAGACAAAGGGCTTGAAGCGAAAAATGCGTGAGGTAAGCCACACACTCAAACAAGTGCTTAAGAATTAGACGACCAAAGAATTTAACTTCAAAATCTAAAGTACGGACTTGACTTGAGGCTACAATGAGAACATATGTACTCTTCCGCAAGTTTATACCTAGCGAAAGAGTGGGGAGCAATTGTTGTGCATGATAAAAGAATAATAAAAGCGCGTCACGTGGCGCACTTAGAATGTACCACGTGATGCACGAAGAAAACATATGAGAAATGATACAAACACTGAGTAAGATAAAAAGGGCAAAAATGTAATTAGTGACAGAGCAAATCCTTATAAATAGGGGTCAGGTACGATTCATTAACCTAATTCTGAATTTCCCTACTGAAACTCTACCCAATTCTTTGACTGTCTTAAGCATCGGAGTGCCAACACAGGGAACAACCCCTGCGTCCCTCTGATCATTCTTTTTCTTGCAGAATCTTTAGCGGCACATGGCATAAAAATCAAGGCGAAGACGTCAGCAATTCATCACCGTTGTAAGTGATCACCAACAATATGTGAATGGAATTATAAGACAAATGATTTTGGATCATGTAAATGTTAATGAATTGCAATGAGATGAACGAGTGTCAAGATACAAGTAAAGGATAAATAATGGTCGAAGTGGCCACAAAACTAAACGAATGAAACTTTAAGAATTTGGATTGAAGATTAGGAATGAAGACACAAAATGATAATGCATGAACAGTGAATTCTATGTATCCTTTATGAAATCAAGCAAAACACACAAGTCACATTGTATGTGAATCATAAGAAATGAGCATTTCTATACTCTAAGTAGGATTAAAATACAAAATGAGTATTAGAGTAATGAAATAGGAGTTTGGCTTTGGAAAATCTTGGAAAAATGCAGCAAGAATGCCCAGAGGGAGGATCAATTTGGTAACCCAGAATGAAAAACATAAGGTTTTGGAAGCAAGCAGATCGATCCCAAAGTGATTCTATAAGGAGCAGTCGATCTCCCTATTAGTGTAGATCGATCTCAAGGTGATTCTGTATAGGAAGGATCGATCTCTTCCCAAGGAAAGATCGATCTCGAATGGTTTTTACCTAGCCAGATCGATCCCTCACCATAAGCAGATCGATCCCCTCCTTAAAGCAGATCGATCTCCTCAAGCTTATGCCAAGCCAAGATCGATCTCTCCCATTCCAAACCTGATAATTCGATGGTTAAAACTAAAGGAAGATCGATCTCTTCACCATAGCAGATTGATCTCATCACTCTCAATCTATAAAAACCCCACAGCAAACCCTCTTTCTCCAACAAACCAACACACCTCTTCCATTGTTACCCAAAATACCAAGCTTTCTCTCTCTCGAATGCACCCTCTTCTAAAAAGAAGTGAGAAAAAGCTATTAGAGAAAGGTTGTTCATTGTGAGGAGAAGAACAACATAGCTTGGAGCCAACATCCCATTGGTTGGATTGAAGGAGTAAAGGAGTCTTCAAAACTTGAAAAAGAAGAAAGTCAAGCTAGGTGAGTTTCTAATACACCAACTCTAAGTATATTCATCTAGTTGTTGTTGTGAGTAGATTGATGTATGTTTTGATGAATGAAACTATCTAGAATGTAATGAAAAAAGTATAACCTAAAAGGAGTTTAGTGTGAGAAAATAGAATGTGGTTGATTTGATGATAAAAAGGATTATATCAAGTTGTTAGTGGAGTGATGAGCATGATTTTGAGATGATTGGATGAAGCCACACTGTGAAATTAGTCAAGTGATAAAAATGTGCATAAATGATATTGTAGAGAATGCATAAATGATGAATATGGATAAACATTTATGCCAAGTGTTTGATAAGTAACCAAGTGTGTTGCTAGTGAAATTGACTAGAAATGGCATAGTGATGGCCTGATGTATGTTTGCAGCTTCCGAGGATAAAACCAGAGCAAGTTGAACCAAATCGCGAAAAGCGAGAAAGGAAGGAAGAGTTGCTTCTAAAAGAATTGAGGTAAGGGAATTGTGTGGACTCTTAGAGATATCTGTGCGCGTTTTTGGGTGCATTATGGATTTCTAGAATATTTGTGGTAATAGGGATGAAATGGGTATTTTAAGGACAAGGAAAAAGGGAATTTGTGAAATGCGCATTAAAAGCAAGAATATGATGCTTTGAAATCTTTTTTTATTACTTTTTAGCACGTAATTGGTAGGTTGGCTAGCATTTGAAATGATTTCCAAAAAAGTAGCTTGATTTGGTTTCATAACCATGCTTGTAAAGAATGAGCCACCCATATGATTTTTGTGGAAACAAAACGTACTAGAGCGCTGTTCGCACGACATTTGACGTATTTTATACGTGCATTAGTGTTGGAGCGATGCTCTACTAGAGTTTTACATGCATGAGTGCTGGAGCTTAGCTCGCACTAGTTTTCACATGGATTTTATGGTATTGTGCTAGAGCCTAGCTCGCACTAGTTTTCATACGAGTTTTGACATGGTGCTGGTGCATAGCTTGCACTAGATGTCCATTATACTTGTTGTCATGCTAGAGATCACTCGCATGTCGTTTTATGACATGTTGGGAGCTTCGGGTAGGCTGTGTGCCACGTGGATGAAATAGGCTCGCACGTGCGTATTAAGATGTGGCAGTGTATGATGTGATGATATGGGTCCACGAATTACGTTGTACCGTGTGTGATATTATATATATGCCGTCTTCGGACGATGGATTCTGCTATGGACCGTCGGGTTGAACGTGACCCACCTTCCGTGCGGAAGTAGATAGAGGTGATACCCCGCACACTAGGATCCATGTAGCCTGGGATCACAGAAGATATCGTCATAGTCCTAGTTATTACCCTTATTATATTATTTGCCTATCTCACATGTCTCTCGTTTTATGATGAAAACATGTTTGAAATGTGTTTTGTGGGTCAGGACAGTCCATGAGAGGGGTTGAGTCCTTACGAATGGTGATTTATGATGAATTGTGTTGAGTTTTGGAATGCTTTTAAAGTGCACATTACGTGATGATTTTCCATGCTTTACTTATGAATTTTGCATGATGATTTTTCATGCCTTGTTTAAGAATTATGCACTGATTTAAAAAGCATGACCTGTTTCACATATCATGAACACAAGCATGAATTGATGCTTTGAGGTATAACGAACAATTATGTGGTTTTAAGCATGGCATCTCGATCACGTAGATAGTGCAGTTATCTACCTGCTCTCATTATTGCCTTACTGAGCGCGTGATTTGCTCACTCCCCTTATTTTCTCCCTCTACAGAGCACTTACAGTAGATAGTGGGCGACTGATGATTGGGTTTTTGGTGTCTGTTGTATCCCATCACATGAGGTATACATATTTGTATAGTTTTTGTATCTAGACATGTCAAAGCACAGTAATATCTTTAAATGTAATTTTTGGGGATGTAAAAGGTTGTAAACACATCTAAACAACAACTCTGATTTAGAAATACCAGTGTTTACATTTAAATGAATTGCAATTTGAAATGGTATGATTGTATGAGATTGACATCGATACATTGCCCAACTGTTGGTGGTATAGTTGTTCATGATCAGGTAAAGTAACGGTAAAGAACAAAAAATAATCAATGGATTAAATATTAAATTTTAAAGTGGCCAAAATTTGTAGTGGATTTTCGATGAATTAAGGGTTGTGACACAAGTAGCATCGACTTGTTGATTTATCAAGGGATATTAGGGACGAATGGCATCTTATGATAACCTCACGAGTTATAGAGTACTGGTCCGGCACATACGTAGACCTTATTCCTGTATGGGAATTACATGTGTAAGATCCGTATTTTTATGTAGCTTGTTCCTTATGATTTGTATATGTATAGACATTATATTATGTTATTTAAATCATAAGAAGAGTATTTACTTGATTTAAGTGTTAGTGAAATACTTTAACACTTATAAGCTACATAAAAGTCAAAAAAGGGCTATAAGAGCCACATGGCTAAACCAAGTGAATCTAAATCATTCTGACTGAAGAGAAGAACTTAAAATGAGAAAATATAGAGAGCTCATGAAGGAAAATCGGTTTGATTTAGTCTCGAACACAGAACAAGAGTAAAAGCCAAAAAGGGGCAAAATAGACCATTTCAACGGTTTAAGGTATTTTGAGGTGTATTCTAATGGAAACGGCCAAAACGTAAAGACTAGAGTGTAAATTATAAAATATGACACTTCAATTTTTTGAGAAAAAGTCAAACGTGGTCAATAGTCAAGAAAAGTCAATTGTAGTTAAGAAAAGTGGACTTTGACCATAGTTGACTAACCATGGTTAAAAATTAACCTAAGTATGGAGAAAATTTTGGGAAAAAATATTTTTGGTCAGAATACAATATATTCATCCTCTGAAGTAAGGAAAATTTAATTGGATGAATTCCGGATTAAATTTAACAGGTAAAAACGTAATGGGCCAAAGTGAAGATTTTAAAGCCCATTAAGGTATAATAAGTGTAGATCGAATTTCTTAGGTCCATTAGACCGAATTGTTGGACCGATTGGAGGGTCAAATATTTAGAAAATTGAAGACCCGATGAATAGTAAAAATTTTGACCCGAAAACCTATTAGGAAGGCCCAAACCGAGAGGCCCAAATTGGTTAAAACCAAGCCCATTAGTAAAAGGTAACCATAGCCAAATTGGTAACCATTACCTAAACGAATTCAATTCAAACTTGTTAGCTGAAATGTTAGGCTTAATGACTAAGTAATTGACTTATAAAATCAGCCAATGTATCATCTTCTTCAACCCATCATTCTCGGCAAAGTGAAGAAACCATTAAAACACACATAGTCAAGCTTTCTTTCACTAGAAATCACTAGGAAAAAGACATATTTGGAACTTGCAATCTTCATGAAAGTTCTTCCAAATTGAGAGAGGATTAACATATGTTGGAATTGGCTATCGAGGAGCCAAAGTGAGCAAACCGAGAAGCTTTAAAGTTTCGGCCAAGTGTGAATGTGTATACTAGGTATAGTTTCAAGCTTTCAAATTCATATATGTTAATGTATGAATTATTCTAAGTTTATTGGTATATGTTTTAATCATTGAAACACATGAAATCACTATGAACATGAATTGGCCAAGAGTGGGTAGTGATAAATTGATGAATGCCTATATGATTTTAAGGCATGAATGAGTTAATATACATGTGTTCATGATTATGGTATAGTTAAAAATAATCAATTTGATCAATTGGTGGATGAATTAAGTTGGCAATCAAGGTGTTTGATAAAAATGCCTAAATGAACTAAGTTAAGCTTAAGAACATTGCCAATCAAGTGTTTGTGAAAATGCCTAAGAGAATGGCTAGTGAAATGGCCGACAGTGGCGTGGTGCTCGGCATGGCTAGGCATGCGTGGTCTCAGCCATGGCCTGTAGCCGAGAGGTCCAATGGGCCAAGCCCAATTGGTTTCAACCCAATGTGATGTAATGGGTCTCAGATAAGTCCAATAAGAGTTGACGAGCCCCACAAGCCCAATAGGCCCAACGAAAATAAATAGTAAAATGAAAATGGGCTTAAGACAGAGTTAGGCCTACTAAGGTTTATTAAGGCCCATTAAGTGAAATAAACTGTATTAAATGTGAAATACAGTAGGAAAAGTAAAATTAACTTGATGAATGGTTATATGCAATTTTAGAGATTGTTGGAGGAGCTAATCGGACTGTTGGATCGAGCAGCATTGAGAAAGTAAAATTTCTCGAGTGATTACAGGTAAGGGACTTTTGCGAGTAGTTTGAGATACCTGCACGTATTTTCATCTATTTTTGCATTCACTTAAAAGGTCTGAGGGTCAGAGAAAGTGAATAATAATTATAGCGACCCGATAGTGGCAAATTACGATTTTACCCCCAGTTAAGAAAAAAGTCAACTTTTGGGAAAAGTTGTAAAAAGCATGGAAACCACAATTATGAGTGTTTTTACTGCTGTTTAGCAGAAGAGTAGGTAGATGAGCTAATGTTTTCTTGGTTGATGAGAAATAACACAATTTATAATGCTGATTTTGATATTTTAAAAATCATCCCTTTTAAAAAGCCATCTATCGAATTATGTGAGAATAAATCATGCTAGAGCACAGCTCGCACTTGATTTCATATATTTTCCACATATATTAGTGCTGATGTATGATTCGCACTAGATTTCAATGACATGCATGATAGAATGCCGGAGTTATTGCTCGTACTCGAATTTTACATGAGATGCATGACATAGTGCTAGAACATTGCGCGTAGTCAATTCTTCATGATTTATACATGATATAGTACTTAAACAATTGCTCGTACTTGATTTGATGAGTTTTGTGCAGAGCATGGTACTGGAGCGATTGCTCGTACTTTATTTGAAAAATAAACTATGCATGACCTAGTGTTGGAGGTTTACTCGTACTAGAGTTCGAGTTTGTGATGTGTGAAACAGTGTTTGAGTAGGGTGTCGACTGAGAGTCGCACTCAAAGGCGCGCACTGTAGTTTTATGTGATATATAAGACATGTTGAAAAACCATGTTGATTTCCTCGTATAGACTGAGTGTCACACTGTGAGATGTTCGCATGTGGATTTAGAGACGTGGTATTGATTATCCATTGAGATAGGGTCCACAGGTATACATTGTATCGTGCGAGTGGCATGGAGTACACTGTACCGTGTGTTGTTGTGGAGTTGAAGAGTTGATAGCTGGCGGTTGTGATGGACTGACCCCCCCTCCTATTGCATCCGTGATGCCCCACACACCGAGGCCTGTGTAACCTGGGATCACTATTATAAGATGTAGCCATAGTCCAGGATATTATTGCATTTAACCACAAAGGCTCACATGATATATCACTTGATTGATTTTATGATATAGATAGACCTGAGGGATGGGTCAGAATTCGATTGTTGTGTTCTGAATGATTTAAATGCCATATTTAATGTGATTTGAATATAGATGGCATGATTTATCTAAAGACATTGTGAAATTATAAAGATACATTATTTTGCACGAAATGCCTACATTTGATAACTAAGCATGATTTCTGTACAAGGGATTTAATCTGTATAAGTATATGTATATATTTTAAATACATGCTTTTAAAGTGAGTTAAGGAAATAATATTTTGAGGCATAGCATTATTTTGAGTAGATAGTGTAGATGTCTACTTGCTTGACTGATTTCCTTACTGAGCGGTAAGCTCACCCCTTTTTTTTACACCTCTCTATAGAGCATCAACAGGAGAGCGAGTACGATTGAGGGATAGTATTCCTGTTGTTCGCTGCCATTTCCTGTAGATCAACAGGTATACACATTTTGTACTGTTCTGTATCTAAGCATATAAACAGCACAATGATGTATTTGATGTAAATTGTGGGGGATGTATTTATATTAGATTTAATACAAGCTCACTTATATTATAAAAGAAATTACAGTCAGTAGATAGTATATTGACATGTATGTATGATAATGAATGAATGGTATGGCAAGCGAGGATGCTAACATCGAATCATAGTCCAACTGTTGATAAGAAGAAAGGTAAGTAAAAAAAAAGAGCGAAAAATTTGTAGTGATTTTGGTTAAGTCACGGAGGGTCGTGACAGAATGGTATCAGAGCAGAGTTGGTATGATGTGAGCCAGTGTTAGTAATTAGGAAAGTGTACATCCCCATATTACTCTGCTATGTTTAGATACAATTGTGTATACAAGATGGGAAACAGACTAATTAATGATTGTGAATACAGGAACCGAGCCTATATGGCGAATACTCGTAGTGGTAGAGGGACTAGAGGTAGGACTCGAGGCCGTGGCGGTAGGTCTGAGAGCCGAGATGATACTAAGTCATTACCTACCCATGAGACTCCAAGTACTACTGAGGTACTAGAGAGTGCTGAGGCACACTTCACAAGGTCAGAGCGTAGCCTAGAGATGATAGTGGAGATGTTGGCACAAACGATGTCAGGTAGACAACGACAGGATGTAGGGACTGCGACTGGATAGACAGCTGCACCTGATACACCTGTACAACTTACACATGTTCCACAGCCTATGGATACTTCTACACCTCCACCAGTTCAGGATATGCCTTCTCTTGTTGCTCCGCGACAGAGCAGTAGTGGTTTGGGGTACAGATGTGAGTTGTATCGGTTGCAACAGTTCTAAAAGTTTATACCTCCATCTTTTAGTGGGGTCAAGGACCCAGTTGCTGTTGAGGAATGGATTGGAGAGATGGAGAAGCTATATGGATTCTTCGAGTGTACGACATCGGAGATGGTCACATTTGCTGCGTTCCTACTGAAGGGATCGGTAGAGCATTAGTGGAAGTCCATCGGACCCATATTGAGAGCTTGACATATAGATATCAGTTGGGAGATATTTATGGATGCCTTAGGAGGCAGTTTGTTCCAGATACAGCATAACAAAAATTACAGGCTGAGTTTTTGGGGCTGAACTAAGGGGGTTTATCGGTGGATGAGTATGAGACTAGATTCTTATCCCTCGAAAGGTATGACCCCAACACCATGTATAGTGAGACCAAGAAGGTCCACAAATTTATTGATGGACTGAGACCGACTCTACGGTCTAGATTGGTTCCATTGGATATAGCCACATATGAGGAGGCAGTGCGTAGGGCGCAACTGTGCGAGCAGGACTATGAGAGGAATGCTTCCGAGTTTGAGAAGTTTAGTCGGAGCCGTGATAGAGAGAGGAAGAGGCTGGCTAGAGATAGAGGTTTCAGTTATCAAGGAGGAAGGAGACTCTTCGATAAGAGACCACGGATTGAGGAAGCACGAGAGAGACATGCTAGACCTCTTGCTTATCCGACCATAGCTCCAGCGAAGGGTATTGTCATTGGAGAACAGAGACCCACTACTGAGCAGTGCAGTAGATGTGGTAGACATCATGGTGGAGACCTTGTTCAATGACTCCTGTAGTGTGTTTTCGATGTGGGAAACCAGGGCATATTGCTAGAGCTTGCCCAGAGATGGTTGAGACTACCCCACTGAAGGGCAGGGAGCTAGAAAGAGCTCCAATTGATACTTCTGCTTCGAGGAGGAGAGCGACGACAGAAGAGAAAGGGAAGTAAGTGATTGGTCGAGGGCGCGTACATGCTTTGGACCAAGGCATAGCTGATGCTTCATCGAATGTGATTCGAGGTAACATTCTGATTTATGATATTGAAGCATATGTTTTATTTGATCTTGGTGCCATGCATTCATTTGTATCGCCTTTATTTGCATATGAGTTAGCAAGATATGTAGAGCGTACACCTTTAAGTATGATGGTGTTAATTAGTACGCCTATGAATAATAGTCAGCTTGTAGAGTATGTATTTAATGATTGCAAGTTAAGAGTGGGGGAAAAGGATATGACAACCAATCTAATATTGCTAAGTATGAGCGATTTTGATGTAATTTTAAGAATGGATTGGTTGTCTACAAACCATGTTGTGTTAGATTGTTATGCTAAGACAATAATTATCCTAACCCTTAAAAATATGTTGTAAAGTTTGCAGAAAAGAAATGAAAATAGTAGTTACTATTAAAAATAAACAATATGATATGCTGACTTAGAAACAAAACGATATGTTGAAGGTTTTATTGGGTACGTGGTTGATACGGATAAGGCACATCCAGAGTTGGCAGATATTCTGTGGTTATTAAGTTCCTAGATGTCTTTTTGGATGAACTGCCAGGGCTGCAACCAAACAGAGGGAGTTTTGTATATATTTGGTGCCTGGTACTGAGCCTATATTGAAACCACCGTACCGCATGGCTTTAGTTGAGCTGGAAGAGCTCAAGAGGCAGTTACAGGAGCTGTTAGATAAGGGGTTCATCAGACTGAGTGTTTCGCCTTGGGGAGCACCAGTTTTGTTTGTGAAGAAGAAGGATGCAAGCCTCCGATTTTGTATTAACTATAGATTGTTGAATAAGGCTACCATCAAGAATAGGTATCCCCTTCCACGCATTGACGACTTGTTGGATCAGCTTCAAGGAGCACAGATCTTTTCTAAGATTGATATGAGGTCTGGGTATCATCAGTTGAGAGTTCGGAGTGGAGATGTACCCAAGACAGCGTTTCGGACCAGATATAGCCATTATGAGTTCTTGGTTATGCCATTCAGATTGACGAATGCTCTCGCGGCTTTTATGGCTTTGATGAACGATGTGTTCAAGCCATACTTGGATCAGTTTGTTATCGTCTTTATCGATGACATTTTGGTATATTCAAAGTCTTAGGAGGAGTATGAGCAGCACCTGAGGATCATTTTACAGACTCTTCGAGAGAAGGAGTTGTACGCTAAACTCAGTAAGTGTGAGTTCTGGTTAGCAGAGATCTCATTTTTGGGAGATGTTATGTCGAGGGATGGTGTATCAGTAGATCCATCCAAGATAGAGGCTGTAGTTCAGTAGGAATAGTCGAGGACAGTTACTGAGATAAGAAGTTTCCTAGGTTTATCAGGATATTATCGAAGATTCGTTGTGGGATTTTCGAAGTTAGCTACTCTATTGACACGTCTCACTCGGAAGAGTATACCATTCGTGTGGAACGAGGATTGTGAGAAGAGTTTTCAGGGGCTGAAGCGTCGATTGACCACCGCTCTAATTCTCATTATCCCGACCAGCTCAGAAGGATTTGCAGTGTATATTGATGCTTCACATCAGAGACTGGGCTGTGTATTAATGCAGGATAGGAGGGTAGTTGCTTATGGATCCAGACAGCTGAAGGACCATGAGAAGAACTATCTGACCCACGATTTGGAGTTAGCGGCAGTAGTGTTTGTGTTAAAAGTATCGCGCCACTACTTGTATGGTGAGAAGTTTCAGATATTCACCGACTACAAGAGCCTCAAGTATCTATTCTCGTAGAAGGATAGTTCATATTAGTTCCTAAACCCTAAACCCTAGATGTATATTAGTTCATGTAATGCATATGAAAGATAGGTTATAAGGTTTCGAATTGGATTGCATTCGATTTGTGTTTAAGTTACTGTCTGATTTTATGTTAGCAGGGGAAACATGCATTTGTGTGGTAACTCTGTCGAAATTTATTTTAATTTTAATATGGAGTTTTATTAGTCTAGGGCCTTAGGTAAATTACCTTAAATTATGTGACGTAGATATTGATTTGATACTACCATACAAGACTGCTCACATGGTAAACGAATCTTAAAGGAAAAGTGAAAAATTAGTCCAGATTTTCGTACTTCCGCAATAAGTTATCATAAAGTCGCGTCCTTCAGATTGTGATAAAACGCAAAGGAAAGAATAGACCAGTTCCTAGTAACAAAGGATGACATGTTCCCTGATTATAAAGTGGGACACTTGACATAAATGGTTTTTAACCATTGTCGTATAGCAACAAACATAGAAATAGAACATGTGGGAAAAGAATGAGAAAAAAGAAAGGTTTTTGTTTTTGGGTGAAGGAACCAAAGTGCTATAAGATAGTGGTTGAGGCATGGATATGATGAACCAAATTAGGAATCTCTTGAGGAGATGGCACGCTAAAATGTTCTAAGGCACAAGAAGGGTGAATGAGTATAAAGGTAAAGCTTTAGGAAGCTTAAATCAACTAGACCCAAAAGATGAATTATTGGAGAATGAGCATTGTATGATTGAAGAAATGAACCTGTTATTAGGAAAAAAAAAAAGGAAATCTTCTAGAAGCAATGCACTCGAATTGATTGGTTGAAGGAAGGGATAGAGATACAAACTTTTTCCATGTTAAGGCGAGTCAAGAGGAAGAAATAAATAAAAGATAAAAGAGCTTATGAGTAATAATGGTGTCTAATGCGAGACGAAAAAGTACATGGGTTTGCCATTAACTACTTTGAGAATCTATTCTAGTTACATAAACCATGTCGCTATGAGGATGTTCTTCAGACAATTGAACCTTGTGTGATAGATGAGATAAAAAACTTTCTACTTAGAGAGTCCAACACAAAGGAGATACAAACAATTATCATACAAATGCATTCCACCAAAGCTCCAAGACTAGACAGAATGCTAACTTTATTTATTTATTTATTTAGAAATTTTGGCATATAGTTAAAGATGTTGTTAATTTTTGCTTGGATTGTTGAAATGGGGATAGGGATTTAGGTGAAGTCAACCACACTCGTATTGTCTTAATTCTAAAGTTAAAGACCCTAAAAATGTCACCCAATTTAAACCTGAAAAAGCAATGTGGTTTATAAAATCATAGACTAGGTCCAAGAAAATATATTGAAGAATATCCTTCTAAAATGCATCAGTGAAGCACAAAGTGCTTTCGTACCAGGTAGATTAATTTCATATAACATTCTTGTTGCTTTTGAGTTATTGCATGTCTGAAAAGGAAGAAAAAAAAGGGAAAAAATGGTTATTTTGCTCTGAAGCTCGATATAAGCAAGGTTTGATTGGGTGGATATGATGACTAGACTAGGTTTCAGTTCATGTTGGGTTAAGAAAGTCACGCCATGTGTCACTATTGTGTCTTATTCTTTAAAGGTGAATAGGGTTACTTCTGATGCTGTTTATTAGGAAAGGGACTTCATCAGGGAGATCTCTTTCTCCTTACTTATTCTGGATTTGCACTATAGGTTTTCCTACTTTATTGGAAAAATGTCAATGCAAAAAATAGTTGGATGGTGCACATGTAAGCCAAAAAAGTTTCAAAGTAACTCATCTATTTCTTGCAGACGATAGCCTGCTTTTTTTAAGGTGAATGGATGTGAAGGTGAGTTAGAGAAGCATATACTAAGCAATATAAGGCAACATCAGGTCAAAGGGTCTTCATTAACAAGTCAGCTCTTTTCTTCCGTTACTATACTGATGGATGCAAAAGAGTGTAATCAAAAGCATGTTCACTGTTGAAGCATTAAAAAAATTCAAAAAAGTATCTCAGATTACCCACTATGGTAGAAAGGAATAAAAAGAAAGCTTTTTGAGACTTAAAAGATCGAATTAAATCTAGAGTTAAGGGACTTAAAGATTTTTTTTCCTAAGTAGGAAAGGTAGTTTTTCTCAAGGTTGTCATACAAGCAGTACCAACATAAACAATGGGTTGTTTTTTTGTTGATAAATTTTTTTTTCTATGAGATAAACAACTTAATGGGTAAATATTGGTGCCAGAATGAAAATGACAAGAAACAGATACACTGGATTAACTGGTTGTGAGAGCTGTGAATTCTATGTACTTTAGCTATGAGGTTACAATGTGAGATTTATAATTTGGTGAATGTAGTTATAATATTTCGATGTACACGTAAGTTTTGAATCTAATGAAGTATAAGAAGATGAAGTTTTTAAGTCTTAAATGTGTATGGATTGAAATATGGTCTATGGAGTAGATTATGGTAAGTTTTGCCTTGAGTTTCCTGCAAATTTATGCAGCAGCAGTGAAGTCTATAAAGGTCAGATCGATCTTATAAGGATGGAAGATCGATCCCATGACTCCAGAATGCAATAAGTATACAATAGCAGACAGGCAGATCGATCTCATAAGGGAACAAATCGATCTCCTACTGCCTCTGCCTAGCAAGAATCGATCCTGTCACAAGGGCATATCGATCTCCATTTGTCTCGGCCTGGAAGAGGTCGATCCCTCCCAAGAAAACATATCGATCTCCTTTTGGTTCTGTAAGGAACATATCGATCTCTACCTTCTACCAGATCAATCCTGTAGTTGGTAATTAAGCAGTTGGACTAGTTGAAAACAAGCAGAGATCAATCTCCACCAATGCCAGATCGATCTCACACACTCTGTCTATATAAGGATCATAAGATTTTTGTTTGAAAACAAGTCTCTCTCACCTGCAAACACCAACACTCACCATTTTCACCCAAACCAAGCTTTCTCTCCCTAAGACTTACCACGTTCTGGACAGAGTTAGACAAGAGGGTAAGAGACAAAGTTGCTCCTCTCGATAAAGAGAACAACATACTAGAAAATCAAGGTTTGTTGAACAAAAGGAAGAGACGAGCATTCTACAAGTTTGGCCAAGAGAGGACAAGCTAGGTGAGCTCACAAGACCCTTGTTATTAAACATTATCATTTTATATATTGGTGAATAAATATATATATATATATATATATATACATTTGGTTGGAAATGTTTAAGTCATGAGGGAACCAACAAATGGGTTTAGTTAGAAGATAGAATGTGAGTGTCTTGTGATAGTCATGAACTAGCTAAGGTGTTGATAAAGATGTAGAAAAAGTTTTAAGACAATGTATGTGTTTAAGATTTGTAGCTTGGATGTAGTTTAGGGTGTATAGGTGTAAATGGGATAAAAAGGGAAATGTTGAGTTAGAATGAGTAAGAGAAAAAATTGGACAATGAGAATGATGTAAATTGACGATTTGATGATGTTTGTACTGCTCAAGAATTTGACACGAGAAACGAGGCAGGTCCGAGACCCGGGGGACATCACACCATGCAATGTGCAAGAGGTAATGGAAATAAAATGTTTGTGCTTGTGAGTTTCTAAATGATGAAATACCTTGTTAGAGTGAAAAAGGTTTGATTAATGAGAATGTTTATGACAAATGAGTTGATTTGATGCTTTGATGAATGTGTGAGTGTTTTATCGGTTTGTGCTATGTTTTGATGAATTTTGTGAAATTGTGAACATAATGTTTTATAACAGAAATGAGTATTCTCGAGATAACCAATATGAGCTTTACGTGAAGCCAAAACGATTTTAATACAATAATGACATATTTTACTGAGACTAAGGCTTGTCATAAGATGCACATCGATACTCCGCTTGATAGCATTGAGTGACCTTGCTCTGGTAGCATGTAAGACATGGCCTTGCTTTAGTAGAATATAAGACCGATGCCTCCATTCTGGTAACATGAGATGACCCTGCTTTGGTAGCGATGAGTGGCCTTGCTTTTATAGCATGTAAGATCGAGGTTGTACGACTTTGATAAAGTCTACAGCGATAACATGGCCATGGATAGATGTCGACGTTTTCCCTCCATTGAGGATGTCCTCCTTGATGATGATTTATTGTGATGTGATGTGCTTATGACGTTGTTTTTATCGGAGTTTTATTAAATGCCTAGCCTTGACTATTTTGATGAATGACGTATTTTTACGACTGTGATTTCTATCACGTATTGAGATTTGATGTTATGACGATTTGTGATTTTTATCACATAAATTATGCTGAACCAAACTGATGCCATTGTTATTATCATTATTACCATAACGCTTTACATACTCGAATACTTCCATCATGTTTTACATGCCTAGATGATGAATTGTGGTGATTTAATAAAATCTCCCTTATCCCCCTTACTGAGCGATTTGAAAGCTCATATTTTTTCCTCTCCCCCTCCAGATTACTTATAGTGAGCGAGCTAGTGCCTGCTGGGTACGTGATATAGGCTGGTGGACAAGATCTCCCCAGGCTATTACTTGTACACGCTAGGACGATATGAGGAAATGAATTGAGATTTGTAGTTGATCCTTTTTGGATGTTATGTATTGATTTATGAAGTAGAAAAATGTGTGATCTTGGGGATAATGATTTGTTATAAACATAAGTGATTAAATGACACTGTACGGGAATGCACCCAGAGTTGGTAGTCTTAAATTAAGAAAAATTTGAATTTACCATATTTTTCGTGCTTTTGGGTTGTCACAAATTTTCTTGGTATCAGAGCAAAGGATGTCTAGTATTGTCAGTGTCGAGCAATTGGAAATAGATTACATCCCTAGTGTCTGTATTGTCTGGTAATGAATTGAATTTAACGAGTAAAATTATGATCGATGTTTAATGAATGCGCGTAGGCACTTAAGAGATTAGATATGAGGGGGAGATGAGGTCGTCTTGGGAGGTAAACACAACCACCTCCACCACCTAAGCCACAGCCAGAGAGTCTTAACTCTCGAATTAATCGCCTTGAACAAGATATACGACAAGGGTTTGAGCAGATGGCAACGCTATTTGTGTAACATTTCGGGGTTAATGCCTTAGGTACCACCTCTACCCCGGCTGCTACACCACCATAGGATCCGTCCCACCTCCTATACAGACTGACCCAGTACCACCCATCGCTCAGCCTTCGGCACTAACCCAGCCCGATGATGGAGGTAAAGGCCGATTGAAGGATTTTCGTAAGATGAATCCGCTGGCATTTAAAGGGGTGAAGGGTCCAGTAAAGGCAGAGTGGTTGACCGAGATGAGGATAATCTTCAATTTTCTGGGGTGTACCAATGCGGAGAGGGTTAGTATGGGTACCTACATGCTTAAGTAACAAGCCTACTATTGGTAGAATCCCACCCAGAGTATATTGATTGCTATCCATCCAGTGATTAGCTGGGAGACCTTTCAGTCGGCTTTCAAGACTCAGTATATCCCTAGAGCTGCCCAGAGGAAGTTGCAAGTAGATTTCCTAAATCTAGTACAGGGCAGCATAACAGTCAATGAATATGAGAACTAGTTCACTGCCTTGTTGAGATATGATTCGGAGACTATCAAGGATGAGGAGCGCTGAACAGAGCGATTTGTTTATGGACTGAGACCAGCCATTCGAGATAGGTTGATGAGGCTTTGCATTACTAAGTTTAATAATGCTTGGAGACGGGCACAGAAAGTTAAGAGGGGGCTAGAGTTGATACAGTCCCAATCTGAGTCTCGAGTGATAACCAGGGATAAAGGTAAGAGACCTATAGCTTCCCACATTGACTTCAGGAGGGGCCCTTTTAAGAGACATATGGATGAGGGACCTAAAGGGAGAGTTGGTAGACCCAAGGTTCCTCCCAGTACTATGGAGACCCCTCGAGGTGCCAGGCCAGAGGTTAAAGTTTACAGAAATTGTGGCCGACCACATGAGGGAAGTTGTTCCAGAACCATACAAGAATGTTTTAGATGTGAGGACATGGGTCATAGAGTAAGAAATTACCCGCAGCCATAAAAGCCACATTCTCAAGAGCCTTATAAACAGCAGCCTCAGAGGATGATTCCCCAGAGACGGGCTACGACTACTGATAAGGTTAAGAAGTCGGTCACAGAAGGACGTGTGTTTGCTTTGGATAAGGAGACTGCAGACACTTCGTTTGAGACCATACGAGGTACACTTCTTATCTGTAATCATGAGGCTCATGTGTTATTTGACTCGGGATCCACGCATTCCTTTATTGATGTACACTTTGCATGTAAACTGATTTTAAAGTATGAATCCTTAGATTATATTTTTTACATGTAAATACCCCTATGCGTGAGTCCCAGAGGACTAATACGGTATGTATAAGGTGTGAGATCAAGGTGGGAGATAGGGTAATGTTAGAAGATCCAGTTTTGTTAAGTATGCGTGACTTTGATGTGATTCTGGGGATGGATTGGTTAACGACTAATAGTGTGAGTTTAGACTACTATACTAAGACTGTAACTTTCTCCCTACTTGAAAAGTTTAGTGTACGTTTGAATGCTAAGGAATGAAAATGTGTGAAGTTATTGTGAGAAATTTTAAGATATGGTTATATCACTATAAAACACTGATTAAATTATTGATGTGAAGGTTACATCGCACTCATCTCTGATATGAGTCGAGAACATCCGAGGATAGATGACATACCGATAGTATGTGAGTTTTCGGATGTATTCCCTGATGAATTTCCTGGCTTACCATCGGAAAGAGAGCTGGAGTTCACTATCGATTTAGTGCTAGATACACAACCGATCTCTAAACCTCCCTATAGGATGGCATTGGTTGAATTGGAAGAGTTAAAGAAACAGTTGCAAGAACTGCTTGACCAGGGTTTGATTAGACCTAGTGTGTCACCATGGGGAGCTCTGGTTTTGTTTGTAAGGGAAAAGGATGGTAGCCTTAGATTATGTATAGATTACAGATTGCTGAACAAGGCTACGGTAAGGAATAAATGCCCTCTACCAAGAATAGACGATTTGTTTGACCAGCTGAGATGGGCTTCTGTCTTTTCTAAGATTGACTTAAGATCGGGCTATCACCAGTTAAAAATCATGAAAGAGGATATTTTGAAAACGACCTTCAAAACTAGATATGGCCACTACGAGTTCTTAGTGATGCCCTTTGGTTTGACAAATGCCCCTGCTGCTTTCATGAGTTTGATGAATAAGGTATTTAGAGACTATCTAGATCAGTTTGTGATAGTCTTCATTCATGATATCCTTGTGTATTCTCGATCTCATAAGAAACATGCACAACCTTTGAGGATTGCACTGCAGGTACTTAGAGATAAGCATCTTTATGGAAATATCAGTAAGAGTGAGTTTTGGTTGGATCAAATAGCTTTTCTTAGTTATATTGTATCTAAGGACGGGATGACAATTGATCCGTCTAAGATAGAAGTTGTACTTAATTGGGAGAGACCGAGGACAGTTACAGAGATTCAGAGTTTTTTGGGGCTTGCAGGGTATTAGAGAAGGTTTGTTGAAGGATTTTCCAAGGTTGTCGCTCTTTTGACCAATCTCACACGTAAGGAGATTCCTTTTGTATGGTCTGAGTAGTGTGAGTAGAGTTTCAAAGAATTAAAGAGGAGATTAACTATGGCACCTGTGTTGACTATTCCAAATGGACCGAGAGGCTTCGCAGTGTACATTGATGCCTCTCAACAAGAATTGAGATGTGTGTTGATGCAACATGGGAGAGTAGTTGCCTATGGTTCGCGACAGCTAAAGGATCATGAGCGGAACTACCCCACGCATGATTTGGAATTAGCCACAGTAGTAATGGCCCTGAAGATCTGGCGGCATTACTTATATAGGGAAAAGTTATAGATATTTACTGACCACAAGAGCCTAAGGTATATATTTGACTAAAAGGAGTTAAACATGAGACAAAAGAGGTGGATAGAACTCCTTAAAGACTATGATTGCGAGATACTCTATCATCTGGGGAAAGCGAACGTAGTTGCTGATGCCCTAAGCAGGAAGAATATGGTATCTGCTATGATGATCAGGGAATGGGACTTAATAGAATAGTTCGCCAGACTCGGGATCAGAGTTGAGGAAGTAAGGGTCGGGTTTATGGCTAGCCTACGGATAGAGCCCAGTATTATGGATCAAATTAGAACCGGGCAGCGAAATGATCAGAGGCTATTGGATATGGTTAGCCAAGCTGAATAGACCTCGCAGTCGAATTTCATGGTAAGTGACGATGGGTTATTGAGGTTTAAGGGTCGAATTTGTGTTCCGTACGATGATACCCTGAAGCAACAAATACTGAGAGAGTCTCACTGCTCGCGATACACCATGCACTCGGGAAGTACCAAGATGTATCAGGATTTGAGAAGGGTATATTGGTGGAGTGGTATGAAGCGGGATGTGGCAAAATATGTGGCCAAATGTTTGGTATGCCAACAAGAGAAAGCTGAGCACCAAAAGCTCGAAGGATTTCTTAAGCCTTTGCCTATGCCTACATGGAAATGGGAGCATATCACCATGGACTTTATCATGGGATTATCGAGGACCCGAAGAGGTCATGATGCAATATGGGTGATAGTGGATAGACTAACGAAGAGTACCCACTTCCTCACTATCAAGAGCACGGATACATTAAGTACCTTAGCCGAATTATATGTTAGAAAGATAGCAAGACTGCATAGGGCTTCAGTGAGTATTGTATCTGATAGAGATTCTTGATTCACCTCCAGGTTTTGGATTCATTTTCAGGAGGCCATGGGATCTCGGTTGAGTTTCAGTACCGCCTATCATCCTTAGACTGATGGTCAGTTCGAGCGGACTACACAGACCTTTGAGGACATGTTGAGGGCGTGTACTATGGATTTTAAGGGATCATGGGATGATCACCTGCCCCTTGCTGAGTTTGCGTACTACAATAGCTATCATGTGAGTATTGGTATGGCACCTTATGAAGCTTTGTATGGTAAGAGGTGTAGATCCCCTATAGCTTGGGAAGAAGTGGGCAACAGGAAAGTAATTGCTGTCGAACTCATTGAACAGGCAGTCCAGAATGTGAAGATCATTTGTGATAGATTACGGGCTGCTCAGAGTCTACAGAAAAGCTACGCAGATGTACGTAGATGGCCACTCGAGTTTCAAGTTGGAGATTCTATATTCCTTAAGATATCTCCAAGTAAGGGTATCATGCGTTTCGGGAAGAAAGGAAAATTGAGTCATCGATATATAGGACCGTTTAAAATTTTGGAGAAAGTGGGGGACATTGCTTACCGATTGGCTTTACCTCTACAGTTTTTTGGGATACACAATGTCTTTCACGTCTCCATGTTAAGGAGATATAATCCGGATCCCTCCCATGTCATCGAGTATGAAGCATTAGATATTCAGGGGGATATGAGTTATGTGGAAGAACCCATCCGGATACTCCATAGGAAGGAAAAGGTACTTCAGACGAAACGGATTCCATTGGTTAAAGTTCTCTGGAAGCATCACTCAATGGAGGAAGCAACCTGGGAACTAGAGGGCCTTATGAAGGAGAAGTACCCTCAACTATTTAATGGATCGAGTTGCATTTGGAGGATTAAATTCTCCAAAGGTGGGGAGAATGTGAGAGTTGTGAATTTTATGTACTTTAGCTATGAGGTTACAATGTGAGATTTATAATTTGGTGAATGTAGTTATGATATTTCGATGTACACGCAAGTTCTAAATCTAATGAAGTATAAGAAGATGAAGTTTTTAAGTCTTAAATGTGTATGGATTGAAATATGGTCTATGGAGTAGATTGTGGTAAGTTTTGCCTTGAGTTTCCTACAAATTTATGCAGCAGCAGTGAAGTCTATAAAGGTCAGATCATCTCATAAGGATGGAAGATCGATCCCATGACTCCAGAATGCAATAAGTATACAATAGCAGACAGGTAGATCGATCTCATAAGGGAACAAATCAATCTCCTACTGCCTCTGCCTAGCAAGAATCGATCTTGTCACAAGGGCATATCGATCTCCATTTGTCTCGGCCTGGAAGAGATCGATCCCTCCCTAGAAAACATATCCATCTCTTTTTGGTTCTGTAAGGAACATATCGATCTCTACCTTCTACCAGATCAATCCTGTAGTTGGTAATTGAGCAGTTGGAGTAGTTGAAAATAAGCAGAGATTGATCTCCACCAATGCCAGATCGATCTCACACACTCTGTCCATATAAGGATCATGGGATTTTTGTTTGAAAACAAGTCTCTCTCACCTGCAAACACCAACACTCACCATTTTCACCCAAACTAAGCTTTCTCTCCTTAAGACTTACCACGTTCTGGACAGAGTTAGACAAGAGGGTAAGAGACAAAGTTGCTCTTCTCGGTAAAGAGAACAACATACTAGAAAATCAAGGTTTGTTGAACAAAAGGAAGAGATGAGCATTCTATAAGTTTGGTCAAGAGAGGACAAGCTAGGTGAGCTCACAAGACCCTTGTTATTAAGCATTATCATTTTATATATTGGTGAATAAATACATATATATACATTTGGTTGGAAATGTTTAAGTCATGAGGGAACCAACAAATGGGTTTAGTTAGAAGATGGAATGTGGGTGTCTTGTGATGGTCATGAACTAGCTAAGGTGTTGATAAAGATGTAGGAAAAGTTTTAAGACAATGTATGTGTTTAAGATTTGTAGCTTGGATGTAGTTTAGGGTGCATAGGTGTAAATAGGATAAAAAGGGAAATGTTGAGTTAGAATGAGTAAGAGAAAAAAATGGACAATGAGAATGATGTAAATTGACAATTTGATGATGTTTGGACAGCTCGAGAATTCGACACGGGAAACGAGGTTGGTCCGAGACCCGAGGGACATCACAACACGCAAGGTGCAAGAGGTAAGGGAAATAAAATGTTTGTGCTTTTGAGTTTCTATATGATGAAAATACCTTGCTAGTGTGACAAAGGTTTGATTAATGAGCATGTTCATGACAAATGAGTTAATTTGATGCTTTAATGAATGTGAGTGTTTTGCTGGTTTGAGCTTGGTTTTGATGAATTTTGTGAAATTGTGAACATAATGTTCTATAACAGAAATGAGTTTTCTCGAGATAACCACTATGAGCTCTACGTGAAGGTAAAACGATTTTAATACAACAATGGCATATTTTATGAGACTAAGGCTTGTCATGAGATGCACATCGATACTCCGCTTAATAGCGTTGAGTGGCCTTGCTCTGGTAGCATGTAACACCGGGCCTTGCTCTAGTAGCATATAAGATCGATGCCTCCATTCTAGTTGCTCTACTTCTATAGCATGTAAGATCAGGTTGTACAACTCTGATCAAGTCTACAACGATAACATGGCCATGGATAGATGTCGGCATTTTCACTTCGTTGAGGATGTCCTCCTTGATGATGATTTGTTGTGATGTGCTTATGACGTTGTTTTTATCAGAGTTTTATTAAATGCCTAGCCTCGACTATTTTGATGAATAACGTATTTTTACGACTGTGATTTCTATCACGTATTGAGATTTGATGTTATGACGATTTCTGATTTTTATCACGTAAATTATGCTGAACCCAACTGATGCCATTGTTATTATCATTATTACCATAACGCTTTACATGCTCGAATACTTCCATCATGTTTTACATGCCTAGATGATGAATTGTGATGATTTAATAAAATCTCCCTTATCCCCCTTACTGAGCGATTTGAAAGCTCACCCTTTTTCCTCCCCCCTCCAGATTATTTATAGTGAGCGAGCTAGTGCCTGCCGCGTACGTGATATAGGCTGGTGGACAAGATCTCCCCATGCTATCGCTTGTACAAGCACAAGGTATAATTCAGTTCATTTTGTATCCAAACAATGATGTAATACAGACATTTGTGTTAAGTATTATTAGGATGTAATTAGGACGATATGAGGAAATGAATTGTGATTTGTGGTTGATCCTTTTTGGATGTTATGTATTGATTTATGAAGTATAAAAATGTGTGATCTTCGAGATAATGATTTGTTATAAACATAAGTGATTAAATGACATTGTACGGGAATGCACCTAGAGTTGGTAGTCTTTAATTTAAGAAAAATTTAAATTTTCCCTATTTTTTGCACTTTCGGGCTATCACACTGGTGTTGCATCTAAAACCTATACAGCAAGTGTACGGGTTGTGACAAGTAATACAAAGTGAAGTAAAGTATCGTTCTCGTGATGATTAATTAGGTCATTTAGCTAATTATTAAAATTGGTCAGCCCTAAGTTTATTCAAACAATCAAATTTTTCTAATTAAATTAAGCTAAATACTAAAACAAGTAAAATAAAGCATAAAATTAAACTTGTAAAATATAATGAAAAATTATAAAACTAAAATATCATAAATTAAATTAAAACAACTAAATTTACTTAATCCTAATGAATATAAATTTAAATGTTATTATACTAAAATAAAATTACCTAAAAACTATATATGACTAAATACCTAATTATTAAACTAAGGAATTATAAAATATTTAACTAATAAACTAATAAAACCTATAAACTAAATTAATAAACTAATATAATATATTACTAAACTATCACAAAACCCTTGATTGGATGCAACTAGCCACAATTCTGCCTTGGCAACCACACAATCATTGCTTGTCTAGCAAACTAGTAGCCACACCTAGCCCAGCCAACAAACCATACATTCCTTGCACACCAGCATAGCGATGTGACCGAGTCAAGTTGAGTCAATACAATGTGGTGTTCGAGCTCGACTCAAAAACTCATTGCTCGATACTCGACTTGAGCTCGAGTGAGTTTCAATTTTAGAGTTCAAGCTTAACTCGAGATGAAAATCGACCTACTCGAATTTGCTCGATTAAGCTTGTTTACTGAGCTCGATTTTCATGCTTGGTGTCAAGCTCGAGCTCGATCTCCAGCTCAAATTTAATTTTTTATATACAAAATTTTGTATCAATTGAAATCCAATAAAATATTATATTCTTAATATTAAAACCAGGGTTTCAAATAGTGGTTGCGACGCCATCGCTATTGAAGAAAAAACGGGTGTGAAAATTTTTCACACCCGTAACAGCACCAGAAAATAGTAAATAATGGTGGTAACGGAGGATAGTGGCAATAACGGTCCGTTATCGTCGCTATCCTCCATTATCACTGTTCTCGTTCCGTTCTGTTAAGTCTGTTTGTATAAAAACAAACTCAACAGAACACATCACACAACCCACGCACAACCCATTGCCCACTCCAAACATAGAGCCAAACAAAGCAAAACGATCAGCAACCAACACTTCCTGGCAGTAGTAACACACACCCCACACACACAACACAGAGAAACAAACAACAACAGAAACAAGAGGCAAACGACAACAATATCCCTAGTAGCACGCCCCACACACAACACAATCAGGTAAACACACTCAAAATAAACTCAGTAGTCAATAAACTATTCTCTAAATGTTGAGATCAGATCGGGATCTAGAATTGCTAGACCCTATCTGTTGAAAACAGGGGAGGGTGGAACAGAATCAATAGATCTGGGCTTTCTAGAGGGTGAGGTGTTCGGCGGTGAGAGTGGGGTGGGCTGTTCGGCGGTGAAGATGGGCTGTTCGGCGGTGAGTCGGTGAGATGAGAAAGAGGTCAAGTGAGTTGAGACAGAGGATGATGGTCGATGTTGGAAAGTGAGGCTGTGAGGTCTGACGTGTGACGGATTGGCTGACCGACGGAGGGTGACCAGAACGAGACGGGAGCTGGACGACAACGGGAGCCGGAACCAGGGTAGGGGAAGGGATTAAGCCTTTAAGGGAAACTGGAAAGAGGAAAGAGAATGGGTAGGATTTAGGAAAAAGGAATCAAAGAAGCTAGAAGAAACAAAAAGGGGACTTGGGTGGGTGGGTGGGTGAGGTAACTTGGGTTAGGTTAATGGGGAAAAAGGTTTTAATTAAATTAATATAATTTTTTTAATTAGTATAATTTTTTAGTATTTAATTTTTTTAATTAGTCTAATTAATACAATTTTTTAAGGAGTTAGTATTAATTAATAATTTTTTAAGTAAATATTTAATAATTGTATTAATTAATAATTTTTTAAGTAAATAATTAATAAATTATATAAAAAATGTTTACTAATTAGCTTAAATGTTTATTATTTATCTCAAATAGGGTAAAATTAAGATTGTTAATATAAATTTTTCAGTAGAATTTTTAACTATCAAATTTATGTTATTAATGTTTAAAACTATGACACTAAATATTATTATAACTTAAGAGAAAAATAATATTGATATTGATTTTTGATAGTGACCAATTAATATTAAATTTGTAATGTAATAAAATATTATAGTAAAATATGAATATGTAATGGTTCAAATTCAATTATTTTTTGATAAATTGAATTAGTTTCCATTTATGTATGAAGAATATAATATATTTTTACATTCATGTTTATAATTATTAATTTAATAGAAAATATCAAGCATAGCACCACGTGGAGTTTCCAAGTAAAGGAGTAGAAGGCGCACCAAGTGATCATATTGATTGGCATTTCGGAATACCTGTACCAAATGCAAAAGGAAATGTGTCCTGTAAACTTTGTGAAAAAGTTGTAAAAGGAGGAATAACACGCTTTAAGGAGCATATTGCTCATAAGACTGGCAATGTCGCACCATGCCCCAATGTTATCGGTTAGTTATAAATAATATTATAAATTTCTCTATGAAGATTATAAAATTACATTAACATGTACAACTGATTTTTCTTTTTCTTAACTATATTATTAATAGGCATTATTAGAGAAAACATGATGAAACTCCTTGGACAAAGTAAATCAAAGAAATTTAATAACAAAATGAGAAAAGATGAATTCTTATCACAATTAAGAGGAGAGGATTATGATTATGAAGGGTTCATGGACGAAGATATTGCTATAAGACAAGCTATGCGAGATAGTGTCCAATCACAACATGAATAGCATATGAGGTAAGAATTTAGGCAAAGAACTGATGGTTTCAGTAATACTTATGAAGAGGGATAGAGCTCTCACGGCTCAGTTAGTGACTATTTTGATAAAAGAATAAGAAAATTCATTCCAACTGACTTGAAATTTTCATTAAGGGGAGTGATACCTGAATTGGTTAGAAGTAAGAGTTCAAAGCAATCAAAAGTAAATGATTCTTTTTTAAAGACATTGAGAAAGAAGTTAGGTGAATCAGTGTCTAATTTTTTTATATATGATCAACTCCCTTTTCAGTTAGCAAACTCTCCATGGTTGCACAATTTAGTTTATGTAGTAGTAGAAATTGGGCAACATGTAAAGCTCCCAACACCTTATGAGGTTTCTAATGTGTATTTGGAGTCAGAGTATAACCAAGTGAAAGAATGGGTTAATGGATTAAAGGTTCATTGGAGAGAACTAGATGCTACACTTATGTGTGATGGATGGACGAACAGTTTCAACCAAATGCATCTAATTAATTTTCTCGTTTATTGTAGTAAAGGAACCATTTTTTTAAAAATCTGTGGATATCTCTAGTGCTCGTAGTAGAGATGCTAAATTTTACTACAAACTATTAGATCATACTGTAGAAGAGATTGGAGAAGAATACATTGTCCAAATAATTACTGACAATGAGGCAGCACTTAAGGTTACTGAAAAAAATTAATGGAAAAAAGGAAACATCTGTTTTGGACAGTCTGTTCAGCTCATTGCTTGGATTTATGCCTTGAAGATATTGGCAAAATGCCAAGTGTGGAAAAAGTATTGGAGGAGGCAAAGAAAGTGACTTGTTTCATATACAATCACATATGGATAGTTGATTTAATGAAAAAACATACTCAAGGAAGACAAATTCCTCGTCCTGCTCTTACTCGATTTACCAGCAATTTCATCCAACTATAAGAAATAATAAAACATAAACAAGGTTTAAGAGAAATGTTCAATTCAAAGGTTAGTACTCAGTAATTGGTTTTAGTATTTAAATCTAGCATTTTTTATGATAACTTATTTATATTACTCTAATAATTTATTCATGAATATATAGGAATTCAAAGAATCAAAATGGGGACAACAAAAGTCGAGGCCTACCTACGAAGCAAAAAAAAAAATTGTTTTAAGAAAAGATTTTGGCGACAAGCACGTGAAATGACAAAAGTTTATCAGCCTTTGGTAAAGGTATTACGCCTTGTGGATAGTGATGAGAAACTGTTAAACCCAAAATTTTTCCACCGTACTTATTATTAAAGTAAAGAGAAGTGACTAAGAAAACTCGAAATAATATTATGCATGCCCAAAGAAGACCAAAACACTAGGATCAGTAGCATGGGGCCCGATGGCACGTAAATTGAGGTAAGGTCTTAAACCCTAGAATACATTAAGAATTACATATTCAAGAATGAAATGATGGCTAAGAGTGAAGATTTAGTCATTGGAACTGAAAAAGTTAGTTAAACTCGGGTTTTATATTTAATCGGGAAAATATGCTTAGTTAAGAAAATAAAATCAAATAAATTATAGACATTTGAGAAAATTATTCTGAGGCCATGGAAAGTTAGTATAAGGTAATATTTAATTGGAGAATTAAAATTAAGTGGAAATATAAAGGTTTAGATATTTAAATGAATTTTTAAAGTGAACCGAAAGCTTAAAGCTATTTTGCTCGGTATTGACCCAATCGAGTAAAATGAGCTCAATCGGGGAAAATTGCTTGAACAAGTGACCCTCAATTTTTTATGGGAGGTACTAGAGACATAATAGAACATTGGAGAAGTGATAAATTGGAACAAATTATACTAGAAATAGTTTTTGATGATTTTACAAAACAGGGCAGAAAATCTGCCCAGTCCAAGTCAACAAATCATTCATGAAAATCATTGGATTTGATGACCCTCCTCTCATCCAATGGCTCTCATCTCCTCCAGATCATTATTACATTAAATAAGCTTCCCAATTCCTATTTATACACCTGATTTGGCCTCATAACCGAAGAGAACCAGCCCTGTTTTCCTCCCTCCTTCACTCCCAAAATGGTACTGTTCACCCTATCTTGTACGAATTTTTCGGCAGCCTTTCGGCCAGATTCAGGTGATGGCCAAAAAGATAAACATCTTCCTCTCTTAACCTTATTAAATATATAAAAATTTCAACAAAAACAAAGTCCATTTTCTAGGTAAAAAGTTAGAGAGAAGTACTAGACAGAAAACTGTCATGTTCATGGTAAGTAGTGATTTGGATTTTTGATGATTTTTGTTGGGTTTCTCTTGTGTTTTTTAGTAAATCTGAGTTGAATGTTTATTAATTTAGAGCTGGGTACTGATTTGGATTTTTGATGATTTTTTTTGGGTTTCTCTTGTGTTTTTTAGTAAATCTGAGTTGAATGTTTATTAATTTACAGCTGGGTACTGATTTGGAGTAGTGTTGAAGTGATTTGTTTGGATTGAAGGTAAGAGAAAAATGATGAGTGTTGAAGGTGATAAACTAAGTATGTATTTGATTTTTTTGTGGACTTTGTTATTTTGTAAGACTGATGGAAAATAATTTTGAGGACAAGTGGGGTTTCATCCAGCAAGGAATTTATTGTGTTTATGATGTATGTGAGTTATTTTTAGGTGAAAATATATTAAAGAAGATACCAAAAATTTCGGTTTGAAGTTTGGTATAGCGAAAAATCGAAAGATGAAAATTTTGATGGTGTAAGTTGATGATAAGTATAGATAGGATATGTGGATGTTGTAATTAAGTTATTTTGAGAATGAATATGGAAGTGGGATAGTGAAATTCGTATAGGAAGCTTAACCGGGGTTTAAATCGATAAAATTGAGAAAATGAACAAAGTTAGCAAAAAGGGTCGAAAATGGTTAATTTAAGGATGTAAATACATGTTTGAATGTATTTAAGTAAGTTTTACCTATGTGTGATGAATTGTTGTTATTTTGGACAGCTCGAGAAATCGACATGAGTAACGAGGCAATATTGGGTCCTGGGAAAATAACGCCACTTAAACCCAGTAGAGGTAAGGGGTGTAATTTAGGATGGTAATAGTATTCCTTTTTCTCAAACCTCAATTTATGAAAATGTTCAAGTTTACTCAACTTTAGAATTTATTAAGATATTTGTTTCTTTAGTTCAAACTAACTCTCGAATGAAAATCAAGCTTCACACCTATTGAGCCTATGTTTCATTCGGTCATAATTTTTGAATTGAAGGAAAACTTTATGAAATTAAATCCAAGATTTTCGAGCATGTTTTCTGAATCCGTCTTTTGAATAAGATGTTATGATTTTCGATTTATGTATGAAATTATCACATGTTTTGAGACTAAAGGCCACCTATGTTATAAGTTATCATATGTTATGCTCGCCTTCGTGGCGTATATGATTTTCGCCTTTATGGCGTGTCTATTTACCGCCTTCGAGTGTGTCTGTTACTGCCTTCGGGTGTGTCTATTTGTTGTACGACCTTGAACTCATCTACAGTCTTACCATGGCCATAGGTATCTGATTATTCTTTTCATCCCTCTGTAGAGGATGACTCTGTTATTACTACATGACAGCTATATAGGCCAGCCTAGTCTCCATCCGATATGATCTCTGTTTTAAGATGTTGAATTATCAATATATGTTTTATACTCAACAATGCTTTTGAAGCTCTGTATATTCTGAAAGATTTGGATCTGTCTGTTAAGGTTTCTTATTTCGAAACAATGTTTCTGTTAAATATGTTTTCTGTTTTAGATGTTTTCGAAGTTATGTAATGTTTGCAAAGAAATGCCACCTTTTAGTATTAACTTGTTCTCTATATGTTTTAGACACTATGATCATTTTAAATGCATTACTTACTGGGCTTTTCCCGAAGCTCACCCCTCGACCATTCAGATTATTTGCAGTAATCTACAACTACTACCTGCTGCGTACATGATTTAGGCTGGTGGATACAAGCTTCCCTAGGCTACCTTTTGTACACACGTGAGGTATACATTCGTATCTCTTCACCAGACACTTGTTGTGTAGCACAAACACCTACTATAAACAATATGTTGGGATGTAATCTATGTGAGGACGAATGAAATAAGTTATCTTGGGAATTGGTTTTTGAAATAACTAGATGTGATTGAAATGTATGGACTGATTGGATGATATTATTTGGAAAGCATGTCTAATAGTTCTGGATAGCTAGAGTTGTTAAATGACCTTAATTGTAGGTGGGAAGACTTATATATAAGCCGTTATGCTGCCAAAATTTCTATCGACCATATAAATTTAATTTTAAACTTAAATACCTAATCATAGATAAATAAGCAAGCTGAAAAGATTGACACTGTACAAGAATGTAGTTTAAATGGATAAAGGAATAAGTTGGAAAAAAATCTCTAAATTTCCATAGGTCACAGGTCGTTATAGTTTTAGGTGGCTGATAATTCTATATTTTTAGAATTATTTGTGCTTAATTTCCTAATTATTTATTTAAATCCCCAATTTATTTTGTTAATTATCCCCTTTATTTAATTAAAATTCTCATGTTTGCAGATAAATAAAATCCGGATGAATTTTGAATATTTCGGTAGAAAATGGGCCGAAATTGGGCTAAAACCGAAATTGAGCTAAAATCGAGATTGAGCCACGTGGACAACACGAGTCATGCCACCAAGACATCCAATTGGACAAGAAGACCGATGACATGGACATATCTTTTCAAGGAGCCAATGGTATGAAGACAAGTGGCCAAAAAAAATGCCAACTCATCAAGGATGTGAAAATGATCATTTTACCCCTAGTGTGCTTATAAATAGGAAGATGACAATTGAAGATGAAATGTAATTTTTTTTAGGTAGAATAGTTTTCTAAGGTAGTTTGGAGATTTATTGCTTTGGCTTTTAGACTTTCCCGGGAGTGATTTAGTTTCTTAGCTTCATTTTACTTTTCATGCACTATTCACTTAATAAAAAAAAAAAAAAATTGTTGCTTCCATTTTCAATTCTCGGTTTTCTTTAGCAAGGTCGTTTCACCTTGTTTTTCTTTTCGGTTTGCAAAAGCATCCATTAATATATGTTCCTTGTTTACTTAGTTATAGATGAAAGTTAATGAGAAATGATTTAAGTCTCCATTTTCTACCTCTCGGTTTCAAAGATTTGTGTTTTTTTTCTTTAGCTTTCGGTTGCAATGGTTTTACTGCTTTAAGTCCTTTGATCACTTGGGTATTTATTCTTCTTTCATTCTTCTTCATTTCGGTTCTGGTGCCTTGATGTGGATGGATGTTGAACATTGTTCCACATCAAGAGCAATGTGGAATCATGTTGGAAAAGAAGTTGATGCAAACCGAGGGTGATGGTTCACGGTTCATGTGCATTCGGCATTTGTAGTTTGGTCAATTATTTTTCAGTATCAATCTTCATTTAGTTCTTTTAGTTGTTGAAACTTTCATCTAGTAATGGAATGTTGTTGATTTCCCTTGTGTCATTGACGTTCTATGCAGTACACAGAAGCCATCATTCTCTGCATTTTCATGCTTGCTTCCGCTTCTATTCACTGCATTCTCCATTCTCGGTTTGGTGTTTGTGCTTCACTGCAGATCCTGTTTTTTTTTCCCTTTAGTTAGTTATCTGTCTACAGCTTACTCTTGTTACTTAATGTCCCCATGCATCACAGAGCAGGGACTGAAATCATCTTGGCAGTGATCGGGAAACTACAATGCACTCTGTTATGCTCTGTTTTGATTTTCTAATCCTGTTCATTCTCACGTTGCTGTCATCTATATGTTGTTTCATTGATCCACTTCAGTCTGCTATAGCCTTGAACCCCACGAACTGAAGCTGGTACATAGCAGTAGCAAGACACCGAGGAACAGCAGCTGAACGGGTGTCAAGAGCAGCGGGATACATGCCTGAACCGAGACCAGCAACCAGCAGATTTCTGGAACCGAGAAGCACTCCGAGAGCAGTTGTTTACGTGCTGCTGAGTGGAAGCGTGTAGGTCGTTCCTGGCAGCTAGAAGCATGGGCAGAGAAGAAGGAGATGCATGAAATCAAGGCAGAAGTGGGTGAGAGTCAGAACCGAGAGGCATGGCAGCAGCTGGACACATCTACTCCACCAACCCGAGCACCACGTGAAAATGCAGAAAATTAATGAGGAATAGTGTTTTGGTGGGAAAGTTACTATTAGTTTAAAATCCTAAGGCCTTGTTTGGCATTCATTTAGTTAATTAATTCATTTACATGCATGTTTAGTTAGTTAGTCTATTAGTTAGCTTAGTTAATCTTTCAATTGCATTTAGTTACTTTGTTTAATTAGTTAATGTTGACTTAATTAGATTACTAGTTAATTTTTAATCTAGCATTAGGATTTACTTAATATTAATTTAGATAATGCATTTCATGCACTTTTAATCTTAGATAAAAATTTCAAAAATATGTTCATGCATTAGTTAGTGTTAATTTAGATTTATCTAGGAGTAAATTTTAATCCATTAGTTTAGACATTTAAATGCATGGTTAATTTTTTAGGATTTTATTTTATTAGATCTTAGGTTAGTTTAAATTGCAATTAGATTAATTTGCATTCATATTTTATCTTAAGTTTGGTTAATGTTAGTTTAATTAGTTTTATTGCTTTATATTTATATTTGCATTTGAGTTTAATTGCTTTAACTCGTTTTAACTGTTTTACTTTATTTTGTAGGGTATCCGCTTTTAATTGATCGAAGTACTGTAAGTAGATTTTATTTGTTTTTATTTCTTTTTGAAGTATTATTTCATTGCTTTTAATTGGCCTTATTAGATCGCACCTATTAGTACTTCATAATTTACTAGGATTTACTTAGGGTAAAAGTAACCGGTAGTTAATTAGGCTAACAACTTCTCTGAGGGACGATAACTCGGGACTCAAAATCCCATTATTACTTGGACGACCCGTGCACTTGCGGTAGATACCCTTTGGGCTCATCAAGTTTTTGGCGCCGTTGCCGGGGAATTTTCAATTAGCCATTAGTTAATATCGGTGAAACTATACTTAGGTGTAATTCTAGCCTGTACATATTTAGGTTGTAAATTTTTAGATCCTTAGTTTAGTTTAGTTAAATTTTCTCATAGTTAATTAAAAAAAATTAAAAAAAAAAAAATTTCTGATGTTTGCATGCGTAGAGCAAGGAGTTTCGATTGCTTTCCTCTAGATCCTGAAATCGAACGAACTCTTAGACAAATTCGAAAGGATTCTAGGAAATTTACCGCTCCGCAGCAAAACACGATGGCAGAGAATAGGGAGAGTAGGACCGTTGGAGATTATGCGGTGCCAACAATCGAAGGATATTATACCGGCATTAGGCCACCAGCTGTCCCTGCTAATAATTTCGAAATTAAGCCGTCCATCCTCCATATGATCCAGACCTCTATACAGTTCAGTGGGCTTCCGCACGATGACCCACATGCTCATCTCGGGCAATTCTTGGACTTATGCAATACTTTCAAGCATAATGGATTATCGGATGATGCATTACGGCTTAGACTATTCCCATTCTCACTCAGGGATAGGGCAAGACACTGGTTGACCTCTCTGCCTCCAGGATCAATTTCCACATGGGACGACTTAGCCCACAAATTTCTAGCCAAATTCTTTCCACCCTCTAAAATGGCCCGACTCCGTAGCGATATATCCTCCTTTGCCCAATACGACTCTGAATCTCTCTACGAGGCATGGGAGCGATACAAGGAGCTTCTTAGGAAGTGTCCTCACCACGGCCTACCTCTATGGCTGCAAGTCCAAACTTTCTACAATGGGCTTACAAGCCAGAATAGGACGATAGTGGACGCTGCTTCGGGCAGAGCATTGATGTGTAAAACGGAAGAAGAGGCTTATGAGCTACTAGATAGGATGGCGGCTAATAATTACCAATGGTCCTCAGAAAGGCAGCTACCAAAGAAATCGGTGGATGTATATGAGCTTGACACACTGTCCACCTTGACTTCTCAGATAGCCAATCTTACAAAGAAGGTGGAGTCACTCAGTACCCAACCTAATCCCTCAAATAATCCTAACCCCGTGTTTTCTGTCCAAAGTCCATTTTTATCTTGTGATCTGTGCAGTGGTACCCACGCTGTAGATAGGTGTCCACTTAACCTCGAGTCGGTTCAGTACGTTGCCCCTAAGCAACAGAACAACCCTTATTCGAACACCTACAATCCAGGGTGGCGGAACCATCCAAATTTCTCTTGGAGCTAAAATCAAGGGCAAGCATCTATTTCTAAACCAGTAGGACCCCCAGGTTTTCAAGCCCCACAGGTTCATGCACCACCACAGCATCACTTTCCTCACCACCCACCATCTCCATATCCACATCATCCACAGAATCAATCTCATCCATCCCATTTCCATCAACCACCACCACCTCAACCCCAGCATTTATCTGCAGCTGATAAGAAACCCTCTCTCGAGGAAATGTTCACGACCATCTTGCAAAACCAAGCAGCTTCAATCAAGAACCTAGAGGTTCAGGTAGGACAGATAGCGAACACTCTTAGTCAACGCCCTCAGGGAACCCTCCCTAGTAACACAGAAGCCAATCCTGTTAGGCAGAGGGAAGGGAAGGAACATGTAAAAGCTATCACCCTTAGGAGTGGCAGAGAGTTAGTAGCTACCCCTGTTAAGTCCAGACCTGACCAGCCCTCAGTTGTAAAACCCTTAGGTTCTAGTGAAGCAGCTCAGAAGGAGCAAGAAGCAAATGATCAAGCTGCAAAGGAAACAAAGCCAGGCAATTCTTCACATTTACCTGTTTCCGTGTCACAACCTTCGATAACCTCTGATGCTATGAAAGTTCCCACTACATCTCCTCCTGTTAGGCCACCAGTCCCTTTTCCACAGAGATTTCACAATCAAAAACTGGACCATCAATTTGCAAAATTCCTTGAGGTTTTTAAGAAACTTCACATTAATATTCCATTCGTAGATGCCTTAGAGCAAATGCCAAGCTATGTGAAGTTTATGAAAGATATTCTCTCTAGGAAAAGACGATTGGAAGATTACGAAACGGTGGCTCTAAGTGAGGAGTGTAGTGCCATCATCCAGAGAAGGTTACCCCCCAAGCTCAAGGATCCTGGAAGCTTTACCATACCATGCACCATTGGGAAATTATTTTTTGGTAGAGCTTTGTGCGACCTAGGAGCTAGTATAAACTTGATGCCATTGTCCATCTATCAGAAGTTAGGGATAGGGGATGCCAAACCCACCACAGTGACCCTCCAGTTGGCTGATAGATCAATTAAATATCCAAAGGGGGTTATTGAGGATGTCTTAGTGAAAGTGGACAAGTTTATCTTCCCGGCTGATTTTATTGTGTTGGATATGGAGGAAGATAGAGAAGTCCCAATCATATTAGGCAGACCATTCCTCGCAACTGGTAGAACCTTAATAGATGTACAGAAGGGGGAGTTAACAATGAGAGTTCAGGATCAGGAAGTTAAATTTAATGTGTTCAAATCTCTGAGGTTTCCTGATGACTCTCATGATTGTTTTAGGATGGATTTAGTGGATAAGGATATCACTGAGGAGTTTGCCAAGACACATCCTTTAAACCCTTTAGAAGCCTCCTTAGTGAAATCTGTGGATCTTAAAGAGTACAGTGAAGATGATGATGAGGTCTATGAGACTTTACAGTTGTTAGAGGTCACTCCTTTCGAGGAGATTGCCCAATTTGAGACATTAGACTCTTCATCTATTCCAGCTTCAAATATTTTTCCATCCACCGGTGATCCTCCAACATTAGAACTCAAACCTTTACCCTCACACCTTAGGTATGCTTACTTAGGTGAATCCTCCACAAGACCAGTAATAGTATCTGCTGCTCTCTCCATTGATCAGGAGGCCAAATTACTACAAGTGTTAAGAGAGCATCAGAAGGCTATAGGCTGGTCTATCTCTGACCTTAAGGGTATTAGTCCCTCTATCTGTATGCACAAGATACTATTGGAGGAAGGGTATAGGTCATCCATAGAGCACCAGTGTCGATTGAACCCTGTGATGAAGGAAGTTGTCAAGAAGGAAATCATTAAGTGGTTAGATGCGGGGATTATCTATCCCATTTCTGACAGTGCCTGGGTGAGCCCAGTTCAATGTGTCCCTAAAAAGGGAGGGATGACAGTAATCGAAAATGAGAATAATGAGCTCATCCCCACTAGGACTGTCACTGGTTGGCGAGTATGCATGGATTATAGGAAACTCAACAAAGCCACCAGGAAAGACCACTTCCCTTTACCCTTCATTGACCAAATGTTAGATCGATTAGCTGGTCATGAATTCTATTGTTTGCTGGATGGATACTCCGGGTACAATCAAATAGCTATAGCCCCGAAAGACCAAGAAAAGACTACCTTCACCTGTCCCTATGGGACCTTTGCTTTTAGGAGAATGCCTTTTGGCCTATGCAATGCACCTGCTACATTCCAGCGTTGCATGATGGCCATATTTCATGATATGGTGGAGGATTTTCTTGAAGTTTTCATGGATGATTTCTCAGTCTTCGGGGATAGCTTTGATTTATGTCTGCATAATTTAGCACTAGTGCTAAGAAGGTGTGAGGAAACAAATCTAGTGCTTAATTGGGAGAAATGCCATTTCATGGTAAAGGAAGGGATAGTGCTGGGGCACAAAATCTCGGCTAGGGGGATAGAAGTGGATAAGGCTAAAGTGGAAATCATTGAGAAGTTACCTCCCCCTACCACGGTGAAAGGAATAAGAAGTTTCCTGGGCCATGCAGGATTTTACAGAAGGTTCATTAAGGACTTTTCGCAGATATCAAAACCTTTATGTAATCTCCTTGAGAAAGACAATGTGTTTTGCTTCGATGAGAAATGCTTAGAAGCATTTAAGACTTTAAAGGAAAGATTAGTTACAGCCCCCGTAATCATAGCTCCAGATTGGAGTTTACCTTTTGAGCTTATGTGTGATGCAAGTGATTATGCTGTCGGGGCTGTATTAGGACAAAAAAAAGGAAGAGTCTTTTATGCTATATATTATGCAAGCAAAACACTGACTGAGGCCCAGATGAACTATGCTACTACCGAGAAGGAGCTATTAGCTGTGGTATTCGCCTTTGATAAATTTCGCTCCTATCTCATTGGCACTAAGGTAGTAGTATACACTGATCATGCTGCCATCAAGTACTTAGTCTCCAAGAAGGATGCAAAGCCGAGGTTGATTCGATGGATCCTCCTACTACAGGAGTTTGACTTGGAGATTAAGGATAGGAAAGGTACGGAGAATCAAGTTGTTGACCATCTATCGAGACTAGAGAGTGGACTTCAAGAAGATGGTACAGTTATTAATGAGTCCTTTCCTGATGAGCAGCTATTTACTTTCGGGCACTCTAAATTGCCTTGGTATGCTGATTTTGTGAATTATCTGGTGAGCAATGTGATGCCACCAGATTTGACTGCCCAACAAAAGAAAAAGTTTTTAAGCGATGTCAAGTATTATGTTTGGGATGAACCCTTCCTGTACAAGCAGTGTAAAGATCAGATTTTAAGAAGGTGTGTTCCCATGGAGGAAATAGAGGATATACTTAGACATTGCCATTCATCTGATTATGGAGGGCATTTTGGAGGAGAAAGGACAGCAGCCAAGGTGTTACAATCTGGATATTACTGGCCCACTTTAAGGATGCCCACTTCTTTGTGATAAAATGTGATAGATGTCAGAGGGTAGGTAATATTTCCAAAAGAAATGAGATGCCTCTGACTAATATTTTAGAAGTAGAACTCTTTGATGTATGGGGCATTGATTTCATGGGACCATTCGTTCCTTCATATGGTAATCTCTACATTCTAGTGGCCGTGGACTATGTGTCAAAATGGGTTGAAGCAACGGCCTTACCAACTAATGATGCCAAGGTAGTGATAAGGTTTTTAAAGAAGAATATTTTCACACGATTTGGCACACCTAGGGCTATCATTAGTGATGGAGGATCCCACTTTTGCAATCGGAGTTTTGATGGACTGTTAAAGAAATATGGGGTCAAACATAAGGTAGCCACTGCTTATCACCCACAAACGAGTGGCCAAGTAGAGTTGTCCAATAGGGAAATTAAGGGGATATTGGAGAAAACAGTGAACCCAAGTAGGAAGGACTGGTCCATTAGGTTAGAAGATGCACTTTGGGCCTATAGGACAGCCTTCAAAACACCTTTAGGAATGTCCCCTTATCAGCTTGTGTATGAAAAAGCCTGTCACCTACCAGTAGAGCTTGAGCACAAGGCTTATTGGGTCCTTAAAAACCTGAATTTCAATTTAGAGACAGCAGGGGAGAAGAGGCTGCTACAGCTTAATCAGTTAGATGAATTCAGGTTGCAGGCATATGAGAATGCCAAGCTCTACAAGGAAAAGACTAAGCGATGGCATGATAAGAAAATTGAGGAGAGACACTTCGATCCAGGCCAGCAGGTTCTGTTATTTAATTCACGCTTGAAGTTGTTTCCAGGAAAGCTTAAGTCTAGGTGGTCAGGACTCTTTACCATTACGCAAGTGTTCCCTCATGGAGCCATTGAAATTATGGATAAGACACTGAATCAACCCTTTAAGGTTAATGGGGGCAGACTTAAACATTATTTTGGGGGAGGGTTTGATCGTCAGCATTCTGTGACCACTTTAGCTAACCCTCCTACTTTTGATCCTGCTACTTAGCTTCATTTTTTCTTCTTGTACAGTTCTTTCCCTTTCTGTTCTTTCTTTCTTTGCTTATTTCGCAGGTTTATTTTCTAGTTTTTACGCTTTTAATAAAAGCTTCGATGGTCATCATCATCATCAGAAAAGGGGAGTACTCTGTTCTCGAGCTTAAATTCTTATATTATCTGCACACTGAGGACACTGTGCACGTTAAGTTTGGGGGAGGGGATATCACTTGAGCAATTTTTTGAAAAATTGAAAAAAAAAATTTAAAATTTATTCGAAAATCTGAGAAGGAATTTTCAAAATTTTTTCGATAAAATGAGCTTAAATTGCTTGATTTTGGGATGATTGAGTGCTTAGCATGTAGTTTTCCCATATTCCGATGATATGACCCCATGAATTAGTATGACTTTGATTGACTTAGAAGCATGATTATAGGAAAAGCATGAAGTTGAATTCTTGAATTTGTCTTGATTCTGATTGCGATTGCCTCATCTTATGCACATGTCATGTCATGAATCAGTATATTTATTTAGAGAAAGCTTATGTGTACATAGGATTGCATTTGTTCAATTGATTTTGTGCATCATATTCTAGAATTTGTTTGATCTAATCTCGAGGCGAAATATTAGATCACACTTAATTAGGGAGATGATTTAGGCCATCTTTTGATCGTTTGAGCCTTTCTAGCTATCCTTGTACATATTCTACCCCTAGTCACCCATCTGGGCCAAATAAGCTTTTCTCTGTAAATACACCTGCTTAATTTTCCGTAGCTTAAATACTTTGTTCCTATCCCTTACCCCAAAAGCATAAAAAAATCATTTGGATATATTGTGAGCTATATGGGTATTAAGTGATAGTGAAAGAGTATGTTAAAAAAAAAAAAAAAAAAAGGATGAAAAAGAAAAAGAAAAAAAAAAGAAAAATTCAAAAAAAAATGTTTAGTGAAATAAATAAGTTTGGGGGAAATAATTAGAGCTCTTACATTATAGATCCTAGAAGTAATGCATGTAAGGGGTAATCAAACCTAAATCGACTTTATCATACCTTAACCCCAGCCTTACATTACAAGCTTAATGAAGTCCTAATGATCTTTAGTTAAGTGTGACTACATTAGTGGAGAGAGAAGTGAAAAGCAAACTTATGGGAATGATCACATGTCATTGACTTTGCATTCACTGCGTTGCATAATCTGATCTGGATAATGAACTGTGAAGTAACTTAGATATTTTTCACACACTCACGAGGGATCCAATTTGGGTTAGGACTTATGATAGAATAATTCTAAATGCTGCACTTGTAATTGTGAGTCTTTGATTTTCATAGTCTGTACTTTTTCTTTGAGGACGATATTGGGGAAATTATTGTGTTTTTATACTTGTCATTCCTACAATCATTTTGTTTTGCTTGAGGACAAGCAAAAGCTCAAGTTTGGGGGTGTGATAATTCTATATTTTTAGAATTATTTGTGCTTAATTTCCTAATTATTTATTTAAATCCCTAATTTATTTTGTTAATTATCCCCTTTATTTAATTAAAATTCTCATGTTTGCAGATAAATAAAATCCAGATGAATTTTGAATATTTCGGTAGAAAATGGGCCGAAATTGGGCTAAAACCGAAATTGAGCTAAAATCGAGATTGAGCCACGTGGACAACACGAGTCATGCCACCAAGACATCCAATTGGACAAGAAGACCGATGATATGGACATATCTTTTCAAGGAGCCAATGGTATGAAGACAAGTGGCCAAAAAAAATGCCAACTCATCAAGGATGTGAAAATGATCATTTTACCCCTAGTGTGCTTATAAATAGGAAGATGACAATTGAAGATGAAATGTAATTTTTTTTAGGTAGAATAGTTTTCTAAGGTAGTTTGGAGATTTATTGCTTTGGCTTTTAGACTTTCCCGGGAGTGATTTAGTTTCTTAGCTTCATTTTACTTTTCATGCACTATTCACTTAATAAAAAAAAAAATTGTTGCTTCCATTTTCAATTCTCGGTTTTCTTTAGCAAGGTTGTTTCACCTTGTTTTTCTTTTCGGTTTGCAAAAGCATCCATTAATATATGTTCCTTGTTTACTTAGTTATAGATGAAAGTTAATGAGAAATGATTTAAGTCTCCATTTTCTACCTCTCGGTTTCAAAGATTTGTGTTTTTTTTCTTTAGCTTTCGGTTGCAATGGTTTTACTGCTTTAAGTCCTTTGATCACTTGGGTATTTATTCTTCTTTCATTCTTCTTCATTTCGGTTCTGGTGCCTTGATGTGGATGGATGTTGAACATTGTTCCACATCAAGAGCAATGTGGAATCATGTTGGAAAAGAAGTTGATGCAAACCGAGGGTGATGGTTCACGGTTCATGTGCATTCGGCATTTGTAGTTTGGTCAATGATTTTTCAGTATCAATCTTCATTTAGTTCTTTTAGTTGTTGAAACTTTCATCTAGTAATGGAATGTTGTTGATTTCCCTTGTGTCATTGACGTTCTATGCAGTACACAGAAGCCATCATTCTCTGCATTTTCATGCTTGCTTCCGCTTCTATTCACTGCATTCTCCATTCTCGGTTTGGTGTTTGTGCTTCACTGCAGATCCTGTTTTTTTTTCCCTTTAGTTAGTTATCTGTCTACAGCTTACTCTTGTTACTTAATGTCCCCATGCATCACAGAGCAGGGACTGAAATCATCTTGGCAGTGATCGGGAAACTACAATGCACTCTGTTATGCTCTGTTTTGATTTTCTAATCCTGTTCATTCTCACTTTGCTGTCATCTATATGTTGTTTCATTGATCCACTTCAGTCTGCTATAGCCTTGAACCCCACGAACTGAAGCTGGTACATAGCAGTAGCAAGACACCGAGGAACAGCAGCTGAACGGGTGTCAAGAGCAGCGGGATACATGCCTGAACCGAGACCAGCAACCAGCAGATTTCTGGAACCGAGAAGCACTCCGAGGGCAGTTGTTTACGTGCTGCTGAGTGGAAGCGTGTAGGTCGTTCCTGGCAGCTAGAAGCATGGGCAGAGAAGAAGGAGATGCATGAAATCAAGGCAGAAGTGGGTGAGAGTCAGAACCGAGAGGCATGGCAGCAGCTGGACACATCTACTCCACCAACCCGAGCACCACGTGAAAATGCAGAAAATTAATGAGGAATAGTGTTTTGGTGGGAAAGTTACTATTAGTTTAAAATCCTAAGGCCTTGTTTGGCATTCATTTAGTTAATTAATTCATTTACATGCATGTTTAGTTAGTTAGTCTATTAGTTAGCTTAGTTAATCTTTCAATTGCATTTAGTTACTTTGTTTAATTAGTTAATGTTGACTTAATTAGATTACTAGTTAATTTTTAATCTAGCATTAGGATTTACTTAATATTAATTTAGATAATGCATTTCATGCACTTTTAATCTTAGATAAAAATTTCAAAAATATGTTCATGCATTAGTTAGTGTTAATTTAGATTTATCTAGGAGTAAATTTTAATCTATTAGTTTAGACATTTAAATGCATGGTTAATTTTCTAGGATTTTATTTTATTAGATCTTAGGTTAGTTTAAATTGCAATTAGATTAATTTGCATTCATATTTTATCTTAAGTTTGGTTAATGTTAGTTTAATTAGTTTTATTGCTTTATATTTATATTTGCATTTGAGTTTAATTGCTTTAACTCGTTTTAACTGTTTTACTTTATTTTGTAGGGTATCCGCTTTTAATTGATCGAAGTACTGTAAGTAGATTTTATTTGTTTTTATTTCTTTTTGAAGTATTATTTCATTGCTTTTAATTGGCCTTATTAGATCGCACCTATTAGTACTTCATAATTTACTAGGATTTACTTAGGGTAAAGTAACCGGTAGTTAATTAGGCTAACAACTTCTCTGAGGGACGATAACTCGGGACTCAAAATCCCATTATTACTTGGACGACCCGTGCACTTGCGGTAGATACCCTTTGGGCTCATCAGTGGCATTAAAGTGAAGGCTGTCTAGTACTGTCAGTGTCGATGATAAGGATAAGATTACATCCTCAGTATCTGTGCTTATCTGGTTGTAGACTAAGTATACCTAATGAAGTTAAGATTTAATCTTTGGGTTACGCGCAGGAATTGGATCACGTGTATAATGTGTAGGAGACGAGGCCGTCCTCAGAGGCAAACTCAGCCACCTTCACCACCTATACAGTAGCCAGAGAGCCCCAATACTCGTATGGCTCGATTTTAGCTACGGCTAGAGCAACGCCTCGAGCGAGGTTGGGCGTCGATAGCCAACATGGTTGCCCATCTTCTAGGGGTGAACTCTTCCGATTTAGGCGGTACAACACCGACTCCTACTCTGGTGCCTACTCCTTCATAAGCACCATCTCTGCCTCCTCCACATGTTCCTCCAGCACCTTTGGCACCTCAGCCGCCCTTATGGCCCCGAACTGATGAGAGAGATATCGGTGGGATGAAGGATTTTCTAAAGATGAAGCCTCCAACATTTAAGGGAGTTAAGAACCCAGTAGAGGTTGAGGAGTGGCTGTTAGACTTATAGAATATCTTTGACTATCTTGGGTGCTCAGATGTAGAGAAGGTTTCTATGGCCACGTATATGTTGAAGGGCCAAGCAAAATATTGGTGGGGATCTACCAAGACCCTTCTGACGGCTTAGCATCCGGTGATTGGTTGGGATGCATTCCTGTTAGCTTTCAGAGAGCAGTATGTTCCACGCATTGCCCAGCAGAAAATGCAGATAAACTTTTTGAATCTGGTACAGGGTATATGACAGTTGATGAATACGAAAGCAAATTTACTACATTGATGAGGTATGACCCCGAGACGCTTAGAGATGAGGAGCGTCATACTTAGAGGTTTATGTCTGGGTTGAGGTCGGCTATCCGAGATAGATTATTGGTATTTTGGATTTTTGAGTTTAAGGATGCTCTCGGTAGAGCATAGATGATTGAGAGGGGTATGGGTATTACACAGGCTGAGTATAGCTCGAGGGGAAAAAACATTGATAAGGGTAAGAGAATGGAGGTTATCAGACATAATTATCGGAGGGGCCAGCCCAAGAGACTGAGGGCAAACGAGTTTTGGGCTAGGGTTGATAGGCCCACGACTCCTGTAGTTACTTAACAGACTACCAAAGGCTCGCAGCAGTATGAGAGATTGTGTAGGGATTGTGGTAAACCCCATAGGGGTGTTTGTTACTGGGTCACAGGGAGCTGCTTTAGGTGTGGACAGAAGGGACACACGATTAAGGATTGCTCGCAGGGCAAGACCCCGCAACCACTAGAGCAGCCACAACAACCCGAGAGACAGGCTCCTCGGAGAAAGACCGCACAGAGACGGGCTATTGCGGCGAAGAAGGGCAAGAAGCCTGTCACTTAGGGAAGAGTTTTTACCTTGGACAGAGAGACTGCTAATACCTCCACTGAGACTATTTGGGGTAAGCTTTTAATTTGCAATCATGAGGCACATGTATTATTTGACCCAGGTTCCACACACTCTTTTATATCACCCTACTTTGCACGTAGTTTGCCTATAAAATCTAAGCCTCTAGATTTCATGTTACACATTAGCACACCCCTGTATAAATCCTAAAAGACTGATATGATATGTAGAAATTGTGAAATTAAGGTAGGAGATAGGGTAATGTTAGCGGATCTAGTCTTGCTGAACATGTATGGCTTTGATGTAATTTTGGGTATGGATTGACTAGCCACCAATCGCGTAAGTCTAAACTACTACACCAAGACTATAACCTTCTCCTTACCTAATAAGTTTGATGTATGCTTTGCAATTAAGAAATAAAATGCATGATTTTGACTTTTTGGTGAAAATTTCTAACGAATGTATTAATGTGAAGGTTATGTTGTATTTATCTCCGAAACTAGTTGGCAACGTCCAAGTATACAGGATATACCAGTGGTATGCGAATTCCCTAATTTATTTCCCCATGAATTACCGAGACTACCACCGAAAAGAGAGTTGGAGTTTACTATAGACTTAGCACCAGAAACTCAGCCAATATCGAAGTCTCCTTACCAAATGGCCCTTGTTGAGCTTGGGGAATTAAAAAGCAGTTGCAAGAGTTGTTAGACAAGGGGTTCATTAGGCCAAGTGTATCCCCGTGGGGAGTTTCGATATTATTTGTGCGGAAGAAGGATGGTAGTCTCATGTTGTGCATAGATTGTAGGCTACTGAACAAGGCCACAATCAAGAATAAGTATCCTCTACCCAGAATAGATGACTTGTTTGACCAACTAAGAGGGGCTATGGTATTCTCTAAAATTCACCTGAGATCGGGCTATCACCGATTGAGAATCAGGAAGGAGGATGTTTCGAAACGGCCTTTAGGACAAGATATGACTACTATGAATTCCTTGTGATGCCCTTTGGTCTAACTAATGTCCCTACTGCATTCATGAGCCTGATGAATGAGGTATTCCGAGAATATCTGGATTGATTTATCATAGTCTTTATCGATGATATCTTGATCTACTCAAATTCCCGAGAGGAGCATGAGCAGCATTTGAGGATAGTGCTCCAAACTCTCCAGAGAAGCAGTTGTATGGGAAGTTGGATATGTGTGATTTTTTGTTGGAGCAGATAGCTTTTCTTGGCCATATTGTTTTGAGGGACGGGGTGTCAGTTGATCCGTCTAAGGTTAAGGCAGTACTCAAGTGGGAGAGGCCAAAAACTGTTATAGAGATTTAGAGTTTTCTGGGACTAGTAAGGTATTACAAGAGGTTTGTTGAAGGTTTCTCCAAGATTACCGCCCCACTGACTAAGCTGATACACAAGGATGTTCCGTTTGAGTGGACTGATCAGTGTGAGCAAAGTTTTCAAGAACTTAAGCAGAGTTTGACCACCGCCCCATTCTTAACCATTTCGAGTGGATCTGGAGGCTATGCAGTGTACAGCGATGCCTTTTATCAGGGTTTGGGGTATGTGCTTATGTAACATGGGAGAGTAGTCGCATATGGTTCTCACCAACTTAAGAACCATGAAAGGAATTACCCCACTCATGACTTGGAGTTAGCCGCGGTTGTTTTTGCTTTGAAGATATGGCGGCACTACCTGTATGGAGAAAGATTTCAGATTTTCACTGACCACAAGAGCTTGAAGTACATATTTGATTAGAAAGAGCTAAATATGAGACAAAGACGGTGGATAGAACTTCTCAAAGATTATGACTGCGAGATTCTGTATCACCCGAGTAAGACAAACGTTGTAACAGATGCTCTAAGTAGGAAGGGGATGGTTTCTTTTATGATGATCAGAAAATGGGAGTTGTTAGAGCAGTTTACCAAGCTCAGTGTTAGTGTGGAGACAGCGGATATTGGGTTCATGCCTAGCCTACAGATTGAACCTAGTATTTTAGATCATATCAGAGCTGAACAGAGGGGTGATCAGAAGTTACTGGACATGGTTAGTCAGGCAGAACATAACATGCAGTCAGATTTTATGGTCAGTGAGGATGGACTATTAAGGTTTAAAGGCCGCATATGTGTCCCAAATGATGATGCCTTGAGACAAAGGATCTTGAAGGAGTCCAATTGTTCTCGATACACCATGCACATTGGAAGTACTAAGATGTACCATGACCTACGTAAGGTGCATTGGTGGATCGGTATGAAAAGAGATGTAGCAGAGTTTGTGGCCAAGTGCTTGATTTGTCAGCAGATTAAGATTAAGCACCAAAAGCCAACAGGACTACTTAAGTCTCTTCCAGTGCTTACTTGGAAATGAGAGCACATTACCATGGACTTCATTATAGGCTTACCGAGGACCTGAAGGGGTTATGATTCAATTTGGGTGATCATAGACAGACTGACTAAGAGTGCCCACTTCCTTGCCATTAAGAGTACGGATTCTTTAAATGCCTTAGCAGAGTTGTATGTTAAGGAGATAGCTCGGTTGCATGGGGCACTCGTGAGCATTACGTCTGATAGAGATTCCCAATTCACTTCCAGATTTTGGGATCATTTTCAAGAAGCCATAGGATCTCAACTTAATTTGAGCACTGCTTATCATCATCAGACCGGCGGTCAGTTCGAGAAGACCATTCAGACCTTAGAGGATATGTTAAGGGCAAACGCTTTGGAGTTTAAAGGCTTATGGATAATCATTTACCTCTTACAAAGTTTGGTTATAACAATAGCTATCATGCTAGTATCAGGATGGCACCTTATAATGCCTTATATGGTAGAAGGTGTAGGTCTCCAATGCTTGGGAAGAAGTGGGTAACAGAAAGATCTTCGCTCTCGATCTTGTAGAATAGGCAGCTGAAGGTGTTCGGATAATCTGTGACAGACTTAAGGCCGACCAAAGTAGGCAGAAGAGTTATACGGATATGCGCAGACGGCCACTTGAGTTTCAGATTGGGGACTCTGTGTTTCTGAAAGTATCCCCGAGCAAGGGTATCATGCGCTTTGGAAAGAAGGGGAAGCTGAGTCCTCGCTTCATTGGTCCATTTGAGATTCTAGAGAGAGTGGGAGATGTAGCCTACAAACTTGCTTTACCACCGCAACTTTCTGGGGTACACAATGTCTTCCACGTCTCCATGTTAAGAAAGTATAATCCAGATCCCTCACATATCATTGAGTAGGAGCTTTTGATCATTCAAAGGGACATGAGCTATATTGAGCAACCTATCCGGATTCTGGACAGAAATGAAAAGTTACTTCGATCGAAGACTATCCCTCTGGTAAAGGTTCTTTAGCAGCATCATTCGATTGAGGAAGCTACATGGGAGCTAGAGAGCTTTATGAAGGAGAAGTACCCTCATCTGTTCTGATGGACCAAGATGAATTTGGATGACCAAATTCTTAAAAGGTGGGGATAAATGTGAAACCCAAAATTTTCCACCGTACTTATTATTAAAGTATTGAGAAGTGACTAAGAAAACTCCGAATAATATTATGTAGGCCCAAAGAAGACCTAAGCACTCGGATCAGTAGCGTGGGGCCTAATGGAACGCATGCCAAGGTAAGGTCTTAAGCCTGAGAATACATTAATAATTACATATTCAAGCATGAAATGATGTCTAGGAGTGAATATTTAGTCATTGGAAGTGAAAAAGTTAGTTAAACTCGGGTTTTATATTTAATCGGGAAAATGGGCTTAGTTAAGAAAATAAATTCAAATAAATTATATAAATTTGAGAAAATTATTTCGAGGCGATGGAAAGTTATTATAAGGTAATATTTACTTGTGGAATTAAAATTAAGAGGAAATATAAAGGTTTAGATATTTAAATGAATTTTTAAAGTGAACCAAAAGCTTAAAGCCATTTTGCTTGGTATTGACCCAATCGAGTAAAATGAGCTCAATCGGGAAAAATTTCTTAAACAAGTGAACCCCAAACTTTTATGGGAGATACTAGAGACATAATAGAACATTGGAGAAGTGATAAATTGGAAGAAATTATACTAGAAATATTTTTTGATGATTTTACAAAATAGCACAGAAAATTTGTCCAGTCCAAGTCAGCCAACCACTCATGAGAACCCTTGGATTTGATGACCCTAATCTCATCCAAAAGCTCCCATCTCCTCCATATCATTAGTAAATTAAATAAGCTTTCCAATGCCTATTTTTACACCTGATTTGGCCCTATAACCCTAGAGAACCAGCCTTGTCTTCCTCCCTCCTTCATTCACGAAATGGTACTATTCACCCAATCTTGTACGAATTTTTCGTTAGCCTTCTGGCCAGATTCAGGCAACGTCCAAGAAGACAAAAATCTTCCTCTCTTAATCCTCTTCAACATATAAAAATTTCAACAAAAACCAAGTCCATTTGCTAGGGGAAAAGTTAGAGAGAAATGCTGGACAAAAAACTATCATGTTCATGGCAAGTAGAGATTTGGATTTTTGATTTTTTTTTGGGTTTTTCTTGTGTTTTTGAGTAAATCTAAGTTGAATGTTTGTTAATTTACAGCTGGGTACTGATTTGGAGTAGTGTTGAAGTGATTTGTTTGGATTAAAGGTAAGAGAAAAATGATGAGTGTTGAAGATGGTAAACTACGTATGTATTTGATTTTTTTGTGGACTTTGTTATTGTGTAAGAGTGATGGAAACTAATTTTGAGGACAAGTAGGGTTTCAGCCAGCAAGGAATTTATGTGTAAGAGTGATGGAAACTAATTTTGAGGATAAGTAGGACTTCAGCCAGCAAGGAATTTATTGTGTTTATGATGTATGTGAGTTATTTTTAAGTGAAAATATATTAAAGAAGATACTGAAATTTTCAGTTTGAAGTTTGGTATAGCGAAAAATCGAAAGATGAAAATTTTGATGGTGTAAGTTGACGATAAGTATAGATAGGATATGTGGATGTTGTAATAAATTTATTTTGAGAATGAATATGGAAGTAGGATAACGAAATTCGTATAGGAAGCTTAACCGGGGCTTAAATCAATAAAATCGAGGAAATGAACAAAGTAAAACAAAAATGATCGGAAAAGGTTAATTTAAGGATGTAAATGCATGTTTGAATGTATTTAAGTAAGTTTTACCTATGTGTTATGAATTTGTGTTATTTTGGACAGCTCGAGAAATCGAGACGTGTAACGAGGCGATACTGGGTCTTGGGGATATAACATCACTTAAACTCAGTAGAGGTAAGGGGTGTAATTTAAGATGGTAATAGTATTCCTTTTTCTAAAACTCGATTTACGAAAACGTTCAAGTTTACTCAACTTCTCAATAAATGGTTAAAATTTATTAAGAGATTTGTTTCTTTAGTTCAAACTAACCCTCGAATGAAAATCAAGCTTCACACCTATCAAGCCTATGTTTCATTCGGTCATAATTTTTGAATTGAAGGAAAACTTTATGAAATTAAATGCAAGATTTTCGAGCGTGTTTTCTGAATCCGTATTTTGAATAAGATGTTATGATTTTCGATTTATGTATGAAATTATCACATGTTTTGAGACTAAATGCCACCTATGTTATAAGTTATCACATGTCATGCTCGCCTTCGTGGCGTAAATGATTTTCACCTTTGTGGCGTGTCTGTTTACTGCCTTCGGTTGTGTCTGTTACCGCCTTCGAGTGTCTATTTGCTGTACGACCTTGATCATGTCTACAGCCTTACCATGGCCATAGGTATCTGATTATTCTTTTCATCCCTATGGAGGATGACTCTGTTATTACCGTGTGACAGCTATATACGCCAGCCTAGTCTTCATCCGATATGATCTCTGTTTTAAGATGTTGACTTTTCAATATATGTTTTATACTTAGCAATACTTTTGAAGCTCTGTATATTCTGAAAGATTCGGATATATCTGTTAAGGTTTCTTATTTCGAAACAATGTTTCTGTTAAATATGTTTTTCGTTTTACGTGTTTTGGAAGTTATGTAATGTTTGCAAAGAAATGCCACCTTTTAGTATTAACCTGTTCTCTGTATGTTTTAGACATTATGATCATTTTAAATGCATTACTTACTGGGCTTTTCCTGAAACTCACCCCTCTACCTTTCAGATTATTTACTGTGATCTACAACTACTACCTGCTACGTACACGATGTAAGCTGGTGGATACAAGTTTCCCTAGGCTACCTTTTGTACACGCATGAGGTATACATTCGTATCTCTTCACCAGACACTTGTTGTGTAGCACAGACACCTACTGTAAACAATATGTTGGGATGTAATCTATGTGATGATGAATGAAATGAGTTATCTTGGGAATTGGTTTTTGAAATAACTAGATGTGATTGAAATGTATGAAATGATTGAATGATATGATTTGGAAAGCACGTCTGATAGTTATGGATAGCTAGAGTTGTTAAATCACCTTGATTGCAGGTGGACAGACTTATATATAAGCCGTTATGGTGCCGAAATTTCTATCGGCCATATAAATTTAAATTTTAAACTTAAATATATAATCATAGATAAATAAGCAAGTTGAAAGGATTGACACTGTACAAGAATGCAGTCTAAATGGATAAAGGAATAAGTTGGAAAAAAAATCTCCAAATTTCCATGGGTCGCAGGTCGTTACAGAAACCAGCCATGAGCTTTATTTATGAGGCTATGGATAGAGCTAAACGGGCAATTCATGCAGATTTTCGATACTCCACTGATTATTAAAAGATTATTGACAACAAATGGATCTTCATGCATTCTGACTTGCATTCAGCTGGTAAGTAATCTAAAAATGTGAATGGTAATTAAAAACATTTTTATGTTTTATCATTATGTTTAGACTTTTAGATAATATTGTTCTGAATTATGTTTATGTTACTATCTTAATCCCCAATTTCAATTTGGTGTGGAGCATTCTGAAAGTGTGTTAAGAGAAATATTACAAGGGACAAAAGCAATAATAGTAAAATTATAACCTTCTATGGATACTCGAATCAGGATGATTAACCAGGTTAGTATTTAATACTATCTTATACTCTAAAATTTATTTGGTGCATTAGAAATAGAATTACTTTTTGCATTTATTTATTTGATAAATTATATTTTTTATCAATATAGTTGATATTATTTCGACAAAAAAAAATAAGATGTTCGGTACGCCACAGCACAGAGAGCTTGGAAGCAAATGAATCCAGGTAAATAGTTAATTAATTTATTATAATTTATTAATAGTATTTAATTATATTAGATTTTATATTTATTTAAAATAATTTTATACAGCTGAATGGTGGATGATATATGGCACATGTGTTCCTGAATTGCAAAAATTGGCAATTAGAGTGCTTAGTCAAACAACTTCAACATCAAATTGTGAAAGAAATTGGAGCACATTTAATTACATACACACTAAGTCCATAAATAGATTGAAATATGAAAGACTTCGAAAATTAATATATACTTATTATAATATGAGACTAAGAATGAGACATAAAAAAATGAGTGATGATGAGATAAATGATAGTTTCAATCTTATTAGCCTTGACCACATATTTGAAGATGAAGATCCACTTTCAGAATGGTTGCAAGAGAGATAAAGACCTTTGTTAGATGGTCAAAATTCTGATTGGTTGCTTGCAGATAATTCTGATGATGAAATGAACTATGTTACATCAATTGAAAGAAGAAAATGTGCATCAGTCAAGTACAAATCCGATACCAATTCAGAGTGATGATGATGAGAGTTCAAGTCCATCAGATGGTGATGATGGTGGTGATCATGGTAGTAGTGCTGATTATAACGGTGATACGAATGAAAATAGGTCTTTCAGTTCACTTGGAGAAGATTATAGACTTGCTGTTGCAAGTGGATTATTCATTGATATTTCAGATTATGAAATAAATTCATCTGTTAAATCCAGTGGGGATAGAAGTCAAGATAAAGCTCGATCAAAGAGAAAAGCCAAGAAGCACCAACATGATACTTTTAGAGGCTCTTCGTCTAGAAGGTCAAATTCTAGTAATGAATCATTTGATACTCAAAGTTATTATCTATCGAGACCATCTTTACATTTTCAACCTCCTCACGGTTATTGTCATCCACCATAAGGTTATTATCCAACTCAGTCATTTCTTAATTATCCTGTCTTATTATCCACAGATGTATCCACCGCCACAGATGTATCCACCGCCACAAAATGTATCCACCTTCGCAAATGTATCAAGAACAAAGATATGGTTGGACTTTTGACTTTTGAGCAAAGATCGCAAAGATCATATCAACGTGACTTTGAAAGTGAAAAAAGAGAATATGACCTTCTTCGTCATTCGACTATGTGGTAACCTGTAAGATTTCTAATATATATAATTTTTATAGCAGATTGAATTTAACATGTTTTTGTTTTGTTGATTATTAATTTTTGTAAAAATTCATATAGAAGAAAAAAAGAGAAATATTGACATAATTAATTTAGATTTAAAAATTTGACAAAATTTTGGTGAAAGGATTCTTTAATATTTTAGATGAAAAATAGTTATATTAATAAGAAATAATATAGTAATTATTTATCTCTATTTTCTACTTTTGTTATTTTTCAATTATTATAAGTAATTTTATTAAATTATAATGCTTTATTATAATAAAAAAATTATGACTAAATTTTTTTCACAAAAATAATAGATTTAAGATATTATAAATTACTTAAAAAATTATAAAATAAGACTAATTATGATTATAATTGCAAATATTACATTTTGGGTGAAGTGCGAATTAAAAAAAAAAAATCACAACCGCGATAGCCGTAATGATCGCGATGATCCCCGTTATATCCACAACTGCGATAAACGCAACGCAATCGAAAACGAAGCCGCGACCGCAATTTAAATCCCTGAATAAAACAATACATCAATAAACTTAAAAATTAAAGTCTTTAACATAATTAAGAGAATTTAAAATGAAATATTTAAGTAAATAAGTCCACATTCCACACACAAGTCACAACATCACCCTTGCCATAGTTGCCTTATCATCTTTCTCTTTAGCATTCCCTTTACTCCTCAAGAATTTGGATTGCATCCTAAAAATTTGCAAAAAAAATGTGCAAGTCTCGTCATGCTTCAAATTGATAAATAAGAGTAACAATTTAGGATGACCAAGATAATGAAAAAAATTAGCTCGCAAACTGTTTAATAGCAAAACCCCTAAACCAGGTTAGGTGGCATAAACTTACCAAGCAAATACCAAAAACCAATCATAATACATCAAGACGTCAAAACCTTGCATGATGACTAATGCAGAGAAATTGATAAAATTTAAGGTTAATATCATAAGCACTACTGCAAAACATAGAACCACTGTTATCCATATATCAGTTCTTAGTTGTACTAGGAAATTTGGAAACATGAAAAGTAACCAATCAGTAAGAAACAATTCCAGGTAATAAAACATATATTCAAGAACTCTTTAAAGTATATTCAATTCATAAGCAAAGATGTCTCGAATGCAACTAAAGGCTAGCAATATTTTTATTTGGTTCCTTATAATGCAATAATTCTAAATTAGCTTCATAAATAACTATAAAAGAACTTTGCAGAGCAACAGGACTACTAACTTCATGGAAAGAGATTTGTTTAAATTAAATGATGTTATATATTTCTAGGTTTTAATAAATATGTCATGCAAATGCTACTAAAAATATTTAATCTGCTAGTCTAAGTAGCAGATTTCAACAATAACAAATCTTGCTTGCCAACTCTAACATCCCATATCAACACAAGAAACAAATAAACAATAAATAAATACTTAGCATGGAAGCCCTTCAAGAAATGATAATCAGTGAAAACTAAATTAAAAATGACTTACTCAGTAAAATCTAGTGTCCTTTTCATTATTCATCTTCTTCACCACTCCACAATGTTTTTTTTCCTGTATATAGTTCTTATTTTTTGAACATTTCAGTGACTACTGAAATTCTAGATACATGTGAAATTACCTATAAATTTCTCTAAGAAAAAGCATAAATCCTTTGAATATAATTCTTGATCATATATGAACAGTAAGTGTTTCCCTTTAAATAATCGAATCTGTGGGTCTAATTGATTATAATCTTACTCTTAATTCTTATCCCTTCACTATCGTGTCAAAGCAAAACAATAAAACAAGAAAAAATTCTAGTATAAATACAAAACAATATTATTACTTTAGGATTGGGAGTTAAGACTCTTTTTTTCTTTTCTGTTAAATTTGAGAGATAAAATGTCTATATTAATAAGAGACACGGAAAGTGAAAACCTTTATGTTGGTAGGATCAAGAACTTACAGGCACGGCGGCGCTTGACAGAGCAAAGGGCCGGTGTCAGTGCCTCCGTGGAATGCCTTACGTGGTAGTGTCTGGGAGCGGGCGATGGGATTGTGGTATTGAGGTTGCGACGTCTGGGAACGGGAATGGTGTTGTCGCTAAATGAGATAGGGATGGGGAGCGAAGAGTGAGGAAGGTGGTTTTGATGAGAGAATGAAAGTGAGGAGAAAGAGAGTGGCGGGTGATTTAGTGAAAATGTGAAAATTAGTGTAAGGCTTTTTGTTATGTTTTATATATAAATATATATATATATATAAAATAATTATAAAAATATATATTAAAATAAAAAAAATTTGATTAGTTCCACGAATTATTTAAACTGAGTATTTAAATACGCAAACTCCGTTTGCTTGATAGCTTAAATTGTATAAATTTGAACTCAACTCAATAAAAATTGAATTGAATTCGAATATTTTTTGAGTCGAATCCAATTAATTTGCAACCACAAATATCTTATTTACACTCTTACACCAGCAGCTCCTGCTTGAATCGCATACTGCAACAACCTTCATCGCACATTACCATACTTCAGTTTAAACTTAAGCCATGTCCTACCGACATGCTAAATTCACAGGCCTTCTCCACACACATGCCACGCCATGTATATTCCTCTTACGATCTAGCCAACACGTCCTAAGCACAGCTTCTCCACACACATAGCACTAGTACATCTGCAGAAACGTACGCAGCAATGATCAGCCGAACCTTTGCAACAGCCACACTAGAAGGAAATTAAAACAAATAGAAGAAAAGAAAAAGAAAAAAAGAGAAGAGAATAAAGCAGAGATATTAGAAGATGCAATGAATAACAATTGAAACATAATAATTAAGTGGGAAACAAAGGCAATTCGGCAGGATAGTGGCTCTGGCTGTGTCAATCGGCTTTTCCTTTACGGTAGCAAAACCATACCCCACTAGCGGTATCAAAACACACAGGAAAGAGACAAAACAAATGTAGATAGTTAAACTAGTGCAAAAATAAAAAACGCAAATACCAACAATAAAAGAAAACCAAAAATAGAGGATATAAAAGGAACGACTAAACTTTGTTGAATTTAAACCAAAAGAAACCTTGAGTTTGATGTAAATTTGAATTTACCAATTGAAAATTAAACTAAAAAAATTAAAAGCAATATAAAGGAACTAAAAATTAAGAAAATCAACAATGATCGGGGAAGAATGTGGCTGTTGTCACTAGCCGATCTTTTACACTACATGCGACTACTTTGTTTCCTTTCTTCTTTTTTTTTTTTTTTAAAATTTTATAGAGGTAGGTTAACTATAGGTCTTGGTTGTCATTAGGAGTCTTCTTTAGAGTTGAACTTTCCTTTTTTCTTTGCCAAATTCCCTTGAACTTAAAGAGTCCCTGTCCATGTAGAAGTCTTAAAGACTTGAGTGTGGGAGAGCCTTACATCTAGTTGAGGCAAGCAAGTAAAGAGGAAAATGTGGTTGGTTGCACGGGCTTGGGTTTTACATGGGGTCTTGCATGGATGAGGGCTTTGGGTATGGTTTTAGGGTTTAGGAATAGGGTTTGGGAAAAAAGGTTTAAAATAAGGTTTAAAGGTCTCTTAAAATGGTTTAAATCTTCCAAAGGTTTAGATGAGGTTTAAGGTTAAAAGTATTTTAGGGTTTAGATTTGGGATTGAGGTTTTGGAAGAGATTTATGGTTAAAACACTAACATTGACCACTTTTCCTGAATTGCACCATTTTTTTTTATTTTCTTTACTTCTCCTGAAATTCATGCACGTGAAGAAAAATCAAATAAATAAGGAAGAAATTAAATCAAAATTTTAAAATTAAATCAAAATTCAAGTAATAAAGTACCCTAAAATGTGATATTTTACATACTTATCACACCCTTAAACTTAACATTTTACTTGTCCTCAAGCAAAACAATCAAAATAAGCTAGAGACATACTCAAAATATGTTGTTCTTTTATTTCCTTAATGTTGGCCTTGAAATACTATGGTTTTGATATGACTTAAATGAACTTAAGAGGAATATAATTTTAATTATGAAGCATGATTGCTTTGATTGTCTAATTGTTATATGATCATGCCTGAAATATGTAGAGAGTCAAATATATATGCATTTATAGCTAAGATTCATATATGTATATTTAAACTTAAGAGTGTCTTGCATCCTTAAGTCAGTTTCATGTGTTTTGTGTAGAAGTATCGATACCGGTTGCATATGTATCGATACTAATTGAATAGGTGTTGATACTAGTTGAATTTGAATACATGCGAGACTAATGGCGTATCGATACGCTATCGCGATATCGAGATAACAGCTCATATTCTATTTCATCTACCTATATAACTAAAGAGAGTATGAATACTGTTTGCTTTATATGTACAGGATTCAGTCAAGAGTATTAATACACTTCAAGCATGGTAAGCTCTAGCGGTCAAATTTTTTAGTTTTCCAATTGGAAGATTCATTTTACAAGCCAATGCCTTGAAATAAAGCTATAAAAGTAAAGAGCTTGAAGCAAGTTAGAATAAAGAGCCAGAATTCTAGATTAGAAGTTAATCTCATATCCTAAAAGCTTCAAGACAAAAAAAAAAGGGACAAAAGTTTAAGTTCTTCATATCCATTGTCTCGATCACATTCCTTCAAGTGCGAAAGAGTTCATACTTTACCTTAGTAGAGGCTTATCTTGTACCCACTTGTGAACCCATACCCAAATTTGTAAGAAAGAGTTCTTTCAAGTGCATATCTCAAAATGAGGCTAGGTAGATAAGGTTTACTAAGCCGAGAAAATGAGTTGTTGTAAAAGTTACTCATGAACATAGAAAAGGGGCAGAGTACCCTTAGCTTGCAAAAAGGAAGTGTAAGTTATTCTTGAGCCTATAAAAAAGTAAGGTTATCTATAAATTTGCAAAAAGGAAGGTTTTTTCCTTAAGTCTGAAAAAAAAAATAAGGAGACACTACAACAAATTTGACAATTTGTGACGATTGTTCTATGTGACAAATTAAATTTCGTCACGTAAACTATATCATACGTGACGAATAATATAATTCGTCACGGTTTTTTATTATTTTAATATTTTCTATGACGGTATAAAAAATCGTCACATGAAAGTGTCACTAAATATTTGGCGCCAAATTTTTTCACTAAACATAAATGGAGGGAAATTTTTTTGTGACGTGTTTGTACTTTTGGTGACGATTTAATTGATTGTCATAAATGAACACTTTATATGTGACAAATTATATAGCGTCCCATTTTTGTAGAAACGTCACTAAATATTTGACACCATATTTTATAATAAAATATACTTTGTGGGAAAATTTTTATGACGTTTTTTTATTGTTGGTGACGTTTGTATTTTCATCATGAAAAAAATATATTTTATGTGACGAATTACTTTTCGTGACATAACAATTAATAATAATAACAACAACAATAATAATAATAACAACAACAATAACAATAAAAAAATAAAAAAATAATGAATTCTTATTCATTAGTCATGGTGGAAATAAAAAAATTTAACAATTTATGATAATTATCATTTTCATAGATGATAGTAGCAACCTTACTCAGATAAGAACGGAACCACCTAAGCCCAACACAAAATAAATATCACTGTATTACTCAGATAGAACAGTGCAGGCAGGCCGGGTCAACTGCTACTTGTACTTTTCTAGTTTTCTCATTTCCTTTTCTGGTTTTCTCATTTGTGATAATTGTCTTCTGATTTACTTTTCTGATACTGTTTCAAGCTGCTACTGTTTCTCAAACCCCCTTTATTTTCTGCTACTGTTTTTGTTTTTAATCGTACGGATGAAGCAAAATCAGGCGTAAAAGGACATTTCTGCATAATAATCCAAAATAATCCATCCCCAATTTTTGCATATCTGCGGATCATCAGACTACAAACCCAGGCTCCCCCTTTTGTCCCCACCGTCGAAAGGAACCCCTGCGTTCAACTTCATCCCAATTCCATTTTCTTTTCTTCTTCCACGTTGTCTGTTTTTAGCTTTACTTTTCTTTCCTAATCACTCCAACCCAGGCTCCCCCTTTTGTTTCCTTCGAATTTTCAGACTACAAAGAGGCACATGGCCGATCAGACTCCAACCCAGGCTCCCCCTTTGGCAGCTGCCCCGTCGTCCCCACCGTCGACAGTACCTGAGTTTGATTTACCAGCTGCTGTAGAAAAAGAAGACCTTTCTCTGGCATCTCCTGTAGCAGCTGTATCTGTTTCGACAGCTGTAGCAGAAAAAGAAGAGTCGATGCCTTCGCCTCTACCGCCACTGGAATTCGTAGAATTTGAACCTGATCATCGGATAGAGCAGAAAAGAAAATGCCGCCTCCATCCTTTTCTTAGCCAGAATCTGATTCCCCAGCGCCGTGGAAGGCGAGCCTAGCTTGGATCTGGCGTTGAGCTTGCATGTTCTGGCTGCGATATATTGCAGCATGGGGAGGTTCGATGAGGCAGTTCTGGTGCTGGAGCGAGTCGGGGCCCCGATCATCGTTGGCTGCTTTTCAATAACTTTTGCATTTCTGCCGGAAAGGGGTGCTATATGCTTGGGAGGTAAAAACTTTATCAATAATTTTTTTTTAATAATTATTTTATTTATTTATTTGATTGAATTAAAGTAATAACACAATCATTGATTTTATTTTAAGAAATAAAATATTTTAACACTACCCTAATAAAATACTTTCCCTCTCTTTCCCTAATAAAATATTTTAGCATTGACTTGATTTATTTAGTGTTTTTTTCCCTATTCCCTTTCCCTCCCAAAAAAACCGTTTGCAGAAACTACGAAACTCTTCATCTTCTTACTCTAGGCTTAACCCTTTTTCGCAGTGTACCTTGGAGCTCCTGCTTATCCAACCTCTGAATTCCATTTTCTTAGTCCAGGTGCGTGTATATATTGTCCTGATTATTACTATATTTGTAATCCTTTTATCTTTCATGGCTTTTCTCTTTGTTCGATTCTATAATTTGGTTGCTTTGTTTTTTTTTTCATGATGCTATCTAACCTATCATATAAAAAATCGTGTTATTATAACAGATTTCTATAAATAAGGTGAAACTATAAGTAAATATTTCAATAATATTTTATATGTAACCCTGCAACATATAAAACACTCTGATTTTTTATGCAAGTCCCTCTCAGGGTTGGTCAATTCTCTAGTAACCTTTTCTTTTTGGGTTTATTTTTCCACTTAGAATCATAGGATAAGACAAGATGGGGTCCGACGGGAAAAATACAATTCTAGTATGGATAAATAATTGGTTTATGATTAGGTTGATTGTTTTTAGTGTCTGTTGTGTTTCCTGCCTAGTATTTGTATGCAAAAATGAAAGTAGTTAAAACTTTGTAGCTTAAACCAGTAAGATATAATTTGGTGAATTATTGTTTGATTAGAGACGTCGAAGAAATGTATTTATATATTAGTGATATGTATTTATATATTAGTGATTGTTTTTATATATAATGAAGAATTTTCTTTTGAACTATTATTCTCTATATTGATAGAGAATCTTAAAATTTTAATAAATATAATTAATCTAAAAATGATATTTAAAAGACATAACTAGTATGAAATGTTACTTTTTGGACATGTCTATTCAAAAGTATTGCAAAAAAATTGTGCTTAATTCCACACATAACAAACACTCGTAGATTTTTGTTAAGTGGGCTCCTGGTTCTCGGATTGAACAAATTCAAGGTTAAAGGCTTTATGGCCTGGTTAGAGTTTTTGAATTATAATTTTGCTTTGAATATCATTTCATTTAAACGTGTTGATAAGGGTCTTATGTTTGATGTTTAAATTATTTTAGGAACAACCAATTAACATGGATAAAAGTTGGATGATGGAGTCCAAATATTCTAACAAGTATGTTTTGGGAGTTTCAACTTTCATGAAATCTGTACGTCTCAATATGGGAGAACAATGTAAAATTCGTTGTCCTTGTCGAGATTGCTTAAATTATTTTACTAGAACTCAAGATGAGGTACAAGATCATTTGCTTTTAAAAGGTATATCTAAAAGTTACACCAATTGGATTTATCATGGTGAGCAATCTGATTTCACAATGCCTACTTTTGGAAATGTAGCTAATGTTAATTCCTATGAAAGGACAATAGATAGTGATGAGCTATTGGAGGACGGAGTGCATGATCTATTAGAAGATGTTTTTCCTGGAGTGGATGAAGATGATCTTAATTTTAATTCTAATTTGGGTGAGGAAGAAGCTGAAAAATTCAACAACCTTTTGAATGAGGCACAAAATGGGTTATTGCCTGAATACAGTAATATGTCTAGGTTGTCCTTTATTGTAAAATTGTTGCACATAAAGGTGTATTGCCAAATGAGCAACAAGGCAGTAAATATGATATTAGGACTGTTGAAGGAGGCTTTCCCCACCAGTACAATTCCTTCTTCATATTATGAGGCAACAAGAACCTTGAGAGACTTAGGACTTAGCTATGTGCCAATTCATGCTTGTAAATATGATTGTGCTCTATTCTGGGGGGAATTTAAAAATAGACAAAGCTGTCCTACTTGTGGGACATCAAGGTGGAAGGTTGTTGACAAGAAAATTCCATGGAAAGTCTTGCGTTATTTTCCTATAAAACCAAGACTCCAAAGATTGTTTATGTCTAAGAAAACAGCAAAAGATATGCGGTGGCATGAAGAAAAAAATGTTGATGATGATACACTAAGACATCCAGCAGATGGGGATGCTTGGAAAGATTTTAACAAGGAAAATGATTGGTTTGCAGATGATCCACGTAATGTTAGACTTGGCCTAGCAACTGATGGCTTTAACCCTTTTGGGATAATGAGCTCTACCTATAGCATGTGGCCCATTGTGATTATGCCGTATAATCTTCCACCTTGGAAATGTATGAAGGAGCCTTTCTTGATGATGTCATTACTTATTCCAGGACGAAACTCTCCAGGTAAAGATATTGATATCTATTTGAGACCATTGATAGATGAGTTGAAAGATCTATGGGAAAGTGGGGTTCAAACTTATGATGCTTACAAGAAGGAATATTTTCAAATGCATGCTGCAGTTCTATGGACTATAAATGACTTTCCTGCCTATGGGGATTTATCAGGTTGGAGTACAAAAGGATACTTTGCATGTCCTACTTGTAACAGTGATGCTCCTTCACGAAAGTTAAGAAATAAAATATGTTATATGTATCACCGCCGCTATTTGCCTCCTGACCATGTTTGGCGTAAAAGTAAAATATTTGATGGTAGCGTAGAAAATAGGCAAAAGCCAAAGGACTTATCAGGGAGTGAGTTGTTAAAACAATTAGAGGCTGTGAAAGATATCGATTTTGGAAAGCACCCAAACAAGAGGAAGAGAAAGCGTACCCTTGAGGAATTGAATTGGACTAAAAAGAGCATCTTCTTTGAGTTGCCTTATTGGCAAACTTTGAAGTTACGACATAATCTTGATGTCATGCACATTGAGAAAAACATTTGTGATAATGTTTTAGGAACATTGTTGAACATTGAAGGGAAGACAAAGGATACAATAAATGCAAGGTTAGATTTAGAGGATATGAAAATAAAGAAAGAACTACACTTGAAAAAACTTCCAAATGGTTCTTACTTAATGCCTCATGCATGCTACACTTTAACAAAAGAGGAAAGTAAGAAAGTTTATGACTTTCTAAAATCAGTGAAGTTTCCTGATGGATATGCATCTAACATCTCACGATGTGTTAATGTAAGTGATGGTAAGATTTCAGGATTGAAGAGCCATGATTGCCATATTCTTTTACAAAGACTATTGCCAGTAGCTATTAGGAATTTTGTACCAAAAGATGTCTTTCGAGCATTGGATGACCTAGGTAATTTCTTTTTAAGATTATGTTGTAAGACATTAAAGAAGAAGGATGTGGAAGATTTACAAGTAGATATTATCATTATTTTGTGTAAGTTGGAGAAAATTTTTCCCCCAGCATTTTTTGATGTGATGGTGCATTTGACTGTACACTTGCCAAACGAGATCATGCTTGGAGGACCTGTGCATTATCGCTGGATGTATCCTATTGAAAGGTTGTATATTTTTAACTAATTTAATTATTAAAGCATTTAGTCAAAGTAATGAATCTAATAAAGTTTTATTTGTTTATTAATAGGTTCTTAGGCAAACTTAAGACGTATGTACGAAATAAAGCTCGTCCTGAAGGAAGTATAGCAGAGGCTTATACTTCTAGTGAATGCCTAACATTTTGTTCTATGTATCTCTCTGGGATTGAGACTAAATTTAATCGAGAAGAGAGAAACTATGATGGAGAGAAAGAAATGAATGAGAAAAGGTTAGCTGTTTTTTCAAGAAGTGTTCGTCTTTTTGGAGCATCAAAATATGATGTTTTGTCAGAGGAAGAGTTTGAAATGATGCAATGGTACATATTGAACAACTGTGATGAAGTTGAACCATATTTGGAGTAAGTCTTTTTCTTTTAATAATAAATTATTAACGCAAGCTAAATTTTTTCAACTAAGCTAACTTTTAATTTAATTATTTTATTATGTTCTAGAAAGCGTAAAATGGAGCTTGAGTTACAGAGTGGGTCATCTATCGAAGAAAGGCATAAAGAGCAATTTCCCTTATGGTTTAAAAGACATGTAAGTAAATATTAAAAAATCATTGATACTAAACAATGTAAAATCATTCTAATAATATTTATATAATTTTTTTCCTTATGATAGGTTTCATTGTTGCGAGATCAAGGTTCATCGGAAATTTCTGATGAGTTATATTCTTTAGCATGTGGTCCTGATAGACGTGTCAGAAAGTACACAAGTTGCATTGTTAATGGAGTTAGGTACCACACAAAAGAGCGCGATTTCCATTTGAGAAGTCAAAATAGTGGTGTGCTGGTCGAAGGAAATCATGAAGAGGAGGAAATTGACTTTTACGGTGTTTTAACTGATATTATTCAGTTAGACTACATAAAAGATTGTCAAGTTGTTTTATTTAGGTGCAAGTGGTTTGACCTTGATGATAAAAGGAAAAGAATCCATAAAGATGGTCATTTAATAAGTATCAATGTTAACAAATATTGGTATGAGAATGACCCATTTATTTTATCAATTCAAGCGAAGCAAGTTTTTTACTTGGATGATACCAAGTTAGGGAAAGATTGGAGAGTAGTACAAAAGTTTCATCATAGGCACTTGTATGATGTTCCAGAGATGCAACGTGAGGAAATTGGTGAAGTGTTTGACGCGGATGAAGATCAAATAGATCAAGAGATTGAAATGCCGGAAAGTGATAGGATAATACAAATTGAGGAAAATGATAGACTGCTGCACAGGGATGATATTGCTGCATATGTCATTGATTCTGAGTTTGTGGAAAAAAACAATAAAATAGCTGATGATGCTTGCAATGAGGAATCTGATCAAGATGATCAAGAAGGGCTTAAAGATGGCATTGAAGATAATGAATTTGATTGTGATACTGACATAGATCAGATGTTGTAGCCCTTTATATTTATCTTGTTTACTTGTTTTTAACTGTAACCATGTTTGTACTATGTTTGTCCCATCAAGGTAATTACTGTTTTAATGTTTTTAGTTCCTTTTCTATTTGATTTTACTAAATAATATATGAGCATTTACGATTTATTTCTCTATACTATTTCAGGATGGCACCAGGAAGGAAAGGTAAAAGGAGGAACATTATTAAGGAGAAAGACCCAGCTTCTAATGCTAATGTTGTGCAACCTTCATCTGTCTCACAACAAAATGATCCAATGGAATCACAGCAGCAAGTCCAATCTGCTAATGAGTTACTGCAATCATTGCAGCAAGATTCACCAATTGAAAATTCTGGTATGACTCGTATTGATACTTAGTTGGCGTATGACTCGTATGTTCTTGGTAAAAATTGCAGCACTCTTTTCTGGGTTGCCTGTTTAATTAATCTGATCACCGGCCAGTTTTTTGAGTCTGAATGTAATTTTGGATGAGTAGGTCATAAACTGAAGTTGCTTCCCAGTTTCAACTTTCAGCCTTTACAAACAACCGCAAATGGGAATTGAGATTAAGAAATGATCATCTTTAGCCTCCAGCTAAGAGGCTTAGTAGAGTTTTCGCTCCTTAATTGGGATTGGGTTATGGAATCTGTTTTTGTTACGTATGTCTTTCTATTGGTTTCATTTGACTGCTGGGAAGTTTGTTATCAATTTCCACATTAAGAAATTTGTTATGCCTTTGAAAGAGGAAAAAAATGTTAAGACTTGATGAGGCTTGTGGTGGTACTGAAGTGAATTTTGTTTGTTTGGTGTTAGAATATTCTGTGAAGGAGTACTTCATTCACCTAATGCTTATAGTTTTTGCAACTACTATTTAGGGATGTGTGTTTGGAAGGCAAGAGTCTTTAGTACTTCATTCATAAGGCCAATCTTTCTATTTGTTTGACTATATTGATGTAGTCCTTTAACTAAATTGCTTTTCTTGGATAGAATGCACATTTCATTACATATAATAGACTTAAATTTAATATATACACACACACACAGACACTATTATGTTTTATGTTAGCCTTTGATTGCAAGCTCATGTGTTGAAATTTGCTGATATTTAGAAGTAGTTTTGGTTGTCTAACGTGGCATTGTTACATGCATATGCTTTTAAATGCAACATGTGCAATTTCTGTACGTGATAGATTTCCTTTATTATTACATCCATTTGTGCATAACATTAGAACTAACGGAGTAAACTTTTTACAACCTTTTGGATTGAAACAACAATTCTCAAACATTTAAGATTGAAGGTTAAAAGAACATAAATGTTTAAGACTAAACTGTCAATCCCATACTAAAGAGCCGGTGCTGACCCATAATAGTAATTTGCAATGATACTTTAAGGATTAATAGAAAATAGATACTTTAAGGATTAAGACTAAACTGTCAATCCCAGCAAACAAGAACTTGGTTTAGCCTCCAGGATCCAGACACTCCTCCATTTTGAACTTCCTTTTGCTTCACTGCTAATCATAAGCAATCATCGCTGCTTCTGATTCTGAACATAATCACAGATTCTCCCTTTATCAATAATCAAGCATGCAAACCAAAATCTACATGCAGTTTTTAGCATAATTTTTCTTCTGATTCATGAACCTAGAAATGCACTCAAATTCTATAATCATATCTGCTGATTTAATCCCAAAGTAAGCTCTCTGCTCTGTTTATAAGACTCTCTGCTCTGTTTTAATCCCAAAGTAAGCTGATTTGTTTTTTTGTTTGATGATTGATGATGTTTGATGATTGATGATTTTATTTTGTTCATCATATCAGCCACCATTTTTTTTTTATCTCATGAATCATGGTTGTAGCCATCATTTTATAAAGGTTTTATTTTTTCTATATAGATGCAACGTTTAATCCCCCTAAAAGGGTGCGAGGTCCAACTCGAGGGATTGGACTAGAAAAATTCATCAAAGGGAAAAATAAGATGGTAATAGATATAGCAGCAAATAAAGGTAGACCTATTTGTGAAGTTCAATCAGCTAAATTATCTTCTGAAATTGGAGTCATTACCCGGCAATTCATCCCAATCCCAACAAAATGGAGAGACTTGAAGGATACAGACAAAATTCATGCCTTTGAGAGACTTAATGTAAGTGCAAAAAATTGACAATCTTTTTTGTAGTTATTTTTGTAGTTATGTTTTTGAGCCATGATAACCATTAATTTTTTTTTTCTTTTAGACAAAGTTTCAGATGAAATTGGATGATGAGTATGTTAAAAATTCTGTATTGGCGATTTTGTCGAAATTGTCAAGGAATGAACGGTACAAGCTACACTTGCACTATAAAAAATTTCCAAACGATGAAGTAGCACGCCAAAATAACCCACCAAAATATAACTTGACTCAAGAAAACTGGGAAGAACTTTGTGATTTGTTTAGTGATCCTCGACACCAGGTTCATTTCTTATTCACATTTCAATTTCTTGTTTATTAGATTTCTATCCATATTTATGCATGACAAAATTTATATACTATGAGTATACTTATATATATATATATTGTTTTTTTTCATTATCTTTTCAAATGAAGAGGAGGTGTGAAACAAATGCAAGAGTTCGAACAAATGTCAAGTTAACTCATAACCAAGGATCGAAGGCCTTTGTAGCTAGTCGCTATGCCATGGTAATTTTTTACGTTCCAAAATTTATTATGGATTATCTATTTTCTATTTGATTACTTGTAATTAACCGAATATTATTGTATTTATAATTATGTAGCGCAATGATGAAAAAGAACCAAATAGAATAGAATTCTTTAAGGCGACTCACTACTCAGAGAATAAAGGATGGTTATCACCTGAGGCTCAGACAGCTTATGTAAGAATTTTCAAATTACAAGTTATGATTTTATCTTTTCAATTTGATTCTTTTAGCTAGTAATATTTCTTTTTATTGTTAGGAGAAAATGGTGGAGTTACAATCAACTCCTACAGAAGAAGGAATGGAACCTAAGACTGTTGATGCTATAGTAGATGAAGTACTTGGTACTCGATCGGGATATATCAAAGGACTTGGATATGGGCCTAAGGCTACAAATAAGACTTCAAATGCAAATGCTGCAAGTTTAAAAGAAAGTCTAAAAAAAACACAAGATGAACTTGAGCAATATAAGTCCACATTTGCAAATTTTCAAACTCAAATTCAGGCTATGACAAATGCTTTAATAGCTGCGGGAATACAAGTACCTATGCCCCCATTTTCAGGTATATACTTTTACACCTCCATGCTTTAATAGCTGCAGTAATGGTTGTAGGCACTGCCCGTAGCTCGTACATATGCTTTACACCTTGCATTTGCTTTTTGTTGTTCCGTTAAGCTTGTTAGGGTTGTACTGAGAATGACTGTAGAAGATATTTGTGATGTTGAATGTATTGATATCAGTTAATCTCTTATCACTTGTAAATGTTTATAGAAGATTCATCTGTCTCTTATCACTTGTAATGCTGATTTTAGAAGCCATTGACACCATCAATGATAAGCCAATGTTGCATCTGTTACTATTTGATAGGTTGTTTTTTTTTTTATCATTTTTTGCTATTAATATCTTATTGTCTTTCATAAATAATAGTTTTAAATTTTATTTATTATTTAATATATTGTATTTATCATTTGTTAATAATTGTTTATTGCAGCTTCAAGTGACTCAAATTCACCATCAACACAAACACCCTCTACACAAGATTTGGATTGAGAGCTATTAGATGAACTTGTACCAGTGATTTCCTATATTTGGTATATTTTGTTTCAAAAATTCAAATGTGACCATCGTACTTTATTTGAGCTTCTAGATTTAGACAATGTGGATTATATTAGTTTTATTACATTTGGAATAGTAGAATTGACTGGATTATGATTACTTACTTTATTCAAGGTATTACTTTTTGAGATTCATTGCAAATCTTAGATCAATTATTTACTTTACAATACTAGTTAAATTGGATTTTGCATGAGCAATATTATTTATATTTGATTATTTAATAAAAATATAAACATTATTTAAATTTAAAGAAATTTGTCAATATTATTGCAACATTAAATATTTTATGACGTATTATTGTCATATGTAACAATAACTTATGTCACCTATATTATGACAATTTATATTTCGTCACCTAAAATTAATTTTTATGACGTTAGTTATATTGTCACAAATTGATGTTTCGTCACCTTAAAATGTCACCTATTGTTTGACGATTTAACATTTCGTCACGTAAAATTAAAATTATCACTATTTTTAGTGACATTTGAGAGATTTTTTGACGTTACCTTATTATCATAGGTGACGATAATATATGTCACCTAAAGTGTGACGTCACTAATACTTATAATTTTATCACATATTCTGTGACGTTATCGGTATTTAGTGACGAATATTTGTATTAATTTATGACTTATTCGGACGTCACAAAAAAGTAATCAGACCGTGACGTTGTTTATTATCGTCACATTAGATTCGTAAATAGGTGACGAAATAATAATATCGTCACATTTGACCTTTAGCGACGTGGCAAAGGTGACGAACGTCGTGACAACATAATTTTCGTCATAAAAAAAGATTTGTGACGAAAAATTAATATTTTGTGACATTAGTTTATGCGTCACAAATTACTAAATTTGTTGTAGTGAGAGGTTGTACTGATTTCAAAATTGTGAATTTGGTGGGAAATCCTTGGAAAAGTCTCGAGGTAGAGGACGTAGGCAAGGGTATCGAATCTCTAAATATTCATGTGTAAAGCTTTTTGTCCCTACACTTTTTACTTTGCTTTTTCCTTATTACTTAACTGTTACATTTGTCATAACATTGTGCATAAGCTTGATTAGTGTAGGTTGAACTCTAGGTAGAAAAGTTGTTTAAGTCTAGAAAAGTTTTAAAAACCAATTAACCCCCTTTTGGTTTAGGATCAAGCCAACAATTGGTATTAGAGCAGGACTCTATTGATTAAGATTAAGAACATTAGAGTGGAAAAGATCTTTGAAAATGGCTCATTTCAACGTAGGAATCCCTTTAACATTAGAAGGTCACTCCATCATTAGACCTCTACTGCTTAATAGTGAAAATTACTCATGTTGGAAGTTTAAAATGATGATCTTTATTAAAGCACATGATTACTAAGTTTGAAGAATCATCATTAGAGGTCTTTACATCCTTAAGAAAACTATTGGAGATAAAGAAGTGATCAAAACGGATGATAAGTGAGATGACAATGACACTAAGAAAGCACAACTCAATGCTAAGGCTATGCGTATCTTATTTTATGCTTTAGGACTTAATGAGTACAATAGAGTTTCATTGTCTGACAATGCTTAAGAAATTTGGGAAAAACATGAGGTAACACATGAAGGGACCAAAAATTGAAGGAGACTAAAATCAGGATATTAAAATAAGATTTTATAATGTTATGGATAAAATCGGATGAATCAATGATTGATATGGCCAATAGATTCACTGATATAATCAATGGTCTCAAAGGGTTAGGTAAGACATGTTCCAATATGGAATTAGTAAAAAGGTTTTAAATAGCCTCCTCAAGTTATAAGAAGCAAAAGTTACAGCTATTAAAAAATTTAAGGATCCCAACACTTACTCTATAGATAAATTAATGAGATCTTTGCTTATGTGAGACCCCGTATAGGTTAAACCTGATATATATATATATATATGTGTGTGTGTGTGTAAATGAATTCATAAGTGTGGTGATATACTTGTAATGAGAAGTATATGTGATGAAAGTCCATAAGTTTAATGTACACACTTGTAATAAGAGTTGTGATTGTACGTACAAGTTTCATTATATATGAATATGAAGGAATGGACTTTGATATAAGATGAATATGAGTAAGATGGAAAGTGAGTAGTGTGGTAAAATGAAAGGAAGATTTCATGGGTTGTGCACTTCCATTTGGCTTTATATTGTATACCTTTGGTTATACAAAGATTTCACACAAGTTTTAATAGGTATAAAGTATGAATGGATGCCATTTTTAAGTTTTAAAGGCAACTGGACGAGAAAATGACCATGATAGCAAATTAAGGATGTTTGGGTGTGAGTTGCTGCAGAAAAATTACAGAAAAATTGAAAAATATGAAGGTTAGATCGATCTCATAGGATAAGAGATTGATCTGGAAGAGCCAAAATGCTCTTATTCGAGCAATAGGAACAGTGTAGATCGATCTCCTAAACATTCTGTAAAATGAGGATCGATTCTTAAGGCAAACAAATCGATTTTCTTAGCTCTCGGGTTGGAGCAGATCGATCTCCTCCCAAGCCAGATCGATCTCCTGGAGCTACTGCCTGAGATAGATCGATCTCCAGTCTTCGACAGATCGATCTTCTGCCTTCAAATGCCGTGAAAAATAGGGATTTTATGAGGACCAGATCGATCTCATCAAGATGAATCTATAAATAGGAGTAGTTGGATCTACAGATTTCAGGAACAACCAACTTCTTTCATCTTTCAATCCAAAAACCTAGATTTTACCCTCTAAATCCGGCCATTTTCAAAAAGATTTGAGGGAAGGCCATTAGACACAAAGTTGTTCACATCTAAGAGAAGAACAACTTAGCTTGGAGGCATTTTCCCATTTGTTGGATTTAAGGAACAAGGGGCATTTCTATTTGGAGCAAAGAAGGAAATCCAAAGAAGTGAGTTTCTAAAGCACCAACTTAAGTACATTGTTAAGCTATTGATGTTTGGGGTTGATTGGGGTGCTTAGTAATGTTAGAAACTATCGAAAATGCATTGAATGATTATAACCTAGAAATTGATTAGTGTGAGAAAGTGAAATGTAGAGGATTAGATGATGAATGGGATATATTAAGGTAATAATAGTGTTGTGGATATGAGTTTAAGATGGTGTTATGGAATGAATAGAGAGGCTTACCCAAAAAGGATAGAATGAGTGTTGGGTATAAATGTATAGTTGAATGAGAGTTAAGGACGTTAACTCAAGCGTTTGGATAAATGAATTGCAGCTTCTGAGGATACGTCGGAACAAGTGGAGCTTAAGACGTGAGAAGTTAAGAGGAAGAGAGTCGCACCCCGAGGAAATCGAGGTAAGGAAATTGTGTGGACTCTTAGAGATATTTGTATACAATTTGGGCGCTTAAATGCTTTACTAGAATGTATGAGAAATTAGGAAATGAAATTGGGTGATTGAATGATAAAAGTTGGGTGTTTGAGGAAAGTGCAAGAAAAACAAAAGCATGATGCTTTGAAAATCTAGTTTTGTTACTTTTTAGCAAATGATTGGTAGGTTGGCTAACATTTGAAATGATTTGCAAAAGAAATGATTTAATTTGGTTGATAACCATGTTTTGCAAAGAATTGAGCCACCTATATGGATTTCATGAGAATGAAAGCGTGTTAGAGAATGACTAGCACGAGATTTGATGTGTTTTATACGCATGAGTACATGGATTTTATGATGTTATACGAGAGTGGAACGTGCACAAACTTTATACTGGTTTTGGCATGGTGCTAGAGCAGAGCTCGCATTAGATGCCCACCATACTTGATGCCGTGCTAGAAGCTTTGGGTAGACTGGGTGTCGCACCGATTAAATAGACTCGCATGTGCATTTTTTATATTTTGACATGTTCATAGCCGTGTTAGGGGCTTCGGGTAGACAAGAAGTCGTATCGATTAAATAGGCTCACACGTGCGTTTGTAAGATGTGGCATGATATGACATGTTGATAGGCTCCACGGAGTACGTTGTACCGTACATGTAGCATGGAGTACGTTGTACCGTGTTGAGGTTGTATTATACCGTCTTCGGACGAGATCTACTATGGACCGACGAGTTGGACTTGACCTACCTCCCGTGTGGAAGCAGATAGTGGTGATACCCCGTACACTTGATCCGTGTAGCATGAGATCACAGGATATGGCCATAATCCTAGAGGAGATTTCCCTTATTGCATTGCCTATCTCACATGTCTTGTTTTATGAATAAATCCATGTTTTTGAAATGCTTTGTGGGTCAGGACAGTCCGAGGGGAAGGGGATAAGTCCTGGCCAATGGTGATTCTATTGAGATGAGAAAGTATGTTAATGGTTTTACAGTGCACTGATGCATGATGATTAATGCCATGCTTTATTTGTGAAAAATGCATGATGATTAATGCCATGCTTTATTGTGAAAAATGCATGATGATTAATGCCATGCTTTATTTGTGAAATATGCATGATGATTTATGCCATGCTTTAAATTTGATTTGTGCACTGAACTAAACAACATGATTTGCTTTACATGTCATTAACACAAGCACAAAATAATGCTTTTGAGATGTGAATGAGAATTGTGTGATTTTGAGCATTACATCAAGATTACGTAGATAATGCAGTATCTACCTGTTCTCATGATTGCCTTATTGAGCGTGTGGTTTGCTCACCCTCTATTTTTTCCCTCTCTACAGAGATTTGAGTATAGATTGAGAGCGACTGGAGGCGTTTCCTTTTTGGTATTCGCTGCATCCCATCGCGTAAGGTATACACACTAATGAGATTTTGTATCTAAACTTTCTATAGCACAATAGCATTTTGTATGTAACTATTGGGGATGTAAAGCAATGTAAACACATGTAAATAACACTCTGATTTAATTATACAAGTGTTTACCTTATTTTAAAAATACAATTAAATTGGTATGGTGGAATGGGATAGACATTGACACACAGCCCAACTATTGTGGAGAGTAGCTGTTCACGATCGAGGAAGGACGAATAATAAATAATGAATGAAAATGCAAAAAATATGTACGTATTTTGGTAAGTTGAGGGTCGTGACAGAAGTTGTATCAGAGCTGAGTTAGTCTAACGTGTGCCGTGTCTAAAATACTTAATAAGTTGGAAAGTTACATCCCCATGTTACTGTGCTTGTTTACATACAATTGTGTGTGGGTCGATGGGTTGACTAAGAAATTGTTGTGAATGTAGGGAATTGAGCAATTACGCCTAATACCAGTCGCGGTAGAGGGGCGAGAACGCAAGTTAGAGGCCGTAGAGGTAGGCCTAGGGGTCGTGTTGAGCAGGAACACACGAGGCTCAGGAAGAGATTGACGTGAAGGCTGAGGTTGAGCATGCTCCACAGGGTCCAGAGGAGAGACTCGATAGTACTGAGGAACGCTTCGCGAGGATTAAGCTGAGCATTGAGATGATCTTGGAGTTAGTCACTCAATCGTTACCTGGAGTTTGGGGCAGACAAAGTCCCGCTACAGAGGGTGATGCCGAGTAGGCAGCAGCTCCTGAGGCATGGGCATGGCCGACCCAGAGACCTTAGACGACAGATACACCTACACCCCTACCTGCACAAGATATGCTTACACCTGTTGCTATACCACAAGGCAGTAGAGGCTGGGGTTACGGTTGTGACTTGGATAGACTGCTGCAATTCCAGAAGTTTGGACCGTCGACATTCTGCGGAGTTAAGACCCAATAGCTGCTGAGGATTAGATAAATGAAATCGAGAAGCTGTATGGGTTCTTCGAGTGCACTACTACCGAGATGGTAGCTTTTACTGCATTCATGATGAAGGGATCAGCAGAACATTGGTGGAAGTCCACCAGGCCTATTCTGAGAGCCCGACATACCGAGATCAGCTGGGATGTATTTTTGGAGGCTTTTCAGAGATAGTATGTTTCGGATACCGCACAGCGGAATATGAAGATGACATTTTTGGGACTAACCCAAGGGAGTAGGACAGTGGACGAGTATGAGGTAACCTTTATCTCCTAGGGCAAATATGATCCCAATACGATGAGTAATGAGGTCGAAAAGATCTAGAAGTTTGTGGATGGATTGAGATCGACCATCGTTCCAGATTGGTTCCCTTGGATATACCGACCTACGAGGAAGCTGTGTGCAGGGCGCAATTGTGTGAACAAGACATTGATAGAATCACCTCAGAGTTTGGAAAGGTTGGTAAAGTGAGGGATAAAGATAAGAAGAGACCAGTGATGGATAGAGGCTTCAGTTATAGGGGAAGCAAGAGGTTTACTGGGAAGAGGTCGAGGATTAAGGAGATCTGGGAGAGGGCAGTTAATCCTCCCATGTATCCAGCCACAGCTCCAGCTAAGGGAATTATGATTGACGGGTCACGGCCCACTATAGAGCAGTGCAGGAAGTGTGGTAGGTACCACGGTACTCGACCATGTTATGGATCTCCTGCAGTATGCTTTAGATGTGGGAAACCAGGACACATAATCAGGGATTGCCCAGAGATGACAGAGAAAGCACCAAAGAAGGGCAGGGAGCCAGAGAGGGCTTCAGTTGGGACAGCTGCTCCGAGGAGGAGGGCTACAGCTGAGGAAAAGGGGAAGCAAGCAATGGGTGTGAGCAGAGGATGAGTGCACGCACTGGACCAGGACATTGCAGATCAATCTTCGAGTGGTTAAAGGTACCATCCAAATCTTTGATTTAAAAGCATTTGTATTGTTTGATCCTGGTGCCATGTACTCCTTTATATCGCCATCCTTTGTATGTAAATTGTTGAAGCATGTATAACCCACACTGCTAGATAAAATGTTGATGATAACTACCCCTATGAATGATAGTTAGTTGACTAAACATGTATACAGAAATTGTAAGATAAGGATAGGAGGTAACATGTAAGACTCGAATTTTATGTTATTTATTTAAGAATATATTATTTGAATATGTCATTATGATATATCGATCAATAAGGAAGAAATAATACAATTTCGAGTTTATCTGATGTAATTGAAAGTCGGTAAGTTTTAAAATACCGAAATAAGAACTTGAATAAATTCAGAATAAACCGAATGAAATTAGGTTAAACCGATTAAAAATATGAACTCAGAATGCAAAAATATAGGGAATCCAAGAAGAGAAGTTAGTCCGAAAATGATAATCCAGAAATTTCCCTACTATGGGAATTTATCTCCAAAATAAGGAATAAATATATTTTCGGAAAAAATGACAAATATATATATTTGAAGAAATAAAAATAATAAATATGTACATGTATGTGCGGATATCAATGTACATAAAATACATTGTAATAATATTATTATTATAATAATAAATAATAATAAGATATATTTTATTATTATATTATTATTATAATAAACTTATAAGATATTTTTATACTATATTATATTATATTATATTATATTATATTATAATATAGTATATAGTAAAGAAAAAAAAAAAAAAAGAAGAAGAAGAAATAGAAAGAAGAAATCTGAAAAAAAAAACAGAAACAGAGGATGATATCGCACGAGGAACAGTGAAACCAAACTGAAACCATCGTTTCCTCACCACCGGCGAGCCACGACCGGTGAAGGAGCGCGAGCAAGAACCCACAAGGGACGACCGACCTCCAGGTAGCCCGACGTGCGGTGGAACGCCGGAAAACGGCAAATCAGAGGGAGGACAGCCACGAGAGAGAGAAAAGAGAAATCGAACGGCACCGACGCTGATTTGGCCCGAGCCCAACTGACCGAACGTTTCCCTGGTGAAGCCGTATTGAACGGCCGCAGAATCGACCCGGGAATCGATCGAAAACGTCGATAATGGTGAAATTGCACCTAAACGGGTTCAGACCGATTCAGTGTGAAAGGGTCTAAACCGGTTCAGTCAAAGAAGAGAGAAAAAAATTTTGGGAAAAAATTCAGTATTACCTCGGCACAGCAATACACTGGTAAGTGGTCAAAAATTAGTCGATTTATTTTTTGGATAATTAATTTGAATTTATATTAGATCGAAATTAATCGATTTAAATATATATATGCTATGTAGCGAAAAAACAGTAGGTGACGGTATGAATTCGAGCGGATCTCGACTTACGTGCCACCAAGGAAGGATTTGGCTTCCGAGAATACATCCGAAGCAAATTAAACTGCGTGATCCAGAGAGATCAAGACTTAAAATTCGCAGTTGACACATTTCGAGGTAAGGGACAATGTAAGCTATAAAGATAGCTATACGCATGTTTTCTTATCTGCTGTGTGCAAATGTATGCGATAAATACATAGATATTTATATATCTAAGTAGAAAACTACGTATAAGAATAAGTCGATGATATGAGTTGCATGACTTCTCTGGCTGTTGTGAAAAGAGGTTTTGCAAACGTTCTAAGAAAGAATGATAATAGACAGGCTCCCAATTTAACTGAATTGCATAAAAAGTTGATAAAGAGTGATTGAAGCAAGATTTACCCTCTCACTCATGACTCTACATGGAGCCTTTCTATTTCTTTTCTGTGTGAAATCGTGCTAGAGCATGAGAGGTAACGGTAGATTGACTAGCCCCGTTGGCATATTATTTTAAAAAGGAATTTTGAGAAAAACAAAAGAGTGCTCGATGCCTCGAGTAATACTATGTGTTCCACTCGAGCTGCTCGCATTAGATTTTTAGAATCATGTTGGAGCCATAGAGCACTTCTTAGTAATCTTGCTCTGATTATGCTCGCATGTGAACCTCTCGATTTAAAGTGATGGGACAACAGTGCTTGATGCCTCGGTAATACTGCGTGTTCCATTCGAGAGCTCGCATTCATGCTCGATGCCTCAGATATATTATGTGCTCTACTCTGAGTTGCTCGGACGTAGTCTCTTGAGCTTCTGTGTGATAAGTAAAACTGTGCTTGATGCCTCGATAATACTGTGTGTTCCATTCGAGAGCTCGCACGAGGATTTATGATATTAAGGTGTGATGGATAGACCGTGCTTAATGCCTCGATAATACTGTGTGTTCCCCTCGAGAGCTCGCATGTGATTTGAGATAAGAAAATGGGTGATAAGGATCCATAGGAGCACGATGTACCGTAAGCGTTAGCCATGCAGTACGATGTGCCGTGACTATCTGTGTGATATCTGTGTGATGTTGAAGGGATGGTTGATTTGCCTCCCCAAGCGTAGGGTTCCCACACACCTGATCAGTGTAGCTTGAAATCCGACTATGGCCATAAGTCTTTATAAGTCTACTATATATGTGTGATACGATATTATCACTACTTGTGAGGTGACAGATATCTTCCCTTACTATGTGTGGGGATATGTTAGCCCATGATTTATGTCTCAACATGTAACTGATTTACAAAGTATAAAGCATTTTCTATATATGATCTGTGTGAATAGATTATGTTGTGTAAACCTGTGTGGTTTTGAAAGATGATCTATGTAAAGCTATGTGTTACTGTGTGAATATGCATATACCCATGTAGCGAATTAATGGTTTCGCAATGATGGAAGCTGTTTTAAAGAACATGCATATTATTTTATAAGGAATGAACATATATGTATTTTAGCCTGTTTGCATATTTTCCTTACTGAGCCTGTTATGCACACCCCCTTATTTCTCCTCCACAAATACTACGTAGTAGTGAGTACTGTAGTCATCCCTGCTATGGTGTTCTCTAGTCATCCAGCGGTATAGAGAAGTATACATTATTGAGATGTGAAAAAAAAATTTTGTATCTTGTAAATTAATGCACAGTCTAGTAATATTTTATACGAAAGAGATGTATAGTTAATAGAAACTGATGTAAACGCTTCCACATATTTATAACAGTCCAGTTTCTATTCTCTTTCATTTATTATAATGAATTTATATGAGAGGTGGATTGGATTTGACTCACAGCCCAACTGTAAGTGGTAAGTACTAAGGTAAGTTCACGAGAAGAGGGTGGTGGTCGTGATAGAATGGTATCAGAGCAGAGTTGGTCTGATGTGAGTCTTATCCATAATTAGAAAATTATCCATCTTTAAAGTACTGTGCATTATTAGGATACAAATGTGCATACCAAACTGAAAAATGTGACTGAGACACTTATTTTGAGTATGCAGGATGTCTGATAGACGATGTACTTGTAGATGAGAGAGTTCACGCTCTCAGGGGCATAGAGATGAGCCCAAGAGGTGTAGTGGTTCTAGTTCTTGTAGAGATCAACCAGAGCTTAGTGAGGCTGCTGAAGCCCGTATAGCGCAGTTACAGCGAAGTGTAGACATGGTTAGGGAGATGTTTACACAAGATATGGCAAGAGTAGAGGGTAGAGGGGAAAACCCTATTGGTTAGGCTGCTGCACCTGAGTAGGGGTGTATAACGGGCTCAAGCCCACGGGTTGATCCGTATAAACCGTGGATTTTTAACGATCCGGATCAATAATTTATGGTCCGTCTAAAAACGGGCTTACACGGATTAAGCCCGACGGGTTGGTAATCCGTACGGGCCAGCCCGTTCGGATACGGTCTGGCCCGCGGACAATTGACCCAATGGTATGGAAGTGGGCCAAGTCAGCCACCTAAGCCAGCCCATTTTTGATCAATCCCTGGCCCTGCCCAGTACCCACCCTGTTCAGTATGAGGATTGGATTCCAATCCAAGATCCAAGTCCAATAAGGCTATTCTTGGCTTCTCAGCTCGCTAGGCCTAGGCATCCAATGATCCAAACTTTCCAATTCCAAAGTCTCCATCCAGCCTCCAGGCAACCAAAAACCTTCGAGGAATCCACGATCCACCCATCGAATTGGCTTGAAATGAAATCTCATAGACCCAAAAAACCTGAAACAAAAATATCTGAAACCCTCGCCTCTCTTTATTTTCTTTCTGCAATTATTCCTTTTCTTTTCTTTAATGGTAGCCGATAGCGAATAGCGATTAGCGAAGTTGCTGTGCCTGTGTGTGCTGCCCTGCCCAGCTGCCCAGCCTTGCCCTGCCTGCTGCCGTGCGCCCGTGCCGCAGACGCTGTTCACTTCTGAATCTTCCAATGTAATTAATCTTATAAATCTTAAAATTTTGCAGATTAAAATTCATTAGTGATATTCTCAATTTTGCCTCTCCAATTGTATTTGCATTTCCGTTCCGTCCCTAAGCTCTGTCTCTTCCAGTCTTCTATTCGAAATTCCACTATGCTCAAAAAAAGTATGTTGTGATTTATTTCTCTTGGTTTTGTTTTATTGGTTTTTATAATATCTATAAATATAATTGATGAGTGATGACTGTCTTCGGTTGGGTATGACACTTTTAAAAAACTACAATTTCCTAATTAGGCAAAAGATTTGAATGGTTAAGTGAGGAATCAGGAAATTCTTGACAGCCACCGGAAGAAAATATCATTTTTATTGAATCTGCAAAAATCTAAAGTTTGAAACAGTGTCCATCTTCCAGCAAGAAGTATGCAAAATCTAATCTGAAAAAAATAAGGATTTACTCGGCTCCCATACATCTTGGCTTCCATTTTTCTGTTTCGCAATCTAATCTGAAAAAACAGAAATCTAATCTAAAGCTTCCATACATCTGCAGGTGCATAAACTATCTCTTATGATATTTACTGCGTGTCTAGTAAAGATCCTACTCTTAAAGACAGCAGAGGTTTGAAAGCAAAAGTTGGACCAGAAAACATAATTTTTATTCCTGGGACCTGAGGTCAGAATCTTAACTGAAACTGAAAGTTCTTAATTGCATCTTTTTCTTCTCGACAAAATATAACTCTTCCATACATTATTTATGTCCGATATAATATCAGTGTTGTTAGCAATTTGGTTTTGATAAGTCAATTTGATTTGTTGTTATCTGCCGAATTTGTTATGTCTCGGTTTAGTTTAGTTGATATAGTTGTGTTGATAGTGTTGTGTGTATTACTTAAATGTTAATTGAGATTTTTTTTTTGTGTGTGTGTGTTATTGACAGTGTTGATAATGGCATCTCATTCTCAAAATCAGACTCTACATAGTGATAACATTAATGTTGCTAGTGATAATGATAATGAGGATGGTGTTAATGAAGTTGAACATGAAGAATGTGAGGTTGGAACTGAAACTGAAACAACTGAAAATCAATCAAAAAGAGCTAGAAAGACTACTTCAGAAGTGTGGAAATTTTTTGAAAAACCTGTTATCAATGTTGATGATGGTAAACCACGTACTAAATGTAAAGGGTGTGGGATAGTATATAAGGCTGGTCTTGGTCAATATGGAACTTCATCTCTAAGGCGTCATGTGCTTTCATGTAAAAAGATAGCAGTTTTAAGGCAAAAAGATATGTCTCAAATGATAATTGACTATCAGGGAAAGGTGAGAAGTAGAAAAATTGATCAAAAAGTTTTTCGAGACTTAGTAGCTAAGGCAATAGTAAGGCATGACCTCCCTTTTTCATTTGTTGAATATGATGGAGTTAGGGATGTGTTGAATTATTTAAACCCTGAGGTGAAATTTATTTCTAGGATCACTGCTGCCTCTGATGTTTGGAACCTTTAAAAGGAAAATAAAAATAAATTGAAAGAATGTTTGGCTCTAATTCAAGGTAGAATATGCCTCACGTGTGATTTATGGACAGCTTGCACTAATGAGGGGTACCTTTGCTTAACTGCTCATTATGTTGATTTAGATTGGAAGCTAAGTAGTAAGATTCTTGCTTTTTGTGATATGCAACCTCCACATTCGGGATATGAATTATCTAAAAAAGTAATGGAAATTTTAAATGATTGGGGGATAGACAAGAAAATTTTTTCCATTACTTTGGATAATGCCTCTGCTAATGATAACATGCAACTCAATTTAAAGGGTGTGCTTTGTTTGCAAGAGAGCTTATTATGTGATGGTGAATTTTTTCATGTTCGATGTTGTGCTCACATTTTAAATCTTATTGTTCAAGAAGGTTTGAAAGTAGCTTCCATTGCCAATGAAAAAATTAGAGAAAGTATTAAGTATGTGAAAGGGTCAGAGGCTAGAATGAAGAGTTTTGAAGAATGTGTAAAAAAGGTTTCAACTTTTTCAAGTTCATATTTGGTTTTGGATGTCCCAACTAGATGGAACTCTACTTACTTGATGCTTGAGAGTGCTTTGAAATTTAAGCGTGCATTTTCTATGCTTGCATTAAATGATAGAAATTATAAGCATTGTCCATCAAGTGAAGAGTGGAAGAGGGGGGAGAAAATTTGTGAATTTTTGAAGCCATTCTATGAAATCACGAATATGATTTCGGGAACTAGTTATCCAACCGCCAACTTGTATTTTCCTCAAGTTTGGAAAATTGAGATGCTTTTAATGGAGTACTTGGGTGGAGATGATGAGATGTTACAAGGCATGGCTTTTAATATGAAGAAAAAATTTGACAAGTACTGGAGTGAGTATAATGTTCTACTTGCAATGGCAGTGGTTCTTGACCCTCGTGTGAAGTTTACAATGTTGAAACGATGCTTTTTGAAAATTGATCCTCAAGGTTTTCAAGAGAGGTTAGATGTGGTGAAAAGGAAGTTATTTATGCTTTATGAAGAATATGCAAAGAATGCTTCTAGCTCATCACATGGTCAAGGCCAAGGTCAACAAAGCCAAACTTCACTTGCCTCTTCTATTGTAATGGATCATTCTATCTCCAACACAGATGTAAGTATAAATAATAAACACATATATCTTAAATATTATATTCATCTTATTGTTAACTATAATTTATCAATACTAACTTTTTTTTTGTTAATTGAATTTACATAAAATGCATCAATATAGGTATGGATGGATTTGGCAAATGATGAAGATGATGATGTCCCAAGTTCCAAGTCCCAATTGGAAGTATATTTGGAGATGCCAAAACTTGATTTTTCCACTAATAAAGACTTGGATGTCTTGAATTGGTGGAAGGATCACAGTTTAAGATTTCCCATTTTGGCTAACATGGCTCGTGATTTGATAAGTATACCGATAACTACTGTGGCCTCCGAATCAGCCTTTAGCATTGGGGGACGTGTGCTAAACAAGTATAGGAGTCGTCTTCTTCCAAAAAAGGTTCAAGCTCTCATTTGCACACGTAGTTGGCTACATGGTTTCATATGGAGTGGTAATTTATTTTTATTGAATAATTTTTTTTTTTTTTACAAAATAATGTTATTGTAGAAATTTAATGAAGATGATGAGGAAAACAAAGATGAATTGGTGGAAGAATCAAATGATTCAAATCATTTGAATAATGAGATTAACTGACAAGTTTAATGTTATTTGCTGTGGAGTTTAATGGGTGCTTGTATATTTTATGGCTTAAAACTTATTTACTACTCTTAATCATCTTGACTGACTTTGAATGATATGCCAGCTTTGCAGTTTTAAATTTACTCTTTTCTCCTTTATCAGTCACAGAATCATCTTGACTGACTAACTTGTGCTTTCTAATTTTCTGCATTAATCAACTCTTTGATCAAGATTTAGAGCCTGTTCTTATTGGATTTACATATGGGAGTTTAAAGAAGAGATCAACAAATCATTGGTGCATGTATGATGTATCAGTTTGAGACATTGATTCTTAAACTTGATTCCAAGATTTATAAGCTGAAGATAGCACAACTGGAAGCTATCTGACTTTTAGTCTTTGTTTGGGTTTTTATTCAATTTGAAGTATTCAATATTGCAAATGTAATTTCTCTTGTTTAAACTATTCAACATAGGGAGCCTGCTGACCAAGATGAGGGCTTCTCACTTTCAAAAGGTTTATCCTTGTCTTCATGAATCGCTGTTATATTCTCTAAGAACATCCCGCATTTTGATAATGATATGCTTTAATTTCTTTTCTCAGGGCTCAAATTTCTACTTCATTGCGTCAGCTAAGTTGAGAAAGTTAACTTCCAGGAACATTTTTGTATCTTGTGGTGAATAAAAGTATATGGTAGCAAGCTACCAACACCATCTGCAGGTTCATTTGGTTTCATTCTCAACTGATTCATCGATAGTTGGATTAACCTATTTAATGTTGTCATAAATTCTTCGACAGAAGAGAATTGATATGTTGAATTACATCTTTCATGCAGGTTTTTAAGTTATGTTTGAAATCCACTGATGCAACTTTGGCCACTGTCACTGATCCACTCTGAAACAAGGATGTTGGTTGCATCATCAATGAACAAGCTCATAAAGAATTTCTCTTCTTTTTGTCATGAAAATAAATGTAAGGCACAATGCATTATCGTATTTGGCTTACTTTTCAAAGGCTGGAGTGTTTATATATGTTGCAGGTGTTTACTGTTTAGCCTTGTTTTTCTGAATTCTGATGCAAATAATGCAATATTGCCTCGTTTTTTCTGATGCAATATTTGATTAAAATTATAGCCATCGAATTCTCTAGGACATACCATACCCTGCAATTGTATTTGGACAAGCTTGAATTTGCTCTGTTTTGAAGTGATATGTATTTTATTCTGTTTTGAAGTGAACATGCCATTGGCAAGATTGTCCTGCCAATGCCATGTTCATTCATACTATGATCATTTTCCAGTTACTGTGAACAGGCAAGCCGGTTATTCATTATATGTTAGAATTCCAAGCTGAACTTTAAACTTCCATGGTTCCTCAGTTGTAGTTTTTGTGATGCCTTGAGTTTGAAGCAGTGAACTGAAATTGGGTTCTTGCTTAGTCTATGCATAAAAAAAAAAAAATTACATGGTGTTAAAAATTTACTTTAGTGCAACTTCTCCTCTGCTGGGTAGTCAATGCTATTTCCATTCCATAGCATAGCAGTTATCTATGATTTCTTTAACAGTTGCTTGCTTGGATTTGTATCAGCTGAGCTGATTCACATTGTTGTATGCATACTGCTCATTATAGATTGTTGTACTGGCATTGTTCAGAAGACATACTTACTCATTATAGGTTGTTGTGGCATACTTGCTGCTCATTATATGAAACTTTGTTAACATAATTTTCAAAGCACTCTCAAGCGTACTTGTTATATTGCTGCTCATTATGCCAAAGAAAAGGAATACTTGCTGCTCATTATACTCATTATAGGTTGTTTTGTAGTGCACGAGTTTTATCATAATTTGAATTTCAATCTAGAAGTAGTAGCACAGAGATATTGGGCAGGATATTACATTGACATATCAGCTGAGCTGATTCACATTGTTGTATGCATACTGCTCATTATAGATTGCTGTACTGGCATTGTTCAGAAGACATACTTACTCATTATAGGTTGTTGTGGCATACTTGCTGCTCATTATATGAAACTTTGTTTTCATACAGTTTTCTTAACTGATTTTTGTACATGAGTTTTGACTTATAGCGTTTACATTCTTGGCAAGAACTGATCCAAGTTAACCCGCGGGCCAATCCGTCCCGCATTAGGGCCGGGCCGGTCTCCATAAATTTAATCCGTTTAAATGCGGGCTTAAACGGGTTCAACCTTTTTATGTCCGTATCCATATTAATCCGCATCGGCCCGCACCGTTGAACCCGTTTTACACCCCTACACCTGAGAGAGATGAGCCAGCACAGCATGTACCAAGGCCTCTGGCTGCAGAGGCAAAGATACCTACACCTCCCCCAGTTCTTGACATTCCCCCACCAGTTGAAGATCCTATAGTTCCTGTGACGCCCTAGAAACGCAAAAAATAAGGTAAATTTAAAAACTTGTTACTCATCAAATCACAATTAAGGGTGCATTCCTGTGCAGTGTCATACATCATCATACTTATCATGCCTCAGGATCTCATCATAACTTAGTATATATCATGTCATATACATTACTCAATTCAAAGTTAATTAGTCCTAATACATCCCATACATCATTGTACAACAAGTGTCTGTAAATATAACTCTAGTCTGAATACATGAATATGAAATATATACCTCAATACATAAAATTCGGCCTGGAGCTCAAGTTCTCCACTAGCCTCTAATCCGTACGTCGCAGGGAACTCACTTCACTTGAAGAAATCTGGAGAGGGAAGAAAAACAGAGTGAGCTTCTAAATCGCTTAGTAAGGGGGGTAAGGGAACTCGGTTATATAAACCATATCACACATCACAAATATGTATTTGTATATGAAACTCAGTATACTCATTTGAAATTGTAGCATGGAAGTTCTCAAAAACATCATTATCTCATAGCTCATAAATCACGTGAAAACATGAAGGTAAAAAGGCTCAATATAGAGCATTCACAAGTATGTGCAAATATATGCGATAATGGCTTTTCTCAAAATATGTGATAAAAATTACCTCAGTAAATAGCACGTGACAAGGTCACAAAACACAACTCATGTGTAAAACGAGACTAGGCAATAAACTCATATAAAACTCGTCATGACATATCAAATATATAATCTCCTCTGGATGCGCATCCCAGGCATCCTCGTAAGAGGGAACGTCGACAATATGGCCGTATGTATGGTATATTGGACTTATATGTTACCAGAACAAGGCCCGGCCTTACATGCTACCAGAGCAATGCCTCGCCTCCTACACACTATCACGTGGTCCCTGGGTCGGTTCCCATGCGGCCCACTCTATCACGTGGTCCCTGGGTCAGTTCCCAGGCGGCCTACTATATCGGTCTTACATGCTACCAAAGCAAGGCCTCCCAACGCTACCAAAGAGGAGGAATAATCGGACTTACATGTTACCAGAACAAGGCCCGGACTTACATGCTACCAGAGCAAGGCCCGATGTGTATTCAACATGACACGCCTAAGTCTCAATCACTAGCCATTATCATAAAAGAAATCGTTTTGCCTTCACGTAGAACTCATAATGGTTTTTTTCTCTCATTAAAACTCGTTTAAAACATTCATGTACTCAACACAAAACATATTAAAACTGAGTTCCAACTGACAAAACACGCACACATTTTCTCAAATCTCAATATTGCCTTAACGTAGAGCCCAATTTACTTTTCACGTAAACTCAACAGTTTATAAAGCGATTTTACACATAGCTTATAAACTCATAAAACAATGGGCTCCAACCGGCTATAAAAATTGTGCGAAATCTTATCATGACACAACACTAAACATGCTTGTATTCTCAAATCATGGTTCATGCTACAACAGTTCGTTAAAACACATACACAAATGGTTTATTTTTCCCTTATCTCTTTGCACCTCGTATAGTGTAATCGTTCCCCCGTATCACGAACTAGCCTCGCATTCCACTCTGGAACTCCCGAGCTGTCCAAACGATGTTGAAAACATCAATAACCCAACTCAATTGCATTATTGAGCAGACATTTGCTCATTTTCTCATTAACACCTCAATTAACTTAATCTTCACCATTCTATCACAACTCACATTTTCACCCACTACATCTCAAAATTCTACATTTCCCATACCATATTCCATGCTAAATTCACCACATTGTCTCAATTCCAATTTATAGCCATAATTCCCAAAATTACCATAATTGCATAATAACATCTCTACTAAAAAAAAATCATAGTTTCATCAATCCCTAATCATTTCCCAACTATTTCATCACATTGCCCATGCTCACAATCACCAAAGATTACTTTAAAATCCAAGATTGAAGTTTAGAGATTACCCAAACTTGTGGAGTGCTCAACTCACACCTCGATTCGATTCGTCTTTCGATTTCCAAGTATGTTGTTCTCCTTTGGGTGAGCAACAACTTTCCTTCTTGCCACAACTCTTGATTTGAACGGAAATGGGCGATTTGGAAGAGAGAGAAAGCTAGGGTTTGGCTGAAATGAAGGTTTGAAAGAGAGAGAAAAGATGAAATGCAGGAAAACACAGGGATCCTTTTATAGACGGAGGGTAGAAGATCAATCTGGCTCTTGATGAGATCGATCTACATTTGAATTTTGGGGACGATTTGGGGCAATTTTATGCCTAGGAGATTGATCTCTTAATGGATTTATGAGATCGATCTGCTCCAGTTATAAGATCGATCTCTAGTTTACAGAATGCTTATGAGATCGATCTGCTTGAGGAGATCGATCTTCTCCCTAACAGAAACATTTTGAGATCGATTCCTTCCTCATGAGATTGATCTTTTCATTGCAGAATCATAAAGAGATCGATCCTCTTCCGTTGGAGATCGATCTGCTCGCTTAAATTCCTCCTTCCTTGTCATTTTAGCCCACCCGATCAATCTTTTCTTCTCCAAGATCGATCTGCCCTCATAGTTTCACACTTTGGTTAAACACTTAACATATAAATCTCCAAATATAATTTTCACAATTCACTACTTATACATTTCACTCAGCTCAATAAAATGCACTTCAAGTTCATATTACATAATTAAAATATGTCTAAAATTCTCAGATCTCACATCCTCCCCACCTTAAAAAGAATTTGGTCTTCCAAATTCAACTCAACTCGTCAAATAGATGGGGGTATTTCTCCTTCATGAGACCTTCCGATTCCCACGTTGCCTCTCCTATTGAGTGATGTTTCCACAAAACTTTCACTAATAGGATACTCTTGGTTCTAAGTACCTTCTCCTTTCTATCGAGAATCTGGATGGGTTCCTCAGTGTAGCTCATATCCTCTTGTATGTCCATCTCATCATACTCTATGACATGAGAAGGGTCCGGGTGGTACTTCTTCAACATAGACACATGAAAGACGTTGTGTATTCCGAACATCTGTGGGGGTAATGCCAATCTATAGGCTACCTCTCCCACTCTCTCAAGAATCTCGAATGGTCCTATGTATCGAGGACTCAATTTGCCCTTCCTTCCAAATCTCATGATACCTTTACTCGGTGATATCTTTAGAAATATTGCATCACCAACATCAAACTCAAGTGGTCATCTACGCATATCTGCGTAGCTTTTCTGTTTACTATGTGCAGCCCGTAATCTCTCACATATGAGTTTCACACTCTGTACAGCTTGCTCAACAAGCTCGAGAGCATTTATCTTTCTTTCACTGACTTCTTCCCAAGCTACAGGGGATCTACACCTTCTACCATATAGAGCCTCAAAAGGTGCTATTCCAATACTCACATGATAGCTGTTATTATATACAAACTCTGCTAGGGGCAGATGATCATCCCATGATCCCTTAAAATCCATCGTACACGCCTTCAACATATCCTCCAAAGTCTCAATAGTCCTCTCTGACTGACTATCTGTCTGAGGATGATAGGCGGTACTGAAACTCAATCGAGATCCCATGGACTCTTGAAACTGGGTCCAAAATCTGGAAGTAAATCAGGAATCTCTATCAGAAGTAATACTCACTAGAGCCCAATGTAATATAGCTATCTCACTGACATACAACTCAGCTAAGACATGCACAATATCTGTGTTCTTGATGGCAAGGAAGTGGGCACTCTTGGTCATTCTATCCACTATGACCTATATCGCATCACGACCCCTTCGGGTCCTCGATAAACCCATAATAAAGTCCATGGTGACATGCTCCTATTTCCACGTAGGTACAGGTAAAGGCTATAGTAGTCCTCCAGGCTTCCGATGCTCAGCTTTCACTTGCTGGCATACTAAACATCTGGCCACATACTCTGCCACGTCTCGCTTCATACCATTCCACCAGTACACCTTTCTCAAATCTTGGTACATCTTAGTACTCCCTAGGTGCATGGTGTATTGCGAGCAGTGAGATTCTCTCAGTATCTGTCTCTTCAGGGTATTATTGTCCGGTACATAAATTCGTCCTCTAAATCTCAACAATCCATCCTCACTGATTGTGAGATCCGATTGTGAAGTCTGCTTAGGTTGGCTAACCATATGTATCAACCTCTGATCATTGCGCTACCCAGTTCTAATCTGATCCATGATCCTGGGCTCTATTCACAGGCTAGCCAAAAATCCAGTCTCTACCTCTTTAACTCTGATCCGAAGTTCGACAAACTGCTCTAGTAAATCCCATTCCCTGATCATCATAGTAGATATCATACTCTTCCTGCTCAGGGCATTAGCAACTATGTTCGCCTTACCTGGATGGTATAGAATTTTGTAGTTATAATCCTTAAGGAGTTCTGTCTATCTCCTTTGTCTCATATTTAACTCTTTTTGATCAAAGAGATATCTCAAACTCTTGTGATCAGTGAAGATCTGGAATCTTTCCCCATATAAGTAGTGCCCCTAGATCTTCAAGGCAAACACCACAGCAGCTAGCTCCAAATCATGTGTGGGGTAATTTCGCTTATGATCTTTCAACTATCATGATCCACAAGCGACCACTCTTCCATTCTGCATGAGCACACACCCCAATCCTTGATGAGAAGCATCACTACACATGGAAAATCCTCCTGATCCTTCAGGGATAGTCAATATAGGTGCTGTTGTTAATCTCCTCTTTAACTCCTGAAGACTGAGCTCACATTGATTAGTCCACATAAATGGAGTCTCCTTGCGCATGAGCTTAGTCAAAGGAGCAGCAATCTTGGAAAATCCTTCCACAAATCTTCTATAATACCATGCTAAACCAAGGAAGCTTCGTACTTCTGTAATTGTCCTCTGTCTTTCCCAATTAAGCACAGCCTCTACTTTACTTGGATCCACTGATACTCCTTCCTCTGAGACTCTATGACCAAGGAAAGCTATCCGATCCAGCCAAAACTCACACTTAGTAAGCTTCCCATATAATTATTTATCTCGGAGTACCTGAAGTACTAACCACAAATGCTGTGCATGCTCATCATATGACCGAGAGTACACCAAGATATCATCAATAAAGACTATCACAAATTTATCTAGATAGTCTCTGAACACCTCATTCATTAATCTCATAAAGGCTGTAAGGGCGTTCGTCAATCCAAAGGATATCACTAGAAATTCATAATGGCCATACCTTGTCCTGAAGACCATCTTTGGAATATCTTCTTCCTTAATCCTCAATTGGGGATAGCCTGATCTCAAATCAATCTTAGAAAAGACTGAGGCCCCTATTAGCTGATCAAGTAGATCATCAATCCTAGCTCATGGGTATTTATTCTTCACCGTGGCTTTATTCAACAGTCGGTGGTCTACGCATAATTTGAGACTACCATCCTTCTTCTTAACAAATAAAATTAGTGCTCCCCATGGTGAAACACTGGGTCTAATAAACCCTTGATCCAATAACTCCTGTAGTTGTTTCTTTAATTCCTCAAGTTCCACTAATGCCATCCTGTATAGAGGTCTAGAGATCGGCTCAATGGTAAACTCCAGCTCTCTCTCTGGTGGTAAACCTGGTAACTCATCTGGGAAAACATTCAGAAATTCACACACCACCAGTATATCTTCAATCCTCGGATGTTCCCGATCATCATCTGAGATGAGTGTTTCATAACCTTCACATGAACAATCATATTTAATACTCTCGAAAATAACATTAAAATTTTAATTTGCTTACAAAATTTCACTCATCTATTTACTCAATATTTCAAACGTACACTGTAAGGTTCAGGTAGGGAGAAAGTTACAATCTTAGTGTAACAGTCTAAACTCACACGATGGGTTGCCAGCCAATCCATTCCCAAAATTACATTAAACTCATGTATATTTAACATGATTAGCTCTACTAACATCACTCTATCTCCCACCTTTATTTCATATCTTCTACAGATCAAATCAGTTCTCTGGGATTCAATAGGGGTATTTACATGTAATATATACTCTAAAGGTTCAAACTTCAAATTTAATCTACATGCAAAATGCTCAGAAATAAACGAATGCGTGGACCCTGAATCAATCAACACATGAGCCTTATGATTACAGACAGAGAGCATATCTCTTATAGTTTCTGCTGAAGTGTCTGCTGTTTCCTTGTCCAAAGTAAACACACGTCCCTGAGTAACAGGCTTCTTCCCTTTCTCTGTAGTAGTGGCCCGTCTCTAGGGATTCACTCTCTGAGGCTACTGTCTAGTAGGCTTCGGAGCATGTGGTATCTGAGGTTGAGGGCAATCCTTCACTCTGTGACCCATGTCACCACATCTAAAACATCCACGGATCATCCCAGTACAACTTCCCTCATGGGATCGACCACAATCTCTACAAACCCTTATCTCAGGCCTAACATACTGAGGGGTCTCCTTGATAATAGGATAAGCTCTGGGTCTCTCCAATCTGCCCTTTTGTACCTCAATCCTTCCTCTCCTGAAGGAACCTTTTCGAACATCTGCCTGGGACATCGCTGGCCTCTTGCCCTTGTCCCTAGCCACTGCTCCAAACTCATTCTAGGATTGTACAATTTCAATTCCCCTCTCAATCTCTTGTGCTCATCTCAGAGCATCTCCAAACTCGGTAATACACAACCCAATCAATCGATCTTTGATCATGGGCTTCAATCCATACACAAATCTCTCTGTGTGGAGCTCTTCATTCTTGAAGGTCTCTGGGTCATATCTCAGCAGAGCGGTGAATCGACCCTCGTAATCATCCTTAGATATGTCGCCCTGTACCAAACTTAAAAACTCCGCTTGCCTCCTTCTCTGGGCAGCTCGTGGTACGTATTGGGCTCTGAAGGCTGCCTGAAACTCTTTCCAACCAATCACATCCTAGTGGGACATCAGAATACCCTGGGTAGTACCCCACCAATCTCGAGCTCTCCCTTTCAACATATAAGCACTCATACTGACCCTCTCAGCATCGGTGCACCCTAGATAATCAAATATAACTCTCAACTCTGTCAGCCACTCCTCAGCCTCTGTAGGATCCTTCTTTCCCCTAAATACGGGTAGATTCATCTCTAAAAAGTCCTTCAGTCGGACTATACTTCTGTCATCAGGCTGAGTGATAGGAGTCACTGGGTCCATTTGTACTGGGGGCACGAAAGGTCCTTGTGGTGGTGTAGGAGTAGTACCTGAGGCATTAACTCCAAAGTGTTGCGCGAATAGCATTGCCATTTGCTCAAATCCCTGCCTCACATCGATCTCAATCAGGTTAAATCGAGAGTTAAGACTCTCTAGTTGTGGGGCAGGTGACAGGGGGGACTCTGCTTGCTTCCTCGAGCGACCTTGTCGTTTACTCATTCTCAGTCTCAATTCGTTTCTTGCGCGTACACATCAAACTTGATTGAAATCTCAATCCTCAAATTCAGTTCATGACCAGACTATTACAGACACTTGGGATGTATTCTATTACACTTAACCGACACTGACAGTACTAGACACCTTAAGCTCTGATACCAAAAAAACACTGTGACGCCCCAGAAACGTGAAAAATAGGGTAAATTTAAAAACTTGGTACTCATCAAATCACAATTAAGGGTACATTCTTGTGCAGTGTCATACATCATCATACTTATCATGCCTCAGGATCTCATCATAAATTAGTATATATCATGTCATATACATTACTCAATTCCGAGTTAATTAGTCCTAATACATCCCATACAGCATTGTACAACAAGTGTCTGTAAATATAACTCTAGTCTGGATACATGAATATTAAATATATACCTCAATACACAAAATTCGGCTTGGAGCTCAAGTTCTCCACTAGCCTCTAATCCGTACGTCGCAGGGAACTCACTTCACTTAAAAAAATCTAGAGGGGGAAGAAAAACAGGGTGAGCTTCTAAATTGCTTAGTAAGGGGGGTAAGGGAACTCGGTTATATAAACCATATCACACATCACAAATATGTATTTGTATATGAAACTCAGTATACTCATTTGAAATTGTAGCATGGAAGTTCTCAAAAACATCATCATCTTATAGCTCATAAAATCATGTGAAAACATGAAGGTAAAAAGGCTCAATATAGAGCATTCACAAGCATGTGCAAATATATGCGATAATGGCTTTTCTCAAAATATGTGATAAAAGTCACCTCAATAAATAGCACGTGACAAGGTCACAAAACACAACTCATGTGTAAAATGAGACTAGGAAATAAACTCATATAAAACTTGTCATGGTACATCAAATATATAATCTCCTCTGGGTGCACATCCCAGGCATCCTCGTAATAGGGAACATCGACAATATGGTCGTATGCATGGTATATTGGACTTATATGTTACCAGAACAAGGCCCGACCTTACATGCTACCAGAGCAATGCCTCGCCTCATGCACACTATCACGTGGTCCCTGGGTCGGTTCCCATGCGGCCCACTCTATCACGTGGTCCCTGGGTCAGTTCTCAGGCGGCCCACTATATCGGTCTTACATGCTACCAAAGCAAGGCCTCCCAACGTTACCAAAGCGGAGGAATAATCGGACTTACATGTTACCAAAACAAGGCCCGAACTTACATGCTACCAGAGCAAGGCCCGATATGTATTCAACATGACACGCCTAAGTCTCAATCATTAGCCATTATCATAAAAGAAATCATTTTGCCTTCACGTAGAACTCATAATGGTTTTTTTCTCTCATTAAAACTCGTTTAAAACATTCGTGTACTCAACACAAAACATATTAAAACCGAGTTCCAACCGATAAAACATGCACACATTTTCTCAAATCTCAATATTGCCTTAACATAGAGCCCAATTTACTTTTCACGCAAACTCAATGGTTTATACAGCAATTTTACACTTAGCCTATAAACTCATAAAACAATGGGCTCCAACCGGCTATAAAAATTGTGCAAAATATTATCATGACACAACACTAAACATGCTTGTATTCTCAAGTCATGGTTTATGCTACAACAGTTCATCAAAACACATACACAAATGGTTTAGTTTTCCCTTACCTCTTTGCACCTCGTATAGAGCAATCATTCCCCCGTATCACGGACTAGCCTCGTATTCCACTCTGGAACTCCCGAGCTGTCCAAACGATGTTAAAAACATCAATAACCCAACTCAATTGTATTATTGAGCACACATTTGCTCATTTTCTCATTAACACCTAACTCACATTCTTACCCACTACATCTCAAAATTCTACATTTCTTATACCATATTCCATGCTAAATTCACCACATTGTCTCAATTCCAATTTATAGCTATAATTCCCAAAATTACCATAATTGCATAATAACATCTCTACTCTAACAAAATAATAGTTTCATCAATCCCTAATCGTTTCCCAACTATTTCATCACAATGCTCATTCTCACAATCACCAAAGATTACTTCAAAACCCAAGATTGAAGTTTAGAGATTACCTAAAATTGTGGAGTGCTCAACTCACACCTCGATTCGATTCATCTTTTGATTCCTAAGTATGTTGTTCTCCTTTGGGTGAGCAACAACTTTCCTTCTTACCACAACTCTTGATTTGAACGAAAATGGGTGATTTGAAAGAGAGAGAAAGTTAGGGTTTGGCTGAAATAGAGGTTTGAAAGAGAAAGAAAAGATGAAATACAAAAAAACACAAGGGTCCTTTTATAGATAGAGGGTAGAAGATTGATCTGGCTCTTGATGAGATCGATCTACATTTGAATTTTGAGGACGATTTGGGGTAATTTTATGCCTAGGAGATCGATATGTCGTGGGGTAAGATCGATCTCTTAATGGCTTTATGAGATCGATCTGCTCCAGTTATGAGATCGATCTCTAGTTTACAGAATGCTTCATGAGATCGATCTGCTCCTTGAGGAGATCGATCTTCTCCCTAACAGAAACATTTTGAGATCGATTCCTTCCTCATGAGCTCGATATTTTCATTACATAATCATAAGGAGATCTATCCTCTTCCGTTGGTGATCGATCTGCTCACTTAAATTCCTCATTCCTTGACATTTTTAGCCTACCAGATAGATCTTTTCTTCTCCAAGATCGATCTGCCCTCATAGTTTCACACATTGGTTAAACACTTAACATATAAATCTCCAAATATAATTTTCACAATTCACTACTTATACATTTCACTCAGCTTAATAAATTACACTTCAAGTTCATATTACATTATTAAAATATGTCTAAAATTCTCAGATCTCATAGTTCCATGATAGGTTGGTAGAGAGGGAATTTATGATTGTGATCTGGGTAGATTGAGAGAGTTCTGAAAGTTTAAACCACCTTCATTTAGTGGGGTGAAGAACCCAGTGTCAGCTGAGCATTGGATACGCAGTATGAGAAGCTCTACCAATTCTTCCATTGCTCCGACACAGAGAAGGTCACCTTTGCAACTTTTGTGTTAGAGGATGAGGCCAAACATTGGTGGGTGGCTACACAATCGATGTTGAGTGCATGACACCCGGTTGTGACATGGGACATATTTTTAGATACCTTTAGGAGGCAGTATATTCTAGCCATTGCACGGAGGAAGATGCAATTGGAGTTTATGACATTGACTCTGGGAACCCGATCCGTAGATGAGTATGAATCCGGATTCATATCCTTGGGTAGATATGATACAGTGACTATGGGCTTGGAATAGAGAAAGGTTCAAAAATTCCTAGAGGGATTGAGACCTTCCATTAGAGCTCAACTAGACATTACCACCTATGATGAGGCAGTATGCAGAGCTCAACTATGTGAGCAGGACTATGAGCTACATGCCTTAGAGTTGAGTAAGAGTGGTAAGGGCAGAGATAGAGATCGAAAGAGATCGATTGAGGACAGAGGGTTCTGAAAGGGCCGAAGGTTATTCGGTAAGGGGCCTAAGATTGAAGAGATGCGAGAGAGGCCTACGAAGCCTCCAATGCATCTAATTTATTCTCCAGTATCGAGGGGTATTGTTATTGGTGGACCTAAACCTACCACCGAGTAATGCTGGATGTGTGGTAGATATCATGGGGGTAGATCATGCCCTTTGACGAGATTATGTTATAGATGTGGTAAAGCAGGACACATAGCTCGTGAGTGCTCAGAGTTGATTGATATAGCCTCACAAAAGGGCAAAGAGCCAAAGAAGACTACAGTTGAGACACCTATACCTAAGAGGAAAGCCACAGTTGAAGAGAAAGGGAAACAAGCTGTTAGTCGTGGGCGAATGTTTGCTTTGGACCAGGCTTCTGCAGAGACTTCTAAAGATGTGATTAAAGGTTTTGTAGCCTATGTGGTTAATTTGGATAAGGTATATCCAGATATGGTTTACATCCCAGTGGTGCGAGAATTCCTTGATGTCTTTTCGGAAGAGATACTAGGATTGCCACCAGATAGAGAGATGAAATTCTGTATTGATTTGGTACCTGAAACTAAATCGATATCCAAACCACCGTATCGAATGGCTCCAGTGGAATTGGGGGAGCTAAAGAAATAGTTGTAAGAGCTGTTAGACAAGGGGTTTATCAGACTGAGTGTATCACCTTGGGGAGCACCAATTTTGTTTGTAAGGAAGAAAGATAGGAGTCTCCGACTGTGTATAGATTACCAATTGTTGAACAAGGCTACCATTAAGAATAAATATCCCCTTCCACGGATAGATGATATATTGGATCAGTTGCAGGGAACACAAATCTTTTCAAAGATTGATCTGAGGTCTGAGTATCATCAGTTGAGAATTCAGGGTTGAGATGTACCTAAGACAGCGTTCAGGACCCGTTATAGCCATTATGAGTTTCTAGTTATGCCATTTAGGTTGACGAATGCTCCTGCAGCGTTTATGGCTTTAATGAATGATGTGTTTAAACCATACTTGGACAGATTTGTGATTGTCTTTATAGATGACATATTGGTATACTCGAAGTCCAAGAAAGAGCATGAGCAGCACTTAAGAACAGTGTTACAAACCATCCGAGATGAGGAGTTGTATGCTAAACTCAGTAAGTGTGATTTCTGGATGAATGATATATCGTTTTTGGGTCATGTAGTCTCAAGAGACGGTGTATCAATATATCTGTCTAAGATAGAGGCTGTGGTACAGTGGGATAGACCCAAGACAGTTACAAAAATTTGAAGTTTCTTGGGTTTAGCAAGTTATTATCGACGATTCGTCGAGGGATTTTCTAAGCTAGCTTCTCCGTTGACACGTCTCACTCGTAAGAATGTGGTATTCGAGTGGGATGATAAATATGAGAAAAGTTTTTGAGAGCTAAAACACAAATTGACCACCGCACCTATTCTCACCATAACCACTAGCTCAGGACGCTTTTAAGTGTATACAGATGCCTCTGGACAGGGATTGGGCTGTATGTTGATGCAAGACGAGAAGGTAGTAGCCTATGGATCTGGGCAACTTAAGGACCATGAGAGGAACTACCCAACCTATGATTTAGAGTTGGCAGTCGTGGTATTTGCATTGAAAATATGGCGCCACTACTTATACGGTGAGAAATTTCAAGTGTATACAGATCATAAGAGCCTCAAATATCTATTTTCACAGAAAGAGTTAAATATGAGGCAGAGACAATGGATAGAGCTTTTAAAAGATTATGAGTACAAGATATTGTACCATCCAGGAAAGACTAATGTTGTGGCTAATGCACTGAGTAGAAAGAGCTTCGGAATGGTATCACACATGATGGTCAGGGAATATGAGCTGCTCAAGCAGTTTGCTCACCTCAAGTTGGATATAGACCTTTTTGATGTTGACAGAGACTGTATGATAGCTAGCCTACGAGTGAAACCAGATTTGATTGACCGGATACATCAGGCTCAGCATACCGATCTACTGTGTGAGGATCGTGCGAGTCAGATTCAGAGGGGTGACGTGGCCGATTTCTTTGTGAGTGATGATGGCCTACTGAGGTTTAGAGGTAGGATTTACGTTCCCGATGACCCTGAGTTAAAGAAATTGATATTGACAGAAGCTTATTCATCGAGATACACATTACATCTGGGAGGTAATAAGATGTACCAGAACCTCCGAAAAGTGTATTGATGGTCAGGCATGAAAAGAGATATCGTAGAGTTTGTGGCAAGATGTCTAGTATGTCAGCAAGTGAAGGTAGAGCATTAGAAGCTTGCAGGGTTATTGAGCCTCTACCAGTACCAACATGAAAATGGGAGCATGTCACCATGGATTTCATCATGGGATTGCTGAGGAGTAAGAGGAACTATGATGCTATCTGGGTAGTGGTTGACAGACTGACGAAATTCGCCCACTTTCTAGCTATGAAATCTATAGATACTTTGAGTAGTTTGGCAGAGTTGTATGTACGGGAAATAGTGAGACTACATGGTGTTCCAGTGAGCATCGTATCAGATAGGGATTCTCGGTTCACTTCTCATTTTTTGGAACAATTCCAAGAAGCTATGAGAACCCGATTGAGTTCCAGTATTGCTTTCCATCCTTAAACGATGGTCAATCAGAGAGAACTATCCAGACGTTAGAGGATATGTTGAGAGCTAGTGTTATGAAATTTAAAGGCTCCTGGGATGATCACCTACCGTTAGCTGAATTTGCATACAACAATAGTTATCACTCAAGTATCGGGATCCGCACCATATGAAGCCTTGTATGGTAGAAGGTGTCATTCCCCTATTGGTTGGGAAGAAGTGGGTGAGAGGAAAATGTTTGCTCCTGATTTGGTACAGCAAGCCTCTAGGGTTGTTCAGCTAATATGTGAGAGATTGCGAACAGTTCAGAGTAGGAAGAAAAGCTACGCTGACATAAGATGAAGGCCACTAGAGTTCACTATGGGTGACTCGGTATTTTTGAAAGTTTCTCCCTCGAAAGGGACTATGAGGTTCTGTAAGAAGGGTAAGTTGAGCCCTCAGTATATCAGACCGCTTGAGATACTGGAGCGAGTGGGAGATAAGGCTTATAGACTTGTGTTACCACTGGAGTTGGCAAGCATTCATTATGTCTTCCACGTATTGATGCTTCAAAAGTACCATCCAGATCTAAGTCATGTGATTCAGTATGAGCCATTGGAGCTCAAGGATGATCTCTCATATATGGAGAAATCGATCCGGATACTGGATAGGAAGGAGAAAATGTTACGGAATAAGACGATTTTGCTTGTTAAGGTTCTCTGGCAACACCACACTTTAGAGGAGGCTACGTGGGAGTTAGAGAGCCAGATGCGGGAGAAGTAGCCCTGACTCTTCGAAGATTGACTTTGTTTTAATTTGGAGGATCAAATTTCTTAAGGGGGTGGAAATGTAAGACCCGAATTTTGTGTTATTTATGTAAGGATATATCATTTGAATATGTTATTATGATATATCGATCAATAAGGAAGAAATAATACAATTTCGAGTTTCTCTGATGTAATTGGAAGTCGGTAAGTTTTAAAATACCGAAATAAGAACTTGAGTAAATTCAAAATAAACTGAATGAAATGAGGTTAAACCGATTTAAAATATGGACTCAAAACACAAAAATATAGGGAGTTCAAGAAGGGAAATTAGTCTGAAAATGATAACCCAGAAATTTCTCCACAATGTGAATTTATCTTCGAAATAAGGAATAATTATATTTTCGGAAAAATAAATATAAAAATATGACAAACATAAATTTGAAGAAATAAAAATAATATATATATGTACATGTGTGTGCGGATATCAATGTACATAAAATACATTGTAATAATAGTAGAATAATAATAATAAATAATAATAAGATATATTTTATTATTATATTATTATAATAATAATATTATAAGATATTTTTATACTATATTATATTATATTAAATTATAATATAGTATATAGAAAGGAAAAAAAAAAGAAGAAGAAAGAGAAAGAAGAAATCTAAAAAAATAAAAAAATAAAAACAGAGGTTGAAATCGCGCGAGGAACAGTGAAACCAAACTGAAACCACCGTTTCCTCACCACCGGCGAGTCACGACCGACGAAGGAGCGCGAGGAAGAACCCGCGAGGGACAACTGACCTTCAGGCAACCTCCAAGCAGCTCGACGCGAGGTGGAACACCAAAAAATGGCAGATCGAAGGGAGGACAGCCGCGAGAGAGAGAAGAGAAATCGGACGTCACCGGCACCGATTTGGCCCAAGCCTAGCCGATCGAACGTTCCTCTGTTGAAGCCACGTCGAACGGTGGCAGAATCGGCTCGGGAATAGACTAGAAATGTCGGCAATGGTGAAATCGTACCTGAATCGATTCGAACCGATTCAGTGTGAAAGGGTTTGAACCGATCGAATCGGTTCAGTCAAAGGAGAGAGAAAAAAATTTGGAAAAAAATTCAGTGTTACCCGGCATAGTAATACACTGGTAAGTGGTCGAAAATCGATCGATTTATTTTTTGGATAATTAATTTGAATTTATATTAGACCAAAATTAACTGGTTTAAATATATATGTTGTGTAGCGAAAAAACGGTAGGCGACGTGTACGAGTTCGAGCGGATCTCAACTTACGTGCCACCAAGGAAGGATTTGGCTTTTGAGAATACATCTGAAGCGAATTAGACTGTGTGATCCGGAGAGATCAAGACTTAAAATTCGCAGTCGACACATTTCGACGTAAGGGACTATGTAAGCTATAGAGATAGCTATACGTATGTTTTCTTATCTGCTGTGTACAAATGTATGCGAGTAAATACATAGATATTTATATAGCTAAGTAGAAAACTACGTATAAGAATAAGTCGATGATATGAGTTGCATGACTTCTATGGTTGTTGTGAAAAGAGGTTTTGTAAACATTTTAAGAAAGAATGATAATAGACAGGCTCCCAGTTTAACTGAATTGCATAAAAAGTTGATAAAGAGTGATTGAAGGGAGATTTGCCCTCTCACTCATGACTCTACATGGAGCCTTTCTATTTCTTTTCTGTGTGAAATCGTGCTAGAGTATGAGAGGCAACGGTAGATTGACCAGCCCCGCTCGCATATTATTTTAGAAAGGGATTTTGAGAAAAACAAAAGAGTGCTCGATGCCTCGAGTAATACTGTGTGTTCCATTCGAGCTGCTTGCACTAGATTTTGGGAATCATGTTGGAGCCATAAAGCATTTCTTAGTGATCTTGCTCTGATTATGCTCGCATGTGAACCTCTCGATTTAAAGTGATGGGACAACAATGCTTGATGCCTCGGTAATACTATGTGTTCCATCCGAGAGCTCGTATTCGTGCTCGATGCCTCAGATATTCTATGTGCTCTACTCTGAGTTGCTCGCACGTAGTCTCTTGAGCTTTTATGTGATAAGTAAAATCGTGCTTGATGCCTCGATAATACTATGTGTTTCATTCGAGAGCTCGCACGAGGATTTATGATATTGAGGTGTGATGGATAGACCGTGCTTAATGCCTCGATAATACTGTGTGTTCCCCTCGAGAGCTCGCACGTGGTTTGAGACAAGGAAATGGGTGATAAGGATCCATGGGAGCACGATGTACCGTGAGCGTTAGCCATAGGGTACGATGTGCTGTGACTATCTGTGTGATATCTGTGTGATGTTGAAGGGATGGTTGATCCGCCTATCCAAACTTAGGGTTCTCGCACACCTGATCAGTGTAGCTTGGAATCCGACTATGGGCATAAGTCTTCATAAGTCTACTATATAAGTGTGATACGATATTGTCACTACTGTATGAGGTGACAGATATCTTCCCTTGTTGTGTGTTTGGGGATATATTAGCCCATGATTTATGTCTCAACATGTAACTGATTTACAAAGTATAAAGCAATTTTTATATGTGATCTTTGTGAATAGATTATGCTGTGTAAACCTGGGTGGTTTTGAAAGATGATCTATGTAAAGCTGTGTGCTACTGTGTGAATATGGATATACCTATCTAGCGAATTAATGGTTTTGCAATGATGGAACCTGTTTTAAAGAACATGCATATTATTTTATAAGGAATGAACATATATGTATTTTAGCATGTAGATAGTGTAGTTATCTACCTGCTTGCATATTTTCCTTACTAAGCGTGTTATGCTCACCCCCTTATTTCTCTTCCACAAATACTACGCAGTAGTGAGTACTATAGTCATCCATGCTATTGTGTTCTCTAGTCATCCAGCGGTATAGAGAGGTATACATTATTGAGATGCAAAAAAAAAATTTGTATCCTGTAAATTAATGCACAGTCTAGTAATATTTTATATGAAAGGGATGTATAGTTAATAGAAACTGATGTAAACGCTTTCGCATATTTATAATAGTCCAGTTTCTATTCTCTTTCATTTATTATAATGAATGTATATGAGAGGTGGATTGGATTTGACTCATAGCCCAACTGTAAGTGGTAAGAAGTAAGGTAAGTTCACAAGAAGAGGGTGGTGGTCGTGACATAAAGATATGGCAGCCGATTTAATTTTATTAAATATGAGTTATTTTTTGATGTAATCCTAGGTATGGATTGACTGGCTGCAAACCATGTTGTTATGGATTGTCGTGCTAGAACCTTGATGTTTTCAGGATTAGACAATCTTATTGTAAATTGTGATGAAAAGAAATGAAATGACATGATCTTTATAAATGAGAAAAGTATGATTTAAATACATGATATTCAAGAGATGAATTTGTTTATCAATTACATATATGTATGTGATGATTTGTGTTACTAACGATGGAAAGGATAATGTGAAGGATACATTGCTTATGTGGTTGAGATGGATAAGGCACGTCCGGAGTTGATAGACATCCCAGTGGTCAGGGAATATCCAAATGTCTTTCCAGAGGAATTACCAGGGTTACCTCCAGATAGGGAGATGAAATTTGGTATAGATTTAACACCTGGTACAGAGTCGATATCCAAGCCACCGTACAGAATGGCTCAAGTGGAGTTGGAAGAATTAAGGAAGCAGTTGCAAAAGTTACTGGAGAAAGGGTTCATCAGGCCGAGCGTCTCACCTTAGGGAGCACCGATTCTGTTTGTAAGGAAGAAGGATTGAAGCCTCCGACTGTACATAGATTACCTGTGGTTGAATAAGGCCACCATCAAGAATAAGTATCCCTTTCCGTGCATCGATGGCTTATTGGATCAGCTTAGGGGAGCGCGGGTCTTTTTCCAGATAGACCTGAGATCTGGGTACCATCAGTTGAAGATACGGAGTGGAGATGTACCCAAGACAGCTTTTCGCACCCGGTAAGGACATTATGAGTTTATGGTTATGCCATTCGGGTTGACGAATGCTCCCGCAGCTTTTATGTCATTGATGAATAAGGTATTCCACCAGTATTTGGATCGATTTGTAATGTGTTTATTGATGATATACTAGTGTACTCAAGGTCTAGAGAGGAGCATGAACGGCACCTAAGGATAGTGCTACAGACCCTCCGAGAGAAGAAGCTGTACGCTAAACTTAGTAAGTGCGACTTTTGGTTAGAACAGATCTCTTTTCTAGGTCAAATAGTATCAAAAGATGGAGTGTCAGTGATCCATCTAAGATTGAGGCTGTAGTTCAGTGGCAAATACCCCAGACAGTGACAGAGATCAGAAGTTTCCTGGGTTTAGTTGGATATTATCAAAGGTTTATGGAGGGATTCTCGAGATTAGCTACTCCTTTGACACATTTTACGCCAAAGAATGTTGAATTTGTGTGGGACGATTGTCACGACCCATTTTCATTCCCTTTAACCGAAAATCACTAAAAATTTTTCGCGTTTTACTGTTACCTTACCCGATCGTGACTAACTCACCACACACTGTTGGGCTGTGAGTCAATAATAAACATCACTTACCATTCATTCACAATTTAATAAAACGATGTCATACATTCGAAGTTAATCGTTTACTTATACAAAATATGATTACTGACATCTACATCCCCCATAATTACAACTCAAAAGAATACTATGCTTTTACATTGTTTAGATACAAAAAGAATCACTGTGTATATACCTCTAAGCGATGGAGATGCAGCGGAGTCCAAAATACCACGCCTCAGTCCTCACTGGGCTATTATGCATGCTCTGTAGGGGGAAATAGAGAGGGCTGAGCAACCACACGCTCAGTAAGGCAATAATGCAAGCATGGTAGATAACTACTCTATCTACATACTGATAGTGTTATGCATAAATCATTTATGGTAGGAGCATGAGGAATAATACTATGCCATATGAGTATACATATATATCATGTGTCAAAATCATGTACATTGGCATATCAAACATGGTAAAAAGAACATATGTATAAATCATCTCATGCTCAATCTCATTTAAATTCATAAAAAGGGCAATTCATTAAGAAACCTCCTTTTTAAACCAACATCATAAACCTCTTTCTCAACACATAAATACCACCAAATCAATTCACAATCATAACCACATTTTCATTTCACAATTCACACATGTGTATAAAAACTAGGTCACTATATCAAAAGTGCCTATGTGGACCAACTACATCATAAATCATCCCAGACCACACGCATCCAGGTGTGCGGGGTATCATGCTGGCACGAAGATGGATTATCCCTCGCCAGACTTTCTCATCAAATAACCATCACGCGGTACATCGTACTCCATGTGATATACACGGTACAGCGTACTCCGCGGACTCATATCGTGATTGGGGGTGCCATTCCTAGGTCTTACCTACCCCATACCAAGAGTTTTCCATATTCGTGAAGGAGAGCCTCCCTGCCTAACAGAGCCTCCCTGCCTCCTCGGGCTTAAGGATGTTAGCTTAAGGATGTAGGGCTTAAGGATCCTACCGTAAGAGAGCCTCCCCACCGAACAGAGCCTCCCTGCCTAACAGAGCCTCCTCGCCTCCTCGGGCTTAAGGATGTTAGCTTAAGGATGTAGGGCTTAAGGATCTTACCGTACCCATGTAGGAGAGCTTCCCTGCCTAACAGAGCCATCTCGCCCCTCCAGGGCTTAAGGATGTTGGCTTAAGGATCCCACCGTAAGAGAGCCTCCCCACCGAACAGAGCCTCCCCGCCTAACAGAGCCTCCCCGCCTCCTCGGGCTTAAGGATGTTGGCTTAAGGATGTAGGGCTTAAGGATCTTACCAACTTTCACAACATTATACGTATCACAATGTGCAAACTTGTGCGAGCAAAGCTCTAGCACGACTCATGCATCCTATCATAAAGAGACGCGTACGAGCATAGCTCTAGTACGGTTATACTCATAAGACAAACACTCAAAAGCCACGTACGAGCAGAAGCTCCAGTACGGTTTATAAACATCATCATAGTTTCCAAATTAAGGTGCGAGCTAAGCTCCAGCACGTTTCATACAAATGAAAACATCAATACCCGGTGCAAGCTAGGCTCTAGCACGGTTTAATTTACATAAACATGATAGGTGGCTCATAAGCTTTTAAAACTATCTTAAAACATATTTGGCACTTCACATGTGCTACAAACATCAAACCACAATAGCCAACCTATTTATCAATTCGTTTAAAACCAAACACATGTTTTGTGAAAGCGTTCAAAACACTTGATTTATGCAATTATTAGCCTTACTATCCCTTTTTATACATCCATGTAAAACCAAATCATCCAATATTCACAACTATTTTCGCATACCAAACAACCAATTTCTCAAACTTCATGCATTTCATAAACACCCTATAATCCCGTAAATTACGAGCAGCTACCTCTATATACTTACAGAATTCCCTTACCTGGAATCGCGATGCGTGATTCCACTTCCTTAAGCTGCTTACTCGTACGGTTCGATTCGTCTTCAACAACTCTTCGGGACTGCACACAATCATATTTCACATTATATTCGATCCATATAATGCAACCCTTGCGCTTGCTATAGTCAATTTAATCTATAGCCTCTATTAACGCTTATATGGCCTCGTTTCATTACTTTACCCATAACTCGAGTCTATGGATCTTCTTAGGCCTATTAACTTATTCCAAATCGATATTAAATTGACATTAAGCTCATAGTGTTCATATTTCATTAATTCCCTCACTATGGCATTTTATCAAGCATATACATACTCATTTTCACAATTTCACTTAAACCCATATTATAACTCCACATAACCATTCCAAATCACCCACATTACTCATTTAACAACTTATCATAACCCATAAACCACCAACTCCCCAAATCATACTTTCTCACACTAGAGGCATTCCATTTTCTAGGTTACATTAGTTTCTAACACAACCTAGGTGTTTCCATACATACTCATGCCGAACAACTCCAAAATCAATTAAATAGACAATGTACTTGGATTGGAGTGTTAGAATCTTACCAAATATGATTTTTTCTTCTTGCTCCAAATGTCAATGCCCTTATCTCCTTCAATACCCACAATGGGATTTTGGGTTCCAACTATGTTGTTCTCTTCCTCAAGATGAACAACTTAATGTCTAATGGTCTCCCCTCAATTCTTGCTGGAAATGGCTAATTTTAGAGAGAGAAAGTTAGGTTTTTGGGTTAGAAATGGAAGATTTGTGTTTTTCCCAAAATTTTCAGATTTTCAGCCCTCCTTTTATAGAAATAGCTTGAGGAGATCGATCTAGTCCCCTTAAATCTCTCATTTTCATGAAATTTTAAGCATGAGATCGATCTGTCGAAGCATGAGATCGATCTGGTCCCAAACAGAGAGCTAAGGAGATCGATCTGGGTGCTTGAGGATCGATCTTTTCATTACAGAATGCTTAGGAGATCGATCTGGCCCCATTAGAGATCGATTTGCTCTATTCCATTGCCCAAATAAGAGCATTCTGGCTCTTCCAGATCGATCTGGCCTTCATACTTTCCAGATTTTCTGCAGTTTTCTTGCTGCAACTCACACCAACACATCCTTAATCTGCTGCCATGGCCATTTTCTCATCTATCCACCTTTATAACTTAAAAATGGCATCCATTCATACCTTATACACATTGAAACTTGTGTGCATTCATTGTATGTCCAAAGGTATACTATATATAACCAAATGGAAGCATTTATATTCATGCAGCTTCCATCCATTTACCACACTACTCATTTTGAGTTTCAATCACATCCATCACTCATAAGAACTCATTTCTTCATATTCATACTCAATCGAACTTGTATGTACGTTACAAATCATATTACACATACATACATTGAATCCATGGACTTACATTGATCATACTTTACATTACAAGTCCATTCACATTCCTTACACATTACAACTTTACATATACGGGGTCTCACAACGATAAGTGTAAGAAATATTTTGAGGAGTTGAAGAGGAGGTTAACTACAGCTCCGATACTCACCATTCTAACTAGCTCAAGAGGTTTTTCGGTGCATACGTATACTTCACACCAAGGACTGGGCTGTGTATTGATGCAGGATGGGAAGGTAGTTGCATATGGATCAAGACAGTTGATGGACCATGAGAGAAACTACCCAACCCACGATTTGGAGTTGGCGACCGTAGTGTTTGCATTGAAAATATGGCGCCACTATCTCTATGGTGAGAGATTTCAGGTTTACACTGATCATAAGAGCCTTAAGTACCTATTCTCGCAGAAAAAGTTAAACATGAGACAGAGGAGATGGCTCGAGCTTTTAAAGGATTATGATTATGAGATCCTGTACCACCTGGGTAAAGCTAATGTAGTTGCTGATGCACTGAGTAGGAATCATATCGGGTTGGTGTCATTCATGATGGTCAGGGAACACGAACTGTTAGAACAGTTCACGAACCTCAGTTTGGATATGACCCCACCTGACGCTAATAGTGGATTTATGATAGCTAGCTTGCAGTTGGAACTGGATCTAGTAGATCAAATCCGATAGGCTCAGCGAATTGAAAAGCAGTACAGTGATATTATCGGGTAGATACAAAGGGGTACAAAGATAGACTTTGCATTGAGTTCAGATGGATTGTTGAGGTTCAGAGGCAGGATATGTTTTCTCGATGATTCAGAGATCAAGAAGTTGATCTTGACAGAGGCTCACTCATCGAGGTATACGATACATCTAGAGAGTACTAAGATGTATCAAAACCTTTGAAAGGTTTATTGGTGATCTGGGATGAAGAAAGACATTGCTGAATATGTCGCTAAGTGTCTCATTTGTTAGCAGGTGAAGGTAGAGCATCAGAAGCTGACAGGGTTATTGTAGCATCTATCGATACTGACTTGGAAGTGGGAGCATGTCACCATGGATTTTGTGATGGGATTACCGAGGACTCGTAGAGGTCATGATGCCATATGGGTAATTGTGTATCAGTTGACGAAATCAGCCTATTTTCTAGCTATGAGAGCTACTGATACTCTGAGCTAGTTGGCAAACTTGTATGTGCGCAAGATAATGAGGCTACATGGAATTCTACTAAGCGTTGTTTCTGATAGGGATGCCCGCTTCACTTCCCACTTTTGGGAACATTTTTAGGAAGCGATAGGGACCTAGTTGAGTTTTAGCACCGCGTTTCATCCTTAGACAGATGGTCAGTCAGAGAGGACTATACAGACCCTGGAGGATATGTTGAGAACGTGTACATTGGATTTTGGAGGCTCTTGGGATGACCATTTACCACTCGTAGAGTTCGTCTATAATAACAGTTTTCATGCTAGTATCGGGATGGCACCATATGAGGCATTGTATGGGCGTAGATGTTGTTCCCCTATTAGATGGAAAGAAGTTGGTGACAGACAGATCTTTACTCTAGACTTGGTTAGACAAGCCTCGGTTGATTTGTGAGAGGCTACGGACAACTCGGAGCAGACAAAAGAGTTATGTTGACAAGAGACGGAGACCACTAGAGTTTAGGGTGGGTGAGTCAGTTTTTTTGAAGGTTTCTCCTTCGAAGAGAATTATGAGATTCGAGAAGAAGGGAAAGTTGAGCCCTCGGTATATAGGGCCATTTGAGATACTTGATAAGGTGGGAGATAAGGCATACAAGTTGGCATTGCCACCAGAGCTGGCAAGTGTTCATAACGTCTTCCATGTATCCATGTTAAGGAAGTATCATCTGGACCCGACGCATGTAATAAGGTATAAACCTTTGGAGCTTAATGAGGGCGTGACGTACATTGAGAGGCCAGTTCAGATATTGGACAGAAAAGAGAAAGTATTGAGGACAAAGACAATTCCATTGGTGAAGGTTCTTTGGCAACATCACACGGTGGAAGAGGCCACATGGGAATTAAAGAGTTTGATGAGGGAGAAGTATCCCGAGTTGTTCATAGAATGATTGGTTCCAATTTGGAGGATTGAATTTTATAAATGGGGGAGAATGTGAGACCCCGTATAGGTTAAACCTGGTATATATATGTAAATGAATTCATAAGTGTGGTGATATACTTGTAATGAGAAGTATATGTGATGAAAGTCCATAAGTTTAATGTACACACTTGTAATAAGAGTTGTGATTGTACGTACAAGTTTCATTATGTATGAATGTTAAGGTATGGACTTTGATATGAGATGAATATGAGTAAGATGGAAAGTGAGTAGTGTGGTAAAATGGAAGGAAGATTTCATGGGTTGTGCACTTCCATTTGGCTTTATATTGTATACCTTTGGTTATACAAAGATTTCACACAAGTTTTAATAGGTATAAAGTATGAATGGATGTCATTTTCAAGTTTTAAAGGTAACTGGACGAGAAAATGGCCATGGCAGTAAATTAAGGATGTTTGGGTGTGAGTTGATTTAGAAAAACTATAGAAAATCTAGAAAATATGAACATTAGATCGATCTCATAGGATAAGAGATCGATCTGGAAGAGCCAAAATGCTCTTATTCGAGCAATAGGAACAATGCAGATCGATCTCCTAAACATTCTGTAAAATGAGGATTGTTTCTTAAGGTAAACAGATCGATTTCCTTAGCTCTTGGGTTGGAGCAGATCGATCTCCTCCCAAGCCAGATCAATCTCCTGGAGCTACTGCCTAAGATAGATCGATCTCCAATCTTGGACAGATCGATCTCCTGCCTTCAAATGCAGTAAAAAAATAGAGATTTTATGAGGACCAGATCGATCTCCACCCAAGGAAGATCGATCTCATCAAGCTGAATCTATAAATAGGAGCAGTTGGATCTACAGATTTTGGGAACAACCAACTTCTTTAATCTTTCAATCCAAAAACCTAGATTTTACCCTCTAAATCCGGCCATTTTCAAGAAGATTTTAGGGAAGGCCATTAGACACAAAGTTGTTCACATCTAAGAGAAAAATAACCTAGCTTCGAGGCATTTTTCCATTTGTTAGATTTAAGGAACAAGGGGCATGTCTATTTGGAGCAAAGAGGATATCCAAAGAGGTGAGTTTCTAAAGCACCAATTTAATTACATTGTTAAGCTAATGATGTTTAGGGTTAATTGGGGTGCTTCATAATGATAGAAAGTATCTAAAATGCATTGGAATGATTATAACCTAGAAATGGGTTAGTGTGAGAAAGTGAAATGTAGAGGATTAGATGATGAATGGGATGTATTAAGGTAATAATAGTGTTGTGGATATGAGTTTAAGATGGTGTTATGGAATGAATAGAGAGGCTTACCCAAAAAGGATAGAATGAGTGATTAAGGCATTGGGTATAAATGTATAGTTGAATGAGAGTTAAGGACGTTAACTCAAGTGTTTAGATGAATGAATTGCAGCTTCCCAGGATACGTCGGAATAAGTGGAGCTTAAGACGTGAGAAGTTAAGAGGAGGAGAGTCGCACCCCGAGGAAATCGAGGTAAGGGAATTATGTGGACTCTTAGAGATATCTGTGCACAATTTGGGCGCTTAAATGCTTTGCTTGAATGCATGAGATATTAGGAAATGAAATTGGGTGATTGAAGGGCAAAAGTTGAGTGTTTGAGGAAAGTGTATGAAAAACAAAAGCATGATGCTTTGAAAATCTGGTTTTGTTGCTTTTTAGCAAATGATTGGTAGGTTGGCTAACATTTGAAATGATTTGCAAAAGAAATGATTTGATTTGGTTGATAACAATGTTTTACAAAGAATTGAGCCACCTATATGGATTTCAAGAGAATGAAAGCGTGTTAGAGCATGACTCACATGAGATTTGATGTGTTTTATACACATGAGTGCATGGATTTTATGATGTTGTGTGAGAGTGGAACTTGCAAAAACTTTATACTGGTTTTGGCATGGTGCTAGAGCAGAGCTTGCATTAGATGCCCACCATACTTGATGCCGTGCTAGGACCTTGGGGTAGATTGGGTGTCGCACCGATTAAATAGGCTCACACGTGTATTTTTGATATTTTGACATGTTGATAGCCATGTTAGGAGCTTCGGCTAGACAAGAAGTCATACTGATTAAATAGGCTCACACGTGCGTTTTTTAGATGTGGCGTGATATGACGTGTTGATATGGGTCCACGGAGTACGTTGTACCGTGCATGTAGCACGAAGTACGTTGTACCGTGTTGAGATTGTACTATGCCGTCTTCAGACGAGATCTTCTATGGACCGACGGGTTGGACTTGACCCACCTCCCGTGTGGTAGTAGATAGTGGTGATACCCCGCACACCTGATCCGTGTAGCCTGGGATCACAGGATATGACCATAGTCTTAGAGGAGATTTCCCTTATTATATTTCCTATCTCACATGTCTTGTTTTATGAATAAATCCATGTTTTTGAAATGCTTTGTGGGTCAAAACAGTCCGAAGGGAAGGGGATGAGTCTTGGCCAGTGGTGATTCTATTGAGATGAGAAAGTATGTTAATGGTTTTACAGTGCACTGATGCATGATGATTAATGTCATGCTTTATTTATGAGAAATGCATGATGATTAATGCCATGCTTTATTTGTGAAAAATGCCTGATGATTAATGCCATGCTTTACTATGAAAAATGCATGATGATTAATGCCATGCTTTATTTGTGAAATATGCATGATGATTTATGCCATGCTTTAAATTTGATTTGTGCACTGAACTAAACAGCATGATTTGTTTTACATGCCATTAACACAAGCACGAAATAACGCTTTTGAGATGTGAATGAGAATTGTGTGGTTTTGAGCATGGCATCACGATCACGTAGATAATGCAGTATCTACCTATTCGCATGATTGCCTTACTGAGCGTGTGGTTTGCTCACCCCCCTTATTTTCCCTATCTCTACAGAGATTTAAGTATAGATTGAGAGTGACTGGAGGCGTTCCCTTTTTGGTATCCGCTGCATCCCATTATGTAAGGTATACACAGTGATGAGATTTTGTATCTAAACTTTCTATAGAATAGTAGCATTTTGTACGTAACTATTGGGGATGTAAAGCAATGTAAACACATGTAAACAGCACTCTGATTTAATTATGCAAGTGTTTACCTTATTTTAAAAATAAAATTAAATTAGTATGGTGGAATGAGATAGACATTGACACACAGCCCAACTGTTGTGGAGAGTAGTTGTTCACGATCGAGAAAGGACGAATAATAAATAATGCATGAAAATACGAAAAATTTGTGCGTATTTTGGTAAGTTAAGGGTCATGACAGCTTACCTATGAAATGAAGTCAAAAAGAAGTGAGGAGCCTTTTAATAAGAACATATGAGTTGCCCTTAAGTCCTCAACTAGTGAGGAAGATAGATTACAAAAAAATAGCTCTAGGAATGAAGAGTTAGACTTAGCCATACCAGCTAGGAAATTTAATAAATTTATGAATAGTAGATCTAAAGGGGTATAAAAAAAGTCTTTTAGAAAAGACTCAGAAGAGGAAACTAGTGCAAAGGATGAAAATCCCATTATGTGTCATAAGTGTAATAGGCCAGATACATTAGACAAGATTTTCTCATACTTAGGAAAAATAGAGAAAAAGCCTAAGAAAAAGGCAAAGATTGTAACTTGAAGTGATAGTGGCATATCTAAGGTTGAATATGGTGATGATAATTATCAACATGAAGTTAAAAATTTGTGTTTCATGGTAGATAAAGAATTACCTAATTCTTTTAACTTTTATGAGACTAATGACTACTCATTTGAAGAGCTGCAAGATACATTCGATGAATAACCAAATGAGTTTATTAAGATGAGTGAAAAACATAGGAACAATTGCCACACTTATTAGTGAGAATGAAAACTTGGTAAAAACTAAGGTTGAACTAGAAGCTAGAATATAAAACCTTAGTTTAGAAAAGGAAGAGCTTGAAAAGAATAACATAAATTTACATTTTTTTTTTCGAGATTCTATATGGCTAAAAAAATGGATTAAATAATACAATCTCGAAGAGCTTCTTTTGAGAAGGATATACTTGGTTATAATCATACTTTCTTTTCTTAAATGTAGTTGCTACCTTAGGATAGGATATAGTGAAAATAAATGTAGGTTTAGTAAAACTCCATTTAGGAAGAAATTAATTAGGAAATTATTGATTCCTAGGCATTTGTTGAATTCAAATGTTGATTTAACATTATGGATGCCTAAAGGAACCAAATTTGCTAGCACTAACCCTCATGGACCCAAGCAAGTATAGATACCAAAGCATAGATGATTTGTGTTCTGCAAGTACATGAATGAAGTGATGAAAGCCAATTTAAAAAATAGAAGGGACTTACATCACAAAAAAGAAGAGAAAGGATTGAGCCAAAAAAAAAAAGGCAAAGCTCTATAGGAACAATAAAGTGCCTGAATTAAGAAATGGAGATTAATTGTCTCTTAGGCTAAGGAGTATTGTAAGACAGTTCTTACTCTCATACTCTAATTTTAATATCCTCATATGCAATGAGTTCAAGTGCAAGAGCTATCAACAATTGATATGATCATTTGAATGCACTTAATAAATAAGGTTGGCATGCATCAATATGACTTTGAGATTTGAAATGCCATATTGACATTTTAAGATTTAAATTAGTTTGTAAGACTAGAATTACATTGTAATTTAGACCATTTGTTCTATTTCTGCATCGCATTATGTTTAGTGTCCTTATGATTGTCTTCTTATTGTAGATTATGTGGTCTTTATGTTTGTTTAATGTTGCGTGCTTGTTAATATATTTTCTTGATTATCGTTTGATTAGTCGTGTTTGTTGATTGTTGAATGATTATATTGCTTTTATCACGAATAGGCTACAAATTAGATTGTGCAAAATATTTGAATCAATTTTCACGACTGAACATCGATACATTTAGTTGTTAGGACACTTAGGGATATATTAAGTATTGATACACTTTCTTAAGGTAACGATATTGGATGAATGCATACCAATACACTTTAAAAAGGTATTATAACAACCTTAACAAATTCAAAGGACACTAAGTACAAAAAAATGACTCTTTGTTTCTCATGTGTATGCATGAAAAGATGCCTAGCAAACTTTCTTTAAGAAATATGTCTTTGTTATAATTTTCTAAGACTAAATCATCAGCTGCTTTGAAACTTTCCAAGGAAATCTACTTCAAAGAAAACAACATTCCTACACAAAAATGGATATCACAAAAATTCAAAAATATCTAAATGTTAGTCTTCCAACTAGGAAAGTAAAGAGAGATTCATTCGATGGTACAGCCAGTAGCCAGTGGAAACATAAATAATATCAACTTACTCCCATCTTTGACGAATTGATCTTCTTTACTTAGAAACACTTGTAGACTTTGGTTAGATGTTCTTTTTGTAGCTAAAACAAAACACTCCAGTTGACTATATTCGAGCCTTCTATTGAATGCTTCCCTCATTCTCTTTTTCAAGGATGGCATGATAGCAGTGGCTATTGAATCATTTCTTATGGGAAGGAAGATGACTGTGACAAGAGATATACTGTCAGGAGCCTACAGGATACTTGACGAAAGAGAAATTTTTAAAGAAGAAGACTAAAGGAAGAAGAGAGAGTTTAAGATAATGACGTTAAACATCTTTCATTTTATGATAGAGTTTTACATCTAAACATTCTTTAGTTTTTTAAGCTATAGGGAGGAAATAAAAAAAAGAATTAGAAACATTGACTATTAGTGGATAAAAAAGATAACGCAATGAGGAAAGCCAAATCTAATCCATTTCCTTTTTGAAGATATGGTCAAAGTCATTTCAACAAAGAATCTTTCTATAACGACCAATATTTCTTTGACTCATCTCTTCAATTATCTAAGATTCTTTTTAGGTCTTAAACCGCCCATCATATCACCTCTAAATGCCCGTATGTCATCTGAAACCCATTAGATAGATGGATACACTTATGATCTTCTTCAATGATGGATAAAGAGAAATTAAGAGTGCTTAAGAAATTTACTATAGCAAGAGAATAAAGAAAACTCAGGAAACTTTTTTCCTTAATTTGGAACAAAATATGTCATATTTTTTTATTAATAGAGAAGTGCTAAATCTTTATATCTTCTTGTTCAATCTATAGATGCCTAAGTCCTTATAAAGACTTAAAATTAATTGTTTGTGTGTGTTTGTGTGTTTGTATGTTTATATGCTTGTATGATTATTTGTATGGTTATTTGAATGTGACTATGTGTTTGTGTTTACTTAAGTGAATGTTAGGTTTGTTTGGATTATTGTTTGTTTTTGGTAATTATGTATTATACTTGTTTGAAAGATGAGTGTTTGTAAATTATTGTAAATTGTGTGCTTTTTATTTTTGGTTTAGTCAATCCCAACAAGACTTTAAATTGGTGTCCAATAGATATTGTTTAGAACATTGTGTGCTATTTGTGTAGCTTAATTGTTTGTTCACTGTATAATATCTTTGTGTACTATCTAAATGTGTTGTGCTGAATGTATTTGTGTCTTTGATATGTAAAATTTATTTTATGTTTGAATAATGAATGTTTCACCAGGGGCTCATTAGTGTAAACGAGTTGTTTGATTTTTTTTTTTTTTGGGTTGCACATTGTGAGTATCATATCTAGTTGTTCAGTGTGCACTTGTTAGTATAATTTATATTCATGAGTTTATCTGTCTAATATGCATTCAGGAATTTAGATGTTTAGTCTACATTACATGTGTTTGCCCTTTGTAATATACTAGGTTATGTCTTGCATACATCAAGTTTGCCCATCTTATACATGTTTGTGTTTTGCATAAGGTTGCGCCTTGTATGCATCAATTCTGCTTATCTCATACATGCTTGCATTTTGCATAAGGTTGTGTCTTGCATACATCAAAACATGACCATTTCATGCATAACAGTGTGCCACATATGTTCTTATTACATGGTTGCATCATGAGCATAAGTCTAGCCTAAATGCATTGTCATCTGATTGGATACCCTGCGTTGGTGATCTTTCTCTACACAATATTAGACCTCATGTTTTATGATATATTTTATAAAGTCTGATAAATTTGATAATCTCTGTTAACTCTTGCATACCCTAATTCTTACATATTCTTTAGCCTTTTGACTACGAAATACTAAACCTTGTGAATAAGACAAAAATGTGGAGAAATATACTGAGTTAGGACTAAAATGAAAGCATCTAGAAAGAGGGAGTAAAAAGAGTAAAGAGAGCTTAAGTAAACCTTTACGCAAAATCACAACTATGCTTGAATTTAAAGGGAGAAATGATTTACAACTATTTAAAGAATTATATGTTTTAAATGAAACATAGAAAAGTTAAAATTAATTCATTTAAGTTTTGTTACATCAAAAAGGGAGAGAATGTTGACTTTGAATTGCAATGGTTTTGATATAACCTTAATGAACTTAATAGGAATGTAAGTTTAATTTTGAAGCATGGTTGCTTTAATTGTCTAATCGTTATATGATCATGCTTAAAATATAGAGAAAGTGATATATGTATGGGTTCAGAGCCAAGATTCATATATGCATATTTTGACTTAAGAGTATCCTGCATCTTCAAGCGAATTACATGTGTTTTAAGTAAAAGTATCGATACTAATAGAATATGTATGCATACAAGTTGAATTTGAACATTGATGAGACTTATGGAGTGTCGATACATTATCGTGACATTGAAGCATAAGCTCATACTATTTGCTCTATATGTGTAGGATTTCGCTTAGAAGTATTAATACATGTGAAGCCCAGCAATCTCCAACAGTCAAATTTTTTAGTTTGCTAAAGAGAAGATTCATTCTACAAGCTAAGGTTTTGAAGTAAAGTGATAAAAGCTAGAAGCTTATAGCAAGTTAGAAGAATAGACAAAAGTTCAAGGTCTTCACATCATTAACTCGATCACATTCTTTTAAGTGCGAAAAAGTTCATACTCTGCCTTAGTGGAGGCTTATCTTGTACCCATGTGTTAACCCATGCTTAAATTTATAAGAGGAGAGTTCCCTCGATATCTCGAAGTGAGGTTGTGTAGATAAGGTTTACACCTAAGCCAGAAAAGGAGTTGTTGTAAAGGTTGCTCTTGTGCTCGGAAAAGAAGTATTGTAAAGGTTTTCCCTTCAGCCTACAAAAGGGAAGTATAGGTTATCCTTGAGCCTATAAAAAATGAAGGTTACCTTAAACCTATAAAAAAGAAAGTTTTCTCCTTAAACTTGTAATAGAGAGAAGTTGTGCTAATTTTAAGATAGTGAATTTGGTGGAATATCATTGGGAAAGTCTCAAGATAGAGGGCATAGGTAAATGTGCTGAACCTCTAAAAATTTATGTGTAAAGCTTCTATTCCCTACACTTTTTTTCTTGTTACTTGTTACATATGTTATAACATTGTGCATAAATTTGATTAATGTAGGTTGCACTTTAGGCAAAAAAGTTCTAGAAAAGTTTTAGAAACCAATTCACCTCTTCTTGGTTTAAGATTGAGCCAACACTCAAAAATTCCATAATGTTCATAATTTTCGAGGAAAGAATACTAACATTGGCTTAACGATGAAAATCCTTTAAAAGCAAGCTTTATTTCTAATTGGAATTTTTGTGTGTGAAAAAAAAAATCTTTTCTAATGTCATTGCCTACAATCTTATTAGATTATGCAAACATAAAATAAACAAAACTCGTAAAGCATGCTAAAGGCTCATAAGTTTACTTTTCTCTTCTCTCTCCACAAATGTAGTCACATCGAACTAAAGATCATTAGGTCTTTATTAAGCTTGTAATGTTAAGTTGGCATTAAGGTAAGATAAAAGGAAATTTTAAGCTCAAAACCCCCAAGCTTGAATTATTTTCATGATCTTTTTAAAGAGTTCAAATAGCAACCCCCAAGCTTATTTTCTTTCTTTCTTTCTTTATCATCACCCTCTATTCTTTTTTTTTGAAATTTTTATCTTTTTTTTTTTTGGAATTTTTGAACTCTATCCTTCTTCCCTTAATCAAGCATAGTTTTAATATTTTTATACTATTGATCCATATGCTTTTTAGGGTAAAGGGCATGGAAAGATTTAAATAAGTTTAGCAAATAATGTGGGTTATCAACACAGAAGGTATATTTGTCACGACCCTCAACTTACCAAAATACGTATAAATTTTTTGCATTTTCATGCATCATTTATTATTCGTCCTTACCTCAATCGTGAACAACAACTCTCCTCAATAGTTGGGCTGTGTGTCGACGTCTAACTCACTCCACCATACCAATTCAATTTGTATATTATTTATGAGTAAACACTTGTATAAATGTGTATATCAGAGTTGTTACATGTGTTTACATTGTTTTACATCCCCAATAGTTTCATACAAAATGCTACTGTGCTATCGTAAGTTTAGATACAAAATTACAACAGTGTGTATACCTTACGCGATGGAATGCAGCAGATACCAAAAAGGATAAGCCTCCAGTCGCCCACAATCTATACTCAAGGCTCTGTAAAGAGGGGGAAAATAAGGGGGTGAGCAAACCACATGCTCAGTAAGACAATCATGCGAACAGGTAGATACTGCACCATCTACATGATAGTGATGCCATGCTCAAATCATAGTTTTCATCGTTTCTCAAAATATGAGTTCATGCTTGTGTTATTGGTATGTAAAGCATTCATGCTATTAAAATCCAGTGCACAATTCATTTTAAAGCATGGTATAAATCATCATGCATATTTCACAATAAAGCACGACATTAACCATCATGCATTTTTCACAACAAAGCATGGCATTAATCATCATGCATTTTTCACAATAAAGCATGACATTAATCATCATGCTTCAATGCACTTTAAAACCATTAACAAATCAATCCAACACTTGTCAGGTCTTGGCCCATCCCTCGGACTGTCCTGACCCACAAATCATTTCAAACATGAATTTATTCATGAAATAATAGACATGCAAGATAGGCAATTCAATAAAAGGTAATAACCTCTAGGACTATGGCCATATCCTGTGATACCGGCTACACGGATCAAGTGTACGGGATATCACCACTATCTGCTTCCACACGGGAGGTGGATCAAATCCTGCCCGCCGATCCATAGCAGATCTCGTCCGAAGATGGCATATCACATCTCAACACGGTACAACGTACTCCATGCTACATGCACGGTACAACGTACTCCATGGACCCAATCAACACATCATATCATGCAACATCTAAAAACGCACGAGTGAGCCCATTTAATCGGTACGACCTCTTGTCTACTCGAAGCTCCTAACACGGCTATCAACATGTCAAAATCACAAACTGCACGTTCGAGCCTATTTAATCGGTGCGACACCAAGTCTGCACGAAGCTCCAAGCACGACAACAAATAAGGTGGGTATCTAGTGTGGGCTAAGCTCCAAGCACCATGCCAAAACCAGTATGAAATCCATGTGAAAACTAGTGCGAGCTAAGCTCCAGCACTCATGCGTATAAAACTCATCAAATCTCGTGCGAGGCCTGCTCTAGCACGTTTTCATTCTCACGAAATCACATAGGTGGCTTAGTCTTTGCAGAACATGGTTATCAACCAAATCACATCATTTCTTTTTTCAAATCATTTCAAATATTAGCCAACCTACCAACCATTTGTTAAAAAGCAATAAATCATGATTTTCAAAACATTATGTTTTTGTTTTCATGTACATTTCTCAAACACCCAACATTTTACCCTTCAATCACCCAACATCATTTCCTGATATCTCATGCATTCTAGCAAAGCATTTAATAAGCTCAAATTACGCACAGATATCTCTAAGAGTCCACAGAATTCCCTTACCTCAATTTACTTGAGTGTGACTCTCTTTTCCTCTTAGCTTCTTATGCTCTTGACTCGTCTTGTTCCAGTGTATCCTCAAAAGTTGGGATTCAAATAATCCAAACCACTTGAATTAAAGTTGTTAACTCACATTTGACCACATTAGTCAATATAACCCATCTTTGCATTTACCAATGCCTAAATCCACATTTTACCCCTTTTAGGTAAATCTCACAATTTATTCACTAACAACACCTTAAAATCATACCCCAACACTATTGTTAACTTCAATATATCCTATTCATCATTAATCTCAACACATTTCACATTCTCACACTAGACCATTTCTAGGTCATGGTGGATTCATTACTTTCTAGGTAGTTTCTATCCTTTCTATGCATACCAAACAACTCCAAAATCAATATCTACACAATGTACTTGAGTTATATCGTTTAGAAACTCACCTAGCTTGATTTCCTCTTTGCTTCAATGGAAATGCACCTTTGATCTTGTTATGAGCAAAATAAAAATGTAAAAAATAGAAAATAATAATAGGATGTGTCGTTCAGATAAAGCGCCACATGTCACGCTAAAATCAAATACAGATGAAAATAAACTCTGTATTTAAGACTCAGCTCCAAACAATTTTATCCCTAGATACCTACAGTTAATATTACTGGGCAAATACGTCATTGAAGAATAAATTGTTCCCTATAAATAGGGTACAGGTATGACCTTTTAACCTAATTGAAATTTTACTTTGGGAATATACTGAAACTCTGCTGAAATCTATTTCTGACTTAAGTATCGGAGTGTTTATGCAGGGAAGACCCTGCGCTCCTTTGACTGTTCTGATTTTTGCAGAGTGACGTGGCCAAAAGATCAAAACACTGATGTCAGCAATTCATCACTGTTGTGCTGTTCAACAACAATTGGCGCCGTCTGTGGGAACCGAAAGAAAAGCTGGTGATTCTACAACGATGGTGAAGACACGATCCACAGCAATCAGAGAGGAGCAGAATGAAGATACGGCCAGTTCTCCACTGGACCGTGGGGAAGAAGCTCGAGAGGAAAGTCATATGATGACTATCCCTGTTACAGAATTCGAGGCGATAAGGAAACAGGGAAAGGAGACCGCCCAAGCCTTACGCGCGATGGTCGACCTGTTCAAAGGTGCTTTTATGCAGGCGAATCTTCCACCGGCTGTCCAGAACTTAGCGGAGCCAAGGACACAGAGAAGGAATGCTTCGGAGGCTGGTGAGATTGGGCGCGAGACTGCGGAAAACTTAAGGCGTCGGGGTGCTAGAACCCCGGTGCGTATGGCTGCGGAAGACCTGTTGCACGAGGTCACGGAAGACCTTATGTATGAAACCGCGGAGCCCCAGGAAGCGTGAGAGTCTCCTCGCCAGGGCCCGCGAAACTGCCGCCAGGGTGCGCTAGAGTCCGATGGGAGATTGGCTCACCAGGGTGCGCGAGAGTCCGATGGCATGATGGAGCACCAGGGTGCGCGAGAGTCCGATGGCATGATGGAGCACCAGGGTGCGCGAGAGTCAATATTAGAGTTGATGCGCCAGAGTGAGCGAGAGTCTGTGCAGGTTTTAGTGCGCCAGTGTGCGCCAGTTGCCGGACGCCAGGGTGGGAGAAGTCTATTCGCGAGACTCCGCGAGACTCATTTCGCCAGTGTTCGCGAGAGTCTATTGAGGATTTGCTTCGCCAATCTGTGCCAGAAGTTGGCCGCCAGGTTACGAGGGACTCAGTTCGCGAGACTACGTGAGACTCATTTCGCCAGGGTGCACGAGAGTCAAGGGAGGAATTAGTGCGCCAGTGTGCACCAGAAATCGGTCGCCAGGGTGCGCGGGAGTCAAATGATAATCTGATGCGCCAGGGTGCGCGAGTGCGTGATTGCGATGGACTGCAGGGCTTCGATGAGGGTACAAGAGAAATGGGTCGCCCGGGTGCGCTGGACCCTGCACGCACGGAGAACCCCTCACACGAAACTGGAGAAGGTTCAGGGTGCCCAGGTGCGAGAGGCGCTGCACGGGAGATTGTTAGAGGCCTCCGACGCCCGAATGCTGAAAATCTCGTTGGACCTATGGATGGTATAGGAGGTGTTGGGATGATGGGATCTCATATGGAGAGGAGAGGCTCAGAGGTAGATCCGACGTGGAACCTCCCTACTGCAATGGTAAATTTTTTATCTCAGACTAAGAGAAATCTAGCCCCTAATCTGTACAGCAAAGGGAAAGAGACTGGTGATTGTGATCAAGATGATTCATGTAATATCGAAAAGATCCAAGACGCTATGGACATGAAGAGAATAGTCGAACAAATTTTAGAGGAAAAGCGATTGGTTCCGACTGAAGAAAGCCAGAGACGGAGAGTCTCATTCAGCGCAGTGATCATGGGGAAACCACTACCCCCAAAGTTTAAAATGCCACAAATAGCAGCATATGCGGGAAAAATAGACCCTTTCGATCATGTAGAAAGCTATGAGTCATTAATACTGCTACATGGATGGGAGCACGAGATAATGTGCAGGGCGTTCTCTCTAACCTTGGCGGGTTACGCATTGAAGTGGTTCAACAACTTGCCAGAAGGGTCTATTTCTTCCTTCAACCAGCTGAGAAGGGAATTTTTGAAAGCCTTTGGGATATATAGTCAGAAGAGAAAGGAGGCCACCTATCTGCTCACCCTAAGGCAAGGGAACAAAGAATCATTGAAGAGCTATGTAGATCGATTTCGGGAAGCTACTCTAGAAATACATGATCTGCAAGTGGGGATAGCAGTGACAGCCATGCTTCAGGGAACAAAGTCTGAAAACTCTAGGAATCATTGTCCTTGGATCAACCAACGATAGTCTCAGACTTATTCTCTCGAGTTAACAAGTACATTACCCAAGAGGAGGTGATGAAATCGATTCTGATGGGAGACTCCAAGGAAGGAAAGAAGCAAGAGAGAGACCTCGATGAGAGGAATATAGGGAGATCAGACAGATCCGACAAAGCCCCAAAGTTGAAATATACAAACTACACACGACTTTCTGAACCACGTGCTTCAATCCTAGCAGCAATTGAGAGAACCAGGATGCTCCAATTCCCTAGAAGAGGTGAGGGAAACCTGGGGGGAGATCTCAGATCCTATTGTAGTTTCCACTCTGCTTTTGGTCATTCAACGGAGAGATGTCGCGATCTGATGAATCAACTTGAAAAATTAGCTAGAGAAGGGCTATTGGACCGCTACACTCAGAGGAACGAGGGGAATCAATATCCTGTTCATGGTCGAGGAGACAATAGACCACAGGATAGACGTAATGACAATAGAGACAATAGAAGAAGGATCATGGAAAGAGGAAATGGGGTAAGGCAGGGGGAACGTAGGAATCAGCAGATTGATAATGAGCCTACAGGACCCGTAATTAATGTCATCTCTGGCGGAGAATACACAGTAGGCACCTCATCTACCTCGTGGAAGGCTTATGCTAGGCAGGCATACCAGGTTCATTCTGTGATGAAAGTAGCTGAGGATGGAGAGACGATTACTTTCACGGCTGCTGATCAAGGAGATGTTATCGTTCCACATGACGATCCAATGGTTATATCATCAGTAGTGGCTATGCATCCGATAGGACGAATTCTAGTAGACAATGGGAGCTCGGTGAACCTCATCTATTAGAATTATTTCGAGAAAATGAATTTGAGTGAAGATAGGTTGAAGCCGGTAACTACTCCCCTCTTTGGCTTCACAGGAGAAAAGGTGAAGGTGGCAGGGTCAGTCGAACTGCCTGTTACTCTGGGTGAAGAACCTAAGAGTGTTACAAGACAGGTCCTATTTATGGTGGTCAGGTCGAACTCTCTAGCTTATAACATTATTCTCGGGTGTCCGTTATTGAGCGATATGAGAGCCATACTTTCCCCGTGTTATCTGCTGATGAAATTCCCAACCCCCAGAGGTGTGGGACAAGTTAGAGGGGACCAAAGGAGAGCAAGAACATGTAACGTTGCATCAACCACATGTAAGGGGATTCAGAGGAAGGAAGCCCTTACTATCATAGAACCGTCGAAGCCAAAGCCTGTTGAAGAAATGGAAGAAGTGAAGCTGGGGATTAATAGCAAAGAGAAGAAGGTGTATATCAGAAGCCGATTGAAGCCAGAAATGCAAGAGGAAATAGTAAAATGCTTGAGAGATAATGTCGATATTTTTGCATGGACCCCTGTCGATATGCCTGGAATAGACCCGAAGGTCATTTGTCATGAACTTAACGTACTACCCAGGGCTAAAACTATCAAACAGAAGACAAAGGAATTTTTCCCCCAAGAGGCATCAAATCATTGAAGAAGAGATAGGCAAGTTGCTTGAGGCTGGATTCATTCGGGAAGTCCTGTATCCGGAATGGCTAGCAAATGTGGTGATGGTGAAGAAAGCCACTGAAAAGTGGAGAATGTGTGTGGACTTTACAGATCTGAATAAGGCATGTCTGAAAGACTCGTATCCACTACCCCGAATAGATAAACTAGTAGATGAAACTTCGGGTTACGAGTTTCTTAGCTTCTTAGACGCTTTCTTCGGTTACCATCAGATCCTAATGCACCCAAAAGACGAAGAGAAGACGTCCTTCATCATTGATAAAGGCACTTACTATTACAGAGTGATGCCGTTTGGCCTGAAAAATGCAGGTGCCACATATCAGCGTATGGTAAATAGAGTTTTTAAGGATCTACTCGGAGTAACAATGGAAGCTTATGTGGACGACATGATTGTGAAAAGTAGAGAAGGGGAATCTCATGCTTTGCAGCTATCCAAAGTCTTCATGGTTCTAAGGAAATATCACATGAAACTGAATCCCAACAAGTGTTCGTTCGGAGTCTAATCTGGGAAGTTTCTGGGGTTCATGATAACCAACCGTGGGATCGAAGCCAACCCTGAGAAGGTCCAAGTCATCTTGGATATGAGGCCTCCAGTTACAGTTAAAGAGGTACAGAGGTTGACAGGGAGGATAGCCGCTCTAAACCGCTTCCTGTCAAAATCAGTCGAAAGGAGCTTACCGTTCTTCAAGACACTCCGATGTGAAAAAAACTTTCAGTGGATCGAGGAATGTCAAACAGCCTTTGAGGAATTGAAGGAGTATTTGAAGGAACTCCCATTATTGTCAAGGCCTCTAACCGGGGAGCAGCTGTTTGTATACCTTGGAATAGACGATAAAGCGATAAGTACGGCTTTGTTGAGGAGAACCGTAGAAAGAGATAGGCCTGTTTACTATGTAAGCAAAGTGCTCTTAGAGGCAAAGACAAGATATCCCCGGGTTGAGAGAGTAGTCTTAGCACTTGTCATAGCAGCCCGAAAACTATGCCCCTATTTTCAGGCACACTCTATAACTGTGTTAACAGATCAGCTGCTGGGATAGATACTCTAAAAGCCTGAACATTCTAGGAGATTAGTGAAGTGGGCAGTTGAGCTTGGAGAATATGATATTTCTTTTCAGCCTCGACAAGCTATTAAAGCACAGGCTCTAGCAGATTTCATTGTTGAATGCACGTGTCGAGATGATGCTAAGGAGGAAGAGTTGAACTGGTGGAAGCTATTTGTTGACGGAGCGTCAAGTGTCAGGGGAAGCGGAGCTGGCATCGTGCTAATATCACCAGAAGGGGAAATGATAGAATATTCTCTACGTTTTGATTTCCCTAGTTCCAACAATGTGGCCGAATACGAAGCATTAGTTTGTGGCATGAAACTTGCAAGGGAGCTCCAAGTTTGGAATTTGCTAGCCCATAGCGATTCACAACTTGTCATCAAACAATTTGAAGGACAGTATGAAGTGTGAGAATCTACTCTCATTCCGTACTTGGAGAAGGTTCGGTGGTTAGCTCGATTGTTTGACAATTTCCAGATAACCCAAATTGACCGATCTGAGAATGGCCATGCCGACACTCTATCTAAGTTAGTATCCTCCAAAGAAGCTACTGGGAGGGCCGTGAAAGTAGAAAGATTGGTTAAGCCAAGCATAGAAGAAGAAGAAGGGGTGTTAGAGATTGACGTCGGTTCTGATTGGAGGATGACCATGAAACAGTATTTATTGGAGGGGACACTCCCTAGTGAAAAAGAAGCAGCCCGAAAATTAAGGACTCAAAGTGCAAAATTTACTTTGATCAACAAGGAACTTTATAAAAGGGGATATACCATGCCACTGTTGAAGTGTTTAGGTCCAAAACAAGCCAACTACACATTGGCTGAGGTCCACGAGGGGATATGTGGAGAACACTTAGGAGCCCAAGCTTTGGCAGCAAAAATACTCAGGGCAGGGTTCTATTGGCCCACGCTCAAGCAAGATGCACTTGATAAGGTGCGAAGATGTGACAAATGTCAAAGGTGCGCCCCCTTGACGACTACCCCAGTATCGGCCCTTTCAAAGTATATTTCAGCCCACGCCGTTTGCCCAATGGGGTTTGGATATACTTGGGCCATTCCCATTGGCTACGGGTCAACGAAAGTACTTGTTGGTGGCCATAGATTATTTTACTAAGAGGGTAGAAGCAGAGTCTCTGGCCACAATTACTGAGAAAAAGGTCGAAGTGATGGTTTGGAAGGAGATAATTTACCGATTTGGAGTCCCAAGGATCTTGAACGTAGATCATGGAAAGCAGTTTGATTGCGATGCATTCCAAAATTTCTACGAGAGATTGAAGATTCAACTCAGGATATCCTCTGTGGCATATCCGCAAGCTAATGGCCAAGCAAAAATCAGTAATGGGACCATACTTCATGGCCTCAAGACTCGTCTGGACAAAGCAAAAGGGGCCTGGGTGGACGAGCTTCCAAGTATTCTATAGGCATACAGAACGACGAGTCGGGTACTGACCGGGGAAACGTCGTTCAGCTTAGTATATGGAACTGAAGCTTTGATACCTGTAGAAATCGAAGCTGTCTCACCCAGGTTAATTCCCTATGTACAAGAAGTGAATTCTCAGGGGTTACGAGAGAATCTGGACCTGCTTGACGAGCAGCGAGATCTTGCCTCTATACGGCTAGCTACTTACTAGCAAAGGGTTACTCGTTACTATAACTCCCGTGTAAAAGATAGACCCCTACGTGAGGGAGATCTCGTGCTACGAAAGTCGATCATCACAAACGCCTTAAGAGAAGACGGGAAGTTCAGAGCAAATTGGGAAGGGCCTTACAGAGTCAGGAGAATGATCGGACCTAGTACCTGCATCTTGGAAAGTTTGCTAGGCAAGAAAATAGCAAAGACATGGAATGCTAATCACCTGAAGCCATATTGGCAATGAAATGTTTACTTTTATTTTATTGTCATAACTATGGATTGAAATTTCACTTATTGAATAATGAATTATTAAATATTTTCAAGATTTTCAGCTATATTCTAGAAAAGGGCTTGAAGCGAAAAATGCGCGAGTTAAGCCACGAAGAAAATGTGCAAGGGCTTGAAGCGAAAAATGCGCGAGGTAAGCTACGCACTCAAGAAAAGGGCTTGAAGTGAAAAATGCGTGAGGTAAGCCACGAAGAAAATGTGCAAGGGCTTGAAGCGAAAAATGCGCGAGGTAAGCCACGCACTCAAGAAAAGGGCTTGAAGCGAAAAATGTGCGAGGTAAGCCACGAAGAAAATGTGTTAGGGCTTGAAGCAAAAAATGCCGAGGTAAGCTACGCACTCAAGAAAAGGGCTTGAAGCAAAAAATGCGCGAGGTAAGCCACGAAGAAAATGTTCAAGGGCTTGAAGCGAAAAATGTGCAAGGTAAGCCACGCACTCAAGAAAAGGGCTTGAAGCGAAAAATGCGCGAGGTAAGCCACGAAGAAAATGTGCAAGGGCTTGAAGCGAAAAATACGCGAGGTAAGCCACGCACTCAGGATAGAGGGCTTGAAGCGAAAAATGCGCGAGGTAAGCCACCGATATAAAAACAGAGAGAATATGCAAAAATAAGCAATAAAGGAAATTTAAAACATGATCTTGCAAAGCAAATTGATTTATTAATTCGGTAAAACTTCATATACAAAAAGCATCAAAGTCTCTAATACAAATAAAAGAACGTTGACAACAAAAGAAAAAAAATGACTAGAACTATTCATTAGCTGGTGGAGGAGTGCCTTCGCCCGAAGCATCTGATTCATTGCCTTCTAAATCACCCAGAGCGTCAATCACTCCTGATTGCTGTCGAGACTCTCAAGGGCCCGATAGATTGGAGAGATCATCATGGGCCCCCTTCTCAAGATAGGTCTTGAAGTCCTCCTTGTCGGGCTCATAATCTGTCTAACCACGAAACTCACCGGTATAGTCCTCCAACCGTGTTGACCACTGCAGCTCAGAAAACGTCTCTCATGATCTCTCCTTCTCTAGTCAGGAACGTGCCATATAGAAACCATACTTCACAAAGCCAGTAGAAAATAACATCTTTCTATCATGGCAGTCTTGTGATAAACGGTATTCCTATACAGCCTCGGAACGAATCTTGTTCCGCGCGTCTTGGCTAACTGAGGAAGACGAAGGCCCTCTACGTAAGTTTGAAACCTCTTCTTTCAACTGCACATTGTCAGATCTCAGCTGATCGTAATTAGTTTGGAGATCTTGTAACTTTAGCAGAACAGAGTCCAACTCCTCTTGAGTTACAGTTAAGGACTCCTTGTATTCCTTGGACCTCTCTTGCTCCTTGGCAAAATCCTCTTGAAGGCAAACGTGACTGAGATTTAGATCCTCTTTTTCCTTCTTCAGTCGATCGAGTTGCTCGGGAAGCCGTCGGTATTGGTTCCTCTCAGTAAGCCACTCAGCCTTCTCACTCCTCAATTGTTGAAGATCAGCATCAGCCCGAGTCCTATAAGCTCGATATCGTGCATTGCAAGCAATCACTTGCTGGGCTGTCTGAAAATGCAAGGAAAATCAAAAGATCAGTCAAGAAAATGCCGCAAGGTATAAAAAAGAGAAACAGAAAGGGAAGACAAGCTAAATAGATAACATCACTGTCAAGTAATCGGCTCGATCCTCGGACTGGGGAAAACTCTTGAACAACTCCGCCTCGTCTCTAGGGAGTATGGTCGACCAACCCATCCGGGTTGCTACACCAGGGTCGTGAATTGAGTCATTGTCGTTGATGCCTGGATACACCATGAAATTTTATCCGTGAACCGCCACACCACCGTCAACCACATATCTAGAAGTGTTAAGGTCTACGACGGGGGGAAACGCTGGTGTATCTCTCATGGACGACTCAATGTACAAACACCATCTCTCAATTCGAGACGGACGAGTTGTGTTGCACTCGGCCCAATTCACCCGATGATGCTCTTCCATATCAAGGTCTGGAAGCTGTGGATCCACAGCTGGCTGTTTCCCCCTATCTCGATCGCGAGAACCAGATCCCTAAGGAGGAGCGAGAAGTGGAGATTGAGGAGGCCTCGACCTTTTACCTCGAGAGTCTGGGTCAGAAGCATGAGCATGGCTTCGGGACTCTCGAATTTGATCTCGTTAACGTCTGCGCTTGGAAGGACGAGTGACTCTAGCAGCATCCTCATCACCTCCTCGTCGTCTAAAAGCACTTCTAAGTGGGTCCATTCCTGAAAAAAGAACAAAAAAACAAAAGTTAAAACAAACAAGAAGAAAATGGACAGACATTTCTGCAACGAAATACGATATGAAATCACCTGGATTTAAATAATCATCATGAAAATGGATGTTAGCTAAGCTCTCATCTGTGGGCAACTCTAGAAAAGGGCTGCCAAATGCCTCGCCCTAGCCCTAATATAAATCCTCCTCAGACTCTTCCTCCAAGGGATCAGTGGGACTACCCACACCATGACCTCCCTCGGGGAAACTAGATGGAGAAGGGGGCTCGTGTGTAAAAGTTGAGTCAACAGAAACGCATCCCCAACCCGTAGCAATTATATTCTCCAGAGTTAATACCGACAGCAAAGTACCCTCATCCTTTGCTTGAAGTTGAGAAATGAGGGGACCATATGCATCTCTTAAATTAATAATCGGGCTAAGATTATTAGGTCCGCAATAACTCCATCGAGTAGGAATATTCAAAGACGGAGGAACCTCAACGACAAACCAATCTGAAGCGTAGTTATGAAGCTTAGAGGGTGGTTTCCCGAAAAGTTTGTTACTCTGACCCCTTCAGAAGACTTTTTGAATACAAAAATGGGTCAAATTGCGCACACTACGGACTATGAAAAAAGAATTAAATAGTAGGATAGTAGGTCTAATGCTAAGTTTATGACATACGACCGTAAACCTTACTACTTGAGCCCACCCATTGGGATAAAGTTGAGCGGGAACTATGCCATAGTGGCAAAGAAAAACAACTCCAAATTCAGGAAGAGGAAAACGAAACCCGAATTCCAGTGAAGCCCGATGTACAGGAACACCACTACTAACGGATTGGGGAGCGCGCTCAGTTTCAGTTGGCAGCCTATAAATATAACCCTCCGAAAGAGGAAAATTACTTCTAAACTGTTCAAGATCAGACTCTTTAAGCCTAGAATAAGGGTCTAAAACTATTTCTTTTCCACGACCATGCCCAGTCATCAGGAAAAACAAGATGTCACAAATAGTGGAAGAATTCTGGCCACCTTCGATAACAAAGACCGAGAGGATCCGAGGGAGCAAAAGGTCTCAAGTGCCGTGAGGGTTACTTGCGGCGAGGGTCAAGTGCCGTGAGGGTCAAGTGCCGTGAGGGTTACTTGCCGCGAGGGTCTAAAGGCTGTGAGGGACAAGTACCGTGAGGGTTACTTGCCGTGAGGGTCAAGTGCCGTGAGGGTTACTTGCCGCGAGAGTCTGAAGGGCCGTGAGGGTTACTTGCCGCGAGGGTCAAGTGCCGTGAGGGTCAAGTGCCATGAGGGTTACTTACCGCGAGAGTCTTAAGTGCCGAGAGGGTCACCTGCCGTAAAGTCTGAGCCTTCACTCTCACGCTTTATATATGTGACGGTAGTGGCGACTAAAAAATAGTTACTCTTCCGCGTTTAATGATTCGCAAAAGAGTGGGGACCAATTGTTATGAGCAAAATAAAAATGTAAAAAATAGAAAATAATAATAGATGTGTCGTTCAGATAAAGCGCCACGTGTCACGCTAAAATCAAATACAGATGAAAATAAACTCTGTATTTAAAACTCAGCTCCGGACAATTTTATCCCTAGATACCTACAGTTAATATTACTGGGCAAATACGTCATTGAAGAATAAATTGTTCCCTATAAATAGGGCACATGTATGACCTTTTAACCTAATAGAAATTTTACTTTGGGAATATACTGAAACTCTGCTGAAATCTATTTCTGACTTAAGCATCGGAGTGTTTACGCAGGGAAGACCCTGCGCTCCTTTGACTGTTCTGATTTTTGCAGAGTGACGTGGCCAAAAGATCGAAATACTGACGTCAGCAATTCATCACTGTTGTGCTGTTCAACAACAGATCTTTTAATCCAACAAGTGGGGAAATGCCTCCAAACTATGTTGTTATTCTCTTTGATGTGAACAACTTTGTCTCTAATAGCTTTTCCTCAAATCTTACTGAAAATGTGTGGATTTAGGAGTGAGAAAGTTAGGTTTTTAGGTTGGAAATGGGAAATATTGGTTTTTGTCTCGAAAATGCTGATCCAACTGCTCCATATTTATAGATTTAGCTTGATGAGATCGATCTGCCTTGGGTGGGAATCGATCTGGTCCTCTAAGAATCCCTCTTGTCCAAGACATTTTGAAGGCAGGAGATCGATTTGTCGAGTAGGGGAGATTGATCTTGCTTCAAACAGAGAGTCAAGGAGATTGATCTGGTCTTAGGAGGGATCGATCTGCTTCCAACTCGCGAGCTAAGGAGATCGATCTGTTCCATTAAGGATCGATCTATATTTTACAGAATGTGTTAGGAGATCGATCTAGCTCCCTTGGAGATCGATCTGTCCTATTTCATAGCTCAAAATAAGAGCATTTTGGCTCTTACAGATCGTTCTCTCATCCTATGGGATCGATCTGGCCTTCATATTTCTAGATTTTCTATAGTTTTTCTGCAACAACTCACACCAAAACAACTTAAATTTGCTGCCATAGTCATTTTCTCATCCAATCATCTTTGAGACTTGAATATGGCATCCATTCATACCTTATACCTATTGAAACTTGTGTGGAATCTTTGTATAACCAAAGTATATGGTATACACCAAATGAAAGTGCACAACTCATGCACATTTTCCTTCTCTTTTACCACACTACCCATTTTCCATTTTACTCCCACTCTTCACATGTTTAAGTTCATATCTTCGTATTCATATGTAATGTAACTTGTATGTACAATCACAACTCTTATTGCAAGTGTGTACCCTAAACTTATCAACTTACATTACATACACTTCACTTATGAAATCATAGTATAACTCCATTTACATTTCTATGTATATATTATAATTATACATATACGGGATCTCATAATATTTAAGCTCAATAAGGGTTTACTGGGGATAAATGTATATCAAGGTAGGGTCGAAAGGCTCAAATAATCCAAAGATGGCTTAAATTGTAAGACCCACTTTTATTATTTGTTGATGTATTTCCTTATGATTCATGTGATGTACATTTTCATATATTCAATGAATCATAAGAAGAGCTTTGACTGAAATACAATTTGCAAGTAGAATAAAAATGAAATCTCGGTGAATGTCGGAAGTAGCCAAATACGGATCGAAATGGCCACAGGCCAAACGGAAAGGATCAAAAATGAAGTTTATCGAAAATACGAAATTAAATAAGAAAAGATGGTGGATGTATGAAGGAAAGTTAGGTTAATTTGGTTCCGAAACAAGTGCATGGGTAAAACGGTCAAAATACCGAAATCCGGGATAAATTCAATAAGAAAAATTTAATTAAAAATAAGGATTTAGAATATCTTGATCAATAATGAGGAAATTATATAATTTTGAGTCCAATTGATCAAGATCTGAAATTTTTAGAAATACCGAAAAGTCACCCGGGACAATATCTCGAAAATACGAAGAAATTATACCGAAAAAATGATTAAAAATATAATAAATAAATTAAATTAAACTAAATTAAATTAAATTATTTGGAATAAAATAATAGAATTGTAGATATTTTTAGATTATTTTAGACTATTTTAATGAATATTTTAATAATAAAAACTAAAAATCGAAAAACTCGGGAGAACCCGAAAACAGAAATCAGAAAATGACCCGCGAGAACCGACGAGCCCGAGGATACACCAGCGATCCTTGATCGCCGACGAGCAGCCGGGGAGAAAGAGGAGAGGCCGACGATCACGAGGACACCGGAGACGCGCCGTCAGGTGACTGGAGGACGCCGATCTAAGAGAAGGAAAATCGAGGGAGAAACGGGCCGATTCCCGGTGAACCACCGTGACTGGGTTGGAACGGAAGCCACCGACGCGTTCAGGGGGGAACTGGTTTTTTTGAGATCGGTATCGACCGACAAGACCGTCGGAAACGCAGGCGACGGCAAAGTGACAGAAACGGCACCGTTTGGCCGAAAGGAAAGGGAAGGAAAAGAAGGGAAAAGGAAGGAAAGAGGAAAGGAAAAGAAAAGAAAGAAAAGAAAGGAAAAAGGGAAAAGGAAAGAAAATTTACCGGGGACGACTCGAGATTCGGGTAAGTTGACCGAGGGTCGAGATTGACCTACGTAAATTTTAAAAATTTAATTAATATTATATTTAATGAAAAAAACCCGAATTTACCTAATTGTGCAGGTTTTCGATAAAGCTCGAACGAGAGCCGATTGAGCTCCGATTCTCGTACCCCACATCATATTGGGTAAGTATATTTTAATTACGGTAATATGAGTCCTTTAATACAGAGTGTCGATTATTTTACGAAATTTACGGATTAATTCTGTATAAAAGGGATATTAATCGGATTTACAACATAATTATCGTAAATAGTATATGGACTATCCAATAAGTTTGGAACAAAGACCGATGATTATTGGTAAGCTGAATAAGCCCAGTAAACCAGAAGAAGAGATTTAATAAGTAAAAACGGGCTCGATGCCTATTAAAGTGCAATTGGGCCCAATAAAGTAAAATGGGCTCAATACGTTAGATTCGATCAGTAAATGTGATATACTGATAAAGATAATTGAATTGACCCCAATTATGTGGTTATATACAGTTCCGTAGACTTGGCTGACGCGCAGTTGGATCGAGAGATCGAGTATTATCGAGACGAGATAAGGTTTCGCGTGATTCCAGGTAAGGGAATTTTGTAGGTGTATAGAGATTTCTATACGTATTTATTGAGGGGATTTACAGGGTTTAGAATTCCTTAAAGTATCTAGTAACGAAATAATAATTTTTACGAAAATCGAGGCTTAGATAAATAAAGAAAAAGATGATTTTACCCCTGAGAGTAAAATTTATAAAAAGGGTAGCAAGGCTGATAAATTGCATGATTTTCATGTTTTGATATTTTATATGAATATCTTACTTTGGTTTAAGCAAATATACACATAGGTTGGCTGTTGATTTTATAAATTATACGAAAAGGTATCGGTTTGTACCGGTTACAATTTTAAGAGATGTTTTATCAAGATTGAGCCACCTATCATATTTATACGAGTAAAAAGAGTGCTAGAGTCATACTCGCACTGAATATTTCCTGATTTATTACTCATAAAAAGCCGTACTGGAGCATTGCTCGTACGAGAAATTTGTGTATGTACAAAACCGTGCTGGAGCTTTGCTCGCACGAGATTTTAGATATCATGATATGCATAGCGTGGTGCTGGAGCTTTACTCGCACTAGACATGAGTTGACATGCATATGGTCGTGCGGAAGCCTCCTGTAGACTGTGTGTCGCAGAGAGTTGAGATGCTCGCACGTATACTTTGAGACATGGGTTGGTTATCGACATAGTATTGGGGTGGATAAGACCTACGGCAGGCACCCCTAGACTATGATATGGGTCCATGGAGTACGATGTACAGTGTATGTCACACGGAGTATGCTTTACTGTGCAGTCATGATGACTCGATGATGTTACTTGATATTCTGGCGGGTAGGAATTGACCCCACCTCCCGTTGCAGTTGTGATGCCCCGTACACCGGGATCCGTGTAGCCTGGGATCACAGGGATAAATTATGGCCATAGTCCTCAATTTTCATACAGTAACCTACATGCCTCACATGATATCATATGGTCTGGATAGACCAGGACAAACTCGAAGGAGGGGTAATGTCCCGATTTATGTTTTTAAAAGAGATGTGATTTAATGAATCAAGGTATTCCCAAGTGATGGGTTTAGCCTTGATGTGATGAGTTTATGATTAAACAAATAAGTTTTAAAGTGAAGTGTTTATGATGAAACTAATAAGTTTTAATGTGACGAGCATGAGATGTCATACATGATGATTTTTCCATGTTGATTTTATATGTCAATTTCATGATTTCTCTTATATGATATACATACATATGGCATCGTTTTAGTCATATCGCATGCTCCAAATATAAACGATTTTATATCATGATATTATCAGCACGTAGATAGTATAGTTATCTACCTGCTTACATTATTGCCTTACTGAGCTGTTTATACTCACCGTTTCATTTTCCACCATCCACAGAGCATCTACAGTAGTCGAGAGCGGGTAGAGATTGCATCCCTGGTTATCCGCTGCTCCCATCGCGAATCAGGTATACACATCGTACAATTTTGTATCTAAACAATTAATAGCACAGTTTTGTAACGAATGCAATTATGGGGGATGTAAATATATGGAAACATATGTACATACAGTTGTATAATATATATACTTAGTATTTCACTATCTGAAATTCTAACATGATTACCATGGTAAGAATGATATGATCAAATGGGATAAGAGTTGGGATTATTACTGACTCATAGCCCAACTCGTTAAAAAATGGAAATTTGTCACGAAGAGGTGAGAAGTATAGAAAAAGCAAAAAATTTATAGTGATTTTGTTAGAACGGGTCATGACAAAAGGTGGTATCAGAGCTAGAGTTGGTCGGATATGAGTCAGTAATAATAGTTAAGAAATTAAATCCACATAATATTGTGCTTTGTTTAGATATAACTGTGTATACCAATATGGGACTAGACTAATAAATGGTCGTGGATGCAGGAACTTAGGCATTATGCCTGTTACTCGCCGTGGTAGAGGGGTAAGTTCACGTGCTAGAGGTCGTAGAGGTAGGCCCGAGAGCCGTGCAGAGCCACAGACTAGTCAGGCTCCGCAGGACCCTATTGAGAGACCAAGGGATATTGAGGCACGCTTCGCTAGGATTGAACGAAGTATAGAAAGTATTGTTGAGATAGTTACACAGACTTTAGGGGCTGGTGACAGACGAGGCCCAGTTGGACAGATGACAGATAATGTTACACCACCACCGGTTCAGGATACAGCTTCTCCTGTCACTCCACAGCCGAGCGGTAGTGATCTAGGCTATGACTGTAAGCTAGACAGATTACGACAATTCCAAGAATTTAGACCTCTAGTTTTCAGAGGAGTGAAGGACCCGGTTATTGCAGAGGATTGGATATATGAGATGGAGAAATTGTATGGGTTCTTCAGATGTACATCGACTGAGAGGGTTGCCTTTGTCGTATTTATGCTAAAGGACGAGGCAGAGCATTGGTGGAGGTCTATTGTGTCTATCTTGAGAGCCCGACACTTAGTGATTACTTGGGAGATATTTTTAGAGGCTTTTAGAAGGCAGTATATTTTGGCCACTGCACAACGAAGATTACGGATGGAGTTTCTGAGTTTAGTTCAGGGGAACCGCTCCGTTGATGAGTATGAGTCGAGGTTCATATCCTTGGGGAGGTATGACCCAGATACATTGAGCAGTGAGAGTCGAAAGGTTCAAAAATTCATAGATGGATTGAGACCAGCCATCAGATCTAAGTTAGCTCTGTTTGACGTCTCTACTTATGAGGAGGCAATACACAGAGCTCAGTTGTGTGAGCAAGATTTTGAGCGGAGTGCCTCAGAGTTTGGGAAGGTCAGCAGAGCTACAGATAGAGACCGAAAGAGATCCGGAGGGGATAGGGTGATCAGGAGAGGAGGTCAGAGGTTTGCTTATAAGAGACCTCGGATTGAGGAGATACAGGAGAGGACAGGTAAACCTCCTTTATATCTGGCTTTACCATAATCGAGAGGTATAGTTATTGGAGGGACACGGTCGACTAACGAGCAGTGTAGGAGATGTGGTAGATTTCATTGTACCAGGCCTTATCTGACGACTACTGGGGTATGTTTTCATTATGGGAAGCCTGGCATGTCATAAGAAACTGTCCCGAGATGATTGCGACTGCCCTACAGAAGGGCAAAGAGCCAGAGAGAGCTCCTATTGAGACTCCTGCTCCTAGGAGAAGAGCCACTGCTGAGGAGAAGGGGAAGCAGGTTATGGGCAGAGGGCGAGTACATGCATTGGATCAAGACACCGCAGATGCTTCAGCGGATGTGATTAAAGGTACTATCCTAATTTTTGATTTAGAAGCATTTGTGTTATTTGATTCTGGTGCTACACCTTCCTTTATATCGCCTTCATTTGCACATAAGTTGTTGAAGTATGTACAACCTACATTGTTAGATAGAATGTTGTTAATCTCTACACCTATGAATAACAATCAGTTGACTGAGTATGTACATAGAGATTGTAGGCTGAGAATTAGGGGAAAAGACATGTCAGTCGACCTTGTCTTACTGAATATAAGGGATTTTGATGTAATTTTAGGGATGGATTGGCTGACTGCAAACCATGCTGTTTTAGATTGCTATGCTAAGACAGTAATGTTTTCAGGGACAGATAATCTTACTGTAAGTTTTGCTGAAAAGAAATAAAAAGCATATAATTATTGCATTTGGAAAAGTATAGTTGTAATTCATCATATTTGTGAGGTAAAATTATTTATTAATAATGGATACTTATATGATGAATTATGTTACTAATGGTGGAAATGGTATTTTGAAGGGTTCATTGCATATGTGGTTGACATAGATAAGACACGTCCGGAATTGAGAGACATTCCAGTTGTGAGTGAATTTTCAGATGTATTTTCGGATGAGTTACCAGGGTTACCGCCAGTGCGAGAGACAGAGTTCATTATTGATTTGACACTTGGTACAGAGCCGATATCTAGACCACCGTACAGGATGGCTCCGATTGAGTTGGAGGAGCTGAGGAAACAGTTGCAGGAATTATTAGAGAAGGGGTTCATCAGACCGAGTGTGTCGCCGTGGGGAGCATCGGTTCTGTTTGCAAGGAAGAAGGATGGGAGCCTTCGATTATGTATCGACTACCAATTGTTGAACAAGGCTACCATCAAGAACAAGTATCCCCTTCCGAGGATTGATGATTTACTAGATCAGCTATGGGGAGCGCAGGTCTTTTCTAAGATTGATCTGAGATCTAGGTACCATTAGTTGAGAGTTTGGGATGGAGATGTACCCAAGACAGCTTTTCACACTCGTTACGGTCACTTTGAGTTTATGGTCATGCCATTCGGGTTGACAAATGCTCCCGTCGCTTTTATGTCATTGATGAATGAGGTGTTTCAGCCTTATCTGGATCGATTTGTGATAGTGTTCATCGATGACATCCTGGTTTATTCGAAATCCAGAAAGGAGCATGAGCAGCATCTGAGGATTGTATTGCAGACCCTCCGTGAGAAGCAGTTGTATGCTAAACTCAATAAGTGTGACTTTTGGCTTGAGCAGATCTCCTTCTTGGGACATATTGTGTCAAACAATGGTGTATCAATGGACCCATCCAAGATTGAGGCAGTAGTTTAGTGGCAGAGGCCTCAGACAGTTACGGAGATCAGGAGCTTTTTGGGTTTAGCTGGATATTACCGACGATTTGTGGAGGGGTTTTTAAGAGTGGCTGCTCCGTTGACACGTCTCACTCGGAAGAGTGTTGCATTTGAGTGGGACAACAGATGTGAGGAGAGTTTTCAGGAGCTGAAGCGTCGATTGACCACTGCTCCGATTCTCACCATTCCTACCATCTCAGGAGGTTTTTCTATTTACACAGACGCTTCTTACCAAGGACTAGGTTGTGTATTGATGCAAGACGGGAAGGTAGTCGCTTATGGATCCAAACAGCTAAAGGATCATGAGAGGAACTACCCGACCCACGACTTAGAGTTGGCTGCCGTAGTGTTTGCATTGAAAATATGGCGCCACTATCTGTATGGTGAGAAATTTCAGGTATTTACTGATCACAAAAGCCTAAGTATCTGTTCTCGCAGAAGGAATTGAACATGAGACAGAGAAGGTGGCTTGAGCTTCTAAAAGATTATGATTGTGAGATCCTATACCACCCAAGTAAGGCGAATGTAGTGGCTGATGCATTGAGCAGGAAGCACCTCGGGTTGGTCTCTTATATGCTGGTACGGGAACACGAGTTGTTAGAGTAGTTTGTGAACCTCAGTTTGGATGTGACTACGCCTGATATTGAGAGTGGTTATATGATAGCTAGCCTGCGGTTAGAGCCAAATTTGATGAATCGGATCCAACAGGCTCAGCGTGAGGATCAGCAATGTATTGAGATAGTCAGGCAGATGCAGAGGGGTATTGAGACTGAGTTTGAGTTGAGTTCGAATGGATTACTGAGGTTTCGAGACAGGATATGTGTTCCCGAGGATCTTGAGATCAGGAGGTTGATCTTGACAGAGGCTCATTCGTCGAGGTATACCTTGCATCCGGGTAGTACAAAGATGTATCAGAATCTCCGGAAGGTATACTGGTGGTCGGGGATAAAGAGAGATATAGTAGAGTTTGTTGCAAGATGTCTCGTCTGTCAGCAGGTGAAGGTAGAGCATCAGAAGCCTGCAGGGTTATTGCAGCCTCTACCTATACAGACTTTGAAGTGGGAGCATGTCATCATGGACTTTGTGATGGGTTTACCGAGGACTCGCAGGGGAAATGATGCCATATGGGTGATAGTTGACAGATTGACGAAGTCGACACATTTCCTAGCTATGAGAGTCACCGATACTCTGAGTAGATTGGCGAAGCTATATGTGCTCAAGATTGAGAGACTACATGGTGTCCCAGTGAGTATTGTGTCGGATAGGGATTCCCACTTCACTTCCCGTTTCTGGGAACACTTTCAGGAAGCTATGGGAACCCAGTTGAGATTCAGTACAGCTTTCCATCTTCAGACAGATGGGCAGTCAGAGAGGACTATACAGACCCTCGAGGACATGTTGAGAGCTTGTGTACTTGATTTTAGAGGCTCCTGGGATGATCACCTACCACTCGCAGAGTTCGCCTACAATAACAGTTATCATTCGAGTATCAGGATGGCACCATATGAGGCCTTGTATGGCCGTAGATGTCGTTCTCCTGTAGGATGGGAGGAGGTTGGTGACTGGCAGATATTCGCTCCCGATTTGATACGTCAGGCCTCTGAGGATGTCCAGTTAATTTGTGAGAGGTTAAGGACAGCTCAGAGTCGACAGAAGAATTATGCTGACAGGAGACGTAGACCGTTGGAGTTTACAGCAGGGGAGTCAATATTTTTGAAAGTTTCTCCTTCCAATGGTATTACTAGATTCGAAAAGAAAGGAAAGTTGAGCCCTCGCTTCATAGGACCTTTTGAGATACTCGAGAGAGTGGGAGATCGAGCTTATAGGCTAGCGTTGCCACCAGAGCTAGCAAATGTCCATAACGTCTTCCACATCTCCATGCTTCGGAAGTATCAGCCGGATCCGTCGCATGTGATCAGATACGAGCCACTAGAGCTCAGTGAGAGTATGTCCTATGTCGAGAGACCGATCCAGATTGTGGATAGGAAGGAGAAGGTATTGAGATCGAAGACGATTCCCCTGGTGAAAGTACTGTGGCAGCATCACACTCCGGAAGAAGCGACTTGGGAGTTAGAGAGTTTATTGAAAGAGAAGTATCCGGAGTTGTTCAGAGACTGATTTGGTTCCAATTTAGAGGACCAAATTCTTTTAGTGGGGGAGATTATGTAAGACCCACTTTTATTATCTGTTGATGTATTTCCTTATGATTCATGTGATGTACATTTTCATATATTCAATGAATCATAAGAAGAGCTTTGACTGAAATACAATTTTGCAAGTAAAATAAAAATGAAATCTCGGTGAATGTCGGAAGTAGCCAAATACGGATCGAAATGGCCACAGGCCAAACGGAAAGGATCGAAAATGAAGTTTACCGAAAATACGAAATTAAATAAGAAAAGATGGTGGAAGTATGAAGGAAAGTTAGGTTAATTTGGTTCCGAAACAAGTGCAGGGGTAAAACGGTCAAAAGATCGAAATCCAGGATAAATTCAATAAGAAAAATTTAACTAAAAATAAGGATGTAGAATATCTTGATCAATAATGAGGAAATTATATAATTTTGAGTCCAATTGATCAAGATCCGGAATTTTTAGAAATACCGAAAAGTCACCCGGGACAATATCTCGAAAATACGGAGAAATTATACCAGAAAAATGATTAAAAATATAATAAATAAATTAAATTATTTGGAATAAAATAATAGAATTGTAGATATTTTCAGATTATTTTAGACTATTTTAATGAATATTTTAATAATAAAATAATTTATAAATAATAATAATAAAAAAAAACTGAAAATTGAAAAACTCGGGAGAACCCGAAAACAAAAACCGAAAAATGACCTGCTGATAATTCTATATTTTTAGAATTATTTGTGCTTAATTTCCTAATTATTTATTTAAATCCCCAATTTATTTTGTTAATTATCCCCTTTATTTAATAAAAATTCTCATGTTTGCAGATAAATCAAATCCGGATGAATTTTGAATATTTCGGTAGAAAATGGACCGGAATTGGGCTAAAATCGAGATTGAGCCACGTGGACAACACGAGTCATACCACCAAGCACATCCAATTGGACAAGAAGACCGATGACATGGACATATCTTTTCAAGGAGCCAATGGTGTGAAGACAAGTGGCCAAAAAAAATGCCAACTCATCAAGGATGTGAAAATTACCATTTTACCCCTAGTGTGTTTATAAATAGGAAAAGATGACAATTGAAAAGGAATGTAATTTTTAGGAGTAGGAGTAGTGTAATGTAGTTAGGAGTAGTGTAATGTAACTTAGAGGTATTTTTAATATAGTTTAAAGTCTTATTTCAAAAGCTTTGTTGTTAGATTTATTTTGTTTTTTTTATTTGCAAGGAATTCTGATTAGTTCTTAGTTAGCTTTGTTAAATTTTATGTTTCGATGGATAATTAACCTTTTGTTTTCATGCTCTCGGTTTCTTTCCCATGGAGTATCTAATTGTCAAGTTCATCTCCTTGTCTTTGCTCTTCTCGGTTTCTCCTTAATTTTTCAGTTTTGTTTTCAACTTTATTTTTGATTCTCGGTTTGCTTCTATTTAGTTTTATTCTTTTCTTTCTTTTCATTAGTTGTCAGCAAAGTTATGGTGAGTTAGTGTCTTAACGTTTCACACCTTGTTCATGTAACACCGAGAGGGTAAGGGCAGCAAACCATCCGAACAGCACCACACCTGGAAACCGAGACCTCTCCTCTGCTATGCTCTGTTTTCATCCCGAAAACTGTAATGCAGACGTGAACCACCGGTAGGATAGATTGGGAGCAGAAACAGGGTCGGTGCAGCAGACAGAAGAAGTGGACATCGCCTGGACATAGCTGTGGGCATCATCTGGATCACACCGAGAGCAGGAACCGAGAGCAAGTCTGGGCAGGAAGCAGTTTCGAGCCCTGCTGGACGTGGTAGAATCGGGCTGGAGCAGGAGCAGTTCCTTGGTCTGGTGTTGATGTTAGCAACACAGGCACAACAGGAACCTAGACAGCAGCAGCAACCCGCCTGGAGATAGCACTGCAGGAGCATGTACGCAGAACAGCATGGCAGATGCAGAGCAGAGGACAACCGAGAGCCTAGAAATGGAACCCGTGAGCATGAAGCTTGGAGCAGGTATGGCCAGGCAGGAACGTGGGGCTGGCGTGAGGTGTTGGATTTGTTGCAGAAATGGAGCTGAACACGCCTGGCAGCTGGATGAAACCGAGGCAGAGTTGGTAGTAAACAGGCATGGACAGCAGCTACCAACCCGTGACAACTCGAGCTACCTGGAAAACCAAAGAAGAAAATCATGCATGAACAGTATTTTGGTGGGAAATTTACTGTTAGTTTAAAATATAAGGCTTTGTTTGGCTGATTGATTAAGGCATAACTCATTTTTCTATATAGTTTAGTGTTAGATTAGTTTTTAAGATTAGTTAGATGATTTAGTTAGTTTAGTTAATAGTTTTAATTATGCATTTAGATGTAGTTAATCATGTTTAGTTAGTTAATTTAGATTTACTTAGTTTCTAAGTAATTTTAATCTAGCATTAGGAATAGTTTAATTTGCAATTAGTCTAATTACATGCATTTTTTAGGTTAGTTAGATTTTAGTTTAATTAATCATGTTTTTTCATTTATTTTGCATTTTATTTTAATTTGGTTAATTAGTTTTAATTGTTTTAATTTCTTTTGCAGGTTTTTGATTTTAAGTGCTTGGAGTTTTGTAAGTACTCTGAGCTCGGTTTTAGTTACTTATTTTATAGTTTTATTATTTTATTGCTTTTGGTATTTTCAATTCTAGATTAGTTGATCACCCTTGAAAATTCATAAATTTGCTAGAATATACTTAGGGTAAGATTAACCGGTACTTAATTAGGCCAATCAACTTCTCTGTGGGACGATAATTCGGGACTCAAACCCCATTATTACTTGTACGACCCGTGCACTTGCGGATATATACCCTTTGGTCGCATCAAGTTTTTGGCGCCGTTGCCGGGGAAGTTTTAATTAGTCATTAATTAATATCGGTGAAATTATGCTTAGGTGTAATTCTAGCTTGTAAATATTTAGGTTGTAAATATTTAGAGCCTTAGCTTAGGTTAGTTAAATTTTCTCTTAATTAAAATAAAAAAAAAATTTCAAAAATTTAAAAAATTTAAAAAAAAAATTTTAAGTACTTTTAGATGATTGCAAGCGTAGAGCCAGAAGTTTTGATTGTTTTCCTCTAGATCCTAAAATCAAACACACTCTTAGAAAAATTTAATAGGACTCGAGGAAATTATTAGCTCCGCTGCAATTCACCATGGCAGAAAATAGGAAAACTAGAACTGTTGGAGATTATGCGATGCCGACAATTGGAGAATATTATTCCGGCATTAGGCCACCAGCTGTCCATGCAAATAATTTTGAAATTAAGCCCGCAACCATCCAGATAATCCAAACATCTTTGCAGTTCAGTGGGCTTCCACATGATGACCCACATGCTCATCTCGGGCAATTCTTGGACTTATGCAACACCTTCAAGCACAATGGATTATCAGACGATGCACTTAGGCTTAGACTATTCCCTTTCTCACTTAGGGATAGGGCGAGACATTGGTTGACCTCTCTGCCTCCAGGATCCATTTCTACATGGGATGAGTTAGCCTACCAATTTTTAGCCAAATTCTTTCCTCCCTCTAAATTAGCCCAACTCCGTAGCAATATATCTTCCTTTGCCCAGTACGACTTTGAATCTCTTTATGAAGCATGGGAACGATATAAGGAGCTTCTTAGGAAGTGCCCTCACCATGGCCTACCGTTGTGGTTGCAAGTTCAGACCTTCTACCACGGACTTACAAGCCCAAATAGGACCATTGTTGACACTGCTGCGGGTGGAGCATTGATGTGCAAAACAGAGGAGGAGGCTTATGAGTTGCTAGAAAGGATGGCGACTAACAACTATCAATGGTCCTCGGAAAGGCAGATGCCAAGGAAATCGGCGGGTATGTACGAGCTTGACACACTGTCCACCTTGACCTCTCAGATTGCCAATCTTACAAAGAAGGTGGAGTCGCTCAGTACCCAATATAATCCTCCCAACAGTCCTAACCCTATATATTCTGTCCAAAGTCCTTTTCTTTCATACGAGCTATGTAGTGGTACCCACTCTGTAGATAGGTGTCCGCTCAACTTAGAGTCGGTTCAGTATGTTGCTCTCCCTACGCAACAGAACAACCCTTTTTCAAACACCTATAATTCAGGATGGAGGAACCATCCTAACTTCTCTTGGAGCCAAAACCAAGGGCAAACTTCTAATTCCATATTTGTAGAACCCCCTAGTTTTCAAGCTCCACAAGTTCAGGTACCACCACAGCAGCAATTTCCTTACCACCATCCACATCATCCATCCCCACCTCAATTTCAATATCACCCATCACCACCACCACCACCACCACCAGCATTTATGCAGCCCCAATTCTACCATGCACCAGCAGCTGAGAAGAAGCCTACATTAGAGGAGATGTTCACGACTATCCTGCAAGATCAAGCTGCTTCACTTAAGAACTTAGAAGTTCAGGTTGGACAAATAGCTAGTGCTCTTAGCCAACATCCTCAAGGGACCCTTCCTAGTAATACTGAAGTTAATCCTGATGAGCAAGGGGAGGGTAAGGAACAAGTTAGATCTATCACCCTTAGGAGTGGCAGAGAGCTAGAGGAGCCACAAGTTAAGTCCCAACCTGAACAGCACATAGTTGAAGAACACATAGGTTCTAACGAAGTAGCTCAGAAAGAGCAGGAACCCAAAAGATCGGGCTGCCAAGGAAACAAAGCTAAGCGCTTCTTCATCTATACCTTCTTCGTATTCATTGCCTTCCTCGCCCTCTGATGCTACGAAGTTGACGATGAGAGTCCAAGATCAGGAAGTAAAGCTTAATGTTTTCAAACCTTTGAAGCTCCCTGATGACTCTCAAGAATGTTTTAAGATAGAGATTGAGGAGAACATACAGCTTGACCATATAAAATCTGAAAGAAGGAAGGAAATAGATAGGGCTCAGGAGGAGTTAACTGTTAGTACCCTGTCACCACTTTGGATGACCCTCATACTCTTCGCCTTGCTGCTGAGTGTTGTCTTCTTCAGCTGCATTTGAAGGGGCTGTGTTTTTACTTTCACTTTGTATATAGTTCGTTTTTCTTTTTCTTTTCTATTGTGTCTTTCTTTGTTTGTGTTGCAGTTTCTTTTCTCGTTTTATGCTTTCAATCAAAGCTTTGATTGTTCATCAACATCAGAAAAGGGGAGTACTCTATTCTTGAACTTTAAATTCGTATATTATCTGCACACTGAGGACACTGTGCACGTTAAGTTTGGGGGAGGGGATATCACTTGAGCAATTTTTTGAAAAATTGGAAAAATTTTTAAAATTTTTTCGAAAATCTGAGAAGGAATTTTCAAAATTTTTTCGATAAAATGAGCTTAAATTGCTTGATTTTGGGATGATTGAGTGCTTAGCATGTAGTTTTCCCATATTCCGATGATATGACCCCATGAATTAGTATGACTTTGATTGACTTAGAAGCATGATTATAGGAAAAGCATGAAGTTGAGTTCTTGAATTTCTCTTAATTCTTATTGTGATTTCCTCATCTTATGCACATGTCATGTCATGAATCAGTATATTTATTTAGAGAAAGCTTATGTGTACATAGGATTGCATTTGTTCAGTTGATTTTGTGCATCATATTCTAGAATTTGTTTGATCTAATCTCGAGGCGAAATATTAGATCACACTTGATTAGGGAGATGATTTAGGCCATCTTTGGATCGTTTGAGCCTTTCTAGCCTTCCTTGTACATATTCTACCCCTAGTCACCCGTCTGGGCCAAATAAGCTTTTCTTTGTAAATACGCCTACTTAATTTTCGTAGCTTAAATACTTTTTCCTATCCCTTACCCCGAAAGCATGAAAAGTCATTGGATATATTGTGAGCTATATGGGTATTAAGTGATAGTGAAGGAGTATGTAAAAAAAAAAAATTGAAAAAAAAAAGAAAAAAGAAAAAAGAGTTTAGCAAAAGAAATAAGTTTGGGGGAAATAATTAGAGCTCTTACACTAAAGATCCTAGAAGGTAATGCATGTTAAGGGGTAACTGAACCTAAATCGACTTTATCATACCTTAACCCCAGCCTGACATTACAAGCTTAATGAAGTCCTAATGATCTTTAGTTAAGTGTGACTACATTAGTGGAGAGAGAAGTGAAAAACAAACTTATGGGAATGATCATATGTCATTGACTTTGCATTCACTGTGTTGCATAATCTGATCCGAGTAATATACTGAGAAGTGACTTAGACATTTTTCACACACTCACGAGGAGTCCAATTTAGGTTAGGACTTATGATTGAATAATTCTAAGTGCTGGACTTGTAATTGTGATTCTTTGATTTCATAGTCTATACTTTTTCTTTGAGGATAATATTGGGGAAATTATTGTGTTTTGTACTTATCATTCCTAAAATCATTTTGTTTTGCTTGAGGACAAGCAAAAGCTCAAGTTTGGGGGTGTGATAATTCTATATTTTTAGAATTATTTGTGCTTAATTTCCTAATTATTTATTTAAATCCCCAATTTATTTTGTTAATTATCCCCTTTATTTAATAAAAATTCTCATGTTTGCAGATAAATCAAATCCGGATGAATTTTGAATATTTCGGTAGAAAATGGACCGGAATTGGGCTAAAATCGAGATTGAGCCACGTGGACAACACGAGTCATACCACCAAGCACATCCAATTGGACAAGAAGACCGATGACATGAACATATCTTTTCAAGGAGCCAATGGTGTGAAGACAAGTGGCCAAAAAAAAATGCCAACTCATCAAGGATGTGAAAATTACCATTTTACCCCTAGTGTGTTTATAAATAGGAAAAGATGACAATTGAAAAGGAATGTAATTTTTAGGAGTAGGAGTAGTGTAATGTAGTTAGGAGTAGTGTAATGTAACTTAGAGGTATTTTTAATATAGTTTAAAGTCTTATTTCAAAAGCTTTGTTGTTAGATTTATTTTGTTTTTTTTATTTGCAAGGAATTCTGATTAGTTCTTAGTTAGCTTTGTTAAATTTTATGTTTCGATGGATAATTAACCTTTTGTTTTCATGCTCTCGGTTTCTTTCCCATGGAGTATCTAATTGTCAAGTTCATCTCCTTGTCTTTGCTCTTCTCGGTTTCTCCTTAATTTTTCAGTTTTGTTTTCAACTTTATTTTTGATTCTCGGTTTGCTTCTATTTAGTTTTATTCTTTTCTTTCTTTTCGTTAGTTGTCAGCAAAGTTATGGTGAGTTAGTGTCTTAACGTTCCACACCTTGTTCATGTAACACCGAGAGGGTAAGGGTAGCAAACCATCCGAACAGCACCACACCTGGAAACCGAGACCTCTCCTCTGCTATGCTCTGTTTTCATCCCGAAAACTGTAATGCAGACGTGAACCACCGGTAGGATAGATTGGGAGCAGAAACAGGGTCGGTGCAGCAGACAGAAGAAGTGGACATCGCCTGGACATAGCTGTGGGCATCATCTGGATCACACCGAGAGCAGGAACCGAGAGCAAGTCTGGGCAGGAAGCAGTTTCGAGCCCTGCTGGACGTGGCAGAATTGGGCTGGAGCAGGAGCAGTTCCTTGGTCTGGTGTTGATGTTAGCAACACAGGCACAACAGGAACCTAGACAGCAGCAGCAACCCGCCTGGAGATAGCACTGCAGGAGCATGTACGCAGAACAGCATGGCAGATGCAGAGCAGAGGACAACCGAGAGCCTGGAAATGGAACCCGTGAGCATGAAGCTTGGAGCAGGTATGGCCAGGCAGGAACGTGGGGCTGGCGTGAGGTGTTGGATTTGTTGCAGAAATGGAGCTGAACACGCCTGGCAGCTGGATGAAACCGAGGCAGAGTTGGTAGCAAACAGGCATGGACAGCAGCTACCAACCCGTGACAACCCGAGCTACCTGGAAAACCAAAGAAGAAAATCATGCATGAACAGTATTTTGGTGGGAAATTTACTGTTAGTTTAAAATATAAGGCTTTGTTTGGCTGATTGATTAAGGCATAACTCATTTTTCTATATAGTTTAGTGTTAGATTAGTTTTTAAGATTAGTTAGATGATTTAGTTAGTTTAGTTAATAGTTTTAATTATGCATTTAGATGTAGTTAATCATGTTTAGTTAGTTAATTTAGATTTAATTAGTTTCTAAGTAATTTTAATCTAGCATTAGGAATAGTTTAATTTGCAATTAGTCTAATTACATGCATTTTTTAGGTTAGTTAGATTTTAGTTTAATTAATCATGTTTTTTCATTTATTTTGCATTTTATTTTAATTTGGTTAATTAGTTTTAATTGTTTTAATTTCTTTTGCAGGTTTTCGATTTTAAGTGCTTGGAGTTTTGTAAGTACTCTGAGCTCGGTTTTAGTTACTTATTTTATAGTTTTATTATTTTATTGCTTTTGGTATTTTCAATTCTAGATTAGTTGATCACCCTTGAAAATTCATAAATTTGCTAGAATATACTTAGGGTAAGATTAACCGGTACTTAATTAGGCCAATCAACTTCTCTGTGGGACGATAATTCGGGACTCAAACCCCATTATTACTTGTACGACCCGTGCACTTGCGGATATATACCCTTTGGTCGCATCACCTGCGAGAACCGACGAGCCCGAGGATACACTGGCGATCCTTGATCGTCGACGAGCAACCGGAGAGAAAGAGGAGAGGCCGATGATCACGAGGACACTGGAGACGCGCCGTCAGGTTACCGGAGGACGCCGATCGAAGAGAAGGAAAACCAAGGGAGAAACGGGTCGATTCTCGACGAACCACCGTGACTGGGTTGGAACGGAAGCCACCGACGCGTTCAGGGGGAGGAACCGATTCTTTTGAGACCGGTATCGGCCGGTAAGACCGTCGAAAACGCCGACGACGGCAAAGTGACAGAAACGACACCGTTTGGCCAAAAGGAAAGGGAAGGAAAAGGAGGGAAAAAGAAGGAAAGAGGAAAAGAAAAGAAAAGAAAAGAAAGGAAAAAGGGAAAAGGAAAGAAAATTTACCGGGGACGACTCGAGATTCGGGTAAGTTGACCGAGGGTCGAGATTGACCTACGGGTAAATTTTGAAAATTTAATTAATATTATATTTAATGGAAAATAACCCGAATTTACCTAATTGTGCAGTTTTTCGATAAAGCTCGAACGAGAGCCGATTGAGCTCCGATTCTCGTACCCCGCATCATATTGGGTAAGTATATTTTAATTACGGTAATATGAGTCCTTTAATACAGAGTTTCGATTATTTTACGAAATTTACGGATTAATTCTGTATAAAAGAGATATTAATCGGATTTACAACATAATTACCGTAAATAGTATATGGGCTATCCAATAAGTTTGGAACAAAGCTCGATGATTATTGGTAAGCTGAATAAGCCCAGTAAACCCGAAGAAGGGATTTAATAAGTAAAAACGGGCCCGATGCATATTAAAGTGCAATTGGGCCCAATAAAGTAAAACGGGCTCAATACGTTAGATTCGATTAGTAAATGTGATATACTGATAAAGATAATTGAATTGACCCCAATTATGTGGTTATATACAGTTCCGTAGACTTGTCTGACGCGCAGTTGGATCGAGAGATCGAGTATTATCGAGATGAGATAAGGTTGCGCGTGATTCCAGGTAAGAGAATTTTGTAGGTGTATAGAGATTTCTATACGTATTTATTGAGGGGATTTACAGGGTTTAGAATTCCTTAAAGTATCTAGTAACGAAATAATAATTTTTGCGAAAATCGGGGCTTAGATAAATAAAGAAAAAGACGATTTTGCCTCTGAGAGTAAAATTTACAAAAAAGGTAGTAAGGCAGATAAATTGCATTATTTTCATGTTTTGATATTTTATATGAATATCTTGCTTTGGTTTAAGCTAATTTACACATAGGTTGGCTGTTGATTTTATAAATTATACGAAAAGGTACCGGTTTGTACCGGTTACGATTTTAAGAGATGTTTTATCAAGATTGAGCCACCTATCATATTTATACAAGTAAAAAGAGTGCTAGAGTCATACTCACACTAAACATTTCCTAATTTATTACTCATAAAAAGCCGTACTGGAGCATTGCTCACACGAGAAATTTGTGTATGTACAAAACCATGCTGGAGCTTCACTTGCACGAGATTTTAGATATCATGATATGCATAGCGTGGTGCTGGAGCTTTGCTCGCACTAAACGTGAGTTGACATGCATATGGTCGTGCAGAAGCCTCCTGTAGACTGTGTTTCGCAGAGAGTTGAGATGCTCGCACGTATACTTTGAGACATGGGTTGGTTATCGACATAGTATTGGGGTGGATAAGACCTACGACAGGCACCCCCAGACTATGATATGGGTCCACGGAGTACGATGTACCGTGTATGTCACACGGAGTACGCTGTACCATGCAGTCATGATGACTCGATGATGTTACTTGATATTCTAGCGGGTAGGAATTGACCCCACCTCCCTTGCAGTTGTGATGCCCCGCACACCAGGATCCGTGTAGCCTGGGATCACAGGGACAAATTATGGCCATAATCCTCGATTTTCATACAGTAACCTACATGCCTCACATTTCACGACCCTCAACTTACCAAAATACGTACAAATTTTTTGCATTTTCATGCATCAATCTTTAATCATCCTTCATCGATCATGAACAACCACACTCTTAACAGTTGGGCTGTGTGTCGACGTCTAACTCACTCCACCATACTAATTTAATTTGAAACATTATTTATGAGTAAACACTTGTATAAATGTATATATATATATATATATATATCAGAGTTGTTACATGTGTTTACATTGTTTTACATCCCCAGTAGTTACATACAAAATGCTACTGTGCTATGTCTAGTTTAGATACAAAATAATCCAAGTGTGTATACCTTTAGCGATGGGATGCAGCGGATTACCAAAAGGGAAATGCCTCCAGTCACGCTCAATCTATACTCAAATCTCTGTAGAGAGGGGGAAATAAGGGGGGTGAGCAAACCACACGCTCAGTAAGGCAATCATGCGAACAGGTAGATACTGCACTCTCTACGTGATCGTGATGCCATGCTTAAAAGCATTTAATTCATTATTTATCTCCAAACATGAGTGTATGATTGTGTTAATGGTATGTAAAGCATTCATGCTATTAAAATTCAGTGCACATTTCAACTCAAAGCATGGTATAAATCATCATGCATAATTCACAATAAAAACATGGCATTACCCATCATGCATTTTTACAATAAAGCATGGCATTAAACCTCATGCATCCGTGCACTTTAAAAAAAAAAACCATTAACAAATCAATTCAACATCAGGTCTCAGCCCATCCTTCGGACCTTCCTGACTCACAAATCATTTTCAAACATGGATTTATTCTCAAAGCAATAGACATGTGAGATAGGCAGTTCAACAACAGGTAATAACCTCAAGGCCTATGTACATAACCTGTGATACCGGCTACACGGATCAGGTGTGCGGGATATCACCACTATCTGCTTCCACACGGGAGGTGGGTCAAATCCTACCCGCCGGTCCATAGCAGATCTCGTCCGAAGACGGCACATCACATCTCAACACGGTACAATGTACTCCATGCTACATGCACGGTACAACGTATTCCGTGGACCCAATCAACACATCATATCACGCCACATCTCAAACGCACGTGTGAGCCTATTTAATCGGTACGACCTCTTGTCTACCCGAAGCTCCTAACACGACTAATTAATCATGTCAAAACAATGCACATGTGAGCCTATTTAATCGATGTGACACCTAGTCTACTTGAAGCTCTAAACACGGCAACATGCAAGGTGGGCATCCAGTGCGAGACAAACTCGAAGCACAATGCCAAAACAAATATGAAATCCATGTGAAAACTAGTGCCTCTTGCACTCATGTGTATAAAACACGTCAAATCTCGTGCGAGTCATACTCTAGCACGTTTTCATACTCACGAAATCATGTAGGTGGCTCAAAACTTTGCAAAGTATGGTTAACAAAACCAAAACACACTCATTTCTTTTGTAAATCATTTCAATGTCAGCCAACCTACCAATCATTTGCTAAAAAGCAATAAAACATGATTTTCAAAGCAATATGCTTTTGTTTTCATGCACATTTTATCAAACACCCAACTTTTTCCCTTCAATCACCCAACATCATTTCCTAATGTCTCATGCATACTAGCAAAGCATTTAATGCGCCCAAATTGCGTACAGATATCTCTAAGAGTTCACACAATTCCCTTATCTCGATTTACTTGGTGTGACTCCTTTCCTTTTAGCTTCTCACGCTCTTGGCTCAACTCGCTCCGGCGTATCCTCGGAAGCTGTGATTCATTCATTCAATCAATTGAGTTAATGTTTTTAACCCAAAATTGACCTCACTAGTCATATTATTCACTTATGCATTTTACAAATGCCTTAAATCCACATTTTACCTCTTTTAGGTAAATCTCACAATTTATCCACTAACAACATCTTAAAATCATACCCATAACACTATTGTCACCTCTAGACATCCCATTTCTCATTAATCTCCATCAATTCCACTTTCTCACACTAAACCATTTCTAGGTCATAACATTCCAATGTATTTAGATAGTTTCTAACCATCCATACTCATGCCAACAACTCCAAAATCACTTAAATAAACAATGTACCATAGTTGGAGTGTTAGAATCTTACCAAATTTGATTTCTCTTCTTGCTCCAAATGGCAATGCCTTTAACTCCTTCAATACCAACAATGGGAAAATGCCTTCCAACTATGTTGTTCTTCTCTTTGATAGGAACAACTTTGCCTCTAATGGTCTCTCTTCAAATCTTACTGAAAATGGCTGATTTTAGAGAGAGAAAGTTAGGTTTTTGGGTTGAAAGTGGAAGGTTAGTGTTTTTCCCGAAATTTTTTGATTTTTAGCACTCTTTTTATAAAAATAGCTTGAGGAGATCGATCTGGTCCAAGAGGAGATCAATCTGGTCCCCTTAAATCCCTCTTTTTTCACGACATTTTAAGCATGAGATCGATATGTCGAAGATGAGATCGATCTGCTCCCAAACAGAGAGCTAAGGAGATCAATCTGGGTGCTTGAGGATCGATCTTTTTACTACATAATGCTTAGGAGATCGATCTGGTTCCATTGGAGATCGATCTGCTCTATTCCATTGCCCAAATAAGAGCATTCTGACTCTTCCAGATTGATCTCTCATCCTATAAGATCGATCTACCCTACACAATTTCCAGATTTTCTGCAGTTCTTCTGCAGCAACACTTACCAAACATCCTTAATTTGCTACCATGATCCTTTTCTCATCCATTCATCTTTGAGGCTTGACAATGGCCTCCATTCATACCTTACCTATTGAGACTTGTGTGGAATCTTTGTATAACCAAAGATACTTAATATTAACCAAATGGGAGTGCATACTCATGCAACTCTTCATTCCATTTACCACACTACTCATATTACATTCTACTCACATTCCTCACATGTTTAAGTTCATTTCCTCTTATTCATACATAATGTAACTTGTATGTACAATCACAACTCTTATTATATGTGTGTACATTTAATTTATGGACTTACATCACATATACTCCACATTACAATTGTATCATCAAACTTATGACTTCATAATACAACTTCATTTACATTTCTATGTACATATATACCATTATACACATACGGGGTCTCACACACATAATATCATACGGTCTGGAGAGACCAGGACAAACCCGAAGGAGGGGTAATGTCCCGATTTATGTTTTTAAAAGAGATGTGATTTAATGAATCAAGGTATTCCCGAGTGATGGGTTTAGCCTTGATGTGATGAGTTTATGATTAAACAAATAAGTTTTAAAGCGAAGAGTTTATGATAAAACTAATAAGTTTTAATGTGACGAGCATGAGATGCCATACATGATGATTTTTCCATGTTGATTTTATATGTCAATTTCATGATTTCTCTTATATGATATACATACATATGGCATCGTTTTAGTCATATCTCATGCTCCAAATATAAACGATTTTATATCATGATATTATCAGCACGTAGATAGTATAGTTATCTACTTGCTTACATTATTACCTTACTGAGCTGTTTATGCTCACCTTTTCGTTTTCCACCATCCACAGAGCATCTACAGTAGTCGAGAGCGGGTAGAGATTGCATCCCTGGTTGTCCGCTGCTCCCATCGCGAATCAAGTATACACATCGTACAATTTTGTATCTAAACAATTAATAGCACAGTTTTGTAACGAATGTAATTATGGGGGATGTAAATATATGGAAACATATGTACATACAGCTGTATAATATATATACTTAGTATTCCACTGTCTGAAATTCTAACATGATTACCATGGTAAGAATGATATGATCAAATGGGATAAGAGTTGGGATTATTACTGACTCATAGCCTAACTCATTAAAAAATGGAAATTTGTCACGAAGAGGTGAGAAGTATAGAAAAAGCGAAAAATTTGTAGTGATTTTGTTAGAACGGGTCGTGACATAAATAATCTCTTTAGGTAATCTAATCCATGATTTCACCTCGAGAGAAAATAAAAAAAATTCTACCACTAAAATCGCAACTTTAAAAATTCATGCAATTCTACATTTACGTAAGCTTTCTCTAAATATGTATACAATTCAATCAAAATGACATATTGCTCAAATTACGAAAATATAACAAATAAAAAAATGACTCGAGAATTATTCTCTGTAAGACCCCTAAATTTCTATGTAATGTATATTATCATTTGATGTATAGACAAGTTACATTACATATAAATTACAAGAAATAAACGTTTTTAAGTTCTAAGTGTGAATGGATTGATAATTGGGTGTTGAAGTGATTGAGTATGAGTTTGAATGAGAAATTTGCAGCAAGAAAGGGTGCAGGATGAAGGCCAGATTGATCCCATGCAAGGAGAGATCGATCTCGTGGCCTAAAAAACATAATTTCAAGCATTCTGTAAAAGAAAGATCGATCCCTCACTCAAGCAGATCGATCTCCATTAGTCTCGGGTTGGACAAGATCGATCTCCTCTTAATGGCCAGATTGATCTCCTAAGTTCTCTGCCTGAGACAAATCGATCATGTTTCATTGAGTAGATCGATCCCATGCAACATGACAGATCGATCTCATGCCTGTAAAATGTCAAGAAAACTGGAGGATTCAAGAGGGCCAGATCGATCTTCACCCTATGCAGATCGATCTTATCAAGCCATTCCTATAAAAAGGGAGTAGTTGGATCTGCATTTCACGAGAAACAACTTCATTCTTCCATTTTCAATCTTAAACCTAGCTTTCTCACTCTAAAATCACCATATTCATAAAGATTTGAGAGAAAGCCATTAAAACAAATTTGTTCATTAGAAAGAGAAGAACAACATAGTTTGGAATCAATACTCCATTAGGTGGATTGAAGGAGCAAAGGAGTGTTCTTGTTTAGAGCAAGGAGGAAATCAAGCTAGGTGAGTTTTTAACACTCCAACTCAACGTGCATTATCTAGTTATTGATTGTGATAGATGGGTGTATGAATTTATGATAGAAATTACATAGAATGTAATGGAACATGTAAAACCTAGAATGAGTCTAGTGTGAGAAAATGTGGTATGGTTAATGATAAATGGATTGTGCTAAGGTGTTAGTGAGGAAAAATGCATGATTTGAAATGATTGAATGAGGCTACATTGTAAAATTTGTCAAGTTATAAGAATAGGTATATAATGTGTTTGACAAAATGCCATAGTGAAGTAAATTATGGACTAGAGATAATATGAGCTTAATGTGAGACCCCGTATATGTATGGTTGTAACGTGTGTAATTAGATCAATGAATGCTAATGGACTTGTAATGTAAAGTATAATTGATGTAAGTCCATGGATTCAATGTACATATGTGTAACATGATTTGTAATGTACATACAAGTTTCATTGTGTATGACTATGAAAGAATGAGTTCTTATAAGTGATGAATGTGAATGGAACTCAAAATGAGTAATGTGGTAAATGAAAGGAAGTTGCATGAATATAAATGCTTCCATTTGGTTTTATATAGTATACCTTTGGATATACAAGTAATGCACACAAGTTTCAATGTGAATAAGGTATGAATGGATGCCATTTTCAAGTCATAAAGGTGGATGGATGAGAAAATGGCTATGGCAGCAGATTAAGGATGTTTTGGTGTAAGTTACAGCGAGAAACTGTAGGAAAATCTGTAAAATATGTAGGCCAGATCGATCTCATAGGATGAGAGATCGATCTGGAAGAGCCAGAATGCTCTTATTTGAGCAATGGAAAAGAGCAAATCGATCTTCAATGGGGCCAGATCGATCTCCTAACCATTCTGTAATGAAAAGATCAATCCTCAAGCATACAAATCGATCTCCGTAGCTCTCTGTTTGGGAGCAAATCGATCTCAAGCGTTGACAGATTGATCTCATGCTTAAAATGGCGCGAAAAAGAGGGATTTAAGGGGACCAGATCGATCTCCTCCTAGTGCAGATCGATCTCCTCAAGCTATTTCTATAAAAGGAGCGCTGAAATCTAAAACTTTCGAGAAAACAACATCACCCTTCCATTTTTCACCCAAAACCTAAGTTTATCTCTCTAAAATCAACCATTTCCAATAATAATTGAGGGAAGGCTATTAGGTACCAAGTTATTCATCTTGAGGAAGAGAACAACATAGTTGAAACCCAAAATCCCATTATTGGTATTAAAGGAGCAAGGAACATTTCCCTTTGGAGCAAGAAGAGAGAATAAGATTTGGTAAGCTTCTAAGACTCCAATCCAAGTACATTGTCTATTCTATTGATTTTGGAGTTGATTGCCATGCATATGGATGATAGAAATCATCTAGAAAGCAATGGAACACATATAACCTAGAAAATGGATATAGTCTAGAGTGAGAAAGTGTAAATTGGGTATATTGATGATTTATGGATTATGTTAAGTTGTTATTGGTGTAGTATGGATGATATGAGATAGTTAAATGTAATTACATTGTGAGTTTAGAGGATTTATGGAATTGAGAATGTGAGAAGCTTGATAAAATGCCATAGTGAAGAAATCAATGAAAGATGAACACTATGAGCTTAATATTTATTTAATATCGATATGGAATGAGTTAATAGGCCTAAGAAGATCCATAGACTCGAGTTATGGGTGGAGTAATAAAATGAGGCCTTATGAGCGTTAATAGAAACTATAGGTCGAATCGACTATAGTGAACGCATGATGTCCTATTATATGGATCGAATATAATGTGAAATATGATTGTGTACAGTCCCAAAGAGTTCGTTGAAGACGAATCGGACTGTACGTGTGGGCAGCACTAAAGAAACGGAATCACGCGTCGCGATTCCAGGTAAGGGAATTTTGTAAGTATATAGAGGTAGCTGCTCGCATTTTGAACTCGTGGGTATATAGGGCTTTGGAAATGTGCATGGATTTATAGAAATGTATTTTGACAATGTAGGGATGTGACTATGAATAATTGTATGAGATTTGGTGGTTGAAATGGTATTATAAAGAAATGGGATAGTAAGGCTAATAATTACATAAATCTAGTGTTTGAATACTTTCACAAAACATGTGTTTTGTTTTGAGCGAGTTGATAGATAGGCTGGCTATTGTTGTTTGATGTTGTGTGATAGCACATGTGAAGTGCTAAAATTATTTTGAGATTTGTTTTGAAAACTCATGAGCCGCCTATCATGTTTATGCGAATTAAACCGTGCTGGAGCCTAGCTCGCACTAGGTATTGATGTTCTCACATGTATGAACGTGTTGGAGCTTAGCTCGCACTTTGTTTTGAAACTATGTCGATGTTTTATAAATCGTACTGGAGCTTTTGCTCATACTTGGTTTTTGAGAAGATTTCTTATGTATATAACCGTACTGGAGCTATGCTCGTACGTGGTTTCTTCATATTTTTATGCATAAATGTCGTACTAGAGCATTGCTCGTACGAAGTGATTTATTATGATGCATGAATTCACGCTAGAGCGTAGCTGCGCTGGTTTTCACACTGCGGTATGTTTGAGGCCATGGTGGGAGTGATACGGATTGGTGTTCAGGAAACCCAACAGGCCTAACAGACCTCTTGAGTGGGGTAAGGGTAAGGGGCTAGGACCGGCACTAATCCTTTCAGGGAACCCAATAAGCCTAACAGACCTCTTGAGTGGGGTGAGGGTGAGGGGCTAGGACCTGAATCAGGGAACCTAATAGGGGCGAGCAAGGCCATAAGGGGCTAGACCTAGGATTAAGAGTACCCCCACATGCACTTGAGACTAGAGGTTTCACTCGATATGGGGTAGATAAGACCTACTGCAGGCATCCCCAACCATGTTATGGGTCCGCGGAGTACGATGTACCATGTATATCACATGGAGTAAGATGTACTGCATGGTTGAGATATTGATGAGAAAAGTCTGGTGGAGAACTAACCCACCTTCATTCCAGCATGATACGCCACAAACCGGGATTCGTGTGGTCTAGGATGATATGTGACATAGTTGGCCAACATAGTCTATGAGCTTATAGTGACCTGTCTCCCTTGCTTGATTTACTTACTACCACATGATTTAATCTATAAGTGTGATTGTGACTGTCCAGGGTAGACTCAAGGGAGGGGTCGAGCCTTGTGGACTTGAATTTGTGAAATGAGAATGATGTTTGTGATTGAGAATTGATTTTTATGGGATTTTGATGTATTTGAGAAGGAGATGAGTTATAAAAAGGATGTTTCAAGTGAATTTCCCTTTTTATTATGTGATTTGACAATGATGAGCATGAGATGGTTTGTACATGATGATTTTACCATGTTTTATTATGCCAATTTACATTATTTAAATACATGATATATGTATATGCATATGGCATAGTTTTGTTCTCCTTATGCACCGAACTATAAATGATTTATGCATACACTATCAGCATGTAGATAGAGTAGTTATCTACCATGCTTGCATTATTGCCTTACTGAGAATGTGGTTGCTCATCCCTCTCTATTTTCCCCATCTACAGAGCGTACATAGTGGTCCAGTGAGGACTGAGGCATTTTGGTTAGAGGCATATACACAGTGATTTCTTTTTATATCTAAACAATGTAAAAGCACATTAGCCAATTGAAATATAATTATGGGGGTTGTAGATGTCAGAAATCATGTCTTGTATAAATGAATAATTGACGTTCAAATGTATGACATTACTTTTCTTAACTGAGAATGGATATTGCGAGTGGATTATTATTGACTCACAGCCCAACAGTGTAATGGTAAGTTTGTTCACGACCGAGTAGAGAAATGAATAAATGCAAAAAATTTATTGAGATTTTTTATAATAAGAGAATAAAATGAGTCGTGACAGAGTTGGTACAGAGCTATGTTGGTTTGATATGAGTCAGTAATAAAACGAAGGAAAATTTCATCCCCATATTACTGTGCTTTTGTTAAGATATAACTGTGTATACTGTGATGGATTGAGCTTGATAAATGATTTTAAATACAGGAAGTTAGGCATTATACCAATTACGCACCAAGGTAGAAGGGCGAGGGCACGTGCTAGAGGCCATAGAGGTAGGCCTAAGAGCCGTGCGGAGCCACAGACAGATCAGGCTCTACAGAACCCTACTGGGAGAGCAAGAGATATAGAGGCACACTTCGTTAGGATAAAGCGAAGTATTGAGAACCTGGTGGAGATAGTCACGTAGGCATTGGGTGTCGGTGATAGACGAGGTATCGCAACATAGCCTAACGCTACTGGATAGGCAGCTGCAGAGGCAGAGAGACCTCATGCTACTAAGACGATGACACCCCCAGCCTAGGATATACCTTCTCCTATCGCTCCACAGCAGAGCGGTAGTGATTTAGGTTATGATTGTGACTTGAGCAGATTGCGAGAGTACCAATGTTGAAACCGCCAATGTTCGGAGGGGTGAAGGACTCGATTATCATAGAGGACTAGGTGTATGAGATGGAGAAACTGTATAGGTTTTTCCAAAGCACTTCAGCTGAGAAGGTTGCCTTTGCCATATTTATACTGAAAGGCGAGGCAGAGCATTCGTGGAGATCCACCTAAGCTATTTTGAGGGCCCGACACTCCGAGATCTCATGGAAGATATTTATTGAGGCCTTCAGGAGACAGTACATTCTAGCCACAGCAAAGAGGAAGCTACGGATGGAATTTACGAATCTGGTTCAAGGGAACCAAACTGTGGACGAGCATGAGTCTAAGTTTATGTCATTGGGGAGATATGACCTGGACACGATGGGTAACGAGGCCCGAAAGATTCAAAAGTTTGTTGATGGGTTGAGACTGGCCATCCGAACTAAGCTAGCCCCATTTGACATTCAGACTTATGAGGAGGCTATACATAAGGCCCAGTTATGCGAGCAAGACTTTGAGAGAAATGCCTCCGAGTTGGGGAAGATTAATGTTAGAAGAGATAGAGATCAAAAGAGATCCAGGATGGATATAATGGCCAAGAGGGGAGGCCAAAGATTTTTGAGAAGAGACCTAAGATCGAGGAGGTGCAAGAGAGAGTTGCTAAACCTCTCGTGTACCCGGCTTTGACTGCATCGAGGGGTATGGTTATTGGAAGATCACGACCTACTACTGATCAGTATAGGAGATGTGGGAGATACCATGGGACTAGACCATGTCAGATCCCCTCTATATCATGTTTTATTTGTGGGAGGCTCGGACATATTTTGAGGTACTGTACTGAGATAATTGAGACTGCCCTGCAGAAGGGCAAGGAGCCAGAGAGAGATCCAGTAGAGACAGCTGCCCTGAGGAGGAGGGCCACGGCTAAGGAATAGGGGAAGCAAACAGTGGTTATGAGTAGAGGAAGAGTGCACGCGCTGGACCAGGACACTGCGGACGTATCGACGAATGTGATTAAAGGTACCATCCTAATCTTCGATTTGGAAGCATTGGTATTATTTGACCTTGGTGCCACACATTCCTTCATACCACCTTCCTTTGCACATAAACTGTTGAAACATGTGAAACCTACATTGATGGATAAAATGTTGGTGATTTCCATACCCATGAATGATAGTAAATTGACTGAGCATGTATGTAGGAATTGTACGTTAAAGATAGAGGGAAAGGAAATGATAGCCAATTTGATTTTATTGAACATGAATGATTTTGATGTAATATTGGGAATGGATTGGTTGGCTACCAATCTTGTTGTTATGGATTGCCATGCTAAGTCATTAATGTTTTCAGGATTAGACAATCTTATTGTAAACTTTGATGAAAAGAATTGATATGAAAAGAGTATGTTTGTTCTAAATGAAAAGAGTACGATTTTATTTAATATACTTGAGAGATAAATTTATATGCTTTTATTGAATATTAATGTGATGACTTGTGATATTAACGGTAGAAGGGATAATATGAAGGGTTCATTACCTTCGTGGTCGATATAGATGAGGCACACCTGGAATTGAGGGACATACCCATGATTGCGGATTATCCTGATGTCTTTTCAGATGAATTACCAAGACTACCACCTAAAAGGGAAATGGAATTTTGCATAGAGTTAGTGCCTGGAACAGAGCTGATATCGAAACCACCCTATAAAATGGCTCCGATAGAATTGGAAGAGATAAAGAAACAGTTCCAAGAGTTGCTGGAGAAGAGGTTTATTAGACCGAGTCGAGTGTCTCACCTTGGGGAGCACCGGTTCTATTTGTAAGGAAGAAGGATGGAAGCCTCCGACTGTGTATAGATTACCGGTTGTTGAATAAGGCCACCATTAAGAACAAATACCCCCTTCCGCGTATTGATGATTTCTTGGATTAGCTCCAAGGAGCCTAAGTGTTTCCTAAGATAGACATGTGGTCAGGGTACCATTAGTTGAGGATCAGGAGTGGAGATGTACCCAAGACAGCATTTTGCACCCGTTATGGCCACTACAAGTTTATTGTGATGCCATTTGGATTGACGAATGCCCCCGCAACATTTATGGCACTGATGAAATATATATTCAAGCCATACCTAGACAAGTTTGTAATTATTTTCATTAATGACATTTTGGTACATTCCAATTCCAGGGAGGATCATGAGGAGCACATGAGAGTAGTTCTTCAGACCCTCCGAGAAAAAGAATTATATGCCAAACTCAGTAAGTTTAACTTTTGGTTAGAGCATATCTCGTTTCTGGGCCACGTTGTGTTGAAAGATGGGGTATCGACGGATCCATCCAAGATAGAGGCAGTTGTACAGTGGGAATAGCCCAAGACAGTTACTGAGATCAGAAGTTTTCTAAGATTGGCAGGATATTATCGGAGATTTGTAGAGGGTTTCTCCAGACTAGCTACTCCTTTGACACGCCTCACGCATAAGGATGTTAAGTTTGTATGGGATGAGGCATGTGAGAGGAGTTTTGAGGAGCTTAAGCGTCGATTAACCACTGCTCCAGTTCTCACCATTCCTACCAGCTTAGGAGGATTCTCGGTGTATACGGATGCATCACACCAGGGATTAGGCTGTGTACTTATGCAGGATGGGAAGGTAGTTGCCTATAGATCTAAAAAGTTGAAAGATGACAAGAGGAACTACCCGACACATGATTTGGAGTTAGAGGCCGTGGTGTTTGCTTTGAAAATATGGCACCACTATCTCTATGGTGAGATATTTTAGGTGTTCACAGATCATAAGAGCCTTAAGTACCCGTTCTCACAGAAAGAACTGAATATGAGATAGAGGAGATGGCTCGAACTCCTGAAAGACTATGATTGTGAAATCATGTACCACCCTAGAAAGGCAAATGTAGTTGCCGATGCTTTGAGCAGGAAGAACCTTAGGTTGGTGTCATATATGATGTTACGAAAGCATGAATTATTGGAACACTTTGCAAACCTTAGTTTGGATGTAACCCCACCTGGATCGGAGAGATTGGATATCATAGCTGGCATGAGATTAGAGCCAGAGTTGATTGGCCGTATTCAGCAGGCCCAGCAGAGCGATCGACGGTGCATCGATTGGCTGAGGTAGATACAGACAGGTGTGGGTATTGATTTTGAGCTGAGTGCTGATGGGTTATTGAGGTTCAGGGGCAAAGTATGTGTTCCTGAGGATCCTGAGATCAGGAAGCTGATTTTATCAGAGGCTCATTCATCAAAGTATACGATACATCCGGGGAGTGCCAAGATGTATCAAAACCTTTGGAAGGTTTATTGGTGGTCTGGAATGAAAAGAGACATTGCTGAGTATGTCACTAAATATCTCGTTTGTCAGCAAGTGAAGGTAGAGCATCAAAAGCCTGTAGGATTAATACAGCCTCTACTAATATCGACTTGGAAGTAGGAGCATGTCACCATGGATTTTGTGATGGGATTGTCGAGGACCCACAGAGGTCATGATGCCATATGGGTTATTGTGGACCGATTGACTAAGTTCGCCCATTTCTTGGCTATGAGAGCTACCGATACACTGAGTCAGTTGGCAAACCTATATATTTGAGAGATAGTACGGCTACATGGTGTTCCAATGAGGGTTGTTTCTGATAGGGATGCCTGCTTCACTTCCCATTTTTGGGAACATTTCTAGGAAGTGATGGGGACCCGACTGAGTTTTAGCACAGCTTTTAATCCTCAAACAGATGGGCAGTCAGAGAGTATATGTTAAGAGCGTGTGTACTAGATTTTGGAGGCTCTTGGGATGATCACCTGCAGTTAGCCGAGTTCGCCAATAATAATAGCTATCATGCGAGCATCGGGATGGCACCCTATGAGGCACTGTATGGACGCAGGTGTCGATCCCCTAATAGATGGGAAGAGGTTGATGACAAACAGATTTTTGCTCCTGACTTAGTGCAGTAGGTATCTGAGGACGTCCAATTGATATGTGAGAGATTATGGATAGCTCAGAGCCAGCAAAAGAGTTATGCTGACAAGAGACAAAGACCACTAGAGTTTGATGTGGGCGAGTCGATATTTCTGAGGGCTTCACCTTCGAAGGATATTATGAGATTTGGTAAGAAGGGTAAGCTGAGTCTTAGATATATCGAACCCTTCGAGATTTTGGAGAGAGTGGGAGATAAGGCGTATAGATTGCCATTGCCACCGGACTTGGCGAATGTTTACAACGTCTTCCATGTCCCTATGCTTCGAAAGTATCACCTAGACCCGACACATGTGATAATATAAGATCCATTAGAGCTTAATGAGAGTATGACATACGTTGAGAAGCCGATTCAGGTACTGGACAAAAAAGAGAAAGTGTTACGGAATAAGATAATTCCCTTGGTGAAAGTTCTTAAGCAACATCACACGGTGGAAGAGGCCACATAGGAATTGGAGAGATTGATACGGGAAAAGTACCCCCAACTTTTTGAAGAGTGACTTGGTTCTAATTTGGAGGACCAAATTCCTTGAAGGAGGGGAGAATATGAGACCCCGTATATGTATGGTTGTAACGTGTGTAATTGGATCAATGAATGCTAATAGACTTGTAATGTAAAGTATAATTGATGTAAGTCTGTGGATTCAATGCACATATGTGTAATATGATTTGTAATGTACATACAAGTTTCATTATGTATGAATATGAAGGAATGAGTTTTTATAAGTGATGAATGTGAATGGAACTCAAAATGAGTAGTGTGGTAATTGAAAGGAAGTTGCATGAATATAAATGCTTCCATTTGGTTTTATATAGTATACCTTTGGATATACAACTAATACACACAAGTTTCAATGTGAATAAGGTATGAATGGATGTCATTTTCAAGTCATAAAGGTGGATAGATGAGAAAATGGCTATGGCAGCAGATTAAGGATGCTTTGGTTTAAGTTACTACAGGAAACTGCAAGAAAATCTAGAAAATATGAAAGCCAGATCGATCTCATAGGATGAAAGATCGATCTGGAAGAGCCAGAATGCTTTTATTTGAGCAATGGAATAGAGCAGATCGATCTCCTAACCATTCTGTAATGAAAAGATCGATCCTCAAGCATACAGATCGATCTCCTTAGCTCTCTATTTGGGAGCAGATCGATCTCAAGCCTCGACAGATCGATCTCATGCTTAAAATGTCGTGAAAAAAAGGGATTTAAGGGGACCAGATCGATCTCCTCCTAGTGCAGATTGATCTCCTCAAGCTATTTCTATAAAAGGAGTGCTGAAATGTAAAAATTTCGGGAAAACAACATCACCCTTCCATTTTTCACCAAAAACCTAAGTTTATCTCTTTAAAATTAGCCATTTCAGTAAGAATTGAGGGGAGGCTATTAGGTACTAAGTTATTCATCTTGAGAAAGAGAACAACATAGTTGAAACCCAAAATCCCATTGTTGGTATTGAAGGAACAAGGAACATTTCCCTTTGGTACAAGAAGAGAAATCAGATTTGGTAAGCTTCCAAGACTCCAATCCTAGTACATTATCTATTCTATTGATTTTGGAGTTGATTGCCATGCATATGGATGATAGAAATCATCTAGAAAGCAATGGAACACATATAACCTAGAAAATAGATATAGTCTAGAGTGAGAAAGTGTAAATTGGGTATGTTGATGATTTATGGATTATGTTAAGTTGTTATTGGTGTAGTATGGAAGATATGAGATAGTTAAATGTAATTACATTGTGAGTTTAGAGGATTTATGGAATTGAGAATGTGGGATGCTTGATAAAATGCCATAGTGAAGAAATCAATGAAAGATGAACACTATGAGCTTAATGTCGATTTAATATCGATTTGGAATGAGTTAATAAGCCTAAGAAGATCCATAGACTCGAGTTATGGGTGGAGTAATAAAACGAGACCTTATGAGTGTTAATAGAAACTATCAAATCGACTATAGTGAACGCACGATGTCCTGTTATATGGATTAAATTTTAATGTGAAATATGATTGTGTGCAATCCCAAAGAGTTCGTTGAAGACGAATCGGACAGCACGAGTGGGCAGTGCTAAAGAAACGGAATCAATTGTCGCGATTCCAAGTAAGGGAATTTTGTAAGTATATAGAGGTAGCTGCTCATATTTTGAACTCGTCCGTATATAGGGCTTTGGAAATGTGTATGGATTTATAGAAATGTATTTTGACGATGTAGGGATGTGACTATGAATAATTGTATGAGATTTGGTGGTTGAAATGGTATTGTAAAGAAATGGGATAGTAAGGCTAATAATTGCATAAATCCAATGTTTGAATGCTTTCACAAAACATGTGTTTTTTTTTTACCGAGTTGCTAGATAGGCTGGCTATTGTTGTTTGATGTTGTGTGATAGCACATGTGAAGTGCTAAAAATATTTTAAGATTTGTTTTGAAAACTCATGAGTCGCTTATCATGTTTATGCGAATTAAACCGTGCTGGAGCCTAGTTCGCACAGGGTATTGATGTTCTCACATGTTTGAACGTGTTGGAGCTTAGCTCGCACTTTGTTTTGAAACTATGTCGATGTTTTATAAACCGTACTGGAGCTTTTGCTCATACTTGGTTTTCGAGAGGATTTCTTATGTATATAACCATACTGGAGCTATGCTCGTACGTGGTTTCTTCATATTTTTATGCATAAATGTTGTACTAGAGCGTTGCTCGTACGAAGTGATTTATTATGATGCATGAATTCACGTTAGAACGTAGCTCACGCTGATTTTCACACTGCGGTATGTTTGAGGCCGTGGTGGGAGTGATACGGATTGGTGTTCAGGGAACCCAACAGGCCTAACAGACCTCTTGAGTGGGGTAAGGGTGAGGGGCTAGGACCTGGCACTAATCCTTTTAAGGAACCCAACAGGCCTAACAGACCTCTTGAGTGGGGTGAGGGTGAGGGGCTAGGACCTGAATCAGGGAACCCAATAGGGGTGAGCAAGGCCATAAGGGGTAGGACTTAGTATTAAGAGGACCCCCACATGCAGTTGAGGCTAGAGGTTTCACTCGGTATGGGATAGATAAGACCTACTGTAGGCACCCCCAACCATGTTATGGGTCCACGAAGTACGATATACCGTGTATATCACATGGAGTAAGTTGTACTGCATGGTTGAGATATTGATGAGAAAAGTCTGGCGGAGAACTAACCCACCTTCGTTCCAGCATGATACCCCGTAAACAGGGATCCGTGTGGTCTAGGATGATATGTGACATAGTTGGCCAACATGGTCTATGAGCTTATAGTGACCTGTCTCCCTTGCTTGATTTACTTACTACCACATGATTTTAATCTATAAGTGTGATTGTGACTGTCAAGGGTAGACCCGAAGGAGGGGTCGAGCCTTGTGGACTTGAATTTGTGAAATGAGAATGATGTTTGTGATTGAGAATTGATTTTATGGGATTTTGATGTATTTGAGAAAGAGATGAGTTTTTAAAAGGATGTTTCAAGTGAATTTCCCTTTTTATTATGTGATTTGACAATAATGAGCATGAGATGGTTTGTACATGATGATTTTACCATGTTTTATTATGCCAATTTACATGATTTAAATACATGATATATGTATACGCATATGGCATAGTTTTGTTTTCCTCATGCTTCGAACTATAAATGATTTATGCATACACTATCAGCATGTAGATAGAGTACTTATCTACCATGCTTGCATTATTGCCTTACTGAGATTGTGGTTGCTCATCCCTCTCTATTTTCCCCCTCTACAGAGCGTACATAGTAGCCTAGTGAGGACTGAGGCATTTTGGTTAAGACATCCCCTGCATCTCCATCACTCAGAGGTATATACACAGTGATTTCTTTTTGTATCTAAACAATGTAAAAGCACGGTAGCCAATTGAAATGTAATTATGGGGGTTGTAGATGTTAGAAATCATGTTTTGTATAAATGAATGATTGACATTCAAATGTATGACATTACTTTTATTAACTGAGAATGGATATTGCGAGTGGATTATTATTGACTCACAGCCCAACAGTGTAATGGTAAGTTTGTTCACGATCGAGTAGAGAAATGAATCAATGCAATAAATTTATTAAGATTTTCGATAATAAGAGAATAAAATGGGTCGTGACAAAGATTGGTATCAGAGCTGTGTTGGCCTGATGTGAGTCAGTAATAAAATGTAGAAAAATATCATCCCCATATTACTGTGCTTTCGTTTAGATATAACTGTGTATACTGTGATGGATTGAGCTTGATAAATGATTTTAAATATAGGAAGTTAGGCATTATGCCAATTATGCGCCAAGGTAGAGGGGCGAGGGCACGTGCTAGAGGCCGTAGAGGCAGGCCTGAGAGCCGTGCGGAGCCACAGACTGATCAAGCTCCACAGAACCCTGCTGGGAGAGTAGGAGATACAAAGGCACGCTTCGTTAGGATAGAGCGGAGTATTGAGAACCTGGTGGAGATAGTCACGCAGGCATTGGGTGCCGGTGATAGACGAGGTACTGCAGCATAGCCTAACGCTACTGGATAGGCGGCTGCAGAAGCGAAAAGACCTCATGCTACTGAGACGATGACACCCCCAGCCCAGGATATAGCTTCTCCTATCGCTCCACAGCAGAGCGATAGTGATTTGGGTTATAATTGTGAGTTGAGCAAATTGCGAGAGTTCCAAGCGTTGAAACTGCCACTGTTCAGAGGGGTGAAGGACCCGGTTATCACAGAGGACTGGGTGTATGAGATGGAGAAACTGTATAGGTTTTTTCGATGCACTTCAGTTGAGAAGGTTACCTTTGCCGTATTTATGCTAAAAGGCCAGGCAGAGCATCGGTGGAGATCCACCGAAGCTATTTTGAGGGCTCGACACTCCAAGATCTCATGGGAGATATTTATAGAGGCCTTCAGGAGACAGTACGTTCCAGCCACTGCACAGAAGATGCTGTGGATGGAATTTATGAATTTGGTTCAAGGGAACAGAACTGTAAATGAGTATGAGTCCAAGTTTATGTCATTGGGGAGATATGACCCGGACACGATGGGTAGCGAGGCCCGAAAGATTCAGAAGTTCATTGATAGGTTGAGACTGGCCATCCAAACTAAGCTAGCCCCGTTTGACATTCAGACTTATGAGGAGGTGATACATAAGGCCCAGTTATGCGAGCAAGACTTTGAGAGAAATGCCTTCGAGTTGGGGAAGATTAATGTCAGAAGAGATCGAGGTGGATAGAGTGGCCAAGAGAGGAGGCCAAAGGTTTTTTGAGAAGAGACCTAAGATCGAGGAGGTACAGGAGAGAGTTGCTAGACCTCCCATGTACCCGGCTTTGACTGCACCGATGGGTATGCTTATTGAAGGATCATGACCTACTACGGATCAGTGTAGGAGATGTGGGAGATACCATGGGACTAGACCATACCAGATACCCCTTGTATCATGTTTTAGGTGTGGGAGGCCCATACATATTTTGAGGTACTGTACAAAGATAATTGAGACTGCCCCGCAGAAGGGTAAGGAGCCAGAGAGAGCTCCAGTTGAGACAGCTGCCCCAAGGAGGAGGGCCACAGCTGAGGAAAATGGGAAGCAGACAGTGGGTGTGAGCAAAGGAAGTGTACACACGTTGGACCAGGGCACTGCGAACGCATCGACGAATGTGATTAAAGGTACCATCCTAATCTTCGATTTGGAAGCATGGGTATTATTTGACCCTGGTGCCACACATTCCTTCATATCACCTTCCTTTGCACATAAACAGTTGAAGCATGTGAAACCTACATTGATGGATAAAATGTTGATGATTTCCACAGCCATGAATGATAGTCAATTGACTGAGCATGTATGTAGGAACTGTACGTTAAAGATAGAGGGAAAGGAAATGATAGCCAATTTGATTTTATTGCACATGAATGATTTTGATGTAATATTGGGAATGGATTGGTTGGCTACCAATCGTGTTGTTATGGATTGCCATGCTAAGACATTGATGTTTTCAAGATTAGACCATCTTATTGTAAACTTTGATGAAAAGAATTGATATGAAAAGAGTATGTTTGTTTTAAATGAAAAGAGTATGATTTTATTTAATCTACTTGAGAGATAAATTTATATGCTTATGTTGAATATTAATGTGATGACTTATGATACTAACGGTAGAAAGGATAATAAGAAGGGTTTTTTGCCTACGTGATCGATATAGATAAGGCACACCCAGAATTGAGGTACATACCCATGATTGCGAATTATCCTGATGTCTTTCTGGATGAATTACCAGGACTACCACCTAAAAGGGAAATGGAATTTTGCATAGAGTTAGTGCCTGGTACAGAGCCGATATCGAAACCACCCTATAGAATGGCTCCGATAGAATTGGAAGAGCTAAAGAAGCAGTTGCAAGAGTTGCTGGAGAAGGGGTTTATTAGACCGAGCGTCTCACTTTGGGGGAGCACTGGTTCTGTTTGTAAGGATGAAGGATGGAAGCCTCCGACTGTGTATAGATTACCAATTAATGAATAAGGCCACCATTAAGAACAAATACCCCATTCTGCATATAGATGATTTCTTGGATTAGCTCCGAGGAGTCCAAGTGTTTTCTAAGATAGACCTGCGGTCTGGGTACCATCAGTTGAGGATCAGGAGTAGAGATGTACCCAAGACAGCATTTCACACCTGTTATGGCTACTATGAGTTTATGGTGATGTCATTTGGATTGACGAATGCCTCCGCAGCATTTATAGCACTGATGAATGATATATTCAAGTCATACCTGGATAAGTTTGTAATTATTTTCATTAATGACATTTTGGTATATTCCAAGTCCAGGGAATATAATGAGGAGGACATGAGAGTAGTTCTGCAGACCCTCCGAGAAAAAGAATTATATGCCAAACTCAGTAAGTGTAACTTTTAGTTAGAGTAGATCTCGTTTCTGGGCCATGTTGTGTCAAAGGATGGGATATCGGTGGATCCATCCAAGATAGAGGTTGTTGTATAATGGGAATAGCCCAAAACAATTTTTGAGATTCGAAGTTTTTTGGGATTGGCAGGATATTATCAGAGATTTGTAGAGGTTTTCTCCAAACTAGCTACTCCATTGACACACCTCACGCATAAGGATGTTAAGTTTGTATGGGATGAGGCATATGAGAGGCGTTTTGAGGAGCTTAAGCGTCGATTGACCACTGCTCCAGTTCTCACCATTCCTACCAACTTAGGAGGATTCTCGGTGTATACGGATGCATCACACCAGGGATTGGGCTGTGTACTTATGCAGGATGGGAAGGTAGTTGCCTATGGATCTAGACAGTTGAAAGATCACGAGAGGAACTACCCGACACATGATTTGGAGTTAGCGACCGTGATGTTTGCTTTAAAAATATGGCACCACTATCTCTATGGTGAGAAATTTCAGGTGTTCACATATCATAAGAACCTTAAGTACCTGTTCTCGTAGAAAGAACTGAATATGAGATAGAGGAGATGGCTCGAACTCCTGAAGGACTATGATTGTTAAATCTTGTACCACTCGGGTAAGGCAAATGTAGTTGCCGATGCTTTGAGTAGGAAGAACCTTGGGTTGGTGTCTTATATGATGATACAGGAGCATGAATTGTTGGAACACTTTGCGAACCACATTTTGGATGTAACCTCACTTGGATCGGAGAGATTGGATATCATAGCTAGTATGAGATTAGAGCCAGAGCTGATTGGCCGTATTCGACAGGCCCAACAGAGCGATCGACGATGCATCGATTGGCTGAGATAGATACAGACAGGTGTGGGTATTGATTTTAAGCTAAGTGTTGATGGGTTATTGAGGTTCAGGGGCAAAGTATGTGTTCCCGAGGATCCTAAGATCAGGAAGCTGATTTTATCAGAGGCTCATTCATCGAAGTATACGATACATCCGGGGAGTACCAAGATGTATCAAAACTTTCGGAAGGTTTATTGGTGGTTTGGAATGAAAAGAGACATTGCTGAATATGTCGCTAAGTGTCTCGTTTGACGTCAGGTGAAGGTAGAGCATCAGAAGCTTGCAGGATTATTGCAGCCTCTACCGATACCGACTTGGAAGTGGGAGCATGTCACCATGGATTTTGTGATGGGATTGCCGAGGACCCGCAGTGGTCATAATGCCATATGGGTTATTGTGGACCGATTGACTAAGTCCGCCCATTACTTGGCTATGAGAGCTACCGATACCCTGAGTCAGTTGGCGAACACGTATATTCGAGAGATAGTACGGTTACATGGTGTTCCAGTGAGCGTTGTTTCTGATAGGGACGCCCACTTCACTTCCCATTTTTGGGAATATTTTCAGGAAGTGCTAGGGACCCGACTGAGTTTTAGCACCGCTTTTCATCCTCAGATAGATGGACAGTCAGAGAGGACTATACAGACCCTGGAGGATATGTTGAGAGAGTGTGTGCTGGATTTTGGAGGCTCCTGGGATGATCACCTGCGGTGAGTCGAGTTCACCTATAATAATAGCTATCATGCGAGTATCGAGATGGCACCTTATGAAGCACTGTATGGATGCAGGTGTCGATCCCCCATTGGATGGGAAGAGGTTGGTGACAGACAGTTTTTGCTCCTGACTTAGTGCGATAAGCATCTGAGGATGTCCAATTGTTATGTGAGAGATTACGGACAGCTCAGAGCCGGCAAAAGACTTATGCTGACAAGAGACGAAGACCACTAGAGTTTGATGTGGGCGAGTCGATATTTCTGAGAGTTTCACCTTCGAAGGGTATTATGAGATTTGGTAAGAAAGGCAAGCTGAGCCCTAGATATATCAGACCCTTTGAGATTTTGGAAAGAGTGGGAGATAAGGCGTATAGCTTGGCATTGCCACAGGACTTGACGAATGTTCACAACGTCTTCCACGTCTCTATGCTTCGAAAGTATCACCTGGACCCGACGCATGTGATAAGATATGAGTTGTTAGAGCTCAATGAGAGTATGACATACGTTGAGAAGCCGATTCGGGTATTGGATAGAAAAGAGAAAGTGTTGCGGAATAAGATAATTCCCTTGGTGAAAGTTCTTTGGCAACATCACACGGTGGAAAAGGCCACATGGGAATTGGGAAACTTGATACCGGAGAAGTACCCCTAACTTTTTGAAGAGAGACTTGGTTCTAATTTGGAGGACCAAATTCCTTGAAGGAGGGGAGAATGTGAGACCCCGTATATGTATGGTTGTAACGTGTGTAATTGGATCAATGAATGCAAATGGACTTGTAATATAAAGTATAATTGATGTAAGTCCATGGATTCAATATACATATGTATAATATGATTTGTAATGTACATACAAGTTTCATTGTGTATGAATATGAAGCAATGAGTTCTTATAAGTGATGAATGTGAATGGAACTCAAAATGAGTAGTATGGTAAATGGAAGAAGTTACATGAATATAAATGCTTCCATTTGGTTTTATATAGTATACATTTGGATATACAAGTAATGCACACAAGTTTCAATGTGAATAAGGTATGAATGGATGCCATTTTCAAGTCATAAAGGTGGATGGATGAGAAAATGGCTATGGCAGCAGATTAAGGATGTTTTGGTGTAAGTTACTGCAGGAAAATCTAGAAAATATGAAGGTCAGATCGATCTCATAGGATGAGAGATCGATCTGGAAGAGCCAGAATGCTCTTATTTGAGCAATGGAATAGAGCAGATCGATCTCCAATGGGGCCAGATCGATCTCCTAACCATTCTGTAATGAAAAGATCGATCCTCAAGCATACAGATCGATCTCCTTAGCTCTCTGTTTGGGAGCAGATCGATCTCAAGCTTCGACAGATCGATCTCATGCTTAAAATGCCACGAAAAAGAGGGATTTAAGGGGACTAGATCGATCTCCTCCTAGTGCAAATCGATCTCCTCAAGCTATTTCTATAAAAGGAGCACTGAAATCTGAAAATTTAGAGAAAACAACATCACCCTTCCATTTTTCACCCAAAACCTAAGTTTATCTCTCTAAAATCAGTTATTTCCAGTAAGAATTGAGGGGAGGCTATTAGGTACCAAGTTGTTCATCTTGAGAAAGAGAACAATATAGTTGAAACCCAAAATAAATCAGATTTGGTATGCTTCTAAGACTCCAATCCAAGTACATTGTCTATTCTATTGATTTTAGAGTTGATTACCATGCATATGGATGATAGAAATCATCTAGAAAGCAATGGAACACATATAACCTAGAAAATGGATATAGTCTAGAGTGACAAAGTGTAAATTGGGTATGTTAATGATTTATGGATTATGTTAAGTTGTTATTGGTGTAGTATGTGAGATAGTTAAATGTATTTACATTATGAGTTTAGAGGATTTATGGAATTGAGAATGTGAGACGCTTGATAAAATGCAATAGTGAAGAAATCAATGAAAGATGTACCGTGTATATCACATGGAGTAAGATATACTGTGTGGTTGAGATATTGATGAGAAAAGTCTAGCGGAGAACTAACACACCTTCGTTCCAGCATGATACCCAGCACACCGGGATCCGTGCAGTCTCGGATGATATGTGACATAGTTGACCAACATAGTCTATGAGCTTATAGTGACCTGTCTCCCTTGCTTGATTTACTTACTACCACATGATTTTAATCTATAAGTGTGATTGTGACTATCCAGGGCAGACCCGAGGGAGGGGTCGAGCCTAGTGGACTTGAATTGTGAAATGAGAATGATGTTTGTGATTAAGAATTGATTTTATGGGATTTTGATATATTTGAGAAAGAGATGAGTTTTAAAAAGGATGTTTCAAGTGAATTTCCCTTTTTATTATGTGATTTGACAATGATGAGCATGGGATGGTTTGTACATGATGATTTCACCATGTTTTATTATGCCAATTTACATTATTTAAATACATAATATATGTATACGCATATGGCATAGTTTTGTTTTCCTCATGCTTCAAACTATAAATGATTTATGCATACACTATCAGCATGTAGATAGAGCAGTTATCTCTCATGCTTGCATTATTGCCTAACTGAGCGTGTGGTTGCTCATCCCTCTCTATTTTCCCCCTCTACAGAGCGTACATAGTGGTCGAGTGAGGACTGAGGCATTTTGGTTAAGACATCCGCTGCATCTCTATCACTCAGAGCTATATACACAGTGAGTCTTTTTTATATCTAAATAATGTAAAAGCACAGTAGCCAATTGAAATGTAATTATGGGGGATGTAGATGTCAAAAATCATGTTTTGTATAAATGAATGATTGACGTTAAAATATATGACATCACTTTTATTAACTGAGAATGGATATTGCAAGTGGATTATTATTGACTCATAGCCCAACAGTGCAGTGGTAAGTTTGTTCACGACCGAGTAGAGAAAGGAATAAATGCGAACATTTATTGAGATTTTCAATAATAATAGAATAAAATGGGTCATGACATGAGATCGATCTCTTAATGGCTTTATGAGATCGATCTGCTCCAATTATGAGATCGATCTCCAGTTTACAGAAGGCCTCATGAGATCGATTTGTTCCTTGAGGAGATCGATGTTCTCCTTATAGAATGCTTCATGAGATCGATTTCTTCCTCATGAGATTGATCTCTTCATTACAGAATCATAAGGAGATCGATCCTCTTCCATTAGAGATCGATCTGCGCACTTAACTTCCTCATTCCTTGTCACTTTGGCCTACCAGATTGATCCTCTCTTCTCCAAGATCGATCTGGCCTCATAGTTTCACACTTTGGCTGAACACTTAACATCAAATCTCCATATGTAATTTCCATATTTCACTATATTGATTATTTCTCATTCATAACTCATACATTTCATTCAGTTCAATAAATTACACTTCAAGTTCACATTACATAATTAGACATGTATTAAAATTCTCATATCTCACATCCTCCCCACCTTAGAAAGAATTTGATCCTCCAAATTCAACTTAACTCGTAAAACAGATGGGGGTATTTCTCCTTAATAAGACTCGCCTCCTCCATTGAGGGATGCTTCCACAAAACTTTCACTAATGAGATACTCTTAGTCCGAAGCACCTTCTCTTTTCTATCAAGAACCCGGACGGGTTCTTCAGTGTAGCTCATGTCCTCTTGTATGTCCATCTCTTCATACTCTATGACATGAGAAGGGTCCGAGTGGTACTTCCTCAACATAGATACATGAAAGACGTTGTGTATTTCAGACATCAGTAGGGGTAATGCCAATCTGTAGGCTACCTCTCCCACTCTCTCAAGAATCTCGAAAGATCCTATGTATCGAGGACACAATTTCCCTTTCTTTCCAAACCTCATGATACCCTTACTCGATGATATCTTTAGAAATACTGCATCACCAACATCAAACTCAAGTGGCCATCTACGCACATCCGCGTAGCGTTTCTGTCTACTCTGTGCAGCCTATAACCTCTCACATATGAGTTTCACCCTCTGTACAGCTTGCTTAATAAGCTCGGGAGCATTTATCTTTCTGTCACCGACTTCTTCCCAAGCCACAAGGGATCTACACCTCCTACCATATAGAGCCTCAAAAGGTGTCATTCCAATACTTGCATGACAGCTATTATTGTACGTAAACTCTGCTAGGGGCAGGTGATCATCCCATGATCACTTAAAATCCATCGTACATGCCCTCAACATATCCTCCAAGGTTTGAATAGTCCTCTCTGACTGACCATCTATCTGAGGATGATAGGCGGTACTAAAACTCAATCGAGATCCCATGGACTCCTGAAACTAGGTCAAAAATCTGGAAGTAAATCGAGAATCTCTGTCATAAGTAATACTCACTAGAGCCTCATGTAATCTAGCTATCTCGCTGACATATAACTCAGCTAAGGCATCTACAGTATCTGTGCTCTTGATGGCAAGGAAATGGGCACTCTTTGTCAGTCTATCCACTATGACCCATATCGCATCACGACCTCTCCGGGTCCTCGGTAAACCCATAATAAGCCCATGGTGACATGCTCCCATTTCCATGTAGGTATAGGTAAAGGCTATAGTAGTCCTCTGGGCTTCCGATGCTCAGCTTTCACTTGTTGTCATACTAAACATCTGACCACATACTCTGCCACATCTCGCTTCATACCACTCCACCAGTACACATTTCTCAAATCTCGGTACATCTTAGTACTCCCTAGGTGCATAGTATATCACGAGCAGTGGGATTCTCTAAGTATCTGTCTCTTCAGGGTATCATCGTCCGGTACACAAATCTGTCCTCTGAATCTTAACAACCCATCCTCACTAATTATGAGATCCGACTGCGAAGTCTGCTCAACTTGGCTAACCATATCGGTTAACCTCTAATCATTACGCTGCCCAGTTCTAATCTGGTCCATGATCCTGGGCTCTATTCACAGGCTAGCCAAAAATCCAGTCTCTACCTCTTTAACTCTGATCCGAAGTTCGACGAACTGCTCCAATAAATCTCATTCCCTAATCATCATAGCATATATCATACTCTTCCTGATCAGGGCATCAGCAACTATGTTTGCCTTACCCAGATGGTATAAAATCTCACAGTCATAATCCTTAAGGAGTTCCATCCATCTCCTTTGTCTCATATTCAACTCTTTCTGATCAAAAAGATATCTCAAACTTTTGTGATTAGTGAAGATCTAGAATCTTTCCTCATATAGATAGTGTCGCCAAATCTTCAAGGCAAACACCGCAGCAGCTAACTCTAAATCATGTGTGGGGTAATTCCATTCATGATCCTTCAACTGTCGCGATCCATAAGCGACCACTCTTCCAAGCTACATGAGCACACACCCCAATCCTTGATGGGATGCATCACTATAAACTGAAAATCCTCCTGATCCCTCAAGGATAGTCAACACAGGTGCCGTTGTTAATCTCCTCTTTAACTCCTGAAAATTGAGCTCACATTAATCAGTCCATATAAATAGAGTCTCCTTGCGTGTGAGCTTAGTCAAAGGAGCGACAATCTTGGAAAATCCTTCCACAAATCTTCTGTAATACCCTGTCAAACCAAGGAAGCTTCGTACCTCTGTAACTGTCCTCGGTCTTTCCCAATTAAGCACAGCTTCTACCTTACTTGGATCCACTGATACTCTTTCCTCTGAAACTATATGACCAAGGAAAGCTATCCGATCCAGCCAAAACTCATACTTACTAAGCTTTCCATATAATTGTTTATCTCGGAGTATCTGAAGTACTAACCACAAGTGCTATGCATGCTCCTCATATGACCGAGAATACACCAGAATATCATCAATAAAGACTATCACAAACTTATCTAGATAGTCCCTGAACACTTCATTCATTAACCTCATAAAGGCTACAGAGGCGTTCGTCAATCCAAAGGGCATCACTAAAAATTCATAATGGCCATACCTCATCCTGAAGGCCGTTTTCGGAATATCTTCCTCTTTAATCCTCAACTAGTGATAGCCCAATCTTAAATCAATCTTAGAGAAGATTGAGGCCCCTCTCAGCTAATCAAGTAAATCATCAATCCTGGGCAATGGGTATTTATTCTTCACCGTGGCTTTACTCAATAGTCGGTAGTCTATGCATAATCTGAGACTACCATCCTTCTTCCTCATGAATAACACAGGTGCTCCCCACAGTGAGACACTGGGTCTAATGAATCCTTGATCCAGTAACTCCTGCAGTTGCTTCTTCAATTCCTCTAGTTTCACTAATGTCATCCTATACGGAGGTCTAGAGATAGGCTGAGTATCTGATATCAAATCAATAGTAAACACTAGCTCTATTTCTGGTGGTAAACCAGGCAACTCATCTGGGAAAACATCCGAAAATTCACATACCACAGGTATATCCTCAATCCTCGGATGTTCCCAATCATCATCTGAGATGAGTGTTTCATAACCTTCACATAAACAATCAAATTTAGTGTTCTTTAAAGATAACATCATATATCTCAAATTGCTTACACAAAAAATTTCACATTTTTATTTCCTCAATATCTCAAATGTACAATGTAGGGTTCAGGTAGGGAGAAAGTTACAATCTTAGTGTAGCAGTCTAACCTTACTCGATTGGTTGCCAGCCAATCCATTCCCAAAATTACATCAAACCCATGCATATTTAACATTATTAGATCTGCTAACATTACTCTATCTCCCACCTTTATTTCACATCCTCTATAGATCAACTCGGTTCTCTGGGATTCACACATAGGGGTATTTACATGTAGTATATACTCAAGAGCTTTAAACTTCAAATTTAAACTACATGCAAAATGCTCAGAAATAAACGAATGCGTGGATCATGGATCAATCAACACATGAGCCTTATGATTACAGACAGAGAGTGCACCTCTTATAGTTTCTGCAGAAGTGTCTGCTGTTTCCTGATCCAAAGCAATCGCACATCCCTGTGTGATAGGTTTCTTTCCTTTCTCTACAGCAGTGGCCCGTCTCTAGGGATTCACTCTCTGAGGCTGCTGCCTAGTACGCTCCGGAGCATGTGGTATCTAAGGTTGAGGACAGTCTTTCACTCTGTGACCCATGTCACCACATCTAAAACATCCACGGATCATCCCAGTACAACTTCCCTCATGCGATCGACCATAGTCTCTACAAACCCTTATCTCAGGCCTAACATATCGAGGGGTCTCCCGATGATGGGATAAGCTCTAGGTTTCTCCAATCTGCCCTTCTATACCTCAATCTTTCCTCTTCTGAAGGAACCTCTCCGAACATTTGCCTAGGACATCGCTGGCCCCTTGCCATTGTCCCTAGTCACTGCTCCGAACTCATTTTGGGACTGTACAATTTCAATTCCCCTCTCAATCTCTTGTGCTCGTCTCAGAGCATCTCCAAACTCAGTAATACATAGCTCTATCAATCGATCTCTGATGATGGGCTTTAATCCAAACACAAATCTCTTTGTACGGAGCTCTTTATTCTTGAAGGTCTCTGGGTCATATCTCAATAGCGCGATAAATCGGCTATCATAATCGTCCACAGACATATTACCCTGTACCAGAATCAAAAACTCTGCCTGCGTCCTTCTCTGAGCAGCTCGTGATACAAATTGGGCTCTAAAAGTCGCTTGAAACTCTTCCTAACTAATCACATCCTAGCTGGACATTAGAATACCCTGGGTAGTACCCCACCAATCTCGCGCTCTCCCTTTCAACATATAAGCACTCATACTGACCCTCTCAGCATCTGTGCACCCCAAATAGTCAAATATAACTCTCAACTCTATCAGCCACTCCTCAGCCTTTATAGGATCCTTCTTTCCCTTAAATGCGAGTGGATTCATTTTCAAAAAGTCCTTCAGTCGAACCATACTTCTGTCATCAGGTTGAGTAACGGGAGCCACCGGGTCCATCTATACTGCGCGCACGGGAGGTCCTTGTGGTGGTGTAGGAGTAGTACTCGAGGCATTAACTCCAAAATGTTGCGTGAATAGCGCTGCCATTTACTCAAAACCTTGTCTCACAATGGTCTCAATCTAGTTAAATTGAGAGTTAGGACTCTCTGGTTGTGGGGTAGATGGCGGAGGGGACTTTGCCTGCCTCCTCGAACGACCTCGTTGTCCACTCATTCTCAATCTCAACACGTTTCCTGCGCGTACATATCAAATTCGATTGAAATTTCAATCCTCAATTTCAGTTCATGATCAGACTTATACAGACACTTGAGATGTATTCTAATTCACTTAATCGACACTGACAGTACTAAACACCCTAAGCTCTGATACCAAGAAAACTCTGTGACGCCCCCCGAAACGCAAAAAACAAGGTAAATTTAAAACTTTTTACTCATCAAATCACAATTAAGGGTGCATTCCTGTGCAGTGTCATACATCATCATACTTATCATGCCTCAGGATCTCATCATTAAATAGTATATATCATATCATATACATTACTCAATTTCAAGTTAATTAATCCTAATACATCTCATACAATGATGTACATCAAGTGTCTGTAAATACACATTAGTTTGGGTACATGAAATGTAAATTATACCTCAAATACAAATATATGGCCTGGAGCTCAAGTCCTCCACTAGCCAATACTCTGTACGTCACAGGAAAACTTCTCTTCACTTGAAGAAATCTGGGGGGAAGAGAAAATAGGGTGAGCTTCTAAATCGCTCAGTAAGGGGGTAAGGGACTCATCAATAAAACAATGATTTGCACAGCACAATCATTTTATCTCATAGTTGAAACTCAATTAAAACGTAGCATGAACTCATTAAAACATCATTCTCAACTCATTTCTCTGAAATCATGTAAAAACATGAGTGTACATAACTCAGTACAAATCACAGTCACAAGCATGTGAAAATCAGAATGCGATAATGGCTTTTCTCATTAAAACGTGATAAAAATCACCTCAATAGAATGCACGTGGCATAGCCACAAAACACAACTCATGTGTATAAAAAGGAGACTATGCAATAAAACTCATATAAAACTCATCATGGCACATCATAATAAATCTCCTCTGGGTGCACATCCTAGTCATCCTCGAAAGAGGAAACGTTGACAATATGATCGTGTACATGGTATATTGGACTTATGCGTTACCAGAACAAGGCCCGACCTTATATGCTATCAGAGCAATGCCTCTCCTCATGCACACTATCACGTGGTCTCTGGGTCGGTTCCCAGGTGGCCCACTCTATCGGTCTTACATGCTACCAAAGCAAAGTCACCCAGCGTTACCAGAACGAGGGTCATCTCATGTTACCAAAACGGAGGCATCTCTCATTACCAAAACGGAGGAATATCAGACTTACATGTTACCAGAGCAAGACTTAGACTTACATGCTACCAGAGCAAGGCCCGATGTGTATTCAACATGACACGCCTAAGTCTCAATCCTTAGCCATTATCATATAAAACGTTTTGCCTTCACATAGAACTCATAATGGTTTTCTCTCATAAATCTCATTTAAAGCATGTGTACCCAACACAAAACATGTTAAAAATTGAGTCCCAATCGGTAAAACCACGCACACATTTCTCAATCTCAGTACGCCTTAACGTAGAGCCCAAATCTCTTTTCATGTTTTAAACACAAAACGATTGTAAAACATTTTCACGCTTAGTTTATAACTCATAAAAGTTGGGCCCTAACCGGCTATAAAATCGTGTGCACTACTCATATACAACTCATAAAAACATGCTTGTTTGCTCAAATCACTTTTCATGCTACAATTAACATCAAAACACATACACAAACGAGTTTAAGTTTTCCCTTACTTCGTTGCACCTCGTATAGTGTAATCGTTCCTCTGTATCACGAACTAGTCTCGTATTCCTCTCTAGAACTCCTAAGCTGTCCAAACGATGTAAAAACATCAATAATCCAATTCAATCGCATTATTAAGCACACATTTGCTCATATTCTCATTAACACCTCAATTAACTCAATTCTCATAACTCTATCACAATTCACATACTCATCCATTACACCTCAAAATTCCACGTTTCTTATACCATATTCCATGCTAAATTCACCACATTTCTCAATACTAATTTATAGCCATAATTTCCAAAATTACCACAATTGCATAATAACATCTCTACTCTAACCAAAATCATAGTTTCATTAATCCCTAATCATTTCCCAACTATTTCATCACAATGCCCATGCTCACAATCACCAAAAATTACTTCAAAATCAAGATTGAGATTTAGAAAATTACCCAAAACTTGTGGAGTGCTTAACTCTTGCCTTGATTCAATTCGTCTTTCGATTTTCAAGTATGTTGTTCTCCTTTGGGTGAGGAACAACTTTCTTTCTTGCAACAACCTTCGATTTGGACAGAAATGGGTGATTTGAAAGAGAGAGAAAGCTAGAGCTCGGCTGAAATGGGGGTTTAGGAGAGAGAGAAATGATGAAATGCAGGAAAACACTGGGGTCCTTTTATAGACGGAGAGTAGGAGATTGATCTGGTCCTTGATGAGATTGATCTGCATTTGAATTTGAGAACGTTTTGAGACAATTTTATGCCTAGGAGATTGATCTGTTGTGGGGTGAGATCGATCTCTTAATGGCTTTATGAGATCAATCTGCTCCAATTATGAGATCGATCTCTAGTTTACAGAATGCTTCATGAGATCGATCTGCTCCTTGATGAGATCGATCTTCTCCTTACAGAATGCTTCATGAGATTGATTTCTTCCTCATGAGATCGATCTCTTCATTACAGAATCATAAGGAGATCGATCATCTTCCATTGGAGATCGATCTGCTCACTTAACTTCCTCATTCCTTGTCACTTTGGCCTACCAGATCGATCCTCTCTTCTCCAAGATCGATCTGGCCTCATAGTTTCACACTTTGGCTGAACACTTAATATCAAATCTCCATATGTAATTTCCATACTTCACTACATTCAGTTCAATAAATTACACTTCAAGTTCACATTACATAATTAGACATGTATTAAAATTCTCAGATCTCACACCTAAAAACATGCATTTATTTATGCTAATGCAAAGAAGGCTTTTATATTTGCATGGTTTGTTTTGGAATTTGTAAAGACAACCTACATATGTCTAAAATGCATATATACTTTGAACGAAATGTAAATATATATGTTTTTCTAAGCCTTTGGTTAAGGAATTGTATTATTTTGAAGTTTTAAGCATACAAATAATGCTTTATACTATGGGTTGTCTAATTTGCTTTGAAAAGATAGTACATGAAGTTCTTATTCTTTTCAAACATATTATGTTTTGAAAAACATGTTTTCTAAGAGACAAATATCCTAGTTTAATATATACGTTTCGAAGCAAAGAATTTGTTCTGATTTGAAAATCATGCTAAGATTTGATGATTTTATTCATAGTTGTTTTAAGACTAAGGTACCCTAAATATATGGCTACAAGGTAGTCATGCCATGCCCTTTTTGGACTGATGCATATTCATTCACATTTATTTTCTGCAGGCATGTGCCTACATAGTACCCATGCACATGCTTTCTTGCTCACGTGGTAGGCATTATTCGTATTTGTATAGTTTCTGTCTAACACTTGTTCACGTCAACGGATCCTAGTCATCACCCGATCAGTGAAATTGAGGAACATAACCATGGCCATAGGTTACCCTATTCCTTTATTGGGACTTCTATTTTGTTACATGATTACTTTTGGGACATTAGTTTAGTCTCCTTGGTAATGGTTGGAAAGTAAGTTTTTAATATCAGTTTTGTTTGAATATTTGAAAGTATAAGAATTGATTTATACAAATGGTTATAAATTTTGATTTATATTACTACTGATAAGCATTAGTTTTGAACATGTTTATTTGGCAGCTTAGAATATTTTGCTTTGCTTTATAAACATGTTTAAAGTATAACAATGATTTGACATATATGAACATGTCTGTTAAAGTATACCATTGTACGTTAGGTCCCATATAGCTTAAGTGTTAGGATTCGGGAAAAATAAGGTGCTTTAAAGCATGCTTCTAACGAATACCCTTAAACTCCTAACCCAACTATAGGGGAAGTTCTGTTTGAATGGTTTTAACTTTGGAGATAGGAAAGATAATAGAGTGTTAGGATTGCATAACATACACTTCTTTGGTTTATGCATCTTGTATGCATTCATATAGTTTTGATATGATGCTATCCACTTTTGTGTATATTTCTTATTGGGTGTAAGCTCATCCCTTTCTTATTCTATCTTTTCAGATTATCTACAATAGACACACGAGGTGTCTTTTCATTTTGGGGGTGTTGGAGTGAGAGCGTCCTCTAAGTCTATTTTTCAGTATTCGCGAGGTATATGCCTCTGTGCATATATATATATATATATATATATATATATATATATATATATATATATATATATATATGTTTGTATTCAGACAGTGTACACACAGTTTATGCATATGTTATTGCACATGTTTCCACATGGGATGTAAATTAGGACATATTGGATGTCAATTATAGTCATTTTACCTTATGATGTAATTATATCTTATGTGAATTATGGAAGGATCATGTTATGTACAAAATTGAGTTTACGTAAATCTGTGAAGTATGAAACAGGTTGAAAGTGATGACATAAATGGTTTTAAGGTTAATTGAATTATAGGATATTTAAGATGAATTATGAATCATTACAAGTGTTAGATTAAATATCACAGAACCTTGGTCTTCTTCCAATTTGAATAGTACTACATCACAGGAAATTAAACTGGGACAAAAACTAAATATTCACTACAATAAAATAAATCTAGATAAGTTAAATAAATTAATTAAAGCCTATATTAAGCGTATACAAAGAAAATAGAGAAAATGAAAGATTTAGTCCAAAATTTCGTTATGGAGTGCATGACATTCAGAGTGAGATGTAATGCCATCTCAGGGTTAAACAACAACGGCATTATTGTAAACCCCACAGAATTTTTTGTATTCGATTAATGAAACAAACAAAAGAAATTATAATGTATATATTGACAAAAAATTTCTATAATGAGTGACTTAGAAAAATTAAATAAAATAAAATATCCTACTCTTAAGAATAAATAATTGTGTACATATATAAAGATATATAAATACACATATGCAGCAAACATGCCGAGAAGTGTACAACAAACAATTTCTAAGGGAAATGGTAACCCATAAGCAATCTTTTTCAAGGCATAAAAGAAAAAAAAATGCATGTGTACTGGAAACATTAAGGGGAGAGAGGGAGATATGGATGCTTATTAACGAGAGATAAAAATAAATAAAAATAAAATAAAATATTTTATTTCTCACAGGTGGGCGGGAAAATTTCCACCAAAAGCATGGTGGTGTTCTGCCTTAAGGCAGAACACCCATAACCTTCTGTCAGCACGTCTCCCCTCCATCAGTTCTCTCATCAGTCTCTCAAGCTTCACGTCTCCTTACCAAACCAGCCCTGTCTCGATTCTGTACATAAATAAAGGAAGGAAAACGGAAGCAGACTGAAGCAAAAGAGGCATAATAGGAAACGCAGGAGCAAGAATGAGAGAAGGAGAGAAAGGGAAGGTAGACGAGGCAAAGAGAGAAAGGTGAAGGAGCAAAGAATCTGGAAACCGAAGCTAAACCCAAGAACTACAGCAAAGGACATGGTTTGAAGCAATTTCTACTGCAGCAGAAAGATGAGATGGAAGAGATAGTGATATGATGGTTTAAGGTGAAAACAGAGGAAATGTGTGCACGTGATGAAGAGGAAAACAAAGCTGTAGTAGTCGGGCGTATGGTCTGAGAGATGGGACTGACCGGGAATAGAGGGTAGGAGCTGAATGAGGTCGAGGGAGGAAGCAGGCGCGACTTGTCACACTGGAAACGGCGTGACTGAAGTAGGGAAATGATGTGAAGCAGTAGGGAGAAAGGAGAAGATAGGTGGGAACCAAACTAGGAATAGAAGGGAGAGGACGAGAGAGGGGAAGCGGGGTGTATAGTAAAACATTTTTTGGTTTCCATTTCTTTTTCCTCGGTACTGAACCGAAGAGGAAAAGCTTAAACAGATGTGTGAACAAGAGGCAACAGTGAGCTAGAGTAGGGTGTCGTGGCTGAAGCAGGGAAGGGGCCACAGGTAAGGGCTTAAACATCTTGAGTAACAGAGGTTTTCCATGCCTCTGCAAGTGGAAGGAATGAGGATTGGTGAAGCTGAAGCAGAGAACGACACCAGGCAGTGGTAGCTGGGCCTCGAGTAGGAGTTTGAAGCTGGGCAGAAGACGGCAATGGAAATAGGCTAAAGAGTCAAGCGGGGACACTGGAAAAGGTGGCAACACCGGTGATGCTGAGGAACGGTACTGGGAATTGGAAACAGTGAAGGAAAAAAAATGATGATGTACAGTAAACAAGGTGAGGAAGAAGAAGAGTAATAATCCTATTAAAATAAAATTATTTATACTTAATTTTCTAATTAATTATTTTAATCTTCATATTATTTTATTAATTATCCTCTCAATTTAATTAAAATTTTTTTGTATACAAGTAAATTAAATTCGGATGAATTTCAGTCGAAAATGAACTGAAAATGGGCTAAAGGAGACTGGACCAATACCATTTCGCAGTCTGAGTCACCATTCGTCTGGACACGTATGATGCTGGGTGTTCGTAGTTTATTCGCCTTGGAAAGATAAGATCGACGGATACCGTGTCTACCTCATGGAAGACACACGCCGGGCCACATCGCACCTCCAAGTGGACAAGAAGACGAAAGACATGGAAATATCTTCTCTACAACGAATGGAATGAAGACAAGTGGCCAAATAATGTCAACTTATTTAGGATTAAAAATTATAATTGTACTCTCAATTTTGTGTATAAATAGAATATGTTGAGCAATTAAAAAACCAAATAGTTTAGGAGTAGAATTTTAAGGTAGGAATAGAAGTAATTTTAGGGCAGATAGTTTAGGGTAGAAAAAAGGTTGCTTTAGGGTAGCAAGTAATTTTTAGTTTTTATGAGGTTTTTAATTTTTCTTTCCTTGGTTTTCTTCAAGCTTTCTAGGTAGCCTTGGCAGCCACCATTACCGAGGAACTCAAGATTTCCTTACTTTCTTTTGCACATTTTATTTATCTTTAAATGAAAAGCTCTCAATACTGTTACTACACTTTCTTTTGCTCTTCAATTATTTTTCATTTTATTTTACTGTTCATTTTCTCGGGTAATGGGAATAGCTGGTGACTGTAGCTATTTTGCATGACCCGTCATCACATTTTCTTTGTCTTAGTTTGCATTCGAGCCCTCTCATTCATGAAGTGCAAAGCCTGTTGATGTTGAAGGATCAACACAAATGATTTACCTGGCTGTTTCCCGAATATCTTACCTACTTGTGTGCAGTGTTAAGCAATATAGATAGTTGCAAATGTGCCGAGGATCACCACCTGGTTTTTCTTGTTTTCAACTAAAAGCTTTCTTTCGATTCTTCAAGTTTCATTTAGTTATTGCTGTATTTTTCTTAGCCATTTCTATTTTGGTTTAAAGTTTCTCTTTCAGTATTTCAGGTTATTTAACAGCATCATTTTCTTTCTCTGCACTAGCAGTTCTATTTTTCAATTCTTATTATGCCATTTCCTACATTCATCTCGGTTCTGGTTCCAAAACTAGTCCTTTATTATGCAGCTTCTTAATGGAGACGAGTACTTGCTAGTTGTTGTGTGTTTGGTTCATGATCTGTTGTGGTTGTGTGCTGCAGTGGAAGTAGTGAAATTGCTAAGCATCGGGTGAGGAGGCTGGTCTGTTGAGCTCGACAACAATAGTGGCGAGACATTCACACTCTACTTTGCTCTGTTTCTTAGTCAGTTTACTGTTCTAATTTTCTTTTTTTTCTTTTTTTTGTTTCTATTGTTTTTGTTGTTTCCAAGTGGTGTATGTTGCAAGGAGGTTAGGTGTCACAACATTTCTGTCTTCAAGTTTTGTAACAGTTTCTTTACAGGTCTCAAGTTTCTTTCATTTCATTTTCAGTCTCGATTCAAGGTTTTTTATTTTTTTTACATTTCTTTTCTTCTTTCCTATTGATTTTATCTCGATTCCTTCTTATTATGCCTACTGCCATTTTTATTTTAGGCATCGATGCTTCTAAGTTCATTGTTATGTTTGCTGGTGATAAAGTATAGTGCTTGTGTACCAGTGATATACGGTATTGCTGGTAGAAATATTTTGTTCCTTCATCAGCTATATCCTATCTAACTGTAGTTATTTTCTAGGCACGCGAGGAGGCTGAAGGCAATGCTGTAAGCTGGTTTAATACTTGCGTGTATTGGTGCAAAGGTATAGAAGTAATGTCACAACCGTCTGCTGCTGTGTGCGTGCTGTCAAGAGCAGGGATTGCTTCATGTGTTGCTGTACGACATTGCTGGTTCATGATTTCAGAGCTAGGCAGGAAATGTTGTAGCAGCAGACTCACGAGCAGGACGGGGCTAGGTGATGGCTGGGAGCTAGTTGCCGTTGGCAGTAAACGCAGGAGCATGGTGGGCGTGAGTGAAGAATGGGATCACAGTGCAGACAGTAGCATGGCAGGCGTCGGACAACACCTGGGTTATGAACAGAACAGTGCACGAGCAGGTTGCTGAGTGGCAATCTGAGCAAGGCCGTGTTTGGCAACTTGGAATGTCCCAATTTACTGTTTCATGCATTTCTATTATTTTGGTTAATTTTTATTATTCCTTTTATTAATTGTTAGCTTAAATTAATTTGCATGATAGCTAAATTTTCTTTGTTAGTTTAAGGCTTAGTTTTAATTGCATTAATAGTTAATATTTTTAAATACAATAGGATTTAAGGCTTTAATTTATGTAGTGTTCATATATAGCATTTAGGGTAGAATTATTTCATGCATTTTTAATTTAGTCTTCATTTTAAATTTAAAAAATCCAAAAATATTTATTTCTCATGGTTTATTTAGATTTTATTGTTAAGTGGTAATTGGCTATAGTTAGAATTAATTTAGGACCACTATTGTAGACCTTTAGATTTATAGTTATATTTAGGAATTTCCTTGAATTTACAAAAGTTTGTTTCATTAGATTTTAGGTTAGTTTAATTTGCATTTTTATTTTTGATAATTAGATTAATTGCATGCACATTTTATTTTTATTTTAGGATTGTCTAGTTTTACTCTAGTTTATTTTATTTTCTTTATTTTCTTATTTGCATCTCAGTTTATTTGCATTAATTAATTTTAGCTTTGTTAATTATTTTGTAGGTTAACGCTTTTTATTGCTCAGAGCTCTATATGTATCTTTCGTTCTGTTTTATTTTATAATTTTCATTGATTTTATTGTTTTTCAGTACTTTTTAATTTAAGTCTTGTAGATCACCCACTGAATTATTCATAATGTGCTAGGATATACTTAGGGTAAGATTAACCGGTACTTAATTAGGCTAATTAGATTCTCTGTAGGACGATAATCCGAAACTCAAATCCCATTATTACTTGTACGACCCGTGCACTTGCGGTTAACACCTCTAGATAATTTAGAGTGGGTGTAGTTGTGTCAAAGAGTGGCGCGAACAACCATTCAAAAAAAGTATATATATAATTATATATATATATATATATATATTTCAGGACAGAAAAGGAGCTATAGAGGTTTTGAAAATTGAAGGAAAACTCGAAGAAAAGAGTTTTGGAGAAATAAATCGAGCCAACCGGACCCACTGACTCCAGTCACTAAGGCATTGAGGTCTGCGGGCAAACATCGATGTAAGAAAAATTCTTGTGTGCTAGAAATAAATATGTGTAATTTTCGTGTATTTGTAGATATAAAATTTTAGGCTGAATTTGTAGTTACCAAAATTACAGAAAAAATCTATGCTAAATTTTATGACTTCGAAAATTATAGATTCTAGTCTAGTTGAACTATCTAATTTTACCGATTAAATTTAAAAGGTTCACATAGATACTATTATGGCTTGAATTCTGTTTAAAACTGAAAATCCCAAAATTTTAAATTTTCATAGACTGTTTTCTGGGATTTTATCTGAAAAAGGGCTAGTCAGCCTATTTTGAACCGTTTCGTGAAATAAAATGAATTTATATGTGATTGAAGAAAAAATGATATGATTTTAAAGAAATATTGATGTGATGTGCTTGAGCGCGTGCTGATTGTGTGTCGCACGGTCTGACTCGCATTAATAAGATATGCTTGAACGCATGCTGACCGTGTGTCGCACGGCCTGACTCGCACTGATGAGATGTGCTTGAGTGCGTGCAGACTGTGTGTGACACGGTCCAACTCGCACTGATTTGAGACAAAGGCGATAATTAAATCATGCTGCACTTCAGTTTCTGTGGTTCATGGAGTATGATGTACCGTGCAGCGCACGTGAGTACGATGTATCATGTTTCTTATTCTGATTCTGGTCTACGACCATTCTGATCTGTGAGCCGTTTGGGTAGCTGACCACTCCCACAGTAATTGACATCTCGGCACATCTGACCCGTGATTGCCCGGAGTCACCAACATTGGCTAATTGTCGTTCTGATATCTGATATAGTATGTTCTACCTTGTCTTATCTATTTGAATTTCTGAATTGACTGTATGACTATATTTTCGTATGGAACTGTTTATTTTACTGCTTAAAGTCTTAGAACCGGTATTGATTACAGTTTCATATTTATATTGAAATTGCTATGGATTTTTCGGTTTGATTTTTCGGAACTGGCAGTGGCTCTGTGTTTTTTTTGAAAAGTTTTTTGAATTGTCTGCACGGACTAAGTTATCTGGAACTGTTTATTCTGGTACTGAAAGTTTTGGGATTTCTGTGTTTACCATAGTAACTGATTACACTACCGAAGTTGGTTCTGTTTCCAATTTTCGATTATGATATTTTTAGATTTGCCAATTTATCTGTATACCTTTATGAAAATTTTTTAGTTTTGGCAAATATATATATTTTAGGTAGTGTATTTATCTACCTGCTATGAGGCTTTTGTTACTGAGCATGTTAAGTCCACCTTCTTACTTTCCTCCATAGAGCCTCATCAGTAACTTAGACCGCTTCCTTTAGTAAGACAATTCGCACAGTTACGATTTCGTGGAGTATTTTTCTACGTCGAAGGTATATACAGGTTTAAGCAATTCTTTTGTATTTAATATTTTTGCAAGTACAGTAATGTTTATGAGAATATGGTTGGGGATGTAAACACGATCGTATTGTAATGGAATAGTTTTATGTTTAAATTGTCACAAAGAAATGTGTTTAAACAAACAAAATTTCTATTCTTATTTTATTATCGACTCAACCAAAATGTGTGTAAATTTGAGTGTTTGATCCAAATGCTATAAAAACTCTAGTGTTCAACTATTTTCTTAACCACTTCAAAGCCGATTCATGGAAGAACAAGTTTAGCTGGACATGGATTTCAAACAACTACCGAAAAAGGATGCTAAAAATTTAGAGAAGCCCTTTACTATGGAGGAGCTCAAAGTGGCCATCTAGAATGGTAAAGGATCCAGGGCACCCGATCTTGATGGATTTAATTTTTCATTTCCTCAAAGGCGATTGGTTCCAGTTTCTGGAGAAGTTCTATAGTTCGCGTAAGCTAGATAATGGGATCAAATCTTTTTTTATCATCTTTATCCCTAAGGTTGATAATCGAGATGGTTTGCATGATTATCGCCCTATCAGTTTAATAAACTCCGTATACATGATCCTGACAAAGGTATTAACTAATAGGCTTAAAAGTGTTATGGGGGAGCTTATTGGTGATAACCAATCTGTATATGTTGTCAATCGTCAAATCCTAAACGGTATCTTACTTGCTAGTAAGATTATTGATTCCTAAAAGAAGGGAAATGAAAGAACTGGAGAGATTATCATGAAACTTGACTTTGAGAATGCTTTCGATAGTGTCAACTGGGGATTCTTGAATCAGAATATGAGGGGCATTAGCTTTGGTCGTAAATGGAGGGAATTGATTATGGAATTTTGTTCTTTTGCCAAGGTTTCAATCCTGGTAAATGGTTCTCCCACATTGAAACTTTTCATGGAGAAAGTTATGCGTCAAGGGGCTTTGTTGATAATTGAAGCTTTGCACCAAATTCTTGTTAGGGAGAACAATCCAATGTCATCAAAGCGTGCCTTGCTTTGATTCGGATTTCTCGTTAACACACTTGCAGTTTGCTGACGATACAGTTCTCTTTCTATTGGCAAATAAGGAGGTAATTCTCAATCTCAAGGCAATTTTCCTATGTTTTGATATGTGTTCAGGTTTTAAAATCAATTTCTCTAGATCATGCATCTTTATTTTTTTTGATAAGCTCAGATTTTATTAATGATAAGAGTGACTCTAGGAAGAGATAGTCTTCATGGATGTCTTAACCAAAACAGAACACCTAAACCAGCTAAGTGTAAAATGATATAGGAGCAACATAACAAAGTACTCGTGACTTCTGAAAATAGAACAACACCTTAAAAAAAAGACAACACAAAGCTACAAACTTGAACATCACTAACATTAGTAACTTCAAAGACAAAATTTGAAGCTGAAAAAATAAAAGTCCATTTTGAAGACACCAGCCTTAAAAGGAAACGACAATCATGATGTAATCAATCACTGATGGTAGGAAACCAAGGCATTACTGAAGCTTAGCTAGCAAGGAGGACTCCTTTATGCACCATGTTAAACAGATTCATTCCGACCAGCCAATAGATTTATTTCCAAATCATGCATCTACTCTATTAATGTTGATATCACTTGCTAAATTCATCAGCGGATATATGTAAATGTAAAATTGGTGTTCTTCCATTTACCTATTTGAGGTTCCCTTTGGGTGTTTATCTAAGAAACTTTTTCACCTGAAATTCGATTATGAAGAAGGTTAACGACAGGCTTGCTTCATGGAAGAGAAAGTTTCTATCATTTGGGGGAAGAGTAATCTTGATTAACTCTCTTCTTTTTTCTCACCCCATGAATTATATGTCGCTGTTCAAAGTCCTTACTGGTGTTATTAAGAAGATTGACAAAATTCGATGAGATTTCCTATGGGGTAGTGGAGTCAAAAATAAAAAAATGGCCAAATTCAGCTGAAGCATGGTTTGTAAACCAAAGAAACTTAGAAGCCTCAGTGTTTGCAACCTTAAAATAAAAAATTCAACCTTATTGGCCAAATGGTGGTGGAGGTATTCCAACAAGCCTAATTCATTGTGGAGGAAAACTGTTGAACTCAAATATGGATCTAATGTTAGAAATTGGCTGCCCAATGATTGTAATAACATTAAGAAGTCGTTCATCTAGAGGGGGGATTGTTGAGGTAGGCTCTGATCCAGGTATTAGCAAATTTATTGGCATTGATAGCTATTGATGGTGCCTTGGTAATGGTTAGATGGTGGTCTTTTGGTATGATAGATGGTGCTCTAGCAAACTTATTTATGATCTTTTTCAACTTTTTAACTGGCTTCTGACAGAAATGCTAAAGTAATTTATTACACTATTAATTCCACCCTCCATCATAATCATTGGGAAGGCTTTTTCAGTAGACCTTTGTTTGATAGGGAAATCTCTTCACTGAGGGATATATGTTCTTTGTTTAACGATGTGGTGTTTGATCCATCAAAATCTGACAAGCTTATTTGGGAATTTGACAGGAATTTTTTTTTTTTTTGTGAAAAAACTAACTGAATTGCTTGTTCATTCCCGTATTGAAGCTTATTCATCTATGGAAATTTAGGATCCCCTTCAAGGTTTAATGCTTCCTCTAGATGGTTCTTTTGGGATGAATTCCTACTAAACACTTCTTGATGTCTAAGGGAATTCCTCTGTCCCATGTCCAAAGTCTTTGCCCTTGATGTTCTCTGGTTTCATCTTATCTATTTTCTTTCCTGCCTTTTAATGTATAAACTTTGGTGTGGCATCTTTGACTAGTGGGGGTTAATGTTCATATATCCATTTTCTTTCATTTCTTTTCTATACCAATGTTTTGATATCTCACTATCTGGTCCCAAGAAAGTATAGTGGATCTCTAATTGTGCAGCTGTTATTTGGTTTACTTGGCTTTTTAGAAATGAGGTAGTCTTCAACAATAAGAAGCATAACATGGATGAATTACTTTTCATGATTAAGCTCAGGACTTTACACTGGATTAAAGCAATCAAAGATGACTATTCTATTGTAGAATCCGTCTGGTGGTTTAACCCTCCCCTCTATATGGTCAGCCTAACCATGAAGAATGACATATCGTATGGTTTGGGAATCTTATGACGTTGGATGCTATAAGTTCAATGTCGGTGATTTTGCTAGGGGTAACCCCGACCCTATGGGTTGTGGAGGTCTCTTAAAGAACCATGAATCTAACATGTTAGTTATTTTCTCTACTTTTCTTGGTTTTTCTGATTCAAATGAAGCGGAAGTTGCTGCTGTCAAATTTGCACTTGAAATGTTAGTCTGCTCTGATAGATTTATCAGTTCTCAACTGATAATTGAATTGGACTCTAAACTAGCAGTCACCTTCTGTGGTCAAAAAATTTCCAAACCTTGGAAACTAGTATTCCAATGAGATTAACTTAATTGCTATATCATTCAGGGAAATTTTTTGTGAAGCTAACGGTTTTGCAGATTCTTTTGCTAAAGCAATTGACTTGAAGTCTTCAAAGCTTGGTTGTGATCCATCTATTCTACCCTATTCCGGTTCAATTCTGTTATGCTGCTACTATAATGGTTTTCTTCTTCAGCAATGCATTTTGTATGCATCATATGCTTCTACCTTCTGCATAACTATAGCCACCCTAGAAGTTTCTCTCATGCATGCATGGTTCTCTTTTCCATGTCTTTTGTTGATAAGCCCTTTCTTGGATTTCTGGTGATGAGGCTTTCAGATTTGTTAGGCTAGTTCTAATTTGTGCTTTGGTGATGTTCCCGTTAGCCATGAGGTTTCTGCTAGTCGTGTACTCAGATTTTTCATATAAATATTTCTCTGTTTAGTCCTCCAAAAAATGAACTCGTGTTAAGAAGAAAATGTCTAATTATTTATTCCATAACAATTAAATTTCAATCGTTAATATATATTGAAATTTTCAATTAAATGATAAAAATATCAGATTGACTTAAAAATTTATGTTTATGATAAGTACTAATAGATTGTTAAATCTATTAGTTAGTTTATAAAGATATTGATCTTACCTAAAGATATAAAAAAATGTATAAAATAATTTATTTTACACTAATATAAGTGAATCTTTCTACACATATATAATGTTACATCTATTTATTCCTTAAATAATGTTCAAGATGCAATACTTGATTTATATATATATATATATATATATATATATATATATATATATATTTCGAGTAAATTTAATTAATACTATTGTTCAATTGAAGTATGCATGACCACACATACAAATCTTGACGATAAAAAAAATTACATTAGTTTAAAAAGATATATTTTTCAATGAATTTATATTTTACCCCACCTGAATTATGTTTTTAGTTTGTACTAGGTTCACCAAAATCCGACTAAAAGGCATAATCTCCAGGATGGGGTAAGATGATTAGTAAGATATGAATAATGTTGCATGCATGTGGGATATGAATAATGTGGGATATATAATGTTGCATCAGTTAGTAAGGTATGAATAATGTTGCAGGCCCTTTAACTGTTGGGGATGAATTTGGTTTGTTCTTCTAAAGGAAGTAGCTAAAAGAATATTGCTAATTTGTAATGAACAGTAGGGTTTAACGGGACATGAGGAAACTTGAAAGATAATAGTTAAACACGACAGATGAAATATATAGTCCTGAGTAAAATGCTGATAAATATGATTGGCACATTGGCGGTTGGAAGTTTAGGTATAAAATAGACAATCTTGATCTACTTATATATAAAATATAAGAGCTTTTAAAATAACCAAAAGGCGAACTGAGCGGAGACTCTTAACCAGCTCGCTACGACCATATTTCTGTACACCAACTCCCTTGATCATAATTATAGCTATTGGCAACAAGCACGAAAACCTGAAATTTAACCCCAAACTGAGCTGATAATCTTCAGTTGATTTTACCTTCTTAACAATCCCCTTCCATTTGGTTCTTCTGTGATCACTCCTGTAATCCTGCAACAATCTACATAATTAGTTTCACACAGCCTTGGGCAATATTTTTATATATACATGTGCGTGCGCACATGCACCTGAAAGCACGTGTATTTAGTATTTTTACATAAAATGAAAAATAAAAACTTCAATAATTTGAAAGCACTAAATGCTAATTTACAGGTATATACTTGAAAGCACCCAACAAAAGAATACTTGAAAATTGCAAAGTAAAATTACTATGCATGTTCAAGTTTAATGAACTCATTTAACAAATTAAATTTTACAAATCGCTAAGTAACGGGATATTCTTCCTTAATAAAGTTAAGAGGTTTTAGATTTAGATGGGGCAAATTCTTCCTTACTTTTGTTCACCTAAGCAATGTAATTAAAAAAGACTTAATCATGTTCATAGGTGAGACACCTGGAGAAAAGCCATAAAGAATGCACATCTTTTGTCTCAATTCACATGTAATGCAAAAGATCATAAAGATGATAGGAAAAAAAAGAAGAAGAAATATTAACTATGCTTCGAAGGGAAACACGGCAAATATCAAAAACTAGTTAAAGCACCCTGGACAAATGGATTAATCATGCAAAGATATTTTCTCCTAAAGCTAGGAATCTAGCATATATATATATACACACACACACACACACATGTCCACATACACGAAGATGTGAATAACATTAGAAGTAGAAGTGTTAAATTATAGCAAGTTCACTGGAAAAATATACAGGAATGGATATAATCCGCGTTTTTTCTTTTAGTTCTTTTGAATCTGATTACAGGAGAAATACTATTTGCTAATGATAGTACAGTAACTCAAATTCTTTGTGCTGCATAAGACTCTGAGGAAAAGATATAGTGGCTTTCTCCCGTACACACACACGGGCTCTTTACACGTAAAAGAATAGTACAAAATTGTCGTAGTCAAAAAATGAACTTAAATTTCTAAGAGGCATAGCTGTGGAACCACTGATGAACCCTAATTAAAGTGCTTATTGATTAAGTCAGAAATTTTAATCAACTTGTTGAATTTTGATAGTTTTGGCACATTTCTCTCATCTATTCTTGTTCATCAGGCAATTTTATGTAGAAATGAACTACAAGGCAATGAATCATACCTCTTTACAATTTTCTCACACGTAAACGCAGCAAAATTTTGGTGCTTTTACATATAGGTAGATATAGAGAAAACAAAGACAGAATCCTATCTTCATTCCAAGAATTTTATGCTTTTATCCATATATTAAACCTGTACATGGCTGGAATTGATCCAAAGACAAGTTGATACAGACCCAAAGACAAGTTGATAGAGTGAGAGGCTCAAACTTAAGCTCAACATCAAATTCAGGGCTGAAAATTCTACCTGAGTTTTATTGAGGATTTTTTTTTTTAATCTCAAACTCAAATCGAAATAGAAATCGAGTTATTTGAGCTCACTCGATTATACTATTTTTCCAAGTAAAAAGCGAACTAGATTTCCATACACAACTTCAAGTTCGATTATTGTTCTTAAATTTGAGCATGATTAAACTTTTTTTACAATTATTAAAAGTAAAATTAATAATTAAAATAAAAAAATTATATTAGACTTACAAGCTAGTTGAACTGGATATTAAAATAGTCAAATTCGACTCACTGATTAATAATTCAAGCTACTTGAACTCTTAAACTCAACGATAACCGAGTCAAATTCAAATTTTATCCCAGTTAAATCAGAGTAACTTACGAGTACAAGTGTCTAATTTATATTCTTACGATAGGTTGGCCCAAATTGGGTCTAAGCAAGATATTAATTGACTAAGAATGCATCTAAGCTCGATTTGATTCTCTGGAGTTGATTTCCTGCCTAAAACCATTCAAATATGCAAAAGGATAACCAAAACCTACCCGGGTCTATCAAAGCACATTCATTTTCTTTTTTCAAATAAAACATAAATATTTGATGAATCTCACATAATGATTAATGAGTAAATAATATTTGAATTAGAAAAATTGCTTTTATCAAAATCATTACAGCAGATGCTTGGTTTCAAAATTTTAAAACTTGTAAATATTACATATATTTTTATCTTGGATTAATAATACAACGTGTGTGTCTATATATATATATATATTTGTTACATAATTATTCTCGGATTGAATCAAGCTAGGTTTGAGCCTTAAATGACGAAATCGAACCTCATCTGATTTTTTTTTTTTTATCAAACCTTAATTGCTGTATTAGGTCTATCTAATATGTTTAATATTTTTGCCCCAACCCTCTCAAATGTTTAGCTGATCTTCGAGATTGAGCATGTCGCTCGACTTGGACAAGTTTAATAAAATATGACCTGTTAATGAGCTACACCAAGCAGAGTTAGAAGCGTGCCTAAGCAAGGTATTAGCAAACTGTCCTCTCAGGCTTAACTCAGCGCGACATTTCTAGCTTAATATTTTACTCAAGCTATCCTTACATACAAAAAGGTGGTCAAGGCCCGTCTAGGTTCATCTATTAACTAAAAATTTCCTTTTTCTTTTAACAGAAAATTAAGAATAAAGATTTAATAAGAATCACATAATAATAAATGAGTAAATAGTAATGGATTAAGAAAATTACATTCATACAATATATTAACACACGTTTAGCTTTCAAACTTTATGATTTGTAAAACCTACACATACGTTTATTTTTAAATCAAATTATAAAACTAAATCCTGATCTTATTTTTATCAGATTCAATTTGCTCGATCAAATTTATCTAGTAAATTTAATATTTTTGTCCTAATATTCTCAAAAATCATAAAAACTTCCAAAGTTGAACGTATAACTTGATCCTTAGACAAATATAATAATATATGTGGCCTTAATCAGGATATAAACATGATTAATAATTTCCAAATATGGAAGTATCATATGCACTATATAGTTGATGAAAAATAGGTAAAAAAATTTAACTTAATAATTATTATTTCTTTATAAAAGAGATTTTATTTAAGATTCAAATCTTTCTGTATGTAAATATTTTTTAAAGAAATTATTCTTTTGATGCCTAAAGTTGGCCATTTGATAAACCCAACGAAAAGTTTAGCTCCAACAAAATCTTTAATCAGAAAAACAAAGTATATATCGCAGATGGAATAAACTTACTGTCCCACAAATCTGATGTTGGACAACATGCAATCTATTGAAGGTACTACAAAAATAATTAATGCAGATGCAAAATCTCAAAACTAGCCTTCCAAAGTTGCAAAGATCTTCTACACTTTGAGAAAATCAAAATGGGAGGGGCGCGCATTAGTTAAGTTGTTGTAATTGCTAACGTTAAACAAAACAATTGTTATTTAATTAGTAAGGCATTATGCTCCTCCTTCATGCATCATAAAGATTCGCTATTATGTTAATAGAATTGAGCAAAAACCACACAAAAAAGCATGGAGAAACACTAAAATATTAATTAAGCAGATTTCTTAAGAAACCTTAAACAATCATTAGTCTTTTGCTTTTAATCAAACGTATATTTTATATTTGCCAACATGGAAAAGTGTATGATATCTCACTTGACCATTCATAGGGGCACAAAATCTGCAGAATCTTAAAAAGGGCTAAATCAAGGAAAAGTTGTCATGAAGTACCAAATATTAAATTCAGTAACTATTTATACAGTGTCCTGATTTGCATAATTTTATATTTGTTGTCTGAGAGAGAGAGAGAGAGAGAGAGAGAGAGAGAGAGAGGGGGAGAGAGAGAGAGAGATTAACATAAGCAGATCTGTTGTTCCTAGAGATATATGCTGCATTGTCACCATCGCATAGAATTTCTCCAAATTGTAAAAGATACCAAGCTATGATCTAGTAAAAGCTACTCTCTAAACATCCCTTAGACTTCCATCGCCGTCAATGTTTTTATGTATCAGGTAAATTATTTATGCAACTTAGGGTTCTTGAAAGTTCAGCCATAGGAATATGGCCTGTTTACAATATTGAGTATTAATTAATAGGCATTTGGTATACCACCAAATAGGTAACAAGTTATTGATTTGTCCTTTGTATGTCAGTAGTCTTCCGAATGTGTTTTCGTAGAGCAACTAAATTAAATGAAAACAAAAATGATTTGAAAGCAATCTTTTTGGTCCAGAAACTACATGTAGTTATTGATCTCATGAAATTGAAAATAATAGCAGTGCTAGATCTAGCATTTTAAGTGAAAGCAGATATGGAAATTAAGCAAATCGAGAAGCTAAGATAATTACCATATATGTAGTCCAAAAGGAGGGAAATGAATCAAGATAAGTGCATGGTAGAGCTGGATTCATCACTTCCCTTGCCTTGATTCGGCTTCTTCTTTTTCTTCTTATAAGGGATCCCCCTTGCCTTGGCTTGACAATCCCGGACTTCTCTGAGATAAACTCGAATAGCACCGCTGGCGAAAGGGTTGGTCTCAGGTGACCCTCCGTTTTCTTCGTAGGCAGCTCGAAGCCTCCCAATAAGAGCATCAAGGCTGCCCCAAGCTTGCCTAAGGGGGCAAGTGCAAGGAGCAGGCGGCTCGGGCTGTCCATAGAACATGCATCCCTGGAGGTGAACCTTGGTCTTGCCAAACTGATCCAGATACCGAAGGAAGTCTAGCACATGGTTGCAATTGCACTGTGAAAGAGGAACTGGGGGCCTCTGGTTCTTCAAGTACTGCCCGAAAGTATTCCAGTCCCTTCTCTTCTGTGACTCATAACGGCTAGGTGTAGGTGGCTGCTGATCACCGGGATTAATCCCGGATGATCCTTCCGCTATATCCTTCCCTCTCTCACTCGTCATATCGTTGAGATCGATGCAAATTAATTATGTTTTGCTAAGAAATTATAGTGGGGGAAGGGGGAGGTGAAAGGAATAGGAGAAGCAAGGGAGTGGAGGAACATGAAGTTCACATCATGGGGCAATCGAGACATGCCATTGGGCCATAAGAAGTTGCTTTCTATTACTCTTTTTCTTCATCTTTGATCTTTCGTTTGTAGATTCTGCTTTTTAACAGTAGTGTAAAATTAGCTCTACGTTTTCCCTATTAATCCATACAATAATTGTATGTTATTTGTCAACATAAAGCTCATAATTCACATCATGTTATATTTGAATTACCATTAAGTCCTGATCCTCTCTCTGATTTCTCTACAGTTTCTGCAGACTGCACTTTGATAAATCATCCAAGGATTATTGTTTCATGCATCCACAATCACAGGAGTTTGATAATTTCACTGATAAAATTAAAAAATTATCATATATTATATTTTCTTAAATAATATATCCTAAAATTAAATAATGACCTTTCTGACTCATAAAATATATAATTTTCGTTTCCAAATTTGACTCATTAAGTGGGCGATTAGATGTGAATGAGATCTACTATTCAGATTTGATGTTGCTGTTTAATTTGGTTGTCGTTTTCAAAGGCAATGACCATGGGAATATATATATATATATATATATATATATATATATATATATATATATATATTTGCATACAAAACCAAACCCTGGAGCTGGAAAAAATACATGAGATACAAAAATATACCCATGACATGAGCATTTGATCCGCTTCTAGCTGCAACCAAGCTTTGCTAGGTTTTTGGAAACATAGTCACCATGCCTGCCAAAATCAATGGCCCCGTATTGCATAAAAATATGTGTAACTATCCATTTATTTTTCTCTTCACTTGGGGCAGACAAGACTTATAAATACTGAAATTCTTCCACACTCAATAGCATAGCAGAGAATTGGGCTTTGTCTGTCTTTAATTATTTCTCTCCCTTTCTTATTTTAGGTGCTTAGTTACTGTTTATATGCCTTGTGTACATAGTTGTAATTCTAACATGATCTCTTATTAGGGCTAGTGAGAAATTAGCATAAAAATTATACTCAGTTTTTTTGTTATTAAAATATAAAATAATAAAAAAATGTTACACGGTCTTTTCGCATGCATACATAGAAACTTAGAATGATCGGATTGGCATGTGATCCTAGCTAATTTGGAATTAAACCGAATGCGATTAATTTTGCTGATAGCAAATCATAGTCTAGCATATAATGATTTGGGAGTGAGGAAGCCTGTGGTACGAGTCAATTTGCTGGAAGACGACAGCCGACCAGCCTCCACGGGACATGGGTCCTACGCGTAAACGTTCTAGACTAAGCTAACACTTGCACTGTACATAGAAGTAACAAAAAACCGATTTGATTTGAAAAATACGTTTGATTGACTCAACTAAATCCGATTAATTAGATTTAGTTAAAAAAATTAACAATTAAAATTTAATTTAATTTGAATCCATATTGATTCAAATTTATATTGATCTGAATTCGACGTAATCTGAAACTATATTGATTCGAATTTAAATTGACATAAATTCATATTAATCCGAATTTAAATTAATCAAACATCATATTGATTCAAAACCAAATTAATTTGAACTCGAAAAACTCGAACTTAAATTTAAAATTAAAATTAAATATTTAAATATTATAATTAATTATCAAACTTATATTATCATAAGAATATATATTTTCAATAATACAACTTTTTACATCTAATCATAAACAAAATTCTAGAAGAGATAACATATAATTATTTAAATGGCTAACATATCACCGAGTACAAAAGTTACATCACCTAGATTTAATGCCTTTAATTATTTTATAAAAAAATCAAGAGAAAATAAAAAAGCTATATATTAGTATATTTTAGTTATTAGTAGAGATTATTATATTATTTTAGATGCCTATAGTTAACCATTATTATAGATAATATAAACAAAATGAAAAATACATATGTGGAGGGAGTTGTTTGAAATTGAGAATATGGAAGGAAATTTGTGTATTACAAGGGATCTTAATATTGTGAGTTATGCAAAAGAAAGAAGGGAGCATGCGTCAAATGGAGCAGGAATCAATCTGCATGTTGCTAACAAATGATAACTAAGGGTAGTTTGCTGTTTTTGATCGGTATTAAGAGAGATCAACAAAAAAGTCTAAAAGCAATGAGGTTATAGTTGAGTACGTCAAAGGAGCGATTGTGCTTTGCTAACTATGGTTTTAGTGCTTAATGTTGATCAGTTGGGAGAGAACAAAGAGTTGTTAATTTGTTTGAAATGAATGGAATTTCTTTTACAAGATTTTCAACAATTTAAGGCATCATTGATTAGAATTCAGCATAATTTGATTCTTTTCCTTAGGGAAGTTTTCTTCTGTAAATATGGTGGAGTAAGAACTAACAAAAAGAGATGTTTGAGAGGAGTTGACACTTATGTTCTTTCCAATTTTGATCAAGAGATGCCCTAGATGTCATATTGGTTCAAATATGTGCTTTGATCGTTGAATCTGATTTGAAGGTGGTGGTTACTTGGTTTTACAAAAGGAGTAAAGACCATGGTAGAAATGGAAAGCAGGTGGATAGATTAAGATTTTCTATTGAAATGTTTGAAATTGTTCACAACTATAGAAAACTAACTTCTTTGCTGATGATACTCTAGTAAAATGGGTGTGGATTAAGTAGACTTCTTTGATGCATTTAAGTAGCATGAGATGATTTCCCTATTTGATATGTGCTTTATCTATTTAATGGGTATGAGGTTTACTTTCATGGCTTTTATGACTCTTGTATACAAGGGTTTTACAGTTGTAATCCTTAACTTCTTTAATAAAATGATCTTGTAGCTAAGAAAGCAAATGAAAAATACATAATTAATTTATGACTATTGGTAAATATATTATAAAGAAAGCTATTAATTATAGGTAAAGATATTAAAGTGAAAAGATTTTGAGAATAAGGTGACATGGATCAACAAGGCGACAAAACAAATATGAAATGGCAGCCATTAGGATTACCCTGAAATCCAAATTAAGAAAAGTATTTGATGGTGGTCCTATCATCAAAGTCCACGTGTACGAGGATCGACCAACCAGAGACCGCCACGTGTCAAGCACAATATAAGTCACGTGGCTGTTATAACGACAGAGTCTCTAGGCGATAGAGTCTCCACGCGACACAGTTGCTTTGGTAGGCGACAGAGTCTCTAGGCGATAGAGACTCTGCGTAGAGTCTCTGTGCGACACTGTATATCGCGATAGACCTCTACCGCACAGATCGCGACAGAGCTCTACCGCATGTACTGCGACAAAGCTCTGTCGCATATGCCGCAGCAGAGGTTCACGGGTACTCTGCCGCATGTCGAACTCACCCGCAAGTCGTCCAGTTCCAAACCGCGACAGAGTACCAAATGACTCCGTCGCAGCCCAGACACGCGCCTGGGCCTCAGACCCAAAACACCCTCGAACCCGGATAGAGTGTGAAGCCCGATCCGACCCGGGAGAAACCTATAAATACACCAGATGAGCACTCAGAAAAGGGGGACTGAAAAACTGGAATCTCTCTGATTTTGCTTATACAAATTTCTTTTCTCCTATATACAGAAACACAGCTTTCTAACTTAATCATCGGAGTGCGCGTGCAGGGACAGATCCCTGCCTCTCTTTGATTTTTATTGTTTTTGCAGAAGATTCGAGGCACACGTGGAAGAAATCGAATCAACAGAATCTCCTTGTCGTTTAGCGTAATCTTGATAACGTGGAAGGCAGAATCCCGTTGTCATTAAAAGGTAATATCAGTATTAAAGACTGCAATATTTTCCAATTGGTCCGCGATTATGGATGGCTTTTTTTTACGGTATTCGTCTACAACATTCATCCAAGGTTAATTAGAGATGGCTCAGAATAATATTTCAGAATCATGGCAACGTTGTGGATGATTTCATTATGTAAAAAAGGAGTTTTAGAGGTAAGAAATACAAGTTTGTTCATTTCTCTCACTTTTTGGAAGCCAAGAAATGAGCTGAAAACTTGAACAGAACATGATTGATGGACTATCGCATTGGTGTCAATCTAGCTAAGTTTAATGATTGATCATCCTGTTAGAGGCGATTTACTACCAATACTAGCAAAGGTTCCTCTATCCAAAGATCCATTAAACGCTAAAAGTTTAGGTGGTAACCTTCGAACTGTTGCAAATGGAGAACAGAGGACAACATTCAAACAAGTCTTAGTGAATGAAGCTGGCTTTTAGGAATGTATTTCTATTGTTGTTAAGCATTCTCCATTGAAGTCTTGCAATGGAGTGGTCGAGCCAAAATCTATCCATTTTTTAAAGAAATGTGCTATTAGAGTTTCATAGATACCATTATGAAGCAAATATCCTTGTGAAGAATTTTAAAATTTAGGATGTATTTGACATCCTGGTCAAGTAGATTTTTGAAAAAGTAGTTTTTTATTGTTTTTTAAGAAGAAATGGACTATAACTACCCTGAGAGGGCAAGACTGGACATGGCTTAAAGAATGGTTCGATGAAATCTTCGAATGATCTGACAATATGCAACATAAATTTACAACTTAGCTGACTTGCTTCGGCATCTCTCTCCATGCCAGGAATCTTGCCTCTTTCACCAGTATCACAAATATTTGGGGTGATCTCCTCTTAATAGACAGTAAAACTCTCAAATTCAATTATTTTAGTAGGGGCAATGCTTGTAATGATGGATCATATAGAAAAAATTGATGAAGTCACTAATCTTGAGTGTGGTGGGGAAATCTTCAAAGTTAGGGTCATTAAATTTGGTCATGATGTGGTTTCTCTATTCCATTGCCACTGTAATGCTTGTAAGTCCATTAAAAATTTTATGAATAAGCCATATCAATCATTAGGCTCAAGTGATAATTTCTCTTTAGATTTGGAGATGGAGGTTAAAGAAGGAACTAATCCGTTGCTGTTGAACATGGTGGACGTTTCACCTAGTTCCTCAGCAAAGGAGGATGGTCAAGAGGAATTTATTAATGCTCATCTGGCATGCTTGAGCTTCAAAAATGGAGATTGTAGGCATCAAATTACTGATTGCAACATGGACTCCTCTTTCCAAGAAGAGAAAGCAATGACGGCCAGTCTTAGGTGGGATTTAGAAGTGTTGACATTAAAATTGATTTTGCTGATGAAAAGTTGGGCACTAATACTAGATCAATTGTGGTCCCTCTTCTAGATATTAATGTCCCAACTGCCTTTGCTCATATTGTCGGTGCTCCTCTAATTGTTGATGGTTGCGAGCAAAATAATTAGTTGAATTTAAATCGTGAAGGGCTGGACCTCAATGAATCTGCTAAAGCCTCCTCCCTATTGTGGACAAAATTGGGCAAGTGGATTCAGGTTTCAAAAATGGCGAGGTTGCTAATTTAAACCCGGTATGGTTTGCCATCCTCAGTTCGTGAAAATTCAAATATCTGGAGGAAGTTGATTTTTCTCTTGCAACCAATAGAAAAGGAAAAAAAGAAGAGCAAGAAGTTAAAGAAAAAGTAGCAAAACAAGGTAGCTAAAGTTGCCAATGAAGCCCTTTTAGATAGGATTTCAAAAATATGTGCAAAGTTCTGGATGCTAGGGATACCTGGGAAATTGGTAAGCTGATAGGTTTTCAATCTGATGTTGATGACAATGATATTGTAAATAGACAGAAGGAATTTGAGAACAAAGATCAATGACTTCTTGTTTCTTGTTTCTTCGTGGGATGTTAGTCATATTGGTTATGTATATTCTTAGTTGTAATTTATGAGGTTTTGGGAGCTTTGCAAAGTTGAGAATCCTAAAACGAATGCTTGTTGGCCATCATGTTGATATGCTGTTTCTTCAGGAAACCAAAACGGAGGTAATTATTGACCTTTACATAATGAGATTTTGGCGTGATGGTAATTATGGTTGGCTCTTCTTTGCATTTTTCGGATTATCTGGTGGCCTTCTCTTGTTGTGGAATACAAATTTTTTTCCTACGAAAACTTTTTCATTCATAATATGGTTATTTTTTTTAAAGGCAAGTGGATTCATATTAACTTTGACTGCGTAACTTTTAATGTGCACGTGTCTTGTGATGCATCTGGTAAGAGAGATCTTTGGGTTATATATTAGAATTCAAACAACAGTTTCATGGTGATTGGTTACTAATAGGTGACTTCAACACCATTATTTAAACTCAGGAAATTTTGAATGTTCCTATGTTGGTGTGGATATGAAAATTTTAATGATTACATTTGTAGAGGGAATTGATTCACCTTCCTTTACAGGAAGGAAATTCACTTGCTGGTATGGTGTCGACAACAAAAAAAGTAGATTGGACTGCTTCCTTGTTTCCAACAATTGGATCTCTTCCTTCAATAACTTATGCCAAAAGGGTGTGACTTTGATCACTGTTCGATTTTACCCTCATCAGATTCTGTCAATTGGGGTCCAAAGCCATTCAAGTTTATAGATTATTGGTTCTGTAACTGCAGTCATATTAAAGAACATATGACAAAGTGGAATAAGATGCAAGTATTGGGCAAGGCGAGGCATTGCTTAAAACTAAAGCTCAACAAGATAAAGTTTTTTCTTAAAAAGTGGAATAAAGATGTTTTTGGCAACCTTGACTCTAATGTGGCTTAGTTGAAGGATAAAGTTGACTTCTTTGATAAATTAAGCAAAGAATAGAGATCTCAATCCTATTGAATTGGAAGAGAAATATAGATATGCCAAAGATCTATGGGAGGTTTTCAAGAACCAATAGTCTTTCTAGGGGTAAAAATATGGGATTTGTGGCTAAAAAGATAGAGATAAAAACAATAATTTTTTTCACTAACTCAGTAAGACTTTAAGCTAAGAGTAATTCATTTCATGGTTTATATTTTAATAGGAACTACATTTGTGATCCTAAGGAGGTGAGGAATATCATCTTTGATTTTTTAAAGAATTACTTCAATGAAGGTGAAGTAGAAAAGCTCTTTGGTTCGTTCCTGGCTTTCCACACCATTTTCTGTTGAAGTTTCCTTTTCCTTGAAAGGTCCTTCCACACTAGAGGAACTTAAGGAGGCAATTTGTGATGGTGAAGCCTCTAAGGCCCTTGGCCCTAATGACTTCAACTTTACATTCATTAAGAAGGCTTAGACTTTTATGAAGGATGGCTTAATGGCTTTTCTTTCAGAATTTCATAGCACTTGAAAATTTGAGAAAAGGATCAACTTGTTAATTATTATCTTTGTTCCGAAAGTTCAAAATCTATGCCACTTTAAAGATTATCAACCAATCAGCCTCATCAATTGTATTTACAAAGTTTTGGCCAAAATACTAACAATGAGACTTAAGTTAGTAATTAATCTCCTTGCCAATGATACTCAAAATGTGTTCATTTCGAGAAGGCAAATTATTGACTCTCTAAAGAGGAACATAAATGATGGAATAGGTGTTATTTTGAAACTTGATTTTGAGAAGGCATTTGATTGAATCAGGTGGGACTTTCATCCATGGGCTTTTGTTGCAGATGGATCAATTGGATCAATAAATGTATTTTCATTGTGTATCTCTGTTCTTATTAATGGATCATCAACACAGGGATTTCCTATGAAAAGGGGCTTGCGCAAAAAAGACTTCATTTCTCCCTTTTATTCATTTTGGTTACTAAAGCCTTTCATTTGATAATCTTAATGGCTGAAGAACGCAACCTGGTGAAACAAATTTCTTGCTTCTCCCATGTTATTTGATATTCTCATCTCTAATTTGTGGATGACAACATTTCCTTTTGAAGCCTGCTGTTTCTGTTAGTATAAACCTTAAAAAATTTCTAAGATGATTTGAATTATTTGCAGGTTTTAAAATTAACTTTAGGAAGTCATCTTTATATCCAATTGGAATTGATGATGATTTGGTTTTAAAGCTGGATTTTTTTGTGTTGTTAGGTTGGATCTCTACTTTCTTATACTTGGGGGGTCCTTATTGGTTCATGCCCAAGAAGTCTTTTGTTTGGAACATTGTCATCTCTAAGTTCAAGGAAAAGCTTTATCTATGGAGAAGAAGACACGTATATTTTGTTATTAGGAATACATTGATCAACTCTATTTTTTCTTGCCTTCCGATATATTATATGTCAATCTTGGTGTCCTCGAGAAGATTGATGAAATCAGAAGATTCTTCCTATGAGGTTATAAGAACGAGGAAAAAATAAATTGCAAGGGTTAAATGGTTTTCTATATGTTTGCCAAAGATCTGTGGTTGACTTGGAATTGTAAATTTCTAGACAAACAATTTCAGCTCTTCTTGCTGAATGGTGGTGGCGTTATGCCAAGGAGTCTGACTCTTTATGGAGAAAGATTATTTCAACTAAGTATGGTAGGGACGTTATTAATTAGCTACCTTCTATTAAAAAAAAATTAATAGAATGTCAATATATTGGAGAGATATTTCTTCATTGCCTTCAAATCAAGCACTAGCAAATTTCATGGACATGCTTTTTCGGTATGATAAGTGGTGTGGTGATGCTTCCTTAAGAATCCCCTTTTACAAGTTATTTTTGTTGGCCATTGATAAACATGCAAAAGTGGTAGAATAATCACAACTGAATGGCCTTTCTTAGTTAGGAGACCTCTTTTGTAGCATGAGCTTTCATGGTTGAATAATATATGCTCACTCTTTGAAAACTCTTATATTGATCCATCAAGAAAGGACCGTATCATCTGGGAACATGATCTTTTAGGTTCCTTCTCAATAAAAGAACTTTTTAAGCTTCTTGCACAATCTAATGCCCTTGATGCCACATTTATATTTAGCAAGCTCTGGAAGTTCAAGATTCCTCCCAAAGTCTAGTGTTTTCTATGGCTTCTTTCACTTGACAGACTTCATTCAAAAGTCCTCTTGAAAAACAGAGGTATCAACATTCCTTTATGCCAGTGTCTCTACCCTTGGTGTTTGGGGGTTAAAGAAGATCTTAACCATGTATTCTTTCAATGCTATTAACTCCATCAATTTTGGTGCTCCTTTTTGAATTAGTGGAATCTTAAATGGTGCCTTTTGAGCTTACTACATTCCTTTCCTCCTTAATTACCTTGACTTACCTCTTTTAGGTGTTTTTCAATTGTGGTGGATAACCTTTTGTTGGCTACGTTATTGTCTATCTAGCTTCCCTGAAACGAATCTATTTAAGAATAAAAAGTGGTATGTGGAAGAAATTATTATTTTTCTGTTAAACTTAGAGCTCTTTATTAGACAAGAGCAACCAATGACATTAAGCTTATTGTTGACTCCCTTCAATGGATTACTCCTATTACATGTGCACTACCTCTATTCCTTAAGAAAGGTGTCAGATTAAATATATATTGGTTACCTCCTATCCTAGGTTTTTATCTACTTGATGTCGATGGATCGGCTATTGGCAAGCCTAGCTTAGCTGGTTATGGTAGAGTTTTAAGAGATTCCATTGTTTTGTTGTTGCCTTATTCTCACAGTCCACTAGGTATTCAAGATTCGAACAATGTTAAGGTTCTTGCAATAAAATATGGTCTCGATCTATTTTTGAAATCAAGAAGAAAGGATGTTAATAGGCTCATTATTGAATTTGATTCAACAACTGCTATCTGTTTTGTAAAAATAAAAGTAAATGTCCAAAGAGGCTCTAGCATATTATCTCTAGCGTTGACCTCTCATCCATTCCATTGGGGTTGTGAAACCTAATTTTTTCTCACTTTATTTCTTATTTGGAAAACTAAGAAATAATTAAGTACTCAGAAGAATGTTGTGCAGGCCTGAAACCACCGAAGCACTCGGGTTAGTGGCGTGAGGCCTAGTGGCATGCAAACCGAGGTAAAGCTCTAAGCTCGAGAATTACTTAAGAATTACATGTATAAGTATGTTATGATGTTTAGAAGTGAAAACTAAGGTAGTGGAGGAGGAAAAGTTAGTAAAACTCAGGTTTACAATAAATCGAGAAAAAAAGGGCCAAGTAAAGGAAATAAATTCAAAATAAATTTCAGAAATTCTTGAAAATTGTTTCGAGGCCATATAAAATTAGTATAAGGTGAAATTGACTTGAGAAATAAAAATCAAGTGGAAAGATGGAGGTTTCACGGATCAGATTAATTTTTAAAGTTAACCGAAAACCTTAAGCCATTTTGCTCGGCGCGATATGAGCTCATTCGGAGAATTTTTCTTAAACAAGTGGCCCCCAAATTTTTATAGTAGAGACACTAGGGACATATTTTATTATTGGAGAAGTAGAAATTTGGAACAAATGAGCTGGAAAATATTTTTCATGAATTTTCCAAAACAGGGCAGTAGGCTACCTTGGCCCATAAAATCTGTAGACCCAACAAGAAATCCCAATTTGAAGGGGTTCACGAAGGCCTTTTAAGCTGATTTCTTTTTTTTTTTTTAATGAAATATAACTTAAAGGCCTTTCTGGAAAGCACAAGATCACCCAAAATTGACATGAAACCAGAGAGAACTACCCCAAACAAGTTGATGTAGGCGTTATCTGTAGAATCCACTTATGCAATTTTTTCGGCCACTTTCATGCGACGGTCAAAAAGGATAAAATCTTACCCTACAAGTCCTCTATCATATTAAAAAAAAATTCAGCCATAAAGAAGTCTATTTGCTAGGTGAAGAACTAGAAAGAAGAATATGGGTAAAATTTGCCCTATCCCGAGGTGAGAGAAAGTTCCATTTTTGAAAGTTTTTGGTTGAAATTTTGGGTAGTTTTTTATGATTCCAAGATATATATATATATATAGATATATATGTGTGTGTGTGTGTGTGTGTGTGTGTGTGTGTGTGTGTGTGTGTGTGTGTGTGTGTGTGTGTGTGTGTGTGTTGAATTACAGTTGAGAATAAAAAACGTGGTCAACCTTGGCAAAGTTGAGGTAAAGTTGATGAATGATGATGAACTTGAGATAAGTTATTATTTAGTGTTTTTTAATGATTTTTAGTTAAGTGGAATTGAAAGAATCAATCTCTATGGATGAGAATAGTTTCAACCAACATAGGGTTAGAGTGATTGTGGTGAAATTTGGATGAATTTGGTGTTTTTAACAGTTAAATTTATATTGAAAAAGTCCGGTTTATAGCTTAGTGTAGTGAAAAATTGAAAAGTGTAAAAATTGACAATTTGGCATATTGATAAGTATGATTTATGAAACTTGAATGACTATTAAGGTAAATGAAGTAAAGAAGTTAAAGTTAGGAGAACCAAATTGACCAATTTAGCTTAAATCGACGCTTAAATAGGTAAAACTAAGAAAATGAGAAAAGTTGACAAAAATGTCAAAATTGGTCAACATTTATGAAACTAAATACATATTTGGATATGTTGAAATGAAATTTAATGATATTTGATGAATTGACATTGTTTTGCGCAGCTCAAGAAATCATCATGGATATCGAGGCAATCCCGGGACTGGACGATTGTGCGCTGTCCAAGGCCTACGAGTAAGGGATGCATTTTAAAGTAGTATTGGTATCCCAATACCTTACTTTAATATATGAATTCATAAAGTATGCTTAGATTTATAGAAAATGCATGTCCAAACCCAAAAAGGTACTATTCATGTTAAACCGAAAAGCCCATTTTTCGAGCTCTTCAAATGTGCTTTTTGCTACCTATGAGATGTTTTAAAAAGGCAATTTACTATGTGAAAATAAAAGTTTATGGAATAATGATTTGTTTACGAAATCAAAACAAAAATTCAGTTTCTACGAGTTTACGAGTTAATAGACCCGAAATATGCTTTAAAAGTATTGTTTTGAGACTCAAGTCACATGTAGTCTACGCGATTTGTCATGTGTGGCCCGTGTAGACTCTAGACCTTCATTGTGCGTGCCGTATGCCACTTGGTGTACGTTCAGTCCTTTGTGGCGTATATAGAATCGCGTTAGGTATTTGTGCCACCCGGTGCCTTATTTTCACCATTTGTTTAAGTGGCGTAGGTGTTGTATGACCATGATCCAATCTACAGTTCCCTTGCCATAACCCTAGGTTTACTGTCTACATGAACTATCTATGAGAAATTCCTACGTGAAATATATACGCGAACATGACTTTTATTACTATGTGTCTCCGCCTAGTCTCCATGAAATTACTTAGTAGACTTTAAAAGAATAAGTATTAAGCTATGAGTTTCATATATTACATGTTTTGACTTGATTTTCAAAATGATCTACGCGATATATACTACGCGAAATGTAAACCTACGGGATATTTGCTATGCGATTTATATATTATGTGATTTACATGCTACGTGATTTATAAGCTACGTGATTTCTATACTATGTGATTTACATGCTACGCGTTATATGTTACGTGGTTTTATAAGTTATATGATATTTGAAACTGATCTAAACTACATGATTTTGGTACTACGTGATTTACATGCTACGTGTTACATGCTACGTGGTTTATAAGTTATATGTTATTTGCAACTGAACTGAGCTACGTGATTTTAAAGTTACATGTTACAATGTTTTATTCCTTAAACTGTGTTAAACACATGTCTTAGAGGGCTTGAAGAGCTCACCCTTTCCTTTCTCTCTTCAGATTATCTTAAGTGATTCACCGGCTTTACCTGCTATACAGTGGTCGTGAGCGAGTGGACTTGTGAGACCCCATATATGTGTAACTATGTAATATATGTAAATGGAACTATAAGATGAATGATTTTTGGATCAAGTAAATGTGAATGAATTACAAATGGGATAGACGAATGTCATGATGCACGTAAAGGTTAAATAAGGGCTGAAGTGGCCACAAAACTGAACGAATAGAACTTCAAGCATCTGGACTGGAGATAAGGACTTAAAACACGGAATGATAAAGCATGGATTGTGAAATTGTGTATCCATTCTGATTTCCAAGCAATACACACGAGTTCCATAACACGAAAATCATAGGAAATAAGTCCTTCCATGCTCGAAGTGGGATTAAAATGCAAAATGAGTATTGGAGCAATGGAATAGGAATTCACCATTGAAAAAAAATGGAAAAATGTAGCAGAAGGGTTGTAGATGGAGGCCAGATCAATCTTCCATTCCAGGCAGATTGATCTATTGTGCAAAACAGAGCAATTTCAAGTGAATCTGCCAAGGCAGATCGATCTCTTTATCAAGTATATCGATCTCCCTAATGACCAGATCGATCTGCATTTGCCTCTGCCAAGCCCAGATCGATCATCCTTTAAGTGTAGATTGATCTCCATTGTATTCTGCAAAGAACAGATTGATCTCTCTTCATGAGCAGATCGATCTCCCTTCATGAGCAGATCGATCTCCATAAGCTTCTGCCAAGCAAAGATCGATCTCTCCCCAATGAGCAGATCGATCTCCCCCTTTCTAAAACCTGAGAATTCGAGGGTAGAAACCAAAGGAAGATCGATCTCTTCACCCTAGCAGATCAATCTCATCACTCTCAATCTATAAATACCCCACGGTAAAACCCTCTTCTTCAACAAACCAATACACATCTTCCATTTTTACCCAAAATACCAAGCTTTCTCTCTCTAGAATACATCCTCTTCAAAAAAGAATTGGGAAAAAGCTTTTAGAGCTAAAGTTGTTCATTTTGAGGAGAAGAGCAACATAGCTTGGAGCCAACATTCAACTTATTAGATTGAAGGAGCTAAAGGGTCTTCCAAACTTGGAAAAGAAGAAAGTCAAGCTAGGTGAGTTTCCAATACACCAATTCTAAGTATATCCATCTATTTATTATTGTGAGTAGATTGGTGTATGTTTTAGTGAATGAAACTACCCAGAATGTAATGAAACAAGTGTAACCTAGAATGGGTTAAGTGTCAGGAGATAGAATGTGATTGATTAAATGATAAAAAAGATTATATCAAGATGTTAGTAAGGTAATGTGCATAACTTTGAGACGATTGGATGAAGGCACATTGTGATATTAGCCAAGTGATAAAAATGTGCATAAATGGTGTTGTAAAGAATGTATAAATGATGAAAGGTTATGGATAAACATTATGCCAAGTAATTGATAAGTAACCAAGTGTGGCTAGTTGAATTGACTAGAATGGCATAATGAGGGCTAAAATTGATGAAACAGGCTCGATGAAATATATCGATTTGTTATAGCCTGAATATGAGTTATCGATATTGACTCATATGATTTATGAATGTGTGTAGCTCCCGAGGATACATCTCGAGCAAGTTGAGCTAAATCGCGAATGGTGGGAAAGGAAGGAAGAGATTGCTTTCAAGAGAATCGAGGTAAGGGAATTGTGTGGACTCTTAGAGATACCTGTGCGTTTTTTTGGGCACATTATGATTTTCTAGAATATTTGTGGTAATAGGAATGAAATGGGTGTTTGAAGGGCAAAGAAAGAGAATTTGAGAAATGTGCATGAAAATAAGAGCATGATGCTTTGAAAATCATTTTTATTGCTTTTTAGCATGTGACTGGTAGGTTGGCTAGCATTTGAAATGATTTGCACGAGAAAACAACTTGATTTGGTTTTATAACCATGTTTTGTAAAGAATGAGCCACCTACATGAGTTTTGTGGAAATGAAATGTGCTAGAGCGCGGCTCGCATGAGATTTGACGTGTTTTATATGTGCATTAGTGCTGAAGCAATGCTCGAACTAGAATTTTACATGCATGAGTGCTGGAACTTAGCTCGCACTAGTTTTCACATGGATTTTATGACATTGTGTTGGAGCCTCGATCGCATAGATTTTCATACTGGTTTTGACATGGTGCTGGAGCATAGCTCGTACTAGATGACCACCATACTTGTTGCCGTGCTTGAGATTACTCGCACGTGATTTTATGACATGTTGGGAGCCTGCTGGGAGCTTTGGGTAGGCTGTGTACCACACCAATTAAATAGGCTCGTACGTGCGTATTGAGATGTGGCAGAATATACTATGATGATATAGGTCCGTGGAGTACGTTGTACCGTGCAAGTAGAAAGGGGTACGCTGTACCGTGTGTGATATTATATATGCCGTCTTCGGACGATGGATTCTACTATAGATCGGCGGGTTGGATGTGACCCATCTCCCATGCGGAAGCAGATGGAAGTGATACCCCACACACTAGGATCCTTGTAGCCTGGGATCACAAAGGATATGACCATAGTCCTAGAGTATATTTCCCTTATTATATTGTCTATCTTACATGTATCTTGGTTTATGAATTGATAAATCCATGTTTTGAAATGTGTTTTGTGGGTCAGGATAGTCCATCAGAGGGGCTCAATGCTAACGAGTGATGATTTTGTATTGGCTTGCGTTAAGAATTAGAAATGCTTTTAAGTGCACTTTGCATGATGATTTTTTTTCCATGCATTAATCTTGATTACGCATGATGATTTTTCCAAGCTATGTTTTAATAACTGTGCACTGATTTATATAGCATGATTGACTTTACATGGCATAGACACAAACATAAGCATATGTTTTGGAGTATGATAAATAAATATGTGATTTAAGCATGGTATCACGATCATGTAGATAGTACAGTTATCTACCTACTCGCATGAGTGCCTTATTGAGCGCGTGGTTTGCTCACCCCCTTATTTTCCCCCTCTACAGAGCATTTACAGTAGATTGAGAGAGCGACTGAGGATTGGATTTTTGCTGTCTGCTACATCCCATAACACGAGGTATACACATTTGTATAGTTTTTGTATCTAGACATGTACAAGCACAGTAATATCTTTAAATGTAATTTTGGGGATGTAGAGAGCTTGTAAACACCTGTAAATGACAACCCTGATTAAAAAATGCAAGTGTTTACCTTTAAATAACTTATAAATTGATATGCTATGATTGGATGAGATTAACATCGATAAACAGCCTAACTGTTGGTAGTGTAGCTGTTCACGATTAGAGGATGGTAAGAAACAGATTAAATAATTAATGAAAAATTTGTACTAATTTTTTTTGTGCTTTGAGGGTCATGACAGAGATTGGTATCAGAGCTGAGTTGGTCTGATGTGTGTCGATGTCAAAATTTAAGAAAATTACATTCCCATGTTACTGTGCTTGTCTAGATACAATTGTGTATATTGAGATGGGTTTGACTAAGAAATGATTGTGAATGTAGGAATCTTGGCATAATGCCTAATACTAGTCACGGTAGAGGGGCGAGAGCGTGAGTTAAAGGCCAGAGGTGCAGGCCTGGGAGCCGTGCTAAACCATTACCACTTGAGACTCATGAGGAAGTAGAGGTGGAGGCTGATGTTGAGCATGCCCCACAAGGTTCGAAAGAGAGACCGGAGAGTATTGAGGCACGCTTCGTGAGGATAGAGCGGAGCTTAGAGATGATATTAGGACTGATTGCCCAGTCGATACTTGGAGTTGGGGGTGGGTAAGAGCCAGCTGCACAAGATGATGATGATGAACCAGTTGTTGCTCCTGATATGCCTGCAAAGGCAGTCTAAGAACCTCAGACTACAAATATTCCCATACCCCCACCAGTACAAGAAACACCATCTATTGTTTCTCCACTATAGAGAAGTAGAGATTGGGGTTATGGATGTGACTTGGATAGGTTAAGACAATTTCAAAAATTTAACCCACCATCTTTCAGTGGAGTTAAGGACCCAGTAGCTGCAAAGGACTGGGTGAATGAGATTGAGAAACTATATGGGTTCTTTAAGTGCACTACTACTGAGATGGTAGCATTTGCCGTATTCACGTTGAAGGGATCAACAAAGCACTGGTGGAAGTCCACCTGACCCATTTTGAGGGTCCAACATACAGAGATCAGCTGAGATGTATTTTTGGAGACCTTCCGGAGGCAATATGTTTCAGATACTGCGCAGCGGAGACTGTAGATGAAATTTTTGGATTTGACCTAGGGGATCAGATAGGTGGATGAGTATGAGACTAAATTTATCTCCCTGGGCAGGTATGATCCTGATACGATGGACAGTGAGGTCAAGAAGGTCTAAAACTTTATGGATGGACTGAGACCCGCCATCAGATCTCGATTGGTCCTGTTTGACATACCGACCTATGAGGAGGCAGTGCATAGGGCACGGTTGTGTGAACAGGATATTGAGCGAGTTGCCTCAGAGTTTGGGAAGGTTGGTAGAGTGAGGGATAGAGACAGGAAGAGACAGATAGTTGATAGAGGCTTCAGTTATAGAGAAAGCGGGAGATTTTTTAGGAAGAGGCCAAGGATTGAGGAAATCCGAAAGAGGACAGTTAAGCCTCCCGTGTATCCGACCACAGCTCCAATAAAGGGAATAGTAATTAGAGGGCCACGACCTACTACAAAACAATATAGTAAGTACGGTAGGTACCATGGTACTCGACCATGTTATGGATCTCCTGCAGTATGTTTTCGATGTGGGAAACCAGGGCATGTGATCAGAAATTACCCGAAAATGATTGAGAGTGCCCCACAGAAGGGCAAGAAGCCGGAGAGAGCTCCTGTTGATACATCTACTCTGAGACGGAGGGCAAACGTTAAAGAGAAAGGAAAGCAGGTGGTTGGTAGAGGGCGAGTACACGACTTGGACCAGGATACTGTAGATCAGTCGTCAGATGAGGTGAAAGGTACCATCTTAATCTTTGATCTAGAAGCTTATGTTTTGATAGATTCTGGTGCCACACATTCATTTGTATCACCTGCATTTGCATGTAAATTATTTAATTATGTGAAGCTTGCCTCGTTAAGTAGGAGGATGTTGATAAGTACTCCCATGAATAATAGTCATTTAGTGGAGTATGTATTTAGAGATTGTAAGTTGAAAGTAGGGGAAAAGGAAATGTCAGTCGACCTCATTTTAATATATATGAGAGACTTTGATGTAATCCTAGGAATGGATTGGTTGGTTGAAAACCATGCTATAGTAGATTGTTTTTCTAAGACGGTATCATATCCAGGGATAGATAGCGTTACCGTAAGTTTCCCCGAGAAATGTAATGAAAATCCCCTTGAAAAGTAATGAAAGCAATTGTGTTTGTGAGTGAAATATATGAATTTCTGTAATGATTGAATGATTGATATTTTGAAACGTTATATCGCGTACGTGGTTGAGGTAGATAAGATATGCCCGGAATTGCGAGACATCTCAGTAGTTAGAGAATTTCTAGATGTCTTTTCGGATGATTTACCATGGTTACTGCCAGATAGAGAAATAAAGTTTTGTATAGATTTGACACTTGGTACAGAGCCAATATCCAAGCCACTGTACAGAATGGCTCCGATTGAGTTGGAGGAACTGAAGAAGCAGTTATAGGAATGGTTGGATAAGGGATTTATTAGACCGAGTGTATCACCTTGGGGAGCACCGGTACTGTTTGTAAAGAAGAAGGATGGAAGCCTCCGACTGTGTATTGACTACAAGTTATTGAATAAGGTGACCATCAAGAATAAGTACCCCCTTCCATGTATCGATGACTTGTTGGATCAGCTTCGGGGAGCACAAGTCTTTTCTAAGATAGATCTGAGATTTAGGTACCATCAGTTAAGAATTCAGGATGAAGGTGTGCCCAAGACAGCTTTTCGCACCCGGTTTGATCACTTTAGTTTATAGTTATGCCATTCAGGTTGACAAATGCTCCCGCAGCTTTTATGTCATTGATGAATGAGGTGTTTCACTAGTATTTGGATCGGTTCGTTATCGTATTCATTGATGATATTATGGTGTACTCGAGATCTAGAGAGGAGCATGAACAGCACCTAAGGATAGTACTATAGACCCTCTGAGAGAAGAAGTTGTACGCTCAACTCAGTAAGTGTGACTTTGGGTTAGAGTAGATCTCTTTTCTGGGTCATATAGTATTGAAGGATGGTGTGTCTGTAGACCTATCCAAGATTGAAGCAGTGGTTCAGTGGCAGAGACCCCAGACAGTCACGGAGATCAGAAGTTTCCTGGGTTTAGCTGGATACTATCAACAGTTTATGGAGGGATTCTTGAGATTGGCTGCTCCGTTAACACGTCTCACGAGAAAGAATGTTAAATTTGTTTGGGATAATAAATGCGAGAAGAGTTTTCAGGTGTTAAAGCGGAGATTGACTACAGTTTCGATTCTCACCATTCCTACCAGCTCAAGAGGTTTTCTTGTATATATAGATGCTTCGTACCAATGACTGGGCAGCGTACTAAAGTAGGATGGGAGGGTAGTAGCCTATGGATCGAGACAGTTGAAGGATCATGAAAGGAACTACCCAACCCATGATCTAGAGTTGGCATCCGTGGTATTTGCCTTGAAAATATGGCGTCATTATCTATATGGTGAGAAATTCCAAGTATTTACGGACCACAAGAGCCTTAAGTATCTGTTCTCACAGAAAGAGTTGAATATGAGACAGAGGAGGTGGCTCGAGCTTCTGAAGGACTATGATTGCGAGATTCTGTACCATTCGGGCAAGGTAAATGTAGTAGCAGATGCATTGAGTAGGAAGCATCTCGAGATGATATCGTACATGATGATCAGGGAACACAAGCTGTTGGAACAGTTCACGAACCATAGTTTGGATGTGACCCAGCCTGATGCTGATAGTGGCTTTATGGTAGCTAGTCTACGATTGGAACCCGATATGATAGATCGTATCAGCAGGCTCAGCAGATTGATCAGCAGTGCAGTGGTATTATCAGGCAGATACAAAGGGGTACAGATATTGATTTTGAGTTAAATTCAGATGGTTTGCTGAGGTTCAGGGGTAGGATATGTGTCCCCAATGATCCAGAGATCAGGAGGTTAATCTTGACAGAAGCTCACTCGACGAAGTATAGACTACATCCAGGAAGTAACAAGATGTATCAGAATCTCCGGAGAGTGTATTGGTTGTCAGGGATGAAAAAGGACGTAGCTGAATTTGTGGCAAAGTGTCTCATCTGTCAGCAAGTGAAGGTAGAGCATCAGAAGCCTGTAGGGCTATTACAACCTCTACCTATACCGACTTGGAAATGGGAGCATGTCACTATGGACTTCGTGATGTGTTTACTTAGGACCTGCAGGAATCACGATGCGATTTGGGTGATAGTGGATAGATTGATGAAGTCGGCACACTTCCTAGCTATGAGAGCCACCGATATTCTGAGTACATTGACGGAACTATATGTGCGCGAGATAGTGAGATTGCAAGGTGTTCCAGTGAGCGTTGTTTTTTATTGGGATGCCCACTTCACTTCCCACTTCTGGGAACATTTTCAGGAAGCGATGGGGACCCAACTAAGTTTTAGCACCGCGTTTCATCCTCAGACAGATGGTCAGTCAGAAAGGACTATACAAACCTTGGAGGATATGTTGAGAGCGTGTACATTGGATTTTGGAGGCTCCTAGGATGACCATTTGCCACTTGCAGAATTCACCTATAATAACAGTTATCATTTGAGTATCGGGATGGCACCGTATGAGGCTTTGTGTAGTCGTAGATGTCGTTCCCCTATTGGATGGGAAGAGGTTGGTGATTGACTGATATTTGCTCCTGACTTAGTGAGACAAGCCTCTGAGGATGTCCAGTTAATTTGTGAGAGATTACAGACAGCTCAGAGCAGATAAAAGAGCTATGCTGACAAGAGACGAAGACCATTAGAGTTCACAGTAGGTGAATCGGTGTTTTTACGAGTCTCTCCTTCCAAGGGTATAACGAGATTCGGAAAGAAAGGAAAGGTAAGTCCTCATTACATTGGACCCTTTGAAATATTAGATAGAGTAGGAGATATGGCCTACAGGCTAGTATTGCCACCTAAGCTAGCAGGTATTCATAACGTCTTCCACATCTCTATGTTACGAAAGTACCACCTAAATCCGACACATGTCATAAGATATGAGCCATTGAAACTCCATGAGAACATGACATATGTTGAGAAACTGATTCGGATATTGGATAGGAAGGAGAAGGTAGTGAGATCTAAGACAATTCCCTTAGTGAAAGTTTTTTGGCAGCACCACATTGCAGAAGAAGCTACATGGGAGTTAGAGAGTTTAATGCGAGAAACGTATCCCGAGTTGTTTATGGACTGATATTGGTTCCAATTTGGAGGACCAAATTTTCTAAGTGGGGGAGAATGTGAGGCCCCATATATGTGTAACTATGTAATATATTTAAATGGAACTATAAGATGAATGATTTTTGGATCAAGTAAATGTGAATGAATTACAAATGAGATAGACGAAAGTCATGATGCACGTAAAGATTAAATAAGGGCTGAAGTGGCCACAAAACTGAACGAATAGAACTTAAAGCATCTGGACTGGAGATAAGGACTTAAAACATAGAATGATAAAGCATGGATTGCGAAATTGTGTATCCATTATGATTTCCAAGCAATACACACGAGTTCCATAACATGAAAATCATAGGAAATAAGTCCTTCCATGCTCGAAGTGGGATTAAAATGCAAAATGAGTATTGGAGTGTTGTCCTAAATGGAACACTACTGCAAGTGCACAGGTCAGTTTTCGAGTATAGAGTAAATATGAGTATCATCCCACAGAGAACTGTATCTACCGCTAATCACTGTAATCAACAACCTTGAGCTTTATCTAGAAAATCAATGAATGTTGGTTAAAATCCTATTTAACTATTCTTACTTTTAACTACGAAATAAATAAATTAAAGCAAATCACAATAATCACGAATGAAAATATCAATAGCAAAATATTCCTAGAAACTGATTTCACCTAACTAGGGTTCATGCAACTCCTTTGATCAATTGTTCTTTTGATTTCAAATTGTTTATAGCCGAAACTATTTCCTTTTTATCTCTCTCAAGTTTTAGACAGTCATACCCAATTTACCTAATCTTAACCTCTCGATTCAGAATTAAATAATATGGTTCATTAAGCAATAGTAATCCTTTTCTCTATGGCTCTTTAGAATTGTCAACCTCTCAATCTAACAATTTCCTATGTTAATCTTACCTTGTGCATATAAACAACCCCCTCTCTTGAGTGTCGAATTCTTATACTAATTCATCTAATTGGTGGCCAATCAACTAGAGCATTAAGAATAAGTAGATTAAATAAACACAATTAAAATCATGCAACCAATATCACAACGTAATTGCAATATGCCCAAAGTTGGTTACATCGATTCTAGGAAAAAGGAGTTTAGTTCCTAGACTTCATAATAAACATCCAAGAAATCCAATTTAACATCCCAAGAATAAATATGGTGAAAAAGATAAAAAAGATGGAGTTTCAATAAAGCTAAATTAATCTTGAAGTCTTCAGCAGCCACCCCCTCGAAATTCTGATAAAAAGACTATTTATAAGGTTTTCAAAAACTAAAACGCGAAAGGCCACGTGGCAAAAGAGTGTTGCCCTAATCAGACTGCTATGCTGCGACAATGGTATTAATTCCTCAAATCTGCTCTGCACTGTCCAGTTTCTTTTATTGCTGCAACATAAATCACGATCAGCACCCTGTAACTTCAATTCTTCATGAAATCATCAGAACAAGCTCCAAAAGCCTTGACTTCTCCAAATTATTCTTTTTCCTGCACAAGTACACAAAATACATAAAACATACCTAATATAGAAAAGAACAAATCAAATAACTAAGTAAAAAGGGTCCTAAACATATATAAAATTCAGTGCTAACATGGAGCAATGGAATAGGAATTCACCATTGGAAAAAATCTGGAAAAATGCAGCAGAAGGGCTACAAATGGAGGCCAGATCGATCTCCCATTCAAGACAGATCGATCCCTTATGCAAAATAGAGCCATTTCAAGTGAATCTGCCTCCCCAATTACAAGATCGATATGCATTTACCTCTGCCAAGCTCAGATCGATCCTTCCTTAAGTGTAGATCGATCTCCATTATATTCTATAAAGAGCATATCAATCTCCTTAAACTTCTGCCAAGCAAAGATCGATCTCTCCCCAATAAGCAGATCAATCTCTCCTCAATAAGCAAATCGATCTCCCCCTTCTAAAACCTGAGAATTCGAGGGCATAAACCAAAGGAAGATCTATCTCTTCACCCTAGCAAATCAATCTCATCACTCTCAATCTATAAATACCCCATGATAAAACCCTCTTCTTCAACAAACCAATACACCTCTTCCATTTTTACCTAAAATACCAAGCTTTCTCTCTCTAGAATACATCATCTTCCAAAAAGAATTGGGTTTAAAGCTATTAGAGGGAAAGTTGTTCATTTTGAGGATAAGAGCAACATAACTTGGAGTCAACATTCAACTTATTGGATTGAAGGAGCTAAGGAGTCTTCCAAACTTGGAAAAGAAGAAAGTCAAGCTAAGTGAGTTTCCAATACACCAACTCTAAGTATATCCATCTATTTGTTGTTGTGAGTAGATTGGCGTATGTTTTGGTGAATAAAACTACCTAGAATGTAATGAAACAAGTATAACCTAGAATGCGTTAAGTGTGAGGAGATAGAATGTGGTTGATTAAATGATAAAAAGGACTATATCAAGATGTTAGTGAGGTAATGTAAATAACTTTGAGACGATTGGATGAAGACACATTGTGAGATTAGCCAAGTGATAAAAATGTGCATAAATGGTGTTGTAGAGAATGCACAAATGATGGAAGGTTATGGATAAACATTTATGCCAAGTAATTGATAAGTAACCAAGTGTGGCTAGTTGAATTGACTAGAATGGCATAATGAGGGCCAAAATTGATGAAACAGGCTTGATGAAATATATCAATTTTTTGAAGCCTGAAAATGATTTATCAATATTGACTCATATGATTTATGAATGTGTGCAGCTCCTGAGGATACATTCGGAGCAAGTTGAGCCAAATCGCGAAAGGCGGGAAAGGAAGGAAGGGATTGCTTCCAAGAGAATCGAGGTAAGGGAATTGTCTGGACTTTTAGAGATACCTGTACGCGTTTTTGGGCTTATTATGATTTTCTAGAATATTTGTGGTAATAGCAATGAAATGGGAGTTTGAAGGGCAAAGAAAGGGAATTTGAGAAATGTGCATGAAAACAAGAGCATGATGCTTTGAAAATCCTTTTTATTGCTTTTTAGCATGTGACTGGTAGGTTGGCTAGCATTTGAAATGATTTGCACGAGAAATAAACTTGATTTGGTTTTATAACCATGTTTTGCAAAGAATGAGCCACGTACATGAGTTTTGGGGAAATGAAATGTGCTAGAGCGTGGCTCGCATGAGATTTGACGTGTTTTATACGTTCATTAGTGTTGGAGCAATGCTCTCACTAGAATTTTCCATGCATGAGTGTTGGAGCTTAGCTCACACTAGTTTCCACATAGATTTTATGACATTGTGCTGGAGCCTAGATCGTATAGATTTTCATACTGGTTTTGACATGGTGCTGGAGCATAGCTCGCATTAGATGTCCATCGTACTTGTTGTCGTGCTTGAGATTACTCACACGTGATTTTATGACATGTTGGGTGCCATGTTGGGAGCTTCGGGTAGACTGTGTGCCACACCGATTAAATAGGCTCGCACGTGCGTATTGGGATGTGGCAGAATATATTGTGATGATATGGGTCCATGGAGTACGTTGTACCGTACAAGTAGCATGGGGTACGTTGTACCGTGTGTGATATTATATATGCCGTCTCCGGATGATGGATTCTGCTATGGATCGGTGGGTTGGATGTGACCCACCTCCCGTGCAGAAGCAGATGGAAGTGATACCCCACACACTAGGATCCGTGTAGCATGGGATCACAGAGGATATGGCCATAGTCTTAAAGGATATTTCCCATATTATATTGCCTATCTCACATGTCTCTTGGTTTATGAATTGATAAATCCATGTTTTGAAATGTGTTTTGTGGGTCAGGATAGTCCATGGGAGAGGCTGAATCCTAACGAGTGATGATTTTGTATTGGCTTGTCTTAAGAATTGGAAATCCTTTTAAGTGCACTTTTCATGATGATTTTTTTTCCATGCATTATTCTTGATTACGCATGATGATTTTTCCATGCTATGTTTTAATAACTGTGCTCTAATTTATATAGCATGATTGGCTTTACATGGCATAGACATAAGCATGAGCATATGTTTTGGAGTATGATAAATAAATATGTGATTCAAGCATGGCATCACGATCACGTAGTAGCACAGTTATCTACCTACTCGCATGTTACTGAGCGCGTGGTTTGCTCACCCCCTTATTTCCCCCCTCTACAGAGCATTTACAGTAGATAGAGAGAGCAACTGAGGATTAGATTTTTGGTGTCCGCTGCATCACAACACATGAGGTTTACACATTTGTATAGTTTTTGTATCTAGACATGTACAAGAATAGTAATATCTTTAAATGTAATTTTGGGGATGTAGAGACCTTGTAAACACCTATAAATGACAACTCTGATTAAGAAATGCAAGTGTTTACCTTTAAATAACTTGTAAATTGATATGGTATGATTGGATGAAATTGACATCGATACACAACCCAACTATTGGTGGTGTAGTTGTTCACGATTAGAGCATGGTAATGAACAGATTAAATAATTAATGAAAAATTTGTACTGATTTTTTTATGTTTTGAGGGTCGTGACAGGACTCGACCCCCTTTTTGAGCTACTCTTGTATAAGCGAGGTATACTTTTACTTTACAGCCAAACTTGTTGTAAAGCATAGACAGATGTTGTACAAAACATTTGGGATGTAAGTTAAGTAGAAATGAATGTAAATAAAGTTGTAAATACGCAGTTCGCATAATATTGTATATTCCAAAATGTTAAAGTATGAAAATGAGAATTAATGCACTATTGAGTAAGAAAAAGAAATTAAAACCAACTGGTTCTGATTATAAACTGCATTTTATACCTTGCATGAGGGTTAGGATAAAATACGCCGTTATGCCAGTAAAATTTTTACGAAATAAAAGGATTAAGAAATTGGCACTGATAGGAATACAACTTAAGTAGATGATTTAGAAAGTTAAAATTAGCTCATATTTTCACATTTTTGTGGTGTCACAGTTTATTTGGTATCAGATCCAAAGTTGTCTAGTACTGTCAGTGTTCACTAGTAAAGTTAGATTACATCCCAAATTGTCTATGCTTGTTTGGTTATAAAGTAAGTATATCTGTTAAAGTTATGACTAAACTCTTGGTATACGTGCAGGTAAACGATCACTGAACTATAAATGGTAGGCGAGGCTGTTCACGGAGATAGGCACAACCTCCTCCGCCACCTCCTCCTCAGCCTGAGAGCCCCTACTACCCAAATAAGGAGGCTCAAAGAAGGCATGAATGGCATGAGGGAGGGATTGAGTGCTCTTACTTCCATGTTTGCCTAGCAGTTTGCGACAAATACGTCTGGTACCGGAGCTACTACCACACTCGTATCTACTCCTCCTCCCCCACCACAGGACCCTTCAGCAGCCCTAGCTCCTCAACTTGCAGTCCCATAGCCTAGGGATAACAAAGATACATAGAGGCTATGAGACTTTCTGAGAATGGACCCCTTAGAGTTCGTAAGGGGTGAAAGATCCGATCAAGGTTGAGGAATGGTTATTGGACCTCGAGTCAGTGTTTCAGTATCTGGGATGCACTGATATAGAGAGAGTAACTATGGTCAGTTACATGATTAGAGGTCAAGCCAAATTTTGGTGGATGGCCACGCAGACAGCCTTAGTTGAGGATCCAGCAGATATTACATGGGATGCCTTCCTTGATGCATTTCGAGCCCAGTACATTCCGTCCATAGCGCAGAAAAGATGCAGGTGAAGTTTTTGAGTTTGGTTCAAGGGAGTTTGACCATAAATGAGTTTGAGAACTGGTTCACTACCTTGTTGAGATATGACCTAGAGATCGTTAGGGATCTCGCATGCCGGACTGAGAGATTCTTGGCGGGTTTGAGATTAGGGATCCAAGACAGATTGCTAGGATTTTGGTTCACGAATTTCAAGGATGCCTTGGGTCAGGCTTAAAAAGTTGAAAGGTGCCTGGATGTGACACAAACCGAGCATGGGTATAGAAGTAAGGGCAAAGACAAGGGAAAGAGAACAAGGCATCCCAATTTGAACTGAGACGGGGTCAGCATAAGAGGCAGAGAACAAAGGAGCCTCAGACAGGGGTTGAGAAGCTCAAGGCCCCCATGGTTGGTGCTGACACTGCCCAAGGCCCTGGTGTTGAGGTACGCAGATGTAAGAACTGTGGCAAGCTACATTATGGACCATGTCGCATGACTATGGGTGCCTGTTACAAATGTGGCGAGGTAGGACACCTGATTAGGGATTCTCTATTGATGAAACCTTAGGAGCCTCAAGAGAAGCCAAGATAGACTGAAAGGCAGGTATAGATTCCCCCGAGACAGGCCCCAAAGAGAAAGGCCACTGTTGCCGATAAGGGCAAGAAGCTTGTCTCACAGGGACACATATATGTCATTGACAAGGCGATGACTGATACTCGCTCCGATGCTATTAGAGGTACACTCCTTATCTGTAATTATGAAGCACATGTATTATTTGACCCAAGTTCCACCTACTCTTTTATCTCTCCACAATTTTCATGTAAATTGCATCTAGAACCTGAGTCCTTAGATTAGATGATGCATATAAGTACAAAAGACTGATTTGATATGTAAAAATTGTGAAATCATGGTAGGAGGTAGGAAATTGTTAGTAGATCTAGTTTTACTGAATATGTATGGGTTTGATGTAATTTTGGGCTAGATTAGCTAGTTGCCAACCGTGTAAGTCTAGGCTGCTATGCTAAGACCCTAACCTTCTCCTTACCTGAAAAGTTTGATGGTTGTTTTATTAATAAGAAATAAAGTGCATGGTGTAAATTTTTATGAAGTTATCGGGTATTGAATTAATTGAAAGTTGCTAACGGTATAAATTTTTGTGAAGGTTATATTGCCTTTATTTCTGACAATAGTCGGGAAGCGCCAAGTATTTAGAATGTTCCGATTGTATGTGAGTTTTTCGATGTTTTTTCGGATGATTTGCCAGGACTACCATTGGAAAAGGAAGTTAAGTTTGCAATTGACCTTGCGCCCGACACTCAGCCTATCTCCAAGCCACCTTATTGAATGACATTGGTCGAATTGGAGGAATTGAAAAAGCAGTTGCAAAAATTTCTTGATAAGGAATTTATTAGGTCAAGTGTGTCTCCATGGGATGCTCCGAAACTGTTTGTGAAAAAGAAAAACTACAGTTTCCATCTGTGTATCGACTATAGAGTGTTAAATAAGACAACGATAAAGAACAAGTACGCCCGGCCAAGAATAGATGATCTATTTTATCAGTTAAGAGGGGCTTTAGTGTTCTCTAAAATAGACTTGAGATTGGGCTATCATCAGTTGAGAATTATGGAGGCTGATGTATCGAAGATAACTTTTCAGACCCGATACGGGTATTATGAATTTTTTGTGATGCCATTTGGATTGATTATCGCCCCTGTTGCTTTCATGAATTTGATGAATGATTTTTTTTGAGATTTTTTAGATAGTTTTGTGATTGTGTTCATTGATGATATATTGATCTATTCTAAGTCTCAAGAGGAGCACGAGCAACGTTTGAGGATTGTTCTCCAGACCCTCTATAAGAAGAAACTATATGAAAAATTCAGTAAATGTGCATTCTGATTGGAATAAATTTTCTTCCTCAGACACATTGTATCTAAGGACGGGGTGTTTGTTGATCCGTCTAAGGTGGATGCAGTGTTGAAATAAGAGAGACCGAGGACAATGACAGAGGTTTGGAATTTCCTGAGATTGGTAGGGTACTACCAGAGATTTGTGGAAGGATTTTCCTGGATTGCAGCTCTACTGACTAGACTGACCCATAAAGATATCCCATTTGAGTGGTCTGAGCAGAGTTTTCAAGAGCTTAAACAGCGGTTGACCACAACACCAATCTTGACCATTCCAACTGGTTCAAGAGTATTTGCAAGGTTTGGGCTGCGTGTTGATGCAGAATGGTAGAGTGGTTGCTTGTGGTTCTCGTTAGCTTAAGGCTCATGAGCGTAACTATCCCACGCATGACTTGGAATTAGCCGTAGTAATTTTTGCATTGAAAATATGGCATCATTTCTTATATGGTGAAAGATTCCAGATTTCATTGACCATAAGAGTCTCAAGTAAATCTTTGATCAGAAAGAGCTTAATATGAGACAGCAGAGGTGGATAGAGCTCCTGAAAGATTATGACTGCGAGATATTGTACCATCCAAGTAAGGAGAATGTGGTAGCAGATGCCCTCAGTAGAAAAGGTATGGTGTCCTATATGATGATTAGAGAATGAGATTTGTTAGGACAGTTCGTCGAGCTCAGAAGCATTGTTAATGAAGTTGAGGATGGGTTTATAGCTAGCCTACATATTGAACCTAGTATATTGGATCAGAGCAGGGCAGGACAGAGTAATGATTAGAAGCTACTGGACATGGTTAGCTAGGTTGAGGAGAGAGCGCAGTCAGACTTCTCGGTCAGCGATGATGGGTTATTGAGATTTCGGGGTCGTATTTGTGTGACACATGATGACACCCTGAGACAGAGCATTCTGAAAGAGTCTCATTGTTCTCGATTCACCTTGCACCCAGGGAGCACTAAGATGTACCATGATTTCTGTAAGGTGTATCGGTGGTCAGGGATAAAGAGAGATGTGGCAGACTTTGTAGCTAGATGTTTAGTCTACCAACAGATTAAGGTTGAACACCAGAAGCCCGTAGGACTGCTTAAGTCATTACCGGTCAAACTTCTCGGTTAGCCAGGTTGAGGAGAGATCGTATTCAGACTTCTCGGTCAGCGATGATGGGTTATTGAGATTTTGGGGTCGTATTTGTGTGCCACATGATGACACCCTGAGACAGAGCATTCTAAAAGAGTCTCATTATTCTCGATTCACCTTGCACCCAGGGAGCACTAAGATGTACCATGATCTCTATAACGTGTATTGGTGGTCAGGGATGAAGAGAGATGTGCAGACTTTGTAGCTAGATGTTTAGTCTACCGACAGATTAAGGTTGAACACCAGAAGCCCACAGGATTGCTTAAGTCATTACCGGTGCCTACCTGGAAATGGGTGCACGTCACTATAGATTTTATCATGGGGCTACCAAGGACCCAGAGGGGTCATGATGCAGTTTGTATGATTGTGGACAAACTGACAAAGAGTGCCCACTTCCTTGCCATTAAGAGCATCGATTCACTGGATAAGCTAGCAGACTTGTATGTCAAAGAGGTAGCACGGTTACATAGAGCTCCGGTGAGCATTACTTCTAATAGAGATTCTTAGTTCACTTCATGGTTTTGGACTCGTTTTTAGGAAGCCATAAGATCTCGACTGAATTTGAGCACTACTTACCATCCTCAGACCGACGGTCAGTCCGACCTGACTATTCAGACTTTAGAGGATATGTTAAGGGTATGTGCATTGGACTTTAAGGCTCATGGGATGATCATTTGCCTATAATAACAGTTATCATGCTAGCATTGGGATGACTCTTTATGAAGCTCTATATGGCAGGCGATGTAGATCTCTTATAGCGTGGGATGAAGTGGGTGACAGGAAAATAGTTGCTCTCGAACTGGTTGAACATGTAGCTAGAGGTTTCCAGCTAATCTACGGTAGATTGAGGATGACATAGAATAGACAGAAGAGTTATGCAGATGTGTGAAGACACCATATGGAATTTCAAGTTGGGGACTTTGTATTTATAAAGGTGTCTCCGATGAATGGTGTCACACATTTCGAAAAGAAAGGGAAGGTTAGTCCTTGCTTCATTGGTTCATTTAAAATATTGGAGAAAGTGGGAGGCGTTGTCGACCGACTCATACTACCTCCATAGCTGTCGAGAATGCATGATGTCTTCCACATTTCCATGTTGAGGAAGTATTATCCGAACCCTTCTCATGTCATTGAGTACGAACCGTTGGAGAATCAGGAAGACATGAGTTATATTGAACAACCGATTTGGATCTTTGACAGAAAAGAGAAGGTACTTTGATCTAAGACGATCTCGTTGGTAAAGGTTCTCTGGTGACACCACTTGACAGAAGAAGCTACGTGGGAGCTAGAGAGCCACATGAGAGAGAAGTATTTGCAGTTATTCGATGGATCAGCCTGAATTCGGAGGACCGAATTCTTAAAAGGTGGGGAGAAATGTGAAACCTAAAATTTTCTCACTTCATTTCTTATTTGAAAAACTAAGAAATAATTAAGTACACAGAATAATGTTATATAGGCCCGATACCACCAAAGCACTCGGGTTAGTGGCGTGGCGCTGGTGGCACACAATTGAGGTAAGGCTCTAAGCTTGAGAATTACTTAAGAAGTACATGTGTAGGTATGTTATAATGTTTAGAAGTGAAAACTAAGGTAGTGGAGGTGGAAAAGTTAGTAAAATGCGGGTTTACGATAAACCGAAAAAAAAGGGCCAAGTAAAGGAAATAAATTCAGAATAAATTCAAAAAATTCTTGAAAATTATTCTGAGGGCATAGAAAATTAGTAAAAGGTGAAATTGACTTGGGAAATAAAAATCAAGTTGAAAGATGGAGGTTTCGGGGATCGAATTAATTTTTAAAGTTAATCGAAAACCTTAAGACATTTTGCTCGGTAATGACCAAATCTCGCGAAATAAGCTCAATCGGGGAATGTTTCTTAATCAAGTGACCCATAAATTTTTATACGAGACACTAGGGACATGGTATATCATTGGAGAAGTATAAATTTGGAATAAATGGGCTAGAAAATATTTTTCATGAATTTTTCAAAACATGGCAGTGAGCTGCCCTAGCCTAGAAAATCTACAGACCCATCAAGAAATCCCAATTTGAAGGGGTTCCCGAGGGCCTTTTATGCTGATTTTTTTATGAAAGATAACTTAAATCCCTTTTTTGAAAGAACAAGATCATCAAAAACTGACTTGAAACCAGAGAGAACCACCCTAAACAAGTTGACGTAGACTTCCTCTGTAGAATCCACTTGTACAATTTTTTCGGCCACCTCCCGGCCACTTTAAGGTGATGGTCAAAAAGGATAAAATCTTCCCCTTCAAGTGCTCTATAACATATAAAAAAATCCAGCCACAAAGAAGTCTATTTGCTAGGTGAAAAACTAGAAAGAAGAATAGGGGCAGAATGAATCTGCCGTGTTCCGAGGTGAGAGAAAGTTCCATTTTTGAAAGTTTTTGGTTGGATTTTTGGGTAGTTTTTGATGATTCTAAGCTATATATATGTTGAATTACAGTTGAGGATAAATTTAGAGGATAAAAAACGTGGTCAACCTTGGTCAAAGTTAAAGTAAACTTGATAAATGATGATGAACTTGAAATATGTTGCTATTTTGTGTTTTTGAATGATTTTTAGTTAAGTGGAATTGAAAGAATTAATTCCTATGGACGAGAATAGTTTCAACTAGCATAGGCTTAGAGTGATTGTGGTGAAATTTGGATGAATTTGGTTTTATTAACAGTTAAATTTATATCGAAAAAATCTGGTTTATAGCTTAGTGTAGTCTAAAACAGAAATGTGGAAGAATTAGCAATTTGGCATATTGACAAGAATGACTTATGAAACTTGAATGACTATTGAGGTAAATGCAGTAAAGAAGTTGAAGTTAAGAGAACCAAATTGGCCAATTTAGCTTAAACTGACACTTAAATCAGTAAAATTGAGAAAAGAGGAAAAATTGACAAAAAGGTCAAAATTGGCCAATATTTATAAAACTAAATACATATTTGGATATGTTAAGATGAAATTGAATGATATTTGATGAATTGAAATTGTTTTGGGCAGCTTGGGAAATCAACATGCATATCGAGGTAATCCCGAGACCAGACGATTGTGCACTGCCTCAAGACGTACGAGGTAAGGGATGTGTTTTAAAGTAGTATTGGTATCCCAATACCTTACTTTAATAAAAGAATTCATAAAGTATGCTCAGATTTACAGAAAATGCATGTCCAAACCTGAAAAAGGTACTATTCATGTTAAACCGAAAATCCCTTTTTCGAGCTCTTCAAACGTGCTTTTTGCTACCTATGAGATGCTTTAAAAGGCAATTTACTACGTGAAAATAAAAGTTTATGGAATAATGATTTGTTTACGAAATCAAAACAAAATTGTAGTTTCTACGAGTTTACGGGTTAATAGACCCAAAATATGCTTTGAAAGCATTGTTTTGAGACTCAGGCCACATGTAGTCTACGTGATTTGTCATGTGTGGCCCGTGTGGACTCTGGACCTTTATGGTGCGTGCCATATGCCACTTGGTGTACGTTCAGTCCTTTGTGGCGTATGTAGAACCACATTGGGTATTTGTGCCACTTGGTGCGTTATTTTCGCCATTTGTTTAAGTGACGTAGGGCGATAAACGACCCTAATCCAATCTACAGTTCCCTTACCATGGCCATATGTATACTGTTTATGTGAACTATCTATACAAAATTCCTACGTGAAATATCTATGCGAACATGACTTTTATTACTATGTGTCTCCGCCTAGTCTCCATGAAATTACTTAGTATGATTTTAAAAGAATGAGTATTATGCTACGTGTTTCATATGTTACATGTTTTGACTTAATTTTTGAAATGATCTACGATATATATATACTATGCGAAATGTAAATCTACGAGATATTTGCTATGCGATTTATATGCTATGCGATTTACATGCTACATGATTTATAAGCTACGCGATTTACATGCTATGCGTTATATGCTACATGGTTTTATAAGTTATATGTTATTTGAAACTAATCTAAACTATGTGATTTACATGCTACGTGTTGTATGCTACGTGATTTTTAAGTTATATGTTATTTGCAACTGAACTGAGCTACGTGATTTTAAAGTTATGTGTTATAATGTTTTATTCCTACGTGTTTTATTGCTAAAACTGCTTTAAACGCATGTCTTACTGGGCTTGAAGAGCTCACCCTTTCCTTTCTCTCTTCCAAATTATCTTAAGTGATTCACCGACTTTACCTGCTTTACAGTGGTTGTGGGTGAGTGAACCCGACCCCCTTTTTGAGCTACTCTTGTACAAGTGAGGTATACTTTTACTTTACTGTCAGACTTGTTGTAAAGCATAGACAGATGTTGTATAGAACATTTGGGATCTAAGTTAAGTAGAAATGAATGTAAATGAAGTTGTAAATACACAATTCACATAATATTGTATATTCCAGAATGTTAAAGTATGGAAATGAGAATGGATGACACTGCTGAGTAAGAAAAAGAAATTAAAATCAGTTGGTTGCGATTATAAGCTGCGTTCTATACCTTGCAGGAGGGTTAGGATAAAAATACGCCGTTATGCTGGCAAAATTTTTACGAAATAAAAGGGTTAAGAAATCGGCACTGATAGGAATACAACTTAAGTAGAGGATTTAGAAAGTTAAAATTAGCCCATATTTTCACGTTTTCGGGGTGTCACAGGGGTGATTTCACTTGCCAATATTTTCAAAGAAGCCAACAGTATGGTTGATGCTCTTGCAAGGGCTGGTGAGAAACTCCTTCATAGCTTGGCAGTAAACCATTCTGTTTCGTGCCAGTCTAATGCCTTTGTGTTAATGGTTTGTTAGTGCTTGATTTATGTTTTCTGTTGTGTCTTTGATTTGGACAAAGTGATGAAAACTGAGTAAATAATGGGAATGTATATATTTTAGAGATCAAGATGAACTCCGAAAATTCTAAAAACATTATGGCAAGTATCTATAAGAGTGATATAGCTATCTACGTATTAAGTTTTGAATTTGAACTGTCGTGGGATATTTTTTGTCTATTTTTCTATATTGACTAGCAGGGGAAAATATGCATTTACGTTGAAATTCTCTCAAAATAATTTCTTAATCTGATTCTGATTTAAGATTATGATTGGGATCTTAAACCAGGTGTCTTGAACCGATATCTCATAGACGAATGCATAATATCATTGTAGGACGTACTCGCATGACAAATAATTGTTAATGTTATAGAATTAATAAGCCAGAATAACTATGTTTCCATAATAAGTGATAGTAACGTCATGTGCCTCGGCATATGATAGTAGATAACATAGTTTATCAATTACATCACAATGTAACTCATAGATCAATTGGGTAACAATTCTTTGTCTAAACATATTGTATATGCTTCGCCCAATCTTTGCCTCCAAAGTTATATAGTTGAGTTGTGCACATCCAAAATATATAACTTTATTTGAGTAAGACCCATTGTCAATCAGCCCAAACATATTCGTGTAAAAGTTTGACCTTAACTGTTGCTGTAAAATTCAAAAATTTCTTTCTAATGACCATATGTTATTTAAATAAGATTGCCAAATCAAAAGATGACAATATGTATGTCATGGCCCCTTTTTACCAAAAATCACTACAATTTTTTTTGCTTTTTCCTTTCCTTTCTCTGTCGTGAACATTCTCACCACCAAACAGTTGGGCTATGAGTCAATATTAGTCACCTTTTACCATCTACCATACCATCTATCTTTTAATTTATTCAAAAGCAAACACGTATACTTTATAATTGAGGTTCTATACTTGTACATGTTTACTAATATTTACATCACCCATATTACATTCCAAAATGATTACTATGCTATTACATGTTTAGATACAAAATGATACCAGGGTGTATACCTTTCGATGATGGGAAGCAGCGGATACCAAGAATGCAAGTCCTCAGCCGCTCACTAACTATTTCAAGTGCTCTGAAAAAGAGGGATAATAAGGGGGTGAGCAAACCACGCACTCAATAAGGCAATCATGCAAGCAAGTAGATAACCACACTATCTACATGATCATGATGCCATGCATTAAATCATTCTCTTTTGAAATCATTCTTAAATATGAATTTCATGCATACTTTTATGCCAGAAAAAATCATTCGTATAAAGCAATTCATTTTGTGAATGACAGATAAAGCATGAAATTATCCTTCATGCTATTTAAATAATGCACATTATGTCAAAACATGCCATTTATTTCAAATCGATAATTCATTTCGTGAAATGGCAGATGAAGCATGGAATTATATGTCATGCTATTTAAATAATGCACATTATGTCAAAACATGCCATTTATTTCAAATCAACATCCACCCCAAAATCATCAGAACTAAATCCGAAAACCATAAAAATCATGAAATCACAAAATCAAGTAATAAGTAATGTGTGATTTCGCAAAGCAAATAACATGCGATTTCGCAAAGCAAGTGACATGCTAGACTAGGCAAGAATCATGGTAATAATTATAGGACTATGGCCATATCCTCTGTGATCCCAGGCTACACGGATCCTAGTGTGCGAGGGATCAAATCACATCTGAGGCTGCCCCAAGAAGTTGGTACCAAACCTTCCCGCCAGCCAATCAGATCACTAGTCTGAAGACTACACATCATATATCACGACACGGTACAACGTACTCCATGCTGTAAGCATGGTACAGCATACACCCCATGCCCACGTCATCTCGATATCCAACGCCATGTGTCGAAATGCACGTGCGAGCATATTAAATTAGTGTGACACACAGTCTACATAATGCTCCTAGCACGACCTTATGCATGTCATATAAAAATCTAGTGCGAGCAAAGCTCCCAGCTGTATGTCATATATAAAATCATGTCAAATCTAGTGCGAGCAATGCTCTTAGCACGTTTTGTTTCCACATATATCATGTAGGTAGCTCAATTTCAAAGAATGGTTTTCAAAACCAAAATCAACACATGCTATGTGCTATTTTATGTAAATTGATAAAAATTCGGCCAGCCTACCCATATCCTTGTTGAAAAGCATTAAAATTCATCAAGAACACTCAGTTCCTATTTTTCATGACTTTTTCTGAAAGTGGAGATTTTTTTACCATTCACAAGGGTAAAATCATCATTTACCCTCTCGGGTCGAAATAAATATTATATAATTTGCTAAAAAGCAGTATTTCATAGTGAAACCACTCAAAACATGCTATTTATGCATATTGCAATCCAATCCTAACTTTTTCAAAATTTCCCTTAGTAGGGGCAAAACGGTAATTTTTCTATGTTGGGTCTCTACCGATATTTTTCATATTCAGAATTTATATACAATTTAATTATTCAAAAATCTACCCGAAAATACGTATAGCTACCTCTAGCTACTCAGAAAATTCCCTTACCTCAATTTCTCTGATCACTCTACCTTTTCCATCGTTACTGATCACCCGATCCGTTTAACTCCCAGTATGTTCTCTGGAGCTGCAGATAATCATTTATCGAGTTAAATACAGTACATTTTACTTGTATTTCACTTTTACTGGGCTTAGTTTACAGCATTGGGCCCTATTGCACCTTAATGGGCCTTACTCAGTCTTAATTTCATTTTCACTTCCTATTCACTTAATCTGGGCCTATTGGGCTCATCAAGCCCATTAACACTTATTGGGCCTCGATTTAGGCTCTTTGGATAGCTCATATAATTATTTACGACAATTGATTTTCAATTCCAAAACATAATTCATTTTATATGGAAATAAATCCGTAACTTATGCGATGAATTTCTAACGCGCATAATTATGAAAATTGTCGTAAATGAGATTTACTTACCCGAGATTATGTTATAAAGTGCAAATTAGGGCTGACCCAAACTCTCGTTTGTTGCCAATTGTTGCGCTACATGTTTGTGTAATTAAATCGGGTTAATTTCAGTCAATTATAATTTTAAATAAATTTCTCGAAAATTAAATCGGTCAACTTTGATCGCTTACCGGCTTACCCTTTGCCCGATTGCATCATCGGATTTTTCTCCTAATTTTTCTTTTTTTTCTCTTTCTTCCTTGGCTGAACCAATTCAGACCACCCTTCCACTGAACTGGTTTGACCCGATTCAGTGCCAATCTAGCCATTCGGACTCTTTTTCGGCTGGTTCCTTGCCAACTTCCTTTTCCAACTGGTTCGTCTGGCCACGTGGAGCACGGATCTGGTGGTGGCCACGCTTGGATAGGCGGCGATGAGGCCGGTTCGACCTTTTCTTTCCTCGACGTCGCTGTGGTTTTTCTCTTTTCCCGATCGACGTTGTTTCTCGTCGATTCGTGCCTGGATAAGTGCCGTTGTCGCCCCCTCTGGCCAGTGGGAAGGCGTTCTCCCTTCCTCCGACCTTCGTTCATCTCTCTCTCCTCCATTTTCTCTCCTCTCTCTCGATTTTCCTTCTTTTCTCTCTCTCTTGATCGTCGACGTTCTCCTCTCTCTACCAGCGCCGACAATGGCTCTGCTGCCTCTTCCTTCGGCCTCTCGCCTGGGCACGTCCTCGGTGGCCTCCGTTCGGTGAGGCAGAAGGGAAGGCCCTCGGTTTGTCTTCCTTCTTTCTTTTTTTCCATAATTACGATTTCGAGATTCTGTCTCTTTTTTTAATAATATATTATATTATATTATATTAAAATATAATATAATATATTATATGACATATAATTTATTACTATAATATATTATATACCTAAATATCCATTTATTTATTTATTTTTATTTTTATTTTCTGGAAAATATTTTTTCATATTCTCGAGATGAATTTTCGAGGTGGAAAAATTTTGGATTATCGTAATAAATTCGTTTTTTAATCAATTGGACTTGAAATTTAATTATTTCTTCTTTATTGATCAAGATTTTCTAAATCAATATTTAAAATAACAATTTCTTAAGGAATTTACACCGAATTTTGGGTCTTATAATCCTCCCCACCTTCAGAAATTTGGTCTTCCAAATTATAACCAAGTCAATCCTCGAATAACTGAGGATGTTTATCTCGCATCAGGTTCTCTAATTCCTTCGTAGCTTCCTCCAAAGTGTAGTGCTACCAGAGAACCTTGACCAAAATGATTGTTTTCGACCACAATACCTTCACCTTCATATCTAATATCCGAATCGGCTTCTCTACATATGACATATCTTCTCTGAGCTCTAACGGCTCATATCGACATTGTACCTACATTCCTTATCTCCACTTGTCCAATATTTAAAAAGGGTCTAATACAACGAAACTCAATTTTTTTTTTTTCGAATCTCGTTATGCCTTTAGAAGGAGAATTTTGAAAAACCCGGTTTCACTCTCGGTGAATTCCAACTGTCTCAATCTCTTATCAGTATAGTTTTTTTTTTGTCTGCTCTGAGGCGTTCTTAATCTCTCACCTATCAATTGAACATCCTCAAAGGCTTATCTTACCAGATTGGGAGCAAATATCTGTCTGTCAATCACTTCTCCCTATCCAATAAGGAACAATAACTGCAACCATACAATGCCTTTTCGATACTCGAGTAATAACTATTGTTGTAAGCAAATTTGACTAATAACAAATGATCATCCCAGGAGCCTTTCAAATCCATTTCGCATGCTCTCAACATATCCTATAGAACCTGTACAGTCTCCTCTGATTGACCATCTGTTTGAGGATAGAAGCAGTGCTAACACTCAACTGGGTTCCCATGACTTCCTGAAAAATGTTCCTAGAAGTGAAAAGTGATGCGGGAATCCCTATCTGATACAATGCTTGCTGGATAGTTACATGGTGTTCCACAATCTCCCTTACACATAAATTCACCCACGCACTCAGAGTATCAGTAGCTTTCATAGTTAGGAAGTGGCAGACTTAGTAAATCTATTGACTATCACCCAAATAGCCTCGTGATTCTTGCTGGTCCTCTGTAACCCATCATGAAATTCATGGTAACATGCTCCCATTTCTGTGTCGATATAGGTAGAGGCTGCAATAATCGTGCAAGCTTTTGGTGCTCTACCTTACTCTGCTAACATACGAGATACTTTGCTACAACTCTACGATGTCTCTTTTCATGCCTGACCACCAATACCCTTTTAGAGATTCTGATACTTTTTTATTACTCCCCTGATGTACTATATATCTTGAAGAGTAAGCTTCTGACAATAAAAATCTCATCAATTGTGGGTCCTTGGGAGCACTTATTTTGCCTCTAAACCTCAGTAAGCCATCATCGCTCACTGTGAACTCTGTCATTGTACCCATTTGAATCTGAATCACATTATCGACACCCTGCCGATCATCACGCTAAGCCTATCGAATCCAGTCAATCCAATCCAGTTCTAATCTCAAGCTAGCTGTCACATAATCACTGTTAGTATCAGAAGGGATTACATCACTACTGAGGCTCACAACTATTATAACAACTCACGCTCCCTGACCATCATATGTGATACCATCTCAAGACTTTTTCTGCTCAAGGCATCAATCACTACATTAGCCTTACTTGGACGGTTCAATACCTTAGAATCATAGTCCTTTGAAGCTCTAACTGTCCTTGTTATCTCATATTCAACTCATTCTGTGCAAAAAAAAAAAAACTTAGGGCGTTTATGATCGGTGCACAAATGAAATTTCTCACCTTATAAGTAGTGGCACCATACCTTCAGTGCAAACACTATGGCTACAATTCTAAATCATGGGTCGGATAGTTTCTCTCATGGTCCTTAACTGTCGGGATCCATATGTGACTATCTTCTCATTTTACATCAGTATACAGCCTAATCCTTATTTTTGTGACAGCCCGAAAGCGTGAAAATTAGGGCAAATTTAAAATTTTTCTTAAGACAAAACTACCAACTCTAGGTGTATTCTTGTGCAGTATCTTTAAATCACTATCGTTTATAAACTAACATTATCCCCAAGATCATACAATTTATACTTAATGAAATCAAATACATAATATCCCAAAAAGAATTAACCCATAAGTCTCAACTCATTTTTTTCATATCAATCTAATTACATCCCAAAATACTTATCACAAATGTCTGTATTACATCATTGTCTGGATACAAAATGAACTAAATTATACCTTATGCATCTACAAGCGATAGCCTAGGGAGATCTTGTCCACCAGCTGATTACACGTATGCAACAGACTCTATCTCGCTTACTTCAAGTAATTTGGAGGGGGGAAATGGTGAACTCTCAAAACGCTCAGTAAGGAGGATAAGGGAAGTTATATAAAAAAAATTATCATCATAAACACAATATGATGGAAATATTAAGCATGCAAATCATTAAAGAAATAACTGTATAAACAATGGCATCAACATAAATCACGTGATAAAGATCACAAATCGTATTATATCAAAACTTAATGCGTGATATAAATCATAGTTGTAAGATCACATCATCATCAAAGAAATCGAGACTAGACATTTATAAAAAAGCATATGAAATCAACGTCATAGGCACATCACATCAATTGAATTCGTCCCCTAGGCGGACATCCCAAATCGAGGGATTTCATCGACAATAATACACATGGCCATGATTCGCTGTAGACTTGATCAGAGTCGTATAGCTGTCGATCTTACATACTATCACAGCATAGCCAGATCTTACATGCTATCAAAGCAAGGCCACCCATCATTACCGGAGTGGGGTCATCTCACGTTACTAGAATGGAGGAATCGGTCTTACATGCTACTAGAGCACGACCCGACCTTACATGCTACCAGAGCAAAGCCCGATGTGCATCTCATGACAAGCCATAATCTTAGTAAAAACATGCCATTGTTATATAAAAATTGTTTTGCCTTAACGTAGAGCTCATAGTAATTATCACAAAACTCATTGTGGTTATAAATCATATGTGTTCACAATTACACAAACCTCATTAAAATCGAGCTCAAACCGGTAAACACTCACACATTCATCAACACATCAAATCATCTCATTTCTAATAAACATGCTCATTTCATTAAACCTTTTTCATGCTATTAAAACGTTTTCATTCATTCGAAAACTCACAAGCACAAATGGTTTATTTCCCTTACCTCTTGCACCTTGAGTGGTACAATATCCTTGGGATCTTGGACTATTCTTGTTTCCTATGTCGGATTCTCGAGCTGTCCACACACATCGCATTTCTCTTTTCTTTCTCTTACTCATTCTAACTCAACATTATCTCAAAACTCTTTCAACATCTTTATCAACACTTTAGTTAACTCATAACCATCACAAGACATCCACATTAAATCTCTTTACTAAACCCATTTGTTGGTTTCATAATGCTTGAAACATTTCTAACCTAATATATAAACATATATGTTTAATCACCTATATATAAAATGGTAATGCTTAAGAACAAAGGTCTTGGGAGCTTACCTAGCTTGTCTCATCTTTTGACCAAGCTTGTAGAATGCTTGTCTCTTCCCTTTGTACAAGCCTACTTTTGATTTTCTAGTATGTTGTTCTCCTTGCCAAGAGGAACAACTTTGTCTCTTACCCCTTTGTCTAATTCAGTATAGAATAGGGTGAATCTTAGAGAGAGAAAGCTTGGATTGGGTGAAAATGGTGAAGGTTGAGGTTTTGGAGGTTAGAGGGCTCGATTTCTAGGCAAAATCCCGTGTTCCTTATATAGATAGGGCTTATGAGATCGATCTGGCATTGATGGGGATCGATCTCTGCTTCATTTCAACTGCTCCATTTACTCCATTAATAACTACAAGATTGATTTGGTCGAGGTGAAGATCGATTTGGTCGAGGTGAAGATCGATCTATTCTTCTAAGAGGAGATCGATCTGGCATTGAATTGGGGATCGATCTCTTTCAGGTCGAGAGTTAAGGAGATCAATCTGCCCTTGTGATAAGATCGATCCTTGCTAGGCAAAGGCATTAGGAGATTGATCTTCTTCCTTATGAGATCAATCTACCTGTCTACTTTTGCACATTTTTTTGCATTCTAGAGCTATGGGATCGATCTCTCATCCTTGGAGATCGATCTGGCCTTCACAAATTCTACTGCTACTGCATCAATTGCAGGAAACTTAATGCAAAACTCACCATAATCCACTCCATAAGCCATAATCCATACACATTTAAGACTTAAAAACTTCATCTCCTTATACTTCATTAAATTAAAAACTTGCTTGTACATCAACATATCATAATTACATTCACCAAATTACAATTCTCACTTAGCAAAACTCATAAAATTTACAGTTGTCATAGTTTTGAGGCTTCCATATATACTGAGAAAACTCATAAGCTGTTAGATATGGTGAGAATAAATGTGGTGATCAATTTATGTTTCAACACACCAAAACTCCCAGAAGCTACTTTCACACTTATCATCACATTCAAATACAACCTTCTTCTAAATGAGACGTGTCCATGGAGCAGCCCATCTTGAGAAATCCTTAACAAATCATTTGTAAAACAGTTTTCAATTACTGCTCATAATCTTCCCTAGACTTCGAATGTACCAATATATCATCGATAGGAGATAACAGATCTAATGATGCTAAATATACTTGGATTTGACGTAATTTTGGGAATGGATTGGTTGGCAACCAATCGAGTAAGTTTAGACTGCTACACTAAGATTGTGACTTTCTCCCTACTTGAACCTTACAGTGTACATTTGAAATATCGAGGAAATAAATGTGTGGAATTTTTGTAAGCAAATTGAAATTTTAATGTTACTTTTGAGAGTACTAAATATAATTGTTCATGTGGAGGTTATGAAACACTCATCTCAGATGATAAGTGGGAACATCTGAGGATATACCTGTGGTGTGTGAATTTTTGGATGTCTTCCTAGATGAGTTGCGAGGTTTACCACCAGAGAGAGAGCTGGAGTTTACCATTGATTTGCTACCAGATACTCAGCGTATCTCTAGACCTCCATATAGGATGGTATTTGTGGAACTTAAGGAATTGAAGAAGCAGCTACAAGAGTTATTGGATCAAGGATTTATTAGACCTAGTGTCTCACCGTGGGGAACACCAGTGTTGTTCGTGAGGAAGAAGGATGGTAGTCTCAGATTATGCATAGACTACCGATTGTTGAATAAAGTCACGATGAAGAATAAATACCCATTACCCAGGACTGATGACCTACTTGATTAGCTAAGAGGGGCTTCAGTCTTCTCCAAGATTGATTTGAGATCGGCTATCACCAATTAAGGATTAAAGAGGAAGATATTTCGAAGACGGCCTTCAGGATAAGGTATGGCTATTATGAATTTCTAATGATGCCCTTTGGATTGACTAAGGCCCCTGCTGCCTTTATGAGGTTAATGAACAAGGTGTTCAGAGACTATCTAGAGAAGTTTGTGATAGTCTTTATTGATGATATCTTGGTGTATGGTTAGTGCTTCAGATACTTCGAGATAAGCAATTATATGGAAAGCTTGGTAAGTGTGAGTTTTAGCTAGATCAGATAGCTTTCCTTGGTTATATAATTTCAGCGGAGGGAGTATCAGTTGATCCGATTAAAGTAGAGGTTGTGCTTAATTGGGAACGACTGTGGACAGTTACAGAGGTACGAAGTTTTCTTGGTTTGGCAGGTTATTACAGGAGATTTGAGAAGGGATTTTTCAGGATTGCTGCTCCTTTGACCAAGCTCATGCGCAAGGAGACTCCATTCATATGGACTGATCAATGTGAGCTCAATTTTCAGGCATTAAAGAGGAGATTAACATCGGCACCTGTATTGACTATCCCTGAGGGATCAGGGGGATTTTTGGTGTTTAGTGATGCTTCCCATCAAGGATTGGGGTGTTTGCTCATGCAGCATGGAAGAGTGGCCGCCTATGGATCACGACAATTGAAAGATCATGAGCGAAATTACCCCACACATGATTTGGAGTTAGCTGCTGTGGTGTTTGCCTTGAAGATCAAGCGGCACTACTTATATGGGGAAAGATTCCAGATCTTCACTGACCACAAGAGTTTGAGGTATCTCTTTGATCAGAAAGAGTTAAATATGAGACAAAAGAGATGGATGGAACTCCTTAAGGATTATGACTGCGAGATTCTATACCATTCGGGAAAGACGAACGTGGTTGCTGATGCCTGAGCAGGAAGAGTATGATATCTGCTATGATGATCAGGGAATGGGATTTGTTGGAGCAGTTCATCGAACTCTGGATCAGATTAAAGAGGAAGAGATTGGATTTTTTGCTAGCATGCGAATAGAGCCCAGGATCATGGATTGGATTAGAACTGGGCAACGTGATGATCAGAGGTTGATCGATATGGTTAGCCAAGCTAAGCAGACTTCGTCGTCGAATCTCATAGTCAGTGAGGAAGGGATGTTGAGATTCAGAGGATGAATTTGTGTATCGAACGATGATACCCTGAAGAGACAGATATTAAGAGAATCCCACTGCTTGTGATACACCATGCACCAAGGGAGTACCAAAATGTATCGAGATTTGAGAAAGGTATATTGGTGGAGTGGTATGAAGCGAGACGTGGCAGATTTTGTGGCCAAATGTTTAGTGTGCCAGTAAGTGAAAGCTGAGCATTGAAAGCCCAGAGGATTATTACAGCCTTTAGCAGTGCTTACATGGAAATGGGAGCATGTCACCATGGACTTTATTATGGGTTTACCAAGGACCCGAAGGGGTCGTGATGTGATATGGGTCATGGTGGATAAACTGACGAAAAATTCCCACTTCCTTGCCATTAAGAGCATAGATATTATGGATGCCTTAGCTGAGTTATATGTCAGCGAGATAGCTAGATTACATGGGGCTCTAGTGAGTATTACTTCTGACAGAGATTCACAATTTACTTCCATATTTTGGACCTAGTTTCAGGAGTCTTTGGGATCTCGATTGAGCTTTAGTACTTCCTATCATCCTCAGATAGATGGTCAGCCATAGAGGTCTATTCAGACCCTGGAGGATATGTTAAGGGCATGTACGATGGATTTTAAGGGATCGTGGGATGATCACCTACCCCTAGCAGAGTTTGCGTACAATAATAGCTATCATGTGAGTATTGGAATGACACCTTTTGAGGCTCTATATGGTAAGAGGTGTAGATCCCCTGTAGCATGGGAAGAAGTGGGTAACAGAAAGATAAATGCTCCCAAACTTATTGAATAGGCTGTACAGAGTATAAAACTCATATGTGAGAGTTATGAGCTGCACAAAGTAAACAGAAAAGCTATGCAGATGTGCGTAGACGGTCACTCGAGTTTAATGTTGGTGATGCAGTAGTTCTGAAGATATCACCGAGTAAGGGTATCATGAGATTTAGAAAGAAAGGGAAGTTTAGTCCTCGATACATTGGACTATTCGAGATTCTTGAGAGGGTGGGAGAGGTAGCCTACAGGTTGGTATTACCCCACAGATGTCCGAAATACACAACATCTTTCATGTATCTTTGTTGAGGAAGTACCACCCGGACCTTCTCATGTCATAGAGTATGAAGAGATGGACATACAAGGGGACATGAGCTACACTGAGGAACCCGTCTAGATTCTCGATAGAAAAGAGAAGGCACTTAGAACCAAAAGCATCCCATTAGTGAAAGTTTTGTGGAAACATCACTCAATGGAAGAGGCAACTTGGGAATTAGAAAGCCTCATGAAGGAGAAGTACCCCCATCAATTTGAAAAGTTGAGTTGAATTTGGAGGACCAGATGTAAGACCCCGTAGATGTATGATGGTAATATGTATAATTGGATCAAATAATATGAATGGACTTGTAATGTAAAGTATGATTGATGTAAGTCCATGGATTCAATGTACGTATGTGAAATATGATTTGTAACGTACACACAAGTTCCATTGAGTATGAATATGAAGAAATGAATTCTTACAAGTGATGGGTGTGATTGAAACTCAAAATGGGTAGTGTGGTAAAATGGAATGAAGTTATACTTCCATTTGGTTTTATGTAGCATACCTTTGGACATACAATGAATGCACACAAGTTTCAATGTGTATAAGGTATGGATGGATGCCATTTTCAAGTTATGAAGGTGGGTGGATGAGAAAATGGCCATGGCAACAGATTAAGGATGTGTTGGTATGAGTTTCAACAAGGAAACTGCAGGAAATCTGGAAAACATGAAGGCCAGATCGATCTCATAGGATGAGAGATCGATCTGGAAGAGCCAGAATGCTCTTATTTGGACAATGAAATAGAGCAGATCGATCTCCAATGGGGCCAGATCGATCTCCTAAGCATTTTCGTGATGAAAAGATCGATCCCCAAGCACCCAGATCGATCTCCTTAGCTCTCTGTTTGGGACCAGATCGATCTCATGCTTCGACAGATCGATCTCATGCTTCAACAGATCGATCTGATGCTTCGACAGATCGATCTCATGCTTAAAAATGCCGTGAAAAAGAGGGATTTAAGGGGACCAGATCGATCTCCTCATGAACCAGATCGATCTCCCCAAGCTATTTCTATATAAGGAGGGCTGAAAATCTGAAAATCTCGGAAAAACATATTAATCTCCCATTTTCAAAGCAAAAACCTAACTTTCCCTCTCTAAAATTAGCCATTCTCAGTGAGATTTGAAGAGAGATCATTAGAGGCAAAGTTGTTCCTATCAAAGAGAAGAACAACATAGTGAGAGGGCATTTTCCCATTTTTGGAATTGAAGGAGTTAAGGACATTACCATTTGGAGCAAGAAGAAAAATCATATTGGCAAGATTCTAACACTCCAATCCAAATGCATTAGCTATTTAATTGATTTTGGAGTTGTTTGGTATGAGTATTGATGGATAAATTACCTAGGAATGTAGTGGAATTGGTGTGACCTAGAAATAAAAAATGGGTATAATATGAGAATATGTGGGATTGAATGAGCTTATGATTTATGGCATGCTAAAGTTGTTATTGGGGTAATGTTTATGATTTTAGATGGTTAGATGGAATTACATAGTGAGTTGGAGGAATTGTGAAAATGGGTATGTATATGATTGATAAATGCCATAGTGAGGGAATTCATGGAATATGAACACTATGAGCTTAATGTCGATTTAATATCAATTTTGAATAAGTTAATAGGCCTAAGAAGATCCATAGACTCGAGCTATGGGTAAAGTAATGAAACGAGGCCAAATAAGCTTTAATAGAGGCTATAGATTATATTGGATATAGCAAGCACAAGGGTTGCATTATATGGATCGAATATAATGCGGGATACGATTTTGTGCAGTCCCGAAGAGTTCGTTGAAGACGAATCGAACCGTACGAGTAAGCATCTTAAGGAAGTGGAATCACGCATCGCGATTCCAGGTAAGGGAATTTTGTGAGTATATAGAGGTAGCTGCTCGTACTTTGAACTTGTGGATGAATATTGGGTGTTTTATGAAATGCGTGGTTGCTCAAATAAATGATTGATGGTATTCGTGAATGATGAGGAGTATATGCGTGGTTTTGGATTTGAAGTGGATTTTATGAAATGGGATAGTAAGGCTCATAATTGCATAAATCTAATGTTTTGATGCTTTTCAAAACGAAATTGCTTGGTTTTAAGCAAGCTTGTAGATGGGTCGACTAGTATTGTATTGTTGTTGTGGAAAAGCAATTGTGAATGCTAAACCCGATTGCCGAGATTGTTTAATTGTATATGAGCCGCCTATCATATTTGTATGACATAAATCGCGCTAGAGCCTCGTTCGCGCTGGATTTCTATGTTTTCATTTGTATGAAACGTGCTGGAGCTTAGCTCGCACCTTGATTTGGAAACTATGATGACGTTTAAAACCGTACTGGAGCTTCTGCTCGTACGTGGATTTTGAGTGGTTGTCTTATGAGTATAACCGTACTAGAGCTATGCTCGTACGCGTCTCTTTATGAGAGGATACATGAGTCGTGCTAGAGCTTTGCTCGCACAAGTTTGCACATTGTGTTAAGTACAAGGTTGTGAAAGTTGGTAAGATCCTTAAGCCTTACATCCTTAAGCCTTACATCCTTAAGCTAACATCCTTAAGCCCAAAGAGGCGGGGAGGCTCTGTTAGGCGGGGAGGCTCTGTTAGGCGGAGAGGCTCTGTTCGGCGGGGAGGCTCTCTTACGGTGGGATACTTAAGCCAACATCCTTAAGCCCTGGAGGGGCGGGGAGGCTCTGTTAGGCAGGGAGGCTCTCCTACATGGGTACGGTAAGGGTAAGATCCTTAAGCCCTACATCCTTAAGCCAACATCCTTAAGCCCTAAGAGGCGGGGAGGCTCTGTTAGGTGGGGAGGCTCTGTTCGGTGGGGAGGCTCTCTTACGGAAGGATCCTTAAGCCCTACATCCTTAAGCCAACATCCTTAAGCCCAAAGAGGCGGGGAGGCTCTGTTAGGTGGGGAGGCTCTGTTCGGCAGGGAGGCTCTCCTTCACGAAATATGGAAAACTCTTGGTATGGGGTAGATAAGACCTAGGAATGGCACCCCAATCACGATATGAGTCTGCGGAGTACGATGTACCGTGTATAGCACATGGAGTACGATGTACCGCATGATGGTTATGTGATGAGAAAGTCTGGCGAGGGATAATCCATCTTCGTGCCAGCATGATACCCCGCACACCTGGATGCGTGTGGTCTGGGATGATTTATGATGTAATGGTTCACATAGGCACTTTTGATATAGTGACCTAGATTTATACACATGCGTGAATTGTGGAATGAAAATGTGGTTGTGATTGTGAGTTGATTTGGTGGTGTTTGTGGTGTTGGTTTTAAAAGGAGGTTTCTTAATGAATTGCCCTTTTATGAATTTAAATGAGATTGAGCATGAGATGATTTATACATGATGTTTTTATCATGTTTTATATGCCTATGTACATGATTTTAATACACGATATATATGTATACTCATATGGCATAGTTTTATTTCTCATGCTCCTACTATAAATGATTTATGCATAACACTATCAGCATGTAGATAGAGTAGTTATCTACCATGCTTGCATTATTGCCTTACTGAGCGTGTGGTTGCTCATCCCACTCTATTTTCCCCCTTACAGAGCATGCATAGTAGCCCAGTGAGGACTGAGGCGTATTATTTTGGACTCCGCTTAAGAGGTATATACACAGTAATTCTTTTTGTATCTAAACAATGTAAAAGCACAGTATTCTTTGAATTGTAATCATGGGGGATGTAGATGTCAGTAAAACATGTACTCGTATAAGTACACGATTAAATGCAAATGTATGACATCGTTTTAATTAATTGAGAATGAATGAGATGCGGTGTTTATTATTGACTCACAGCCCAACAGTGTGTGGTGAGTTTAGTTCACGACCGGGTAAGGTTACAGTAAAACGCGAAAAATTTTCAGTGATTTTCGGTTAAAGAGAATGGAATTGGGTCGTGACAGAGATTGGTATCAGAGCTGTGTTGGCCTGATGTGAGTCATTAATAAAATGTAGGAAAGTACATCCCCATAGTACTGTGCTTTTGTTTAGATATAACTGTGTATACCGTGATGGATTGAGCTTAATGAATTATTATAATACAGGAAGTTAGGCACTATGCCAGTTACACGCAATGGTAGAGGGGCGAGAGCACGTGCTAGAGGCCGTAGAGGTAGGCCTGAGAGCCGTGCGGAGCCACAGACTGAGCAGGCTCCACAGAACCCTGCTGAGAGAGTAGAGGATACTGAGGCTCGCTTTGTTAGGTTAGAGCGGAGTATTGAGAGTTTGGTGGAGATAGTCACGCAGGCATTGGGTGCCGATGACAGACGAGGTCCCGTGGCACAGCCTAATACTGAACAGGCAGCTGCAGAGGCGGAGAGACCTCAGACTGCTGAGACAGCTACAGTTACACCACCTTCAGCCCAGGATATAGCTTCTCCTATCGCTCCGCAGCAGAGCGGTAGTGATTTGGGTTATGACTGCGATTTGAGCAGGTTGCGAGAGTTTCAAGCGCTGAAACCCCCAGTGTTTAGAGGGGTGAAGGACCCAGTGATTACAGAGGATTGTGTGTATGAGATGGAGAAACTGTATAGGTTTTTTCGATGCACTTCAAGTGAGAAGGTTGCCTTTGCCGTGTTTATGCTGAAAGGCGAGGCCGAGCATTGGTGGAGGTCCACCGAGACTATTTTGAGGGCCAGACACTCTGAGATCTCGTGGGAGATATTTCTAGAGGCCTTCAGGAGGCAGTATATTCCAGCTACCGTACAGAGGAAATTGCGGACGGAATTTATGGACCTGGTTCAAGGGAACCGAACTGTGGACGAGTATGAGTCCAAGTTTATGTCATTGGGAAGATATGACCCTGACACGATGGGTAGTGAGACCCGAAAGATTCAGAAGTTCATGGATGGATTGAGATTGGTCATCCGGACTAAGCTAGCTCCCTTTGACATCTTAACTTATGAGGAGGCTGTACATAAGGCTCAGTTATATGAGCAAGACTTCGAGCGAAATGCCTCCGAGCTTGGGAGAGTCAGTGTTAGGAAGGACAGAGACCGAAAGAGATCCGGGTTTGGAAGAGTGGCCAAGAGAGATGGCCAAAGATTTTTCGAGAAGAGGCCAAAGATTGAGGGGGTGCGGGAGAGAGCTGCTAGACCTCCCGTATACCCAGCCTTGACTGCGCCAAGGGGTATGACTATTGGAGAACCACGACCTACTACTGATCAGTGTAGGAGATGTGGGAGATTTCATGGGAATAGGCCCTGTCTGATGACCCCTATGGTGTGTTTTAGATGCGAGAGACCAGGACATATAGCTAAGTATTGTCCCGAGAAGATGGAGATTGCCCCACAGAAGGGCAAGGAGCCTGAGGGAGCTCCAGTTGAGACAGCAGCCCCGAGGAGGAGGGCTACAGCTGAGGAGAAAGAGAAACAGGCTGCGGGTGTGAGCAGAGGAAGAGTACATGCACTGGACTAGGACACTGCAGACGCATCGACGGATGTGATTAAAGGTACCATCCGAATCTTTGATTTAGAAGCATTAGTATTATTTGATCCTGGTGCCACGCATTCTTTCATATCACCTTCCTTTGCACATAAATTGTTGAAATATGTAAAACCAATATTGTTGGATAAAATGTTGATGATTTCCACACCCATGAATGATAGTCAATTGACTGAGCATGTATGTAGGGATTGTAAGTTAAAGATAGAGGGGAAGGAAATGATAGCCAATCTGATTTTATTGAATATGAATGATTTTGATGTAATTTTGGGAATGGATTGGTTGGCTACCAATCGTGTTGTGATGGACTGTCATGCCAAAACATTGATGTTTTCAGGATTAGACAATCTTATTGTAAATTTTGATGAAAAGAAATGATATGAAACTTGTATAATTGTGGTAAATAAAAGAGTATAATTTTAAATGCATATTGCTTGAGAGATAAATTATTTGTTTTTGATAAATATTGAATGTGGAGTAATGGTTTATGTTACTAACGATGGAGAGGATAATGTGAAGGGTTCATTGCCTATGTGGTCGATATAGATGAGGCACACCCGGAATTGAAGGACATACCCGTAATTACGGATTACCCTGATGTCTTTCCGGACGAATTACCAGGACTACCACCTGAAAGGGAAATGGAATTTTGCATTGAGTTAGTGCCTGGTACAGAGTCGATATCGAAACCACCCTATAGAATGGCTCCGATAGAGTTGGAAGAGCTGAAGAAACAGCTGCAAGAGTTGCTGGAGAAGGGGTTTATTAGACCGAGTGTCTCACCTTGGGGAGCACCAGTTCTATTTGTACGGAAGAAGGATGGAAGCCTCCGACTGTGTATAGATTACCGGTTGTTGAATAAGGCCACCATTAAGAACAAGTACCCCCTTCCAAGAATCGATGATTTGTTGGATCAGCTCCAGGGAGCCGAAGTATTTTCTAAGATAGATCTGCGGTCAGGGTATCATCAATTGAGGATCAGGAATGGAGATGTACCCAAGACAGCATTTCGTACCCGTTATGGCCACTACGAGTTTTTGGTGATGCCATTCGGATTGACGAATGCTCCTGCAGCATTTATGGCATTGATGAATGATATATTCAAGCCATACCTGGACAAGTTTGTAATAGTGTTCATTGATGATATTTTGGTGTATTCCAAGTCCAGGGAAGATCATGAGGAGCACTTGAGAATAGTTCTGCAGACCCTCCGAGAGAGAGAATTGTATGCCAAACTCAGCAAGTGTAACTTTTGGTTGGAACAGATCTCATTTCTGGGGCATGTTGTGTCAAAGGATGGGGTATCGGTGGATCCATCCAAGATAGAGGCAGTTGTACAGTGGGAACAGCCCAAGACAGTAACTGAGATCAGAAGTTTCCTGGGATTGGCAGGATATTATCGGAGATTTATAGAGGGTTTCTCCAGACTAGCTGCTCCGTTGACACGCCTCACGCGAAAAGATGTTAAGTTTGTGTGGGATGAGGCATGTGAGAGGAATTTTGAGGAGCTTAAGCATCGATTGACGACTGCTCCAGTTCTCACCATTCCTACCAGCTCAGGAGGATTCTTGGTGTATACGGATGCATCACACCAGGGACTGGGCTGTGTGCTTATGCAGGATGGGAAGGTAGTTGCCTATGGATCTAGACAGTTGAAAGATCATGAGAGGAACTACCCGACACATGATTTGGAGTTGGCGGCTGTAGTATTTGCTTTGAAAATATGGCGCCACTATCTCTATGGTGAGAAATTTCAGATGTTCACAGATAATAAGAGCCTTAAGTACCTGTTCTCGCAGAAAGAACTGAATATGAGACAGAGGAGATGGCTCGAACTCCTGAAAGACTATGATTGTGAAATCATGTACCACCCAGGTAAGGTAAATGTAGTTGTCGATGCTTTGAGTAGAAAGAGCCTTGGGTTGGTGTCTTATATGATGGTACGGGAACATGAATTGTTAGAACACTTTGCGAACCTCAGTTTAGATGTAACCCCACCTGGATCTGAGAGACTTGAGATCATGGCTAGTTTGAGACTAGAGCCAGAGTTGATTGGCCGTATTCGGCAAGCCCAGCAGAGCGATCGACGGTGTATCGATTGGCTGAGGCAGATACAGACAGGTGTGGGTATTGATTTTGAGCAGAGTGCTGATGGCTTATTGAGGTTCAGAGGCAGAGTATGCGTTCCCAGGGATCCTGAGATCAGGAGAACGATTTTTCAGAGGCTCACTCATCGAAGTATACGATACATTCGGGAAGTACCAAGATGTATCAAAACCTTCAGAAGGTTTATTGGTGGTCTGGAATGAAGAGAGACATTGCTAAATATGTCGCTAAGTGTCTCGTTTTTCAGCAAGTGAAGGTAGAGCATCAGAAGCCTGCAGGATTATTGCAGCCTCTACCGATACTGACATGGAAGTGGGAGCATGTCACCATGGATTTTGTAATGGGGTTGCCGAGGACCCGTAGAGGTCATGATGCCATATGGGTTATTGTGGACCGGTTGACTAAGTTCGCCCATTTCTTGGCTATGAGAGCTACCGATACACTGAGTCAGTTGGCGAACCTGTATATTCGAGAGATAGTACGGCTACATGGTGTACCAGTGAGTGTTGTTTCTGATAGGGATGCCCGCTTCACTTTCCATTTCTGGGAACATTTTCAGGAAGCGCTGGGGACCCGATTGAGTTTTAGCACCGCTTTTCATCCTCAGACAGATGGGCAGTCAGAGAGGACTATACAGACCCTCGAGGATATGTTGAGAGCGTGTGTGTTGGATTTTAGAGGCTCCTGGGATGACCACCTGCAGTTAGCCGAGTTCGCTTATAATAATAGCTATCATGCGAGTATCGGGATGGCACCCTATGAGGCATTGTACGAGCGTAGATGCCGTTCCCCCATTGGATGGGAAGAGGTCGGTGACAGACAAATTTTTGCTTCGGACTTAGTGCAGCAGGCATCTGAGGACGTCCAGTTGATATGTGAGAGATTACGGACAGCTCAGAGCCGACAAAAGAGTTATGCTGACAAGAGACGAAGACCACTGGAGTTTGATGAGGGTGAGTCGGTGTTTCTGAGGGTATCACCATCGAAGGGTATTATGAGATTTGGTAAGAAGGGCAAGCTGAGCCCTAGATATATCGGACCCTTCGAGATTTTGGAGAGAGTGGGAGATAAGGCGTATAGGTTGGCATTGCCACCGGACTTGGCGAATGTCCACAACGTCTTCCACGTCTCGATGCTTCGGAAGTATCACCCGGACCCGGCACACGTGATAAGATATGAGCCGTTGGAGCTCCATGAGAGTATGACGTATGTTGAGAAGTCGGTTCGGATATTGGACAGAAAAGAGAAAGTGTTACGGAATAAGATAATTCCCTTGGTGAAAGTTCTTTGGTAACACCAGACGGCGGAAGAGGCCACGTGGGAATTAGAGAACTTGATACGGGAGAAGTACCCCCAACTTTTTGAAGAGTGACTTGGATCTAATTTGGAGGACCAAATTCCTTGAAGGAGGGGAGATTGTAAGACCCCGTATATGTATGATGGTAATATGTATAATTGGATCAAATAATATGAATGGACTTGTAATGTAAAGTATGATTGATGTAAGTCCATGGATTCAATGTACGTATGTGAAATATGATTTGTAACGTACACACAAGTTCCATTGAGTATGAATATGAAGAAATGAATTCTTACAAGTGATGGGTGTGATTGAAACTCAAAATGGGTAGTGTGGTAAAATGGAATGAAGTTATACTTCCATTTGGTTTTATGTAGCATACCTTTGGACATACAATGAATGCACACAAGTTTCAATGTGTATAAGGTATGGATGGATGCCATTTTCAAGTTATGAAGGTGGGTGGATGAGAAAATGGCCATGGCAACAGATTAAGGATGTGTTGGTATGAGTTTCAACAAGGAAATTGCAGGAAATCTGGAAAACATGAAGGCCAGATCGATCTCATAGGATGAGAGATCGATCTGGAAGAGCCAGAATGCTCTTATTTGGACAATGAAATAGAGCAGATCGATCTCCAATGGGGCCAGATCGATCTCCTAAGCATTTCCGTGATGAAAAGATCGATCCCCAAGCACCCAGATCGATCTCCTTAGCTCTCTGTTTGGGACCAGATCGATCTCATGCTTCGACAGATCGATTTCATGCTTCAACAGATCGATCTGATGCTTCGACAGATCGATCTCATGCTTAAAAATGTCGTGAAAAAGAGGGATTTAAGGGGACCAGATCGATCTCCTCATGAACCAGATCGATCTCCCCAAGCTATTTCTATATAAGGAGGGCTGAAAATCTGGAAATCTCAGAAAAACATATTAATCTCCCATTTTCAACCCAAAAACCTAACTTTCCCTCTCTAAAATCAGCCATTCTCAATGAGATTTGAAGAGAGATCATTAGAGGCAAAGTTGTTCCTATCAAAGAGAAGAACAACATAGTGAGAGGGCATTTTCCCATTTTTGGAATTGAAGGAGTTAAGGGCATTACCATTTGGAGCAAGAAGAAAAATCATATTGGTAAGATTCTAACACTCCAAATGCATTAGCTATTTAATTGATTTTGGAGTTGTTTGGTATGAGTATTGATGGATAAATTACCTAGGAATGTAGTGGAATTGGTGTAACCTAGAAATCAAAAATGGGTATAATATGAGAATATGTGGGATTGAATGAGCTTATGATTTATGGCATGCTAAAGTTGTTATTGGGGTAATGTTTATGATTTTAGATGGTTAGATGGAATTACATAGTGAGTTGGAGGAATTGTGAAAATGGGTATGTATATGATTGATAAATGCCATAGTGAGGGAATTCATGGAATATGAACACTATGAGCTTAATGTCGATTTAATATCGATTTTGAATAAGTTAATAGGCCTAAGAAGATCCATAGACTCGAGCTATGGGTAAAGTAATGAAACGAGGCCAAATAAGCTTTAATAGAGGCTATAGATTATATTGGATATAGCAAGCACAAGGGTTGCATTATATGGATCGAATATAATGTGGGATACGATTTTGTGCAGTCCCGAAGAGTTCGTTGAAGACGAATCGAACCGTACAAGTAAGCAGCTTAAGGAAGTGGAATCACGCATCGCGATTCCAGGTAAGGGAATTTTGTGAGTATATAGAGGTAGCTGCTCGTACTTTGAACTTGTGGGTGAATATTGGGTGTTTTATGAAATGCGTGGTTGCTCAAATAAATGATTGATGGTATTCGTGAATGATGAGGAGTATATGCGTGGTTTTGGATTTGAAGTGGATTTTATGAAATGGGATAGTAAGGCTAATAATTGCATAAATCTAATGTTTTGATGCTTTTCAAAACGAAATTGCTTGGTTTTAAGCAAGCTTGTAGATGGGTCGGCTAGTATTGTATTGTTGTTGTGGAAAAGCAATTGTGAATGGTAAACCCGATTGCCGGGATTGTTTAATTGTATATGAGCCGCCTATCATATTTGTATGACATAAATCGTGCTAGAGCCTCGCTCGCGCTGGATTTCTATGTTTTCATTTGTATGAAACGTGCTGGAGCTTAGCTCGCACCTTGATTTGGAAACTATGATGACGTTTATAAACCGTACTGGAGCTTCTGCTCGTACGCGAATTTTGAGTGGTTGTCTTATGAGTATAACCGTACTAGAGCTATGCTCGTACGCGTCTCTTTATGAGAGGATGCATGAGTCGTGCTAGAGCTTTGCTCGCACAAGTTTGCACATTGTGTTAAGTACAAGGTTGTGAAAGTTGGTAAGATCCTTAAGCCTTACATCCTTAAGCTAACATCCTTAAGCCCAAAGAGGCGGGGAGGCTCTGTTAGGCGGGGAGGCTCTGTTCGGCGGGGAGGCTCTCTTACGGTGGGATCCTTAAGCCAACATCCTTAAGCCCTGGAGGGGCGGGGAGGCTCTGTTAGGCAGGGAGGCTCTCCTACATGGGTACGGTAAGGGTAAGATCCTTAAGCCCTACATCCTTAAGCCAACATCCTTAAGCCCTAAGAGGCGGGGAGGCTCTGTTAGGTGGGGAGGCTCTGTTCGGTGGGGAGGCTCTCTTACGGAAGGATCCTTAAGCCCTACATCCTTAAGCCAACATCCTTAAGCCCAAAGAGGCGGGGAGGCTCTGTTAGGTGGGGAGGCTCTGTTCGGCAGGGAGGCTCTCCTTCACGAAATATGGAAAACTCTTGGTATGGGGTAGATAAGACCTAGGAATGGCACCCCAATCACGATATGAGTCTACGGAGTACGATGTACCGTGTATATCACATGGAGTACGATGTACCGCATGATGGTTATGTGATGAGAAAGTCTGGCGAGGGATAATCCATCTTCGTGCCAGCATGATACCCCGCACACCTGGATGCGTGTGGTCTGGGATGATTTATGATGTAATGGTTCACATAGGCACTTTTGATATAGTGACCTAGATTTATACACATACGTGAATTGTGGAATGAAAATGTGGTTGTGATTGTGAGTTGATTTGGTGGTGTTTGTGGTGTTGGTTTAAAAAGGAGGTTTCTTAATGAATTGCCCTTTTATGAATTTAAATGAGATTGAGCATGAGATGATTTATACATGATGTTTTTACCATGTTTTATATGCCTATGTACATGATTTTAATACACGATATATATGTATACTCATATGGCATAGTTTTATTTCTCATGCTCCTACTATAAATGATTTATGCATAACACTATCAACATGTAGATAGAGTAGTTATCTACCATGCTTGCATTATTGCCTTACTGAGCGTGTGGTTGCTCATCCCACTCTATTTTCCCCCTTACAGAGCGTGCATAGTAGCCCAGTGAGGACTGAGGCGTATTATTTTGGACTCCGCTGCATCTCCATCGCTAAGAGGTATATACACAGTAATTCTTTTTGTATCTAAACAATGTAAAAGCACAGTATTCTTTGAATTGTAATCATGGGGGATGTAGATGTCAGTAAAACATGTACTCGTATAAGTACACGATTAAATGCAAATGTATGACATCATTTTAATTAATTGAGAATGAATGAGATGCGGTGTTTATTATTGACTCACAGCCCAACAGTGTGTGGTGAGTTTAGTTCACGACTGGGTAAGGTCACAGTAAAACGCGAAAAATTTTCAGTGATTTTCGGTTAAAGAGAATGGAATTGGGTCGTGACACCAGATTCCTTAAAGGTGGAGAGGATGTGAGAACTGTGAAATTTGTATACCCCACTTACTAGAATTGTAATATGGTGTATATAATTATGATATGTTAATGTACACGCAAGTTTTAAATATGAAAAAGTATCAAAAGAAGAGATTTTTAAGTCTTGAATGTGTATGGATTGAAATATGGACTATAGGTAGATTTTGAGAAGTTTTACATTGAGTTTTCTACAAATTGATGCAGTAGTACAATCTGTGAAGGCCAGCTCGATTTCCAAGGAAGAGAGATCGATCTCATGGATCTAGAATGCAGGAAATGTGCAAGAACTGATAGGCAGATCGATCTCATAGGCAAGAAGATCGATCTCAAAATGTTTCTGTAAAGAGAAGATCGATCTCCTCAAGGAGTAGATCGATCTCATGAAGCATTCTGTAAACTAAAGATCGATCTCATAATTGGAGCAGATCGATCTCATGAAGCAATTAAGAGATTGATCTCACCCTACGACAGATTGATCTCCTACGCATAAAATTATCCTAAAATGTTCCCAAATTCAAAAGAGATCGATCTCATCAAGGACCAGATCGATCTCCTACCCTTCGTCTATAAAAAGGACCCCTGCGTTTTTCCTGCATCTCAGATTTTCTCTCTCCAAAAACCTCATTTCCACCGAAACCCTAGCTTTCTCTCTCCTCCAAATCGCCTATTTTCGTTTGAATCAGAGGTTGTGGCAAGAAGAAAAGTTGTTCCTCATCCAAAGGAGAGCAACATACTTGGAAATCGAAAGGCGAATCGAATTGTGGTGCGAATAGAGCTCTCCATAAGTTTTGGGTAAATTTTTAAGATTAAATCTTTGATATTGAGGTGATTTTGATGATTGTGACAATGGGTATTGTGATAAAATAGCTAGGAAATGATTAGAGTTGATGAGATTGTGATTTTTTTGGAATGATGATGATATTATACAATTTTTGGTAATTTTGAGATTTTCGCTATAAATTAGAATCGAGGCAGTGAGGTGATTTTGGCATGAAAAATGTAGGATTTGAAATTATAGTGGATGAGAATGTAGATTATGATAGGAATATGAGAAAAATGAGATTGTTATATTTAATGAGAATATGAGTAAATATGTGCTCGATTATGTGATTATGATTAATAATTGATGTTTTAGCATCGTTTGGACAGCCTGGGAGTTCCAGAGAGGAATGCGTGGCTAGTCCGTCGTTTGGGGGAACGATTGCACTATATAATGTGCAACGAGGTAAGGGAAAACCTAATCTCATTTGTGTATGCGATTTTGTGATGATATTGTAGCATGAAATGTGATTTGAAAAAACAAGCATGTTTTTATGAGTTGTGAATGAGTTATTGCACACGATTTTATAGCCGGTTGGGGCCTAATTGTTTTGAGTTGTAAACTAAATGTGAAATTGTTTTACAACCGTTTTGAGTTTAAAAAGTGAAAAGTGATTTGGGCTCTACGTTAAGGCGTACTGAGATTTGAGAAATGTGTGCGTGGTTTTGCCGGTTTGAGCTCGGTTTTGACATGTTTTGTGTTGAGTACAAAACGGTTTTGAGATGAGTTTTATGAGAAAAACCATTATGAGCGCTACGAGAAGGCAAAACAGTTTTATTTGATAATGGCTATTACTGAGACTTAGCATGTTGAATACACATCGGGCTTTATTCTTGTAGCATGTAAGACTGGGTCGTGCTCTAGCAGCACGTAAGATCGACTCCTCTGTTCTGGTAACGTGAGATGACCCCGCTCCGCGGCAGCGTTGGGTGGCATTACTCTGATTGCATGTAAGATCAGGTTGTGCTTTGATAGCATGTAGGATCGTCGGTTGTACGACTTTGATCAAGTCTACAACGAACCATGGCCATGGGTGTATTATTATCGACGAAATCCCTCGATTGGGATGTCTGCCTAGGGGACGAGTTCAATCGTTTTGATGTACCATGACGAGTTTTTATATGAGTTTTATTTGCCTAGTCTCATTTTACTCATGGGTTTGTGTTTGGTGGCTGTGCCACGTGCATTACTAATGCGGTGATTTTATCACGTCTTATGAGAAAAGCGATTATCACATCCTGTTTTATACATGCTTATAATCATGGTTTGAGCCATTTATTATCATGTTTCTACATGAGCTTTGAGAAATGAGTTGAGATAATGTTTTAATTATTCATGCTACATTTTCCACTGAGTTTATTGAGTTTAACATGTAAAACAAAATGATTGTGTTGTGTAAATCATTTTCTTATTAATGAATCCCTTACCTTCTTACTGAGCGATTTAGAAGATCACCCTGTTTTATCTCCCCCTAGATTTCTTCAAGTGAAAAGAGTTTCCCTGCGACGTACAGAGTAGTGACTAGTGGAGGACTTGAGCTCCAGGCCATATATATTGTATTTTGAGGTACAATTTATCATTTCATGTACCCATACTAATATTGTATTTATAGACACTTGATGTACAATAATGTACGGGATGTATTAGGATTAATTAACCTTGAGTTGAGTAATGTATATGGTATAAAATATAACTATGAGATAATGAGATCCTGAGGTGAAAGTTTGGTAACATATGTATTATGATGTATGACACTGCTCAAGAATGCACTCTTAATTGTGAATTAATGTGAAAAAGCTTTAAATTTGCCCTGTTTTCTGAAAGTTTTAAATTTGCCCTGTTTTTCACGCTTCCAGGGCGTGACACTTTACCATCTACCATACCATCTATCTTTTAATTTATTCAAAAGTAAACATGTATACTTTATAATTGAGGTTCTATACTTGTACGTGTTTACTAATATTTACATCCCCATTACATTCCAAAATGATTACTGTGCTATTACATGTTTAGATACAAAATGATACCAAAGTGTATACCTTTCGATGATGGGAAGCAGCGGATACCAAGAATGCAAGTCTTCAGCCACTCACAACTATTTCAAGTGCTCTGAAAAAAAAGGGAAAATAAGGGAGTGAGCAAACCACGCACTCAGTAAGGCAATCATGCGAGCAAGTAGATAACCACACTATCTACATGATCATGATGCCATGCATTAAATCATTCTCTTTCAAAATCATTCTTAAATACGAATTTCATGCATACTTTTATGCAAGGTAAAATCATTCGTATAAAGCAATTCATTTCGTGATATGGCAGATAAAGCATGAAATTATACTTCATGCTATTTAAATAATGCACATTATGTTAAAACATGCCATTTATTTCAAATCGACAATTCATTTCGTGAAATGGTAGATGAAGCATGGAATTATACGTCATGCTATTTAAATAATGCACGTTATGTCAAAACATGCCATTTATTTCAAATCAACATCCGCCCCAAAATCATCAGGACTAAATCCCAAAACCATAAAAATCATGAAGTCACAAAATCAAGTAATATGTAATGTGTGATTTTGCAAAGGAAATAACATACGATTTCGCATAGCAAGTGACATGCAAGACTAGGCAAGAATCATGGTAATAACTCTAAGACTATGGCCATATCCTCTGTGATCCTAGGCTACACGGATCCTAGTGTGCGGGGTATCACATCACATCTGAGGCTGCCCCAGGAGGTGGGTACCAAACCTTCCCTCCAGCTAATCAGATCACTAGTTCGAAGACTACACATCATATATCACGGCACAGTACAACGTACTCCATGCTGTAAGCACGTTACAACGTACACCCCATGCCCACGTCATCTCGATATCCATCTCCATGTCTCGAAATGCACGTGCGAGCATATTAAATTAGTGTGACACTTAGTCTACACAATGCTTCTTGCACGGCTTTATGCATGTTATATAAAAATCTAGTGCGAGCAAAGCTCCCAACACTATGTCATATATAAAATTATGTCAAATCTCTTGCGAGCAATGCTCTCAGCATGTTTTGTTTCCACATATATCATGTAGGTGGCTCAATTTCAAAGAATCATTTTCAAAACTAAAATCAACACCTGCCATGTGTTATTTTATGTAAATTGATAAACATTCAGCCAGCATACCCATATCCTTGTTGAAAAGCATTAAAATTCATCAAGAACACTCAGTTCTTGCTTTTCATGACTTTTTCTAAAAGTGAAAATTTTTTTACCCTTCACAAGGGTAAAATCATCATTTACCCTTTCGGATCAAAATAAATATTATATAATTTGCTAAAAAGTAGTATTTCATAGTGAAAACACTCAAAGCATGCTATTTATGCATATTCCAATCCAATCCTAACTTTTTCAAAATTTCCCTTGGTAGGGGCAAAACGATAATTTTTCTATGTCTGGTCTCTACCGATATTTTTTATATTCAAAATTTATATACAATTTAATTATTCAAAAATATACCTGAAAATACGTATAGCTACCTCTAGCTACTCAGAAAAATTCCCTTACTTCAATTTCTCTGATCACTCTACCTTTTTCATCGTTACCGATCACCCGATCCGTTTAATTCCCAGAATGTTTTCTGGAGTAGCAGATAATCATTTATCGGGTTAAATACAGTACATTTACTTGTATTTCACTTTTACTGGGCTTAATTTACATCATTGGGCCCGTTTACTCTTATTGGGCCCGATTGCACCTTAATGGGCCTTACTTAGTCTTAATTTCATTTTCACTTACTATTCACTTAATCTGGGCATATTGGGCTCATCAAGCCCATTAACACTTATTGGGCCTCGGTTTAGGCTCTTTGGATAAATCATATAATTATTTACGACAGTCGATTTTCAATTCCAAAACATAATTCATTTTATACGGAAATAAATCGGTAACTTATGCGAAGAATTTCTAACGTGCATAATTATGCAAATTGTCGTAAATGAGATTTACTTACCCGAGATTCTGTTATAGCGCATAAATTGAGGTTGACCCGAACTCTCGTTTGTTGCCAATTGTCGCGCTACATGTTTGTGTAATTAAATCGGGTCAATTTCAGTCAATTATAATTTCAAATAAATTTTTCAAAAATTAAATCGATCAATTTTGATCGCTTACCGGCTTACCCTTTGCCCGATTGCATCACCAAATTTTTCTCCCCATTTTTTTTCTCTTTCTTCCTTGGCTGAAGTGGTTCGAACCGGTTTAGACCACCCTTCCACTGAATCGGTCCGACCCAGTTCAGTGCCAATCTCGCCGTTCAGACTCTTTTCTGGTCGGTTCTTCGTTGGCTTCCTTTTCCAGCTTGTCCGTCTGGCCACATGAAGCACGAATCTGGTGGTGACCAAGCTTGGATCGACGGCGATGAGGCCGATTCGGCCTTTTCTTTCCTCGGAATCGCTACCATTTTTCTCTTTTCTCGATTGGCGTTGTTTCTCATCGATTCGTGCCTGGATCGACACCATTGTCCCCCTCTCTGGCTGGTGGGAAGGCGTTCCCCCTTCCTCCGGCCTCCGTTCGTCTCTCTCTCCTCCATTTTCTCTCATCTCTCTTGATTTTCCTTCTCTCTCTCTGTCGATCGCTAGACGTTCTCCTCTCTCTACCAGCGTCGGTGATGGCTCGGCTGCCTCTCCCTTCGACCTCTCACCTGGGTGCGTCCTCGGTGGCCTCCGTTAGGTGAGGCAAAAGGGAAGGCCCTCGACTTGTCTTCCTTCTTTCTTTTTTTCCAAAATCGCAATTCACGATTCTATCTCTTTTTTTTTTCAAATTTCTTTTTTTTAATAATATATTATATTATATTAAAATATAATATAATATATTATATACCTAAATATCCATTTATTTATTTATTTTTATTTTCTGGAAAATATTTTTTCATATTCCCGAGAAGAATTCCTGAGGTGGGAAAATTTTTGGATTATCGTAATAAATTCATATCTTGATCAATTGGACTTGAAATTCACTTATTTCTTCTTTATTGATCAAGATTTTTTAAATCCATGTTTAAAATAACAATTTCTTAAGGAATTTACACCAAATTTTGAGTCTTATAATGTATTCCTTGTAGGACCCACGAAATTGCTGAGAAGTAAAGGAGTTCGAGAAAGTGGAGAATGAATAATGGAGCGTCAATTAGAAGGTGAGAACCTAAGCTTTAAAAATAATGGAGTGTGAATTAGAAGGTGAAAACCTAAGCTTTAAATTAATTCCAATCCCTTATACTGAATAAGTTATGTTAATGCACTTAGAATTATACTATGCCATAGCTAATTTATTACTTAAGCTCAATTCCTACAAGCTAGTGAAGTCAAGGATTTAAGCTAAGCAATAAGTTAAATGCAACCAATAATAATTAAATCGCATAAGTTAACAATGTAGGAATTTGAGATGCCAATGAGAGGTTGTACAAGATCATGCAAAATGCAACCTTAATGCAATCCAATAATTTGCATGCTTATATTACATGATACATACAATGTTTAAGAATTAATTATGATGAAGAAATTATGGAATAATCCATGAAGAAGAGTGAAACTAAATGCCTCAGTCAGTCCATAAAATTGGACTCAAATCAAGAGTTTAGGGGCTTCATGCATGGCAAATGAAACTGTAATCAAATTAACATTTAAATATGATGGAGCTATGATATAAATATGAAAAATTAAGTGATGAAATGAGGACTGGAAGCATGGATTAAAGGTTGGAAAAAATTTGCACAATCTAATCAGAGAATTTTGCCTCTAACCAAGAGTGACTAAGTATGAATGGCTAAGGAACTGCGATGAATTTTGGTAGGATTAATGCATGACATCCTTAGCCATTATACAAGATTTAATATTGCCTTAATGTGTAAAAAGATCAAGGAAAAAATAACTTACCTAACCCCACATGTCATTTGAATATTAATTGGCTTACTATATAAACCATCTCCAACCCCAACCTCTACCATCTTCCTTGCTAAACAGCAACAGAAAACTAGAAAGGTCCCCGAAAAAGTTGTAAATCAGGATAGAGAAGAGAAAAAAAAGGAGAAGGATTCAACCCAAGGTTATTTGAGAGCTTTTCTTTCTCTGTCTCTCTATTATAAAATATATTTTTTGTGGAATTTTTAAAAGTGTTTTGGGGACTAAAAACTTTTGCCATCTTCCTCCCAAACAATAACCAAAATTCAAATGGAATCGGTAAAATAGAAGAGAGAAGAGAAAAAAGAAAAAGGAAGGACACGGATTCAACCCAAGGTTGTTTGAGAGATTTTCTTCCTTTACCTCTCTACTATAACATATATTTTTTTGGGAATTTTTAGAAGTGTTTCGGGGGTCGCAAACAACTAAGGAAAGTCAAGGGACAAAATTGGTTTTAAGAAGAAGGTAAGTGCTAAGTTGGGTTCTTTCCTTTAGTAATGAAAAATGTGGTTGAGCTTGAGTATTTAAGTATATATTGGTGTTTCATTGCAGCCAAGAAAGCTTGGAGAAGCAATTAGGGTTTCAACGTAGAAGAGCTTAAGAGTAAGAATGCTTAGAAAATTGTTGATCTTGATGTATGTTAGTGTTTGGCGTAGATCTATTGATTTGATAAAGTAGATTTGTTAAGAAAAGGTTGGATAATGTTGTATAGGTTCGGCCATAAGGAGATCATTAGGGTTAGAATGTTTAAATGATGATTTATTAGGCATAAATTAGTGTTAGGTGTTAATTAAGTGCATTGATGATTAATGGATGAAATTGTGCTGCTAAACTTGAAAGAACTAAGGGGTTGGCCACTTATTTGTATTAAGTCACTATGCAAGTTATAAGGTTTATGAGTTATGATAATGTGATCGTGGTTTAATAAGATAATTAGGTTTATATTAAGTTGAAGTAAGGTACTGAAACTGAAAGGAATTTATATGAATTATGATTGAGCATATTCACCAACTTAATCCACTTGGAAGATTAGTATGACTTAATCTAATTTGCTGATGTTTAAAGAGGAAAATAAGGTTAATTATAGTAATTGGAAGTGAAAGAAAAACAAGGGAACAATTAGTGGAAGATTAAGCCGCAAGGAGAAAAATGAAGAAAATAATGGAACTAGCTTAGGTTAATTGTTGTTTGGTGTGGGTTAAGATATAACTAGATGACTATGGATGATGATTGAATATCTTAATTTGGTTGGTAACCAAGCTATAGAAAGTTGCACTCATAGCTAAGGCGAGGGTGCATGGTGCCATTGGTTTAGCTTGTGGCACTTGGATGATTTAAGATAAAGGATGTATGTGAATGTGTGATGGTAATCAAATTTATAGAGTTGTAATACATGAAAATGTATAATTGTCAAACTTGCTATATACTTGTTGATGTTGTTTTAGACACTGGGGCTTATAAACTGCACTTAGGCTAAATTTTTTAGCATGAGAGGTTGTGTGTACCATGACATCACGAGCATGTTTTTACCTATAGCAGCACTAGAGGAGGCTTTACAAATGCATAACCCATTTGGCTTGACTCAAACAACTCATTATTGATTATGAAATGATTAACTTGGTTTAAAGCACAATTTCATATTTGAGAAGCTTATCTGCAAGTCTCTACTTTATTATTATTATTAATAATATTATTATAATAATTATTATTATTATAAATATTTATTATTATGTTTTAAATTATGTGCTGCCTTGTATAATTTAATTGCGCTCATGCATAATATTCATAAAGCATGAATTCAATTTATTTTATGAAATGTTTGAAAGTATTTTGAGACTTAAGGCCAGTTGTAGTGCATGCTTTTGTAGCATGTCATGCTGTGCCTATTTAGCACTAATGTCTATGTTTCCATAACATGTGACATCCATTATGTTAGCTTATCAGTATGCGTGTGCCACACTGTACCAATGCCGATACCTCTGCTCTGTGCTAAGCACTACATGCACATTGCTGTTTGACAATGATCACGTCTACAACTCTTCCAATACTCACTTGATCATAGGGACTAAAGACTCTTAATTATGGCCATAGGTTACTTTACTCCTTTTTTGGGACTTCTGGACGTTGCATGATAACTATAAGGACTTTGCCTAGTCTCTTATGTATGAAATAAATACGCGCCTTCTGTATTTATTTTATAAGCATGTTTTGGAAGTACGATTTCTGTATCTGTTTTATCAGCACGGTTTGAAAGTATACGAAATGATTTATGGGCATTAGTATATGTTTTTCGCTATCTGCTTTTGCATATGTTTCTTATTGGGCATAAAGCTTACGCCCTTTAGATTACATGCAATGATTTCCAAAAAGTACACGATTTAGGCTGGTGGATAGAGTCTTTTCAGGTACCTTTCACATTTTGTGAGGTATACGATCTCTACTTTTGGGATGTCTATTTTCAGACGCAGTAATGCATAGTTCATGTATTCTTTTTTGCACATGCATATATATGGGATGTAACTAGAACATATTGATACTAATTATGGCTGATGTTTTAATACCTAAGTTTGATACTACATGCTTATCGAGGCATGAAATCAATAAATGTGATCTTATAGAATTATAATTGCTACATGGTAAATTTATATTGAGGTCTAAATGGAATTACGGTATTGCATCATTATGAATTTAATTAGAACCATACGCTAAAAGTTAATTACACTAATCCCACAACGATTAGCTAATTAGGTCAATCAAAACTATAAAGATAAAAAAAGAAAAAAAAATTAGTACAAAATTTCGCTTTCAAGGATATTATAATTGCCAACAAGCCTCTGATTAAAAGACCTTAGGTTATGTTGCAGAGACCATCGAAGGCATCTTAATCACATGGAGACGTCTGACTCAATATTTTACGAGGGATTTTAGTTTATTAAGTCTCATTACACACACATACATATACATATACATATCACATATATATACACTCATTGCATTTATAGAACTTATTAATATCACATAAAATATAAGGCTATCATATGCTAACTACAAAGATTGATTATAGACATCTATCTAATTTCCTTGAGCCAAGGAAATTAGATGTTTATATCTGAAATAGCACACACTTGGTCTTTATACGACTTGTTGCAATCTTCATGATGCCTTTCTGTCAGGGCCCCATTCTCAATCCATGACTTTATCTAAAATCACTACAAATTTTTTGCATTTTTAACTTACCTTTCCTCTCTTCAATGGTTGGGCTGTGATTCGATGTCAGAGTCCTCGCTTACCACATCATCCATTGTCATACATACAAGTCAATATACTATTACTGACTGTAACTGTTTTTATTACACATGTAAGATTATATAAAATCTAATACAAATACATTCCCCATAATATATAATGTATACATCACTGTACTGTTTCTATGTTTAGATATATAACTGTACAAAGTCTGTATACCTGGCGATCGATAGGAACTAGCAGTGGACTCAGGAATACGATCCCTCGATAGCTCTCGCTCTACTGACGCTCTGTAGAGAGATGTAAAGAAAGGGGGTGAGCATACAACGCGCCCAGTAAGGAAATCAGGCAAGCAAGTAGATATCTACACTATCTACTCAAAATAATGCTATGCCTTGAAAACATTATTTCCTTTACTCACTTTAAAAGCATGTCTTTAAATATAATATATATACTTGTACAGATTAAATCCCATGTACAGAAATCATGCTTTCTTTCTCAAATGTAGGCATGTAGTGCAAAACAATGCATCGTATATAAATCATGCCTTTATGTAAATCATGCCATGTATATTTAAATCACAATAAATATGGCATTAAATAATTCACAACACAAAATCGGAGTTCGACCCATCCCTCAGGTCTGTCCACAATTTAAATCAGTCAATCAATGTGATATATCATGTGAGACTCTATGGTGAAATGCAAATAGTATCCTGGACTATGATCATATCCGAAATGTGATCCCAAGCAACACAGTACTCGGTGTGCTGGGTATCACTGCTGCAACGAGAGGATGGTCAGTCCACTACAGCCGTCAGCTAAACAACACACGGTACAGCATACTCCTCGTGCCCCCAGGCACGGTATAAAGTACACCCGTGGACCCTACATCATAGCCAGGGTGCCTGCCATAGGACTTAGCCCTCGCAACCATGGAAATATCATACCACATCTCTAATACCCTCATGCTGGCCATCCTCTCACGATGTGACACTCAGTCACACAAGAATGCGGCATGGGTTGGTAACATGTAAACAATATCACATATAGTGTGCGCCCTTGAGTGCGACACACAGTCGACACTACGCTCGAACACTGTTTCACATCACAAACTCAACTCTAGTGCGAGTAAACCTCCAGCAACTAGGTCAACGCATAGTTCATGTATTAAATCAAGTACGAGCGATAGCTCCAGTACCATGCTATGCACAATATCAAATCAAGTACGAGCAATAGCTCCAGTACTATGTCATGTATAAACCATGAACAATCGAGTACGAGCTATCCTCCAGTACTCTGTCATGTATCTCATGTAAAACTCGAGTACGAGCTAATTGCTCTAGCACTCTATCATGCATATACCAAATAAAACTGAGTACGAGTAAAACTCCAGTACTCTATCATGCATGTCATGGAAATCTAGTGCGTATCAAAATCCAGCACTAATGTATGTGGAAAACATATGAAATCCAGTGCGAGCTGTGCTCTAGCACGATTCATTCTCACATAATATGATAGATGGCTCTTTAAAAAGGGATAGTTTACAAAACATCAAAATCAGCACTATAAAGTGTGCTTAATTCACATCAACCTTAAAATCATTAGCCCATCTATTTATTTTCATGCTAAATAGCAGTTAAACACTCACAATAATTGTTTCCATGCTTTTTGTAACTTTTCACAAAAGTTGACTTTGTGACTAACTAAGGGTAAAATCGTAATTTGCCACTATCGGGTCGTAATAATTATTATTCACTTTCTCTGACCCTCAGAGTTTTTAAGTGAATGTAAAAGCAGATGAAAATACGTGCATGTATCTCTAATTACTCGCAAAAGTCCCTTACATCGGATCACGTCAAGTGACCTCACTTCCTCGGTGCTGCTCAATCTCGCAGTCCGATCAGCTCTCAATGTAAACTCCGGAGCTGTAAATAACCATTCCTCAGGTTAATTATAATTTTCCTACTGTATTACACATTAATACAGTCTATTTTCCCTTAATGGGCCTTAAAATCCTAAATGGGCCTAACTATACCTTAAGCCCATTTTCATTTTACTATTTATTTTTGTTGGGCCTATTTGGCTTGTGAGGCCCACCAACTCTTATTGGGCTTTGTTCTAGGCCCATTACACCTTATTGGGCCTAAAATATTTGGGCTTGGCCTATTGGGCCTCTCGGCCACATGCCATGGCCGACAGCTATCCATGCCTCGGTTTTACCATGTCATGCCATCCATGCCAATTATCTAGCCAATTTTACTTAGGCATTTTCACAAACACTTGGTAGGCAACATTACCAATCATCATATAGTTCATTTAGGCATTTTACCAACCACCTTGATTGCCAACAATTTACATGTATTAATTAATCAAATTGATTAATTCTAATTACACCATTTTCATTAATACATGTACACTACTCCATTTATGTCTTAAAATCATATTGACATAATTCAATATCCCATTGCTCACTCTCGGCCTAACCCACTTCATGGTGATTTAATATGTTTCAATGCTTAAAACATATATCAACATACTTAAAATCATTCATACATTAACATATATGATTTAATATGTCTCAAAGGGTCCAATATAGCGAGGATTTAGTTTCCCTCTCTTCCCAAATCTCGCTATGCCCTTGGAAGGAGAAACCCTCAAAAACACGGATTCACCAACTGCAAACTCTAGTGGCCTACGTCTCCTGTCAGCGTAACTCTTCTGTCTGCTCTGAGCTGTCCTCAGTCTCTCTACTATCAAGTGGACATCCTCAGATGCTTGTGTAACGATGTTAGGAGTGAAAATCTTACGGTCACCCACTTCTTCCCATCCAATAGGGGAACGACATCTACGGCCATATAACGCCTCATACGGTGCCATCTCGATACTCGAATGATAACTGCTGTTGTAGGCGAACTCGACTAGTGGCAGGTGGTCATCCCAGGAGCCTCGATAATCTCGCACACATGCTCTCAACATATCCTCCAGAGTTTGTATAGTCCTCTCTGACTGACCATCTATTTGAGGATGGAAAGCGGTGCTCAAACTCAACTGGGTTCCCATGGCTTCCTGAAAATGTCCCTAAAAGTGGGAAGTGAAGCGGGAATCCCTATCAGAGACTATGCTCACTGGTACACCGTGTAACCTCATTACCTCACGTACATACAGTTCTGCTAATGAATTCAAAGTATCGGTCGCTCTCATAGCTAGGAAGTGGGCTGACTTCGTCAGTCTGTCGACGATCACCCATATAGCATCGTGATTCCTGTGGGTTCTCAGTAAACCCATCACGAAATCCATGGTGATATGCTCACATTTCCATGTCGGTATAGGTAGAGGCTGCAATAACCCTGCAAGTTTCTGATGCTCTACCTTCACTTGTTGACATACGAGACACTTTGCCACGAAGTCTGCTACATCTCTCTTCATACCCGACCACCAGTATACCTTTCGGAGGTTCTGATACATCTTGTTACTCCCCGGATGTAACGTATACCTCGACGAATGAGCTTCTGCCAATATCAATCTCCTGAGTCCTGGATCCTAGAGAACACATAATCTACCTTTGAACCTCAGTAGTCCATCCGAACTCAACTCAAAATCGGTCACTGTGCCCTTCTGTATCTGACTACTCACATCTATACAAAATGGATCAGTCTGCTGAGCCACTCTGATCTTGTCCAACAGGTCCGGTTCCAAGCGTAGACTAGCTATCACATAGCTTGTATCCATGTCAGAAGGCACGACTCCCAAACTGAGGCTAGCAAACTGCTCTAGCAAATCATGTTCCCTAACCATCATATACAATACCATCCCTAGGCTCTTCCTGCTCAAGGCATCGGCTACAACGTTAGGCTTACCTGGATGATAAAGTATCTCACAATCGTAGTCCTTTTGAAGCTCTAGCCATCTTCTCTGTCTCATGTTCAGTTCTTTCTGTGAGAACAGATACTTGAGGCTCTTGTGGTCGGTAAATATTTGAAACTTCTCGCCATACAAGTAGTGGCACCATACCTTCAACGCAAACACTACTGCTGCTAGCTCCAAATCATGGGTCGGATAGTTCTTCTCATGATCCTTCAGCTGTCGGGATCCATAAGCAACTACCTTCCCATCCTGCATCAATACATAGCTCAGTCCCTGATGCAAAGCATCGGTATACACTGTAAATCCTCCTGAGCTGGCAGGGATAGTGAGAATCGGAGCGGTAGTCAATCGACGCTTCAACTCCTCAAAACTCTTCTCACAATCCTCGTTCCATATGAACGGTGCATTCTTTCGAGTAAGATGTGTCAACGGAGCAGCCAACTTCAAAAATCCCTCAATGAATCTCCGATAGTATCCAGCTAAACCTAGAAAACTCCTGATCTCGGTGACTATCCTCGACTGTTCCCACTGAACTACAGCCTCTATCTTAGATGGATCAACTGATACACCAGCTCTCGATACAACATGTCCAAAAATGAGATCTGTGATAACCAAAAGTCACACTTACTGATCTTAGCATATAACTCATGCTCCTGTAGCGTCTGCAACACGATCCTGAGGTGCTCCTCATGCTCCTCCTTGGATCTCGAATACACCAATATGTCATCGATGAAGACGATAACAAACTGGTCCAAATATGGCTTGAACACATCGTTCATCAAGGCCATGAAAGCAACTGAAGCATTCGTCAATCCGAATGGCATGACCAAGAACTCATAATGGCCATATCGGGTACGAAATGCTGTCTTGGGTACATCTCCACTCCGAACCTTCAGCTGATGATACCCAGACCTTAGGTCAATCTTGGAAAAGACCTGTGCTCCCTGAAGCTGATCTAACAAATCGTCAATACGTGGAAGGGGGTATCTATTCTTGATGGTGGCCTTATACAACAATCGGTAGTCTATACACAATCGGAGGCTCCCATCCTTCTTCCTCACAAACAAAACCGGTGCTCCCCAAGGTGAAACACTCAGTCGAACGAAACCCCTATCCAACAGCTCCTGTAACTGTCTCTTGAGCTCCTCCAACTCAACTAAGGCCATGCGATATGGTGGTCTCGAAATAGGCTCCGTACCAGGCACCAAATCTATACAGAACTCCATCTCTCTGTCTGGTGGTAACCCTGGCAATTCATCCAGAAAAACATCTGGGTACTCACTAACCAAAGTAATATCTGACAACTCCGGATGTGCCTTATCCATATCTACCACGTACGCAATGAAACCTTGATATGTTGAAGGTTTTCTAAATCAGTAATCATGTAATAATCATAACTACTCCTTTCATTTATTCTTATTAAACTTTACAACATATCTAGTAGGGTTAGGAAACATAACTGTCTTATCATAACAATCTAAAACAACATGGTTTACAGATAGCCAATCCATTCCTAATATTATATCAAAGTCACTCATACTTAGTAATATTAGATTGGCTGTCATCTCCTTATCCCCTACTCTCAATTTGTAGTCATTAAATACATATTCTGCAACTTGACTACTATTCATAGGCGTACTAATCAACATCATCATACATAAAGGTGTACGCTCTACATGTCTTACTAATTTACATGCAAATAAAAGCGATACAAAAGAATGCGTGGCACCAGGATCAATTAAAACATATGCTTCAATATCATAAATCAGGATGTTACCTCGAATCACATCCGAAGAAGCATCAGCTGTCCCCTGGTCCAAAGCATGTACTCGTCCTTGACCCATCACTTGTGTCCCCTTCTCCTCTGCTGTGGCTCTACCTCTCTGAGCAGACGTACCAGCTGGAGTTCTATCAGGTTCCCTGCCCCTCAGTGGTGCAGTAACAAATGTCTCCTGGCACTCTTTAGCCATATGCCCCTGTTTTCCACATCGAAAACATACTATAGTACTCCGTGGACACGGTCTATCTCCATGTTGTTTACAGCATCTTTTGCACTGATCGGCAGCAGTCCTCTGTCCTCCCATGACAATGCCCTTTGCTGGGGCTACAGTCGGATAAGCAGGAGGACTAGCATATCTCTCTCGTGCCTTCTCTATCCGTGATCTCTTATCGAAGAGTCTCTTCCCTCCTCATTAACCGAAATCTCTAGCCGGCCTCTTCTTCTGTATATCTTGGCTACGGCTAAAGTTTCCAAACTCGAAAGCATTCCTCTCGTAATCCTGCTCACACAGTTGCGCCATGTGCACTGCTTCCTCATAGGTCACTATGTCTAATGGGACCAACACGTCGATAAACCTGTGAACCTTCTTGGTCTCACTGTACATGGTTTCAGGGTCATATCTTCCTAGGGATAGGAATCGAGTCTCATACTCGTCCATAGATAAACTCCCCTGGTTTAGTCCCAAAAACTCCGCCTGTAGTTTTCGCTGTGTGGTGTCGAGAACAAACTGCCTCCTGAAGGCCTCCCGAAATATATCCCAACTAATGTCTGCGTGTCGGGATCTCAATATAGGTCGGGTGGACTTCCACCAATGCTCTGCAGCTCCCCTCAGTAGGAACGCAGCAAACGTGACCATCTCCGAGGTCGTACACTCGAAGAATCCATAGAGCTTCTCCAGTTCTGCTAACCACTCCTCAGCAGCTACAGGGTCCTTGACCCCACTAAAGGATGGAGGTCTAAACTTCTGGAATTCTCACAACCGATACAGATCACATCCATACCCTAATCCACTACCACCCGAAACCGGTGGGGGTGTAGGAGGATCTACAGTCCTCTGTGCATCAGCTGTCTGCGTAGGTGTATCAGAGGCAGCTGCCTCTCCTATCGCAGCTCCTGCCTCCTGTCTCTGCCTACCTGGCATCGTCTGTGCCAATATCTTGACAATAGTCTCGAGACTAAGCTTTAATCTCGTGAAGCGCATCTCAGCACACTCGGGTGCCTCAGTAGCACCTGGAGTCTCATGCGTAGGTAATGGTCCAGCAGCGGCTCGTCCCTCGGGTCTATCTCCCCGGCCTCGAGCCCTACCTCTCGTAACTCTACCACTACGCGTATTATCCATATAGGCAAAGTTCCTGCATTCATAAAAATGAATTAGTCCGTTTCCTATCTGGTATACACAGTTATATCTAAACACAGCACAATACTATGGGGATGTACACTTTCTTATTTTCTAACACCGACTCACATCAGACCAACCTCAGCTCTAATACCATTCTGTCATGACCCCATTCTCAATCCATGACTTTATCCAAAATCACTACAAATTTTTCGCATTTTTAACTTACCTTTTCTCTCTTCAATGGTTGGGCTGTGATTCGATGTCAGAGTCCTCGCTTACCACATCATCCATTGTCATACATACAAGTCAATATACTATTACTGACTGTAACTATTTTTATTACACATGTAAGATTATATAAAATCTAATACAAATACATTCCCCATAATATATAATGTATACATCACTGTGCTGTTTCTATGTTTAGATATATAACCGTACAAAGTCTGTATACCTGGTTATCGATAGGAACTAGCAGTGGACTCAGGAATACGATCCCTCGATAGCTCTCGCTCTACTGACGCTCTGTAGAGAGATGTAAAGAAAGGGGGTGAGCATACAACGCGCCAAGTAAGGAAATCAGGCAAGCAAGTAGATATCTACACTATCTACTCAAAATAATGCTATGCCTTGAAAACATTATTTCCTTTACTCACTTTAAAAGCATGTCTTTAAATATAATATATATACTTGTACAGATTAAATCCCATGTACAGAAATCATGCTTTCTTTCTCAAATGTAGGCATGTAGTGCAAAACAATGCATCGTATATAAATCATGCCTTTATGTAAATCATGCCATGTATATTTAAATCACAATAAATATGGCATTAAATAATTCACAACACAAAATCGGAGTCCGACCCATCCCTCAGGTCTGTCCGAAATTTAAATCAGTCAATCAATGTGATATATCATGTGAGACTCTGTGGTGAAATGCAAATAGTATCCTGGACTATGATCATATCTGAAATGTGATCCCAAGCAACACAGAACTCGGTGTGCGGGGCATCACTGCTACAACGAGAGGATGGTCAGTCTACTACAGCCATCAGCTAGACAACAAACGGTATAGCGTACTCCTCGTGCCCCCAAGCACGGTACAAAGTACACCCGTGGACCCTACATCACAGCCAGGGTGCCTGCCATAGGACTTAGCCCTCGCAACCATGGAAATATCATACCACATCTCTAATACCCTCATGTTGGCCATCCTCTCACGATGTGACACTCAGTCACACAAGAATGCGGCATCGGTTGGTAACATGTAAATAATATCACATACAGTGCGCGCCCTTGACTGCGACACACAGTCGACACTACGCTCGAACACTGTTTCACATCAAAAACTCAACTCTAGTGCGAGTAAACCTCCAGCAACCAGGTCAATGCATAGTTCATGTATTAAATCAAGTACGAGTGATAGCTCCAGTACCATGCTATGCACAATATCAAATCAAGTGCGAGCAATAGCTCCAGTACTATGTCATGTATAAACCATGAAGAATCGAGTACGAGCAACGCTCCAGTACTCTGTCATGTATCTCATGTAAAACTCGAGTACGAGCTAATCGTTCCAGCACTCTATCATGCATGTACCATATAAAACTGAGTACGAGTAAAACTCCAGTACTCTATCATGCATGTCATGGAAATCTAGTGCGTATCAAAATCTAGCACTAATGTATGTGGAAAACATATGAAATCCAGTGCGAGCTGTGCTCTAGCATGCTTCATTCTCACATAATATGATAGATGGCTCTTTAAAAAGGGATAGTTTACAAAACATCAAAATCAGCACTATAAAGTGTGCTTAATTCACATCAACCTTAAAATCATTAGCCCATCTATTTATTTTCATGCTAAACAATAGTTAAACACTCACAATAATTGTTTCCATGCTTTTTGCAACTTTTCACAAAAGTTGACTTTTTGACTAACTAGGGGCAAAATCGTACTTTGCCACTATCAGGTTGTAATAATTATTATTCACTTTCTTTGACCCTCAGAGTTTTTAAGTGAATGTGAAAGCAGATGAAAATACGTGCAGGTATCTCTAACTACTCGCAAAAGTCCCTTACCTCGGATCACGTCAAGTGACCTGACTTCCTCGATGCTGCTCAATCTCGCTGTCCGATCAGCTCTCAATGTAAACTCCGGAGCTGTAAATAACCATTCCTCAGGTTAATTATAATTTTCCTACTGTATTACACATTAATATAGTCTATTTTCCCTTAATGGGCCTTAAAATCCTTAATGGGCCTAACTATACCTTAAGCCCATTTTCATTTTACTATTTATTTTTGTTGGGCCTATTAGGCTTGTGGGGCCCACCAACTCTTATTGGGCTTTGTTCTAGGCCCATTACACCTTATTGGGCGTAAAATATTTGAGCTTAACCTATTGGGCCTCTCGACCACATGCCATGGCCGAGAGCTATCCATGCCTCGGTTTTACCATGTCATGCCATCCATGCCTATTATGTAGCCAATTGCACTTAGGCATTTTCACAAACACTTGGTAGGCAACATTACCAATCATCATATAGTTCATTTAGGCATTTTATCAACCACCTTGATTGCCAACAATTTACATGTATTAATTAATCAAATTGATTAATTCTAATTACACCATTTTCATTAATATATGTACACTACTCCATTTATGTCTTAAAATCATATTGACATAATTCAATATCCCATTGCTCACTCTCGGCCTAACCCACTTCATGGTGATTTAATATCTTTCAATGCTTAAAACATATATCAACATACTTAAAATCATTCATACATTAACATATATGAAATTGGAAATTAGAAAATATACCAATTGTTGTGTTCACCCTTTGGCTGAAACTTTGGAGGCTCTCAGTTTTCACTCTATGGCTCCTTGATAGCCAATTCCAACATATGTCACTCTCCTTTCAATTTGGAACAACTTCCATGAAGGATGCAAGTTCCAAATATGCCTAATTCCTAGTGATTTCTAGTGAGAGAAAGCTTGGAAAATATGTTTCAATGGTTTCTTCTTCTAGCCGGATTTGGTGTGATGAAGATGACAATGTTGTGGCTGAATTTATAAGCCACTTACTTAGCCATTAAGCCTTACTTTTCAGCCATTATACTTGACTTTCCAAACCTTAGCCATGAGTCACCTTATGAGTCACCTTATGAGTCATAGTTAACTTTAACTATGGTTAGATATTTATCTCATGGGCTTTTCCATTTGGGCTTCCCGGTTTGGGCTTTCTTAATGGGCTTTCGAGCTGAAATTTTTTACTATGTCTCGGGCCTTTAATTGTCTCAAAATTTGGCCAATCAATTGGTCCAACAATTCGGTCTAAAGGACCTAAGAATTTCGATATACGTTTAGTATACCTTAATGGGCTTTAAAATTTTCACCTTAGGCCCATTACGTTTTTAACCATTAAATTTAATCCGGAATCCTTCCGAATAAATTTTCCTTACTTTCGGGGATGATTATCTGGCCAAGAATATTTTTTCCCAAATTTTACTCCACACTTAGGTTAATTTTTTAACCATGATTAGTCAACTATGGTAAAAGTCCACTTTCTTAACTATAGTTGACTTTTTCCTTAACCATTGACCATGTTGACTTTTTCTTAAAATTCTGAAAGTGTCATATCTTATGTCTTACACTCTCGTCGTTATATTCCAACTGCTCCCGGTGGATAATTTCACCCGAAACACCTTATTTTGCCAAAAAGGTCCATTTTACCCTTTTTAGCTTTTACTCTCATTTTGTATGTTCGGGACTAAATTAAGCTGACTTGCCTTCATGAGCTCTCTACGCTCTCTTATTTTAAGTTCTTATTTTCAGTCAGAATGATTTAGATTTACTCGGTTTTAGCCTGTGGCACTTATAGTTCACATTAGGCTCTTTATGTAGCTTTTGCGTGTTAAATCATTTCACTAACACTTTAAGTCTAGTAAATACTCTTCTTATGATTCAACTATAATTACAGAGTGTTCATATACATAAGAATCATAAGGTACAATCTACACAAATTCGGGTCTGACACTTTAAAAAATCTCTATCTTCATTCTTGAGTTACATAAAATTCAATCCCAATTAATCTTAATTACATTTGTAATTCTAATTTACATCATATGTAAAGAAAACCTTGAGTTACATTTGAAGGTATTTAAGTGAGAATAAAATTTTACAACACCAGAGAAAGATAGAGATAAAGACAAGGCTCGCAGTCCCTATTTCAAAAATAACCATAAACATATAATTATACATGTTCCAAGTCCATAATCATCCTCATGCATCCATAATGCAAAGCATGTGGAATGACAAAGTTTCAAGTTGCCAAGCATGATGTATCATGATAGAATTCGCATTCTTAATTAATATTCATTTTAATCATATTAAAATAAATTCTAATCCCATTAGAACTAATCAAGATAATTAATTTTTACCAAGAAATTAATTATAAATTGTTTACTATGTCATTCCATGACAAAAAAATTGACTTTAAAAAGACTTTCCTTTTAAAGTAAGCTATCTTGCTATATCAAGAACCTAGCTCGAATTGGGCCTACCTTTGATTATTTCAAAGCACTACTAACATGACATGAAAAAGATAGTAGTACAAATCAAAAATATCAAAAGCCCTAAAACTGGACTAGGATAGATTTAAATATTAAGTTGCTGACATTACTTATGGTGGTTTTTCTCGAGTTTCTCAGTTTTGTATCATCCCATGATTATTTCGAGCTACAGCTTTCATCACTCAAAGACGGATACAGTACAAGGTTGAAATAACATGTATGACAAAATCGAAACTGTATGGAGACTTATATATAGCTTGTCGCTTATCACTTTGCAATTTTCACCGAGTTCTTAGGTTTTTGTTATTCCCTTAGTTATTTTGAGCCACTGGTTTCACCACATATAGGGGATAGTAGTACGAGGTGATAGATATCAAGAAATCCAAAATTCAACAAGATAATGAGGTATATGCCCAATCAAATTTTATGCTATTCGAGTTTCATCAGGCTTCGTTCTCTTGGCTTTTCATGAAAAATTCATTAGCCTTCATCCTAGAATCTTTCTAGGATGTAAGTAAACTAATTTAACATACTTCTAATGCTAAAGGTTGACTAAAATCAATGACAAATAACTCAATTCTCAATTGATATCAATCTGTCACATTCAAGGAATCATGCATGTTCATCATAAACTATCTTCTATACTTGCATATAATCTTTCTTCATTTTGAATAATTATAAAAATATTTTTATCAATCAATTAAAAAAATTCATAATTGAAATCATTATTAAAACATATTTTAACAGATTTCAAATAATTGAAGAATTATATCAAACATCTAAGACGCATTTAGATGCATTACAACAACATCATAAAACTCGATTTATCGATTTTTATTATATTAAGTGTGGCTTTGATACCAATTGTTGGTTGCAGCTAACCAAGGTTTCAGGTTCATGCTCAATCAATAACAACATACATCACATGTATAATGCAGCGAAATAAATAATTAAACATACAATTCCTGAAACTATCCTCATGATAAAACTTAATATACAAATAAAAATCATATGGTCATAATCATAGCATACATGGATTTTAAAATTCTCCTACCTTGATTCTTGAAATTCGTAATTCAAGAATTCATGTCCAAGATGATAACACACACGTTCTTGGTTTTGTAAAACCAAAGACGTTCAAGTGCTCAACCTCTAAAGGTGATCCACACGAGCAACTTATGAACCTTCTAGAAGGTAGAATCGGGTTATGGTCACAACTATGCTAGTAGCTTGAGTTTCTTAAAACTCACCACTAGGGATTATCAATAATGATTCTTGATTTGCCTAGGGAAAATATGGGGGCGACAACTGTAGGGTTTCTGCAGTGTTTCCATCAATAACAATTTGGACAACTACTCTAGTTCATATGGTAATCAAAGCTTACAAGGTGTCACAGACACCAGAGGACCTTCCTCTTGCTTTGATTGACAAAATGACAGGGACCTTGTCAAAGTACTTGTTTCACTTCACAAAGAATTCAAGTGAAGGGATGTTGCAATTCACATGGATTTTCTCTCCTATTATGCTGCCAACTAAAAGAATGCCAAGAGGTTTAACCGATTCGCGATAAGAAGGATTATATAGCCTAGGGATTTGTAATTTTAATCCTACTAAGCTTTGGACTTAAATTATAATTATTTTCCTTAAGGCCCGAGTCAATTAAATCAATTATAATTAAATGTAGGCCTTTATGATTTAGTTAAACTATTTAAGTAAATCCACTTAACTAAACACATTTAATTAAGTCCATATAATTATAATTCCATCTTACTATGTCTAAATGGAAAATTCTAAATTTTTTAATCCACGACTCTCTTTTCATTCATAAATTACTCTCTATGTATGACTCACTAGGTTTCCAAAATATTAGTAATGAATTTTAATTTTCATTTGAATTCATAGATCATGAGTGGTATTGTGAGATCTGAGAATTTCAGACATATTTTAATTATGTAATATGAACTTGAAGTATAATTTATTGAGCTAAGTGAATTGTGGGAATGATAATTGGAGATTTATATGTGAAGTGTTTAAAATAAGTATGAAGCTATGAGGACAGATCGATCTGGGAGAAGGAGAGATCGATCTGGTGAGTTAAAAATGATAAGGAAGGAGGAATTTAAGGAGCAGATCGATCTCCAATGGAAGAGGATCGATCTCCTTATGATTCTGTTTGAGAGAAGATCGATCTCATGAGGAAGAGATCGATCTCCAAATGTTTCTATTTGAGAGAAGATCGATCTCTTCAAGGCGCAGATCGATCTCATAAAGCCATAAAGAGATCGATCTCACCCCTCAACAGATCGATCTCCTAGGCATAAATTGCCCCAAATCATCCCAAAATTCAAATGCAGATCGATCTCATCAAGAGCCAGATCGATCTCTTACCCTCAGTCTATATAAGGAATCCCTGCTTTCTCCTGCAATTTCACTTTGTCTCCCTTCCAACCCCCATTTTCACTGAGCCCTAGCTTTCTCACTCATCCAAAGCACCCATTTCCGTCCAAATCATAAGTTGTGGCAAGAAGAAAAGTTGTTCCTCATCCAACGGAGAACAACATACTTGGAAATCGAAAGACGGATTGAATCCAGGTAAGAGATAAGCTCTCCACAAGTTTTGGGTAATTTTTAAACCTCGATCCTTATATTTGAGATGATTTTGGTGATAATAGTTGTTGGTATTGTGTTGAAATAGCTGAAAAATGATTAGGGATTGATGAAATTACAATGTAGTTGGAGTGATGATGATATTTAGCAACTTTGGCAATTTTGGGAATTTTGAGCTATAAATGGAGATTTAGACAATGTGGTGTATTAGCATAGATATTGTGGCATAGGAAATATAGAATGTTGAGGTGTTGTGAGCGAGATTGTGGTTTGTGATGGAGTTATGAGAATTGAGAAATTTGAGGTGTTATGAGCAATTATGCTCGATTTTGAGAATTGAGGTTAATGTGATAATGAGTATTGATGTTTTAACATCGTTTGGATAGGTCGGGAGTTCCAGAGTGGAATGCGAGGCTAGTCCGTGATAGGGGGAAACGATTGCACTATACGAGGTGCAAAGAGGTAAGGGAAAACTAAACCATTTGTGTATGTGTTTTGATGAATTATTGTAGCATGAATCATGATTTGAGAATACAAGCATGTTTGGTGTTGTGTGGTGATATAATTGCACACGGTTTTTATAGCCGGTTGGAGCCCATTATTTTATGAGTTTATAAGCTGAGTGTGAAATTGCTTTATAAACCTTTGAGTTTGCGTGAAAAGTAAATTGGGCTCTACGTTAAGGCGATATTGAGATTTGAGAAAATGTGTGCGTGTTTTGCCGGTTTGAACTCGATTTTAATATGTTTTGTGTTGAGTACATAAATGTTTTAAATGAGTGTTTTGAGGGAAAACCATTATAAGTTCTACGTGAAGGCATAACGTTTTATAAGATAATGGCTAATGATTGAGACTTAGGCATGTCATGTTGAATACACATCGGGCCTTACTTTGGTAGCATATAAGACTGATATAGTGGGATGCCTGGGAACCGACCCAGGGACCACAGGCCTTGTTCTGGTAACATGTAAGTCTGATTATTCCTCCGCTTTGGTAGCGTTGGGAGGCCTTGCTCTAGTAGCATGTAAGCTCGATATTCCTCCGTTTTGGTAACGAGAGATGCCTCCATTTTGGTAACGAGAGATGCCTCCGTTTTGGTAACGTGAGATGACCCCCGTTCTGGTACCGCTGGGTGGCCTTGCTTTGGTAGCATGTAAGACCGAGAGAGTGGGCTGCCTGGGAACTGACCTACGGACCACGTGATAGTGTGCATGAGGCAAGGCATTGCTCTGGTAGCATGTAAGGTCAGGCCTTGTTCTGGTAACATATAAGTCCAATATACGATGCATACGACCATATTATCGACGTTCCCTCTATACGAGGATGCCTGGGATGCGCACCCAGAGGAGATTACATATTTGATGTGCCATGACGAGTTTTAATTGAGTTTTATTGCCTAGTCTCATTTTACACATGAGTTGTATTTTGTGACCTTGTCACGTGCTATTTACTGAGGTGATTTTTATCACGTATTTTGAGAATACCCATTATCGCATATATTTACACATGCTTGTGAGTGCTCGATATTGAGCCTTTTTACCTTCATGTTTTCACATGATTTATGAGTTATGAGATGATGATGTTTTGAGAACTTTCATGCTATGATTTCAAATGAGCTTCATAAACAAATACATATTTGTGATGTGTGATATGGTTTATATAACTGAGTTTCCTTACCCCCCTTACTGAGCGATTTGGAAGCTCACCCTGTTTTCTCTCCCCCCCCAGATCGCTTCCAGTGAAGTGAGTTCCCTGCGCGTACGGGTTAGAGGCTAGTGGAGGACTTGAGCTCCAGGCCGTATTTTGTGTATTGAGGTAGATATTTAATATTCATGTACCCAGACTAGAGTTATATTTACAGACACTTATTGTACAATGATGTACGGGATGTATTAGGATTAATTAACTTGGAATTGAGTAATGTATATGATACAATATATACTATATTATGATGAGATCCTGAGGCATGATAATTATGATGATGTATGACACTGCACAGGAATGCACCCTTATTTGTGAATTGATGAGTAAAAAGTTTTAAATTAGCCATATTTTTCGCGCTTCCGGGGCATCACAGAGTTTTCTTGGTATCAGAGCTTAGGGTGCTTAGTACTGTCAGTGTCGGTTAAGTGAAATAGAATACATCCCAAGTGTCTGTAATAGTCTGGTCATGAACTGAATCTGAGGATTGAGATTTCAATCGATTCTGATATGTACGCGTAGGAGACAAGTTGAGATAGAGAATGAGTAAACGACGAGGTCATTCGAGGAGGCAGGCAGAGTCCCCTCCGCCACCTGTCCCACAACCAGAGAGTCCTAACTCTCGATTTAATCGGATTGAGACCGATGTGAGGTAAGGTTTTAAGCAGATGGCAGCGTTATTCGCCCAACACTTTGGAGTTAATGCCTCGGGTACTACTCCTACACCACCACAAGGACCTCTCATACCCCCAGTGCCTCCCGTCACTCAGCCTGATGACAGAAGCATGGTCCGACTGAATGACTTTTTGAAAATGAATCCACCTACATTTAGGGGAAAGAAGGATCCTACAGAGGCTGAGGAGTAGTTGACGGGGTTGAGAGTTATATTCGACTATCTGGGGTGCACCGATGCTGAGAGGGTCAATATGAGTGCCTATATGTTGAAAGGGAGAGCTCGAGATTGGTGGGGTACTACCCAGGGTATTTTGATGTCCCACCAGGATGTGATTGGTTGGGAAGAGTTCCCGACAGCCTTTAGAGCACAATACGTACCACGAGCTGCCCAGAGAAGGAGGCAAGCAGAGTTCTTGAGTTTGGTACAGGGTGACATGTCTGTAGATGATAACGAGAGCCGATTTACCGCTCTGCTGAGATATGATCCAGAGACTTTCAAGAATGAAGAGCTCCGCACAGAGAGATTTGTGTATGAATTGAAGCCCATAATCAGAGATCGATTGATTGGGTTGTGTATTACTGAGTTTGGAGATGTTTTGAGACGAGCACAAGAGATTGAGAGGGGAATTGAAATTATAGAGTCCCAAAATGAGTTTGGAGCAGTGATTAGGGACAAAGGCAAGAGGCCAGCGATGTCTCAAGCAGATGTTCGAAGAGGTTCCTTCAGGAGAGGAAGGATTGAGGTACAGAAGGGCAGATTGGAGAGACCCAGAGCTTATCCTATTATCAAGGAGACCCCTCGATATGGCTGGCCGGAGATAAGGGTTTGTAGAGACTGTGACCAATCGCATGAGGAAAGTTGTACTGGGTCGATCCGTGGATGTTTTAGATGTGGTGAAATGGGTCACAGAGTGAAGGACTGTCCTCAACCTCAGATACCACATGCTCCGGAGCCTACTAGACATTAGCCTCAGAGAGTGAATCCCCAGAGACGGGCCACTGCTGCAGAGAAAGGGAAGAAACCTGTGGCACAGGGACGTCTGTTTGCCCTGGATAAGGAAACTGCGGACACTTCAGCAGAAACTATAAGAGGTACACTTTCTGTCTGTAATCATAAGGCTCATGTATTGATAGATCCAGGATCCATGCATTCGTTTATTTTTGAGCATTTTGCATGTAGTTTAAATTTGAAGTTTGAACCTCTAGAGTATGTACTACATGTAAATACCCCTATGCGTGAATCCCAGAGAACTGAGTTAATCTGTAGAGGATGTGAAATAAAGGTGGGAGATAGAGTGATGTTAGCAGATCTAATCATGTTGAATATACATGGGTTTGATGTAATTCTGGGGATGGATTGGTTGGCAACCAATCGAGTGAGTTTAGACTGCTACACTAAGATTGTAACTTTCTCCCTACCTGAACCTTACAGTGTACGACTGAGATATTGAGGGAATGAATATGTGGAATTCTAGTAAGTAATTTGAGAATTTTGATATTATTTTTGAGAGTATTAAATATGATTGTTCATGTGAAGGTTACGAAACACTCATCTCAGATGATAAGCGGGAACATCCGAGGATTGAGGATATACGTGTGGTGTGTGAATTCTCGGATGTTTTCCCAGATGAGTTGCCAGGTTTGCCACCAGAGAGAGAGCTAGAGTTTACCATTGATTTCGTACCAGATACCCAGCCAATCTCTAAACCTCCCTACAGGATGGCATTAGTGGAACTTGAGGAATTGAAGAAACAACTACAGGAGTTATTGGATCAAGGGTTCATTAGGCCAAGTGTTTCACCGTGGGGAGCACCGATTTTATTTGTCAAGAAGAAGGATGGTAGTCTCAGATTATACGTAGACTATCGGCTATTGAATAAAGCCACAGTGAAGAATAAATACCCACTGCCCAGGATTGATGATCTACTGGATCAACTAAGAGGGGCCTTAATTGAGGATCAAGGAAGAAGATATTCCAAAGACGGCCTTCAGGACAAGGTATGGCCATTATGAATTTCTGGTGATCTCCTTTGGATTGACGAACGCCCCTGCAGCATTTTTGAGACTGATGAGCGAGGTGTTCAGAGACTATCTAGATAAATTTGTGATAGTCTTTATTGATGATATCCTGGTGTACTCTAGGTCGTATGAGGAGCATGCACAGCATTTGTGGTTAGTTCTTCAGATACTCCGAGATAAGCAATTATATGGAAAGCTTAGTAAGTGTGAGTTTTGGCTGAACCAGATAGCTTTCCTTGGTCATATAGTCTCAGAGGAAGGAGTATCAGTGGATCCAAGTAAAGTAGCAGCTGTGCTTAGTTGGGAGAGACCGAGGACAGTTACTGAGGTGCGAAGCTTCCTTGGTTTGGCAGGGTATTACAGAAGATTTGTGGAGGGATTTTCAAGGATTGTCGCTCCTTTGACTAAACTCACTCGTAAGGAGACTCCATTCATATGGACTGATCAATGTGAGTTCAGTTTTTAAGAGTTAAAAAGGAGATTGACAGCGGCACCTGTGTTAACTATTCCTGAGGGATCAGGAGGATTTTCGGTGTATAGTGATGCATCTCATCAAGGATTGGGGTGTGTGCTTATGCAGCACGGAAGAGTGGTCGCATATGGATCGCGACAGTTGAAAGACCATGAGCGGAATTACCCCACGCATGATTTGGAGTTAGCCGCTGTGGTATTTGCTTTGAAGATCTGGCGACACTACTTATATGGGGAAAGATTCCAGATCTTCACTGATCACAAGAGTTTGAGATATCTCTTTGATCAGAAAGAGTTAAACATGAGACAAAGGAGATGGATGGAACTCCTTAAGGATTATGACTGTGAGATTCTATATCATCCGGATAAGGCGAATGTAGTTGCTGATGCCCTGAGCAGGAAGAGTATGATATCTGCTATGATGATCAGGGAATGGGATTTACTGGAGCAGTTCGTCGAACTCCAGATCAGAGTTAAAGAGGTAGAAACTGGATTTTTTGCTACCTTGCAGATAGAGCCCAAGATCATGGATCAGATTAGAACTGGGCATCGTAGTGATCAGAGGTTGATAGATATGGTTAGCCAAGCTGAACAGGGTTCGCAGTTGGATCTCACAGTCAGTGAGGATGGATTGTTGAGATTCAGAGGACGGATTTGTGTACCGGACGATGATACCCTGAAGAGACATATACTGAGAGAATCTCACTGCTCGCGATACACCATGCACCCAGGGAGTACTAAGATGTACCGAGACTTGAGAAATGTGTATTGGTGGAGTGGTATGAAGCGAGACGTGGCAGAGTATGTGGCCAGGTGTTTAGTATGCCAGCAAGTGAAAGCTGAGCATCGGAAGCCCGGAGGACTACTACAGCCCTTACCTGTACCTACATGGAAATGGGAGCATGTCACTATGGACTTTATTATGGGTTTACCGAGGACCCGAAGAGGTCGTGACGCTATATAGGTTATAGTGGATAGACTGACCAAGAGTGCCCACTTCCTTGCCATCAAGAGTACAGATACTGTGGATGCCTTAGCTGAGCTGTATGTCAGCGAGATAGCTAGATTACATGGGGCTCCAGTGAGTATTACTTCTGATAGAGATTCCCGATTTACTTCCAGATTTTGGACCCAGTTTCAGGAGTCCATGGGATCTCGATTGAGTTTTAGTACCGCATATCATCCTCAGACAGATGGTCAGTCAGAGAGGACTATTCAGACCCTGGAGGATATGTTGAGGGCGTGTACGATGGATTTTAAGGGATCATGGGATGATCACCTGCCCCTAACAGAGTTTGCGTACAATAACAGCTATCATGCAAGTATTGGAATGGCACCCTTTGAGGCTCTATATGGTAGGAGGTGTAGATCCCCTGTAGCTTGGGAAAAAGTCGGTGATAGAAAGATAAATGCTCCCGAGCTTGTTGAGCAAGCTGTACAGAGTGTGAAACTCATATGTGAGAGGCTACGGGCTGCACAGAGTAGACAGAAAAGCTACGCGGATATGCGTAGACGGCCACTTGAGTTTGATGTTGGTGATGCAGTATTTCTGAAAGTATCACCGAGTAAGGATATCGTGCGATTTGGGAAGAAAGGAAAAATTGAGTCCTCGATACATAGGACCATTCGAGATTCTTGAGAGAGTGGGAGAGGTAGCCTACAGATTGGCATTACCCCCACAGATGTCCAGAATACACAACGTCTTTCATGTGTCTATGTTGAGGAAGTACCACACGGACCCTTCTCATGTTATAGAGTATGACGAGATGGACATACAAGAGGATATGAGCTATACTGAGGAACCCATCCGGATTCTTGATAGGAAGGAGAAGGTACTTAGAACCAAGAGCATCTCATTAGTGAAAGTTTTGTGGAAACATCACTCAAGGGAAGAGGCAACATGGAAACTAGAGAACCTCATGAAGGAGAAATACCCCCATCTCTTTGACTAGTTGAGTTGAATTTGGAGGACCAAATTCTTTTAAGGTGGGGAGGATGTGAGATCTGAGAATTTCAGACATATTTTAATTATGTAATATGAACTTGAAGTATAATTTATTGAACTAAGTGAATTGTGGGAATGATAATTGGAGATTTATATGTTAAGTGTTTAAAATAAGTATGAAGCTATGAGGACAGATCGATCTGGGAGAAGGAGAGATCAATCTGGTGAGTTAAAAATGACAAGGAAGGAGGAATTTAAGGAGCAGACGATCTCCAATGGAAGAGGATCGATCTCCTTATGATTCTGTTTAAGAGAAGATCGATCTCATGAGGAAGAGATCGATCTCCAAATGTTTCTGTTTGAGAGAAGATCAATCTCCTCAAGGAGCAGATCAATCTCATAAAGCCATAAAGAGATCGATCTCACCCCTCGACAGATCGATCTCCTAGGCATAAATTACCCAAAATCGTCCCTAAATTCAAATGCAGATCGATCTCATCAAGAGCCAGATCGATCTCCTACCCTCAGTCTATATAAGGAATCCCTGCTTTCTACTATAATTTCACTTTCTCTCTCTTCCAACCCCCATTTTCACCGAGCCCTAGCTTTCTCACTCATCCAAATCACCCATTTCCGTCCAAATCAGAAGTTATGGCAAGAAGAAAAGTTGTTCCTCATCCAAGGGAGAACAACATACTTGGAAATCGAAAGACGGATTGAATCGAGGCAAGAGATAAGCTCTCCACAAGTTTTGGGTAATTTCTAAACCTCGATCCTTATATTTGAGGTGATTTTGGTGATAATAGTTGTTGGCATTGTGTGTAAATAGCTGAAAAATGATTAGGGATTGATGAAATTACAATGTAGTTGGAGTGATGACGATATTTAGCAACTTTGGCAATTTTGGGAATTTTGAGCTATAAATGGAGATTTAGACAATGTGGTGTATTAGCATAGATATTGTGGCATAGGAAATATAGAATGTTGAGGTGTTGTGAGCGAGATTGTGGTTTGTGATGGAGTTATGAGAATTGAGAAATTTGAGGTGTTATGAGCAATTATGCTCGATTTTGAGAATTGAGGTTAATGTGATAATGAGTATTGATGTTTTAACATCGTTTGGACAGCTCAGGAGTTCCAGAGTGGAATGCGAGGCTAGTCCGTGATAGGGGAAACGATTGCACTATACGAGGTGCAAAGAGGTAAGGGAAAACTAAACCATTTGTGTATGTGCTTTGATGAATTATTGTAGCATGAATCATGATTTGAGAATACAAGCATGTTTGGTGTTGTGTGGTGATATAATTGCACACGGTTTTTATAGCTGGTTGGAGCCCATTATTTTACAAGTTTATAAGCTGAGTGTGAAATTGCTTTATAAACCTTTGAGTTTGCGTGAAAAGTAAATTGGGCTCTACGTTAAGGCGATATTGAGATTTGAGAAAATGTGTGTGTGTTTTACCAGTTGGAACTCAGTTTTAATATGTTTTGTGTTGAGTACACAAATGTTTTAAATGAGTGTTTTGAGGGAAAACCATTATGAGTTCTACGTGAAGGCATAACGTTTTATAAGATAATGGCTAATGATTGAGACTTAGGCGTGTCATGTTGAATACACATCGGGCCTTGCTTTGGTAGCATATAAGATTGATATAGTGGGACGCCTGGGAATCGACCCAGGGACCACAGGCCTTGTTCTGGTAACATGTAAGTCCGATTATTCCTCCGCTTTGGTAGCATTGGGAGGCCTTGCTCTGGTAGCTTGTAAGCCCGATATTCCTCCGTTTTGGTAACGAGAGATGCCTCCGTTTTGGTAATGAGAGATGCCTCCGTTTTGGTAACGTGAGATGACCCCCGTTCTAGTAACGCTGGGTGGCCTTGCTTTGGTAGCATGTAAGACCGAGAGAGTGGGCCGCCTGGGAACCGACCCAGGGACCACGTGATAGTGTGCATGAGGCGAGGCATTGCTCTGGTAGCATGTAAGGCCATGCCTTGTTCTGGTAACATATAAGTCCAATATACCATGCATATGACCATATTGTCGACGTTCCCTCTATACGAGGATGCCTGGGATGCGCACCCAGAGGAGATTACATATTTGATGTGCCATGACGAGTTTTAATTGAGTTTTATTGCCTAGTCTCATTTTACACATGAGTTGTGTTTTGTGACCTTGTCATGTGCTATTTACTGAGGTGATTTTTATCACGTATTTTAAGAACAGCCATTATCGCATATATTTACACATGCTTGTGAGTGCACGATATTGAGCCTTTTTACCTTCATGTTTTCACATGATTTATGAGTTATGAGATGATGATGTTTTGAGAACTTTCATGCTATGATTTCAAATGAGCTTCATAAACAAATACATATTTGTGATGTGTGATATGGTTTATATAACTGAGTTTCCTTACCCCTGTTACTGAACGATTTGAAATCTCACCCTGTTTTCTCTCCCCCCCCCCCCCAGATCGCTTCCAGTGAAGTGAGTTCCCTGCGACGTACGGGTTAGAGGCTAGTGGAGGACTTGAGCTCCAGGCCGTATTTTGTGTATTGAGGTAGATATTTAATATTCATGTACCCAGACTAGAGTTATATTTACAGACACTTATTGTACAATGATGTACGAGATGTATTAGGATTAATTAACTTGGAATTGAGTAATGTATATGATACAATATATACTATATTATGATGAGATCCTAAGGCATGATAATTATGATGATGTATGACACTGCACAAGAATGCACCCTTAATTGTGAATTGATGAGTAAAAAGTTTTAAATTAGCCATATTTTCCGCGCTTTCGGGGCGTCACAGGTATCTAGCAATACATCATGACCACCCAAGTGTTATAAAGGTCAAGATAGTTTTCCCTACCTTTTAGTGTGCAGTATCTCAGTGTAATTCAATCCTTTAATCAACAATATCTTTGAAATAACTAAAGCTTAGTTCAGTGTCCGCTTTAAGTATATTTCCATATTTATCCTCAAGATTCAAGTATTGACACTTCTCAAGAAGTGCTTTAGCTAAAGACTTTATTGGTTAATACAAGCTAGGATACACGGGATATTATCGCCTTAAAATCACTTCGGGTGATAAATCCTCGTCTTAACTACGCATTCACCTTTATATGCTTCATGCCATACCTAAAAGCTTTTGTTTTAGGCATTTGGGCACTTCTAATTCCATAAGGATGAAATCAAATCATTACGGAACACATATAAGATGGTCTAACATCTTAAATTAGATGATCACTTGCACTACTGACACGTTGGGGTGTATTTCATGCATACTCAAAGTGATACTACCAAATGGAACTCCCACTTTAAGTCATGTTCAATGAACTCATTCTCTAATAAGCACCCACATACTACCCTCAAATATCTCCATATTTCAATTTATGAGAATGATTGCCTACTTACTAAGTAAGGAGGCTTAGCATGTACCGATCTTTAAGCATTATCAATGCCCTGTCTCAACTGTACAATGACCAAGAATAGTTTTTGAGGAACTCATCTTTGATGCATAAGGATTCTTATACTTGTAACCCCATTAAAAATCTCTTGCAAAGCTTGTATTGTTCTATGGGCTTCACCTCATCTTCAAGTCATTATTTATTGATAATAATCAACTAAGATGGTTATAGGAAACCTTTCATGTCACTTCCCTAGGTGATCATGTTTTCCTTCGATATTATACCTCTCACGAGGTGAGTAGGCTCTAGGACATACACTAACAAAATTAACACATGTGAAGCTTTAGAAACAAAAAAATTGAGTAACAACCACAATAAGCCAAATCTTTTTGCAAGGAGTCGTAAATTGCAATGCCTCGAAAAATGCAGAAATGAGAGTTGATTTAAAATTTTTTATTTATAACTTAATCTTATACTTAAGGTGTATTCTTGTCCAGCGCCAGTTCCTAACTTATCATTCATCCTCAAATCGTTATACACTGTAGCATCATGAATTACCCGTTTTTTCATTCTCATACATATATAAAAGTAATTACATCCCAAATGTTCTTTTACATACAAGTATTTGTACTATACAGGATGTCTGGATACAAATGAAATATACCTTCAGTGTGTACAAGAGATAGTTTGGGGAGAGTCTCGTCCACCAACCTATATCAAGTACGCAACAAGTAAGGAGGTGATTACTATAAATAATCTGGAAGAAAGGAAAAATGGGTGAGCTTCAGATAGCCCAGTAAGGAGTGCATTAAAAATAGTAGTAATATTCAAAACGTTTAGAAAAATAATAATACTAGATAACAAAGTGTCATTTTCCAATCAAACGGTTAAAAATCATACAGATTCGCATACTTAAAATCATATACCTTTTCATACCAAAACATAATTCATATACATTTCTCACTTTCATCAAAATCTCAAAAATTCCATGTTTACATAACTAAGCATATGTAATAGATAGATTATAACAAAATCGAAATATGGAGACTAGGCACTCACTATTACTGTCATGAGGGTAATCACTACTTCATCATAAAAAAAAGGCATCCTCCGAAGAGGGAACAAAATACATATGGGCATGGTAGGGCTGCAGACTAGATCAGGGTCGTACAACGTCACATAAACGCCACACAGGCAAAAACACAAACTGCCACGAAGGTGACATGACAGATAAATAGAACTATGCATGATATAGTCAAGGCCCAGCCCGTTCATAGGCTGTCATCATTTACAGAAATTATTTTTAAATTTATTTACAAAAGCTTGCAGGAGTCGTATTTTTAGAAATTTACATATACATGCACATGCTTAATACACAAATATTCATAGCTTTCGATTTATACTAAAATCATGCACTCGAACTTAATAAACACGACCTATAGTCATTTCTGAAATACGTGCTTACTTATAAAAGAATTTTTCATGTCATAAATATGTATTTGCAGGTAAGGAATATCTTTAACAAAAATAAATTGCATCCCTTATCTAAGTGAGGCTAGGGTAGCACAAATTCGTTGGGTATCGGGATTTCCTCGTTTTGCATGCTAATGCTTTAGGCTGCCAAAAATAATTCCAAAACCATCAAATGATATTCAAATTCATCTTAATACACTTAAATATACCTCAACCTACAAAAAACTCACTAGATTCGGTTGTTTTACAAATTTTTCCTACTTTCTCGGTTTTACCGATAAAATGTCAGGTTAAGCTATTTTGTTAGTTTTTTTCCTTCAAATTTCTAACTCATTAACCTAATGACTTAAACACTTATTCCTAGCTCCACTTAACAATTCACAATCTACCAAATTGACAAATTTCTACACTTTCACAGTTCTCCACTAAACTAAGCTATAAATAGAGTTTTTCGGTATTAAACAATCATTCCACAACATCAAATTGAACCAAATTTCATCTTTTCTTCAATATTTCAAGGCTGGCTGAACCTACCCTCATCACTAGAAATTTTTTCTTCAAATTCTACTCAAGTAAGAATCTTCCAAAAATAACTAACAACAACATACATTAAGATCATCATCTTCCATCAACTTGTCACCTTGGTTGACCAACTTTGACCAGTTCTTCTTGCTCTAGTAATGATTCTTAGCTGTAGATCAACATGTATACAACTTAGAATTAAAAAAAAGCTAAAAAACTAGCCAAGAACTTATGAATTTAAGTTCCTCTCTTACCTAGAAACAGGGCAGATTTTGCCCTTGTTCTTCTCACTAACTTTTCTGTAACGCCCCGGAAGTGCGAAAATAGGGACAAACTTTCTTTTTCTACTTAGGTTGTATTCTTGTACAATATAGAATACTTCTTTATTTATTTTCTAGTTTTTGTACATTCAAACCACCACATGTGTTAAATAGTAAGTATCATCAACATATTAATTGTTTCTTGGACGTTTACATACTAATCCATAAGAACAGTGATTACATCCCATATAATTGTACAACCACGTATCTGTACATTATACATGTTTGGAAATAAACATCTACTATTATACCTGAACAAGTGCTTCGTAGATAGTTATGTGACACTTACAGCAAGAAATCTGAAATAGAGACAAAAGGGGTGAGCTTCTGGGGAAAAGCTCAATACGAAATACGTTTAGAATAATTTTGACTGTATAAAGCATGTGGAAAATCATGCAAAGTATACCTTCATACTTTACTTATGAAAAATCAAATCATAAACTAACTTGAGAAATAATCATTCAAATGTACGTGTAAGCTTTATTTTGTACGTAAAACATTCATACTTCCTTTCGTGAAAACATCATCATGCATAGTTCATTTTATAAAATCATCATCATTCATGATTCATTATTAAAATCATCATCATTCATATTTCATCATCATTAAAACGTAGAGACTAGGCTATATCTGAGTCATGCATCATACGTCATCCTCCGTAGAGGGTCATAATCATATCGATGGCCATGGTGGGGGCTGTAGACTAGATCAGGGTCGTATAACAAAATCATAAACATAGGTAGTATCCAATCATCATGATTTAGACTAGCACATAGCTAGGGCATGGACACCAATGACATTCACCGTGCGAGAGACATACATGCGTGCTGCGCGAGCACGAGATACTACTAAAAATATCATCATATACCGCGAGTAGCGAGGTAACTACCACACAGGTGAAGATAAGCGCTATAAAGGTCCTACATAAAGGCATCTCACCACGAGCAGTAGCCATGCACATAAATAGCCTTCTAGTCTCTATATCTCTTTTTCTTTACTTGAATAGTTTCAAATTTATTAAAAGTTCCTTTGAAACATGAATATAAAGTGTAAGACCCGTAAATATTCTATGTAATGTATATGACTATTTGAATGTACTGACAAGTTACATTACATATGAATTATAAGAAATGGATGTTTGTACGTTCTAAGTGTGAATAAATCACAAAATGGATATTGAATGGTTTAAAGGAGAGTTTAACTGGGGAAAATTGTAGCAAAAATGATGTAGGACGAAGGCCAGATCGATCCTATGCAAGGAGAGATCGATCTCATAACCTGGAGAACACAATGCCAAGCATTCTGCAAAAGGGAGATCGATCCTTCACTCAAGCAGATCGATCTCCATTAGTCTCGAGCTGGACCAAATCGATCTCCCCTTAAGGCCAGATCGATCCTTTAAGCTTTCTGCCTGAAACAAATCGATCCTGTTACATTGAGCAAAGTGATCTCATGCAACATGACAGATCGATCTCATACCTTCAATAGATTGATCCCCTACCTGTAAAATGTCGAGAAACAGAGGAATTCAAGCAAGGCCAGATCGATCTCCACCCTATGCAGATTGATCTCATAAAGTCATTCCGATAAAAAAAGGGAGTAGTTTGATTTGTATTTCACAGGAACAAACTTCATTCTTCCATTTTCAACCATAAACCTAGCTTTCTCACTCTAAAATCATCACATTTTCATAAAGATTTGAGAAAAGGCTATTAGAACAAAGTTGTTCATTATAAATAAAAGAACAACATAGCTTGGAATCAATACTTCATTGGTTGGATTGAAGGAGAAAGGAGTGCTCTTATTTCAAGCAAGAAGAAAATCAAACTAGGTGAGTTTCTAATACACTAACTCAAAGTGTATCTATTTAGTTATTGTTATGAGTTGATTAGTGTGTGTATTGATGATTGAAATACCTAGAATGTAATGGGATAAGTATTACCTAAATGAGTCTAGTGTGAGAAAATGTGATATGTTGAGTTGATGATAAATGGATTATGGTAAGGTGTTAGTAAGGTGATAAGTATGACTTTAAGATGATTGGATGAAACTACACTGTGAGATTAGACAAGTTATGAAAATGAGTATAAAAAATGTTTGATAAATTTTCCATAGTGAAGTAAATGATGAACTAGAGGCACTATGAGCTTAATATCGATTTAGTATGAATCAATAGGTCTAAAGGAGTCTAATAGGCTTTCGAGATATGAGTAGAGCAATCAAATGAGGCCTTATAAGGATAATGTAAACTACAAGTCAAATAGACTATAGTAAACACAAGAATTATGTTATAGTTGATCGAATTGATATGATATATGATTTCGTGCAGTCCTGAAGATTTTGTTAGAGGCAAATCGAACTGCATAAATGAGCACATCTAAGGAAGTGGAATCATTCGACGTGATTCCAGGTAAGGGAATTTTGTAAGTGCCTAGAGATAGCTGCACGTATGTTATGGGTCTATATAGGGCTTTGTAAATGCTTGGATATTTAGAAAAGGATTTATGATTTGTATGAATGACTATAAATGTGTATGATTTGGTTTCGAAGTAAATCTTGCAAAAGGGGATAGTAAGGCTAATAATTGCATAAATCACAAGTTTTGATGTTTTCACGAAACACATTGCTTTAGTTTAAGGCAACTAATGGATAGGCTGACTAGTGATTTTTTGATTTGTGAAATAGCACAAATGATGTGCTAACTATGGTTTTGAGAGAGTGTTTTACTAAAATAGAGTCGCCTATCGAATTTACATGAGTTAAATCATGTTGGAGCCTTGCTTGCACTGAATTTTGATGTTTTCAATATGTATGAAACGTGCTAGAGCCTAGCTCGCGCTATACTTTGAGTCAATGATGTTTTATAAGTCGTATTAGAGCTGATAGCTCGTACTTGGGTTTTCCTTGATTTACTTATGCATATAACGGTACTAGAGCTATGCTCGTACGTGATTTCTTCATTATTTGTTATGCACAAAGTCGTACTGGAGTGTTGCTCGTACGAGGATATTTATTGATGATGCATGAAATCATGCTAGAGCTTCGCTCACACTGGATTTTTTAAACTGTGATATGTATGAGCTGTGGAGATGGTAAGATCCTCAAGCCCAACATCCTTAAGCCTAGTGGGGTGGGGAGGCTCTGTTTGGTGGGGAGATTCTCTTACATTAAAACGAGATGCTCGCATGTGTACTAGAGACCGAGTAGGTTATCCACGACATGGGGTAGATAAGACCTACAGCTGGCACCCCTAACCATGATATGGGTCTGCTGAGTATGTTGTACCATGTAGATCACATGGGGTATGTTGCACTACGTGGTTGAGATATTGATTTAAAACATTTAGCGAAGAACTAACCCATCTTCATTCCAACATAATACCCCACACACCGGGATCCGTGTGGTCTAGGATAATTATGACATAGTTGACCAACATAGTCCTTGAGATATAGTGACCACCTATGTCACATGATATCACATGATTTTTATACACTGAGTATGATTGTTGTCCAGGATAGACCTGAGGGCGGGGTTGAGCCTTGTGGGATTGTGTTTAAAGATATGATATTTCTACTTGTGATGAGATTTGACGTGTTTTAAGAAAGTGATGAATCTTAAGGGATGTTTTGTGTTGAGTTTCTTTCTTATGATGAGTTTTAATGATGATGAGCATGAGAGGTTTATTTACTCAAGATTTCAAACGTACATTGTAGGGTTCAGGTAGGGAGAAAGTTACAATCTTAGTGTAGCAGTCTAAACTCACACGATTGGTTGCCAGCCAATCCATTCCCAAAATTACATAAAACCCATGGATATTTAACATGATTAGATATGCTAACATCACTCTATCTCCCACCTTTATTTCACACCCTCTACAGATTAACTCAGTTCTCTAGGATGCACGCATAGGGGTATTTACATGTAGTATATACTCTAGGGGTTCAAACTTTAAGTTTAATCTACATGCAAAATGCTCAGAAATAAACGAATGTGTGGATCCGGGATTAATTAACACATGAGCCTTATGATTACAGATAGAGAGTGTACCTCTTATAGTTTCTGTCGAAGTGTCTGTTATTTCCTTGTCTAAAGCAAACACATGTCCTTGTGTGACGGGTCACTTTCCTTTCTCAGGAGCAATGGCCTATCTCTGGGGATTCACTCTCTGAAGCTGCTGTCTATTTGGCTCCAGAGCATGTGGTATTTGAGGTTGAGGACAGTCTTTCACTCTGTGACCCATGTCACCACATCTAAAACATCCATGGATCGACCCAGTACAACTTCCCTCATGCGGTCGACCACAATCTTTGCAATTCCTTATCTCAGGCCTAACATATCGAGGGGTCTCCTTGATAATAGGATAAGCTCTGGGTCTCTCCAATCGGCCCTTTTGTACCTCAATCCTTCCTTTCCTGAAGGAACCTCTCCGAACATCTATCTGAGACATTGCTAGCCTCTTGCCCTTATCCCTAGCCATTGCTCCCAACTTATTCTGGGATTGTACAATTTCAATTCCCCTCTCAATCTCTTATGCTCGTCTTAGAGCGTCTCCAAAATTAGTAATACACAACCCAATCAATCGATCTCTGATGATGGGCTTCAATCCATACACTAATCTCTCGGTACGGAGCTCTTCATTCTCGAAGGTCTCTGGGTCATATCTCAGTAGAGCGGTTAATCGGCTCTCATAATCATCTACAGACATGTCACCCTATACCAAACTTAAAAACTCTGCTTGCCTCCTTCTCTGGGCAGCTCGTGGTACGTATTGGGCTCTAAAGGCTGTCTGAAACTCTTCCTTACCAATCACATCCTGGTGGGACATCAGAATACCCTGGGTAGTACCCCACCAATGTCGAGCTCTCCCTTTCAACATATAGGCATTCATACTGACCCTCTCAGCATCTGTGCACCACAGATAATCAAATATAACTCTCAACTCCGTCAGCCACTCCTCAGCCTCTGTAGGATCCTTCTTTCCCCTAAATACGGGTGGATTCATTTTTAAAAAGTCCTTCAGTCGGACCATACTTCTATTATCAGGCTGAGTGACGGGAGGCACTGGGTCCATCTGTACTGGGGGTACGGGAGGTCCTTGTGGTGGTATAAGAGTAGTACCCGAGGCATTTCCTAGCTACTGGTAGAACTTTAATTGATGTACAAAAGGGGGAATTAACTATGAGAGCCCTAAATCAGGAGGTGACATTTCATGTTTTCAAACCTTTAAAGTTCCCTGATGACTCTCAAGAGTGTTTTAAGATTGAGATTAAGGGCGATATAAGGCTAGGGCATATAATATCTGAGAAAATGAAAGAAGTAGATAGAGATCAGGAGGATTCGACTATCAGCACTCTGTCACCACTTTGGCTGACCCTCCTACTCTTCCCCCTGCTGCTGAGTGTCATTTTCTTCAGCTGCATTTGAAGTGGTTGTGTTTTTCTTTTCACTTTTTGTACAGTTCTTTTCTCTTTTCCGTTTTTCTTTCTTTGTTTATTTTACAGATTTCTTTTCTCGCATTATCTTTTCAATCAACATTCGATTGTTCATCATCATCAAAAAGGGGAGTACTCTATTCTTAAGCTTAAATTCTTATATTATCTGCACACTGAGGATACTGTGCACTTTAAGTTTGAGGGAGGGGATATCACTTGAGCATTTTTTAAAATTTTGGGCAAAATTGGAAAAAAAATTCAAAATGTTTTCGAAAATCTGAGCTTATATTATTTGATTTTGGGATGATTTAGTGCTTAGCATGTAGTTTTCCCATATTCCGATGATATGACCCCATGATTAAGTCTGACTTTGATTAAATAAGAAGCATGATTATAGGAAAGGCATGAAGTTGAATTCTTGAATTTGTCCTGATTTTGATTGTGATTTCCTCATCTTATGCACATGTCATGTCATGAATCTGTATATTTATTTAGAGAAAGCTTATGTGGACATAGGATTGCATTTGTTCAGTTGATTTTGTGCATCATATTCTAAAATTTGTTTGATCTTATCTGGAGTCGAAATATTAGATCACACTTAATTAGGGAAATGATTTAGGCCATCTTTGGATCGTTTGAGCCTTTCTAGCCACCCTGTATATATTTTACCCCTAGTCACCCATCTGGGCCAAATAAGCTTTTCTCTGTAAATACACCTGCAAATTTTTTCCTTAGCTTAAATACTCTATTCCTATCCCTTATCCAGAAAGCATGGAAAGTAATTGGGATATATTGTGAGCTTTGTACATATGGGTATTAAGTGATAGTGAAGGAGTATATTTTGTAAAAAAAAAAAAATGAAAAAAAAAAGAAGAAGAAAAATACAAAAAAAAAAGAATAAAATGTCTAGTGAAATAAATAAGTTTAGGGGAAATAATTTGAGCTCTTACATTAAGATCCTAAAAGTAATGCATGTTAAGGGGTAATTAAACCTAAATCGACTTTATTATACCTTAACACCAACCTTACATTGCAAGCTTAATGAAGTCCTATTGATCTTTGGTTAAGTGTGACTACATTAGTGGAGAGATAAGTGAAAAGCAAACTTATGGGAATGATCACTTATCATTGACTTTGCATTCACTGTGTTTGCATAATTTGATCTAGATAAGATACTGTGAAGTGGCTTTGACACATTCACACACACACGATGAGTCCAATTTGTGTTAGGACTTATGATTGAATGATTCTGAGTGTTGGACTTTTAATTGTGAATCTTTGAGATCATAGTTTGTACTTTATCTTTGAGTATAATATTGGAGAAATTATTCTATTTAGTACTTTTCATTCCTACATTTGTTTTGTTTTGCTTGAGGATAAGTAAAAGCTCAAGTTTGGGGGTGTGATAATTCTATTAAAATAGAATTATTTGTGCTTAATTTCCTAATTAATTATTTAAATCCCCAATTTATTTGATTAATTATCCCCTTTATTTAATTAAAATTCTTTAAGTGCAGGTAAATTAAATCCAGATGAAACTCTATCGTTTCAGTAAACAATGGACTGAAAACGGGCTAAAGGAGACTGGACCACTTCCAATTTGCAGACTGAGTCACTAGTCGTCTGGACACGTGGGATGTCGGGTGTTAGTATTTTATTCGCTCCGAAACGATAAGATCGATGGACACCGTGCCAATCTTCTGGAAGACACACGCCCTGCCACATCGCACAGCTAAGTATACTAGAAGATGGATGACGTGGAAATATCTACTCTGCAGCAAATAAAATAAAGACAAGTAGCCAAACAATGCCAAATCATCTAGGATGGAAAATTACCATTGTACCCCTAAGTGTGTGTATAAAAAGAACATGATAGCAATTGAAAAAAATTAAGTAGTTAGGGTAGAATAGTTTTTAGGGTAACTTTAGGATTTATTTTCCTTGTTTTTAAGCTTTCCCCGAATAGTTTTTTTTCAGCCACCATTTTGTTTTACTGTTCATTCAATCTTCATTTTATGAAAAGTTTATTTTCATTTCTAGTTCTTGGTATTTCACATTAGCTAATAGTAACCACTTCCAATTTTTTTTTTTTATGCTTGGTTTTGTTAAGGTTCATTTTCATTATTTTCATACTCGGTTTGTTAAGAAATGCTTATGTGTTTTTATGGTTTGAAGCTCTCGGTTTTAATGGTTTTGCTGCTTTGAGTCATTTGATCATTTGGGGGTGATTACTCTTCTTTCATTTCTGCCTGTCGGTTCTGATGCCTTGATGTGGTTTTAATGCCTAGCATTATTCCCACATCAAGAGCAATGTGGAATCACGGTTGGAGCAGTGGTACGAACTAAACGTATTATCTGCAAGTGCACGGGTTGTAGAAGTAATAATAGGATTTGAGTCCCGAATTATCGTTCCACAGAGAAGTTGATCAGCCTAATTAACTACCAGTTAGTCTTACCCTAAGTATATCCTAGCAAATTATGAAGTTTAAGTGGGTGATCTACAGACTAATAATACTGTAAATAATAAAAACTATAAACTCAAACAAAAATAAAACCAAGCTAAAAATTACTTACAATGCTCCACGCAAGCAAATACCTACAAAAGATAATTAAAACAATTAAAATTAATTAACGCAATTAAACTAAAATGCAAATATGAAAATAAAGAAACAAAATTAATTAAACTAAAATTAAACTATCCTAGAAATAAATATATGCATGTAATTAAACTAATGAAAATTGCAAATTAAACTAACCTAAAATCTAATGAAATAAAATCCTAGAAAAATTAAGGAGTAACTACAAGTCTGTCACGCCCCGAAAATGCGGAAAATAGGGCAAATTTAAAACTTTTTACTCGTTAATTCACAATTAAAGGTGCATTCCTGTGCAGTGTCATACATCATCATAATTATCATTCCTCAGGATCTCATCACTAGAATTTATATATCATATCAAATACATTAATCCATCTCAAGTTAATTAATCCTAATACATCCCATATAATGTTATACATCAGGTGTCTGCAATTACAGTAATTGTCTGGGTACATGAAAAGATAAAAGATACCTTAAAATACAATATATGGCCTGGAGCTTAAGTCCTCCACTAGCCACTACTCCGTACGTCGCAGGGAAACCCTTTTTACTTGAAGAAATCTGGGGGAAAAAGAAAACAGGGTGAGCTTCTAAATCGCTCAGTAAAGGGGGTAAGGAACTCATTTCATAAACCAAAATGCACATCACAAAATGTTTATTTGTATGTGAAACTCATATGAAAACCATAGCATGAAAGTACTCAAAACGACATTCTCATGTCTCAGGTCATGTGAAAACATGAAGTAAAAAGGCTCACTCTAGAGCAATAACAAAGCATGTGAAAACAATGCGATAAACGCTTTCTCAAATACGTGATAAAATCACTGAAATAGTAATGCACGTGGCACAGCCACTAAACACACGTGGCATAGCCACTGATTTAAATTCTCGCGTGGCATAGCCACTAAACACACGTGGCATAGCCACTGATTTAATTTCACACGTGGCACAGCCACAGAATAGGGTTTCTCACGTGGCAACGGCCACCAATTTGGGGTTCTCACGTGGCAACGGCCACCAATGGGGTATAACGTGGCAACGGCCACCAATGGGGTTTCTCACGTGGCAACGGCCACCAATGGGGTTTCTCACGTGGCAACGGCCACTAAGTATACGTGGCACAGCCACAGAATGGGTTATTCTCAAGTTACCAGAACAGAGAATAATCGGGCTTACATGCTACCAGAGCAATGCCCGGTGTGTACTCAAAATTACACACCTAAGTCTTATCACACAAGACTGCTTTGCCTTCACGTAGAACTCATAGGGGTTTTTCACTCATAAAACTCAATTAAAAACCGTTTTGTACTCAACACAAAACGTAATAAAACCGAGTTCCAACCGGCAAAACACGCACACATTTCTCAAATCTCGATATTGCCTTAACGTAGAGCCCAATTCATTACTCACACAAAATTCAACGGTTTATAAAGCAATTTCACACTCAGCTTATAAACTCATAAAATTATGGGCTCCAACCGGCTATAAAAACCGTGTGCAATTAAATCTCAACACAACACTCAACATGCTTGTTTTATAAACCACAAATCATGCTATAATAGTTTACAAATCACAAACACAAATGGTTTAGATTTCCCTTACCTCTTTGCACCTCGTATAGTGCAATCGTTTCCCCCGTATCACGGACTAGTCTTGCATTCCACTCTGGAACTCCCGATCTGTCCAAACGATGTTAAAACATCAATACTCAATTATCTCATAAACCTCAATTCTCAAAATCGAGCATAATTGCTCATAACTCCTTAAATCTCTCGATTCTCGTAACTCTACCCTAAACAACCTCATTCACAATATCTCAACGTCCTACATTTCTCATGCCAATTATCTATGCTAATCCACCATATTGTCTAAATTTCCATTTATAGCACAAATTCTCAAAATTGCCAAAATTTCCAAATATCAACATTACTCCAACTACATTGCAATTTCATCAATCCCTAATCATTTCTCAACTATTTCAACGCAATGACAACCACCAATATCACCAAAATCATCTCAAATATCAAGATCGAGGTTTAGAAATTACCCAAAGCTTGTGAGACGCACAACCCACGCCTCGATCCGATTCGTCCTTCGATTTCCAAGTATGTTGTTCTCCCTTTGATGAGGAACAACTTTCCTTCTTACCACAACTCTTGATTTGGCAGGAAATGGGTGTTTTGGATGAGTGAGAAAGTTAGGTTTTCAGTGGAAATGAGGTTGGAAGAGAGAGAAAGTGAGTTTGCAGGAGAAAAACATGGGTTCCTTATATAGACTGGAGGTAGGAGATCGATCTGGCTCTTGAGGAGATCGATCTGCGTTTGAATTTTTAGGATGATTTGGGGCAATTTATGCCTAGGAGATCGATCTGTCGAGGGGTGAGATCGATCTCTTTATGGCTTTATGAGATCGATCTGCTCCTTGAGGAGATCGATCTTCTCCCAAACAGAATCATTTGGAGATCGATCTCTTCCTCATGAGATCGATCTTCTCTCAAACAGATTCATAAGGAGATCGATCCTCTTCCATTGGAGATCGATCTGCTCCTCAAATTCCTCCTTCCTTCTCATTTTTAGCTCACCAGATCGATCTCTCCTTCTCCCAGATCGATCTGCTCCTTAAATTTCTCCTTCTTTGTCGTTTATAACTCACCAGATCGATCTCTCCTTCTCCCAGATCGATCTGTCCTCATAGTTTCACATTTATTTTAAACACTTAACATATAAATCTCCAATTATGATTCCCCAATTCACTTAGCTCAATAAATTACACTTCAAATTATTATTACAGCAATAAAATATGTCTGAAATTCTCAGATCTCACATCCTCCCCACCTTAAAAGAATTTGGTCCTCCGAATTCAACTCAACTAGTTAAAGAGATGGGGGTATTTCTCCTTCATGGGACTCTCTAGTTCCCACGTTGCCTCTTCCCTTGAGTGATGTTTCCACAAAACTTTCACTAATGGGATGCTCTTGGTTCTCAGTACCTTCTCCTTTCTATCGAGAATCCGGACGGGTTCCTCAGTGTAGCTCATGTCCTCTTGAATGTCTATCTCCTCATACTCTATGACATGGGAAGCGTCCGGGTGGTACTTCCTCAACATAGATACATGAAAAACATTATGTATTTCGGACATCTGTGGGGGTAATGCTAATCTGTAAGTTACCTCTCCCACTCTCTCAAGAATCTCGAATGGTCCTATGTATCGAGGACTCAATTTCCCTTTCTTCCCAAATCGCATGATACCCTTACTCGGTGATATTCTCAGAAATACTGCATCACCAACCTCAAACTCGAGTGGCCGTCTATGCACATCCGCGTAGCTTTTCTGTCTACTTTGTGCAGCCCGTAACCTCTCACATATGAGTTTCACACTCTGTACGGCTTGCTTAACAAGCTCGGGAGCATTTATCTTTCTGTCACCGACTTCTTCCCAAGCTACCGAGGATCCATACCTCCTACCATATAGAGCCTCAAAAGGTGCCATTCCAATACTCGCATGATAGCTGTTATTGTATGCAAACTCTGCTAGGGGCAGGTGATCATCCCATGATCCCTTAAAATCCATCGTACACGCCCTCAACATATCCTCCAGGGTCTGAATAGTCCTCTCTGACTGACCATCTGTCTGAGGATGATAGGCGGTACTGAAACTCAATCGAGATCCCATGGACTCCTGAAACTGGGTCCAAAATCTAGAAGTAAATCGGGAATCTCTATCAGAAGTAATACTCACTGGAGCCCCATGTAATCTAGCTATCTCGCTGACATACAGCTCAGCCAAGGCATCCATAGTATCTGTGCTCTTGATGGCAAGGAAGTGGGCACTCTTGGTTAATCTGTCCACAATGACCCATATCGCGTCACGACCTCTTCGGGTCCTCGGTAAACCCATAATAAAGTCTATAGTGACATGCTCCCATTTCCATGTAGGTACAGGTAAGGGCTGTAGTAGTCCTTCAGGCTTCCGATGCTCAGCTTTCACTTGCTGGCATACTAAACACCTGGCCACATACTCTGCCACGTCTCGCTTCATACCACTCCACCAATACACCTTTCTCAAGTCTCGGTACATCTTAGTACTCCCTGGGTGCATGGTGTATCGCGAGCAGTGGGATTCTCTCAGTATCTGTCTCTTTAGGGTATCATCGTCCGGTACACAAATCCGTCCTCTGAACCTCAATAATCCATCCTCACTGATGGTGAGATCCGACTGCGAACTCTGCTCAGTTTGGCTAACCATATCTATCAATCTCTGATCACTGCACTGCCCAGTTCTAATCTGATCCATGATCCTGGGCTCTAACCGCATGCTAGCCAAAAATCCAGTCTCTACCTCTTTAACTCTGATCCGAAGTTCGGTGAACTGCTCTAACAAATCCCATTCCCTGATCATCATAGCAGATATCATACTCTTCCTGCTCAGGGCATCAGCAACTACATTCGCCTTACCCGGATGATATAGAATCTCGCAGTCATAATCCTTAAGGAGTTCCATCCATCTCCTTTGTCTCATGTTTAACTCTTTCTGATCAAAGAGATATCTCAAACTCTTGTGATCAGTGAAGATCTGGAATCTTTCCCCATATAAGTAGTGTCGCCAGATCTTCAAAGCAAATACCGCAGCGGCTAACTCCAAATCATGCGTGGGGTAATTCCGTTCATGGTCTTTCAGTTGTCGCGATCCATATGCGACCACTCTTCCGTGTTGCATAAGCACACACCCCAATCCTTGATGAGATGCATCACTATACACCGAAAATCCTCCTGATCCCTTAGGAATAGTTAACACAGGTGCCGCTGTCAATCTCCTTTTTAATTCCTGAAAACTGAGCTCACATTGATCAGTCCATATAAATGGAGTCTCTTTGCGCGTGAGCTTAGTCAAAGGGGCAGCAATCTTTGAAAATCCTTCCACAAATCTTCTGTAATACCCTGCCAAACCAAGGAAGCTTCGCACCTCAGTGACTGTCCTCGGTCTCTCCAAATTAAGCACAGCCTCCACCTTGCTTGGGTCCACTGATACTCCTTCCTCTGAGACTATATGACCAAGGAAAGCTATCCGGTTCAACCAAAACTCACACTTACTAAGCTTTCCGTATAATTGCTTATCTCGGAGTATCTGAAGTACTAACCACAAATGCTGTGCATGCTCCTCATACGACCGAGAGTATACCAGGATATCATCAATAAAGACTATCACAAATTTATCTTGATAGTCTCTAAACACTTCATTCATCAACCTCATAAATGCTGCAGGGGCGTTCGTCAATCCAAAGGACATCACCAGAAATTCGTAATGGCCATACCTCGTCCTGAAGGCCGTCTTTGGAATATCTTCTTCCTTGATCCTCAATTGGTGATAGCCCAATCTCAAATCAATCTTAGAAAAGACTGATGCCCCTCTTAGCTGATCCAGTAGATCATCAATCCTGGGAAATGGGTATTTATTCTTCACCGTGGCTTTATTCAACAACTGGTAGTCTACACATAATCTGAGACTGCCATCCTTCTTCTTAACAAATAGTACTGGCGCTCCCCACGGCGAAACACTGGGTCTAATAAACCCTTGATCCAATAACTCCTGTAGTTGTCTCTTCAATTCCTCAAGTTCCACTAATGCCATCCTGTAAGGAGGTTTAGAGATCGGCTGAGTATCTGGTACCAAATCAATGGTAAACTCCAGCTCTGGTGGTAAACCTGGCAATTCATCTGGGAAAACATCCAGAAATACACAAACCACAGGTATATCCTCAATCCTCGGATGTTCCCGCTCATCGTCTGAGATGAGTGTCTCATAACCTTCACATGAACAATCATATTTAATATTCTCCAAAATAATATCAAATTCTCAAATTACTTACTAGAATTCCACATATTCATTTCCTCAATATCTCAATCGTACACTGTAAGGTTCAGGTAGGGAGAAAGTTACAATCTTAGTGTAGCAGTCTAAACTCACTCGATTGGTTGCCAACCAATCCATCCCCAGAATTACATCAAACCCATGTATATTCAACATGATTAGATCTGCTAACATCACTCTATCTCCCACCTTTATTTCACATCCTCTACAGATTAACTCAGTTCTCTGGGATTCACGCATAGGGGTATTTACATGTAGTATATATTCTAGAGGTTCAAACTTTAAGTTTAATCTACATGCAAAATGCTCAGAAATAAAGGAATGCGTGGATCCTGAGTCAATCAACACATGAGCCTTATGATTACAGACAGAGAGTGTACCTCTTATAGTTTCTGCCGAAGTGTCTGCGGTCTCCTTATCCAGGGCAAACACACGTCCCTGTGCCACAGGTTTCTTCCCTTTCTCTGCCGCAGTGGCCCGTCTCCGGGGATCCACTCTCTGAGGCTGTTGTCTAGTAGGCTCCAATCCGTGTGGTTTCTGAGGTTGAGGGCAATCCTTCACCATGTGACCCATGTCTCCACATCTAAAACATCCATGGATCGACCCGGTACAACTTCCCTCATGCGATCGGCCACAGTCTCTACAGACCCTTATCTCCGGCCTGACATATCGAGGGGTCTCCTTGATAATAGGATAGGCTCTGGGTCTCTCCAATCTATCCTTCTGTACCTCAATCCTTCCTCTTCTGAAGGAACCTCTCCGAGCCTCTGTTTGGAAAAGTGCTGGCCTCTTGCCCTTATCTCTATTCACCGCTCTGAGCTCCTTCTGGGATTGTACCATCTCAATTCCTCTTTCAATCTCTTGTGCTCGTCTCAGAGCATCTCCAAACTCCGTAATACATAGCCCTATCAATCTATCTCTGATGACAGGCTTCAACCCATACACAAACTTCTCTGTGCGGAGCTCTTCACTCTTGAAGGTCTCTGGTCATATCTCAATAGCGCTGTGAATTGGCTCTCATAGTCATCCACAGACATGTCACCCTGTACCAAACTCAAAAACTCAGCTTGTTTCTTTCTCTGGGCGGCTCGTGGTACATATTTGGTCCTAAAGGCTGTCTGGAACTCTTCCCAACCAATCGTATCATGGTGGGACATCAAAATACCCTGGGTAGTACCCCACCAATCTCGAGCTCTCCCCTTCAGCATATAGGCACTCATACTGACCCTCTCAGCATCGGTGCACCCCAAGAAATCAAATATAATTCTCAATTCCGTCAACCACTCCTCAGCCTCTGTAGGATCCTTCTTTCCCTTAAATGCGGGTGGATTCATCTTTAGAAAATCCCTTAGTCGGACCATACTTCTATCCTCAGGCTGGGTGACGGGAGGCACTAGGGGTATGGGAGGTCCTTGTGGTGGTGTAGGGGTAGTGTCCGAGGCATTAACTCCAAAGTGTTGCGCGAATAACGCTGCCATCTGCTCAAAACCTTACCTCACATCGGTCTCAATCCGATTAAATCGAGAGTTAGGACTCTCTGGTTGTGGGACAGGTGGCGGAGGGGACTCTGCCTGCCTCCTCGAACGACCTCGTCGTTTACTCATTCTCTATCTCAACTCGTCTCCTGCGCGTACATATCACAATCGTTTGAAATCTCAATCCTCAATTTTAGTTCATGACCAGACTATTACAGACACTTGGGATGTATTCTATTTCACTTAATCGACACTGACAGTACTAGACACCCTAAGCTCTGATACCAAGAAAACTCTGTCACGCCCCGAAAATGCGAAAAATAGGGCAAATTTAAAACTTTTTACTCGTTAATTCACAATTAAAGGTGCATTCCTGTGCAGTGTCATACATCATCATAATTATCATTCCTCAGGATCTCATCACTAGAATTTATATATCATATCAAATACATTAATCCATCTCAAGTTAATTAATCCTAATACATCCCATATAATGTTATACATCAGGTGTCTGCAATTACAGTAATTGTCTGGGTACATGAAAAGATAAAAGATACCTTAAAATACAATATATGGCCTAGAGCTTAAGTCCTCCACTAGCCACTACTCCGTACGTCGCAGGGAAACCCTTTTTACTTGAAGAAATCTGGGGGGAAAAGAAAACAGGGTGAGCTTCCAAACCGCTCAGTAAAGGGGGTAAGGAACTCATTTCATAAACCAAAATGCACATCACAAAATGTTTATTTGTATGTGAAAGTCATATGAAAACCATACCATGAAAGTACTCAAAACGACATTCTCATGTCTCAGGTCATGTGAAAACATGAAGTAAAAAGGCTCACTCTAGAGCAATAACAAAGCATGTGAAAACAATGTGATAAACGCTTTCTCAAATACGTGATAAAATCACTGAAATAGTAATGCACGTGGCACAGCCACTAAACACACGTGGCATAGCCACTGATTTAAATTCTCGCGTGGCATAGCCACTAAACACACGTGGCATAGCCACTGATTTAATTTCACACGTGGCACAGCCACAAAATAGGGTTTCTCACGTGGCAACGGCCAAAAATTTGGGGTTCTCACGTGGCAACGGCCACCAATGGGGTATAACGTGGCAACGGCCACCAATGGGATATAACGTGGCAACGATCACCAATGGGGTATAACGTGGCAATGGCCACCAATGGGGTTTCTCACGTGGCAACGGCCACCAATGGGGTATAACGTGGCAACGGCCACCAATGGGGTTTCTCACGTGGCAACGGCCACCAATGGGGTTTCTCACGTGGCAACGTCCACTAAGTATACGTGGCACAGCCACAGAATGGGTTATTCTCACGTTACCAGAACGGAGAAGAATCGGGCTTACATGCTACCAGAGCAATGCCCGGTGTGTACTCAAAATTACACACCTAAGTCTTATCACACAAGACTGGTTTGCCGTCACGTAGAACTCATAGGGGTTTTTCACTCATAAAACTCAATTGAAAACCGTTTTGTACTCAACACAAAACGTAATAAAACCGAGTTCCAACCGGCAAAACACGCACACATTTCTCAAATCTCGATATTGCCTTAACGTAGAGCCCAATTCATTACTCACACAAAATTCAACGGTTTATAAAGCAATTTCACACTCAGCTTATAAACTCATAAAATTATGGGCTCCAACCGGCTATAAAACCGTGTGCAATTAAATCTCAACACAACACTCAACATGCTTGTTTTATAAACCACAAATCATGCTATAATAGTTTACAAATCACATACACAAATGGTTTAGATTTCCCTTACCTCTTTGCACCTCGTATAGTGCAATCGTTTCCCCCGTATCACGGACTAGTCTCGCATTCCACTCTGGAACTCCCGAGCTATCCAAACGATGTTAAATCATCAATACTCAATTATCTCATAAACCTCAATTCTCAAAATCGAGCATAATTGCTCATAACTCCTTAAATCTCTCGATTCTCGTAACTCTACCCTAAAGTACAACCTCATTCACAATATCTCAACGTCCTACATTTCTCATGCCAATTATCTATGCTAATCCACCACATTGTCTAAATTTCCATTTATAGCACAAATTCTCAAAATTGCCAAAATTTCCAAATATCAACATTACTCCAACTACATTGCAATTTCATCAATCCCTAATCATTTCTCAACTATTTCAAAGCAATGACAACCACCAATATCACCAAAATCATCTCAAATATCAAGATCGAGGTTTAGAAATTACCCAAAGCTTGTGAGACGCACAACCTACGCCTCGATCCGATTCGTCCTTCGATTTCCAAGTATGTTGTTCTCCCTTTGATGAGGAACAACTTTCCTTCTTACCACAACTCTTGATTTGGCCGGAAATGGGTGTTTTGGATGAGTGAGAAAGTTAGGTTTTCGGTGGAAATGGGGTTGGAAGAGAGAGAAAGTGAGTTTGCAGGAGAAAAACATGGGTTCCTTATATAGACTGGAGGTAGGAGATCGATCTGGCTCTTGAGGAGATCGATCTGCGTTTGAATTTTTGGGACGATTTGGGGCAATTTATGCCTAGGAGATCGATCTGTCGAGGGGTGAGATCGATCTCTTTATGGCTTTATGAGATCGATCTGCTCCTTGAGGAGATCGATCTTCTCCCAAACAGAATCATTTGGAGATCGATCTCTTCCTCATGAGATCAATCTTCTCTCAAACAGATTCATAAGGAGATCGATCCTCTTTCATTGGAGATCGATCTGCTCCTCAAATTCCTCCTTCCTTCTCATTTTTAGCTCACCAGATCAATCTCTCCTTCTCCCAGATCGATCTGCTCCTTAAATTTCTCCTTCTTTGTCATTTATAACTCACCAGATCGATCTCTCCTTCTCCCAGATCGATCTGTCCTCATAGTTTCACATTTATTTTAAACACTTAACATATAAATCTCCAATTATGATTCCCCAATTCACTTAGCTCAATAAATTACACTTCAAATTATTATTACATCAATAAATATGTCTGAAATTCTCAGATCTCACATCCTCCCCACCTTAAAAGAATTTGGTCCTCCGAATTCAACTCAACTAGTTAAAGAGATGGGGGTATTTCTCCTTCATGGGACTCTCTAGTTCCCACGTTGCCTCTTCCCTTGAGTGATGTTTCCACAAAACTTTCACTAATGGGATGCTCTTGGTTCTCAGTACCTTCTCCTTTCTATCGAGAAGCCGGACGGGTTCCTCAGTGTAGCTCATGTCCTCTTGAATGTCCATCTCGTCATACTCTATGACATGGAAAGCGTCCGGGTGGTACTTCCTCAACATAGATACATGAAAAACATTATGTATTTCGGACATCTGTGGGGGTAATGCTAATCTGTAAGTTACCTCTCCCACTCTCTCAAGAATCTCGAATGGTCCTATGTATCGAGGACTCAATTTCCCGTTCTTCCCAAATCGCATGATACCCTTACTCGGTGATATTCTCAGAAATACTGCATCACCAACCTCAAACTCGAGTGGCCGTCTACGCACATCCGCGTAGCTTTTCTGTCTACTTTGTGCAGCCCGTAACCTCTCACATATGAGTTTCACACTCTGTACGGCTTGCTCAACAACCTCGGGAGCATTTATCTTTCTGTCACCGACTTCTTCCCAAGCTACAGGGGATCTATACCTCCTACCATATAGAGCCTCAAAAGGTGCCATTCCAATACTCGCATGATAGCTGTTATTGTATGCAAACTCTGCTAGGGGCAGGTGATCATCCCATGATCCCTTAAAATCCATCGTACACGCCCTCAACATATCCTCCAGGGTCTGAATAGTCCTCTCTGACTGACCATCTGTCTGAGGATGATAGGCGGTACTGAAACTCAATCGAGATCCCATGGACTCCTGAAACTGGGTCCAAAATCTAGAAGTAAATCGGGAATCTCTATCAGAAGTAATACTCACTGGAGCCCCATGTAATCTAGCTATCTCGCTGACATACAGCGCAGCTAAGGCATCCACAGTATCTGTGCTCTTGATGGCAAGGAAGTGGGCACTCTTGGTCAATCTATCCACAATGACCCATATCGCGTCACGACCTCTTCGGGTCCTCGGTAAACCCATAATAAAGTCCATAGTGACATGCTCCCATTTCCATGTAGGTACAGGTAAGGGCTGTAGTACTCCTTCGGGCTTCCGATGCTCAACTTTCACTTGCTGGCATACTAAACACCTGGCCACATACTCTGCCACGTCTCGCTTCATACCACTCCACCAATACACCTTTCTCAAGTCTCGGTACATCTTAGTACTCCCTGGGTGCATGGTGTATAGCGAGCAGTGGGATTCTCTCAGTATCTGTCTCTTTAGGGTATCATCGTCCGGTACACAAATCCGTCCTCTGAACCTCAACAATCCATCCTCACTGATGGTGAGATCCGACTGCGAACTCTGCTCAGTTTGGCTAACCATATCTATCAATCTCTAATCACTGCGCTGCCCAGTTCTAATCTGATCCATGATCCTGGGCTCTAACCGCAGGCTAGCCAAAAATCCAGTCTCTACCTCTTTAACTCTGATCCGAAGTTCGGCGAACTGCTCTAACAAATCCCATTCCCTGATCATCATAGCAGATATCATACTCTTCCTGCTCAGGGCATCAGCAACTACATTCGCCTTACCCGGATGATATAGAATCTCGCAGTCATAATCCTTAAGGAGTTCCATCCATCTCCTTTGTCTCATGTTTAACTCTTTTTGATCAAAGAGATATCTCAAACTCTTGTGATCAGTGAAGATCTGGAATCTTTCCCCATATAAGTAGTGTCGCCAGATCTTCAAAGCAAATACCACAGCGGCTAACTCCAAATCATGCGTGGGGTAATTCCGTTCATAGTCTTTCAGCTGTCGCGATCCATATGCGACCACTCTTCCGTGTTGCATAAGTACACACCCCAATCCTTGATGAGATGCATCACTATACACCGAAAATCCTCCTGATCCCTTAGGAATAGTTAACACAGGTGCCGCTGTCAATCTCCTTTTTAATTCCTGAAAACTGAGCTCACATTGATCAGTCCATATAAATGGAGTCTCTTTGCGCGTGAGCTTAGTCAAAGGGGCAGCAATCTTTGAAAATCCTTCCACAAATCTTCTGTAATACCCTGCCAAACCAAGGAAGCTTCGCACCTCAGTGACTGTCCTCGGTCTCTCCCAATTAAGCACAGCCTCCACCTTGCTTGGGTCCACTGATACTCCTTCCTCTGAGACTATATGACCAAGGAAAGATATCCGGTTCAACCAAAACTCACACTTACTAAGCTTTCCGTATAATTGCTTATCTCGGAGTATCTGAAGTACTAACCACAAATGCTGTGCATGCTCCTCATACGACCTAGAGTATACCAGGATATCATCAATAAAGACTATCACAAATTTATCTAGATAGTCTCTAAACACTTCATTCATCAACCTCATAAATGCTGCAGGGGCGTTCGTCAATCCAAAGGACATCACCAGAAATTCGTAATGGCCATACCTCGTCCTGAAGGCCGTCTTTGGAATATCTTCTTCCTTGATCCTCAATTGGTGATAGCCCGATCTCAAATCAATCTTAGAAAAGACTGATGCCCCTCTTAGCTGATCCAGTAGATCATCAATCCTGGGCAATGGGTATTTATTCTTCACCGTGGCTTTATTCAACAACCGGTAGTCTACACATAATCTGAGACTGCCATCCTTCTTCTTAACAAATAGTACTGGCGCTCCCCACGGCGAAACACTGGGTCTAATAAACCCTTGATCCAATAACTCCTGTAGTTGTCTCTTCAATTCCTCAAGTTCCACTAATGCCATCCTGTAAGGAGGTTTAGAGATCGGCTGAGTATCTGGTACCAAATCAATGGTAAACTCCAGCTCTCTCTCTGGTGGTAAACCTGGCAATTCATCTAGAAAAACATCCAGAAATTCACAAACCACAGGTATATCCTTAATCCTCGGATGTTCCCGCTCATCGTCTGAGATGAGTGTCTCATAACCTTCACATGAACAATCATATTTAATATTCTCCAAAATAATATCAAATTCTCAAATTACTTACTAGAATTCCACATATTCATTTCCTCAATATCTCAATCGTACACTGTAAGGTTCAGGTAGGGAGAAAGTTACAATCTTAGTGTAGCAGTCTAAACTCACTCGATTGGTTGCCAACCAATCCATCCCCAGAATTACATCAAACCCATGTATATTCAACATGATTAGATCTGCTAACATCACTCTATCTCCCACCTTTATTTCACATCCTCTACAGATTAACTCAGTTCTCTGGGATTCACGCATAGGGGTATTTACATGTAGTATATATTCTAGAGGTTCAAACTTTAAGTTTAATCTACATGCAAAATGCTCAGAAATAAAGGAATGCGTGGATCCTGATTCAATCAACACATGAGCCTTATTATTACAGACAGAGAGTGTACCTCTTATAGTTTCTGCTGAAGTGTCTGCGGTCTCCTTATCCAGGGCAAACACACGTCCCTGTGCCACAGGTTTCTTCCCTTTCTCTGCCGCAGTGGCCCGTCTCCGGGGATCCACTCTTTGAGGCTGTTGTCTAGTAGGCTCCAATCCGTGTGGTTTCTGAGGTTGAGGGCAATCCTTCACCATGTGACCCATGTCTCCACATCTAAAACATCCATGGATCGACCGGTACAACTTCCCTCATGCGATCGGCCACAGTCTCTACAGACCCTTATCTCCGGCCTGACATATCGAGGGGTCTCCTTGATAATAGGATAGGCTCTGGATCTCTCCAATCTGTCCTTCTGTACCTCAATCCTTCCTCTTCTGAAGGAACCTCTCCGAGCCTCTGTTTGGAAAAGTGTTGGCCTCTTGCCCTTATCTCTATTCACCGCTCTGAGCTCCTTCTGGGATTGTACCATCTCAATTCCTCTTTCAATCTCTTGTGCTCGTCTCAGAGCATCTCCAAACTCCGTAATACATAGCCCTATCAATCTATCTCTGATGACAGGCTTCAACCCATACACAAACTTCTCTGTGCGGAGCTCTTCACTCTTGAAGGTCTCTGGTCATATCTCAATAGCGCTGTGAATTGGCTCTCATAGTCATCCACAGACATGTCACCCTGTACCAAACTCAAAAACTCAGCTTGTTTCTTTCTCTGGGCGGCTCGTGGTACATATTTGGTCCTAAAGGCTGTCTGGAACTCTTCCCAACCAATCGCATCATGGTGGGACATCAAAATACCCTGGGTAGTACCCCACCAATCTCGAGCTCTCCCCTTCAGCATATAGGCACTCATACTGACCCTCTCAGCATCGGTGCACCCCAAGAAATCAAATATAATTCTCAATTCCGTCAACCACTCCTCAGCCTCTGTAGGATCCTTCTTTCCCTTAATTGCGGGTGGATTCATCTTTAGAAAATCCCTTAGTCGGACCATACTTCTATCCTCAGGCTGGGTGACGGGAGGCACTAGGGGTATGGGAGGTCCTTGTGGTGGTGTAGGGGTAGTGTCCGAGGCATTAACTCCAAAGTGTTGCGCGAATAACGCTGCCATCTGCTCAAAACCTTGCCTCACATCGGTCTCAATCCGATTAAATCGAGAGTTAGGACTCTCTGGTTGTGGGACAGGTGGCGGAGGGGACTCTGCCTGCCTCCTCGAACGACCTCGTCGTTTACTCATTCTCTATCTCAACTCGTCTCCTGCGCGTACATATCACAATCGTTTGAAATCTCAATCCTCAATTTCAGTTCATGACCAGACTATTACAGACACTTGGGATGTATTCTATTTCACTTAATCGACACTGACAGTACTAGACACCCTAAGCTCTGATACCAAGAAAACTCTATCACGCCCCGAAAATGCGGAAAATAGGGCAAATTTAAAACTTTTTACTCGTTAATTCACAATTAAAGGTGCATTCCTGTGCAGTGTCATACATCATCATAATTATCATTCCTCAGGATCTCATCACTAGAATTTATATATCATATCAAATACATTAATCCATCTCAAGTTAATTAATCCTAATACATCCCATATAATGTTATACATCAGGTGTCTGCAATTACAGTAATTGTCTGGGTACATGAAAAGATAAAAGATACCTTAAAATACAATATATGGCCTGGAGCTTAAGTCCTCCACTAGCCACTACTCCGTACGTCGCAGGGAAACCCTTTTTACTTGAAGAAATCTGGGGGGAAAAGAAAACAGGGTGAGCTTCGAAACCGCTCAGTAAAGGGGGTAAGGAACTCATTTCATAAACCAAAATGCACATCACAAAATGTTTATTTGTATGTGAAACTCATATGAAAACCATACCATGAAAGTACTCAAAATGACATTCTCATGTCTCAGGTCATGTGAAAACATGAAGTAAAAAGGTTCACTCTAGAGCAATAACAAAGCATGTGAAAACAATGCGATAAACGCTTTCTCAAATACGTGATAAAATCACTGAAATAGTAATGCACGTGGCACAGCCACTAAACACACGTGGCATAGCCACTGATTTAAATTCTCGCGTGGCATAGCCACTAAACACACGTGGCATAGCCACTGATTTAATTTCACACGTGGCACAGCCACAAAATAGGGTTTCTCACGTGGCAACCGCCACCAATTTGGGGTTCTCACGTGGCAACGGCCACCAATGGGGTATAACGTGGCAACGACCACCAATGGGATATAACGTGGCAACGGCCACCAATGGGGTATAACGTGGCAACGGCCACCAATGGGGTTTCTCACGTGGCAACGGCCACCAATGGGGTTTCTCACGTGGCAACGGCCACCAATGGGGTTTCTCAAGTGGCAACGGCCACTAAGTATACGTGGCACAGCCACAGAATGGGTTATTCTCACGTTACCAGAACGGAGAAGAATCGGGCTTACATGCTACCAGAGCAATGCCCGATGTGTACTCAAAATTACACACCTAAGTCTTATCACACAAGACTGGTTTGCCTTCACGTAGAACTCATAGGGGTTTTTCACTCATAAAACTCAATTGAAAATCGTTTTGTACTCAACACAAAACGTAATAAAACCGAGTTCCAATCGGCAAAACACGCACACATTTCTCAAATCTCGATATTGCCTTAACATAGAGCCCAATTCATTACTCACACAAAATTCAACGATTTATAAAGCAATTTCACACTCAGCTTATAAACTCATAAAATTATGGGCTCCAACCGGCTATAAAAACCGTGTGCAATTAAATCTCAACACAACACTCAACATGCTTGTTTTATAAACCACAAATCATGCTATAATAGTTTACAAATCACATACACAAATGGTTTAGATTTCCCTTACCTCTTTGCACCTCGTATAGTGCAATCGTTTCCCCCGTATCACGGACTAGTCTCGCATTCCACTCTGGAACTCCCGAGCTGTCCAAACGATGTTAAAACATCAATACTCAATTATCTCATAAACCTCAATTCTCAAAATCGAGCATAGTTGCTCATAACTCCTTAAATCTCTCGATTCTCGTAACTCTACCCTAAAGTACAACCTCATTCACAATATCTCAACGTCCTACATTTCTCATGCCAATTATCTATGCTAATCCACCACATTGTCTAAATTTCCATTTATAGCACAAATTCTCAAAATTGCCAAAATTTCCAAATATCAACATTACTCCAACTACATTGTAATTTCATTAATCCCTAATCATTTCTCAACTATTTCAACGCAATGACAACCACCAATATCACCAAAATCATCTCAAATATCAAGATCGAGGTTTAGAAATTACCCAAAGCTTGTGAGACGCACAACCTACGCCTCGATCCGATTCGTCCTTCGATTTCCAAGTATGTTGTTCTCCCTTTGATGAGGAACAACTTTCCTTCTTACCACAACTCTTGATTTGGCCGGAAATGGGTGTTTTGGATGAGTGAGAAAGTTAGGTTTTCGGTGGAAATGGGGTTGGAAGAGAGAGAAAGTGAGTTTGCAGGAGAAAAACATGGGTTCCTTATATAGACTGGAGGTAGGAGATCGATTTGGCTCTTGAGGAGATCGATCTGCGTTTGAATTTTTGGGACAATTTGGGGCAATTTATGCCTAGGAGATCGATCTGTCGAGGGGTGAGATCGATCTCTTTATGGCTTTATGAGATCGATCTGCTCCTTGAGGAGATCGATCTTCTCCCAAACAGAATCATTTGGAGATCGATCTCTTCCTCATGAGATCGATCTTCTCTCAAACAGATTCATAAGGAGATCGATCCTCTTCCATTGGAGATCGATCTGCTCCTCAAATTCCTCCTTCCTTCTCATTTTTAGCTCACCAGATCGATCTCTCCTTCTCCCAGATCGATCTGCTCCTTAAATTTCTCCTTCTTTGTCGTTTATAACTCACCAGATCGATCTCTCCTTCTCCCAGATCGATCTGTCCTCATAGTTTCACATTTATTTTAAACACTTAACATATAAATCTCCAATTATCATTCCCCAATTCACTTAGCTCAATAAATTACACTTCAAATTATTATTACATCAATAAAATATGTCCGAAATTCTCAGATCTCACAAAGTCAAAATGTCTAAATATTCATTCTAAATTAATCCTAATTCTAAATAATTACTAACTTAACCATAAAATCAAACTAATGCATAATAAAAACTATTTTTAGATTTTTCACATAAAAATGAAAACTTAAAATGCATAAAATGAGTTTAATCTAAATTAATTCTAATTGGAGAACCTATCACTAAAATTGAAAAAAATTAACTAATGACATAATTAAATCTAAATTCTAGACTAATCAATCAATAGGACTACAGCTAATCATGCAAATAAAATTAAAATTCTAACTTCTTATGCTAACAAATTAAATTGGAATTAAACTATTTCTGAAAATGCATGTAAAGGAATTAAATAGCTACAATGCAAATTTACCAAACATGGCCTTAATCAAATGCTAAACCAAGTGGTCCTGACATGCAGGCACTGTGCTCGTCCTTCTCCAATTTTTGTTCTACCTCCAGGTGCTCCATACATGCTCTCAGTCTGCTTGTTCCTGCTATCTGCAGGTGCTGCAACTGGTTCAGCTTCTGCTTTGCTGCACCTCCTCGACTATACTAGCTCATGCTTTGCTCAAGTCGTGCATTACTTTCGGCCCAGCAATCTGTTGCTGCTGAAATGTTTATGCACTGCACCTGCCAGCATCAATCCCTACAAAAAGCAGCATACAGGAACAAAATATACTAGCAAGCAGCCTCGATATCCTTCTTTTATGCCGTATGCATGACCATACCACTGCTGCACCGGCAACTCAGTTAGCCAGCTCCTATGTCGAGAGTAGGTCAGTGTGAATGAACATCATCAGCAAGCACCATTCTACACAGAAAATGGAGACACAGACTGGACCCGAGCTTGGTTACACAACCCCTGTATCCTTCAACAGCAACCTATCAAAATCTTCTTCAGCAGCTTAGTGATGGCGAAAGGCTATAGCACAGCACTGCAATCTTGAACAGGAAATTGATACAAACTTAAAACAGAATATAAATAAAATAAACACAAGGAACAGTGCACTAAATGTGAAACAGAGCCAAACAGAGGACAAATATATAACCCATGTAAATTGTGATTGTTTACTCATCCTAAGCTATGTCTACATGGCAACAAACTTGCTCTCATCAACAAGCACAAGCAAAAGAAAAGAAGAAAAAGAACATGTAAAGACAAGCAGACATAAAATCGAGAAGAGTGAATGTAGTAGAAAGTAACGGTAGCTAACGTTAATATGCAGTAAAGGGTAGCATCTGTGTATTGTAAACAAAGAAAATGAAACACGAAAAATCAAATAACAGTGCATTGCTAAATAAAAGCTTAAAAACTAAAAGAACTAAGTGAAGATCAACAACTGAAAAGTTAACCAAAACTAACAATACCCGTAAATCACATGAACATGGAACCCATCATCCTCGGTTTGCTTCATTTTCTTCTTTAACGTGATTCCACATTGCTCTTGATGTGGAATAATGCTCAACATCAATCCACATTAAGGCACCAGAACCGAAATGAAGAAGAATGAATGAAAAATGCTTGTCACCCGAATGCACAAAAGGAAACCAAACCGAGAGCTAGGAAAATAAAGATTGCTTCAACAAAAACATAAACAGTTTAGGAAAACCGAGAGTTAGAAAAAGAGAGGCAAATGCTTTCCATTAACCTTCATTGAATCAAATGCAAAGAAAATAACTTGGATAAAATGAGCTATAAACCGAATAGCCAATGAAATACTCTTTACAAAGTAAGTTGCCATGAACAGTAGAAAATCTTGCTAAAAAAAACTATGCGAAAATTTTAAAAATAAAGAAGACTTAAAGTTACCCTAAAAGCTATTCTACCCTAACTTACATGTTTTTTCCCATTTCCATCATTTTCTATTTATATACACACTTAGGGGTACAATGATAATTTTCCATCCTAGATGAGTTGGCATTGTTTGGCCACTTGTTTTCATTTGATTTACTGCAGAGAAAATATTTCCACGTCACTTGTCGGTTTATCCAGTTGGCTGTGTGATGTGGCCCGACGTGTGCCTTCTAGAATGTTCGCACCGTGTCTGTCGATCTTATCGATTCGAAGCAAATAAAATACAGACACCTTGCATCACGCGTGTCCAGACGACTTGATGACTCGGTCTGTAAATTGGAAGTGGTCCAGTCTCCGTTAGTCCATTTTCAGCCCAATTTTGACTAAAACAACTGAGCTTCATCAGGATATAGTTTATCTGCACATTAAAGAATTTTAATTAAATAAGGGGATAATTAATAAAATAAATTGGGGATTTAAATAATTAATTAAGAAATTAAGCACAAATAATTCTATTAAAAATATAATTATCTAGCAGGAATTGAAGCAACCTGAGGATGATGGATTTCCACGTTTATGTGAATTACGGCTGTTGATAGTTTTAGGTTGATTTTCAGTTGTGATCTTTTCTTAGTTCCTTTCATTTTTAAGCTTATATGTTGCAAGGCTTGGTTATTCATTTTTGTTTTATTTTTCTTTGCCTGCACTACATGATTCAGCTCTTTACTGCATTTCAACGTTAGCTTTCATTGTTTTTAATGCATTTTCTTATGTTTTGTAGGTCATGTCTTTTTCTGTATTTCATTTCAAAAATTTTTCATTGATCCCTGTAAACTCACCAACTCGTTAATGTTTGATATAAGCTGGTTTTCACGGGTGTAGTGGGGAGTGTCCATAAGTACTCTGTTCGGCTCTGTTTAGTTATTAATGTACTGTTCATTGTCTTCATGTGTTGTTATTCAGTTTTAATCCCATTTTGGCCTTCTGTTCAAGTTGTTAAATGCTGAAATCCATCACCACTACTGAGCGGCTGTGTAGACATTGATAATTTGCAGCTGAAGGGTGCCAAGTCTGTGGAACCAAGCTTGGGTCCAGCCCCTGTCTCCTTATTCTGTCTCATCTCCAGTTTGCTGAGAAGTTCAGGTGTGTGTACTGGTGTGTGGTGTTGCAGATTCGGGATTGCAGCATGGTTGCTGATGGGAGAAGCTCAGTTGTCACAACAGCTGGTAGACTGAATGCGTATCATTGCAGTGGCTGTCCTTACCAAACTAGAAGAGTAGAATGTTGCTAGTGCTTGTCGGGTGATGCAGTGTACAGAAACTGAGCTGGGCAGGCTGAGGACGTGGTAGGACATGGTGAGATGATGGTTGGGCTCGGTTGAAGCTTGAAGCAGAACTAGCTGGTGAAGTGCTGCGTGCTGTGTTGCAGGGAATGGAGCAGAGCAGGAGTCGGACACTCATCATCTGCTGAGTACAATGCACAGTACCAGTGCACAGTCGGGGCAGTTGGCAGATTACACATATTGGTTAAAGCCATGTTTGGCTTTTTAATGTTGTCACATTTCTAGTTTTTATGCATGATTATTACTTTATTTCTATTATTCATCTTAATTTCATGTGTTAGCTTAGATTATAGTCTTAATTTACTTTGCATATTATTGTTCCTTGCTTGTTAGTTTACACTTAGTTTTGATTAGGAATGTAGAATTAAATTTAGTATTTAGGTAGTACTTAATTAAAATTAGTAGTAGAATTATTTTAGGTAATTTTAAGTAAGTTTGCACTTTAAATTGAAAAAGCCAAAAATATTAGTTCTCATGTATTATTTAGATTTTGTTTTATTGTTAGTAATTAGTTAGAGTTAGGTTTAATTTAGGATCATTTTATAGGTAGTTAATTTCTTAGTTTGATTTAAGAATTTCTTTAGGATTAATAGAAGTTTTATTTTATTAGACTTTAGGTTAGCTTAATTAGCATTTTTATTAAGTAGTTTAATTACATGTATATTTTATTTTAATTTTGTTTAATTTTAGTCTAATCAATTTTGTTTCTTTATTTTCATATTTTGCATTTTAGTTTATTTCCATTAATTAATTTTAATTGTTTTAATTATCTTTTGTAGGTATTTGTTTTTAATTGTTCGGAGCTTTGTAAGTAATTTTTACTCTGTTTTATTTTCTTTATTTTATAATTTTTATTGTTTTGAGTATTTATAATTTCAACCTTGTAGATCACCCACTAAAAATTCATAATTTGCAAAGATATACTTAGGGTAAGATTAACCGGTAGTTAATTAGGCAATTCAGCTTCTCTGTGGGACGATAATCCGAGACTCAAATCCCATTGTTACTTGTATGACACGTGCACTTGTGGATACACGTCTAGGTCACTTAGAGTGGGCGTAGTCGGGACATCACTTCTCCATACTACATATCCAATACTCAGCTAACACTGTTTCTTCACCCCACTAAACGAAGGTGGCCCAAACTTTCTGAACTCTCTCAATCTGCCCAGATCACAATCATAAACGCCTTCACCAGCAACCTATTGTGGCCTGAACTGGTGGGGGAATATCCTAAACTAGATGGGGTACAGGAATCTCTGCCTCTACAGCCTGAGGTCTCAGTGCAGGCTGTGAAGGCTTATCTTTCTTGGGTGCAGCAGCCTAACCAATAGGGTTCTCCTGTCTACCCTCAAATCTGGCCATTGCCTGTGTAAACATCTCCATAACGGTGTCTACACTGCGCTGTAATTGTGCTATACATGCCTCAGCGACATCACTAATCTCAGGTCGATCTCTACTAGAACTAGACCCACTGCGCCTCTCGGGCTCATCTCTACACCCCTGGGAGTGCGAACTCTCTCCTCTACTAGTACGTCGTCTATCAGACATCCTGTATACTCAAAATAAGTGTCTCAGTCACAATATCTAGGTTGGTATACACAATTGTATCCTAATAATGCACAGTACTTTATTGATGTATAATTTCCTAACTATGGATACTGATTCACATCAGACTAACTCTGCTTTGATACCGATATCTGTCACGACCCTTTTCCCGTGACTTAACTAACAGCCCAACTGTTAGTAGTAAGTTAAGTCACGGGAAGAGGGTCGTGACACATAAAGTCTACCCGAAGCTCCCAGCGTGGCTCCCAATATATCATAAAATCACATGCGAGCAAAGCTCTAACTCGACTATAAATGTCTAGTGAACATCTAGTGCGAGCAACGCTCCAGCACTACGTCTTAAATCCATGTGAAAACTAGTGCGAGCTAGGCTCCAGCACTCATGCATGTAAAACTCTAGTGCAAGCATCGCTCTAGCACTAATGTATGTATGGATATGTCAAATCTCATGCGAATAACGCTCTAGCACGCTTTATTTTCACAAAACCCATGTAGGTGGCTAATTTTTTTTTTGTAAAGCATGGTTACTAAAACCAAATCAAACTATTTTCTTGCAAACCATTTAAATGTTAGCCAGCCTACCTATCCACATGCTAAAAAACGATAAAAAGACTCAAGAACATTCTTATTCTTTCTTTTCATGACCTTTTCTAAAATTATAATTTCTTTTGCCCCTCCTAAAGGTATAATGGTTACCATTCTAGACCCCTTAAAACATTATTTCTTTCCTATAACCCTTAGACATTTTAAGAATTACAAATGCACTCGAAAACGCGTACAAATATCTCTAAGAGCCAATAAAATTCCCTTACCTCGAATCACGCAGGAGTCACTTTCCTTTGATTTCTACTGCTCGTGATTCGGTCTAATCGACTCCAAATATATCCTTGGGAGCTGTAAATATTCGTTAATCACATCAGTCAACACTGATAATTTATTATTCTAACTTCATCATAGTCCATATATCTTATTGGCCTAATTACACCTTAATGGCCTTATCCCATTTTAAGTCCATTTACATAACACTATTCATTTCACCTAGGCCCATTGGGCTCCTTAGGTCTATTATCTCTCATTGGACCAAATTTTAAGCCCATTGACCTTATTGAGCCAATTGTATCAAGCTTGGCCCATGATCACATTCGGCCATGACATGGTGGCCAAATGCCCACACGCCACCATGGCTGAATGCTAGCTATCGTCATGCCATTCCTAGCCAATTTAGCATGCAAACTCACTTAGTTATTTATTAGCACTTGGCATGCATGCTTTAATCTTAGTTTTCCATTCATTCATGCTTTTTCACAAACACTTTAAATGCACATTTCATAACTTTATCCAGTTCCATAAACTGGTTTCACAAAACCATTTCAAAATCATGCATATAACATCACCAACACCATAGTATAATCAATTCATCATTAAATCAACCATAGCTCATTTTCTCACACTAAACCCATTTTTGGCCATGGTTGATTCATCATTCTCTAGGTAGTTTTAGCCAACAATACATACACCAATCAACTCATAATATTGTTTAGATAAACATACTTGAAGTTGGTGTATTGAAACTTACCTAGCTTGACTTTTCTCTTTTGGTCGGAATTGGAAAACATTTTGCTCCTTTAATCCAGAAATTCAACTACTAGTTTTTTACTATGTTGTTCTCCTCCTCACAAGGAACAATTTTGTTAACAGCAACCTTTCTCAAATCTGTTTGGAAGGTGATGATATTTTAGAGTGAGAAAACTTGCTCACTTTTCTAAAATGCAGAGGTATTTGCTATTCTGGGGAAGAAGACTTGGCTGTCGGGTTTTAATAGAATTGGGTGTTGCAAGATCGATCTCTAAGGGTGAGAGATCGAACTTCCTTTGGTTGAACTATGAAAGTATTCAGGTAAGTGAACTGTGATATCGATCTTGTAACAACCCTTGACCCTTGAAAATCGGGGGAAATTTTTTTTAATTTAATTTACCCACTTATTCTCTTATTCACTTAGGTTGTATTCCTGTGCAGTGTCAAAACATTTTTCCTAATTCTTTACCTAAAATTTTAATTAATTTTCGTACTTTGATCTATATGGCCGATAAAAATTTTGGCAGCATAACGACTTATATATGAGCGTACCCACCTGTAAATCAATTGTTTTCGACAATCCTAGATATCCACAACTACTAAGCATGCTTTCCAACAATCCTAGATATCCACAACTACCAAGCATACTTTCCAAATCTACCTTTACAATTCAATACATCTATTTCGGTTTAATGCTAGTCATCTCAAAATATAATCCCAAAATAATATTGCTTACATCGTTTTCCTTACAAATTACATCCCAATAAAAATATTCACAATATACGTGTCTGTGTGTACAAATATGTTTGGTACAGGAATGTAAATGTATACCTTTCTGCGTGTACAAAAAGTAGCCTAGGGTAGCTCTCCCCACCAGCCTACGTCGTGTACGCGGCAGGTAGCGCCTACAGTCACTGCAAATAATCTGAGAGGTAGAGGGGTGAGCTTTCGGGAAAAAGCCCAGTAAGAAGATGTATTTAAAACAGTCCTAGCAATTCAAATATGTAGAAAACATAATAGTGCATATAATGATACTTTCTGAAACTAATAGTAAGGACATTCAAAGATTAAGGAAAATCAGAAACATCGAGATTCAGAACGTAATTCTTTAAGTACGTGAACTTAACAGATATTACGTAAACTGGTCGTACATTCAAAATTCCAAACAGGAATACATATCAAATCACATACTACAAAATTCGATTCTGAAAACAGAGTTTAATTTTCAAATTGAGACTACATCGGCCCATATAATTATCATGCGTCATCACGCAGCAAAATAACAAAGTCATCCTCTGTAGAGGGAATTCAGAACCTATGGCCATGGTAAGGCTGTAGATGGGATCAAGGTCGTACATCGTTCAGAACCTGAAGGTGATATGCAGACACCCCACAGGCAAAGTCAGACGCCACACAGGCGAGTTCAGATGCCACACAGGCGAGTTCAAACGCCACACAGGCGAGTTTAGACGCCACAGAGGCGAGTTCAGATGCCACACAGGCGAAGTTGACATGCGTAAGCATACAACATAAACGACCCTTAGTCTCAAAACATACTATAGTTTTCATGAGCGAAAACATCAAAATAAAATCATCTTATTCGAAAGATCATTTTAGAAGACATGCTCTTATTCAAAAGTCAAATTCAGCTATTTGCAATTTTTCAAAACCACAAATACAGAGAGCCTAGTCTTGATCAGAAATATATTTTAGAAACATGCATGAAAATCATACTTCATGTTTTTGTAAGCTTTCCTTAATCAAGGTTTAGAAAGTAACTATTATCGTTTTAAATTATATCCCATTACCTCGATCTATCGAAATCTCCGGGCTCGAGTGGTGACGCCTCCTAGTACCTCCTTTAATTCTCTCTACGGTTCACCTACACCGAAATTGTATACTTAGCACCCTACTCATGCGAATTGTCCGAATTGCGTTAAAATCGTAACCTATCGTTACTACTGCGTGTGTACGTATTATTGTATATACCTAGGCCAACACGCACGTTTATATATTTTCTCTTACCACATATTATTTTGTACGTACAATTATTGAGATACACCTTATTATATACATCTACATGTATATACTCATGAATATATGTATATACTCCTATATATATTATTATTTGTCTTCATTTTCCTCTGTCACATGTCTATATTTTTTTGTATGAACATATACTAACATACCCTTTCATTATATACACCTATATGTATATACCCAAATATATATACACACATTCATTTTATCATTTAATTTCCTTATTCATCATCACATAAATATATATATATATATATATATATATATACATATATATTTTGTCTACTTCACCTCTCTCCCATTTTTTATTTCACATATACCTTAATTCACATATACTAACATGCTAGTATCTACAACCCATTTATCTACATGTACATTGAATACACATACATATATATACATATATATACTTTACCTTATCATACTTATACACAATCACATATATATACATGTACAATTAAATATACATATATACATATAGACTTTTACCTCTTTTCTCTTTTTTTTTCAGCTTGCTTTTCTTCTCTTTTTTTTTTTTTTTTTGCGTGTGCAGTCCCCTGCTTTACTGCCTCACGGTTCCAACTCTCGGCATGCTCTTCTTCTTCCTTTTCCCCTGCCTTGGTTCCAGCCTTTCTCTTCCGATTAGCTTTAGCTCTGGCCTGTTTTCAGTTCTGTTCCAAGTTTCTTTTCCAGCCTTGATCTTTTCTTTAAACCCTTCTCCCCTGTCTCGGTCAGCTCTTCAGTTTTTCTTTCCTTGATTTCACGTTTCCAGCCCTGTTTCTGCTTTGTTTCAGCCCTCGGTTTGGTTCAATACAAGCCTCGATTCTGTTCGGTCTTCTTCTCCCCTCAAGCCTCTCGATTTCTTCCTGTTCCAGCGTCTTTGCTTCTGCTCTTCTCCTTCTTCCTCGGCCAGCTCTCCTCTTTCTCCTCTTTTCTTTCCTTCTTTCTCTTCTCCTCCAGCCAACCCTCTCCTCCTTCCTTTTCCCGATCAGCCCCTTCTTCTTTCTTTCCCTCTCTTTTCTTTCTCTTCTTCTCTTCTTTCTCTTCTTCTCCAGCCGAGCAGCTTTCCTCTCCTTTTTCTTTCCTCTCTTCCCGCTCCCCGCTCTTCTCTGTTTTGTTTTCAATTCGAAAACATGGCAGACGAAATTGGCTTTTCTAAGCCAATTCCATACATGCTAATAAATAATAAATAAAGCAAGAGACAAACAATTAAAAATGAAATGGAAACCATACAAAACAAACAAAAATAATAATACAAAAAAAAATAATAATAAACAAATAATGCATATATATATATTAATATAATACATATATATATATTAATATATTAATATATATATATTATATTAATATATATATATGTATTATATTAATATATATATATATATGCATTATTTGTTTTTTATTATTATTTTTTTTGTATTATTATTTTTGTTTGTTTTGTATGGTTTCCATTTCATTTTTAATTGTTTGTCTCTTGCTTTATTTATTATTTACTAACACTTATATATTAAATACTACACATTAAATAATATATATATGCTATATATATATTATTATTCTTTTACTTAAATGTCTAGTATATATGTATATATATATATATATATATATACATATACACCTATGTATATATCTACATATATACATTTTCTTGTATAATTTATCCAAAGACATCATATCCATGCCTTTCATGAAATTTTCATTATTCGGAAAATGAAATAGTATCGGGATTCCATTATTCTTCATAAATTCTCGATACAAGTTTTTACATCAACTATTTTCAACTAAAAATTTAAAATTTTCCAAATCCCTCTGTGTTTGCATTTACTTTATCACTTCTTGTATCTTCGGGTTCCCGGTCATTCACGGACTTCTCGGCTCCTATATTCCTCGAGCCCTACAACGAATTTTTTTACACTTCCATTAAAGTATAATATTTCCATATTTATATAATCTAATTAAACGTAGAAAATTTGTGGGGTTTATAGATCTGCTCTTGGTAAGGGATCGATCTTTTCTAGGCAGAATCAAATTGAGATCGATCTATTTTTTGGAAGGGATTGATCTTTTCAAGGCAGAATCAAATTGAGATCGATCTGCTTTCCTAGAAAACCTTGTGATTTCATTTTGAAATTACAAGATCGATCATGTCATGTAAGGAGATTGATCTAGCATTCATTTGCAGGATTCCAACTGTAAATGTTTTCTAGAATTTCAAAGGAAAGATTGCATTTAATTACTTCACTAGTCATTTTACATTCTATTGACACTTAGAGCATAAAAAGGTCTATTTCTTACAATTCACATATTATGTAACTTGTGTGTACAACATGGAATCTTAAAGGGTACATAGAATTCATAGGCCTTACATTATCATTTCGTGTCTTAAGTCCTTATATTCAGTCGTATTGGTTTAAATTCCATTTGTTTAGTCGGTGGCCATTTCAGCCCTTATTTAGGCATTACATGGATTCATGAATATTCATTCATTCTCCTTGCAATTTCATTCAAGCAAAAGCTCTTCTTATGATTCAATTAACATATGAAAATGTGTACATCATATGCATCGTAAGGAATACATCACCAAAAGTGGGTCTTACAGAAAACTAGTGGAAACTCTATGAGGCCTCATAGAAGAGAACTTAATATAGGAGAAACTAGTAAAAAAAATAAGGACCATGTTGTATGTTATTAATGTAAAAAACTAGGTCACAAAGTTTGATCATCTTGTGCTTAGGAAATAAAATAATAGGAAACCAAAGAAGAATGCAATGGTGGTAACTTGGAGAAATAACTCCGATGAAGAAAATGTTGAGGATCAGGTTGCCAATCCAATTTGCTTCATGACCATGGATGAAGAAAAGGTAAATTATAATTTAATTATAATTTGATTCTAATGACTATACTTTTAAAGGGTCACATGATCCTTTTACTGAGTTGGCTAATGAATTTGAATGCATGAATACTATGTACAAGAAAATGATAGCAAAATTGAAGAACGAAAATGAACTGTTGCTTAGTGTTAAGTTATAAACTCAAAAGAAATTAAATGAAGCAAATTTGGAAATAGGTGAATTAAACAAAACGAATGCTAACTTGCATAATTCATTTGCTAGGTTCTATATGGGTCACAAAAGTTAGATCATATGCGAAAGACCCAAAGAGCCTTCTTTGACAAGGCTGGGTTAGGTTATAAAGCAAACAAGAAAGAAATCATCTAAAAAATTTTCTATTTAGTAAAAACAATGTACTTAATCTAGATCTTACTAGCTCTTTATGCAATAGGACATGTTATTCTTCTCAAGCATTCACCTTTAGAACAACTTCTTTTAAAGGAAAAGTAGTTAGAAAAATATGGGTTCTATAATATGCTTTAAATTCAATTAATTGTGATTAGAAATTGAAATGGATTGCTAAGCGATCAAAAGTTGTGTCTATTAATTTCCACAGACCCAAGAAACTAAAGGTATCTAAGACAAAACTTGATGTGCTTGATTGTAGAAGGATAAGCATTGCTGCAAGGAAAAATCAAAGGAGCCTTGGTACATTGATAATGGATGCTTAAGACACATAACCAGTGATAAGAGTCAATTCATTTCCTTAAAGCCTAAAAATACTGGAGAAGTCACATTTGTTGATAACTTTAAAAGGTAAGTTGAAGGAATTGGCTCTATTAGTAACTCCTCTTCTAATATTAATGATGTGTTGTCAGTTAGATGTTTAAAGCATAACTTACTTAGCATTAGCCAATTGTGTGACAAGGGTTTTAAAGTCATTTTTGATTGCATGAGTTGTCATGTTGTTGATGCTAAGACAAATAGAATATTGTTCATAGGGCATAGATAAGGATATATTTATATTGTGATTCTAAATGAGCTAAATAGTAAATTGTATGTTTCATGGTTACTAAAGAAAATGAACCTTGGTTATGGCCTAAAAGATTAGGCCATATTAGCATGCACGTTTTATCTAAGTTAGCTAAGAGAGAACTTGTAGTAGGATTACCAAAATCGCAATATGATAATAATCAAGTATGTGAAGCATGTCTAAGAGGAAAACATAAGAGAATATCTTTTAACTTTAAGAAATGTGTGTCAACTTTCAGGTTTCTACAACTATTTCTTTTAGATCTTTTTGGTCCAACTTGAACCACAAGTGTAGGAGGAAAACACTATGGTTTTTTTATTAACATAAGAAAATATCTTTCAAATCTAAGAAGTGTGTGTCAACTTTTAAGCTTCTACAAGTATTTCATTTAAATTTTTTTTGGTCCAACTAGAACCATAAGTGTAAGAAGAAAACGCTATGGTTTTTATTTGTAAATGACTTTACAAGATCCACCGGGGTATTGTTTTGAAGTGTCAAAAATAGGCATAATGAAAAGAGGTATACTATCGCTAGTGTCAGGAGTGATCATGGAAAAGAATTTGAAATCTTGGTTTTGATGAATATTGTAATGATCAAGGCATTAGCCATAATTTTTCCACTCTTAGAACACCTCACAAAATGAGGTAGTTGAAAGGAGAAATAAGACTTTAGAGGAAATTGCTAGACCAATGCTTTGTGAAAATAATTTGTCAAAATACTTTTGGGCGAGGCCATTAATTGTCACGACCTATTTTATCCTCTTATTACCGAAAATCTCAATAAAATTTTCGCATTTATTCATTTCCCTACTTGGTCGTGAACAAACTTACCACTACACTGTTGGGTTGTGAGTCAATAATAATTCACTCACAATATCCATTCTCAGTTAATAAAAGTGATGTCATACATTTGAACGTCAATTATTCACTTATACAAAATATGATCACTGACATCTACATCCCCCATAATTACAACTCAAAAAGACTATTATGCTTTTACAATTGTTTGGATGTCCTGTGTATATACCTTTTAGCGATGGAAGCAGCAGATGTCCAAAATACTACACCTCAGTCCTCATTGGGCTGCTATGTACGCTCTTTAGAGGGGGAAAGTAGAAAGGGATGAGCAACCACAGGCTCAGTAAGGCAATAATAGAAGCATGGTAGATAACTACTCTATTTACATGCTTATAGTGTTATGCATAAATCATTTATAATAGGAGCATGAGGAATTAAAACTATGCCTTATGAATATACATATATCATGTATTTAAATCATGGAAGTTGGCATGTAAAACATGGTAAAATCGTCATGTACAAATCATCTCATGCTCATCAATTGTCAAATTTCATAGAAAAGGGAAATTCATTTAAGAAACATCCTTTTGAAATCGCACCACTTTCTCAAACACATATCATCCCATCACAAATCATTTTCTCAATCACAAATCTCATTATCATTTAATAAATCAAATCCCACAAGGCTCGACCTCTCCCTTGGGTCTACCTTAGGCAATCACAATCACACATATGTAAAGAAACCAGGTCACTATATCACAAGTAACTATGTGGGCCAAGTACTTCATAAAGCATCTCAGACCACACGCATCCAGGTGTGTGGGGTATCGTGCTGGCACGAAGGTGAATTATCCCTCGCCAGACTATCTCATCACAAGATCACCACGCGGTACATCGTACTCCTTGTGATATACTGTGAGACCCCGTATATGTATAGTTGTAATGTGTAATGAATGTGAATGGACTTGTAATGTAAAGTATGATTGATGCAAGTCCATGGATTCAATGTACGTATGTGTAATATGATTTGTAACGTACATACAAGTTTCATTGAGTATGAATATGAAGAAATGAGTTCTTATAAGTGATGGATGTGATTGGAACTCAAAATGAGTAGTGTGGTAAATGGAAGGAAGTTGCATGAATATAAATGCTTCCATTTGGTTTTATATAGTATACCTTTAGACATACAATGAATGCACACAAGTTTCAATGTGCATAAGGTATGAATGGATGCCATTTTCAAGTCATTAAGGTGGATGGATAAGAAAATGACCATGGCAGCAAATTAAGCACAATTGGGTGTGAGTTGCAGCAAGGAAACTGCAGGAAATCTGGAAAACATGAAGGCCAGATCGATCTTATAGGATGAGAGATCAATCTGGAAGAGCCAGAATACTCTTATTTGGGCAATGGAATAGAGCAGATCGATCTCCAATGGGGCCAGATCGATCTCCTAAGCATTCTGTAATGAAAAGATCGATCCTCAAGCATACAGATCGATCTCCTTAGCTCTCTGTTTGGGAGCAGATCGATCTCATGCTTCGACAGATCGATCTCATGCTTAAAATGTCATGAAAATGAGAGATTTAAGGGGACCAGATCGATCTCCTCAAGCTAGTTCTATAAAAGGAGGGTTGAAAATCTAAAAATTTCAGGAAAAACACCAATCTTCCATTTCTAACCCAAAAACCTAACTTTCTCTCTCTAAAATCAGCCATTTCCAGTAAGAATTGAGGGGAGGCCATTAGATACTAACTTGTTCATCTTGAGGAAAAGAACAACATAGTTGGAACCTAAAATCCCATTGTGGGTATTGAAGGAGCTAAGGGCATTGACATTTGGAGCAAGAAGAAAAATCAGTTTTGGTAAGATTCTAATACTCCAATCTAAGTACATTGTTTATTTAACTGATTTTGGAGTTGGGTTGAATGTGTATTGATGGATAAATTATCTAGGGATGTGGTGGAATTGGTGTGACCTAGAAAACCTAGAATGGGTATAATGTGAGAAGATATGGGATGAATGAGTTTATGATTTATGGGCATGCTAAAGTTGTTATTGAGGTAATGTGTATGATTTTAGATCGTTAAATGGAAATACATTGTGGGTTTAAGTGAAATTATGAAAATGAGTATGTAAATGCTTGATAAATGCCATAGTGAGGGAATTCATGAAATATGAACACTATGAGCTTAATGTCGATTTCATATTGATTTGGAATAAGTTAATAGGCCTAAAAGGAATCCATAGACAAGAGAAATGAAACAAGGCCTTAAGAGCGTTAATAGAAACTATAGGTCGAATCGACTATAGTGAACGCACGGAGTCCTGTTATATGGATCAAACATAATGTGAAATATGATTATACGCAGTTTCGAAGAGTCCGATGGAGACGAATCGAACCGGACGAGTAAGCAGCTTAAGGAAGTGGAATCATGCATCGCGATTCCAGGTAAGGGAATTTTGTAAGTATATAGAGGTAGCTGTCGTATTTTGTGGGTGTATAGGGCTTTGGAAATGTGCATGAGTTCATAGAAATGTGTTTGAAGATGTATGGAAATTACTATGGGTATTTGTATGAGATTTGGTTATTTGAAATGGTTATTGAAAAGGGATAGTAAGGCTAATAATTGCATAAATCACATGTTTTGAATGCTTTTACAATACACAATGCTTTGATTTGAGCAAATAAAAGGATAGGTTGGCTAGTACTTGAATGATGTTGTGAAATAGCTCATGTGAGGCGCTAAGCATGTTTTGAGATGTTTTGAATGCATGTGAGCCGCCTATCATGTGTATGTGATTTAATTCGCGCTAGAGCCTCGCTTGCGCTGGATTTCTATGTTTTCACTTCTATGAAACGTGCTTGAGCTTAGCTCTCACTTTGATTTGAATTGTGACGATGTTTTATAAATCGTACTGGAGCTTTTGCTCGTACGTGGACTTCGAGTGGATTTCTTATGCATAAAACCGTATTGGAGCTATGCTCGTACGTGGTTTCTTCATAGTTTTATGCATCAATGTCGTACTAGAGCGTTGCTCGTACGAAGTGATTGGTTTTTGATGCATGAATTCGCGCTACAGCATAGCTCGCGCTGGTTTTCACACTGTGGTATGTATAAGGCCGTGGTGAGAGATACAGATTAACTCAGGGAACCCAACAGGCTTGACATACCTCTTGAGTGGGGTGAGGGTGATGGGCTAGGACCTGACATAATCCATTTAGGGAACCCAACAGGCCTAACAGACCTCTTGAGTGGGGTGAGGGTGAGGGGCTAGGACCTGAATCAGGGAACCCAACAGGGGTGAGCAAGGCCATGAGGGGCTAGAACCTGGTATTGAGGTTACTCCCACGTGCTCTTGAGACTATAAAGGTTACACTTGGTATGGGGCAGATAAGACCTATGGCAGGCACCCCCAACCATGTTATGGGTCCGCGAAGTACGATGTACCATGTATATCACATGGAGTACGATGTACTGCTTGGTGGTTACTTGATTTGAGAAAGTCTGGCGGAGAACTAACCCACCTTCGTGCCAGCATGATACCCTGCACACCGAGATCCATGTGGTCTGGGATGATATGTGACGATTGGCCAACATAGTCACTTGAGATATAGTAACCTGTCTCCTTGCTTGATTTACTTACTACCACATGATTTTAATCTGTAAGTGTGATTATGATTGTTCAAGGTAGACCCGAAGGAGGGGTCGAGCCTCGTGGAATTGATTTGTGAAATGAAAATGAGGTTGTGGTTGTGAATTGATGTGATGGGATTATATGTGTTTGAGAAAGAGTTTTATGACGTGGGTTTAAAAAGGAGGTTTCTTAATGAATTGCCCTTTTTATGAATTTAAATGAGATTGAGCATGAGATGATTTATACATGATGTTTTTACCATGTTTTATATGCCAATTTTACATGATTTTGAGACATGATATATATGTATACTCATATGACATAGTTTACTTCCTCATGCTCCTACTACAAACGATTTATGCATAACACTATCAGCATGTAGATAGAGTAGTTATCTACCATGCTTGCATTATTGCCTTATTGAGCGTGTGGTTGCTCATCCCTCTCTATTTCCCCCCTCCTACAGAGCGTGCATAGTAGCCCAGTGAGGATTGAGGCATTGTGTTTTTGGACATCCACTGCTTCCATCGCCGAAAGGTATATACACAGGATTCTTTTTCTATCTAAATAATGTAAAAGCACAATAGTCTTTCGAGTTGTAATTATGGGGGATGTAGATGTCAGTAAAACATATTTTTGTATAAGTACACGATTAAATGCGAATGTATGACATCATTTTATTTAACTAAAAATGAATGAGATGTGATGTTTATTATTGACTCACAGCCCAACGTGTGGTGGTAAGTTTGTTCACGACCAGGTAAGGTAACAGTAAAACGCGAAAAATATTTATAGTGATTTTCGGTTAAAGTGAATAAAAATGGGTCGTGACAGAGATTGGTATCAGAGTTGTGTTGGCCTGATGTGAGTCATTAATAAAACGTAGGAAAGTACATCCCCATAGTACTGTGCTTTTGTTTAGATATAACTGTGTATACCGTGATGGATTGAGCTTAATAAATTATTATAATACAAGAAGTTAGGCACTATGCTAGTTACACGCAAAGGTAGAGGGGCGAGAGCACGTGCTAAAGGTCGTAGAGGTAGGCCTAAGAGCCGTGTGGGGCCACAGACTGAGCAGGCTCCACAGAACCCTGCTGGGAGAGTAGAGGATACTGAGGCTCGCTTCGCTAGGATATAGCGGAGTATTGAGAATTTGGTGGAGATAGTCACGCAGGCCTTGGGTACCTGTGACAAACGAGGTCCCGCGGCACAGCCTACTACTGAATAGGCAGCTGCAGAGGTGGAGAGACCTCAGACTACAAAGACTGCTCCTGCTACACCACCTCCAGTACAGGATACAGATTCTCCTATCGCTCCACAGCAGAGCGGTAGTGAGTTGGGTTATGACTGCGACTTGAGTAGGTTGTGAGAATTTCAAGTGCTGAAACCCCCAGTGTTCAGAGGGGTGAAGGACCCAGTGGTTACGGAGGATTGGGTGTATCAGATGGAGAAACTGTATAGGTTTTTTCGATACACTTCAGCCAAGAAGGTTGCCTTTGTCGTGTTTATGCTAAAAGGCGAGGTCGAGCATTGGTGGAGGTCCACCGAGGTGATTTTGAGGTCCAAACACTCTGAGATATCATGGGAGATATTTCTAGAGGCCTTCAGGAAGTTGCGAATGGAATTTATGAATCTGGTTCAAGGGAACCAAACTGTGGATGAGTATGAGTCAAAGTTTATGTCATTGGGGAGATATGACCTAGACACGATGGGTAGTGAGACCCGAAAGATTCAGAAGTTCATGGATGGATTGAGATTGGCCATTCGAACTAAGCTAGCTCCCTTCGACATTTTAACTTATGAGGAGGTTGTACATAAGGCTCAGTTGTGTGAGCAAGACTTTGAGCGAAATGCCTCCGAGCTTGGAAGGATTAGTGTCAGGAAGGACAGAGACCGAACGAGATCCGGGTTTGGAAGAGTGGCCAAGAGAGGTGGCCAAAGGTTTTTCGAGAAGAGGCCTAAGATTGAGGAGGTGCAGGAGAGAGCTGCTAGACCTCCCGTGTACCCGACTTTGACTGCGCCGAGGGGTATAACTATTAGAGGACCACGACCTACCACGGATCAGTGTAGGAGATGTGGGAGATACCATTGGACTAGGCCATGTCAGGTGCCCCCTATTTTGTGTTTTAGGTGTGGGAGGCCAGGACTATATCGAGGTTCTGTAATGAGATGATTGAGACTGCCCCACAGAAGGGCAAGGAGCCTGAGGGAGCTCCAGTTGAGGCAGTTGCCCCGAGGAGAAGGGCTACAGCTGAGGAGAAAGGGAAACAAGTTGTGGGTGTGAGCAGAGGAAGGGTGCACGCACTGGACCAGGACACTGCAGACGCGTCGACGAATGTGATGAAAGGTCCGAATCTTCGATTTAGAAGCATTGGTATTATTTGATCCTGGTGCCATGCATTCTTTCATATCACCTTCCTTTGCACATAAATTGTTGAAGTATGTGAAACCAACATTGTTGGATAAGATGTTGATGATTTTCACACCCATGAATGATAGTCAATTGACTGAGCATGTATGTAGAGATTGTAAGTTAAAGATAGAGGGAAAGGAAATGATAACCAATTTGATTTTATTAAATATGAATGATTTTGATGTAATATTGGGAATGGATTGGTTGGCTACCAATCAAGTTGTTATGGATTGTCATGCAAAAACATTGATGTTTTCAGGATTAGACAATCTTATTGTAAACTTTGATGAAAAGAAATGATATGAAAATAGTATGTTTGTTGTAAATAAAAGAGTATGATTTTAAATGCATAATACTTAAGAGATAAATTTGTTGTTTATGATAAATGTTGAATATGGAGTGATGGTTTATGTTACTAACGATGGAGAGGATAATGTGAAGGGTTCATCGCATACGTGGTTGATATAGATGAGGCACGCCCGAAATTGAGGGACATACCCGTAATTGCGGATTACCCTGATGTCTTTCAGGATGAATTACCAGGACTACCACCTGAAAGGGAAATGGAATTTTGCATAGAGTTAGTGCATGGAACAGAGCCAATATCGAAACCACCCTATAGAATGGCTCCTATAGAATTGGAAGAGCTAAAGAAGCAGTTGCAAGAGTTGCTGGAGAAGGGGTTCATTAGACCGAGTGTCTCACCTTAGGGAGCACCGATTCTATTTATAAGGAAGGATGGAAGCCTCCGACTGTGTATAGATTATCGGTTGTTGAATAAGGCCACCATTAAGAACAAGTACCCGCTTCCAAGGATCAACGATTTGTTGGATCAGCTCCAGGGAGCCGAAGTGTTTTCTAAGGTAGACCTACGGTCAGGGTATCATCAGTTGAGGACCAGGAGTGGAGATGTACCCAAGACAGCATTTCGTACCCGTTATGGCCACTACGAGTTTTTGGTGATGCCATTCGGATTGACGAATGCTCCCGCAACATTTATGGCATTGATGAATGATATATTGAAGCCATACCTGGACAAGTTTGAAATTCTGTTCATTGATGACATATTGGTATATTCTAAGTCCAGGAAAGATCATAAGGAGCATTTGAGGATAGTTCTACAGACCCTCCGAGAGAAAGAGTTGTATGCCAAACTCGACAAGTGTAACTTTTGGTTGGAATAGATCTCATTTTTGGGGCATGTTGTGTCGAAGGATGGGGTATCAGTGGATCCATCCAAGATAGAGGCAGTTATACAATGGGGACAGCCCAAGACAGTTACTGAGATCAGAAGTTTCTTGGGATTGGCAGGGTATTATCGGAGATTTATAGAGGGTTTCTCCAGACTAGCTGCTCCATTGACACGCCTCACGTGCAAGGATGTTAAGTTTGTATGGGATGAGGCATGTGAGAGGAGTTTTGAGGAACTTACCTTTCAACTCATCATTGGTTGGGCTGTGATTCGATGTTAGCTTCCTCGCATACCATATTATTCATCCATTTTCATATATACATGTCAATATACTGTTACTGACTGTAGTTTCTTTTATAATACAGCTGAGATATATAAAATCTCATAAATAAATTCCCCATAATATATATCGTATACATCACTGTGCTGTTTCTATGTTTAGATACATAACTGTACAAAACATGTATACCTGTCGATCGATAGGAAATAGTATGGGACACAGGAATACTATCGCTCAATAGCTCTCACTCTACTGCTGATGCTTTGTAGAGAGATGTAAAGAAAAGGGGTGAGCGTACAACGCACAGTAAGGAAATCAGGCAAGCAAGTAGACATCTACACTATCTACTCAAAATAATGCTATGCCTTGAAAACATTATTTCCTTAACTTACTTTAAAAGCATGTCTTTAAATATATATATATACTAGTACAGATTAAATCCCATGTACAGAAGTCATGCTTTCTTTCTCAAATGTAGGCATGTAGTGCAAAATAATGCATCTTTATAACATCACAATGCCTGTAGATAAATCACGCCATGTATGTTGAAATCACAGTAATATGGCATTTAAATCATTCACAACACAAAATCGGAGTCTGACCCATCCCTCAGGTCTAGCCGTAATTAAATCAATCAATCAGGTGATATATCATGTGAGACTCTGTGGTGAAAATGTAAATAGTATCCTGGACTATGATCATATCCAACATGTGATGTATGGTCCACGGAGTACGTTGTACCGTGCGAGTGGCATGGGGTACACTGTATCGTGTGGTGTTGTGGAGTTGAGGAGGATATAGCTTGCGGTTGTGATGCTGACCCCCCTCCCGTTGCAGCAGTGATGCCCCGCACATCGAGATCTGTGTTGCTTGGGATCACATTATCGAACATGATCATAGTCCAGGATACTATTTACATTTTCACCACAGAGTCTCACATGATATATCACCTGATTGACTGATTTAATTACGGACAGGCCTGAGCGATGGGTCAGACTCCGATTTTGTGTTGTGAATGATTTAAATGCCATATTTACTGTGATTTCAATATACATGGCATGATTTATCTAAAGGCATTTTGATATTATAAAGATGCATTGTTTTGCACTATGCCTACATTTGAGAAAGAAAGCATGATTTCTATACATGGGATTTAATCTGTACAAGTATATATATATATATTTAAAGACATGCTTTTAAAGTGAGTTAAGGAAATAATGTTTTCAAGGCATAGCATTATTTTGAGTAGATAGTGTAGATGTCTACTTGCTTGCCTGACTTCCTTACTGAGCGCGTTCTATGCTCATCCCCCTTTATTTACATCTCTCTACATAACATCAGCAGTAGAGTGAGAGTTATTAAGGGATAGTATTCCTGTGTCCGCTGCTATTTCCTATCAATCGACAGGTATACATGTTTTGTACGGTTATGTATCTAAACATAGAAACAGCACAGTGATGTATACGATATATATTATGGGGAATGTATTTATATTAGATTTTATATAATCTCACATGTATTATAAAAGCAGTTACAGTCAGTAATAGTATATTGACATGTATGTATGGTAATGGATGATATGGTAAGCGAGGATTCTGACATCGAATCACAGCCCAACCATTGAAGAGAGGAAATGTAAGTTAAAAAAATACGAAAAATTTGTAGTGGTTTGTGGTTAAGTCACGGATGACGGTTGTGACAGAATGGTATCAGAGCAAAGGTTAGTCTGATATGAGTCGGTGTTAGAAAATAGAAAAGTGTACATCCCCATAGTATTGTGTTATGTTTAGATATAACTGTGTATACCAGATAGGAGACAGACTAATTCATGATTGTGAATGCAGGAACTTTGCCTATATGGTAAATACTCGTAGTGGTAGAAGGACGAGAGGTAGGGCTTGAGGTCGTGGGGATAGGCTTGAGAGACGATCTGCTGCCGAACCATTACCTACCCATGAGACTCCAGGTGCTACTACGGCACCAAAGTGTGCTGAGATGCATTTTACGAGATTAGAGCGTGGTTTAGAGACGATTGTAGATATATTGGCACAGACGATACCGGTAGTTAGGGACAGGAGGCAGGAGCTACGATAGGAGAGGCAGTTGCCCCTGATACACCTACACATACAGCTCATGCACCGAGGACTATAGTTACTCCTACACCCCCACCAGTTTCGGGTGGTAGTGGATTAGGGTACGGATGTGATCTGCATCGATTGCGAGAGTTCCAGAAGTTTAGACCTCCATCTTTTAGTGGGGTCAAGGACCCTGTAGCTGCTGAGGAGTGGGTGGCGGAGATGGAGAAGCTTTATGGATTCTTCGAGTGTACGACATCGTAGATGGTTGCATTTACTGCATTCCTACTGAAGGGAGCTGCAGAGCATTGGTGGAAGTCCACCCGACCCATATTGAGAGCCCGACACACAGATATTAGTTGGAAGATATTTTGGGATACCTTTAGGAGGTAGATAGCAGAAATTACAGGCAGAGCTTTTGGGACTGAACCAAGGGAGTTTGTCTGTGGACGAGTATGAGACTCGATTCCTATCCCTAGGGAGATATGACCCAGATACCATGTATAGTGAAGCCAGGAAGGTCCACAGGTTCATCGATGGATTGAGACCAATTTTGCGGTCCAGGTTGGTTCCATTAGATATAACCACCTATGAGGAAGCAGTGCGCAGGGCGCAACTATGCGAACAAGATTATGAGTGGAATGCTTTCGAGTTTGGGAAGTTTAGTCAGAGCCGAGATATACAGAGGAAGAGGTCGGTTAAAGATTTCAGTTATCGAGGAGGGAGGAAACTCTTCGATAAGATATGATGGGTGGAGGAGGCACGAGAGGGATTTGCTAGACCTCATGCTTATCCGACCATAGCTCTAGCTAAGGGTATTGTCATAATAGGACAGAGACCTACTGCTGATCAGTACAGAAGATGCGATAAACAACATGGAGGTAGACTGTGTCCGCTGACTCCTATAGTATGTTTTCAATGCGGGAGACAGGGCATATTGCTAGAGCTTGCCTAAAGACGGATAGTACTGCTCCACTGAAGGGCAGGGAGCCAGAGAGAGCTCCAGTAGATCCTTCTACTTTGAGGAGGAGAGCGACAACAGAAGAGAAGGGGAAACAATTGATTGGTCGAGGGCGCGTACATGCTTTGGACTAGGGGACAGCTGATGCTTCATCGGATGTGATACGAGGTAACATCCTGATTTATGATATTGAAGCATATGTTTTAATTGATCCTAGTGCAACGTATTCTTTTGTATCGCCTTCATTTGCATGTAAATTAGCAAGACATGTGGAGCGTACACCGTTATGTATGATGATGTTGATTAGTACGCCTATGAATAATAGCCAAGTTGTAGAGTATGTATTTAATGGTTGCGAGTTGAGAGTAGGGAACAAGGAGATGATAGCCAATCTAATATTGCTAAGTATGAGTGACTTTGATATAATCATAGGAATGGATTGGTTATCTATAAACCATGCTGTTTTATATTGTTATGCTAAGACAATTATGTTTCCTAACCCTACTAGATATATTGTAAAGTTTAATGCAAATAAATAAGGGAGTAGTTATGATTATTATATGATATACTGACTGAGAGAACCTTCAACATATTAAGGTTTCATTGCGTATGTGGTAGATATGGATAAGGCACATCCGGAGTTGTTAGATATTGCTGTGGTTAGTGAGTACCTAGATGTTTTTTCAGATGAGTTACCAGGGTTACCACCAGACAGAGAGATGGAGTTCTGTATAGATTCGGTACATGGTACGAAGCCTATTTTGAGACCACCTTATCGCATGGCCTTAGTTGAGCTGGAGGAGCTTAAGAAGTAGTTGCAGGAGCTGTTGGATAGGGGTTTTATTCGACCGAGTGTTCCACCTTAGGGAGCACTGATTTTGTTTGTGAGGAAGAAGGATGGGAGCCTCCGATTGTGTATAGATTACCGATTGTTGAATAAGGCCAACATCAAGAATAGGTATCCCCTTCCACGCATTGATGACTTATTAGATCAGTTTCAGGGAGCACAAGTCTTTTCCAAGATTGATCTAAGGTCTGGGTATCATCAGCTAAAAGTTCGGAGTGGAGATGTACCCAAGGCAGCATTTTGTACCCAATATGGCCATTATGAGTTCTTTGTCATGCCATTCAGATTGACGAATGCTCCCAGCTGCTTTCATGACTTTGATGAATGATGTGTTTAAGCCATATTTGGACCAGTTTGTTATCGTCTTTATCGATGACATATTGGTGTATTCGAGATCTAAGGAGGAGCATGAGGAGTACCTTATGATCGTATTGCAGACTCTATAAGAGCAGAAGTTATATGCTAATCTCAGTAAGTGTGACTTTTGGTTGTCACAGATCTCATTTTTTGGACATGTTGTATCGAGATATGGTGTATCAGTTGACCCATCTAAGATAGAGGTTGTAGTTCAGTAGGAACAGTCGAGGACAGTCACCGAGATCAGGAGTTTTATGGGTTTAGCTGGATGTTATCAGAGATTCGTTGAGGGATTTTTGAAATTGACTGCTCCGTTAACACGTCTTACTCGAAAGAGTGTACCGTTCTTATGGAACGAGAATTGTGAGAAGAGTTTTCAGGAGTTAAAGCATCGATTGACCACCGCTCCGATTCTCACTATCCCTACCAGCTCAGGAGGATTTGTAGTGTATACCGATGCTTCGCATAAGGGATTGGGCTGTGTATTGATATAGGATGGGAGGGTAGTTGCTGATGGATCCAGATAGCTAAAGGATCATGAGAAGAACTATCCGACCCATGATTTGGAGCTAGCAGTAGTAGTGTTTGCGTTGAAGGTATGGCGCCACTACTTGTATAGCGAGAAGTTCCAGATATTTACCGACCACAAGAGCCTCAAGTACCTGTTCTCATAGAAAGAGTTTAACAGGAGACAGAGAAGATTCCTAGAGCTTCTGAAGGACTACGATTACGAGATACTTTATCATCCAGGTAAGGCTAACATTGTAGCCGATGCCTTGAGTAGGAAGACCCTAGGGATGGTATCGTATATGATGATTAGGGAACATGAATTGCTAGAGCAATTTGCTAGCCTCAATTTGGGAGTTGTGCCTTCTGACATGGATACAGGCTATGTGATAGCTAGTCTACACTTGGAGCCGGACCTGTTGGATAGGATCAGAGTGGCTCAGTAGACTGATCCGTTTTGTATGGATATGAGTGGTCAGATGCAGAAGGGCACAGTAACTGAATTTGAGTTGAGTTCTAATGGACTACTGAGGTTCAGAGGTAGATTATGTGTTCTCCAGGATCTAGGACTCAGGAGATTGATATTAGCGGAAGCTTATTCGTTGAGGTATACGTTACATTCGGGGAGTAACAAAATGTATCAGAACCTCCGGAAGGTATACTGGTGGTCGGGTATGAAGAGAGATGTAGCGAATTTTATGGCAAAGTGTCTCGTATGTCAGCAGGTGAAGGTATAGCATCAGAAACCTATAGGGTTATTGTAGCCTCTACGTATACCGACATGGAAATGAGAGCATATCACCATAGATTTCGTGATGGGTTTACCGAGAACCTGCAAGAATCATGATGCTATATGGGTGATCCTCGACAGACTGACGAAGTCAGTCGACTTCCTAGCTATGAGAGCGACTGATACTCTGAGTTCATTAGCAGAGCTGTATGTACGCGAGGTAGTGAGGTTACACGGTGTACCAGTGAACATAGTCTCTGATAGGGATTCCCGCTTCACTTCCCACTTTTGGAGACATTTTCAGGAAGCCATGGGAACCCAGTTGAGTTTGAGCACCGCCTTCCATCCTCAAACAGATGGTCAGTCAGAGAGGACTATACAAACCCTGGAGGATATGTTGAGAGGATGTGTGCTATATTTTAGAGGCTCTTGGGATGACCACTTGCCACTAGCCGAGTTCGCCTACAACAATAGTTATCATTCGAGTATAGGGATGGCACCATATGAGGCTTTATATGGCCGTAGATGTCGTTCCCCTATTTGATGGGAAGAAGTGGGTGATCGTAAGATTTTCGCTCTTGACATGGTTACACAAGCATCTGAGGACATCCATTTGATCGTACAGAGACTGAGGACAGCTCAGAGTAGACAGAAGAGTTACGCTGACAGGAGACGTAGGCCACTAGAGTTTGCAGTTGGTGAATCCGTGTTTCTGAAAGTTTCTCCTTCCAATGGCATAGCGACATTTCGGAAGAGAGGAAAGCTAAATCCTTGCTATATTAGACCCTTTGAGATATTTGATCGAGTGGGAGATAAGGCTTATAGGTTGGCATTTCCACCGGACTTATCAGGTGTCCATAACGTCTTCCACATATTGGTGCTTCGGAAGTATCACCCGGATCCGACACATGTGATTAGTTACGAGCCATTGGAGCTCCGAGAGGACATGTCATATGTTGAGAGACCGATTCAGATATTGGATAGGAAGGAGAAGGTATTGAGATCGAAAACCATCGAGTTAGTGAAGATTCTTTGGTAGCATCATACTTCAAAGGAGGCTACTTGGGAGATGGAGAGTCTAATGCGAGAGAAGTACCCTCACCAATTTAATGACTGACTTGGTTCTAATTTGGAGGACCAAATTTTCTGAGTAGGGGAGGATTGTCAGACCCGCATTTTTATGTAGCTTGTTCCTTATGATTCCTATGTGTATGAACACTCTATTATTATAGTTGAATCATAAGAAGAAAAATTTCTATACTTAAAGTGTTAGTGAAAAGATTTAGCACGCAAAAGCTACATAAAAAGCCTAATGTAAGCTACAAGAGTCACAGGATAAACCGAGTGGATACAAATCATTCTGACTGAAAATAAGAACTTAAGATGAGAAAATATAGAGAGCTCATGACGGAAAGTCAGTTTGATTTAATTCCGAACACAGAGAACGAGAGTAAAAGCTAAAAAGGGTAAAATTGACCTTTTTAGCGAGTTAAGGTGTTTCGGGTATAATTACCTACCGGGAGCGGTTGAAACGTAAAGACGAGAGTGTAAGACATAAGATATGACACTTTCTGAATTTTGAGAAAAAGTCAAATTGGTCAAAGATTAAGGAAAAAGTCAACTATAGTTAAGAAAAGTGGACTTTTACCATAGTTGACTAACCATGGTTAAAAATTAACCTAAGTATGGAGAAAAAAATTGGGGAAAAATATTTTTGGTCATAATACAAGATATTCATCCCTAGAAGTAAGGAAAATTTATTCGGAAGGATTCCGGATTAAATTTAATGGTTAAAAACGTAATGGGCCTAAAGTGAAGATTTTAAAGCCCATTAAGGTATACTAAATGTAGATCGAAATTCTTAGGTCCCTTAGACCGAATTGTTGGACCGATTGATCAGCCAAATATTTAGACAATTAAAGGCCCGAGGTATAGTGAAATTTTCAGCCTGAAAGGCCATTAAGAAAGCCCAAACCGAGAAGCCCAAAGGAAAGCCCATTAGATATATATCTAACCATAGTTAAAGCTAACCATAACTCATAAGGTGACTCATTAGGTGACTCATGACTAAGCCTTAGAATGTCAATCTTAATGGCTGGAAAGTAAGGCTTAATGACTAAGTAAGTGGCTTATAAAATCAGCCACACCATTGTCATCTTCACCACGCCATTCTCGGCTAGAAGAAGAAACCATTGAAATACATTATCCAAGCTTTCTCTCACTAGAAATCACTAGGAATTTGGCATATTTGGAACTTGCATTCTTCATGAAAGTTGTTCCAAATTGAAAGGAGAGTGACATAGGTTGGAATTGGCTATCAAGGAGCAAATGGAGTACAAATCGTGAGCCTCCAAAGTTTCGGCCAAGTGTGAACACAACTACTAGGTATATTTTCAAGTTTTCAAATTCATATATGTTAATGTATGAATGATTTTAAGTATATTGTTATATGTTTTAAACATTGAAACATATGAAATCACTATGAGCATGGTGAGGCTGAGAGTGAGTAGTGAAATATTGATGAATGGCCATATGATTTTAAGGTATAAATGGATTAATGTACATGTGTTAATGATTATGGCATAGTTAGAATTAATCAATTTGATTAATTAATACATGTATTAAGTTGGCAATCAAGGTGTTTGATAAATGCCTAAATGAACTATGAGATGCTTAAGAATGTTGCCAACCAAGTGTTTGTGAAAATGTCTAAGTGAATTGGCTAAGGAAATGGATATGGATGGCATGCCATGGTGTGACCGACGGCATGGAGAGCTCTCGGCCATAGCATGTGGCCGAGAGGTCCAATGGACCAAGCCTAATTATTTTAGGCCCAATTTGATGTAATGGGTCTAGGACAAGCCCAATAAGAGTTGGTAGGCCCCACAAGCCCAATAGGCCCAACGAAAATGAATAGTAAAATAGAAATGGGCTTAAGGCATAGTTAGGCCCATTAAGGATTATTAAAGCCCATTAAGGGAAATAAACTGTATTTAATGTGAAATACAGTAGGAAAAAGTGTAATTAACCTGATAAATGGTTATATGCAGCTCCAGAGATTATTGGAGAAGCAAATCGGAGTGCTGAATCGAGCAGCGCAGAGAAAGTGAAATTTCTCGAGTGATTACAGGTAAGGAAATTTTATGTGTAGTTAGAGATATTTACACGTATTTTCATCTGCTTTTACATTCACTTAAAAACTCTAAGGGTCAGAGAAAGTGAATAATAATTATTGTGACCCGATAGTGGCAAATTACGATTTTACCCCTAGTTAGTCAAAAAGTCAACTTTTGTGAGAAGTTGTAAAAAGCATGGAAACCACCATTTTGAGTGTTTTACTGCTGTTTAGCAGGAGAATAAATAGATGGGCTAATGATTTTAAGGTTGATGTGAATTAAGCACACTTTATAGCGCTGATTTTGATGTTTTGAAAATCATCCCTTTTTAAAGAGCCATCTATCATATTATGTGAGAATAAATCGTGCTGGAGCACAGCTCGCACTGGATTTCATATATTTTCCACATATCTTAGTGCTTGATTGTGATTCGCACTAGATTTCCATGACATGCATGATAGAGTGCTGGAGTTATTACTCGTACTCAGTTTTATGTGATTTATGCATGAGAGAGTGTTGGAGCGATTAGCTCGTACTCGAGTTTTACATGAGATGCATGATAGAGTGCTAGAGCATTGCTCGTACTCGATTCTTCATGATTTATACATGACATAGTACTATAGCTATTGCTCATACTTGATTTGATGATATTGTGCATAGCATGGTACTGGAGCTATTGCTCGTACTTGATTTGAAACATGAACTATGCATTGACCTAGTTGCTGGAGGTTTACTCGCACTAGAGTTTGAGTTTGTGATGTGAAACAGTGTTTGAACGGAGTGTCGACTGCGAGTTACGATCAAAGGCGCGCACTGTATGTGATATATAATACATTTTGAAAATCATGCTTGATTTCCTCGTGTAGACTAAGTGTCACACTATGAGAGGTTCGCATGAGGATTTAGAGACGTGGTATGATATTCCATGGTTTTGAGGACTAAGACCTATGGCAGGTACCCTGACTATGATGTAGGGTCCACGAAGTATGTTGTACCGTGCGAGTGGCATGGGGTACACTGTACTATGTGGTGTTATGGAGTTAAGGAGGATATAGTTGGCGGTTGTGATGGACTGACCCCCCTCCCGTTGCAGCAGTAATGCCCCGCACACCGAGATCTGTGCTGCTTAGGATCACATTGTCGGATATGATCATAGTCCAGAATACTATTTACATTTTTGCCATAGAGTCTCACGTGTTATATCACCTGATTGACTGATTTAATTGTGGACAGACCTGAGGGATGGGTCGGACTCTGATTTTGTATTGTGAATGATTTAAATGCCATATTTACCATGATTTAAATATACATGGCATGATTTATCTAAAGTTATTGTGATATTATAAAGATGCATTGTTTTGCACTACATGCCTACATTTGAGAAAGAAAGCATGATTTCTATACATGGGATTTAATCTGTACAATTATATATATATATATATATATGTATTTAAAGACATGCTTTTAAAGTGAGTTAAGGAAATAATGTTTTCAAGGCATAGCATTATTTTGAGTAGATAGTGTAGATGTCTACTTGCTTGCCTGATATCCTTATTGAGCGCGTTGTATGCTCATCCCCCTTTATTTACATCTCTCTACAGAGCATCAGCAGTAGAATGAGAGCTATTGAGGGATAGTATTCTTGTGTCCGCTACTATTTCCTATCAATCGACAGGTATACATGTTTTGTACGGTTATGTATCTAAACATAGAAACAGCACAGTGTTGTATACGATATATATTATGGAGAATGTATTTATATTAAATTTTATATAATCTCACATGTATTATAAAAGTAGTTACATTCAGTAATAGTATATTGACATGTATGTACGATAATGGATGATATGGTAAGCGAGGATTCTGACATCGAATCACAGTCCAACCATTGAAGAGAGAAAGGGAAGTTAAAAAAATGCAAAAATTTTGTAGTGGTTTTTGGTTAAGTCACGGATGACGGTTGTGACAACCTTTGTGCTTGTTATAGTCAATTCAATCTATAGCCTCTATTAACACTTATAAGGCCTTGTTTCATCTCTCTATTCATATCTCAAATCTATGGATTCCTTTAGGCTTATTTATTCATTCCCAATCGATAACAAAACGATATTAAGCTCATAGTGTTCCTTTTTTTTATCAATTTTCCTCACTATGGCATTTATCAACATATTACATACTCATCTCCATAATTTCACTCAATCCACAATGTAGCTTCATTTACCCACTTCAAATCATCCACATTATTCCATTAACAACTTAACATATCCCATAATCATTAATTCATCAAAATTACACTTTCTCACACTAGATTCATTCCATTTTCTAGGTCATCAGTTCCAATACTATCTAGATGTTTTCAACTAACAATACTCGTGCAAATCAACTCCAAGATCAATAAACAAACTAATGTGCTTGAGTTGAGCATTAGAAACTTACCAATCTAGTTTCTCTTCTTGCTTCAAATGGGAAATGCGCCTTGCTCTTTCAATGCCAACAATAAGGTTTTGGGTTTCAACTATGTTGTTCTCTTCCTCAAGATGAACAACTTTCTGTCTAATGGCCTCCTTTCAAATCTTACTAGAATAAGTGGATTTTAGAGAGAAAAATCTAGGTTTTGGGTTGGAAATGGAAAGGTGTTGTTTTTTCCCGAAAATTACAGATTTTAGCACTCTTTTTATAGAAATCACTTGATGAGATCGATCTACACTAAGAGGAGATCGATCTGGTCCCCTTAAGTTCCTCTTTTTTCATGACATTTTAAGTACGAGATCGATCTGTCAAACCTTGAGATCGATCTGCTCCAAACAGAGAGCTAAGGAGATCGATATGTATGCTTGAGGATCGATCTTTATTTTACAGAATGTTTAGGAGATCGATCTGGCCCCATTGGATATCGATCTGCTCTATTCCATTGCTTAAATAAGAGCATTCTGACTCTTTCATATTGATCTCTCATCCTATGAGATCGATCTGGCTGTCATATTTTCCAGATTTTTTGCAGTTTTTCTGCAGCAACTCACACCCAAACATTCTTAATTTGCTGCCATGGTTATTTTCTCATCCAACCACCTTTAAGACTTGAGAATGGCATCATACCTTATACACATTAGAATTTGTGTGTATTCATTGTATAGTCAAAGGTATACAATATAAGACCAAATGGAAGTATTTAGATTCGTGCAACTTCCTTCCATTTACCACACTACTCACTTCTCATTCCACTCACATTCATCACTTACAAAAGTCCATTTCTTCATATTCATACATAATGAAACTTGTATGTACATTACAAACTTATATTACACATATGTACATTACATTTATGGATTTTATATTAATTGTACTTCACATTATAAGCACATTATCATACTTATGAATCCATAAAGTTACACATGAAATATGGGTCTTACATTAATACTTTATGATATGTTATAAGTATAGAAATGGTTAGACAAATTTTAAAGAAAACCTGATAAAAACCTTACAAGGTAAGAAACCAAGCATTAGTTATTTTCATCATTTTGGTTGCAAATATTTTACTTTAAATAATAGAAAAGATAATTTGAGGAAGTTTAATCCTAAAACTGATAATAGAATTTCCTTAGGTTGTTCTTTAAACTCTAAAGCTTATGGAATTTTCAATAAAAGAATATTTATAGTTGAAGAGTCTATTCATCTGATCTTTGATGCGTCTAATTCTTCCTTTAGGAAAAATGGTGTTAATTATGATATAAAAATATTTGATGAGGTTGTAGGAGAGCCATCACATGATAATGATGTATGTAAAAAGTTAGAAGATCTTGACTTAAATAAGAAAGAGGAATCTATTAATCAAGATAATGTTGAGAGAAACCTAATGTCCAAGAGAATTTAAATATGTTAAAGATGGTAAAATAGTTGGTGAACTAGGTCTTCATTGAGAAATGTATGTCTATAAGTAACTTTTGTATCTTAACTTGAATCTAACAATGTCAAAGAAGCCTTAAAAGATGAAAGTTGGATTGTGGCCGTGCAAGAGGACCTAAACCAATTTGAGAGAAAAAAGTTTGGAGCTTAGTTCCTAAACCTAGTGATTATCCAATCATAGGCACTAAATAGAAATTTAAGAATAAAATGGATGAAAATAGTGTCATGGTTAAAAACAAAGTAAAACTGGTTGCGTAAGGATATAGACAAGAAGAGGGCATAGATTATGATGAAACATATGCTCATGTAACTAGATTAGAAGCTATTAGGATGTTGCATACCTTTGCATGTTTTAAGAACTTTAAGCTTTATCAAATGGAAGTCAAGAGTGCTTTTCTAAATGGCTTTATTAATAAGGAGGTATATGTAGAATAACATCCTAGTTCTGAAGATCCTAGAGTATGGTATGAAAGGCTTTCAAAGTTTTCAATTGAAAAAGGTTTTTAAAAGGTAAGATTGATACAACCTTATTTATCAAAACCAATGGTAGCGACTTATTAGTTGTTCAAGTGTATATAGATGACATTATTTTTTATTCTACTAATGAGTCCATGTGCAAGGAATTTGCTAAGATCATGCAAGGTGGATTTGAAATGAGCATGATGGGGAAGCTCATCTACTTCTTAGGGCTTCAAGTCAAGCAAACCAAGGATGGCCTCTTCATCAATCAAGCTAAGTGCACCAAGGACTAGTTTAAGAGGTTTGGAATGGGTAAGACCACGCCACACTCTACTCTAATGAGCACATCTTTAAAGCTTGACAAAGATAGAGGAGTTAAGTGTGTAGACACGAACTATAAATGTCTATGATAGGTTCTTTACTTTGTCTTACCGCAAGTAGACCAGATACGTAACGACCCTTTGTACCATATATTTCAGGTTGGCTATGAGTCGATAATAGGTCAAACCAATAAATCAGCCTGATTTAATTTTATTTTTTAATAAAAAATTTAAAACAAAACCCTATAGAGGTACTTTTCGACTTATCATCTTAAATGTTCTTCTACAAATAGTCATGTTCACATTCCCCAAACACATCTTGTCACGACCTTTGTTATCCAATTTGTTTAAATATCACTACCAATTTTTTGCATTTTCATCTCCCTCATCCGGTCCTGAACAACCCTCACTAATAACAGTGGTACTGTGAGTCAATAATAATAATCATTTCTCATTCATTTCCATTTAATAAAAAACAATGTCATACATTGAAGTTAAGTCATAAATTTATACATGGCATGTTTTCTAACATTTACATCCCCCATATCACAATTCAAATGACTAATGTGCCTTTACATGTTTAGATACAAAAAGAATCCCTGTAAGTATACCTCTTGGCGATGGCGTGCAGCGGATGTCCAAAAATATAATGCCTCAGTCCTTCACAAGGCTACTGTACGCGCTCTGTAGAGGGAAAAAGTAGGAGGATGAGCAACTACATGCTCAGGAAGGCAATAATGCAAGCATGGTAGATAACTACACCATCTACATGCTGATAATGTCATGGCATAAATCATTTTTACTCGGAGCATGAGGAAATAAAATTATGCCGCATATATATACATATATCATGTACTGAAAACATGGAAGTAAGTATGTAAAATATGGTAAAATCATCATGTAAACCCTCTTATGCTCATCGTTATTAAAACTCATCATGAAAAGGGAAATTCAATAAGAAACATCCTTTAAGATTTATCACTTTCTCAAAACACATCAAATCTCATCATAAATAGAACATTATTTCTTTATACAAAATCCCACAAGGCTCGACCCCTCCCTCGGGTCTACCTGGACAAACACAATCACACCCAGTGTATAAAAAAACATGTGGTACTATGTAATATTATGTGAGACAGGTGGCCACTATATCTCAAGGACTATGTTTGATAACTATGTCATAATCATCCCAGACCATACGGATCTCGGTGTGCAGGGCATCATGCTGGAATGAAGGTGGGTTAGTTCTTCCCCAAACTTTTCAAATCAACATTCTCCACCACGCGGTACAGCGTGCTCCATGTGATCTACACGATATAATATACTCTGCGGACCCATATCATGGTTGGGGGTGTCAGCCGTAGGTCTTATCTACCCCATACCATGCATAATCTACACAGTCTCAAATGCACGTGGGAGCGCTTCGTTTCCATGTAAGAGAGCCTCCCCACCAACAGAGCCTCCCCACACCAACAAGCTTAAAGATGTTGGCTTAAGGATCTTACTGTAAGAGAGGCTCCCCACGCCGTCGGGCTTAAGCATGTAGGGCTTGAGGATCTTACCATCTCCATGGCATCATACAGACCACAGTGTGAAAACCTATGCGAGCTAAGCTCTAGCACGATTCATGCATCATCGATAAATCTCCTCGTACGAGCAATGCTCTAGTACGGCTTTATGCATAAAATCATGAAGAAATCACGTACGAGCATAGCTCCCATATGGTTATATGCATAAGAAAGTCAATTGAAATCCACACACGAGTAGAAGCTCCAGTACGATTTATAAAACATCATCATGATTCAAATCAAGGTCCGAGCTAAGCTCCAACACTTTTCTTACATGTGAAAACACTAAAATCTAATGCGAGCAAGGCTTCGGCATGATTTTAACTCATGTAAATACAATAGGTGGCTCTTTGTCAACACAACTTATTTCAAAACAAAGTAAGCACATACATTGTGCTATTTCATGAAATTATAGAAATCAAATAGCCAGCCTATCCATCAATTTGCTTAAAACAAAGCAATTGTGTTTCATAAAGCATCAAAATATGTGATTTATGAATTTATTAAGCTTACTATCCCTTTTATAAGTTCCACTTCAAAATCAAATCATATATACTCATAATTGTCTACACAATCATAAATCCTTTTCTGAATAACCAAGTGTTTTACGAAGCCCTATATTCACCCACAAAATACGAGCAGTTATCTCTATACACTCATAGAATTCCCTTACCTGAAAATAGCATAGAATGATTTCCTCTTCTTTAAAGCTACTTGTTTGCGTCGTTCGATTCACCTCCAACGAACTCTTTGGGACTGCACGAGATTATGTTTCACGTCAATTCAATCCAATATAACACAACTCTTGTGTTTACTATAGCTGATTCAACCTATAGTCTTCATTATTACTTGTAAAGCCTCATTTGATTGCTCTACTAACATCTCGAGAGTCTATTGATTCATACTAAATCGATACTTAAGCTCATAGTGTCTCTATTTCATCTTTTATTTCACTATGGAAATTTATCAAACACCTCATATACTCATTCCCATAAATTGACCATCTTTACAATGTAGCTTCATTCCAACATTTTAAAATCATACATATTACCTTACTAACACCCTAGCCTAATCCATTTATCATCAACTCAACCATATCACATTTTCTCACACTAGACTCATTCTAGGTTTTACTTGTTCCATTACATTCTAGGTGGTTTCTATCATAAATTCATGCACCCATCTACTCATAATCAATAGCTAGATAATGTACCTTGAGTTGGAGTGTTAGAAACTCACCTTGCTTGGTTTTCTTCTTTCTCCATATAGGAACACTTCTTGCTCCTTCAATACAACTAATGGGGTATTGATTCCAAATTATGTTGTTCTTCTCTTTAAGATAAACAACTTTGCTCTAATGATCTTTCCTCAAATCTTTATGAAAATGCGATGATTTTAGAGTGAGAAAGCTAAGTTTTAGATTGCAAATGGAAAGAAATGGTTTGTTCCCATGCAATACAGACCTAACTGCTCCCTATTTATAGAAATGGCTTGATGAGATCTATCTGCATAGGGTGGATGATAATTCTATATTTTTAGAATTATTTATGCTTAATTTCCTAATTAATTATTTAAATCCCCAATTTATTTTGTTAATTATCCCCTTTATTTAATTAAAATTCTCATGTTTGCAGATAAATTAAATCCAGATGAATTTTGAATATTTTGGTAGAAAATGGATCAAAATTGAGCTAAAATCGAGATTGGACCACATGGACAACACGAGCCTAGCACATCCAATTGGACAAAAAGACAGATGATATGGAAATATTATTTTTCAATGAGCCAATGGTGTGAAGACAAGTGGCCAAACAATGCCAACTCATCTAGGATGAAAAAAAATTTACAATTATACCCCTAAGTGTGTATAAATAGAATATGATGGCAATTGAAAAAGGTAGCCTAGGTTAGAATAGAGGTAAATTAGGGTAGAATAGTTTTAGGGTTTATTTTAGGATTTATTGTTTTTAAGTTTTTTCTTTTTTCGATAGCCACCATTGTTAGATTACTATTCATGTTAACTTTTATTTTCATGCATAGTTTTTGTTCATTTCTAGTTCTTTGTTTTATTAATGAATAGTTTCATTTCCATTTTATCTACTGGTTGATTCCGTTTCAATCCCAGATCTTTATTTTAGTGTTACCATGAAAATCATTGTTTTTTCTAGCTGTTAGCTCTCGGTTTTCCAGCTTGCTTATGTTTTTGTTTGTTAAACTATTGTTCTTGCAACTCTCGGTTAGATTTTTTTGGTGCATTTGGGTGGCATCATTATTTCATTCATTCTTCCACCTTATTGTTATGTTGCCTTGATGTGGATTGATGCTGATTATTTATCCACATCATGAGCAATGTGGAACATGGAAGGAGAAGAAAATGAAGGAAACCGTGGCCTAGGATCCTCCTGTTTTCATGTTTTATAAGTTTCTTCATTACTGAGTTAGTGTCCATTATTAGTTTTCTGCATTTTCTTAGTTGCTGTTTGCTTGGAGATGCTTCTGTGTACTATGAGAGAATGAGTTCAATGACTAGCTGGATGGTAACAAGGAAGCAACCTGACAAATCGATCTTTGCTCTGTTCTGCTCTGTCCCGAGATTTCACTACTGTTCATCTTGATTTTTCTGCATATTTTGCATGACTTCATTGTTCCGATGCTTGGTTTTTGTTGGGATGCCATTTTGATTTATTTAGCTTCTATTCAATTTTTTTTTTGTATTTCAAGTTTTAGTTCTAGGGTCAAGGCTGTTAATTTGTTGCTTTATTTCTTTGTATATCATCTCTCTCGAGTTATCTAGCTGTTCATTTAAATTATGTTTTGTTTCCAGGTTGTCTCGGTTACGGGAAAGTGCAAGCTGAAGCATGTATTGCTAGCTAGGCAGTTATCAACTTGCTACTGTGTGTGCTGGGGTTGCTATGTGCATCATTATAAAGAGGATGAAGTTAGCATAACAGTGCAGGTAACGGAAGTAATGCAATGCAACAAAAAAGCATACGGGAGTAGAAGCAAACAATCGGTTTTACACATGTGCTGTTAGCAGCTAAATAATGGCATTAAGGAGTAGCCACAACAGTGGATGCAGGGAACGGACAGCAACGCTTGGAACAGTAGCAGATTGCAGGATTAGATGTAGCCGACAGATAGCACAGCAGCACCTGGAACCGAGAATGCCTGGAGCTGGAATTTGCAAAGAAGACATGTGAACAGTGTAGTATCGGGACCACTTGCTGGGCAGAAATGGTTAAGGCCATGTTTGGCCATAGTTCAATTTAGTCATGTTTTAGTTTAATGCATCATTAGTATTTTCATGCATTTGTTAGTTGTTAATTAGTTAGTTTAGTCAATTATAATGGTAGGTTACTTTTATTATTTTTGGATGTTAATTTGTAGTGTTAATTTTAGTTAGTAGTTAATTTTATATTAAATGTTTTAGGATTTTATTTTAGTTTAGTTGCATTTAGAATTTGATTCAAGCATTTTTAATTTAATCTTTATTTTCATTAAATTTTAGATTACTTTAATTTGCATTTTAATTAGTTTACTTACATGCATTTTTATTTTAAGTTTGTTTAAATTTTAGTTTATTTTAATTTTATTTCTTTATTTTCATATTTGCATTTTATTTTAATTGCGTTAATTAGTTTTAATTGTTTTAATTTTCTTTTTCGGAGTTCAGTAAGCAAATCTTAGTTCAGTTTTATTTTCTTTATTTTTTAGTTTTATTATTTTCAGTACTGTTAGCTTTGTAGATCACCCTTCAATTTTAAAATTTGCTAGAATATACTTAGGGTAAGATTAACCGGTAGTTAATTAGGCTAACCAACTTCTCTGAGGGACGATAACTCGGGACTCAAATCCCATTATTACTTGTATGACTCGTGCACTTGCAGAACATACCCATAGGGCGTGTAAGTGGAGATTGATCTGGCCGTGCTTAAATCCTTTAGTTTCTCAACATTTTGAAAGCATGAGATTGATCTGCTTCAATGAAATGAGATCAATCTGCTCAATGGAACATGATCGATTTGTCTTAGGCAGAGAGCTAAGGAGATCGATCTGGCCTTAAGGGGAGATCGATCTGTTCCAGCCCGAGAGTAATGGAGATTGATCTGCTTGAGTGAGGGATCGATCTCCTTTTTCCAGAATGCTTGATATTGCATTTTCCAGGCCATGAGATCGATCTCTCCTTGCATGGGATCACTTTGGCCTTCATTTTACATCCTTTTTGCTGTAAATTCCTCATTCAAACTCATACTTAATCACTTAGAACTTCAAAAACATTTATTTCTTGTAATTCTTATGTAGTGTAACTTGTTTGTAGATCTATTAATCATATAAATTACATAGAAATTTAACGGTCTTACAATCCTCCCCTCCTTCAAGGAATTTGGTCCTCCAAATTAGAACCAAGTCAATCTGGAAATAACTCCGGGTACTTCTCTTGCATCATACTTTCCAACTCCCATGTAGCTTCCTCCGGAGTGTGATATTGCTAATGAACTTTCACTAATGGAATTGTCTTTGTCCTTAACACCTTTTCTTTCCTATCCAATATCCGAACCGGCTTCTCAACATACGTCATACTCCCATTGAGTTCCAATGGCTTATATCTTATCACATGTGCCAGATCCAGGTGATACTTCCGAAGCATAAAGACGTGGAAGACGTTACAAACACTTACCAAGTCTGGTGGCAACGCCAACCTATAAGCCTTATCTGTCACTCTGTCCAGAATCTCGAATGGTCCGATATACCGCAGACTCAACTTTCCCTTCTCACCAAATCTCATAATCCTTTTCGAGGGAGAAACTCTTAAGAACACCGACTCACCCACATCAAACTCTAATGTTCTCCGTCTCCTGTCAGCATAACTCATTTGTCGGCTCTAAGCTATCCATAATCTCTCACATATCAACTGGACATCCTCAAAGGCCAGCTACACTAAATCAAGAGAAAAAATTTGTCTGTCACCAACCTCTTCGCATCCAATAGGGGATTGACATCTGCGTCCATACAGTGCCTCATATGGTGCCATCTCGATACTCGCATGATAGTTGTTATTACAGGTGAACTCGACTAACGATAGGTTATCATCCTAGGAGCCTCCAAAATCCAGCACACATGCTCTCAACATATCCTCTAGGGTTTGTATAGTTCTCTCTGACTGACCATCTGTTTGAGGATGAAAAGTGGTGCTAAAACTAAGTTGGGTCCTCATCGCTTCCTGAAAATGTTCCCATAAGTGAGAAGTGAAGCGGGCATCCCGATCAGAAACAATGCTCACTGGTATACCATGTAACCAAACTATCTCTCGAACATACAAGTTCGCCAGCTGACTCAGAGTATCAGTAGCCCTCATGGCTAAGAAATGAGCTGACTTCATCAACCGATCCACAATAACCTAAATGGCATCATGACCTCTGCAGGTCTTCAGTAATCCCATCACAAAATCCATAGTGACATGCTCCCATTTTCATGTCGGTATCGGTAGAGGCTGCAATTGTCACAACCCTCAACTTACCAAAATACGTATAAATTTTTGCATTTTCATGCATCATTTATTATTCGTCCTTGCGTCAATCGTGAACAGCAACATCTCTCAATAGTTGGGCTGTGTGTCGACGTCTAACTCACTGCACCATACCAATTCAATTTGCATATTATTTATGAGTAAACACTTGTATAAATGTATATATCAGAGTTGTTACATGTGTTTATATTGTTTTACATCCCTAATAGTTACATACAAAATGCTACTGTGCTATCGTAAGTTTAGATACAAAATTTCAACAGTGTGTATACCTTACGTGATCGGAGCAGCGGATTACTAAAAGGGAAATGCCTCCAGTCACGCTCACTATATACTCAAATCTCTATAGAGAGGGAGAAAATAAGGGGGTGAGCAAACCACACGCTCAGTAAGGCAATCATTCAAACAGGTAGATACTGCACTATCTACGTGATCGTGATGCCATGCTCAAAAGCATTTAGTTCATCATTTTATCTCAAAACATGAGTGTATGATTGTGTTAATGGTATGTAAAGCATTCATGCTATTAAAATCCAGTGCACAGTTCAATTCAAAGCATGGTATAAATCATCATGCATAATTCACAATAAAGCATGGCATTACCCATCTTGTGTTTTCTCAAATAAGCATGGCAATAACCATCATGCATTTTTCACAATAAAGCATGGCATTAATCATCATACGTTTTTCTCAAATAAGCATGGCATTAACCATCATGCATTTTTCACAATAAAGCATGGCATTACCCATTATGCGTTTTCACAATAAAGCATGGCATTAAAAATCATGCATCCGTGCACTTTAAAAACCACTAGCATCGATATCTCAAAACAAGTCCACACTAGTCAGGTCTCAGCCCCTCCCTCGGACTGTCCTGACCCACAAATAATTTCAAACATGGATTTATTCTCAAAGCAATAGACATGTGAGATAGGCAATTCAATAATAGGTAATAACCTCAAAGTCTATGGCCATAACCTGTGATATCGGCTACACGGATCAGATGTGCGGGATATCACCACTATCTGCTTCCACACGAGAGGTTGGTCAAATCCTGCTTACCGGTCCATAGCAGATCTCGTCCGAAGACGGCACATCACAATCTCAACACGGTACAACGTACTCCATGCTACATGCACGGTACAACGTACTCCATGGACCCAATCAACACATCATATCACACTACATCTCAAAACCCACGTGTGAGCCTTTTTAATCAGTACGACCTCTTGTCTACCCGAAGCTCCTAACACGACTAATCAATCATGTCAAAACATCATAAATGCATGTGCGAGCCTATTTAATCGGTGCGACGCCCAGCCTGCCTGAAGCTCCAAGCACGGCAACAAATAAAGTGGGCATCTAGTGCGGGCTAAGCTCCAAGCACCATGCCAAAACCAGTATGAAATCCATGTGAGAACTAGTGCGAGCTAAGCTCTAGCACTCATGTGTATAAAACACGTCAAATCTCGTGCGAGTCATACTTTAGCACGCTTTCATTCTCACGAAATCATGTAGGTGGCTTAAATCATTGCAAAGTATGGTTAACAAAACCAAAACACACTCATTTCTTTTGCAAATCATTTCAATGTCAGCCAATCTACTAATCATTTGCTAAAAAGCAATAAAACATGACTTTCAAAGCAATATGCTTTTATTTTTATGCACATTTCTCAAACACCCAACTCTTTGCCCTTCAATCACCCAATTTCATTTCCTACCATCTCATGCATTCTAGCAAATCATTTAAGAACCCAAATTGCGCACAGATATCTCTAAGAGTCCACACAATTCCCTTACCTCGATTTGCTTGGTGTGACTCTTTTCCTCTTAGCTTCTCACGCTCTTGGCTCAACTCGCTCCGGCGTATTCTCGAAAGCTGCAATTCAATCATCCAAAACACTTGAGTTAAAGTTGTTAACTCACATTTGACCTCATTACTCAATATAACTCATCTTTGCATTTACCAATGCCTTAATCCACATTTTACCCCTTTTAGATAAATCTCACAATTTATCAACTAACAACATCTTAAAATCATACCACAACACTATTATTAACTTCTACGTATCTCATTCATCATTAATCTCCATACATTCCACTTTCTCACACTAGATCATTTTTAGGTCATAATCATTCCCATGCATTTTAGATAGTTTCTACCCACAATGTGCACACCCAAATCAACTTTATAATCATCAACAAGACAAATGTACTTGGATTTGTGCACTAAAAACTTAACTTTTTGGATTTCCTCTTTGCTCCAATTAGAAATGCCCCTTGTTCCTTCAATCCAACAAATGGGTAAATGCCTCCAAACTATGTTGTTCTCTTCCTCAAGATGAATAACTTTGCTTCTAATGGTCTCTCTTCAAATTTTACTGGAAATGGCTGATTTTAAAGAGAGAAAGTTAGGTTTTTGGGTTGAAAATGGAAGGGTGATGTTTTTTCGAAATTTTTAGATTTTCAACACTCCTTTTATAGAAATAGCTTGAGGAGATCGATCTGCACTAGGAGGAGATCGATCTGGTCCCTTTAAATCCTTCTTTTTCACGACATTTTATGCATGAGATCGATCTGCTCTAAACAGAGAGCTGAGGATCGATCTTTTCATTACAGAATGTTTAGTAGATCGATCTAGCTACATTGGAGATTGATTTGCCCTATTCATGTGCTCAAATACAAGCATTTTGGCTTATCCAGATCGATCTCTCATCCTATGAGATCGATCTATCATTCATATTTCCAGATTTTCTGCAGTTTTTCTGCAGTAAACTTATACAAAATATCCTTAATTTGGTACCATAGTCATTTTTTCATCCAATCATCTTTGAGATTGAAAATGACATCCATTAATACTTCATACACATTAAAACTTGTATAGAATCTTTGTATGGCCAAAGGTACTTAATATAAACCAAATGGAAGTGCATACTCATGCAAATCTTCATTATATTTACCACACTATCCATTTTCTATTCTACTTCCATTCTTCACATGTTTAAGTCCATTTCTTCACATTCATACATAATGTAACTTGTATGTACAATCACAACTCTTATTACAAGTGTGTACATTAAACTTATGGACTTACATTACATATACTTCACATTACAAGTATATCACCATACTTATGATTTCATTTACCTTTCTTTGTACCAATATACAATTATACATGTACGGGGTCTTACATTCTCCCTCACTTAGAAAATTTGGTCCTCCAAATTAGAACCAATTCAATCTGTGAATAATTCTGGATACTTCTCCCACATCAAACTCTCCAATTCCCATGTGGCTTCTTCCACCGTGTGATGTTGCCAAAGCACTTTCACCAAGGGAATTATCTTTGTCCTCAACACTTTATCTTTCCTGTCCAATATCCAAATTGGCTTCTCTACATAGGTCATACCATCATTGAGCTCCAAAGGCTCATATCTTATCACATGTGCCGCGTTCGGGCGATACTTCCTCAATATGGATACGTGGAAGATGTTATGCACACTTGCCAACTCTGGTGGCAATGCCAATCTATATGCCTTATCTCCCACTCTATTAAGTATCTCAAATGACCCTATATATCGAGGGCTCAACTTTCCCTTCTTCCTGAATCTCATAATTCCCTTCGAAGGAGAAACTTTCAAGAACACTGACTCACTCACATCAAACTCTAGTGGTCTCCGTCTCTTGTCAGCATAACTCTTTTGCCTGCTCTGAGCTATCCGTAGCCTCTCACATATCAATTGGACGTCCTCATAGGCTTGTCTAACCAAGTCGGGAGCAAAGATCTATCTGTCCCTAACCTTTTCCCATCTAATAGGGGAACGGCATCTACGCCCATACAATGCCTCATATGGTGCTATCTCGATACTCGTATGAAAACTGTTATTATACGCGAACTCTACGAATGGCAAATGGTCATCCTATGAGCCTCCAAAATCCAATGCACGCGCTCTCAACATGTCCTACAGGGTCTGTATGGTCCTATCTGACTGACCATCTTTCTGAGGATGAAACGTGGTTCTAAAACTCAATTGGGTCCCCATCGCTTCCTAAAAATACTCCCAAAAGTGAGAAGTGAAGCGGGCATCCCTATCAGAAACAACGCTCACTGGAATTCGATGTAGCCTTACTATTTCGCGTACATATAGGTTCGCTAACTGGCTCAGAGTATCGGTAGCTCTCATAGCTAGAAAATGGGCTGATTTCGTCAACCGATCCACAATCACCCACATGGCATCATGACCTCTCTGAGTCCTCGACAATCCCATCACAAAATCCATGCTGACATGCTCTCACTTTCATGTCGGTATCGGTAGAGGCTGCAATAACCCTGCAGGCTTTTGATGCTCTACCTTCACCTGCTGACAAACGAGACACTTAGCAAAATATTCAGCAATATGCTTTTTCATCCCAGACCACCAATAAACCTTTCGAGGGTTTTGATACATCTTGGTACTCCTTGGATGTTTCGTATACTTCAATAAGTGAGCCTCTGTCAAGATCAACCTTCTGATCTCTGCATCATCAAGAACACATAACCTACCTTTTAACCTCAACAATCCATCTGAACTCAACTCAAAGTCCATCTCTGTACCTCTCTGTATCTGCCCGACAATATCACTGCATTGCTGATCAATCCGCTCAGCCTGTCGGATTTGATCTACTAGATCAGGTTCTAACTGCAGGCTAGCTATCATAAATCCACTATCAGAGTCAGGTGGGGTCATATCCAAACTGAGGTTCGTGAACTGTTCCAACAGCTCGTGTTCCCTGATCATCATAAATGATACCATCCGAGAAGCTTTCTACCCAACGCATCAGCAACCACATTTGCTTTACTCGGGTGGCACAGGATCTCACCATAATAATTCTTTAAGAGCTCGAGCCATCTCCTTTATCTCATGTTTAACTCTTTCTGCGAGAACAAGTATTTAAGGCTCTTGTGGTCCGTAAACACTTGGAATTTCTCTCCATAAAGGTAGTGGCGCCATATCTTCAGCGCAAACACCACCGCTGCCAACTCCATGTCATGGGTCGAGTAATTCCTCTCATGATCCTTTAACTGTCTAGATCCATAAGCTACTACCTTCCCATCCTACATCAATACGCAACCCAGTCCTATGTGTGAAGCATCCGTATACATTGAGAAACTTCCTGAGCTGGTAGGAATGGTGAGTATTGGAGCTATAGTCAACCTCCTCTTCAACTCTTCAAAACTTTCCTCACACTTATCGTCCCACATAAATTCAACATTCTTTCTCGTGACACGTGTCAAAGGAGTAGGTAACCTTGAGAATCTCTCTACAAACCTTCGATAATACCCAGGTAAACCCAAGAAACTTTTGATCTCTGTCACTGTCTAGGGTCTTTGCCATTGTGTCACTGCCTTAATCTTAGATGGATCCACTGACACTCCATCTTTCGATACTATATGACCCAAAAAAAAATCTGTTCCAACCAAAAGTCACACTTGTTGAGTTTAGCGTACAACTTCTTCTCTCGAACAGTCTGTAGCACTATCCTTAGATGCTTTTCATGCTCCTCACTAGATCTTAAGTACACCAGTATATCATCAATAAACATAATAACAAACCGATCCAAATACTGATGGAATACCTCATTCATCAACGACATAAAAGCTGCGGGAGCATTCGTCAACCCGAATGACATAACTATAAACTCATAATATCCATATCGGGTGTGAAAAGCTGTCTTGGGTACATCTCCACCTCGTATCTTCAACTGATGGCACCCTGATCTTAGATCTATCTTGGAAAAGACCTGTGCTCCTTTAAGCTGATCCAACAAGTCATCGATGCGTGGAAGGGGATACTTATTCTTGATGGTGGCCTTATTCAACAACCGGTAATCTATACACAGTCAGAGGCTTCCATCCTTCTTCCTTACAAACAGAACCGGTGCTCCCCAAAGAGAGACACTCGGTCTGATAAACCCCTTCTCCAGCAACTCTTGTAACTGTTTCCTTAATTCTTCCAACTCAACTTGAGCCATTCTGTAAGGTGGTTTAGATATCGGCTTTGTACCAGGTGCCAAGTCTATACCAAACTCCATCTCCCTATCTGGAGGTAACCCTGGTAACTCATCCGGAAAGACATCTTGAAACTCCTTAACCACTGGAATGTCTCTCAATTCCAGACGTGCCTTATCCGTCTCAATCACATAAGCGATGAACCCTTCACATTATCCTTTCCATCATTCGTAATTATAAATCATCACATCACATACATAAATGAAAATCAAATTTATCTCTAAATTACCATGTAACTAGATTACACACTTTTCAATTGCAATAACGTATCATTTCTTTTCATTTCACCAAATTTACAATAAGGTTGTCTATCTTTGGAAACATCAAAGTTTTTGCATGACAATCCATAACAACATGATTGGCAGCCAACCAATTCATTCCTAGGATTACATCAAAATCACCCATATTTAGTAAAATTAAATTGGCTACCATTTCTTTACCTCTTATCCTTATCTTACAATCTCTTTATACATGCTCAGTCAACTGACTATCATTCATAGGGGTAGATATCATCAACATTGTCAGACCCGAATTTTTGTAGCTTATTTCCTTATGATTCCTATGTGTATGAACACTATGTAATTATGGTTGAATCATAAGAAGAGTATTTACTAGATTTAAAGTGTTAGTGAAATGAATTAACACGCAAAAGCTACATAAAATGCCTAATGTGGACGATGGGTAACACAGGCTAAACCGAGTCATTCTAAATCATTCTGACTGAAAATAAGAACTTAAAATAAGAGAGCGTAGAGAACTCATGAAGGAAAGTCAGCTTGATTTAGACCCGAACATACAAAAACGAGAGTAAAAGCTAAAAAGAGTAAAATGGACCTTTTGGCGAGAAAAGGAGTTTCGGGTAAAATTATCAACCGGGAGCGGTTGGAATATAAAGACGAGAGTGTAAGACATAATATATGACACTTTCGAAATTTGGAGAAAAAGTCAACTTAATCAATGGTTAAGGAAAAAAGTCAACTATAGTTAAGAAAGTGGACTTTTGCCATAGTTGACTAATCATGGTTAAAAATTAACCTAAGTGTGGAGAAAAATTTGGGGAAAAATATTCTTGGCCAGAATACAAGATAATCATCCCCGAAAGTAAGGAAAATTTATTCGGAAGGATTCCGGAATAAATCTAATGGTTAAAAACGTAATGGGCCTAAGGTGAAAATTTTAAAGCCCATTAAGGTATACTAAACGTATATCGAAATTTTTAGGTCCTTTAGACCGAATTGTTGGACCAATTGATCGGCCAAAATTTGAGACAATAAAAGGCCCAAGGTGTAGTAAAAATTTCAGCCCAAAAGCCCATTAGGAAAGCCCAAACCCAATAGCCCAATTGGAAAAGCCCATGAGATAAATATCTAACCATAGTTAAAGTTAACTATGACTCATAAGGTGACTCATAAGGTGACTCATGGTTCAGATTTGGAAAGTCAAGCATAATGGCTGAAAAGTAAGGCTTAATGGCTAAGTAAGTGGCTTATAAATGCAGCCACACCGTTGTCATCTTCACCACACCAATTCCGGCTAGAGAAGAAACCATTGAAACCATAACCATCCAAGCTTTCTCTCACTAGAAATCACTAGGAATTAGACATATTTGGAACTTGCATTCTTCATGGAAGTTGTTCCAAATTGAAAGGAGATTAATGGAATTGGCTATCAAGGAGCCATAGAGTGCAAACCGAGAGCCTCCAAAGTTTCGGCCAAAGGGTGAACGCAACAATTGGTATATTTTCTAATTTCCAATTTCATATATGTTAATGTATGAATGATTTTAAGTATGTTGATATATGTTTTAAGCATTGAAACATATTAAATCACCATGAAGAGGGTTAGGCCGAGAGTGATCAATGGGATATTGAAATATGTCAATTTGATTTTAAGACATAAATGGATTAGTACACATGTATTAATGTTAATGGTATAATTAGAATTAATCAAATTAATTAAATAATACATGCAAATTGTTGGCAACCAAGGTGTTTGATAAAATGCCTAAATGAACAATATGATGATCGGTAATGTTGCCTACCAAGTGTTTGTGAAAATACCTAAGTGAAAATGGCTAGGAAATAGGCATGTATGGCATGCCATGGTGGAAAACCGAGAATGGCTAGCTCTCGGCCATGGCATGTGGCCGAGAGGCCCAATGGGCCAAGCCCAATATTTTTAGGCCCAATAGGGTGTAATGGGCCTAAGACAACCCCAATAAGAGTTGGTGGGCCCCACAAGCCCAATAGGCCCAACAAAAGTGAATAGTAAAATGAAAATGAACTTAAGGCCTAGTTAGGCCCATTAAGAATTTTAAGGCCCATTAAGGGAAATTAAACTGTATTAATGTGTAATATAGTAGGAAAATTTTAATTAACCTGAGGAATGGTTATTTACAGCTCCGGAGTTTACATTGAGAGCTGATCGGACTGCGGGAATTAGCAGCACCGAGGAATTGAGGTCACGTGACGTGATCCGAGGTAAGGGACTTTTGCAAGTAGTTAGAGATACCTGCACGTATTTTCAACTGCTTCTGCATTCACTTAAAAACTCTGAGGGTCAGAGAAAGTGAATAATAATTATTGCGACCCGATAGTGGCAAATTACGATTTTGTCCCTAGTTAGTCAAAAAGTCAACTTTTGTGAGAAGTTGCAAAAAGCATGGAAAATACTATTGTGAGTGTTTAATTGCTATTAGCATGAAAATAAATAGATGGGCTAATGATTTTAAGGTTGATATGACTTAAGCACACTTTATGGTGCTGATTTTAATGTTTTGTAAACAATCCCTTTTAAATAGCCATCTATCATATTTTGTGAGAATGAATCGTGCCAGAGCATATCTCGTACTGGGATTCATATGTTTTCCACATAATATTAGTGCTGTGTTTTGATACGCACTAGATTTTCATGACATGCATGATAGAGTACTGGAGTTCTCACTCGTACTCAGCTTTGAATGATATATGCATGACAGAGTGCTAGAGCGTTGCTCGTACTCGATTCTTCATGGTTTATACATGATATAGTACTGGGAGCTATTGCTTGTACTTGATTTTGATATTGTGCATAGCATAGTACTGGGAGCTATTGCTCGTACTTGATTTAATACATAAACTATGCATTGACCTAGTTGCTAGAGATTGCTCGCACTAGAGTTGAGTTTTGTGATGTGAAACAGTGTTTGAGCGGAGTGACGACTGTGAATCGCACTCAAGACACACACTGTATGTGATATGTAATACATGTTAAAACCCATGCCTGAGTCCTTGTGTGACTGTGTGTCATAGCTAGAGAGGATATCCGCATGAGGTTGATATAGACATGGTATAAATATTTCCATAGTTTCGAGGGCTAAGTCCTATGGGAGGCACTCTGGCTGTGAGGGTCCACGGGTGTACTTTGTACCGTGTTTGGGACACGAGGTGTACGCTGTACCGTGTGTTACATAGTTGGCGGTTGACATTGGACTGACCATCCTCCCGTTACAGCAGTGATTGCCGCACACCGAGTACTGTGTTGCATGGGATCACTTTTCGGATATGATCATAATCCAGGATACTATTTGCATTTACCACAGAGTCTCACGTGATATATCACATTGATTGACTGATTTAAACTGCGGACAGACCTGAGGGATGGGTCGGACTCCGATTTGTGTTGTAAATCATTTGATGCCATATTTATTGTGATTTAAATATACATGGCATGATTTACATAAAGGCATGATTTATATACAATGCATTGTTTTGCACTACATGCCTACATTTGAGAAATAAAGCATGATTTCTGTACATGGGATTTATTCTGTACAAGTATATATATTATATTTCAAGACATGCTTTTAAAGTGAGTTAAGAAATAATGTTTTCAAGACATGCTTTTAGTGTGGATATCTACTTGCTTGCCTGATTTCCTTACTGAGCGCGTTATGCTCACCCCCTTTCCTTACAGAGCGTCAGTAGAGCGAGAGTTATCGTGGGAGAGTGTCCCAGAGTCCACTGCTAGTTCCTATCAATTCATCAGGTATACTTATTATGTACAGTCATGTATCTAAACATAGAAACAGCACAGTGATGTATACGTTATATATTATGGGGAATGTAATTGTATTAGATTTTATAAAATCTTACATGTATAATAAAAGCAGCTACAGTCAGAATTAATATATTGACATGTATGTATGAGAATGGATATTATGGTAAGTGAAGACTTTGACATCGAATCACAGCCCAACTATTGAAGAGGAGAAAGGTATGTTAAAATGCGAAAAATTTATTGTGGTTTTTGGTTAAAGTCAAGGATTGAAACTGGGGTCCTGACAAACATCTTATCAAGCAGTGTGGGTTTTACATGCTTCAACAATTTACATGCAAAGGATGACGAAATAAAGGAATGCGTGGCACCAGGAACAAACAATACAAATGCTTCTAAATCAAAGATTTGGATGGTACCATTTACCACATCCGAAGACTGATCTGCAGTGTCCTGGTCCAGTGCGTGCACTCGTCCTCTGCTCATAACCCACTGCCTGCTTCCCCTTTTTCTCAACTGTAGCCCTCCTCCTCGGAGCAGTTGTACCAACTGGAGCTCTCTCTGGCTCTTTGCCCTTCTATGGGGCTCTCTCTGTCATCTCTGGGCAATCCCTGATTATTTGCCCTGGCTTCCCACATCTGAAGCATACTACCTGAGGTCCATAGCATGGTCGAGTTCCATGGTACCTACCACACTTGTTGTACTGCTCTGTCATAGGCCGTGGCCCTCCAATCACAATTCCCTTAGCTGGAGCAATGGCCGGATACATGGGAGTATTTACTGTCCTCTCCTAGATCTCCTCGATCCTCGACCTCTTTTCAAAGAATCTCTTGCTTCCTTTATAACTGAAGCCTCTATCCATCATTGGTCTCTTCTTATCTCTGACCCTCATCTTACCAACCTTTCTGAACTCTGAGGCGATTCTATCAACATCTTGTTCACATAATTGCGCCCTGCGCACTACCTCCTCATAGGTCGGTATATCCAGGGGAACCAGTCTAGACCTGATGGTCGGTCTCAGTCCATCCATAAACTTCTGGATCTTCTCGACCTTATTACTCATAGTGTTGGGATCATATCTTCCCAAGGAGATAAAGGTCATCTCGTACTCATCCACAGTCCTACTCCTTTGGGTCAGTCTAAAAAATACCATCTTTAGCTTTCGCTGTGCGGTATCCGGGACATACTATCTCCGAAAGGCCTCTAAAAACACATCTCAGCTGATCTCTGTATGCCGGGCTCTCAAAATAGGCCTGGTGGACTTCCACCAATGTTCTGCTGATCCCTTCAGCATAAACAAGGCAAATGCTACCATCTCGGTAGTAGTGCACTCAAGGAACCCATAGAGCTTCTCAATCTCATTTATCCAATCCTCAACAGCTACTGGGTCCTTTACTCCACTAAAAGACGACAGTCCAAACTTCTAGAACTGCCACAGTCTATCCAAATCACATCCATATCCCCAACCTCTACTGCCTGGTGTAGCAACCGACATAGGCACATCCTGTGTGGGTGGGGTATCTGTAGTCTGAGGTCTCTGGGCTTGCCTTGCCCATGCCTCGGGAGCTGCCGCCTAGTCGGCATCACCCTGAGTAGTGGGACTCTGTCTACCACCAACTCCAGATAAAAATTGGGCGACCAACTCCACTATCATCTCAATGCTCTGCTCAATCCTCGCGAAGCGAGCCTCAGTACTCTCGGGCCTCTCCTCTAGACCCTGTGGAGCGTGCTCAACATCAGCCTCCACCTCAACATCATCCTAAGCCTCATGTGTTTCTGGCTTAACACGACCCCCAGGCCTACCTCTACAGCCTCTAACTTGTGCCCTCGCCCCTCTACCGCGACTGGTATTTAGCATAATTACTCAATTCCCTACATTTATAACCAATTACTTAGTCAACCCATCAACACATACATAATTTGTATCTAAACAAGCACAGTAACATGGGGATGTAATTTTTCAACTTATTAAGTATTTTAGACACGACACACGTCAAACCAACTCAAGCTCTAATACCAACTTCTATCACGACCCTCAACTTACAAAAATACATACAAATTTTTCGCATTTTCATGCATCATTTATTATTCGTCCTTACCTCATTCGTGAACAGCAACTTCTCTCAATAGTTGGGCTGTGTGCCGACGTCTAACTCACTCCACCATACCAATTCAATTTGCATATTATTTATGAGTAAACACTTGTATAAATGTATATATTAGAGTTGTTACATGTTTTTACATTATTTTACATCCCCAATAGTTACATACAAAATGCTTCTATGCTATCATAAGTTTAGATACAAAATTTCAACAGTGTGTATACCTTACGCGATGGGATGCAGCGGATTACCAAAAGGGAAACGCCTCCAGTCACGCTCACTCTATACTCAAATCTCTGTAGAGAGGGGGAAAATAAGGGGGGTGAGCAAACCACGCGCTCAGTAAGGCAATCATGCGAACAGGTTAATACTGCACTATCTACGTGATCGTGATGCCATGCTCAAAAGCATTTAGTTCATCATTTTATCTCAAAACATAAGTGTATGATTGTGTTAATGGTATGTAAAGTATTCATGCTATTAAAATCCAGTGCACAGTTCAATTCAAAGCATGGTATAAATCATCATGCATAATTCACAATAAAGCATGGCATTACCCATCATGTGTTTTCTCAAATAAGCATGGCATTAACCATCATGCATTTTTCACAATAAAGCATGGCATTAATCATCATGCATTTTTCTCAAATGAGAATGACATTAACCATCATGTATTTTTCACAATAAAGCATGGCATTACCCATCATGCGTTTTCACAATAAAGCATGGCATTAAACATCATGCATCAGTGCACTTTAAAAACCATTAACATCGATATCTCAAAATAAGTCCACACTAGTCAGGTCTCAGCCCCTCCCTCGGACTGTCCTGACCTACAAATGATTTCAAACATAGATTTATTCTCAAAGCAATAGACATGTGAGATAGACAATTCAATAATAGGTAATAACCTCAAGGTCGATGGCCATAATCTGTGATACCGGCTACACGGATCAAGTGTGCGGGATATCACTACTATCTGCTTCCACACGGGAGGGGGGTCAAATCATGCCCGTCGGTCCATAGCAGATCTTGTCCGAAGATGATAGATCACAATCTCAACACGGTACAACGTACTCCATGCTACATGCATGGTACAACGTACTCCATGGACCCAATCAACACATTATATCACACCACATCTCAAAACGCACGTGTAAGCCTATTTAATCGATACGACCTCTTGTCTACCCAAAGCTCCTATCATGGCTAATCAATCATGTCAAAACATCACAAATGCACGTGAGAGCCTATTTAATTGGTGCGACACCCAGTCTGCCCGAAGCTTCAAGCACGGCAACAAATAAGGTGGGCATCTAGTGCGAGCTAGGCTCCACGCACTATGCCAAAACCAGTATGAAATCCATTTGAAAACTAGTGCGAGCTAAGCTCTAGCACTCATGTGTATAAAACATGTCAAATCTCGTGCGAGTCATACTCTAGCACGCTTTCATTCTCACGAAATAATGTAGGTGGCTTAAATCTTTGCAAAGTATGGTTAACAAAACCAAAACACACTCATTTCTTTTGCAAATCATTTCAATGTCAGCCAATCAACCAATCATTTGCTAAAAAACAATAAAACATGACTTTCAAAGCAAAATGCTTTTATTTTTATGCACATTTCTCAAACAACCAACTCTTTGCCCTTCAATCACCCAATTTCATTTCCGAACATCTCATGCATTCTAGCAAAGCATTTAAGTGCCCAAATTGCACACAGATATCTTTAAGAGTCCACACAATTCCCTTACCTCGATTTACTTAGTGTGACTCTTTTCCTCTTAGTTTCTCACGCTCTTGGCTCAACTCGCTCCGGCGTATTCTCAGAAGCTGCAATTCAATCATCCAAACCACTTGAGTTAAAGTTGTTAACTCACATTTGACCTCATTAGTGCATATAACTCATCTTTGCATTTACCAATGCCTTAATCCACATTTTACCCCTTTTCGGTAAATCTAACAACATCTTAAAATATACCACAACACTATTATTAACTTTTACATATCTCATTCATCATTAATCTCCATACATTCTACTTTCTCTCACTAGACCATTTCTAGGTCATAATCATTCCCATGCATTTTAGATAGTTTCTACCCACAATTTGCTCACTCAAATCAACTTCATAATCATCAACTAGACAAATGTACTTGGATTTGTGTACTAGAAACGTACCTCTTTGGATTTCCTCTTTGCTCCAATTAGAAATGCCCCTTGTTCCTTCAATCCAACAAATGGGTAAATACCTCCAAACTATGTTGTTCTCTTCCTCAAGATGAATAACTTTGCTTCTAATGGTCTCTCTTCAAATCTTACTAGAAATGGCTGATTTTAGAGAGAGAAAGTTAGGTTTTTGGGTTGAAAATGGAAGGGTGATGTTTTTTTCGAAATTTTAAGATTTTCAACACTCCTTTTATAGAAATAGCTTGAAGAGATCGATCTGGTCCCCTTAAATCCCTCTTTTTCATGGCATTTTAAGCATGTGATCAATCTGTCGAAACTTGAGATCGATCTGCTCCAAACAGAGAGCTAAGGAGATCGATCTGGGTGCCTAAGGATCGATCTTTTCATTACAGAATGTTAAGAAGATCGATTTGGCTCCATTGGAGATCGATCTGCCCTATTCCTTTGCTCAAATACAAGCATTTTGGCTCATCCAGATCGATCTCTCATCCTATGAGATCGATCTGTCATTCATATTTCTAGATTTTCTACAGTTTTTCTGCAGTAAACTTATGCCAAAACATCCTTAATTTGGTGTCATAGTCATTTTCTTATCCAATCATCTTTGAGACTTGAAAATGACATCTATTAATACTTCATACACATTAAAACTTGTGTAGAATCTTTATATGACCAAAGGTACTTAATATAAACCAAATGGAAGTGCATACTCATGCAAATCTTCATTTCATTTACCACACTATCCATTTTCTATTATACTTCCATTCTTCACATGTTTAAGTCCATTTCTTCACATTCATACATAATGTAACTTGTGTGTATAATCACAACTTTTATTGCAAGTGTGTACAACTTATGGACTTACATTACATACACTTCACATTACAAGTATATCACCATACTTATGATTTCATTTACCTTTCTATGTACCAATATACAATTATACATGTACGGGGTCTCACAGCAATAACCCTACATGTTTATGATGCTCTACCTTTACTTGCTGACAGATGAGACATCTAGCGACATATTCAGCATAGTCTCTTTTCATTTTAGACAACCAATAAACTTTCTGAACGTTTCGATACATCTTAGTACTCCTTGGATGTATCATGTACTTCGTTGAGTGAGCCTCTGGAAAAATCATTCTCCTGATCTTAGGATCCTCGAGAACACATACTCTGCCCCTGAACCTCAATAATCCATCTGTACTCAGCTCAAAATCAGTACCCACACCTGTCTATATCTGACTCATCCAATCGATGCACTGTCGATCGTTCTGCTGAGCTTGTCGAATACGACAAATAAACTCTGACTCCAATCTCAGACTAGCCATAATATCCAATCACTCTGAACTAGGTGGGGTCACATCTAAACTGAAGTTTGCAAATTGCCCTAACAACTCGTGTTCCCGAACCATCATATAAGGCACCAACCTGAGGTTCTTCCTGCTCAAAGCATTGGGAACTACATTCACCTTACCCAGGTGGTACATGATCTCACAATCATAATCTTTCAGGAGTTCGAGCCATCTCCTTTGTCTCATGTTTAACTCTTTCTACGAGAATAGGTACTTAAGGCTCTTATGATCTGTATATACCTAGAATTTCTCACCATAGAGATATTGGCGCCATATCATCAATGCAAACACTACGACTGCTATCTCTAAATCATGAGTTGGATAGTTCCTCTCGTGATCTTTCAACTGTCTGGATCCATAGGCAACTACCTTCCTATCCTACATAAGTACATAGCCTAGTCCCTGGTGTGATGCATCCGTAAACATAGAGAAACCTCCTAAGCTGGTAGGAATGGTGAGAAATGGAGCAGTGGTCAATTGACGCTTGAGCTCTTGAAAACTCCTCTCTCATACCTCATCCCACACAAACTTAACATCTTTCCGTGTGAGGCGTGTCAACTGAGCAGCTAGCCTGGAGAAACACTCAACAAATATCTGATAATAACTTGTCAATTCCAAAAAACTTCTGATCTTAGTAACTGTCTTGGGCTGTTCCCACTGCATAACTGCCTCAATCTTTGATGGGTCCATTGATACCTCATCATTTGACATAACATGGCCCAGAAATGAGATCTGCTCTAATCAAAAGTTACACTTATTGAGTTTGGCATATAATTTCTTCTCTTGGAGGGTTTGTAGAACTATTCTCAAGTGCTGCTCATGATCTTCCTTGAACTTGGAATAAACCAAAATATCATCGATGAACACTATCACAAACGAGTCCAAGTATGGCTTGAATACATCATTCATCAACGCCATAAATGCTACGGGGGCATTCGTCAATCTGAGTAGCATTACCAATAACTAATAATGGCCATAACAGGTACGAATGCTATCTTGGGTACATCTCCACTCCGTATCTTCAACAGATGGTACTCAGATCATAGATCTATCTTAGAAAAGACCTGTGCTCACCGAAACTGATCTAACAAATCATTAATGTGTGGAAGGGGGTACTTGTTCTTAATAGTGGCCTTATTCAACAACCGGTAATCTATACACAGTCGGAAGCTTCCATCATTCTTCCTTACAAACAGAACCAAAGCTCCCCAAGGTGAGATACTCGGTCTAATAAACCCCTTCTCTAGCAACTCTTGCAATTACTTCTTTAGCTTTTCCAACTCTATCAAAGCCATTCTATACAGTGGCTTAGATATCAACTCTGTACCAGGTGCTAACTCTACACAAAACTCCATTTCCCTATCAGGTGGTAGCCCTGGTAATTCGTCCGGAAAGATATCAGGAAATTCTGTAACTACTATAATGTCTCTCAATTCAGGGTGTACCTTATCGATGTCAACCACGTAGGGAATGAACCCTTCACATAATCCTTTCCATCTTTAGTAATACAAGTCACCACTTTAATATTCATAAATGTTAAATAAATTCATCTTTCACATATGATGGATTAAAATTATACTCTTTTCATTTACAATAAACATATTCTTGATTTCTTTTCAACAAAGCTTATAACAAGATTATCTATCTCTGGAAACATCAATGTTTTAGCATGACAATCCATCACAACATGGTTTGCAGCTAACCAATCCATTCCTAGGATTACATCAAAATCATTCATACTTAGTAAAATTAAATCGGCTGCCATTTCCTTTTCCCCTATCTTCAACTTACAATTCCTATACACGTACTTAGTCAATTGACTATCATTCATAGGGGTAGATATCATCAACATTTTATCTAACAGTGTGGGTTTTACATGCTTCAACAATTCATGTACAAAGGAAGATGATACAAAGGAATGCGTGGCACCAGGATAAAACAATACAAATGCTTCTAAATTAAAAATTAGGATGCTACCTTTAATTACATCCGTCGATGCATTTGCTGTGTCCTGGTTCAATGTGTACACTCGCCCTCTGCTAACACCCACCGCCTGTTTCTCTTTTTTCTCATCTGTAGCCCTCCTCCTCAGAGCAGCTGTCTCAACTGAAGCTCTCTCTGGCTCCTTGCCTTTCTACGAGGTAGTCTCAATCATCTCAGGACAATATCTCGCAATAGGCCCTAGCTTCGCACATCTACAACATATAACTGGGGGTGTCTGACAAGGCTTAGCTCCGTGAAATCTGGTACATCTCCTACACTGAGCGGCAGTAGGACGTGGTCCTCCAATAACCATACACCTCGGTGCAGTCAAAGCTGGGTACATGGGAGGTTTAGCAGCTCTCTCTTGTACCGCCTCAATCTTGGGTCTCTTATCGTAAAATCTCTGGCCTCCTCTCTTAGCCACTCTATCCAACCCGGATCTCTTTTGGTCTCTGTCTCTTCTGACACTAACCTTCCCAAGCACGGAGGTATTCCGCTCAAAATCTTGTTCGCACAACTGAGCTCTATGTATTGCCTCCTCGTAAGTATGAATGTCAAAGGGAGCTAACTTAGTCTGGATAGCCAATCTCAATCCTTCCATGAACTTTGGGACCTTCCGAGTCTCACTACTCATCGTATCTGGGTCGTATCTTAACAAAGACATGAACTTCGACTCATACTCGTCCACTCAACGGTTCCTCTGAACCAAGTTAATGAACTTCATTCGCAATTTCCTCTGTACGGTGGCCGAAATATATATCCTGCTAAAGGCCTCCAAGAATATCTCATATGTGATCTCGGAGTGTCTGGTCCTCAGAATAGATTCGATAGATCTCCACCAGTGTTCTGCCTCACCCTTCAGCACAAATACAGCAAAGGCCACTTTCTCAGTCGATGTATATCTGAAGAATCTATATAATTTTTCTATATCATAGACCGAATCCTCAGTAATCACCGGGTCTTTCACTCCTCTGAATACTGGAGGTTTTAACTCCTGAAACTGGCGTAGCCTACTCAGTTTACAAAAATACCCCAGGTCGCTGTCGCTCGGCTGTGGAGCGATGGGAGAACCCATATCCTATACTGGTGGTGTAACAGTCTTTGTAGCCTGAGGTCTCTCGGCCTCGGTAGCTTCCTTTCTAGTCATAGCAAGCTGTGCTGCGGGACCTCGTCTATCATCGACACCGAATACCTATGTGACTATCTCAACTAGGCTCTCGATACTCCGCTCTATCCTAGCGAAGCATGCCTCTGTATCCCCTGGTCTCCTAACAGGGTCCTATGGAGCCTGATCAGTCTATGGCTCCACACGGCTCTCAGGCCCACCTCTACGGCCTCTAGCACGTACACCCGCCCTTCTACCTCGACGTGTAACAGGCATAATGCCTAACTTCCTGTATTCACAACCATTTATTAGTCTCATTCCATGTCGGCATAAACAATCATATCTAAACAAAAGCACAGTAATATGGGGATGTAACTTTCTTACTTGTTAATAGTGACTCACATCATGCCAACTCAGCTTTGATACCAATCTCTATCACGACCCTTTTTATCCAATTCGTTTAAATATCACTATAATTTTTTTTTGCATTTTTATCTCCCTCACCCAGTCGTGAACAACCCTCACTAATAACAGTTGGGCTGTGAGTCAATAATAATCATCATTTCTCATTCATTTCCATTTAATCAAAAATAATGTCATAAATTGAAGTTAAGTTATAAATTTATATATGGCATGTTTTCTAACATCTACATCCCTCATATCACAATTCAAATGACTAATGTGCCTTTACATGTTTAGATACAAAAAGAATCTATGTGTGTATACCTCAAGGCGATCGTGTGCAACGGATGTCCAAAAATATAATGCCTCAGTCCTTCACAAGGCTACTGTACGCTCTCTATAGAGGGGAAAGTAGACGGATGAGTAACCTCACACTCAGTAAGGCAATAATGCAAGCATGGTAGATAACTACACTATCTACAAGTTGATAATGTCATGGCATAAATCATTTATAGTCGGAGCATGAGGAAATAAAAATATGCCGCATGTATATACATATATCATGTACTGAAAACATGGAAGTAGGCATGTAAAACATGGTAAAATCATCATGTAAACCCTCTCATGCTCCTCGTTATTAAAACTCATCATGAAAAGGGAAATTCAATAAGAAACATCCTTTAAGATTAATCACTTTCTCAAAACACATCAAATCTCATCACAGATATAATATCATTTCTTTAAACAAAATCCCACAAGGCTCGACCCTTCCCTCGGGTCTACCCTGGACAAACACAACCACACTTAAGGTAAAAAAAAAATAGGTGGTACTATGTAATATTATGTGAGATAAGTGGTCACTATATCTCAAGGACTATGTTGGCCAACTATGTCATAATCATCCTAAACCACATGGATCCCAGTCTGTGGGGCATCATGATGGAACGAAGGTGGGTTAGTTCTTTGCTAGACTTTTCAAATCAACAATCTCCACTATGCAGTACAACATACTCCATGTGACCTATATTGTATAACGTACTCCGCGAACCTATATCATGGTTGGGAGTGCCAGCCGTAGGTCTTATCTACCTCATACCATGGATAACCTACACAGTCTCAAATGCACGAGGGAGCATTTCGTTTTGCATGTAAGAGAGCCTCCCCACCAACAGAGCCTCCCCACCCCATCAGGCTTAAGGATGTTAGCTTAAAGATCTTATCGTAAGATAGCCTTCCACCAACAGAGCCTCCCTACCTCGTCAGGCTTAAGGATGTAGGGCTTAAGGACCTTACCTCTCCATGGCATTATACATACCACAGTGTGAAAACCTGTGCGAGCTAACCTCTAGCACAATTAATGCATCATCGATAAATCTCCTCGTACGAGCAACGCACTTATACGACTTTATGCATAAAATCATGAAGAAATCACGTATGAGCATAGCTTCAGTACGATTATATGCATAAGAAAGTCAATCAAAATCCATTCATGAGTAGAAGCTCTAGTACGGTTTATAAAACATCATCTTAATTCAAATCAAGGTGCAAGCTAAGCTCCAGCACTTTTCTTACATGTGAAAACACCAAAATCCAGTGCGAGCAAGGCTCCAACACGATTTTAACTCACGTAAATACGATAGGTGGCTCTTTGTCAACACAACTTATTTCAAAACAAAGTCAGCACATAGCTCGTACTATTTCATGATGTCACGACCCAAATTACCTAAAAATCCCTACAAATTTTTCGCTTTTCATTTCCTTACCCGTCGTGAACAGTTATACTACGAAACAGTTGAGCTATGATTCGGTGTTAGTCACCTCTCCCCTATTTACCATTCAATTTCCATATTTTATTTACATATCGATTTATTTAAACTAAATACATCCCCAATATTACATCCATATATAGTACTGTGTATCTATATGTTCAGATACGAAATTATACAAATGTGTATACCTGGTCTTGCTAAGAAGCAGCGGATAACCGAGATGCGAGACTATTGTCGCTCTCTTCTACTGAATATACCCTGTGGGGTGGAAAATGAAAGGGTGAGCGAAACGTGCTCAGTAAGGCAATAATGTAAGCAGGTAGATAACTATACTATCTACGTGCTGATAATGTCATGATGTAAAAATCGTTTACTTTCGGAGCATGAGGTAAGATTAAAACAATGCCACATGTACGTATATATCATATACAAGAAATCATGAAATCGACATATAAAGCACACATGGAAAATCATCATGTATGACATCTCATGCTCGTCACATTAAAACTTATTTGTTTAATCACAAAACTCATCACTTTGAAACTTATATGTTTCATCATAAATTCATCACATTTAAAACTCATTTATTTCATCATAAACTCTCACTTTAAAACTCATTTGTTTCATCACAAACTCATCACGTTAAAACTCATTGTTTCATCATAAAACAACTTCATCAAGGTCAAACCCATCTCTCGGGAATACCTTGATTCATTAAATCACATCTCTTTTAAAAACATAAATCGGGACTACCCCTCCATCGGGTTTGTCCTGGTCTATCCAGACCGTATGATATCATGTGAGGCATGTAGGTTACTGTATGAAAAATCGAGGACTATGGCCATACTTTGTCCCTGTGATCCCAGGCTACACGGATCCCGGTGTGCGGGGCATCACAACTGCAACGGGAGGTGGGGTCAAGTCCTACCCGCCAGAATATCAAGTAACATCATAGTCATCATGACTGCACGGTACAGCCTACTCTGTGTGACATACACGGTACATCGTACTCCGTGGACCCATATCATAGTCTGGGGGTGCCTGCCGTAGGTCTTATCCACCCCAATACTATGTCGATAACCAACCCATGTCTCAAAGTATATGTGCGAGCATCTCAACTCTCTGTGACACACAGTCTACAGGAGGCTTTCGCACGACTATATGCATGTCAACTCACGTCTAGTGCGAGCGAAGCTCCAGCACCACGCTATGCATATCATGATATCTAAAATCTCGTGCGAGTGAAGCTCCAACACGGTTTTGTGCACACACAAATTTCTCGTACGAGCAATGCTCCAGTACGGCTTTTCATGAGAAATAAATCAGTAAACTTGAGTGCGAGTAAGACTCTAGCACTCTTTTTACTCGTGTAAATATGATAGGTGGCTCAATTTTAATAAAAACATTTTTGAAAATAGTAACCGGTACAAACCGGTACTCTTTCGTATATTTCACGAAATCAATAGCCAACCTATGTGCATATTTGCTTAAATCAAAGCAATATAATCATATAACACATTAAAAACACGAAATCATGCAATTTACCTGCCTTACTACCCTTTTTGTAAATTTTACTCCTAGGGGCAAAATCATCTTTTTCCTTTACTCACCTATGCCCCGATTTTTGTAAAATTATTATTATTTCATTACTAGATGCTTTAAGGAATTCTGAACCCTGTAAATACCCTCAAAATATGTATAGGCATCTCTATGCACTTACAAAATTCCCTTACCTGGAAATCGCGCGCAGACTTAACCTGTCTCGATGATACCGAACCTCTCGGCCCAAGTGCGCGCCAACCAAAGGTATGTAACTGCATATAACCACATAGTCGAGGTTAATTCACTTATATTGATCAGTATATCGCATTTACTGACCAACTTCAAGGTATTGGGCCCTATCTACCTTATTTGGTCTCGGCCCATTGCAGCCCTTTTTATATTTATTAATTCCCTTTTTCGGGTATACCAGGCTTATGCAGCTTACTAATAATTATCGGGCTTCGATCCAAATTCATTGGATAGCCCGTATACCATTTACGGCAATTTATTACAACTCCGAATTAATATTCCTTTCTATGCGAAATTAATCCATAATTCCGTAAATTAATTAAAACTCGGTATTTAAAGAACTTTGATTGCCGAAATTAAACTGTACTTACCCGATACGATGTGGGGTACGAGAATCAGAGCTCAATCGGCTCTCGTTCGGGCTTTGTCGTATAACTGCACAATTATTATATTTAATCCCGGGTTAATTTTCGATCAAATATAATTTATATAAATTTTTCGAAAGTCAAATTGGTCACTTTTGACCTCTTACCGACTTACCCGAAGTCCGGTGTATCCCCGAAAATTCTTTCCCTTTTTCCTTTTTCTCTTTTTCTCCCTTTTTTCCTTCTTTCCTGGCTGAACCGGTTCAGTCCGGTTCAGACCCGATTCAGACCGGTCCGGTTCAGCCGGTTCAACCCGGTTCACCCTTTTGCTGAACCGGTCCGTACCGGTTCAGATGTTCCCGCCGCCGTTCACGGCGTTTTCGGTCGGTTCCCGGCATGGTTTTGGCTCCATTCGACTCGTCTGCACTGGGGGAGTGTTCGGCTGGGGTCGAGGTTGGCCGAATCACGCCGGTGGCCGCCGGATTCGTCTTCTCCCTCCGCGGCACTCTCCCTCTCGATCCGCCGGATTTCGGTGGTTTCGTCGGCCAATACCGGTCTCAAAAGAACCGGCTCCTCTTCCCGATCTCGCCGGTGCCCGCCGTTCGAGCCCAGCTGCCGTGGATCGCCGGGACCGACGATGTTTTCCCCGCGGTCTTCTCTTCCTCCGTTCGCCGGACACGGCCATTGTCGGCGCGCGTCACCGGTGCCAATGGCTTCGCCGGCCGCTCCTCTTCCTGTTCGGTCCTTCGTCGGAGGGTGATGGTCGCCGGTGGTGGCTCGTCGGTCGGCCACGCGCAGGTCTCCTCGGTTTCTCTGTTATTTTCTCTCTCCCCGATAGTTTTTCAGATTTCCCTCTTTTTTTTTTCTCTTCTTTTTTTTTACAATTATTATTTTATTTAACAATTTATTTTAATATTATTTAATTGATTAAATTAGTCTAGAATATTCAAAATATCTTAAAAAATTATATTTTATTCATTTAGTCTATAAATTAATTTCTCGGTATTATTTCGGCTTCCCGGTATAATTTTTGATTATTTTTCGGGATTATTTTTTGAATTAAAAATTCCGATTAATCCCGATTAATTCTCATAAATTCATATCTTGATCAATTTAACCCGAAATAATTTTATTTCACCTTTATTGACCAAGATTTCTCAATCCATTATTTTTAATTAAATTTCCTTATCGAATTTATACCGGCTTTCGGTCTTTTGACCGTTTTGCCCTTACACGTGTTCGGGATTAATTTAACCCGACTTCCCTTCACGAATACTCATTCATTTCGTATTTTAATTAAATTCGGGTCTTACAACTCTCCCCCACTTAAGGAATTTGGTCCTCCAAATTAGAACCAATTCATATGAGTCCATATACAACTCCAGGTACATTGATCGTATCATACTCTTAAATTCTTATGTGACCTTTTTCCAGAGTGTAACATTACCAAAGACTTTAATTAGGGAGATCGTCTTAAACCTCAATACTGTCTCTTTCCTGTTTAATGCCCGAATCAACTTCTCAATATACTTATATTTGCATTAAACTGAACTTTTGGAGTTCATATTCGATCACCTGTGCTGGATCTGGATAGTATTGCCAAAGCATCAAAAGATGGGACACATTGTGGATGCCTGCTTATTCAAGTGGAATGCCACCTACAGGTCTTATCTTCCACTTGTCCAATCTCTTAAAGATTCAATCAGCGAAACTCAATTTACCTTCTTCCAATAGTTCGCTATGTCCTTATTCTCTTAGGACAAATAACTTTCAACCATACTAATTCACCAAGGGTGAATTCCAATACTTTTCTATCTGCTCTGAGGTGTTCTTAATCTATCATCCTTAACTAAACATCCTCAGAGACTTATTATCCAAAGTCGAAAAATAATTTTATCTGTCACCCATTTTTTCTTATCCAATTTGGGGAACAACCCCTACATCCATACACTGCCTCATATCTTGTTATCCCGATACTCAAGTGAAAACTGTCACTATTGGTGACTTCGATTTGTAATAACTGATCATTCCAGGAGCTTAAAAATCAAGGGCACACGCTTCATCGGATCCTCCAGAACTTGTACAGTCCTCTCTGACTGACCATCTGTCTGAGGACGGAAAGCTGTGCTAATACTCAGTCGGGTTCCCATAGCTTCCTGAAAAATATTCCCTGAAGTAGAAAGTGAAGCGGGAATCCCTATATAATACAATGCTCACTGGAACGCTACATAATGTTCCACAATCTTCCTTATACATAAATCCTCATATACACTCTGAGTATTTGGGGATTTCATAACCAAAAAGGTGGTTAGACTTAGTCAACTTAGCAACTATCATCCATATAGCCTCGTAATTCACCTGGGTTCTCTGTAACCCATCACGACATTCATGGAGACTTGCTCTCATTTTTCGTGCCGTGTCGATATAGGTAGGTGCTGCAATAACTCTGTAGACTTTTAATACTCTACCTTATTCTGCTGACATACTAGTCACTTTTCCACAATCTCTACCATGTCTCTTTTCACATCTGACCACCAATACCCTTTTCAAAGATTTCATATATTCTTTACTTTCCGTATGCACTGTATATCCCGAAGAGTGAGCTTCTGACAATATTACTATCTCATCAACTGTGGTCCTGGGGAGCACTCATACTGTCTCGGAATCCTCAGTAACTCATCATCACCCACTGTGAACTCTATCACTGTACCCTTCTGAATCTGACCCACACTATCGACACCCTGCCGATCATCACGCTAAGCCTGGCAAATCCGGGCACTCTTATCCGGTTCTAGTCTCAGGCTAGCTGTCATACAATCACTGTCATCATCAGAAGGGATCACATCAATACTGAGGTCCACAACTGCTCTAGCAGCTCACGCTCCCTGACCATCATATGTAATACCATCCCAAGGCTCTTTCTACTCAAAGCATCAGTCATCACATTAGCCTTTCCTGGGTGGTACAATTTTTATTTTTTATTTTTTTTTCACAATCAAAATCTCTCAGAAGCTCTTACCCACTATGTATTCTCATATTCGCCTCTTTCTGTGAAAAACAGATACTCGGGGCTTTATGATCAGTGCATATCCAAAATTTCTCACCCTGTACATAATAGTACCATATCCTCGGTACAAACACTACCGTTGCCAACTTAAAATCATGAGTCAGATAGTTTATTTTGTGATCAAGGAGTTGTCTGACTCCATAATTGACTATCTTCCCATTATACATCAATACACAGCTCCTTCATAATTTCGAGGTATCCATACTCACTGTGAACCTCTTGAGCTGTTGGGTATGGTGAAATTAATCACGGTGGTCAGTTCATACTTCACTACATCGAAATTCATGTCAAATCTATCATCTTATTTATCATCTCATTCAAAGATCACGTTTTCTTAGTTAAACGTGTCAACCAAGTAGACCATATTGAGAACTCGCAACAACCCATTTGTAAGAGCCATTTCCCAATTGTTGCCTATAATTTGCCCTAGACTTTAACTACACCCAACATATCATCGATAATGATGATTACAAATCGGTCCAATCCTTGACTTATTTAAGCATAAGCGTATAAAATCCTTCAAAATCGTTTACGTTTTCACGTACTAACCTGCGTCATTTCCTTTTCTTATCTTAACGACTCTTATTAAATTTTACTATGTTAACCTTTATGATTTGTCAAATTTTAATATTCTTATCGTCTTAGTAAGAGTATCCTAATGCTAAAGGTATTTATTACGACGATCGATTTCACGTTATAGGTTATATATATACTTTTAGACGCTGTCAAGTCTTCAGGCGGGGAGGTATTTTGAAATACCTTTATTAACCTTCAGACTTAACCACAATTACTTTATATATTAGTCCATGTGGTTACAATTTATATTCACGACTTATTGCTTTAATCCTAATGACTTCGCAGACGCACTCTTACTCCAATACATCTTGTATTTAGGATTAAGCATATCTCATCTTAAAGATTATCTCCTTAGTGTATCTATTATAACGAAACTCTTGTCATTATTCGTTCCATGAGTACAATCCTTTAATTTCAACTGTTGCACCCCTTTTTATCACTTGTCAACACTTACAATATATTTTTCAGTGATGTTTTTACCCCTGTTTTCAACTTAAAATCTCTATATCCATATTTCGTTTATTAATCCTCCTCTATTGGGGTACTCATTTATCAGTACTGTGCCCAATGATGTAGGCATTCATGCCTTTTACTCACTTATATGCGAATGAAGGCGGTATGAATAAACGTGTGGCACCAGGATCAATGAACATATGTACTTCATTGTTCATAACAAGCGTGGTATCTTACACCACATCCATGAAACATCAATAGTGTCCTGGTCTAAGACATCCTCTCGCCTTCGTCTAACAGCCTACTTTCCTTTTTCTTTTCGGCTATGGCCTCCCTTTTCGTTGCAGCTATACTAACGAAGTTTTTCTCTGTCTCTTTACTTTTCTGTGGGGCGATCTCGCCCAACTCTGTGCAATCAAAATCAATGGTCCGTCTTACCACACTTAACGGTCATTTTCATCAATACAGTGTAGGTATAGACCCTCCTTCCGTGGTATCCACCACACATCCCACACTGCTTGCAGTGCTTACACTGCTACACTGCTTCGTAGCAGGTCGGGGTCCTCCAATCACAATACCCCTCAAGAGTGCCAAAATTTGATGCACTGGGACCTTACCAATTATCTTACTCCATGACTCGTCAAATTAAATCTTTTACCAATCACCATTTTTCCATTTTAACATCTTTGTCATTTCTCGATTCTCTTTCTGTATCTATTTCAGCCCTCACTACCTTTCCCAATCTCAGAGGCGTGCAATTTATGTTCTTATCTACCCAACTGTAAATCTGCGCATTGCCTCGATATAGGTAATATCTCACGGGCCAATCGGACTCAAATTGAAAAGTTGAGCCATTTCATGAACTTTTAGACATCTCGACTGTCACCTGTTCATAGTGTCGAGGTAATATCTGCCCAAGAATATAATTGAGTTTCATACTCATAAATCATATTCATCAATCAACCAATGACTATGGGCAGTGTAAGAAATTTTACCTGTAATTTCCCTTTAAGTAGTGCCCGAAATATTCAGTCACCAGAATACATCCAGAATATTTCTCATATCAACTCTTAAGATGGGTCGAGCGGGTTTCCACCAAAGCTCCGCTGCGCCCTCATATCTCATACATAATCTGAGCAATTAGCTCCTCACAATAATCTCCACACTCCGCTCTAATCTCGCGAAGCGTGTCTCAATACTATCCGATCACTCTGTCGGACTTTGAGAGGCATGCTCAACATTAACCTCTATTTCAATCTCATCCTGATTCTCACAGGTCAACTCAGCACGACTTAGCAGACTCAGGTCTACCTCTACGACCTCTGCCTCGTGCACTATCTCATCTTGAGTCTCATATCATGACTCATTCGATTCTCAAGCTGATCTCTACGGCCTCGAGCATGTGTACTCGCCCCTCTACCATAGCGGCTATCAGTTATAACAACTATATTCTTGCATTCGAAACAAAATTCTTAGCTGCAATTCCATCTTGATATACACAATTGTATCTAAACAATGCACAGTATATGGGGATGTAAATTTACTTAACCACTAACACCGACTCATATCAGACCAACTCTGCTCTGATACCATTAAATTTGTCACGACCCAAATTACCTAAAAATCCCTACAAATTTTTCGCTTTTCATTTTCTTACCCGTCGTGAACAGTTATACTACGAAACAGTTGAGCTATGATTCGGTGTTAGTCACCTCTCCCCTATTTACCATTCAATTTCCATATTTTATTTACATATCGATTTATTTAAACTAAATACATCCCCAATATTACATCCATATATAGTACTGTGTATCTATATGTTCAGATACGAAATTATACAAATGTGTATACCTGGTCTTGCTAAGAAGCAGCGGATAACCGAGATGCGAGACTATTGTCGCTTCTTCTACTGAATATACCCTGTGGGGTGGAAAATGAAAGGGTGAGCGAAACGTGCTCAGTAAGGCAATAATGTAAGCAGGTAGATAACTATACTATCTACGTGCTGATAATGTCATGATGTAAAAATCGTTTACTTTCGGAGCATGAGGTAAGATTAAAACAATGCCACATGTATGTATATATCATATACAAGAAATCATGAAATCGACATATAAAGCACACATGGAAAATCATCATGTATGACATCTCATGCTCGTCACATTAAAACTTATTTGTTTAATCACAAAACTCATCACTTTGAAACTTATATGTTTCATCATAAATTCATCACATTTAAAACTCATTTATTTCATCATAAACTCTCACTTTAAAACTCATTTGTTTCATCACAAACTCATCACGTTAAAACTCATTGTTTCATCATAAAACAACTTCATCAAGGTCAAACCCATCTCTCGGGAATACCTTGATTCATTAAATCACATCTCTTTTAAAAACATAAATCGGGACTACCCCTCCATCAGGTTTGTCCTGGTCTATCCAGACCGTATGATATCATGTGAGGCATGTAGGTTACTGTATGAAAAATCGAGGACTATGGCCATACTTTGTCCCTGTGATCCCAGGCTACACGGATCCCGGTGTGTGGGGCATCACAACTGCAACGAGAGGTGGGGTCAAGTCCTACCCGCCAGAATATCAAGTAACATCATAGAGTCATCATGACTGCACGGTACAGCCTACTCCGTGTGACATACACGGTACATCGTACTCCGTGGACCCATATCATAGTCTGGGGGTGCCTGCCGTAGGTCTTATCCACCCCAATACTATGTCGATAACCAACCCATGTCTCAAAGTATATGTGCGAGCATCTCAACTCTCTGTGACACACAGTCTACAGGAGGCTTTCGCACGACTATATGCATGTCAACTCACGTCTAGTGCGAGCGAAGCTCCAGTACCACGCTATGCATATCATGATATCTAAAATCTCGTGCGAGCAAAGCTCCAACACGGTTTTGTGCACACACAAATTTCTCGTACGAGCAATGCTCCAGTACGGCTTTTCATGAGAAATAAATTAGTAAACTTGAGTGCGAGTAAGACTCTAGCACTCTTTTTACTCGTGTAAATATGATAGGTGGCTCAATTTTAATAAAAACATTTTTGAAAATAGTAACCGGTACAAACCGGTACTCTTTCGTATATTTCACGAAATCAATAGCCAACCTATGTGCATATTTGCTTAAATCAAAGCAATATAATCATATAACACATTAAAAACACGAAATCATGCAATTTACCTGCCTTACTACCTTTTTTGTAAATTTTACTCCTAGGGGCAAAATCGTATTTATCCTTTACTCACCTATGCCCCGATTTTTGTAAAATTATTATTATTTCATTACTAGATGCTTTAAGGAATTCTGAACCCTGTAAATACCCTCAAAATATGTATAGGCATCTCTATGCACTTACAAAATTCCCTTACCTGGAAATCGCGCGCAGACTTAACCTGTCTCGATGATACCGAACCTCTCGGCCCAGTGCGCGCCAACCAAAGGTACGTAACTGCATATAACCACATAGTCGAGGTTAATTCACTTATATTGATCAGTATATCGCATTTACTGACCAACTTTAAGGTATTGGGCCCTATCTACCTTATTTGGTCTCGGCCCATTGCAGCCCTTTTTATATTTATTAATTCCCTTTTTCGGGTATACCGGGCTTATGCAGCTTACTAATAATTATCGGGCTTCGATCCAAATTCATTGGATAGCCCGTATACCATTTACGGCAATTTATTACAACTCCGAATTAATATTCCTTTCTATGCGAAATTAATCCATAATTCCGTAAATTAATTAAAACTCGGTATTTAAAGAACTTTGATTGCCGAAATTAAACTGTACTTACCCGATACGATGTGGGGTACGAGAATCAGAGCTCAATCGACTCTCGTTCGGGCTTTGTCGTACAACTGCACAATTATTATATTTAATCCCGGGTTAATTTCCGATAAAATATAATTTATATAAATTTTCCGAAAGTCAAATTGGTCACTTTTGACCTCTTACCGACTTACCCGAAGTCTGGTGTATCCCCGAAAATTCTTTCCCTTTTTCCTTTTTCTCTTTTTCTCCCTTTTTTCCTTCTTTCCTGGCTGAATCGGTTCAGTCCGGTTCAGACCCGGTTCAGACCGGTCCGGTTCAGCAGGTTCAACCCGGTTCACCCTTTTGCTGAACCGGTCGTACCGGTTCAGATGTTCCCGCCGCCGTTCACGGCGTTTTCGGCCGGTTCCCGGCATGGTTTTGGCTCCATTCGACTCGTCTGCACTGGGGGAGTGTTCGGCTGGGGTCGAGGTTGGCCGAATCACGCCGGTGGCCGCCGGATTCGTCTTCTCCCTCCGCGGCACTCTCCCTCTCGATCCGCCAGATTCCGGTGGTTTCGTAGGCCAATACCGGTCTCAAAAGAACCGGCTCCTCTTCCCGATCTCGCCGGTGCCCGCCGTTCGAGCCCAGCTGCCGTGGATCGCCGGGACCGACGATGTTTTCCCCACGGTCTTCTCTTCCTCCGTTCGCCGGACACGGCCATTGTCGGCGCGCGTCACCGGTGCCAATGGCTTCGCCGGCCGCTCCTCTTCCTGTTCGGTCCTTCGTCGGAGGGTGATGGTCGCCGGTGGTGGCTCGTCGGTCGGCCACGCGCAGGTCTCCTCGGTTTCTCTGTTATTTTCTCTCTCCCCGATAGTTTTTCAGATTTCCCTCTTTTTTTTTTCTCTTCTTTTTTTTTTACAATTATTATTTTATTTAACAATTTATTTTAATATTATTTAATTGATTAAATTAGTCTAGAATATTCAAAATATCTTAAAAAAATTATATTTTATTCATTTAGTCTATAAATTAATTTCTCGGTATTATTTCGGCTTCTCGGTATAATTTTTGATTATTTTTTGGGATTATTTTTTGAATTAAAAATTTCGATTAATCCCGATTAAGTCTCATAAATTCATATCTTGATCAATTTAACCCGAAATAATTTTATTTCACCTTTATTGACCAAGATTTCTCAATCCATTATTTTTAATTAAATTTCCTTATCGAATTTATACCGGCTTTCGGTCTTTTGACCGTTTTGCCCTTACACGTGTTCGGGATTAATTTAACCCGACTTCCCTTCACGAATACTCATTCATTTCGTATTTTAATTAAATTCGGGTCTTACACATGAAATTACATAAATCAAATAGCCAGCCTATCCATCAATCTGCTTAAAACAAAGCAATTGTGTTTCATAAAGCATCAAAACATGTGATTTATACATTTATTAGCCTTACTATCCCTTTTATAAGTTCCACTTCAAAATCAAATCATATATATTCATAATTGTTCACACAATCATAAATCCTTTTTCTGAATAACCAAGCATTTTACGAAGCCCTCTATTCACCCACAAAATATGAGTAGCTATCTCTATATACTCACAGAATTCCCTTACCTGGAAATCGCATCAAATGATTTCCTCTTCTTTAAAGCTGCTTGTTTGCGCCATTCGATTCGCTTCCAACAAACTCTGTGGACTGCACGAGATTACGTTTCACGTCAATTTAGTCTAATATAACACAACTTTTGTGTTTACTATAGTTGATTCAACCTATAGTCTCCATTATTACTTGTAAAACCTCATTTGATTGCTCTACTGACATCTCGAGAGTCTATTGATTCATACTAAATCGATACTTAAGCTCATAGTGTCTTTATTTCATATTTTATTTCACTATGGCAATTTATCAAACACCTCATATACTCATTTCTATAAATTGACCATCTTCACAATGTAGCTTCATTCCAACATCTTAAAATCATACATATTACCTTACTAACACCCTAGCATAATCCATTATCATCAACTCAACCGTATCACATTTTCTCACACTCCTTGCTCTTTCAATCCAACTAATGGGGTATTGATTCCAAAATATGTTGTTCTTCTCTTTAAGATGAACAAATTTGCTCTAATGATCTTTCCTTATATCTTTATGAAAATGGGATGATTTTAGAGTGAGAAAGCTAGGTTTTAGATTACAAATGGAAGGAAATGGTTTGTTCTTGTGAAATGCAGACCTAACTGCTCCCTATTTATAGAAATGGCTTGATGAGATTGATCTGCATAGGGTGGAGATCGATCTTGCTGTGCTTAAATCCTTCAGTTTCTCGACATTTTGAAAGCATAAGATCGATCTGCCAAATGCATGGGATCGATCTGCTTCAATGAAATGAGATCGATCTGCTCAATGGAATAGGATCAATTTATCTCAGGCAGAGAGCTAAGGAGATCGATCTGGCTTTAAGGGGAGATCAATTTAGTCCAGCCCGAGAGTAATGGAGATCGATCTGCTTGAGTGAGGGATTGATCTCCCTCTTCCAGAATGCTTGATATTACGTTTTCCAGACCATGAGATCGATCTCTCCTTCCATGGGATCGATTTGGCCTTTATTTTAAATCGTTTTTGCTATAAATTCCTTATTCAAACTCATACTCAATCACTTTGTTCTTATGTAGTGTAACTTATCTGTACATCTATTAAACATATACATTACATAGAAATTTAAGGGTCTTACACATCTCATCTACATTACTGTACTTACAAAAGTTTTAGATACAAAAGAATATCTTAAAACTAGGTATACCTTCGATGCAGAAAGATACTCCACGAAACCATAGATGTGTGAAATGCCTTAGTAACGGAAATGGTCCAAGTTATTGAAGAGGCTTTGTAAAGGAAAGTAAGGGGGTGAGTTAAACATGCTCAATAAGAAAAATACGTGGCAAGTAGATATATACACTACCTAAAAATATATATTTGCCAAAACCAAAAAAATTTCATAAAGATATACAGATAATTTGGCAATTTCATAGTTACCAGAGTCAGAAATCGAAAACAAAATTAATATCGATAGTGTAATCAATTTTCTATGGTAAATACAGAAATCCCAAAACTTTCAGTACCATAATAAACAGTTTCTAGATATCTCAGTCCAAACAGATAATTCAGAAAAATCAAAATCGAAAAAATCCATAGCAAATTTCAGTATAAACATGGAATTGAGATCAATATCGGTTCTAAAACTTTATAAAGCTTTTAAAGTGAAAATTGTGTGGCACTTTGGTCCTGTAGGATTCAAGAGGTGGACCCCACAGTGTTTATGCAGTAGAAAAGCATAGTTCCATATAATTAAATTAGTTCACACAGTCACATCAAAAAATCCAATAGACGAGACAAGGCAGATATGCTATATTAGATATCAGAATGACAATTGGCAAATGTCGGTGACTCTGGGCAATGATACATCGTACTCACGTGCGTGCTGCATGGTACATCGTACTCTGTGGATCACAGAAAAAGAAATAGAAACAAATCATCACTAATGTAACGGACCACCCCAGCCGGTCACAGACCACTCCAACCGTTCATGGCCACCCCTATGGGCCCAAAAACAATGACTGTTGTGACATCGTTACACGGTAACATTAACAGTGTAGCATAATCTCACAAATACCTTTGTCTCAAAATCAGTACGAGTCGGACCGTGGGACACAAGGTCTGCACGTGCTCAAGAACATCTCATTAGTTTTTGGAGGTCAAAGCTCCTCTGTTCCAGTCTATATTTTTCCCATATATGAACCTCTCGGCTATGGTTCTTGCTACTGCACCTATCCTTTATTCATTATTTTTTTAGTTTCTTCCATTTTGTTCACTGTTGCAGCTTCAATGTATAGAGACACTCTCGTTTATACTTATTTCCTCATCTGAAATCCAACCTCCCTCTCTAGTAACCTCATCTATACCACAGGCGTACACCACTCCTCTATTTTCAATATCCTCCCATCTCCGTTTCAGTTTCCTGCTTATCCTGCCATCTCTCATCACATTAGCTTCAGATTTCCTTGCAGTAGAGTTTTGGTAGGTGCTTACAAGTTTCACGTGGACTCTTGGTCCACTTAGTTCTCCTCTCTCTTATGTTACCCGACGACCACAGCTATAAAACTGTAGTTTATTTTATTTTATTTTTTTCGATTTTCATTCCTGCCATAAGGTACCTTACCCCTTTCCTTCTATCGTGTCTCTCTTCCACAGCATATTTCCATAACTTGTCACATTTTCGATCACCCAATTTCCTTTCAGAAGCCACACAACCCTCTGTTTATATATATATATATATATATATATATATATACATTTATATATCTTTGTTTCCTTCCTTCGGTCAGACCATCACTTCACAAATACTGCAGCCAACCACCATTTCCAAATTCAGTTTTCCTCTACCCATGTTTTGAGCTAAGCCAGAAAAGTTTGGCTTCAGTTAGAAGCCAATTCTTTATTTTGTTTTCATTCATCCCACGCAAGTTATACTATCACTTCCACTTCATTCATCTTCATTTCCCTTTTCTGCTCGTTTCACTTCTTCATATTCATTTGTTCACTTATATATATGTATATATATATATATATATATCTTTATACGTGAATCCTAGAGGGCCTCAGCATGTAGGGTTTACATGTCTTCTATGTATACACAATGCATACATACATATATGTATATATATATATATATATATATATATGCCTAGGTATATGCATTGATACATATAATTATTTATTTATTCATGTACGCGTATACTTGATTTAAATAATGGATACAATATTACTCACCCACATGTATAAGTATGTATGTATTTATATATATATATATATATATAGTTTGGCTAATTATATTTGTCTATGTCTCTTACATTAAGGTTAAAGTATAATTAAGTTTAATTAACTACTTTTAAGCATGATTTATTTCCAAATCAGCGTTACAAAAAACCAAATTCTAAAGAATTTCATGGGATTTACATTCTCCCCACCTTATGAAATTTGGTCCCCAAATTTAATAGTACATTAGTCCTTAAACAACTACGAATATTTCTCTTGTATTAAACTTTCTCATTCCCGCGTGGCCTCTTTCGAAGTATGATACTGCCACAAAACCTTAACCAAAGGAATCGTCTTAGACCACAATGCCTTTTCTTTCTTGTCCAAGATCCGAATCGATTTCTCTACATACGTAATATCCTCTTTTAATTCTAGTGGCTCACATTTAATCGTATGTGTGAGATTCAGATGATATTTACGAAGTATAGAAAAGTGGAAGACATTGTGGATACTCGATAATTCTAGCAATAATGTTATTCTGTAAGCTTTGTCTCTCATCCGGTCTAAGATCTCAAAATGTCTAATAAACGTGGACTTAACTTTCTTTCCTTCCCATTTAATTGGTGAATGATACTTTCAGCCATACAACGCCTTGCACGGTGTCATTCTGATATTTGAGTGGCAACTGATATTATATGCAAACTCTGCTAATGGCAAATGGTCCTTCTAGGAGCCCTTAAAATCTCAGGCACATGCTCTTAATTCCATATTAGCCTGGTTAAAGGTTAATATAATCTCATAGGCTTCTGGTACTTTACCGTAACCTGTTGACATATGAGACATTTAGTCACAAAGTCAATTATATCTCTTATCGTACTTGGTTACCAATAAACCTTTAGGAGATTTTGATGAATTTTACTATTCTCCGGATATAGAGTATATCTCGATGAATGAGCTTCTCATAAAATTTTCTTCTTTAATTGTGAATCATTGGGTATACATATTCTATCTCAGAATCTCACAAACCATTAGTACCCTTACTAAAATTTGTTGTAGTATTCATTTGAATCTGATTAGCTACATTAATGCGGCATTTATCATTACGATGAGCCTATTCGATTCGATCAATCAAGTCTAGCGTTCGAATCTTAGGTTAACTATCATACAGTAAACATCAATATCAGAAGAATTGCATCCAATTTGATGTTCACAGAATGTCCCAACAGTCCGCGTTCCCGGACCATTTTATACAATACCATCCTGAGTTTCCTTTTTACTCGATGAGCCAACTCTAGCCATTTCTTTTTTCTTATGTTTAATTGCCTTTGTGAAATCTAATATCTAACTTTCGTGATTAGTAAAATTCTATAATTCTTCACCTCATAAGTAATAGTACCCTGACTTCAAATGCAAATATTACAACTGTCAATTTTAATTTATGGGTTATGGATTAAGACATTTTTAGACGCTATCAAGGTTTTTAGGCTGAGAGGTATTTTGAAATACCTTTTTTAGCCATCAAACCTGCCACACAAACCAATTATAGCCATAGGGTTTCATGATTTAGTCCTAATTGAAAGTAGGATACCAAAATTTATCACAATTCTCATTTATTCTTTGGACACAATTCATTCTCAATTCATATCACTTAATCCAAATCATTTAATATACCAGAAATATTCATTCATTGTGTACATCTCTTATTCCAAATTATAATATGTATTTAAACTTTATCACACTTCAAAACTTGTCTCATTTCATACATCAATTATAACGAAACCTTTTTCCTTATTCGAATTAAGTCTCGCATTCAAAACATAAGCACATTCAAATTATAATCCTTAGATTCAAAAGGTATTTCATATTCCAAAGTCTCTTTATACCCCAAAACTCTAAATCTACTAAATGGTTTTTGGTCTTTCCCACTGATCTATAACCTCTGTTCTGAGGGAATACAATTGACATCCGTTCTTGATACACGTGGCCCAGAAGACTACAGATCTCCTTAACAAGTAATGCCAGTACACTTTAAAGTGAATCACTCAGTCCGATGATCCTCTTATCATATAATTCCCGTAATTTCTTCTTCAGTTCTTTGAATTCAATCGAAGCCATTTAGTATAGTGGTTTGAATATCAATTCGATACCAAATACTAAATTAATTCAAAACTTCATCTTTCTATCTAGTGATAACTTTGGTAGATCATTCGAATATGTGTCGAGAAAACTCCCTATCTATAGGAATGTCTCTTTATCCCCGACACGTCTTATCCTTATCAATTACGTGAGCAACGAGACCTTTGAGTTTCCTTTATACAATCCGTTTCGTAATTCATTCTTTCAGTTATAGTGACTTTACTCTTTCACTATCACTCTTTCTTTAGAAGATATCTTTTTGTCACGCTCTTTTCCTTTCCCATTTCTTAGAAATTCCAGAGACATACATCTCGTAATCACACTGTTGTCTCTTATCCACATAGTTGTGCCTTGCACACTGGTTCCTCATAATAACATCAAATGGAGTTAACATAGCTCAGTTGAGGATCACAGTATCTCCTTGTGAGTTTCAAGATTTCTTTCATTTCACATCTCCACTTACCTGGATTATACTTCTTCCAAAACTATAAATTTAGTTTCACATTCATCCACGAACTTGTTACCTTATATCCAATTCAACCATTTCATTTTGTAATTACCATTGTGTCGGGCCGTCTAAAGTCATCCAGTAACATATCCCATGTAACTCTCTAATTGTTGAGTCCTCAGAATAAATCGGGAAAACTTTCACCAAGGTCCAACTTCCCATTTTAATATCAATGATGCAAAAGCTATCCTTTTTATAGTAGGGCTCTTTAAAAGTCTGTATAACTTCTCTAATTCTTTAGCACAAAATTGCAAAAGCAACTTTCTCGGTAAAGTTACTTCCAAAATCATAGAACTTTTCTATCTCATTATCCAATTTTTTAAATCACTGAATTCTTAACCTTACTAAAAAATAGAGGCTCATACGTCTGAAACTGCCCTCAGTCTATTATGTTCGTGGTCGTACCCTAAGAATCCATATAAGTTTTCAAATTTATTTATCCAGTTGCCCATTATAATTGAATTCTTGACTCCAGTTTATAATAGTGTACTATCTTTCGAAATTGTCTCAGTCTTTCTCTAAGTCACAGTTCTACATTAACCGTCATCATTATTATTATGTCGCTATCACTTGACTAAACAATGTCAATATTATTTCCATGCCCCGCTCGAATCTTACGAAGCTGACTTCAAAATTTTCGGTTAAACTATGAAGTGTACATTCAGATGGGGATTCGCTCTACTCTCGAGCTTATTTCTACAACCTCAAGAAATGATTCCTTCTCATCTACTTGTATGGTTGCAATACATACCTGCCTCATTTATTAGTTTTCCATTACTTAATCACACAATTTCTCAGTAAAACACAGTCAGGTATACTCGTTTGTATCTAAACATGTTGGGGATGTGAACTTTTCAAATTTTCTCTAACTCCTAATATCGACTTGTATCAGGCCAACCTTGCTCTGATATCAACTTTTGTAACGACCTTTTTTACTACATATTTTGGTTGGGCTACGAGTCGATAATAGGTCAGAACAATAAATCAACCTGATTTAATTTTATTTCTTGATAACAAATTTAAAACAAAAATCCTGTAGAGGTATTTTTCGACTTATCATCTTAAATGTTCTTTTACAAATAGTTATGTTCACATTTCCCAAACACATCTCATCTACATTACTATACTTACAAAAGTTTTAGATACAAAAGAATTTCTTAAAACTGAGTATACCTTCGACACATAAAGATACTCTGCGGAACCGTAGATGTGCGAAATGTCTTACTAACGAAAACGATCCAAGTTACTGAAGGGGCTCTTTGGAGGAAAGTAAGGGGTGAGCTCAACCTGTTCAGTAAGAAAAATACATGGTAGGCAGATAAATACACTACCTAAAAATATATATTTGCCAAAACCAAAAAATTTTCATGAAGGTATACAAATAATTTGGAAAATTCACAGATGCCGGAGTCAGAAATTGTAAAAAGAATTAGTATCGGTAGTGTAATCAATTTTCTGTGGTAAATACAAAATTCCCAAAACTTCTAGTAGCAGAATAAACAGTTCCAAGATATCACAGTCTATGCAGATAATTCAGAAAAATCAAAATCGAAAAAATCCATAGCAAATTTTAGTATAAACATGGAACTAAGATCAATACCGATTTGAAAACTTCATATATCTTTTAAAGTGACAATTGTGTGGCACTTTGGTCCCGAAGGATTCAAGAGGTGGTCCCCACAGTGTTTATGCAATAGAAAAGCACAGTTCCATATAATTAAATCAGTTCACACTGTCACATCGAAAAATCCATGGGAACATTTTCAAGAAGCCGTGGGATCCCAATTGAATTTTAGCACAGCTTTCCACCCTCAAATAGATGGACAGTCAGAGAGAACTATTCAAACATTAGAGGATATGTTGAGGGCATGTGCTCAATATTTTAAAGGCTCTTGGTATGTCCATTTATCGCTAGCAGAGTTTACATACAATAACAATTACCACTCAAGTATTGGAATGGCACCGTACGAAGCGTTGTATGGTCGAAGGTGTCGTTCATCGATTGGATTGGAAGAAGAGGGTGAGAGAAAGATATTTGCTCCCAATCTAGTTAAGCAAGCTTTTGAGGATGTACAATTAATTTGTGAGAGGCTAAGGATAGCTTAGAGCAGACAAAAGAGTTATGCTAACCAAAGACAAAGACCCTTGGAATTTTTAGTAGGAGATTTAGTGTTTCTGAAAGTTTCACCTTCCAAGAGTATAATGAGGTTTGGGAAGAAAGGAAAGTTTAATCCCTATTATATTGGACCGTTCGAGATCTTAGACAGAGTGGGAGACAAAGCTTACAGATTGGCGTTACCGCCGAAATTATAGAGTATCCGCAAGTGTCTTCCACGTTTCAATGCTACGACAAGAACCATCCAGATTCAACACATGTGATTAAGTATAAACCACTAGAGTTGGAGGAGGATATGATTTATGTGGAAAAGCCGATTCAGGTACTGGATAGGAAAGAGAAAGCCTTACAGTATAAGACGATTTCGCTTCTCAAGGTTTGTGGCAATATCACACATCAGAGGAGGCCACGTGGGAATTGGAAAGCTTAGTGCGAGAGAAATACCCACATTTGTTTAAGGATTGATGTACTTTTAAATTTGGGGACCAAATTTCCTAATGTAGGGAGAATGTAAATACCCTAAAATTTTATGAACTTAAACTTACCCATGAATAACAATGTAGCCATAAAAATTTAAAGCGTGAATCCTTAAGTTAATGATTTAAATTAAAAAAATGTATTGTTCATTGTGGGACTTGGAAGAACAAATTAAATCAATACATAAGTCATAAGAAAATACATGTAGGTATATGCACATATATATATGTATACGTGTATATATATATATAATTACATCTATTAATGTATCAAGGAATATACATATATCTATACATATATTAGTGTATCAAGGAATATACATATATATGTATATATAGACACATGTACAGTGCATGGCCGAGAGCCCCTCCCACCGTTTTCACATATAGTATACTTATATATATATATAACTAGAGAAACTGATTGAGGGAAGTGTGAGAGTGTTCGATGGGTAAAAGGGAGAGATTGGAAATGTGGCAGGAAATGAAGCAGTATCAGTAGGTATATAAACTGGAAAACCTGACAGAATGATAGGAGGGCTGTGACAAATAGGGTGAAGACTGAAGCATGATGATGGCAGTGAAACCGAGAGGAGTCCACAAGCAGGGGATGGATTGAAGTTAGTGATGGCAGTGGCCAGTGATGGTTGTAGGAAACGATGAGAACAAGAGAAACAATAGGAATAGCAAGAGGGAAATGTGTGGGAGAAGCGAGAAACAAAATAAGAAACAAAATGAAAAGGGACAAAAAACGTGAGGGGACTGCTAGAGACAGAGGATACGAATGAGGGAAATATAAAGGGTAAGAACTGAAGTAGCCGAGAGTAGGATCAAAGGTACAGAAAACTATGAACAAAAAGAGAGGAAAACAACAGTAATAACAGGAGAAAGAAATCAATAGCAAAGGCCGATTTTGGAGCTGGGAAAGTGAGGGCTGGGTAAATTCTCGATTATAAGGAGAACTTGAGTTGAAGGTCCAATACAGTAACAAAGCTACCCATGTTTTGGTCCTCGGTGGTGGAAACAGAGCTCGATAGGGGTAGCAAACAGTGAAGTGAGACGAGAAGAGAAGACAAATCGAAGCTGGAAAAGAAGGATGGATTGAAGTTAGTGATGGCAATGGCGTGTGGTGGCTGTAGGAAACGATGAAAACAAGAGAAACAATAGGAGTAGCAGGAGGGAAACGTGTGGGAGAAGTGAGAAACAAAATAGGAAACAAAATGAAAGGAGACAGAAATCGTAAAGGGATTGCTAGAGATAGAGGATACGAACGAGGGAAATATAAAGGGTGAGAACTGAAGCAGCCGATAGTAGGATCAAAGGTGCAGAAAACTACGAACAAAAAGAGAGGATAACAATAGTAATAGCATGAGAAAGAAATCAACAGCAAAGGCCAATTTTGGAGCTAGGAAAATGAAGGCTGGATAAATTCTCGATTGTAATGAGAACTTGAGTTGAAGGTCCAATACAGCAACGAAGCTACCCATGTTTTAGTCCTCGGTGGTGGAAACAGAGCTCGATAGGGGTAGCAAACAGTGAAGTGAGACGAGAAGAGAAGACAAAAAGAAGCTGGAAAAGAAGAGAAGGCATACGAGACATGATAATCAGCGAGAAACTGAGCGAAAGAGAGCCGATAACTGAAGTAGGTTACAGTGAAGGGAAGAAGGAAAGCTGAGACAAGGGAAAAAACTGAGAGTTACAGGTGCTGGAGACAGAACAGGAGAAGCTTCTTCTCGGGTAACAGTAGCCACGGTGGAAGACTGAACCAGAGCAGTGGCTAAAAAAGCCAAGGACCTCTCGGTCCAAGAAGTCAGAAAAATGAGGAAGGGATGGTGAACAAGAGAAATAGGGGAGAATGGTGTCCTTTTTAACCGAAAATCACTATAAATTTTTTTCGCGTGATTTCCTTTCCTTACTCGGTTGTGAACAAACTCACCACTACACAGTTGAGCTATGAGTTAATAATAAACATCACTCAACATTCATTCTCAAATAATTCAAAAGCGGGGCCATTCATTGAAAGTTAAGTTATACATGACACGTTTTCTAACTTTTACATCCACCTTATAATACAATTGACTACTGTGCTTTTACATTGTTTAGATACGAAAATAATCTCTGTGTATATACCATTTAGTGATGGAAGCAGCGGATGTCCAAAAATACAACGCCTCAGTCCTCACTGAGCTGCTATGTACGCTTTATAAAGAGGGGAAAATAGAGAGGGATAAGTAACCACACGCTCAGTAAGGTAATAATGGAAGCATGGTGATAACTACTCTATCTACATGCTAATAATGTTATGCATAGATCATTTATAATAGGAGCATGAGGAAATAAAACTATGCCATATGAGTATACATATATCATGTATTGAAAATCATAGAATTAGGCATATAAAACATGGAAGAATCGACATGGAATTAGGCATATAAAACAGGGAAATTCATTTAAGAAACATATGTTTTAAATTACATCACATCTCATCCTAAATCAAATTATCATTTCTTTAAATCACAAATCCCACAAAGCTCGGCCCCTCCCTCGGGTCTACCCTGGACAATCACAATCACACTTATATATCAAAACCATGTGGTATTATGTAATAACAATTGAGACAGGTTATTGTATCTCAAAGACTATGTTGGCTAACTATGTCATATATCATCCTAGACCACACGGGGTATCGCGCTGGAACGAAGGTGGTTAGTTTTTCGCCAGACTTTCTCATCAATATCTCAACCACACGATACAGCGTACTCTATGTGATATACACGGTACAACATACTCCACGGACCCATATCATGGTTGAGGGTGCCAGTCGTAGGTCTTATCTACCCCAATGACATGTTAACGATATAGTCTCAAGTGCACGTGGGAATATTTCTAACATCAGGTCCTAGCCCCTCATGACCTTGGTCGCCCCTTTTGGGTTCCTTGAAGGAATTAATGTCAGGTCTTAGCCCCTCATGGCATTGCTCACCCCTTTCGGGTTCCCTGTATTAATCTATATTACTCTAACCACAACATCATACATACCACAGTGTGAAAACCTATACAAGCTAAGCTCTAGCACAATTCATACATCATAAATAAACCTCCTCGTACGAGCAATGCTCTAGCACGGTATTTATGCATCAAAACATGAAGAAACCACGTATGAGCATAGCTCCAGTACGGTTATATGCATAAGAAAACCACTCAAAATCCACGTACAAGCAGAAGCTCCAGTACGGTTTACAAATCATTTTCACAAATCAAATCAAGGTGCGAGCTAAGCTCCAACACATTTCATACATGTAAAAATACAAAAATCCCGTGCGAGCGAGGCTCCAACACAATTTAATTCACACAAACATGATAGGCGGCTCATAATCAACCAAAACAATCTCAAAATCATTATTAGCACCTCACATGTGCTATTTCACAAAGTCATTTGAACACCCGCCAGCCCATACATTAATTTACTCAAAATAAAGCGTTGTGTTTCGTGAAACCATTGAAAACATATGATTTATGCAATTATTAGCCTTACTAATCCCTTTTTATAATATTCACTTCAAAACCAAATCCCATAAAAATGCTTGCAGCTATTCATGCATATCAACAATCACTTTTCTTAAACCATCATCCATTTCATAAACGCCCTATAATCACCCATGAGTTTAAAGTACGAGCAGCTATCTCTATATACTCACAAAATTCCCTTACCTGGAATCACGTCGCGTGATTCCACTTCCTTAGAGCTGATTACTTGTGTGTTCGATTCATCTCCACGAACTCTCCGGAACTGCACAAAGTCGTATATCCACCAATTTAGTCCGTATGATCACAACTCTTGTGTTTGCTATAGTAGATTTAACCTATAGCCTTCATTAACACTTATAAGGCCCCGGTTTATTGTTTTACTGATATCTCGAGTCTATTGGTTCTTTTAGCCATATTGATTCATACTAAATCGATGTTAAATCGATAATAAGCTCATAGTGTTCATATTTTATCAATTTCTTCACTATGGCATTTTTATCAACATCTCGTATACTCATCTTCATAAATTCTCTAAACCCACAATGTAACTTCACTTAGCCATCTCAAATCATCCACATTATCTCATACACACTCTAGCATACTCACAAATCATCAACTCATTTAAACCACATTTTCTCACACTAGACTTATTCTAGGTTTTTCTTGTTCCATCACATCCTAGTCATTTTTAACCATCAATACACAGACAGATGAACTCCAAAAGCAATAAATAGGCAAATGTACTTTGGGCTGAAGTGTTAGAAACTTACCAATCTAGTTTCTCTTCTTACTCCAAATGAAAATATCCCTTGCTCCTTTAATCCAACAACTGAGGTTTTGATTCCAAGGTATGTTGTTCTTTCTTGGATAGGAACAACTTTTTATCTAATGGTCTTTCCTCAAATCTTATTGAAAATGGGATGATTTAGAGTGAGAAAACTAGGTTTTAGGTTGAAATGGAAGAATGAGATTGTTTTCTCAAAATTTACAGATTTCACTGCTCCTATTTATAGAATTGCTTGATGAGATAGATTTGTTGAGGCATGAGATCGATCTGTCGAAAGCTTGAGATCGATCTGTCTCAGGCAGAGAGTTAAGGAGATCGATCTGGCTAGGGAGGAGATCGATTTGCTCCAACCTGAGAGCTAAGAAAATCGATCTGCTTGCTCCAAGGATCGATTTCTTCTTTACAGAATGTTTAGCAAATCGATCTGGCCCCATTGGAGATCGATCTGGTCTGTTCTATTGCTCGAATAAGAGCTTTTTGGCTCTTCTAGATCGATCTTTCCTTCAATAAGATCGATCTGGTATTCATATTTTCCAGATTTTGTTGTAGTTTTCAGCAATAACATACACCAAACATCCTTAATTTGCTGTCATAGTCATTTTCTCATCCAACCGCCTTTAAGACTTGAAAATGGCATCCATTCATACTTTATACACATTGAAACTTATGTGCATTCATTGTATAGCCAAAAGCATACCATACAAAACTAAATGGATGTATAAAGATCTATGTAACTTCATTCCATTTACTGTACTACTCATTTTGCATTCCACTCAACTTTATCACATACAAAAGTCCATTTCTTCATATTCATACATAATGAAACTTGTGTGTACATTCCCAACTCATATTACAAGGGGGTACATCAATCTTATGAACTTTACATCACTTATGACTCACTTTACAAGTACATCACCATACTTATGAATTCATGAGGTTTACATCTGAAAATACAAGTCTTACATTCCTCTCCTCCTTAAAATAATTTGGTCTTCCAAATTAGAACCAAGTCACTCTTCAAAAAGTTGGGGGTACTTCTCCCGTATCGAGTTCTCTAATTCCCATATGGCCTCTTCCACCGTGTGATGTTGCCAAAGAACTTTCACCAAAGGAATTGTCTTTGCCCTTAACACCTTTTTCTTTCTGTGCAATATCTGAACCGACTTCTCAACATACGTCATACTCTTATTGAGCTCCAATAGCTCATATATTATCACATGTGCTGGGTCCGGGTGATACTTTCAAAGCACCGAGACATGGAAGACATTATGAACATTTGACAAGTTCAGTGGCAATGCCAACCTATACACCTTATCTCCCACTCTCTCCAAAATCTCGAAGGGTCTGACATATCTAGGGCTCAGCTTGCCCTTCTTACCAAATCTCGTAATACCTTTCGAAGGTGAAACTCTCAGGAATACTGACTCACCCACATCAAACTCTAGTGGTCTCCGTCTCTTGTCAGCATAACTCTTTTGCCAGCTCTGAGCTGTCTGTAATCTCTCACATATCAATTAGACGTCCTTAGAGGCTTGCTGCACTAAGTCTAGAGCAAAAATCTGTCTGTCACCAACCTCTTCCCATCCAATAGGGTATCGACATCTACGTCCATACAGTGCCTCATAGGGTGCCATCCTGATACTCAAATGATAGTTGTTATTATACACAAACTCGACTAACTGCAGGTGATCATCCTAGGTGCCTCCAAAATCCAGCACACACGCTCTCAACATATCCTTCAAGGTTTGTATAGTCCTCTCTGACTGCCCATCTGTCTGAGGATGAAAAGTGGTGCCAAAACGCAGTTGGGTCCCCATCGCTTCCTAAAAATGTTTCCCAAAATGGGAAGTGAAGCGGGCATCCTTATCAGAAACAACACTCACTGGTGCACCATGTAGTCGTACTATCTCTCGAACATATAGGTTCGCCAATTGACTCAGAATATTGGTAGCTCTTATAGCTAAGAAATTGGCTAGCTTAGTCAATCGATCCACAATAACTCATATGGCATCATGACCTCTACGGGTCCTCGGTGGTGACATGCTCTAACTTCCAGTCAGTATTGGTAGAGGCTATAATAATCCTGCAGATTTTTGATGCTCTACCTTCACCTGCTGACAAATGAGACACTTAGCGACATATTCAATAATGTCTCTTTTCATTCCAGACCATCAATAAACCTTTCAAAGGTTTTGATACATCTTGGTACTCCCCGGGTGTATCGTGTGCTTCGACGAGTGAGCCTCTGATAAAATCAGTCTCCTGATCCCAAGATCGTTAGGAACACGTACTCTGCCTATGAACCTCAATGAGCCATCTGTACTCAGCTCAAAATCAATACCCAAACCTGCCTGTATTTGACTTAACTAATCGATACACTGTCGATCGCTCTACTGAGCCTGTCCAATACGACCAATCAACTCTGGCTCTAATCTCATACTAGCCATAATCTCAAGTCTCTTTGAACCAAGTGGTCACATCCAATCTGAGGTTCACAAATTGTTCCAGCAACTCATGTTCCCGTACCATCATATAGGACACCAATCATAGGTTCTTCCTGCTCAAAGCATTGCTAACTACATTTGCCTTACCCAGGTGGTACATGATTTCGAAGTCATAATCCTTAAGGAGTTCGAGCCATCTCCTCTGTCTCATATTTAACTTTTTCTGCGAGAACAGGTACTTAAGGCTCTTATGATCTGTGAAACTTGAAATTTCTCACCATAGAGGTAGTGGTGCCATATTTTTAAAGCCAACACCACGGCCACCAACTCCAAATCATGTGTCGGGTAGTTCCTCTCGTGATCTTTCAACTGTCTAGATCCATAGGCAACTACCTTCCCATCCTGCATAAGCACATAGCCCAGTCCTTGGTGTGATGCATCCGTATATACCGAGAAACCTTCTGAGCTGGTGGGAATGGTGAGAACCGGAGTAGTAGTCAATTGACACTTAAGCTCCTCAAAACTCCTCTCACATGCCTCATCCCACACAAACTTGACATCTTTTCGCGTGAGGCGTGTCAATAGAGTAACTAGTCTGAAGAAACCCTCTACAAATCTTCGATAATAACCTACCAATCCTAGCAAACTTCTGATCTCCGTAACTATCGTGGGCTGTTCCCACTGTACTACTGCCCCTATCTTGGATGGATCCACTGATACCCCATCCTTCGACACAACATGACCCAAAAATAAGACCTGCTCTAACCCAAAGTTACACTTGCTGAGTTTAGCATATAATTCTTTCTCTCGGAGGGTCTACAGAACTAACCTTAGATGCTACTCTTGATCTTCCTTGGACTTGAAATAGACCAATATATCATCAATAAACACAATCACAAACTTGTCCAGGTATGGCTTGAATACATCATTCATCAGTGCCATGAATGTTGCGGGGGCATTCGTCAATCCAAATGGCATTACCAAAAACTCGTAGTGGCCATAACGGGTACGACATACTGTCTTAGGTACATCTCTACTCTGTATCCTCAATTGATGATACCCTGACCGTAGGTCCATCTTTAAAAGACCTGTGCTCCCCGAAGCTAATCCAACAAATCATCTATGCGTGGAAGGGGGTACTTGTTCTTAATGGTGGCCTTATTCAACAACCGGTAATCTATACACAGTCGGAGGCTTCCATCCTTCTTCCTTATAAACAGGACCGATGCTCCCCAAGGTGTGACACTCGATCTAATAAACCCCTTCTCTTGCAACTCGTGTAGCTGTTTCTTTAGCTCTTCTAACTCAATCGGAGCCATTCTATATGGTGGTTTAGATATCGGCTTGGTACCAGGTACTAACTCTATGTAAAATTTCATTTTCCTTTCAGGTGGTAGCCCTGTTAAATCGTCTGAAAAGACATCAAAAAATTCTGCAATCACTGGTATGTCTCTCAATTTCGGGTGTGCCTTATCTAAGTCAACCACGTAGGTAATGAATCCTTCATATCATCCTTTCTACCGTTAGTTACATAAACCATCACATCAATATTCAACAAAAACAAATAGATTCATCACTCATGTAGATTAAATAAAATCATACTCTTTTTATTTATCATAGTTATGTTCTTTCATTTTTTTTCATCAAAGTTTATAATAAGATTATCTAACCCTGAAAACATCAATGTCTTGACATAACAATCCATAACTACATGATTGGCAGCAAACCAATCCATTCCCAATATTACATCAAAATCATTCATATTAAATAAAATTAAATCAGCTGCCATTTCCTTTCCCTCTATCTTCAATTTACAATCCCTATATACATGCTCAATTAATTGACTATCATTCATGGGGGTGAAAATCATCAACATATCCAACAATGTAGGTTTTAGATGCTTCAACAATTTATATGCAAAGGAAGGCGATATGAAAGAATACGTGGCACAGGATCAAACAATACCAATGCTTCTAAATCAAAGATTAGGATGGTACCTTTAATCATATCCATCGAAGCATCTGCGGTGTCTTAATCCAGTGCATGTACTCTTCCTCTGCTCACACCCACTACCTACTTCCCTTTTTCTTCAGTCGTATCCCTCCTCCTCGAGGCAGTTGTCTCAACTAGAGCTCTCTCTAGCTTCTTGCCATTCAGTGGGGTAGTCTCAACCATCTCAGTACAGTACCTCAAAATATGTTCGGGCTTCACATACCTATAATATGAAACATGGGGCATTTGACATGGTCTAGTCCCATGGTATTTGCCACATCTCCTACATTGATCAGTAGCAGGTCGTGGTCCTCCAATAACCATACCCCTCGGTGCAGTCAAAGCCAAGTACACGGGAGGTCTAGCAGCTCTCTCTTGCACCTCCTCAATCCTAGGTCTCTTCTCGAAAAATCTATGGCCTCTTCTCTTAGCCACTCTATCCATCTCGGATCTCTTCCGATTTTTATCTCTTCTGACACTAATCTTCCCAAGCACAGAGGCATTCCGTTCAAAATCCTACTCGTATAACTGAGCCCTGTGTATAGCCTCCTCATAAGTAAGTATGTCAAAGGGAGCTAGTTTAGTCCGGATGGCCAATCTCAATCCATCTACAAAATTTTGGACCTTTCGCGTCTCACTACCCTCCATATCCAGGTCATATCTCCCCAAAGACATAAATCTTAACTCATATTCATCCGCTGTATGATTCCCCTGAACTAAATTCATAAATTCCATCTGCAATTTCCTCTGTACGGTGGCTGGGATGTACTACCTCCTGAAGGCCTCCAAAAATATCTCCTAGGTGATCTCAAAGTGTCGAGCCCTCAAAATAACCTCGATGGATCTCCACCAATGTTCTACCTCGCCCTTCAACATAAACACTGCGAGAGCCACTTTCTCAACTGTTGTACATCTGAAAAATATGTATAGTTTTTCCATCTCATGACCCAATCCTCAGTAATCATCGGGTCCTTTACCCCTCTAAACACTGGAGGTTTCAACTCCTGAAACTGTCTCAATCTGCTTAAGTCGCAGTCATACTCCAAATCACTGTCGCTCGGCTGTGGAGCGATAGGTAAAGCTATATCCAATACTGGGGGTGTCACCGTCTCAGTAGCCTGAGGTCTCTCTGCCTCTATAGCTGTCTGTCTAGTAGTAGGCTATGCTGCAGGACCTTGTCTATCACTGGCACCCAATGCCTGAGTGACTATCTCCACTAGGATCTCAATACTCCGCTCTATCCTAGCGAAGCGTGCCTCGGTATCCCCTGAACTCTCATCAGGGTTCTGAGGAGCCTAGTCAGTTTGTGGCTCTGTACGACTCTCAGGCTCACCTCTAGGCCTCTAGCACGTGCTCCCACCCCTCTACCTCTATGTGTAACAGGCATACTGCCTAACTTCTTGTATTCACAATCACTTATTAGACTCTATCCATCTCGGTATACACAATTAAGTCTAAACAAAAGCACTGTAATATGGGGATGTAATTTTCCTATGTTTTATTACTGACTCACATCAGGCCAACTCAGCTCTGATACTAATCTCTGTCACGACCCATTTTATCCTTTTTAATCGAAAGTCACTATAAATTTTTTCGCGTACTTTCCTTTCCTTACCCGGTCGTGAACAAACTCACCACCACACAGTTGGGCTATGAGTCAATAATAAACATCACTCAACATTCATTCTTAAATAATTCAAAAAAGGTGTCATTCATTAAAAGTTAAGTTATACATGACATATTTTCTAACTTTTACATCCCCCACCATACAATACAATTGACTACTGTGCTTTTACATTGTTTAGATACAAAAAGAATCTCTGTGTATATACCTTTTAGCGATGGAAGCAGCGGATGTCCAAAAATACAACACCTCGGTCCTTACTAGGCTACTATGTACTCTCTGTAAAGAGGGGAAAATAGAGAGGAATGAGCAACCACATGCTCAGTAAGGCAATAATGTAAGCATGGTAGATAACTACTCTATCTATATACTGATAATGTTATGCAAAGATCATTTATAATAGGAGCATGAGGAAATAAAACTATGCCATATGAGTATACATATATCATGTATTGAAAATCAGGGAATTAGGCATATAAAACATGGAAGAATCGACATGTAAAATCATCTCATGCTCATTCTCATTAAATCTTATCATAAAAAGGGAAATTCATTTAAGAAACATCCTTTTTAAATCACATCACATCTCATCCCAAATCAAATTATCATTTTTTTAAATCACAAATCCCACAAGGCTCGACCCTTTCCTCGAGCCTACCCTGGATAATCACAATCACACTTATATATCAAAACCATGTGGTATTATGTAATAACAATTGAGACAGGTCACTGTATCTCAAAGACTATATTGGTCAACTATGTCATACATCATCCCAGAACACACGGATCCCAGTGTACGGTGTATCGTGCTGGAACGAAGGTGGGTTAGTTCTTCGCTAGACTTTCTCATCAATATCTTAACCACGCGGTACAACGTACTTCGCGAGCCCATATCATGGTTAGGGGTGCCAGCCATGGTCTTATCTACCACAATGCCATGTGTAACCGATATAGTTTCAACTGAAAATGGGAGTATTTCTAACATCAGGTCCTAGCCCCTTATGGCCTTGCTCCCCCCTTTTGGGTTCCCTGAATTAGTTTAATGTCAAGCCCTAGCCCCTCATGGCCTTGCTCGCCCCTTTTGGGTTCCCTTAATTAATATGTATTACTCTCACCACGGCATCATACATACCACAGTGTGAAAACCTATGCGAACTAAGCTGTAGCACGATTCATGCATCATAGATAAACCTCTTCATATGAACAATGCTCTAGTACGACATTTATGCATTAAAACATGAAGAAACCACGTATGAGCATAGCTCCAGTACGGTTATACGCATAAGAAAACCACTAAAAATCCACATATGAGCAGAAGCTCTAGTACGGTTTACAAATCATTATCACAAATCAAATCAAGGTGTGAGCTAAGCTCCAGCACATTTCATACATGTAAAAATACCAAAATCCTATGCGAGCGAGGCTCTAGCACGATTTAATTCACACAAACACGATAGACGGCTCATAATCAACCAAAACAATCTCAAAATCATGATTAGCACATCACATGTGCTATTTCACAAAGTCATTTGAACACTAGCCAGCCCATACATTAATTTGCTCAAAACAAAGCATTATGTTCCATGAAACCATTGAAAACATATGATTTATGATATTATTAGCCTCACTAATCCCTTTTTATAATATTCACTTCAAAACCAAATCCCATACAAATGCTTGCAGCTATTCACGCATATCAATAATCACTTTTCTTAAACCAGCATGCATTTCAAAAACGCCCTATAATCACCTACGAGTTTAAAGTACGAGCAGCTATCTCTATATACTCACAGAATTTCCTTACTTGGAATCGCGTCGCGTGATTCCACTGCCTTAGTGCTGTTTACTTAAGCGATTCGATTCGTCTCCAATGAACTCTCCAGAACTGCACAAGGTTGTATATCGCACCAATTTAGTCTGTATGATCACAACTCCTTTGTTTGCTATACTCAATTCAACCTATAGCCTCCATTAACACTTATAAGGCCTCGTTTTATTGTTCTACTCATATCTCGAGTCTATTGGTTCTTTTAGGCCTATTGATTCATACTAAATCGATGTTAAATCGATAATAAGCTCATAGTGTTCATATTTTATCAATTTCTTCACTATGGCATTTTTATCAACATCTCATATACTCATCCTCATAAATTCTCTAAACCCACAATGTAACTTCTCTTAGCCATCTAAAATCATCCACATTATCTCATAAACACTCTAGCATACCCATAAATCATCAACTCATTCAAACCACATTTTCTCACACTAGATTTATTTTAGGTTTTTCTTGTTCCATCACATCATAGTCATTTTTAACCATCAATACACATACAAATCAACTCCAAAATCAATAAATAGACAAATGTACTTTGGGCTGAAGTGTTAGAAACTTACCAATCTAGTTTTTCTTCTAGCTCTAAATGAAAATATCCCTTGCTCCTTCAATCCAACAAATGAGGTTTTGATTCCAAGGTATGTTGTTCTTCTCTTGGATAGGAACAACTTTGTATCTAATGGTCTTTCCTCAAATCTTACTGAAAATGGGATGATTTAGAGAGAGAAAACTAGGTTTTAGGTTAAAATGGAAGAGTGAGATTGTTTTCCCAAAATTTACAGATTTCACTACTCCTATTTACAGAATTGCTTAATTAGATTAATCTGTCGAGGCTTTAGATCGATCTTATCCCCTTAAATCTCTCATTTTCACACCAATTTGAAGGTATAAGATTGATCTGTCGAAAGCTTGAGATCGATCTGTCTCAGGTAGAGAGTTAAGGAGATCGATCTGGCTAGGGAGGAGATCGATCTGCTTAAACCCAAGAGCTAAGACAATCGATCTGCTTGCTCCAAGGATCGATTTCGTCTTTACAGAATGTTTAGCAGTTCGATCTAGCCCCATTGGAGATCGATCTAGCCTATTCTATTGCTCAAATAAGAGCATTTTTTGCTCTTCTAGATCGATCTTTCCTTCAATGAGATCGATCTAGTATTGATATTTTCCAGATTTTGCTGCAGTTTTTTGCAGTAACTTACACCAAACATCCTTAATTTTTTGTCATACTCATTTTCTCATCCAACCGCCTTTAAGACTTAAAAATGGCATCCATTCATACTTTATACACATTGAGACTTGTGTGCATTCGTTGTATAGCCAAAAGCATACCATACAAAACTAAATGGAAGTATAAAGATCTATGTAACTTCATTCCATTTGTTGCACTACGCATTTTGCATTCCACTCACATTTATCACATACAAAAGTCCATTTCTTCATATTCATACATAATGAAACTTGTGTGTACATTCCCAACTCATATTACAAGGGGGTACATCAATCTTATAGACTTTACATCACTTATGACTCACTTTACAAGTACATCACCATACTTATGAATTCATGAGGTTTACATCTGAAAATATCAGTTTTACAAGCAATGTTGAGGCACTGATGATTACTGACAGACACCAAGGTAAGGAAAACTATTGTGTGCTGCTAGAGATAGATTTATGTATTTTTTCTATGAATTGTAGATATAAAATTCTAGGTCGAATTTTATTGCTACCGAAAGTCTAAAAAACCCTAACCTCAGTAAATCGGCCAGTAAATCGACCGATTTATTGATATAAATTTATTTAGTTTATTTAGATAAATATCACTGGAGTTTGTAATTATTGTTTTAAATTGAAAATCCTGAATTAAGTTTTCATAGACTGTTTACTGAGATTTTTAACCGAAAAAGGGTGAATTAGCCTCTTTCTGAAATGTTATATTTTTATCGAACTGAATTTACTGTTGATTTTAATGAAAAATGATTTGCTTATAAGTGATATTGAGGATATGTGCTTGAACGCATGCTGACCGTGTGTCGCACGGTCTGACTCGCATTGATTTTGAGACAAAGACCATTAAATCATGCTGCACTACTATCTGTTTCTGTTTCTGTGATCCACATAGTATGATGTACCATGCGACACACATGTGAGTACAATGTACTGTGTTTTCTGGTCTTAGGACATTCCGTTCTATGAGTTGTTAGGGTAGCTGACCACTTCCACAGCGATTGACATCCCGGCACACCTGATCAGTGATGCCCAGAGTCACCGAGATTGGTCAATTGTCATTCTGAATTTTGATATAGCATGTTCTGCCTTGTCTCATCTATTTGATGTACTAGTTTGACCGTAAGAACTGTAATATTTTGAGGAAATCGTTCATTCTACTGTTTGAAGTTTCAGAATCCAGTATTTACTGCAGTAAACTATTAATACTATCGATATTGATACTGTTTTCGAATTCCAACTCTCGTATAATCGATTTTCATCTCTGGTTTTACTGGATTGCCAAATTATTTGTATATATTCATGAGAATCCCTTTTTTGACATATTTATATAAGTAGTGTATTTATCTACCTTCCGCGTGTTTTTCTTATTGAGCACGTTGAAGTCACCCCTTACTTTGCTCTACAGAGCCTTGTCAGTATCTGGGACCATTTTTATAAGTTAAATTATTTTACACAACCATACGTCAGCAAAGTATCTTTCGCTTTAAAGGTATACCCAGTATAGATATCTATTTTGTATCTAAATTTTGTAAGTACAGTAATGTATATGAAAATGTGTCTAGGGAATGTGAATATGAATATTTTGTAAAAGAACAATTACTATAGTTTAAATGGAAAGTACTACCAATAGTTTTGTTTAAATTTGTTTTCAAGAAATAAAATTGAATAGGTAGATTTATTGTTCTGATCTATTATCGACTCGTAGCCCAACCATATTGTACCGTAAATTGAGACATTACAGTTCTGGTCCTGCTTCGCCCTTCTTCTTCTTCACCAGATAGGAGCTATTAATCTTTCTTTCCTTCCGAACTGTATCTTCTCTATTTCAACAGCTCGAAGAAGAATGGAGAAAATATAGGGGCTTCGGTCTCCTCTTCCTGCCTTGCCAACTCTGCTTCAGTTTCTCTTCTTTTACTCCGATCGCCACAGCTTCAACATTTCTTCAAGAAATGCCTTGATTTATAAACAAAACAAGAGGTAGAAGCGAGCCAGCATTTCGTTACACCTCTACCTCTCTCTCTCGAGCTTGCCTCAAATTTCCAGTAGCTAACTTGTCAACATTTTGTCACCTACAAGTAACGTCTACCCCTATTTCATTTGCGTTTTTCTGTTCTAAACTAAAGCTCTTGATCATTCCTTTTTTCTAGCCGTTGTCACATTTAATTCATCTATAGTCACTTTTGCTCTTACTTCCCATTGTATCTCTCTGTTTCCTTGCCTTCACGCATGTATCGATTACAAGGCAGAAGGCATGGTGAGGAAACGTGATAGAGATAAGTCTGTTGGCATGAGAATGGAGCAGAAATAGGGGGTTTGTCTGGTCACAGACTTCCCCTGTCCTTTACTGCTATTTTCTTTTCTTCTTTTCTGTTTGTCAAATTCGAACTCCCTCTCTCATGTTTTCTACTACAGTTCTCAGGTCTGCTTCCAACTTCAAACTTTCATGCTTCCTTCTCTACTTAACCCAATCAAGTTACAGCCTTCACAATCATTGTTTCCTCTATCATTTCTTTGCTGCAGCATCAATCACCGACCAACTTCCACCAAATTAACAGGATATGGGGTACACTCCTATGCATTTAACACTTCCTACCGATGGTCAATGCTTCCCAACGCTGCCTTGGACCTCCGATTATTCCCCTTTCATGTATCCAGCATATATGCATTTTTATCTTTTCTTTTATGACTTGTAAAGGCTGTCCTCGGGATTGCCTTCTTCAATTTGCGTTTCTTTCCTCTCTTTTTTTGTGTTTTGTTTTTGGCTATCATTTCCCTTAAATGTTTTGTTGTACACCTTTCGACTGTGTTGCTACATATGTGTATTTATATATCTATATAAAGTATCTAGAAACGAAATAATAATTTTTACAAAAATCGGGGTATAGGTGAATAAAGGAAAAAGACGATATTGCCCCTGGGAGTAAAATTTACAAAAAGGGTAGTAAGGTAGATAAATTGCATGATTATCATGTTTTAATGTTTTATATGAATGATTTGCTTTGGTTTAAGCAAATTTACACATAAGTTGGCTGTTGATTTTATGAATTATATGAAAGGGTACCGGTTTGTACCGGTTACAATTTTAAAAGATGTTTTATCAAGATTGAGCCACCTATCATATTTACACGAGTAAAAAGAGTGCTAGAGTCTTACTCGCACTAAAGTTTACTGATTTAATACTCATGAAAAGCCGTACTGGAACATTGCTCGTATGAGAAATTTGTGTGTGCACAAAATCGTGCTGGAGCTTTGCTCGCACGAGATTTTAGATATCATGATATGCATAGCGTGGTGCTGGAGCTTTGCTCGCACTAGACGTGAGTTGACATGCATATAGTCGTGCGGAAGCCTCCTGTAGACTGTGTGTCACAGAGAGTTGAGATGCTCGCACGTATACTTTGAGACATGGGTTGGTTATCGACATAGTATTGGGGTGGATAAGACCTACGGCAGGCACCCCCAGACTATGATATGGGTCCATGGAGTACGTTGTACAGTGTATGTCTCACGGAGTACGCTGTGCCGTGCAGTCATGATGACTCAATGATGTTACTTGATATTGTGGTGGGTAGGATTTGACCCCACCTCTCGTTACAGTTGTGATGCCCCGCACACCGGGATCCGTGTAGCCTGGGATCACAGGGACAAATTATGGCCATAGTCCTCGATTTTCATACAGTAACCTACATGCCTCACATGATATCATACGGTCTGGATAGACCAGTACAAACCCGAATGAGGGGTAATGTCCCGATTTATGTTTTTAAATGAGATGCGATTTAATGAATCAAGGTATTCCCGAGTGATGAGTTTAGCCTTAACGTGATTGTTTTATGATGAAACAAATAATTTTTAACGTGATGAGTTTATGATTAAACAAATAAGTTTTTAAGTGTTGTGTTTATGATGAAACAAAGAAGTTTTAATGTGACGAGCATGAGATGTCATACATGATGATTTTTTCATGTTTGATTTATATGTCGATTTCATGATTTCTCTTATATGATATATACATACATGTGGCATCGTTTTAGTCTTACCTCATGCTCCAAATGTAAACGATTTTATATCATGACATTGTCAGCACGTAGATAGTATAGTTATCTACCTGCTTACATTATTACCTTACTGAGCTGTTTATTTTCACCCTTTCATTTTTCACCCCACAGGGTACATTCAATAGAAGAGAACGATAGTAGTTTTGCATTTCGGTTATCCGCTGCTTCTTATCAAGACCAGGTATACACATTTGTATAGTTTTATATCTGAACATATAGAGGCACAGTACTGTACATGGATGTAATATTGGGGATGTATTTATTTAAAATAAATTGATATGTAAATGAAATATGGAAATGGAAAGGTAAATAGGTGAGAGGTGACTAACACCGAATCATAGCCTAACTGCTTTAGTAGTGTAACTGTTCACGACAGGTAAGGAAATGAAAAAGCAAAAAATTTACTCTGATTTTTAGGTAATTTGGGTCATGACAAAAGGTGGTATCAGAGCAGAGTTGGCCTGATATGAGTCGTTGTTAGTGGTTAAGTAAATTTACATCCCCATGTACTGTGCATTTTTTAAATACAATTGTGTATATCAAGGTGGAAGTGCAGCTAAGAATTTAGTTTTGAATGCAAGAATATAGTTTTTATAACTGATAGTCGCTATAGTAGAGGGGCAAGTACACATGCTCGAGACCGTAGAGATCGGCCTGAGAGTCGAATGAGTCATCGCACGAGACTCACGATGAGAGTGAGGTGGAGCCTGATGTTGAGCATACTCCACAGGGCCCAAGAGGATGGAGTTGGGTGTAGAAAATATTTCAGAGTTGTTTACTCAGTCTATGCAGGTAGTTGAGGATTGGTAGGGTAAAGCCTAAATAGATGCCTCAGACTATAGAGATTTTTACACACCTCTGGTATTTACCGAAGTCAAGAAACTAATAGTTGCTGAGGACTGGGTGTATGAGATAGCAACGTTGTATGGATTCTTTCAGTGTATGTCGACTGAGAAAGTGACTTTTAAATATGTTATGTTAGAGGTGAGGCAGAGCATTGATGGAAGTCCGCTCGACCAATCTGAACAGTTGACGTCCAAAGTCGACATTAGAAATATTTCTAGATGTATTCCGGTGACAGTATATCTCGGACACTACTTAAAGGGAAATTACAAATAAAATTTCTTACACTAACCCAGAGACACTGGTTGATTGACGAGTATGAATCTCAGTTTATATACCTGCCCAGGTATTAACCCGACATTATGGGCAGTGAGAGTCGAAAAGCCCAAAAGTTCATGGAATGACTCGAATTGTCGATTAGAGTCCGATTGGCTCACTACCTATGTCGAGGCAGTGCGCAAAATATAGTTGTGTGAATAATATCATGTGTTGCACGCCTCTGAGATTGGGAAAGGTAGTAAGGGTCGAAATAGGGACAGAAGAGAATAGAGAATGACAGAGATGTCAGAGCGGAAAGAGACCAGTTGGTAAGAGATTAGAGCTGATGAGTCAAGGGTAAGATGAGTGATAAGACCCCAGTGCATCCAATTTTAGCACTTTTGAGGGGTATTGTGATTTGAGGACCCCGACCTGCTATGGAGCAGTGAAGCAATGTTAGCAGGGTGAGCAGTGGAGCAATGTTAGCAGGGTGAGCAGTGCAAGCAGTGGAGCAATGTAAGCAGTGTAACAATGTAACAGTGTAAGCAGTGTAGCAGTGTAAGCAGTGTAGGATTTGTGGTAGATACCACAGAAGTAGGGCCTACACATACACTTTATTAACTAAAATAGGCGTTAAGTGTGGTAAGATAGGCCAATTATTTAATGATTATTCAGAGTTGGGTGACACTGCCCCATAGAAGGGTAAAGAGACAACGAAAACCCTATTGGTATCTCTACACCGAAAAAAGGGTGTAGCGATTGAAATTAAAGGAGTAAATGATTGTACTCACGGAATGAGTAATGACAGAGTTTGTTATAAGTGATATACGAAAGGAGATAAGCTTTTAGATGCAATAGATCCTGAATACAAAATCTATTGGAATAAAAAGCGTATGCAAGGTACGAATATCTCTGATATATGAAATAATTTAGATTAAGTGATATCTAGTAGATATGAATTGTGACCACATGTACTGATATGTAAAGTAATTGTGGTTAAGTCTGAGGGTTAATAAAGGTATTTCAAAATATCTCCCCGCCTGAAGACTTGACAGCGTCTAAAAGTATACACGTAACCTATAAATTTGAAATCGACAGTAGTAATATAGACATTAAAATTAGGGTACCTTTACTGGTACGGTAAAGAAATATAGAATTCGATTAATCGTGAAGGTTTAAAAATTAATAAAAAATTTTATAAAATCCATTAATATAAGAAAAAGGAAATAACGCAGGTTAGTAGCTTCAACGGAAGCGATTTTGAAAGAACATTATACGTTTATGTGTACATAGGTCAAGGATATGGGTAATTGAAGTATTCAGTGGAAGTCAACTACGACAAGTTAATTAACCTTTACCTGGATCGATTTGTTATCATCCATATTGATGATATTTTGGGTGTATTTATAGTCCAAGGAAAATTATAAGCAACAATTTGAAATTTTTTTTACAGATGATTTGTTGAGAGTTCTCGAAATGGACTACTTTATTGACACGTTTAACTTAGAAAATTTGTATTTGAATGGGATGATAGACGTAACAGGAGTTTTGGTGTATTGAAGTATGAACTGACTACTGCATTTATTCTCACCATACCTAACAGATTAAGAGGTCTCTCATGAGTCTATGGATACCTCAAAATAATGAATACGCTGTGTATTGATGCAAAAGGGGAAGATAGTCAATTATGAATCCAAACAACTCAAGGATCATGAAAGGACTATCCGGCCCATGATTTAGAGTTGACAGTGATAGTAGTTGTATTAAGTATATGACATTACTATGTATACGGTGAGAAATTTCAGGTATGCACTGATCATAAAAATCTTAAGTATCTATTTTCACAGAAAGAGTCGGATACGAGAACAAAGAGGGTTAGAGCTTCTGAGGGATTATGATTGTGAAAATCGTACCACCCAGGAAAGGCTAATGTGATGGCTAATGCCTTGAGCAGAAAGAGCCTCGGGATGGTATTACATATGATAGTCAAGGAGCGTGAGCTGCTAGAGCAGTTGTAAGCCTCAGTAGTGATGTGAATCCCTATGATGATGATAGTGATTGTGTGACAGCTAGCCTGAGACTAGAACCGAATTTGAGTGATCGGATTTGACAGGCTTAGCGTGATGATCGGCATGGTGTTGATAGTGTGGGTCAGATTCAGAGGGGTACAGTGACAGAGTTCACCAAGAGAGATGATGGCTTACTGAGGCTTAGAGATAGTATAAGTGCTCCCCAGGACCATAGTTGATGAGATAGTGATTATTGTCAGAAGCTCACTCTTCGGAATATGAAATGCACTCGAGAAGTAATAAATAAATATATAAAAATCTTAGAAAAGGATATTGGTGGTTAGATATGAAAAGAGACATGGTAGAGATTGTGAAAAGTGTCTCGTATGTTAGTAGAGTAAGGTAGAGCAAAAGAAGTTGTAGGGTTATTGCAGTTTCTGCCTATATTGACACGAAAATGGGAACAAGTTACCATGAAATTTCGTGATAGGTTACAAAGGACCCGGATGAATAATGTGGCTATCTGGGTGATAGTCGATAGATTGACTAAATCTACCCACCTTTTGGTTATGAAATCCCCAGATACTCTGAGTGTGTAGGCGAATTTATGTATAAGGAAGATTGTGGAACATTATGTAGCATTCCAGTGAGCATGGTATCAGATAGGGATTCCCGCTTTACTTCCCACTTCAGGGAATATTTTTCAAGAAGCTATGGGAACCCGATTGAGTGTTAGCACAGTTTTTCATCCTCAGATAGATGGTCAGTCAGAGAGGACTGTACAGGTTCTGGAGGATATGATGAGAGCGTGTGCCATTTATCTGATAAGCTCCTGGGATGATCAGTTGTTACTAATCGAATTCGCCAATAATGATAGTTGTCACTTGAGTATCGGGATGACTTCATATGAGGCATTGTATGGCCGTAAGGGTTGTTTCCCCGATTTGGATAAAAAGAATTAGATGACAGATAGATAATTGTTTCCCGAATTGGTAAGACAAACCTCTGAGAATGTTCAGTTAATTGTGAAGGATTAAGAACACCTCAGAGCAGATAGAAAAGCTATGTTGATAAGCGACATAAACCATTGAAATTCACCGAGGGTGAATTAATATTGTTGGAAGTTACATGCCCTTAGGACATAGCATAAGGACGTAACGAGATTCGGAAAGAGATTGGACAAAGTGGGAGATAAGGCCCGTAAGTTGGTGTTACCACCTGAATTAGCAGGCATCCACAATGTGTCCTATCTTATGATGCTTCAGAAATATTATCTGGACCCAGCATATGTGATCGGATATGAGCTTCAACAGCTTAGCTCAATGAAAGTATAACGTATGATTGGAAAATCGATTCGGGTATTAGATGGAAGGAGAAAGTGTTGAGGTTTAAGATGATCTCCCTAATTAGAGTATGTTGGTAGTATTACACTCCGAAAAAAGTCACTTGAAAATGACAGTATATGATACAATAGACGTACCCGGAGTTGTTTATGGATCCATTTGACTTGGTTCTAATTTGGAGGACCAAATTTCTTAAGTGGGGGAGATTATGTAAGACCCGAAATTTTATCGTAATTTCTTATAAAGGATTGAAAATGGTCACAAATTTAAACGAATGAGATTCGGACTGGAAATAAGGATTTAAAATGCGAAATGAATGAGTATTCATGAAGGGAAATCAGGTTAAATTAATCCTGAACACGTGCAAGGGCAAAATAGTCAAAAGATCAAAATTCGGTATAAACTCGATAAGAAAATTTTATTAAAAAAATGGGATTGAGAAATCTTATTCAATAACGAAGAAATAATTAAATTTTGGGTTAAATTGATCAAGATATAAATTTATGAGAATTAATCGGAATTAATCGGGATTTTTACTTCGAAAAATAATCTCAAAAATAATCGAAAAATATACCGAAAAGTCAAAATAATACAGATAAATTTATTTATGGGTTAAATGAATAAAATATGAATATTTTTAGATATTTTTGTCAAATAATAATAAAACAATGAATATAATAATAATAAATTAATTTATAAATAATAATAAATAAAAATAAAATAAAATAAAAACTGAAATCGAAAATTATCGAAAAGAGAGAAGAAGGAAACCGACTGAAAAATCGAGGAAGAAGAAGGGACCGGACGGCCACCGTCTGGCGACCAATCGACCAGGTAAGGGTCGAAAAATAAAGAGGACACGGCGCAACCTCCCTGGTACTGGAGACACAGCCCACTGACGTCGGAATCTGGCGGATCGAGGGAGAGAAGCCGCGGAGAGGAGAAGCTAAATCGACAGCCACCGGTGTCGATTTGACCCCGACCACCGGCCACCAAAGGAACCCCACGTGATGCCGAGCCGAATGGGGGCGAAAATAGTCGGGGAAAGGGCGGCCAGCACCGACAACGACGAGAAACGAGGAAGCCACCGACACCAGAAAGGAGAAGAGGCCGGACCGGCCACTTCCCGGCCACCTCGTGCGAAATCGAGACCAGATTTGAGCTGCGAACGACCTCGTGGTGGAAACCGACAGAGAACAGACCTGCGAGGCCCTAAACCGGAGTGAACCGGACCGGTCTGAACAGGGTTGAACCGGTTCAGCCAAGAAAGAAGAAAAAAAAGAGAAAAAGAGAAAAAGGAAAAAGGGGAAGAATTTTTTAGGATACATCGGACTTCGGGTTAGTCGATACGAGGTCAAAAGTGACCGATTTAAATTCTGAGAAATTTATTTAAATTATATTTGATCAGAAATTAACCCAAAATTAAATATATAATTGTGCAGTTTTACGACTGAGCCCGAACGAGAGCCGATTGAGCTCCGATTTTTGTACCCCGCATTATATTGTGTAAGTATATTTTAATTATGTAACAGGAATCCTTTAATACATAGTTTCGATTATATTACAGAATTTACGGATTAATTTTGTATAAAAAAGGAATATTAATCGAAATTGCAACATAATTACCGTAAATAATATACGAGCTATCCAATGAGTTTGGAACGAAGCCCGATGATTATTGGTAAGTTGAATGAGCCCAGTAAACCCGAAGAAGAGATTTAATAAGTAGAAACGGGCTGAAAATGGGTCGAGGCCAATTAAGGTGCAATTGGACCCAATAAAGTAAAACGGGCCCAGTACGTTAGATTCGATCAGTAAATGTGATATACTGATAAAGATAAGTGAATTAACCCAAAAGATGTGGTTATATGCAGTTTCATAGACTTGGTTGACATGCAGTTGGACTGAGAGATCGGGTAATATCGAGACGGGATAAGGTTGCGCGTGAATCGAGGTAAGGGAATTTTGTAGGTGCATAGAGATTTCTATACGTATTTTTGAGGGGATTTACAGGGCCTAGAATTTCTTAAAGTATCTAGAAACGAAATAATAATTTTTACAAAAATCGGGGCATAGGTGAATAAAGGAAAAAGACGATATTGTCCGTGGGAGTAAAATTTACAAAAAGGGTAGTAAGGCAAATAAATTGCATGATTATCATGTTTTAATGTTTTATATGAATGTATTGCTTTGGTTTAAGCAAATTTACACATAGGTTGGCTGTTGATTTTATAAATTATACGAAAGGGTATCGGTTTGTACGGGTTACGATTTTAAAAGATGTTTTATCAAGATTGAGCCACATATCATATTTACACGAGTAAAAAGAGTGCTAGAGTCATACTCGCACTAAAGTTTACTGATTTATTACTCATGAAAAGCCGTACTGGAGCATTGCTCGTACGAGAAATTTGTGTCTGCACAAAACTGTGCTGGAGCTTCGCTCGCACGAGATTTTAGATATCATGATATGCAAAGCGTGGTGCTGGAGCTTCGCTCGCACTAGACGTGAGTTGACATGCATATAGTCATGCAGAAGCCTCCTGTAGACTGTGTGTCGCAGCGAGTTGAGATGCTCTCACGTATACTTTGAGACATGGGTTGGTTATCGACATAGCATTGGGGTGGATAAGACCTACGGCAGGCACCCCCAGACTATGATATGGGTCCACGGAGTACGCTGTACCATGCAGTCATGATGACTCGATGATGTTACTTGATATTCTGGTGAGTAGGATTTGACCCCACCTCTCGTTACAGTTGTGATGCCCCGCACACCGAGATCCGTGTAGTCTTGGATCACAGGGACAAATTATGGCTATAGTCCTCAATTTTCATACAGTAACCTACATGCCTCACATGATATCATATGGTCTGGATAGACCAGGACAAACCCGAAGGAGAGGTAATGTCCCGATTTATGTTTTTAAATGAGATGCGATTTAATGAATCAAGGTATTCCCGAGTGATGAGTTTAGCCTTGACGTGATTGTTTTATGATGAAACAAATAAGTTTTACGTGATGAGTTTATGATTAAACAAATAAGTTTTTAATTATTGAGTTTATGATGAAACAAAGAAGTTTTAATGTGACGAGCATGAGATGTCATACATGATGATTTTTTCATGTTTGATTTATATCTCGATTTCATGATTTCTCTTATATGATATATACATACATGTGGCATCGTTTTAGTCTTACCTCATGCTCCAAATGTAAACGATTTTATATCATGACATTATCAGCACGTAGATAGTATAGTTATCTACCTGTTTACATTATTGCCTTACTGAGCTGTTTATGCTCACCCTTTCTTTTTTCACCCCACAGGGTACATTCAATAGAACAGAACGACAGTAGTCTTGCATTTCGGTTATCCGCTGCTTCTTATCAAGATCAGGTATACACATTTGTATAGTTTTATATCTGAACATATAGAGGCACAATACTATACATGGATGTAATATTGGGGATGTATTTATTTAAAATAAATTGATATGTAAATGAAATATGGAAATGGAATGGTAAATAGGTGAGAGGTGACTAACACCGAATCATAGCCCAGCTGTTTAGTAGTGTAACTGTTCATGATGGGTAAGAAAAAGAAAAAGCAAAAAATGTACTCTGATTTTTAGGTAATTTGGGTCGTGACAGATTCAGCATTAGTCACCTCTTCCACATTATCTTATCATTCATACATGCCAATATAACTATCTATTGACTGGAACTACTTTTGTCTCATAGTGAGCTCACATATATTAAATACAAATACATCCTCCATATTACAAACATTTACATCACCGTGCTGTTTATAGGTTCAAATCCAAAATCGTACTAGTGTATGTATATCTTTCACTCGATAGGAGTGCAGCAAAGACAAGGAATTCAAATCCTCAACCGTACTCTATCTCCTGCGTAGGCTCTATAGAGAGGGGGAAAAGAAAGGGGTGAGCTTACAGCTCAGTAAGGAAATCAGGCAAGCAAGCAGATATCCACACTATCTAGTGAAAATAATGTTCTGCCTTGAAAATATTATTTCCTTAACTCACTACAAAAGCATGAATTTAAAATATATATATATATAATTGTACAGATTTAAATCCCATGTACAAAATCATGCTGAGTTCTCAAAACATAGGCATTTCATGCAAAACAATTCATCTTTATAATTTCATAATGCCTTTAGATAAATCATGTCATTTATATTCAAATCATAGTAAATATGGCATTTCAATCATTCACAACACATTAACCGATTTCTAACCCATCACTCAGGCCTAACTGTATCATGAAAACATGTGATATATCATGCGAGACTCAGTGGCTAAATGCAATACTCTCCTGGACTATGGTCATATCCTATAATGGTGAAATCCCAGGCAACATAGATCTCGGTGTGCGGGCTATCACTGCTATAACAGGAGGGGGGTGTGATGCCCCAGAAGCGTGAAAAACATGGCAAATTTAAAACTTTTTCACATCCATTCACAATTAAGGGTGCATTCCTGTGCAGTGTCATGCATCATCATACATAAATTAATACTTTCACTACTGGATCTCATCATCTCATAATTATATATCATACCATATACATTACTTAATTCAAGGTTAATTAATCCTAATACATCCCATACATCCTTGTACATCAAGTGTCTGTAAATACAATTTTAGTCTGGATACATGAAATATTAAAATATACCTCAAAATACAATATATATATATGACCTGGAGCTCAAGTCCTCCACTAGCCACTACTCATACATCGTAGGGAAACTCTCTTCACTTGAAGAAATTTGGGGGGAGATAAAACAGGGTGAGCTTCTAAATCGCTCAGTAAGGGGGTAAGGGACTCATTAACAAATTAATGATTTGCACAGCACAATCATTTTGTTTTGTGGGTGAAAACCCAATAAACTCAAAGAAAAATGTAGCATGAATAATTAAATATCATCTCAATTCATTTCCCAAAACTCATGTAAAAACATGATAATCAATGGCTTAACACAAAACCATGGTTACAAGTAGATACAATCATGTGGAACAAGCATGTAAACAGGATGCGATAATGGCTTTTCTCATAAAACGTGATGAAAATCACCGCATTAGTAATGTACATGGCGCAGCCACCAAACACAAACTCATGTGTAAGACGAGACTAGGCAAATAAAACTCATATAAAAACTCGTCATGGCACATCAAAACGATTGAACTCGTCCCCTAGGCGAACATCCCCAATCGAGGCATTTCGTCGACAATAATACACCCATGATCATGGTTTGCTGTAGACTTGATCAGAGTCGTACAGCAATCGATCTTACATGCTACCAAAGCACGGCCCAATCTTACAAGATATCAAAGCAATGCCACCCAACGCTACTGTAAGACCCAAATTTTTATCGAAATTCCTTATGATTCATATGATGTAAACATGGTTATATGTAAATTTAATCATAAGAAGAGTTGTACATGAATGAAGGATTGAAATGGTATTCCCGAACACGTGAAGGGTAAAACGGTCAAAAGATCGTGACAAGAAAATTTCATTAAAAAAATGGATTTGAGAAATCTTGATCAATAACAAAGAAATATTTAAATTTCGAGTCCAATTGATCAAGATATGAATTTATTGGAATAAACCAGAATTTTCACTTCGAAAAATTATTTCGAAAATATTTGGAAAAATATACCGGAAAGACAAAATAAGACAGATAAATTCATTTATTGGTAAAATGAATTGAACAAGAATTTTTAAAGATATTTGAATTTTTTAATATATTTTAATGAATAAAGTAATAATCAAATTAATTATAAAAAATAAATAAATAAATAAAAGGAATCACGAATCGCGATTTCGCAGACAGGAAAACGAAGGCGAACCGAGGGAGTCGGTTTCCTCACCGACAGAGCGACCGGCGACGGACCCAGGCGAGGTGGTCGAAGCCATCGGCAGTCGAGTCATCGTCGACACTGGTGGAGGCCGAAGGAAGCGGTGATCGACGATCGAGAGAGAGAAAGAGAGAAACCGAGAGGAGAAAGGGAGAAATTCGGTGACCGACGTCGATCTAGCCCCAACCACCACCAGCCGAGCATTCCTTAAGTGAAGACCGACCGATCGGTGGTTGCATCGGCCAGTGGAATGGCCGGCATCATCGGCAACAGCAAGAAAAGAGAAAGGCACCGACGCCGGAAGGGAGAAGAGCTGGACCGACCACTTTTCGGCCAGCCATGGCGAAACTGAGGGCACATCCGTACACGGGACAATTTCGCGGAGCTGCTGACGATGGAAGCTAGCGAAGAACCGACCGACGAAGCCTCGAACTGGGTTGAATCGAACTAAACCGGTTGAACCGAACCAGTCTGAACCGGGCTGAACCAGACTAAACCGGTTCAGTGAGAAAAGAAGAAAAAGAAAGGAAAAGGGAAAAAAAGGAAAAATTGGGAAAAAATTCAGTGATGCAATCGAGCTACGGGTAAGTCGGTAGGCGGTCGAATTGACCGATTTAAATTTCAAAATATTTAATTTGATTAATATTCGATTGAAAATTGACTCGAAAAAATGTATAATTGTGTAGCTCGACAATTGACATCAAACGAGAGCTCGAGTCAACCTTGATTTGCATACTATCATGGAATCTCAGGTAAGTAACTCTTATTTACGACAATTTACATTGTTATGCATGTTAGAAATTTACCGCATAAATTACAGATTAATTCCGTATAAAATGAATTAAATTTTGGAATTTAATATAAATTGTCATAAATAATTAATTGAGCTATCCAAGAGTTTAGAATGAGGCCCAATAAATATTGATGGGCCCAATGAGCCCAATAGGCCTCGATGATGTGAATAATAAGTGGAAAATGGGCTTAAGGCCGATTAAGCCCATTATGGTACAATCAGGCCCACTATGGATAAATGGGCCTAATGATTTAAATTAAGCCCAAAAAATATGAAATACAATTAATTATATTGTATTTGACGTGATGAATATTTATACGCAGTTCCGGAGATTGGATTGGGAGCAAATCGGACTGCATGATGAGACATCAGTGGAAAGGTCAAACTGTACAGAAAAATGAGGTAAGGGAATTGTGTGATTAGCTAGAGGTAGCTACGTGTATGTTAATAGCTTTTGTATACACTAAAAATGTATAAAGGTCCTAGAAATAAATTAAAGATTTTAAGGACTCGAAATATGTAAAAGACTATTTTACCCTATTGAGGGAAATTCACCTAAGGATGGTGAAAGCATGACATGCATTTAATGCATGATTTGAAGAATTTTCATGGTTTTTTAAGCAAAGCAAATTGGTAGATTGGCCAGTAATTGCATAAATTTCACAAGATAACACTACGTAAGTGTTATTAAGATTTAAATTAAATTTCTTTGGAAAAAGGGCCAACTAGGAAACAGATGGTGCTGGAGCATTTCCTCACACTATATCTGAGTTTGTGAGTGTGCATAAAAGGTGTTGGCCCAGTTGCTCGCATCGATTTGTGTGACATCATGTGCATAAAATGTGCTAGAGCGGTTGCTCGCACTGATTTTTACTATTGTGAAATGCATGAGAGGTGTTGGAGCCTAGCTCGCACCCTGTTTTGACTGTTTTGACTTGATATGCATAAAAAGGTGCTAGAGCGATTGCTCGCACTAGTTTTAATGATTTGAGATGCATGAGAGGTGTTGGAGCTTAGCTCGCATCCTGTTTTGATATGATAATTGCATAAAAGTTGTGCCGGAGTGTAACTCGCACGAGATTTGATTTATTTATGCATGAAACGGTGCTGGAGCGTTACTCGCATGAAGTTTTGATTTACTTGAGCATTCATTCATGCTGGAGCTTACTCACACGTGATTTTACATGGATTTATAATTCTTTTAAAGTCGTACTGGAGTGCTACTCGTACGTAGATTTTATTGATTTTTATAAAACTGTGCTAGAGCTTCGCTCGCATAAGGTTTTCAGATATCATGAATATACATGGAGCCGTCCTGGAGCTTTGCTCGCATAGGGATTTATATGACATGCATATAGTCATGTTGGAACCTCCTGTAGATTGTGCGTCACAGTGAGATGATAAGCCCACACGTGCATACTGAGACATATTTGGTATGGGTGGATAAGACCTATTGTAGGCACCCCTTGACTGAGATTAGGTTCACGGAGTACGTTGTATCGTGTATATCACATGGAGTATGTTGTACCGTGGGGATTGTTGGAGTGGAGTGGCATTAGCCACGAGGTAGCAAGCCTTGCCCTCGTAATCCTGATGTTATGTTGTTCTGGCGATAGGATTGACCCACCTCTGGTTTCAGGTGTGATACCCCGCACACTAGGTACCGTGTAGCCAGGGATCACTAGGCTATGGCCATAGTCCTCGATGTTACTGATATAGTCACCTACATGTCTCACATGATATAACTTGTTGTCTCGATAGACAAGGGTAGACCCGTGGGAGGGGTCAAGCCCCCGATTTTTTTATTTTCACTCAGATGTGATTTTCTATTATGATGATAGATTCTTCAAAGGATTTTATAAAATGTGACCCTAAAAGAAGGGTGATTTTATAATAGAATTTTATAATGAATTGTTTTATGAGTTTGAGATTTATTTATGAGATGATTGACCCGGAGGGGTTATTTTATACGACAGCTTTAATGAAGTGATTTTAGGTGGCGTTTGGTAACTTGCAAGGAAAGTGATTGCAGGGAAAGTGATTATAGGGAAAGTGATTACAGGGAATGTGATTGCAGGGAAAGTAACCTTGCAGTGTTTGGTATGACAATGTAAAATTCTGTTTAAATTGCAGGGAAAGTAACTTCGCAGCGTTTGGTATACAGTTATTTTACTGGGAAAGTAGTGACAAATTCCAAAAATACCCCTGAGTATAAAAACAATTTTTCAATGAAAATTAATTAAAATAAAAGTTGTATTATTAATATTACTCATCATTTTGTAATTTTAAATTGTCATGTATTATTATTAATTTTAATTTTATAGAGTATAATATTAATAATTCATATATTATTAATGTAATTCGAAATTTTAATGTATCAATTGTAAATTTTCAATTATCATGATATCAACATAGTACGTATAACATCCATGAAAGTTATAATACTTCATATAAATCCATGTAAAATATTTTTCATACATGATAATACCATATAAACATTCATAAAAGTCATAATAATTCATACAAGTCCTAATAAGATATTTTCATACATAATTCATAATGTAATGCCATTCAGCAAGTCATAAAAATAATATGTCCTACTAGAATATCCTTATACATAATAATTCATACCTACCCATAATCATTCATCAAAGTCATAATAATCCAACGGAGTCCCACTACCATATCCCTATGCATAATAATTCAAAATACATTATAATAATCCAAGTTCTTTTTAATCATAAACATCAAAGTCAACCATCCAAAGCTCAAACTCCTATATCTCAGATGCAGCATGAAGTTGACGAAGATACTTCTTCACATAAAGCATTCTCCTTTCATAGGAACATGATAAGAAAACGTCAACCTTGGTTGGGCTACTGAGGATGATTTATATAATCTCAACTATATCATTTTCTGTCAGTCCTTCTACATCATTCTTCAGCTCTGAAATTAAATCCATCACCCTCATCCTTCTAGCAGCATCATCAGCCATAAATTTGAAGCAATCGGCCAACTTACCAACTTGTTTACTTGCTTTCTCACATATGCTATGAAGACCATTCATATTCTGGACTAAAGCATCTGCAACTGCCTCCATACCATGATCTCCAGATTTCCTTTTTTTGCTTATATTGCGAGTGACATTGTCAATATTGCAAACTGAACGTCTTTGAGTACCAACAGATGGATCACTGAATGTTGTGAAGGCATCATTGTCACCAACATCAGCTTCAAGATTCATGTCCTCAAGCCCGATTTCGGCATTTGCATTTGCAGTTTCGATATGATCAACAGCTTCTCCAGGAGTTTCTGCTGTCAAACCAGTTGCCCTATCTTTGCCAAAAATGAGAGCCAACTTCTCAAAGTGAGGGAAAGACTTATTCCGTAGTCCCGCTGCTCCGGGATGACCCTGTAATTAAATTCAAAATTAGGCACATTCTTTAATTAAACAATATTATATCAGAAATATATATGAAGTAGAATAAGTTATGATGTATAATACCTTTAACCAACCATTCCAAACATCAAGCTCACATGTTATACACTTTTTCTCTTCATCCCACCCAAATCCAGATGTAGCATTACCTAACATATCTGCAACCTCTCTATATTGTGACTTGAGCGTTCTCATCCTAGAGTTGATGTGAGGGTTACCTTTGATTTCACAATTCGAGATTTTTTCGGCCATCCATTTCTCAAGTTGCATCAAGTATCCAGCCTTGAATGTGCCATTGTCTTTACTCCAGCCACCCTGGTTGATAAGCTGAATACAACAATCAATTAAGATGGCATCTTCAATTGATGTCCACTGGTGAGTGGACCTTCTGTTTGCAGCACGTTGGGATGAATCACCCTCCATCAACCTGTTATAGAAGCAAACTGGACAAATAAATTGTTGGAAGTAATTAAATAGTTGGAAGAAAATGTACATTGAAATAAGACATTGAAATAATACATTGAAATAAACAACTGTTACAAATGTCTAGTTTAAGTAGTTTGAATGCAAAGAAATATCAGAAACAAGTACAACCATTTATGATAAATCGCACAAATCAAACACATTTAGGTTGTTCAAATTGAAACAAACAACACAATGCGACATAGATTAATTCCGGTTCCTATAAGCAAGCCATTCATTCCACATCTCTTGTACTAAGTTGTCTCTCCAATTTGTCCATTCAAGAGAAGACTCGATGAATGCGATGGTGTCAGCATCTTGATTGGATTCAACAACTCCCTCTGTTAATTCAGCCTCAAGTGGATCAACTGACATCTCTCTCCTTATATGGTTGTGTAACAAAGCACATGCAAAAATTATTCTAACCTTTGTTTTCACTGGATACCACGACCTCTCTCGAAGGATTGCCCATCTCATCTTTAGTAACCGAAAACATCTCTCGATAACATTTCTGGCACTAGAGTGTCTAAAATTAAACAACTCTTCTTTTGATCGAGGGGTGTGATTCTGTGTCCAATCGCTTAAATGATACCTTTGACCTCGATATGGAGTTAAAAATCTTCTCCATTAGTATACCCAGCATCACACAAGTAATAAAAACCTATGGTAAACAAAAAATTTTAAATCTTAGGTCAACCCTTCCGATAAGAAAGAAATATTGATCTGCGTATAATGATTTCATACCTTTAGGCACTTTCAACCCATCCGTTCTAGATATTGCATCTCGAAGAACCCTAGAGTCTGCGGTAGAACCTTCCTATCCAGGTAAGATATATATGAACTGCATATCTTGTGAACAGACCCCTAAGACATTTGTGGCAATTTCATTCTTTCTTGTCCTGTATCTAGGCTTATCAAGCTCCAATGCGTTAACTTTAATATAAGTCCCATCTAATGCACCTAAATAGTTCTATTGTTTACAATAGAGAATTGACACAAACATTTCGTCGATTAGTTTCATTCATACAGTTCTCTAAATGAACGTAAAAACTATTACAAATAATCCAAATTACCTTAAACCATTTCCATCTAAGGTCATTGGAATTCTCATGAACATGCTCTGGCTTCTTTAACAATATCGAATGCAACCTGAGTACCAAATGTAATACCATAGTAAATTACCTACTGACAGTCTCGCCACTTCTAACGAATTCTCGCTTAATAATCCTATTTTTCGCATGATGAGAAATGATATACAAGAATATAGCAACCATTTCTTCAACATTCATGTTTTTTGTTGGTGCAAGTCTACCAATAGTTTGAAGCCTATTACATAGTTTATAGAAGCAATGCCTGTCCATTCTAATGTTCTCAACACATGTCAAATCAGAATCCAAGACCATCCTTCTAAAATTCAACTACCTAACGACATGTCTCTCATAACTAGTATCACTCCCCCTTTTACGCTTTCTCATATTCAATAACAAAACACCACAATCTTGAAGTGAAACATTGACCAAGTTAATAATATTTAAAAGCTTTAGACATAAAGCTATGACAGTGGCCACCATTGCATATTGTTGTTGGGAGAATCCTTCCATTCTGTGATTAACCAAAATTTTCAAAAAAAAAAAAAGTAATTTAACATAACGAGTTCACATATCATTTAACTAACAACATACATATATATTGTCTAGCACATTGTCATATTAAACCTTAAAATCCATATGAGAATTCAAATTACAAGACCATTAAAACAATTACACTAACCACTACGATAACAAATCAAAGTTAAAATAACACCAATACAGAATGCAATTACTAAATGACACCAATAAACAGTTGAAGGTTGATGTTGAATAATATGACGCTGCTAATCATTTAACTGTCTATCTTGATGCCTAATAGCATCGACGCTTGGTATTTCAGTATTAGAATACTCATTCAATCCCCAATAATCCAGAAAAGCTTGTTAAGCTTGGGCTCTATTAGGAAATGATTGATAAGTTGCTCCCCTAAACCCATGGACTTGTCTTTGAGCTTCCGGCCAACTGGTATAGATGCCCGGTCTGTAGCCAACATACACTACGTATGTCTTTGCCATATCTAATTACCAATAAACCAAGAAATGATTAACGTTTTTTGTGTTTACTCTTTCAACCTTAATATAAGTATTGAAAATTTATAAGCTATTTTGCACACAGAGAAAATTGAAACTTAGAATATAATTCCATAAAGCAGATTTTTTGGAGTTATAGTTAAAGAATTGTTATGCAAACAAAGGCCACATGTAAACATTTCATCAAACCATCAGCTCTTAGGAATAAGAAACATTAAGCAGATTACATAAAAATAAGGCCTAGGATTGACTGTCGGATCCAAAGACTCACATGAGGTGATAATCAAAACTGAATCAAATGAAACAAAGAATGGGAAGTAAAAATTACCTGAGTTGACTGGGTAACACTTCTTGAGATCTGTTGCACTTTGATTTAGTTTGGACTGCAAAATCTTGCGTGCCTAAACAGAGCTGAGAAAATCTGTCATAAGCATGAAAAGGAAACAGTTCAGCACTTTTCTAGCAACCATTGGGGAAACAATTTTTCTTTATTTTTGTATTGAATTGAAGTTTGAATTTTAACATTTTTATTCAGCAAAATTAAAATTCAATTTTTTTCTCTTATTTGATGTAATCAAAGTACTTTGTTATCCGAGAAAAGCAACTTTATTTTCTGATCCCAGTCACTTTTTTTCTTCTAAGTAAAGACAATTTATAAAACTATGATGCATGGTTATCGACTCCACATTCTATGACAGTAAGTCTGAAGAACTCTGTTTATATCTCCATTTACTAAAAAAAAAAGTAGCTTGCTAGTATTCAGGTTGGTAGTATAATTACCGTGATGTTAATTAATCTGATAAATATGACAAAAGTAAATTTGTGTTGCCAGTTCCCAATGCATGATCATGTAAAAGACAACTATGCCTACGGCCATGTTCACATGCAAAAGAGGTTTAAAGAAAAAAAAACCACCATTAATGAGAGTGCTGTGAAAACACAGAGTAACAGACACCATTTCATCCGACTATGATGTTGATTATTTCATATAAAATTAAGTTTGTATAATATAAAATATATTTTTATATTTAAATTACAAGGTTTTTTTTTAATTTATATTATTTTTATTTTTTTATACTATATCTAAAAATATCAAATCTTCCTAACTCTAATATAAGTGCACAAAATTGTAGCTGAGCTAAGAAGTAAATTCCAACTATAGAGAGTCTGTTTAAATATCAAATCTGCCTGACTCTAACCTCTAACCCTTTCTGTTTTCAAAGTTCTTGACCAAAGCGGAACTGTTTAAATTTAATAGATAAATTTCAATTATCATGTTACAATTCACTTATTGCTAAATCAATAATAATGTATTAAACAACCAAGCAGAAGTGAACAGAAACACTTCAATCCTAAGGTGGGTAATTAATAATCTGTAATTAATAATCCTAAGTAAACACATACTTAATAAATTCTTGACTATCCTATAAAGTTATGCTCAGTTTTAGTAATCATGTTATCATGCAAAATCTTCCTGTGTAATCAGTGTAAGTTTTTGGACCAAGGAAAGCAAGATTTATTTACGTATTCATTTAAGTTTATGAAGGATGGGGAGATTTCATTGACTTTTTTAGAACTAAGGATGTTCGCATTCTATGAGTTTTATGGTGAGATTAAAATGTAGATCTATGGATTGGATATTTTGTTCTACTTTATGTAATACCTTTTTAAATCTATGGATATGGTTTATTCCCTGGTTATTAATAAGTTGAACTTAATAAGGACGAGACTTATGTGTCCCATACTGAGGCATCTGAAGGTAAAGAGCTAAGTAGTTTCAAATTTTATAAGGTTTGGTGATTCTCAAATAACTCAGCTTGTCAGTTTTGGACCTTGGGTGATTACAGAAATGGTTACTGTGTAATAATTGTTAGAGGGCTCAAGGTGGCACTGATTTTAAATTGCTTTCATCTATATGGTAGAAAATGCCTGGAAAATTTTATCACTATCGTATTAGAAAAGGTTTAGTGTCTATGAATTCTATTTCTAACAAGATCATCGTGAGAAGCTTTTTTATTATTCAAGTGATGAGTAAAAAAGGCTTAGTTTGTTGTTATTACTATTGTGATTTTGGTGATGCCAGGAGATTGAGAGAAGACACGAGCTTTCATAAAAGAGCTGAGTGCAAATAACAGTACTAAGTGATGACTAAGTCCTCCATTTGACTTGGACTAGTCAAGTTCTGGCATTATAGAATTGTCCCACCTTAGGATGGTATAATGAGAAAAGGGTTAAAATAAAATGAATCCATGACCTAAAACTCCTAAAGGTTATGGGATTCTTAATGGTATTGTTCCTGTAACACCTGCCCAGAATGTAGAAGCTAGTAGTGCATGCAAGCAGGAACATGAGGCATTGTTAGCAGCAGCATCAGGGATAAAAAGAAACCAGGATAAAAAGGAAAAGGATGCTGCAGAGGATCCTGAACCTCAAGTTGGCAGCCGGGGACATGGAAAAGGAAAGGGAAGAGGAAGTGTTAAAAAAGGCCCTGCAAATACATGACATTCTAGGAAAAAAGATGACTTAAATAATACTGAGGTAGAAACAGATGATAGACCTGAAATTTTTGGTTCAAAAAATGAAGGCCAAAGAAATGAAATTAACCCTATTGTTGGCAACCGGATTTCTAGGAAGGATATTGACAAGATTGATGAAACAAAAACAGAATAAGAAGAATAACTTCCAGATCAAATGGAAGTTAACCAGTGGATAATTCAATGGAAAGTTTCACAACAACAAAGATCAAGATCCCATGTCCGAAGGAAACACATGCTTAACCTTTGGATCACTCATTCAAATATAACAACAATATTAAAATAAAATTACAACAAAATTACAACAATATTAAAACAAAATTACAACAATATTAAAACAATATTAGTTTGGAGCTCTATTAAAATAGCATAAATACAAAATCCAACTAAACAGAATCAACTAATCACAAAAAGTAATAAGATTCCTGCCATGAAGTTAACAAATAAAGCTATTGAATGCCCAACATTCTTCTAAACTAGAATCAATAGACCACTGAATCTTAAGCAGCAATCGTAGCTACAGGCCTAGCCAGCTAACTAGATTGAATTTTTATTTCAGTTTTTGTACAGCTCTTAGCTTCGAAGGCTGAGTTCTTACTGCTTTTTGAAAGCAAAAAAATTTAAACAAGAAATCACAAAGGAATCAACATAAATATTGACAGAAACAGAATAATCTTTTACCTGGAAATGGAGGAGGGGAACGGAGATCCATTTCCAAGAATTACAGAATTCAATGGGCAGATGTAAAACAGCAACTACGTATAAAATCAATTGCACGACCAAACCCGAAAACCCAGATCTTTAAATTAAAAAAGAAAAATAAAAACTTACATTGAAACCAATGAATGAGATCAGCTCCAGTGCAGCTAAATGTCTATGGGTTCAGCTTAAATATAGACAAAAGACTAAGCTTTGATATGGTTTAAGCTTGCAATTTCTGATTTTTGGAAGACACAGCAGCAAACAGGAAATTGACAAAAGCAGCAAATAGCAACAGGGAAGGAAGACGAAGAGGAAAACAGAGATAGGGATGGCACTACCTTGGGCTGCGATGTTGATCTGTATGTGGCTACAATGGTTTTTTTGTAGAAAAAGGAGTTGATGATGGTGAGGATGGGAGAGCAGAGAAAGAGTTGTGTGCGTGAATGGTAGGGTAATTGTGTCAAATTTTACTTTGCAGCGTTGGTTGTAAAGTGATTGCAGCCAAATTTGGCTGCAATCACTTTGCAGCAGCAGTCACTTTGTGGTTTACTTACTTAATACCAAACACTATAAACACTTTGCGCCCAATTAAATTGTAGCGCAAAGTGTTTACTTTCATGATACCAAACGCGGCATTAATGCAGTGGCATGAGGAGTTTTTGATGCTTTAATTACAAATTCAGAAAAGAATTATCTTCCATGTTTGGTGTCACATGGCATGAATTAATGCATGATCTTAATTATTTCATGCTAATTATGATTTTATGATTTTTCATAAAATGCCATTGATGCATAAGTTGCATGATTTCTATATGCACGAATAGTTTTTATAAACTATAGCAATGATGTATGCATGATTTTGTGCGTGACATTTAAACAAAAAGAAATGGATTTTAAGAGTATGGCATTATGAGCATGTAGATAGTGGAGCTATCTACTTACTTGCATAATTGCCTTACTGAGCGTGTGGTTTGCTCACCCCCTTTATTTTCCCATCTCTCCAGAGTACTTTCAGTAGTTTAAGCATAGTTGAGGACTTGCATCTTTGGTATCCGCTGCTTCTCATCGAGAGACAGGTATACACATTTGTATAGTTTCGTATCTAAATATGTAAATGCACAGTACTGTAAATGGATATGATGTCGGGGATGTAAGGTTATGTAAATACCATTGTATAAGTATTTAGTTAAATTCAAAGGATAGTAAATCCTAATATGTGAATGTGACTATAGCAATGGAATGGTAAATAGGTGAGAAGGGACTAACATTGAATCATAGCCCAACTGTTGGTAGGATGGTCACGATAATAGGAAAGGTTAGAATTAGATAATAAACGAAAAGTGAAAAATGAAAAATTTATAGTGATTTTTGGTAATTTGGGTCGTGACAGTTTTTGGTATCAGAGCTAAGTTGGCCTGATATGAGTCGGTGTTAGTGGTTAAAGAAGTTTACATCCCCATGTACTGTGCATTGTTTAGATACAATTGTGCATATCGAGATGAGATTGTAGATAAGAATTTGGTTTCAAATGCAAGAATATAGACTCATTAACTGATAACCACTATGGTAGAGGGGCGAGTACACGAGCTCGAGGCCGTAGAGGTTGGCCTGAGAGTCATACTGAGTCACCACTTAAGACTTAAGATGAGATTGAAGTGGAGGCTGATGTTGAGCATGCCCCACAGAGTCCGACAGAGGGATTGGACAGAGTCCAATAGAGAGATCGGACAGTATTAAGACACGCTTCGTGAGGTTAGAGCGGAGTGTAGAGAATATTATAGGAGCTAATTACTAGAGTATGCATGGGATTTAAGGGCGAGTCGGAGCATTGGTGGAAGTCCGCTCGACCCATCTTAAGAGTTAGACATCCAGCGCTGACATGAGAAATATTTCTAGAGAAATATTTCTAGATGTATTACGGTGAAAAAATATCCCAGACACTGCTTAAATGAAATTACAGATAAAATGCTTTACTCTGACCCAAAGGAACTGGTTGATTGATGAGTATGAATCTCAGTTTATATACCAGGCCAGGTATGACCCCGACACTATGAACAGTGAGAGTTGGGATGTCTGAAAGTTCATGGAAGGGCTCAGATTGTCAATTACAGTCCGATTGGCCTCGTTAGATATCACTACCTATGTCGAGGCAGTGCGCAGACTACAATTGTGTGAATACGATCATGAGTTGCACGCCTCTGAGATTAGGAAAGGTAGTAAGGGCCAAAATAGAGATAAAAAGAGAATAATTGATGACAAAGATGTCTGAACGAGAAAAAGGTAGTTTTGTAAAAGATTAGAGTTGATGAGTCACGAGGTAAGATGATTGATAAACCCCAATGTATCCAATTTTAGCACTTTTAAGGGGTACTGTGATTGGATGACCCCGACCTGCTGCGTAGCAGTGTAGGATATGTGGTAGATACCACGAAAGTAGGGCCTACACCTACACCTTACTGACTAAAATAGGCATTAAGTGTGGTAAGACGAGCCATTTATTTAATGATTGCTCGGAGTTGGGTGAGATTACCCCATAGAAGGGCATAGAGATAGAGAAAGCCCTATTGATATCTCTGCACCGAAAAGGGAGGCCACAGCTAAAGAGAAAGGAAAAGTAGGCTGTTAGATGAGGGCGAGTGTATGCTTTGGTCCAGGACACTACTGATGTTTCATCTGATGTGGTGGAAGATACCACACTGGTTGTGAATAATGAAGTAATTATTTAATTGATCCTGGTGCCACGCATTTATTCATACCTCCTTCAGCTGCTTATAAGCTAGTGAAAGATGTGAAGCCTATACCGTTAGGCAAGATGATGATAGTTAGTTGATTATCACTAACTGAATGTGGGCATAGGAATTGTAAGTTGAAAACGGGGGAAAAAGGATATGTCAGCCGATATTATTCAATGGAATATAAATAATTTTGAAGCAATATTTGAGAAAAGATTGATTTGGTTGCAAACTATGCTGTTTAGATTGCTATCCTAAGATAGTGATATTTTCACCCTTGAAAAGTGTACTGTAAGTAGACACGTAATGAATGAGATATGAACTGACCACCGTAATTAATTTCACCATACCTAATAGTTAAAAAGGTTTTTCAGTGTATATGGATACCTCAAAATAATGAGTGAGTTGTGTATTGATGCAAAATGGGAAGATAGTCGTTTATGGATCCAAATAACTCAAGGATCATGACAGAAACTATCCGACCCATGAATTAAAGTTGGTAGCGGTAGTGTTTGTACTGAGCATATGGCACTACTATGTACACGGTGAGAAATGTCGGGTATGCACTGATCATAAAAGCCCCGAGTATCTGTTTTCACAGAAATAGTCGAATATGATAACAAAGAGGGTTAGAGCTTCCGAGGGATTTGATGGTGAAAATTGTACCACCCAGGAAAGGCTAATGTAATGGCTGATGCCTTGCGTAGAAAGAGCCTCGGGATGGTATTACATATGATGGTCAGGAAGCGTGAGCTGCTAGAGCAGCTGTGAGCCTCAGTAGTGATGTGATCCCTTCTGATGATGACAGTGATTGTGTGACAGCAAGCCTGAGATTAGAATCGAATTTGACAGGCTTAGCATGATGATCGACATGGTGTCAATAGTGTGGGTCAGATTCAAAAGGGTACAGTAACAGAGTTCACAGTGAGTGATGATGACTTACAGAGGTTCAGAGACAGTATAAGTACTCCCCAGGACCACAGTTGATGAGATAGTGTTATTGTCAGAAGCTCACTCTTCGAGATATACAGTGCATCCGGGAAGTAATAAATATATCAAAATCTCTGAAAAGGGTATTGGTGGTCAGATATAAAAAGAGACATTGTAGAGATTGTGGAGAAGTGTCTCATATGTCAACAGATTAAGGTAGAGTACTAGAAGTCTATAAGGTTATTGCAGCCTCTACTTATATTGACACGAAAAAGAGAACAAATTACCATGAATTTTGTGATGGGTTACAGAGGACCCGAATGAATCACGAGGCTATTTGAGTGATAGTCGATAGGTTGACAAGTCTACCCACCTTATAGCTAAGGAAGTCCCAGATACTCTGAATGCGTATGCGAAGTTATATGTAAGGAAAATTGTGAAACATTATGTAGCGTTCCAGTAAGCATGGCATCAGATAGGGATTCCCGCTTCACTTCCCACTTCTAGGAATATTTTTCAGGAAGCTATAGGAACCCGACTGAGTGTTAGCATAGCTTTTTGTCCTTGATAGATGGTCAGTCAGAGAGGACTGTACAGGTTCTGGAGGATGTGATGAAAGTGTGTGCCATGGATTTTATAATCTCCTAGGATGATCAGTTGTTACTAATCGAATTCACCAATAATGACAGTTGTCGCTTGAGTATCGGGATAACATTTTATGAGGCATTGTATGGCCGTAGGGGTTGTTCCCCGACTTGGATGAGAAGAAGTGAGTGACAGATAAAGAATTATTCCTGAATTGGTAAGACAAACCTCTGAGGATGTTCAGTTGATTTGTGAGAGATTAAGAACACCTCAGAGCAGACAGAAAGGTTATGCTGACAAGAGACATAAACCATTGGAATTCACCGAGGGTATTCAGTATTGTTGGAAGTTACATGCCCTTAGGACATAATGAGATTCGAAAAAAAGGCAAATTGAGTTTCGTTAGATTGAGTCCTCTGGGAGATTGGACAAAGTAGGAGATAAGGCCTGTAGGTTGGCGTTACCAATTAAATTAGCAGGCATCCACAATGTGTCCCATCTTTGATTCTTCGAAAATACTATCCGGACCCAGCATATGTGATCGGATATGAGCTGTTAAAGCTTAATGAAAGTATAATGTATGTTAAAAAAATCGATTCGGGCATTAGACGAAAGGAGAAAGTGTTGAGGTTTAAGATGATCTCCCTAGTCAAATTCCTTTGGTAGTATTACACTTCGGAAAAAGTCACATAAGAATTAAAGAGTATGATGTGATAGACGTACCCGGAGTTGTTATGGACCCTTTTGACTTGGTTCTAATTTGGAGGACCAAATTTCTTAAGTGGGGGAGATTATGTAAGACCCGACTTTTTATCGAAATTCCTTATGATTCATATGATGTAAACATGGTTATATGTAAATTGAATCATAAGCAGTGTTGTACGTGAATGAAGGATTGAAATGGTATTCCCAAACGTGTGAAGGGTAAAACGATCAAAAGACCAAAATTCGGTATTAATCGTGACAATAAAATTTCATTAAAAATATGGATAAGAGAAATCTTGATTAATAACGAAGAAATAATTAAATTTCGAGTCCAATTGATTAAGATATGAATTTATTGGAATAAACCAGAATTTTCACTTCGAGAAATTATTTCGAAAATATTTGGAAAAATATATCGAAAAGATGAAATAAGACAGATAAATTCATTTATTGGTAAAATGAATTAAATAAGAAATTTTGAAGAAATTTGAATTTTTTAATATATTTTAATGAATAAAATAATAATAAAATTAATTATAAATAAATAAATAAATAAAAGGAATCGCGAATCACGATTCTGCAGACAGGAAAACGAAGGCGAACTGAGGGAGTCGGTTCCCTCACCGACGGAGTGATCGGCGACTGACCCAGGCGAGGTGGTCGAAGCCATCGACAGCGGAGCCATCGTCAGCCGAGCCATCGTCGACGTTGGTGGAGGCTGAAGGAAGCGGCGATCGACGATCAAGAGTGAGAAAGAGAGAAACCGAGAGGAGAAAGGGAGAAATCTGGTGATCGACGCCGATCTGGCCCCGACCACCAGCAGTCGAGTGTTCCTCAGGCGAAGACCGAATGATCGTTGGCTGCATCGGCCATTGGAACGGCTGGTAATGACAAGAAAAGAGAAAGGCACCGTCGTCGGAAGGGAGAAGAGCCGGACCGGCCACTTTCCGGCCAGCCATGGCGAAACCGAGGGCAGATCCTTGCATCAGATGATTTCGCGGAGCTACTGGCGATGGAAGCCAGCGAAGAACCGGCTGGTGAAGCCCCAAACTGGGTCGAACCGGACTGAATAGGCTGAACCGAACCGGTCTGAAGCGGGTTGAACCGGACCGAACTGGTTCAACGAGAAAATAAGAAAAGAAAGGAAAAATGAAAAAGGAAAAAGAGAAAAAATTGGCAAAAAATTCAGTGATGCAATCGAGCTACGGGTAAGTAGGTAAGCGGTCGAATTGACCGATTTAAATTTCAAAATATTTAATTTGATTAATATTCGACTGAAAATTGACTCGAAAAAATATGTAATTGTGTAGTTCGACAATTGACGTCTAACAAGAGCTCGAGTCAACCTCAATTTGCATATTATCACGAAATCTCGGGTAAGTAACCCTTATTTACGACAATTTACATAGTTATGCGTGTTAGAAATTTACCGCATAAATTACGGATTAATTCCGTATAAAATGAATTAAATTATGGAATTTAAGATAAATTGTTGTAAATAATTAATTGAGCTATCCAAGAGTTTAGAACGAGGCCCAATAAATATTGATGGGCCCAATGAGCCCAATAGACCTCGATGATGTGAATAGTAAGTGGAAAACGAGCTTAAGGCAGATTAAGCCCATTATGGTACAATCGGCCCAATATGGATAAACGGGCTCAATGATTTAAATTAAACCCAAAAAATATGAAATACAATTAATTATATTGTATTTGACATGATGAATCTTTATACGCAATTTCGAAGATTGAATTGGGAGAAAATCGGACTGCGTGATGAGACATCAGTGGAAAGGTCAGACTGTACAGAAAAATGAGGTAAGGGAATTGTGTGAGTAGCTAGAGTTAGCTACGTGTATTTTAATAGCTTTTGTATACACTGAAAATGTATAAAGGTCCTAGAAATAAATTAAAGATTTTAAGGACTTGAAAAAGGTAAAAGATTATTTTACCCTATTGAGGGAAATTCACCTAAGGATGGTGAAAGCATGACATTCATGAAATGCATGATTTGAAGAATTTTTGTGATTTTTTAAGCAAAGCAAATCGGTAGATTGGCAATAATTGCATAAATTTCACAAGATAACACTACGTAAGTGTTATTAAGATTTAAATTAAATTTCTTTAGAAAATGGGCTAACTATCAAGTTTATATGGAAACAGATGGTGCTGGAGCATTTCCTCGCACTATATCTGAGTTTGTGAGTGTGCATAAAAGGTGTTGGCGCGGTTGCTCGTATTGATTTGTGTGACATCATGTGCATAAAATGTGCTAGAGCAGTTACTCGCACTGATTTTTACTATTGTGAAATGCATGAAAGGTGTTGGAGCTTAGCTCGCACCCTGTTTTGACTTGATATGCATAAAAAGGTGCTAGAGCGATTGCTCGCACTAGTTTTAATGATATGACATGCATGAGAGGTGCTGGAGTTAACTCACATCCTGTTTTGATATGATAATTATATAAAAGCTGTGCCGGAGTGTAACTCGCATGAGATTTGATTTATTTATGCATGAAATCGTGCTGGAGCGTTGCTCGCATGAAGTTTTGATTTACTTGAGCATTCATTCATGCTGGAGCTTACTCGTATGTGATTTTACATGGATTTATAATTCTTTTAAAGTCGTACTGGAGTGCTACTCGTACGCAGATTTTATTGATTTTTATAAAACTGTGCTAGAGCTTCGCTCGCATAGGGTTTTCAGATATCATGAATATACATGGAGCCGCCCTGGAGCTTTACTCGCACAGGGATTTATTTGACATGCATATAGTCGTGTTGGAACCTTCTGTAGACTGTGTGTCACAGTGAGATGATATGTCCATACGTGCATACTGAGACATATTTGGTATGGGCGGATAAGACCTATTGCAGGCACCCCCTGACTGAGATTGGGTTCACGGAGTGCGTTGTATCGTGTATATCACATAGAGTACGTTGTACCGTGGGGATTGTTGGAGCGGAGTGGCATTAGCCACGAGGTAGCAAGCCTTGCCCTCAGAATCCTGATGTTATATTGTTCTGGCGGCAGGATTGACCCACCTCCCATTTCAGGTGTGGTATCCCGCACACTAGGTATCGTGTAGCCAAGGATCACTAGGTTATGGCCATAGTCCTCGATGTTACTGATATGGTCACCTACATGTCTCACATGATATAACTTGTGGTCTCGATAGACCAAGGTAGACCCGAGGGAGGGGTCAGGCCCTCGATTTTGTAATTTTCACTGAGATGTGATTTTCTATTATAATGATAGATTCTTCAAAGGATTTTATGAAATGTCACCCTAAAAGAAGGGTGATTTTATAACAAATTTTTATAACGAATTGTTTTATGAGTTTGAGATTTATTTATGAGCTGATTGACCCGAAAGGGTTATTTTATACTGCAGCTTTAATGAAGTGATTTAAATGCAGCAGCATGGGGAGTTTTCCGTGATTTACTTACAAATTCATGAAAAGAATTGTCTTTCATGTTTGGTGTCACATGGCATGAATTAATGCATGATCTTGATTTATTTCGTGCTAATTATGATTTTGTGATTTTTCATAAAATACCATTGATACATAAGTTGCATGATTTCTATATGCACGAATAGTTTTTATAAACTGTAGCAATGATGTATGCATGATTTTCTGCGTGAGATTTAAACAAAAAGAAATGGATTTTAAGGGCATGGCATTATAAGCATGTAGATAGTGGAGCTATCTACTTGCTTGCATAATTGCCTTACTGAGCGTGTGGTTTGCTCACCCCCTTATTTTCCCATCTCTCCATAGTACTTTCAGCAGTTTGAGAGCGGCTGAGGACTTGCATCTTTGATATCCACTGCTTCCCATCGAGAGATATGTATACATATGTATATAGTTTTGTATCTAAATATGTAAATGCACTGTACTATAAATGGATATGATGTTGGGGATGTAAGGTTATGTAAATATCATCGTATAAGTATTTAGTTAAATTCAAAGGATAGTAAATCCTGATATGTGAATGTAATTATAGAAATGGAATGGTAAATAGGTGAGAAGGGACTAACACCGAATCATAGCACAACTGTTGGTAGGATGGTCACGATAAGAGGAAAGGCAAGAATTAAATAATAAACGAAAAGTGAAAAACAAAATATTTGTAGTGATTTTTGGTAATTTGGGTCGTGACAGCTGCCACGAAGTGGGGTTATCTCACGTTACCAGAACGGAGGAGTCAATCTTACGTGCTGCTAGAGCACGGCGCGGTCTTACATGCTACAAGAGCAAGGCCTGGTGTGTATTCAACATGACACGCCTAAGTATCAGTAATAACCATTATCAAATAAAACCGTTTTGCCTTCACGTAGCGCTCATAATGGTTTTTCTCATAAAACTCATCTCAAAACCGTTTTGCACTCAACGCAAAACATGTCAAAACAGAACTCAAATCGGCAAAACCATGCACACATTTCTCAAATCTCAGTACGCCTTAACATAGAGCCCAAATCACATTTTCACTTTTAAACTCAAAACGGTTGTAAAACAATTTCACATTTAGTTTACAACTCAAAACAATTGGACCCCAACCGGCTATAAAATCGTGTGCTGTACGCATGCACAACTCATAAAACATGCTTGTTTTCTTAAATCACATTTCATGCTACAATATCATCACAAAATCTCACATACACAAATGAGTTAAAGTTTTCCCTTACCTCGTTGTACCTCGTATAGTGCAATCGTTCCCCCAAACGACGGACTAGCATCGCATTCCTCTCTGTTAAAACATCAATAATTTATCCAAAACGATGTTAAAACATCAATAATTTATCTCAATCACATCACCGAGCACATAATTGCTCATATTCTCCTTAAATACTACAACCTCATTGTTCTCATATATCTAACCTAATCCACATTCTCATCCATTACATCTCAAATCTTACATTTTTCATGTACAATCTCCATGCCCAATTCACCTCATTGCCTCAATTCCAAACTTATAGTCATAAATCCCAAAATTACCATAATTGCATACTATCATCTTTACTCTCACAAAATTACAATTTCATCAATCTCTAGTCCCTTCCTAGATATTTCATCACAATGCCAATAGCCATAATCACCAAAATCACTTTAAAAATCCAAGATCGAAGTTTAAAAATTTACCCAAAAGTCATGGAGTGCTCTATTCACACCTCGATTCGATTCGTCTTACGATTTCCAAGTATGTTGCTCTCCTCTGGGTGAGGAACAACTTTCCCTCTTGCTACAACCTTTAATTCGGACGAAAATATGGGCTTTAAAAGAGAGAGAAAGCTAAGCTTCGGTTTCTTAGAGAGAGAAAAAATGAAATGCAAGAAAACGCAGGGGTTCTTTTATAGATGGAGGGTAGGAGATCGATTTGGTCCTTGATGAGATCAATCTCTTTTTGAATTTAGGAACGTTTTGGGGTAATTTTATGCCTAGGAGATCGATCTGTCGTGGGGTGAGATCGATCTCTTAATTGTTTCATGAGATCAATCTGCTCTAATTATGAGATCGATCTTTTGTTTACAGAACGCTTCATGAGATCGATCTGATCCTTGAGGAGATCGATATGCTGTTTATAGAATGCTTCATGAGATCGATTTGCTTACCTATGAGATTAATCTGCCTATCAGTTCTTGCATATTTTCTACAGCCTGGAGCTATGAGATCGATCTCTCATCCTTGGATGTGAGATCTGAGAATTTCAGACATATTTATTGATGTAATAATAATTTGAAGTGTAATTTATGGAACTAAGTAAATTGTGGGAATTATAATTGGAGACTTATGTGTTAAGTGTGTAAAATGGGCATGAAGCATGAGGACAGATCGATCTGGGAGAAGGAGAGATCGATCTGGTGAGTTAAAACTGACAAGGAAGGAGGAAATTTGAGAAGCAGATCGATCTCCAATGGAAGAGATCGATCTCCTTATGAATCTGTTTGAGAAGGGATCGATCTCAGGAGGAAGAGATCGATCTCCAAATGAATCTGTTTGAAGGCAGATCGATCTCATGAGGAAGAGATCGATCTCCAAATGCTTCTGTTTGGGAGAAGATCGATCTCCTCAAGGCACAGATCGATCTCATAAAGCCATAAAGAGATCGATCTCACCCTTCGACAGATCGATCTCCTAGGCATAAAATTTCCCAGATCGCCCCCAAAATTCAAACGCAGATCGATCTCCCCATGAGACAGATCGATCTCCTACCTCCAGTCTATATAAGGAACCCGTGTCTTCTCCTGAAATCTTACTTTCTCTCTCTCCTAAAACCTCCATTTTTCCGAAAACCTAGTTTCTCACTCCTCCAAATCCCCCATTTCCGACCGAATCAGCTATTGTGGTAAGAAGGAAAGTTGTTCCTCATCAAAGGGAGAACAACATACTTGGAAATCGAAGGACGAATCGGATCGAGGCGTGAGTTGTGCGTCTCACAAGCTTTGGGTAATTTCTAAATCTTGATCTAGGTATTTGAGTTGATTTCGATGTTATTGGTGGTTGAATGGGTGTTGAAATGGTTGAAAGATGACTAGGGAGTGATTAAATTTCAATGTGGTAGGAGTGATATGTATATTGAGAGTTTTGGTGAATTTAGGAAATTGTGAGTTATAAATGGAAATTGGACAATGTAGAGAATTGCCTAGATAATTGGTATTAGAGATATCGAACATTGGGATATTGTGAATAGAGTTGTAGTTTAGGGTGGAGTTGCGAGAACCAAGAGAATTGAGGTGTTATGAGCAATTATGCTCGATTTTGAGAATTGTGGCTTATGAGAATTAAGTATTGATGTTTTAACATCGTTTGGACAGCTCGGGAGTTCCAGAGTGGAATGCGAGACAGTCCGTGATACGGGGGAAACGATTGCACTATACGAGGTGCAAAGAGGTAAGGGAAATCTAAACCATTTGTGTATGTGATTTGTAAACTGTTATAGCATGATTTATGATTTATAAACAAGCATGTTGAGTGTTTTGTGTTGAGATTTAAACTGCACACGATTTTATAGCCGGATGGAGCCCAATGTTTTATGAGTTTATAACTGGGCTCTACGTTAAGGCAACATTGAGCTTTGAGAAATGTGTGCGTGTGCTTTGCCGGTTAGAACTCGGTTTTATTACGTTTTGTGTTGAGTACAAAACGATTTCAAATGAGTTTTATGAGAGAAAACCATTACGAGTTCTACGTGAAGGCAAACCTGTCTTATGTGATAAGACTTGGGTGTGTAGTTGTGAGTACACACCGGGCATTGCTCTGGTAGCATGTAAGCCCGATTTCTTCTCCGTTCTGGTAACGTGAGAATAACCTATTCTGTGGCTGTGCCACGTTGAGAAACCCCATCGGTGGCTGTGCCACGTATACCCCATCGGTGGCTGTGCCACGTATACCCCATTGGTGGCTGTGCCATTGAGATACCCCCTTGGTGGCTGTGCCACGTTATACCCCATTGGTGGCTGTGCCACGTTGAGATACCCCCTTGGTGGCTGTGCCACGTTATACCCCATCGGTGGCTGTGCCACGTATACCCCATTGGTGGCTGTGCCACGTTGAGATACCCCCTTGGTGGCTGTGCCACGTTATACCCCATCGGTGGCAGTGCCACGTATACCCCATTGGTGGCTGTGCCACGTTGAGAAAACCCCATTGGTGGCTGTGCCACGTTGAGAAACCCTATTCTGTGGCTATGCCACGTGAGAATTAAATCAGTGGCTTTGCCACGTGTGTATTGTGGCTATGCCACGCGTGATTTTTAAACCAGTGGCTATGCCACGTTATTTGAGAAAGCGTTTAACGCGTATTTTCACATGCTTTGTTTTGCTCTAGAGTGAGCCTTTTTACTTCATGTTTTCACATGACTTGACACATGAGAGTGTCGTTTTGAGTATTTTCATGCTATGGTTTTCAAATGAGTTTCACATACAAATAAATGCTTTGTGATGTGCATTTTGGTTTATGAAATGAGTCCCCTACCCCCCTTACTGAGCGATTTAGAAGCTCACCCTGTTTTTCTTTCCCCCCAAAGTTCTTCAAGTGAATAAGGACTTCCCTGCGACGTACGGAGTAGTGGCTAGTGGAGGATCCGAGCTCCAGGCTATATAATTTGTACTTTGAGGTATATTTATCTTTTCATGTACCCAGACTATTAATGTATTTGCAGACACTTGATGTATAACATTTTATGGGATGTATTAGGATTAATTAACTTGGAATTGAGTAATGTATATGATTCAATATACACTATATTATGATGAGATCCTGAGGCATGATAATTATGATGATGTATGACACTGCACAGGAATGCACCTTTATTTGTGAATTAACGAGTAAAAAAAAAAGTTTTAAATTAGCCCTATTTTCCGCATTTTCGGGGCGTGACAGAGTTTTCTTGGTATCAGAGCTTAGGGTGCCTAGTACTGTCAGTGTCGGTTAAGTGAAATAGAATACATCCCAAGTGTCTGTAATAGTCTGGTCATGAACTGAAATTGAGGATTGAGATCTCAATCAATTTTGATATGTACGCGCAGGAGACGAGTTGAGATTGAGAATGAGTAAACGACGAGGTCGTTCGAGGAGGCAGGCAGAGTCCCCTCCGCCACCTGTCCCACAACCAGAGAGTCCTAACTCTCGATTTAATCGGATTGAGACCGATGTGAGGCAAGGTTTTGAGCAGATGGCAGCGCTATTCGCGCAACACTTTGGAGTTAACGCCTCGGATACTACCCCTACACCACCACCAGGACCTCCCATACCCCCAGTGCCTCCCGTCACTCAGCCTGAGGACAGAAGTAAGGTCCGACTAAAGGAATTTCTGAAGATGAATCCACCCGCATTTAAGGGAAAGAAGGATCCTACAGAGGCTGAGGAGTGGTTGACGGAGTTGAGAGTTATATTTGATTTACTGGGGTGCACCGATGCTGAGAGAGTCAGTATGAGTGCCTATATGCTGAAGGGGAGAGCTCGAGATTGGTGGAGTACTACCCAGGGTATCTTGATGTCCCACCAGGATGTGATTGGTTGGGAAGAGTTCCAGACAGTTTTTAGAACCCAATATGTACCACGAGCCGCCCAGAGAAGGAAACAGGCCGAGTTTTTGAGTTTGGTACAGGGTGACATGTCGGTGGATGACTATGAGAGCCAGTTCACCGCGCTATTGAGATATGACCCAGAGACCTTCAAGAGTGAAGAGCTCCGCACAGAGAAGTTTGTGTATGGGTTGAAGCCCGTCATTAGAGATAGACTGATGGGGCTATGTATTACCGAGTTTGGAGATGCTCTGAGACGAGCACAAGAGGTTGAAAGAGGGATTGAGATGGTACAATCCCAGAATGAGCTCAGAGCGGTGAATAGAGATAAGGGCAAGAGGCCAGCACTTTTCCAGTCAGAGGCTCGGAGAGGTTCCTTCAGAAGAGGAAGGATTGAGGTGCAGAAGGACAGATTGGAGAGACCCAGAGCCTATCCTATTATCAAGGAGGCCCCTCGATATGTCAGGCTGGAGATGAGGATTTGTAGAGATTGTGGCCGATCACATGAGGGAAGTTGTACTGGGTCGATCCATGGATGTTTCAGATGTGGTGACATGGGTCACAGAGTGAAAGACTGTCCCCAACCTCAGATACCACATGCTCCGGAGCCCACTAGACAACAGCCTCAGAGAGTGGATCCCCGGAGACGGGCTACTGCGGCAGAGAAAGGGAAGAAACCTGTGGCACAGGGACGAGTGTTTGCCCTGGATAAGGAGACCGCAGACGCTTCGGCAGAAACTATAAGAGGTACACTCTCTGTCTGTAATTATGAGGCTCATGTGTTGATTGATTCAGGATCCACGCATTCGTTTATTTCTGAGCATTTTGCATGTAGATTAAACTTGAAGTTTGAACCTCTAGAATATATACTACATGTAAATACCCCTATGCGTGAATCCCAGAGAACTGAGTTAATCTGTAGAGGGTGTGAAATTAAGGTGGGAGATAGAGTGATGTTAGCAGATCTAATCATGTTGAATATACATGGGTTTGATGTAATTCTGGGAATGGATTGGTTGGCGACCAATCGAGTGAGTTTAGACTGCTACACTAAGATTGTAACTTTCTCCCTACCTGAACCTTACAGTGTACAATTGAGATGTTGAGGAAATAATTATGTGGATTTCTAGTGAGTAATTTGAGAATCTTAATATTATTTTGGAGAATATTAAATGTGATTATTTATGTGAAGGTTATGAGACACTCATCTCAGATGATGAGCGGGAACACCCGAGGATTGAGGATATACCTGTGGTTTGCGAATTTCTGGATGTTTTCCCAGATGAATTGCCAGGTTTACCACCAGAGAGAGAGCTGGAGTTTACCATTGATTTGGTACCAGATACTCAGCCGATCTCTAAACCTCCCTACAGAATGGCATTAGTGGAACTTGAGGAATTGAAGAGACAACTACAGGAGTTATTGGATCAAGGGTTTATTAGACCCAGTGTTTCGCCGTGGGGAGCGCCAGTGCTGTTTGTTAAGAAGAAGGATGGTAGTCTCAGATTATGTGTGGACTACCGGCTATTGAATAAAGCCACGGTGAAGAATAAATACCCACTACCCAGGATTGACGATCTACTTGATCAGCTAAGAGGGGCATCAGTCTTTTCTAAGATTGATTTGAGATCGGGTTATCACCAATTGAGGATTAAGGAAGAAGATATTCCAAAGACGGCCTTCAGGACAAGGTATGGCCATTACGAATTTCTGGTGATGTCCTTTGGATTGACGAACGCCCCTGCAGCATTTATGAGATTGATGAACGAGGTGTTCAGAGACTATCTGGATAAGTTTGTGATAGTCTTTATTGATGATATCCTGGTGTACTCTCGGTCGTATGAGGAGCATGCACAGCATTTGTGGTTAGTACTTCAGATACTCCGAGATAAGCAATTATACGGAAAGCTTAGTAAGTGTGAGTTTTGGCTGAACCGGATAGCTTTCCTTGGGCATGTAGTCTCAGAGGAAGGAGTATCAGTGGATCCGAGTAAAATAGCAGCTGTGCTTAATTGGGAAAGACCGAGGACAGTGACTGAGATACGAAGCTTCCTTGGTTTGGCAGGGTATTACAGGAGATTTGTGGAAGGGTTCTCGAGGATTGCCGCTCCTTTGACTAAGCTCACGCGTAAGGAGACTCCGTTCATATGGACTGATCAATGTGAGCTCAGTTTTCAAGAGTTAAAGAGGAGATTGACAGCGGCACTTGTGTTAACTATTCCCGAGGGATCAGGAGGATTCTCGGTGTATAGTGATGCATCTCACCAAGGATTGGGGTGTGTGCTGATGCAGCACGGAAGAGTGGTCGCATATGGATCGCGACAGCTGAAAGACCATGAGCGGAATTACCCCACGCATGATTTGGAGTTAGCCGCTGTGGTATTTGCTTTGAAGATCTGGCGACACTATTTATATGGGGAAAGATTCCAGATCTTCACTGATCACAAGAGTTTGAGATATCTCTTTGATCAGAAAGAGTTAAACATGAGACAAAGGAGATGGATGGAACTCCTTAAAGATTATGACTGTGAGATTCTTTATCATCCGGGTAAGGCGAATGTGGTTGCTGATGCCCTGAGCAGGAAAAGTATGGTATCTGCTATGATGATCAGGGAATGGGAGTTGTTAGAGCAGTTCGCTGAACTTCGGATCAGAGTTAAAGAGGTAGAGACTGGATTTTTGGCTAGCCTGCGGATAGAGCCCAGGATCATGGATCAGATTAGAACTGGGCAGTGCAGTGATCAGAGATTGATAGATATGGTTAGCCAAGCTGAGCAGAGTTCGCAGTCGGATCTCACCATCAGTGAGGATGGATTGTTGAGATTCAGAGGACGGATTTGTGTACCGGACGATGATACCCTGAAGAGACAGATACTGAGAGAATCCCACTGCTCGCGATACACCATGCACCCAGGAAGTACTAAGATGTACCGAGACTTGAGAAAGGTGTATTGGTGGAGTGGTATGAAGCGAGATGTGGCAGAGTATGTGGCCAGGTGTTTAGTATGCCAGCAAGTGAAAGCTGAGCATCGGAAGCCCGGAGGACTACTACAGCCCTTACCTGTACCTACATGGAAATGGGAGCATGTCACTATGGACTTTATTATGGGTTTACCGAGGACCCGAAGAGGTCGTGACGCGATATGGGTCATTGTGGATAGATTGACCAAGAGTGCCCACTTCCTTGCCATCAAGAGCACAGATACTGTGGATGCCTTAGCTGAGCTATATGTCAGCGAGATAGCTAGATTACATGGGGCTCCAGTGAATATTACTTCTGATAGAGATTCCCGATTTACTTCCAGATTCTGGACCCAGTTTCAGGAATCCATGGGATCTCGATTGAGTTTTAGTACCGCCTATCATCCTCAGACAGATGGTCAGTCAGAGAGGACTATTCAGACCCTGGAGGATATGTTGAGGGCGTGTACGATGGATTTTAAGGGATCATGGGATGATCACCTACCCCTAGCAGAGTTTGCGTACAATAACAGCTATCATGCGAGTATTGGAATGGCACCTTTTGAGGCTCTATATGGTAGGAGGTGTAGATCCCCTGTAGCTTGGAAAGAAGTCGGTGACAGAAAGATAAATGCTCCCGAGCTTGTTGAGCGAGCCGTACAGAGTGTGAAACTCATTTGTGAGAGGTTACGGGCTGCACAGAGTAGACAGAAAAGCTACGCGGATGTGCGTAGACGGCCACTCGAGTTTGATGTTGGTGATGCAGTATTTCTGAGAGTATCACCGAGCAAGGGTATCATGCGATTTGGGAAGAAAGGAAAATTGAGTCCTCGATACATAGGACCATTCGAGATTCTTGAGAGAGTGGGAGAGGTAGCCTACAGATTGGCATTACCCCCACAGATGTCCGGGATACACAACGTTTTTCATGTATCTATGTTGAGGAAGTACCACCCGGACCCTTCTCATGTCATAGAGTATGATGAGATGGACATACAGGAGGACATGAGCTACATTGAGGAACCCGTCCGGATTCTCGATAGAAAAGAGAAGGTACTGAGAACCAAGAGCATCCCATTAGTGAAAGTCTTGTGGAAGCATCACTCAAGGGAAGAAGCGACGTGGGAACTAGAAAGTCTCATGAAGGAGAAATACCCCCATCTATTTTGATTAGTTGAGTTGAATTTGGAGGACCAAATTCTTTTAAGGTGGGGAGGATGTGAGATCTGAGAATTTCAGACATATTTATTGATGTAATAATAATTTGAAGTGTAATTTATGGAACTAAGTAAATTGTGGGAATTATAATTGGAGACTTATGTGTTAAGTGTGTAAAATGGGCATGAAGCATGAAGACAGATCGATCTGGGAGAAGGAGAGATCGATCTGGTGAGTTAAAACTGACAAGGAAGGAGGAAATTTGAGAAGCAGATCGATCTCCAATGGAAGAGATCGATCTCCTTATGAATCTGTTTGAGAAGGGATCGATCTCAGGAGGAAGAGATCGATCTCCAAATGAATCTGTTTGAAGGCAGATCGATCTCATGAGGAAGAGATCGATCTCCAAATGCTTCTGTTTGGGAGAAGATCGATCTCCTCAAGGCACAGATCGATCTCATAAAGCCATAAAGAGATCGATCTCACCCTTCGACAGATCGATCTCCTAGGCATAAAATTTCCCAAATCGCCCCCAAAATTCAAACGCAGATCGATCTCCCCATGAGACAGATCGATCTCCTACCTCCAGTCTATATAAGGAACCCGTGTCTTCTCCTGAAATCTTACTTTCTCTCTCTCCCAAAACCTCCATTTTTCCGAAAACCTAGTTTCTCACTCCTCCAAATCCCCCATTTCCGACCGAATCAGCTATTGTGGTAAGAAGGAAAGTTGTTCCTCATCAAAGGGAGAACAACATACTTGGAAATCGAAGGACGAATCGGATCGAGGCGTGAGTTGTGCGTCTCACAAGCTTTGGGTAATTTCTAAATCTTGATCTAGGTATTTGAGTTGATTTCGATGTTATTGGTGGTTGAATGGGTGTTGAAATGGTTGAAAGATGACTAGGGAGTGATTAAATTTCAATGTGGTAGGAGTGATATGTATATTGAGAGTTTTGGTGAATTTAGAAAATTGTGAGTTATAAATGGAAATTGGACAATGTAGAGAATTGCCTAGATAATTGGTATTAGAGATATCGAACATTGGGATATTGTGAATAGAGTTGTAGTTTAGGGTGGAGTTGCGAGAACCAAGAGAATTGAGGTGTTATGAGCAATTATGCTCGATTTTGAGAATTGTGGCTTATGAGAATTAAGTATTGATGTTTTAACATCGTTTGGACAGCTCGGGAGTTCCAGAGTGGAATGCGAGACTAGTCCGTGATACGGGGGAAACGATTGCACTATACGAGGTGCAAAGAGGTAAGGGAAATCTAAACCATTTGTGTATGTGATTTGTAAACTGTTATAGCATGATTTATGATTTATAAACAAGCATGTTGAGTGTTTTGTGTTGAGATTTAAACTGCACACGATTTTATAGCCGGATGGAGCCCAATGTTTTATGAGTTTATAACTGGGCTCTACGTTAAGGCAACATTGAGCTTTGAGAAATGTGTGCGTGTGCTTTGCCGGTTAGAACTCGGTTTTATTACGTTTTGTGTTGAGTACAAAACGATTTCAAATGAGTTTTATGAGAGAAAACCATTACGAGTTCTACGTGAAGGCAAACCTGTCTTATGTGATAAGACTTGGGTGTGTAGTTGTGAGTACACACCGGGCATTGCTCTGGTAGCATGTAAGCCCGATTTCTTCTCCGTTCTGGTAACGTGAGAATAACCTATTCTGTGGCTGTGCCACGTTGAGAAACCCCATCGGTGGCTGTGCCACGTATACCCCATCGGTGGCTGTGCCACGTATACCCCATTGGTGGCTGTGCCATTGAGATACCCCCTTGGTGGCTGTGCCACGTTGAGATACCCCCTTGGTGGCTGTGCCACGTTATACCCCATCGGTGGCTGTGCCACGTATACCCCATTGGTGGCTGTGCCACGTTGAGATACCCCCTTGGTGGCTGTGCCACGTTATACCCCATCGGTGGCAGTGCCACGTATACCCCATTGGTGGCTGTGCCACGTTGAGAAAACCCCATTGGTGGCTGTGCCACGTTGAGAAACCCTATTCTGTGGCTATGCCACGTGAGAATTAAATCAGTGGCTTTGCCACGTGTGTATTGTGGCTATGCCACGCGTGATTTTTAAACCAGTGGCTATGCCACGTTATTTGAGAAAGCGTTTAACGCGTATTTTCACATGCTTTGTTTTGCTCTAGAGTGAGCCTTTTTACTTCATGTTTTCACATGACTTGACACATGAGAGTGTCGTTTTGAGTATTTTCATGCTATGGTTTTCAAATGAGTTTCACATACAAATAAATGCTTTGTGATGTGCATTTTGGTTTATGAAATGAGTCCCCTACCCCCCTTACTGAGCGATTTAGAAGCTCACCCTGTTTTTCTTTCCCCCCAGAGTTCTTCAAGTGAATAAGGACTTCCCTGCGACGTACGGAGTAGTGGCTAGTGGAGGATCCGAGCTCCAGGCTATATAATTTGTACTTTGAGGTATATTTATCTTTTCATGTACCCAGACTATTAATGTATTTGCAGACACTTGATGTATAACATTTTATGGGATGTATTAGGATTAATTAACTTGGAATTGAGTAATGTATATGATTCAATATACACTATATTATGATGAGGTCCTGAGGCATGATAATTATGATGATGTATGACACTGCACAGGAATGCACCTTTATTTGTGAATTAACGAGTAAAAAAAAGTTTTAAATTAGCCCTATTTTCCGCATTTTCGGGGCGTGACATTGGAGATCGATCTGGCCTTCACAAGTTGTACTGCTGGTGCATCAATTTGCAGAAAACTCAATGTAAAACTTCCCAAAATCTACCCTATTGTCCATAATTCAATCCATACCCATTGAAGACTTAAAAACCTCATCTTCTTATACTTCATCATATTTAAAACTTATGTGTACATATACATATCATAATTACATACACAAAATTACAATTCTTATAAATGGGGTATACAAAATTCACAGTTCTCATATCCTCCCCACCTTTAAAGAATTTAGTCCTCCAAATTCAACTCGACTCATCAAACAGATGGGGGTATTTCTCCTTCATAAGATTTTCTAATTCCCAAGTTGCTTCTTCCATTGAGTGATGCTTCCACAAAACTTTCACTAATGGGATGCTTTTGGTTTAAAGTACCTTCTCTTTCCTATCAAGGATCCGAACGAGTTCCTCAGTGTAGCTCATGTCCTCTTGTATGTCCATCTCTTCATACTCTATGACATGAGAAGGGTCCGGGTGGTACTTCCTCAACATAGATACATGAAAGACGTGTATTCCGGACATCTGTGGGGGTAATGCCAACCTGTAGGCTACCTCTCCCACTCTCTCAAGAATCTCGAATGGTCGGATGTATCGAGGACATAATTTCTCTTTCTTTCCAAATCTCATGATACCCTTACTCGGTGATATCTTCAGAAATACTGCATCTTCAACATCAAACTTGAGTGGCTGTCTATGCACATGCGCATAGCTTTTCTGTCTACTCTTTGCAGCCCGTAATCTCTTACATATGAGTTTCACACTCTATGCAGCCTATTCAACAAGTTCAGGAGCATTTCTGTCACCCACTTCTTCCCAAGCTACAGGGGATCTGCACCACCTACCATATAGAGCCTCAAAAGGTGACATTCCAATTCTCGTATGATAGCTATTATTATACGTAAACTCTGCTAGGGGCAAGTGATCATCCCATGATCCCTTAAAATCAATCGTACACGCCCTCAACATATCCTCCAAGGTCTAAATAGTCCTCTCTGACTGACCATCTGTCTGAGGATGATAAGCGGTACTAAAACTCAGTCGAGATCCCATGGACTCTTGAAACTGGGTCCAAAATCAGGAGATCAATCGGGAATCTCTGTCAGACGTAATACTTACTGGAGCCCCATATAATCTAGTTATCTTGCTGACGTACAACACAACTAAGGCATCCATAGTATCTATGCTCTTGATGGCAAGGAAGTGGATACTTTTTATCAGTCTATCCACTATGACCTATATCGCATCACGACCTCTTTGGGTCCTCGGTAAACCCATAATAAAGTCCATGGTGACATGCTCCCATTTCCATGTAGGCACAGGTAAAGGCTATAATAATCCACCAGGCTTTCGATGCTCAGCTTTCACTTGCTAGCACCCTAAACATCTGGCCACATACTCTACCACATCTCGCTTCATACCACTCCACCGGTACACCTTTCTCAAATCTTGGTACATCTTAGTACTTCCTGGGTGCATGGTGTATCGCGAGCAGTGGGATTCTCTCAATATCTGTCTCTTCATGGTATCATCGTCCGATACACAAATTCATCCTCTGAATCTCAACAGTCCATCCTCACTGACTGTGAGATCTGATTGTGAAGTCTGCTTAGCTTGGCTAACCATATCGATCAATCTCTGATCATTGCGCTGCCCAGTTCTAATCTGATCCATGATCCTAAGCTCTATTCGCAGGCTAGCTTGAAATCCAGTCTCTACCTTTTTAACTCTGATCCGGAGTTCGGCGAACTGCTCTAAAAAACCCCATTCCCTTATCATCATAGTAGATATTATACTCTTCCTACTCAGGGCATCAGCAACCACGTTCGCCTTTCCCGTGTGGTATAGAATCTCGCAGCCATAGTTCTTAAGGAGTTCCATCCATCTCCTCTGTCTAATATTTTACTCTTTCTGATCAAACAGATATCTCAAACTCTTGTGGCCAGTAAAGATCTGGAATCTTTACCCATATAAGTAGTGCTGTCAGATCTTCAAGGCAAACACCACAGCAGCTAACTCCAAATCATGCGTGGGGTGATTTCGCTCATGATCTTTCATTTGTCGCAATCCATAGGCGACCACTCTTCCATGCTGCAAGAGCACACACCCCAATCCTTGATGGGAAGCATCATTGTACACTGAAAATCCTCCTGATCCCATAGGGATAGTCAACACAGGTGCCGCTGTTAATCTCTTCTTTAATTCCTGAAAATTGAGCTCACATTTATCAGTCCATATGAACGGGGTCTCCTTGCACGTGAGCTTGGTCAAAGGAGCGACAATCCTAGAAAATCCCTCCACAAATCTTCTGTAATACCCTGCTAAACCAAGGAAACTTCATACCTCTGTAATTGTCCTCGATCTTTCTCAATTAAGCACAACCTCCACTTCAATTGGATCAACTTATACTCCTTCCGCTGAAACTATATGACCAAGGAAAGCTATCTGATCCAGTCAAAACTCACACTTACTAAGCTTTCCATATAATTGCTTATCTCGAAGTATCTAAAGTACGAACCAAAAGTGCTGTGCATACTCCTCATAAGACCGAGAGTACACCAAGATATCATCAATAAAAACTATCACAAACTTATATAGATAGTCTCTGAACACTTCATTCATTAATCTCATAAAGGCTGCAGGGGCGTTCGTCAATCCAAAGGGTATCTCTAGAAATTCATAATGGCCATACCTTGTCCTGAAGGCCGTCTTCGAAATATCTTCCTCCTTAATCCTCAATTGGTGATAGTCCGATCTCAAATCAATCTTAGAGAAAACTGAAGCCCCTCTTAACTGATCAAGTAAATCATCAATCCTGGGCAACGGGTATTTATTCTTCACTGTGGCTTTATTTAACAGTCGATAGTCTATACACAATCTAAGACTACCATCCTTCTTCCTCACGAATAACACTGGTGCTCCCCACGGTGAGACATTGGGTCTAATAAATCCTTAATCCAATAACTCCTGTAGTTGCTTCTTCAATTTCTCATGTTCCACTAATACCATCCTATATGGAGGTCTAGAGATAGGCTGAGTATCTGGTACCAAATCAATGGTAAACTCCAGCTCTCTCTCTAGTTGTAAACCTGACAACTCATCTGGGAAGACATCCAAAAATTCACACACCACAGGTATATCCTCAATCCTCATATGTTCCCGCTTACCATCTGAGATGAGTATCTTAAAACCATCACATGAACAATCATATTTAGTACTCTCAAAAGCAACATCAAAATTTCAATTTGCTTACAAAAATTCCACACATTTATTTCCTCAATACTTCAAACGTACATTGTAAGGTTCAAGTAAGGAGAAAGTTACAATCTTAGTGTAGCAGTCTGAACTCACTCGATTGGTTGCCAGCCAATCCATTCCCAAAATTGCATCAAATCCATGTATATTTATCATCATTAGATCTTCTAACATTACTCTATCTCCCACCTTTATTTCACACCCTCTACAGATTAAGTCAATTCTTTAGGACTCACGCATAGGGGCATTTACATGCAGTACATACTCTAGAGGTTCAAACTTTAAATTTAATCTACATGCAAAATGCTCAGAAATAAACAAATGGGTGGACCCTGAATCAATCAACACATGTGCCTTATGATTACAGACAGAGAGTGTAACTCTTATGGTTTTTGCTAATGTGTCTGTTGTTTCCTTGCCCAGAGTAAACACACGTCCCACTGTAACGAGCTTCTTTCCTTTCTCTGCAGTAGTGGCCCGTCTCGGGGGATTCATTCTCTGAGGCTGCTATCTAGTAGGCTCCAGAGCATATGGTCTCTGAGGTTGAGGGCAGTCTTTTACTCTGTGACCCATGTCTCCATATCTAAAGCATCTACGAATCAACCCAGTACAACTTCCCTCATGCGATCGACCACAATTTCTGTAAACTCTTATCTCAGGCCTAACATCTCGAGGGGTCTCCCTAATGATGGGATAATTTTTGGGTCTCTCCAATCTGCCCTTTTGTACCTCAATCCTTCCTTTTCTGAAGGAACCTCTTTGAACATCTGCCTGAGAAATCGCTGGCCTTAGCCCTTATCCCGAGTCACTGCACTGAACTCATTCTGGGATTGTACAATTTCGATCCTCCTCTCAATCTCTTGTGCTTGTCTCAGAGTATCTCCAAACTCAAAAATACACAGTCTTATCAATCGATCTCTAATGATGGGCTTCAATCCATACACAAATCTCTTTGTGCAGAGCTCTTCATTTTTGAAGGTCTCTAGATCATACCTCAATAGAGTGGTAAATCGACTCTTAAAATCATCCACAAACATCTCGCCTTGTACTAGGTTCAAAAACTCTGCCTGCTTCCTTCTCTAAGCAGCTCGTGGTACATATTGGGCTCTAAATGTCGTCTAAAACTCATCCCAACAAATCACATCTTGGCTAGACATCAGAATACCCTGGGTAGTACCCTACCAATCTCGAGCTCTCCCTTTCTACATATAAGCGCACATATTGACCCTCTCAGTATCAGTGCATCCCAAATAGTCAAATATGACTCTCAACTCAGTCAGCCACTCCTCAGCCTCAGCGGGATCCTTTTTTCCTTTAAACGCAGGTGGATTCATTTTAAAAAAGTCTTCCAGTCGAACCATACTTTTGTCATCAGGTTGGGTAACGGGAGGTACTGGGTCCATTTGTACTGGGTAATAGTTCTATTTTTAATAGAATTATTTGTGTTTAATTTCTTAATTAATTATTTTAATCCCCAATTTATTTTATTAATTATCCCCTTTATTTAATTAAAATTTTTTAATGTGCAGGTAAATTAAATCCAGATGAAACTCAGTCGTTTCAGTCAAAAATGGGTTGAAAAATAGGCTAAAGGAAACTAGACCACTTCCAATTTACAGATCGAGTCACCATTCATCTGGACACGTTGGGATGTCAGGTGTTTAGTATTTTATTCGCTCCGAAATGATAAGATCGACGGAAATCGTGCCAACCCTCTGGAATACACACGCCAGGCCACATCACACAACTAGGTGTATTAGAAGACGGATGACGTTAAAATATCTACTCTGCAGCAAATAAAATGAAGACAAGTGACCAAACAATGCCAACTCATCTAGGATAGAAAATTACCATTGTACCCCTAAGTGTGTGTATAAATAGAGCATGATAGCAATTAAAAAAAGTAGCAAAGGTAGAATAGTTTTAGAATAGTTTTTTTTTTTGTTTCTTTAAAAGCCTTTCCCATTAGTTTTTTTTTAGCCACCATTGTTAAAGTTTTACAAGCTTTCATTTTTATTCTATTGAAATGGAAAAGTTTCATTCTAGTAGTTAGTATTATCTTTTATCACATTTGTTTTTTTTCATTACCTTTTCTTTCATCTTCATTTGGGTTCTCGGTATTCAGTTTGCTTTCTTTGTTTTTCTACTGTTCAATCAACTATTGTTCTACCGATCTCTTAAAATGATACTTTGTTACCATCATCTTGTCCAGCTTTAATATCCTAGCTATGGGGAGGATCTGTGGCTAGTATCGAGAAGTTGCAAGGGTTGAACCAAGGAGGCCATATTTCATAGTCAATCTTTCCCATATTTTTCTCCTTCTTCGCATGCACCATTAAAAGCTGTTAAATTTCTGTTTTAGTTTAAAATTTTTAGTAAACAATTTTGGAAACTCAGTCTATTACAATTTATCTCCATTAAATAACTTTGAGCTTATGTTAAGCATATTCGGTTTGGAGTTAATCTATTGTGAGTTTTGCTTGATAGCCACTAGTTAGAGAACCATAAGGGCCAATTCGAAAGCAGAAGTTGTTCCAAGTCCTACCTGACTGCCTCGCTCACTGGTGTTATGTGCCTGCTGAATCTGTGGATAGCCGATGGACTATATTGCAGTAGAAGCCGCGACATTGCTGGACACCGTGTGAGAAGGTTGGTCTGCTGAGTTTGGTAGCAACATTGACTAACTTTCTTCTCTGTTATGCTCTGTTTTAGTTCATTTCACTGTTCATATTTTGTTTATTATTTCAGATTCTTGTTAATGGCTGATTAAATTCCTTTCCATCTAGTTAATTTTACCTTGCTGTTTCCATTCACTGTTGTCATTTTGCTGCTGTGGTAGGACTATCAGGGACGTTCAAGCAATGCATGGGTGCTTGTGCAAGCAGCAGATATCACCTGGAGCAAGAGCAAGACACGGTACTGGTACGCAGAACAGAACTTGGACAGTGGACTGGAGCATCACATGAAGCAAATAGCTGGGACGTGCACTGTACTAAGCACAGTTGGGTAGAGGACAATGCATGAAGTTGGATAGCTAAAACCGAAGCTACTGACTTGTAGCCAGCAGGATTGAAGCTTGCAGAAGCATGGATACTACAACAATAAACTGTGTTTTAGTTGAGGAAGAAGAAAGTAGGAGGTGTGAGTGCTGCTTACGTCCTGTATTTGGATTTACTGTAGACGTGATGTAAGGTCCGATTTTATTTCATACACGAAATGGGAAAAGATCAAATGAAGGATTGAAATGGTAGTCCCGAACACACGCAATGGTAAAACGGTCAAAAGATCAAAATTTTGTATTTATCGTGACAAGAAAATTTCATTAACAACTACCAATGGTATTCGGAGAGGTAACTGCCTAAGAAGTCGACGGCTATCTATGAGCTCGACATGCTGTCTATCTTAACCTCTCAAATAGCTAACCTTACGAAGAAGGTAGAGTCGCTCAGTACCCAGCATAATCCCTTCCACTAGTTCTAACCCTTTTTATTCTGTACAAAGTCTTTTTCTTTTATGCGATCTGTGAAGTGGTACACACTCTGTAGATAGGTGTCCAGCTAACCAAGAATCGGTTCAGTACGTTACCCCATCTCAGAAGCAACAGAACAACCCATTGTCAAACACCTATAATCTAGGGTGGAGGAACCATCCTAACTTTTCCAAGAGCCAAAACCAAGGGTAATCTTGTAATTCTAGACCTATAGAACTCCCTGGTTTTCAAGCTTCACCGGTTCATGTATCACCAAAGCCACAATTTCCATATCATCCACTGCATCAACCATCTCCACCTCAATTTCAGCATCATCCACCTCACTTCCATCAACCACCACCATAACCTATGCAGCCACAACATTTACTTGCACCAGCACCAGCAGCTGAGAAGAAGCCTACACTAGAGGAAATGTTCACGACTATCCTGTAAAACCAAGCTGCCTCAATTAAGAACTTAGAAGTTCAGGTTGGACAAATACCAAATGCTCTTAGCCAGCGTCCACAAGGGATCCTTCCTAGTAACACTGAAGCTAATCCTATTGGGCAAAGGGAGGGTAAGGAACATGTTAAATTCATCACCCTTAGGAGTGGTAGAGTGCTCGATGATCCACAAGTTAAGTCCAATCCTGTTGAGCCCACAGTGGTAGAATCCTTAGGGTCTAAAGAGGTAGCTCAGAAGGAGCAAGAACATCAGGATCAAGATACAAAGGAATCCAAGTTAGGTGCTTCTTCATCTTTACCTTCTTCTTCTTCACAGCCTTCCTCGTCCTCTGATGTTACACATGTTATCACTACATCCCTTCCAGTTAGACCACCAATACCTTTTCCTCAGAGGTTCCAAAATAAAAAACTGGATCAATAATTCGCTAAATTTCTTGAGGTTTTTAAGAAACTTCACATTACCATTCCTTTCGCAGATGCTTTAGAGCAAATGCCAAGTTATGTGAAGTTTTTGAAGGATATCCTCTCTAGGAAAAGAAGATTGGAAGATTATGAGACAGTGGCCTTAACTAAGGAACGTAGTGCAATTATTCAGAGGAAATTACCCCTCAAGCTTAAAGATCTCGTGAGTTTTACCATACCCTGCATGATAGGAAATATGATCTTTAGTAGAGCCCTGTGTGATTTAGGAGCCAGTATAAATTTGATGCCTTGGTCAATCTACCAAAAGTTAGGAATAGGGGATGTCAAGCCTACCACAGTGACCCTTCAGCTAGCTGATAGATCTATTAAGTATCCGAAGGGAGTCATTGAGGATGTTTTAGTAAAGGTGGACTAATTTATTTTCCCTGCGGATTTTATCGTGTTGGACATGGAATAAGACAGGGAAGTCCCTATTATACTAGGCAAACCTTTCCTAGCAACTGGTAGAACTTTACTTAATGTACAAAATGGGGAGTTAACAATGAGAGTTTTGGATCAAGAAGTGAAGTTTAATGTTTTCAAACCTTTAAAGCTCCCTGATGACTCTCAAGAGCGTTTTACGATGGAGATTAAGGAGGAGATAAGGCTTGAGCACAAGAAATCTGAAAGAAGGAGGGAAGTAGATAGAGCTCGGGAGGATTTAACTGTTAACATTCTGTCACCACTTTGGTTGACCCTCCTACTCTTCGCCCTGCTGCTAAGTGTTGTCTTCTTGAGCTGTATTTAAAGTGGCTAAATTTTTCTTTTCACTTTGTATATAGTTCTTTTTCTTTTTCTTTTCCATTGTTTCTTTCTTTGTTTATTTTGCAGATTGTTTTTACAGCATTACATTTTCAATCAAGCTTCAATTGTTCATCATCATCAGATAGGGGAGTACTCTGTTTTTGAGCTTATATTCTTATATTATCTGCATATTAAGGATACTGTGCACTTTAAGTTTGGGGGAGGGTATATCACTTGAGAAATTTTGGTCAAAATTGGAAATAAATTTTGGTCAAAATAAGTTTGGGGGAAATAAATTTGAGCTCTTACATTGAAGATCCTAGAAGTAATGCATGTTAATGGGTAATTAAACCTAAATTGACTTTATCATACCATAGCCCCAACCTTACAGTACAAGCTCAATGAAATCTTATTGATCTTTGGTTAAGTGTGACTACATTAGTGGAGAGAGAAGTGAAAAGCAAACTTATGGGAATGACCACATGTCATTGACTTTGCATTCACTATGTTTGCATAATCTGATCCCGGTAATGTACTGTGAAGTGACTTAGACATTTTCACACACACACGAGGAGTCAAATTTATGTTAGGACTTATGATTGAATGATTCTGAATGTTGGACTTGTAATTGTGAATCTGTGAGATCATAGTGTGTATTTTTTCTTTGAGGATAATATTAGGGAAATTATTATGTTGGTACTTGTCATTCCTGCATGAATTTTGTTTTGCTTGAGAACAAGCAAAAGTTCAAGTTTGGGGGTGTGATAATTCTATTTTTAATAGAATTATTTGTGCTTAATTTCTCAATTAATTATTTAAACCCCCAATTTATTTTATTAATTATCCCCTTTATTTAATTAAAATTCTTTAATGTGCAGATAAATTAAATCCAAATGAAACTCAGTCGTTTCAGTAAAAAATTGGCTAAAAACGGGCTAAAGGAAACTAGACCACTTCCAATTTGCAGACCGAGTCACCAATTGTCTGGACACGTGGGATGTTGGGTGTTTAGTATTTTATTCACTCCGAAACGATAAGATCGGTGGACACCGTGCCAACCCTTTGGAAGACACATGCCGGGCCACATCGCACAGCTAAGTGTAATAGAAGACGGATGACATTGAAACATCTACTCTGCAGTAAATAAAATGAAGACAAGTGACCAAACAATGCCAACTCATCTAAGATGGAAAATTACCATTGTACCCCTAAGTGTGTGTATAAATAGAGCATGATAGCAATTGAAAAAAGTAGCAAAGGCAAAATAGTTTTAGAATAGTTTTTTTTTTTCTTTAAAAGCCTTTCCCATTAGTTTTTTTTTAGCCACCATTGTTAAAGTTTTACAAGCTTTCATTTTTATTCTATTGAAATGGAAAAGTTTCATTCTAGTAGTTAGTATTATCTTTTATCACAATTGTTTTTTTTTCATTATCTTTTCTTTTATCTTTATTCGGGTTCTCGGTATTCAATTTGCTTTCTTTTTTTTTCTACTGTTCAATCAACTATTGTTCTACTGATCTCTTAAAATGATACTTTGTTACCATCATCTTGTTCAGATTTAATATCCTAGCTATGGGTAGGATCTGTGGCTGGTATCGAGAAGTTACAAGGGCTGAACCGAGAAGGCCATATTTCATAGTCAATCTTTCCCATATTCTTCTCCTTCTTTGCACGCACCATTAAAAGCTATTAAATTTCTGTTTTAGTTTAAAACTTTCAGTAAACAATTCTGGAAACTCAGTCCATTACAGTTTATGTCCATTAAATAACTTTGAGCTTATGTTATGCATATTCTGTTTGGAGTTAATCTATTGTGATTTTTGATTGATAGCCACTGGTTAGAGAATCACAAGGGCCAATCCGGAAGTAGAAGTTGTTCCTAGTCCTACTCGACTGCCTAGCTCACTGGTGTTATGTGCCAGGTTAATCTGTGGATAGTCGATGGACTGTATTGCGGTAGAAGCCGCGACATTGCTGGACACCATGTGAGGAGGCTGGTCTGCTGAGTTTGGTAGCAACAGAGACTAACTTTCTTCTCTTTTATGCTCTGTTTTAGTTCATTTCACTGTTCATATTTTGTTTCTTATTTCAGTTTCTTGTTAATGGCTGATTTAAATTCCTTTTCATCCTGTTAATTTTACCTTGTTGTTTCTATTCACTATTGTCACTTTGCTGCAGTGGTAGGACTGTCAGGGATGTTCAAGCAACGCATGGGTACTGGTGCTAGCAGCAGATATCGCCTGGAGCAGGAGCAAGATGCGGTGCTGGTATGCAGAACAGAACCTGGACAGTGGCCTGGAGTAGCACCTGAAGCAAATAGCTAGGACATGCACTGTACTAAGCATGGTTGGGTAGAGGACAACGCATGAAGCTGGAGAGCTGAAACTGAAACTACTGACTTGCAGCCAGCAGGATTGAAGCTTACAGAAACATGGATACTACAACAATAAACTGTGTTTTACTTGACGAAGAAGAAAGTAGGAGGCGTGAGTGCTGCTTATGTCCTGTTTTTGGATTTACTGTAGACGTGATGTAAGACCTGATTTTATTTAAAACTCAAAATGAGAAAAGATCAAATGAAGGATTGAAATGGTAGTCCCGAACAAGTGCAAAGGTAAAACAGTCAAAAGATCAAAATTCGGTATTTATCGTGACAAGAAAATTTCATTAAAAATAATGAGATTGAGAAATCTTGATCAATAATGAAGAAATAATTAAATTTTGGATTAAATTGATCAAGATATTAATTTATTGGAATAAACTAAAATTTTCATCTCGAAAAATTATCCCGAAAATATCAAAAAATATACCAAAAAGGTGAAATAAGACCGATAAATTCATTTATGGATTAAATGAATTAATTATAATTTTTAAGATATTTTTGGATTTTTAATAATAAAACAATGAATAAAATAATAATAATAAATTATAAATAAAAAAAGAAATTGAAAATCACAAAAACTGAAGAGGAAAGAAACGGAAGACAACTTGAGGACCGATCCTCTGCACCGGCGAGCCTCGACCATCGGACCAGTACGAGGCGACAGGCGACGGTAAGACTTGCAGGGTGGGAGTACCTGAGAGGCACGACGTGCGCCGGTGATGCCTGACGGAGGAGATCAACGGAGGTGAAGGCCGAAAAGGGAGAAAGGAATCCGGCGGCCACCGGCGTGATTTGGCCCCGATCGAGGCTAGCCGAAGGTTGCTCGGCTCGAGACGAGCTGAACGGCGGCAGCGGCACACCGAGAACCAGCTAGACGGCATCGAAACAGCGAAATTATGCCTGAACCGATATGACCGATTTAGCGCAGTGATGGTATGTTGAACCGGACCGGACCGGTTCAGCCAAAAAGAAAAGGAAAAAGAAGAAAAAAAGAAAAAAATGGAAAAATTGGGAAAATCCTAGTGTTGCAATCGGGCTATGGGTAGGTCGGTAAGCAGTTGAAATTGATCGATTTAAATTTCAGAATATTTAATTTGATTAATATCCGACTGGAAATTTACCTGGAAAAATATTAAATTGTGTAGCTCGATAATTGGCGTCAACCGAGAGCTCGAGACAGCCTCGATTTACATACTATCATGGAATCACGGGTAAGTAACCCTTATTTACGACAATTTTGCATCGTTATGCGTGTTAGAATTTACCGCATAAATTACGAATTTAAATTTCGCATTAAATGAATTATATTATGGAAATTGGGATAAATTGTCGTAAATAATTCATAAGCTATTCGAGAATTTAAAACGAGGTCCAATATATACTGATGGGCCCAATAAGCCTAATAGGCCTCGATAATGTGAATAGTAAGTGAAAAAATGGGCTTAAGGTCGATTACGGCCCATTATGGTGCAAATCGAGGCCAATATGGGTAAACGGGCCCAATGATTTAAATTAAGCCCATAAAATATGAAATACAATTAATTGTATTGTAATTGACTTGATGAATATGTATCCGCAATTTCAAAGATTGGATTCAGAGCAAATCGGACTGCGTGACGAGTCATCAGTGGAAAGGTCAGACTGTACAGAAAAAATGAGGTAAGGGAATTATGTGAGTAGCTAGAGGTAGCTACGCATATTTTAATAGCTTTTTTATACACTGAATATGTATGTATACACTGATTATGTATAAAGGTCCTAGAAAATGGTTTAAAGATTTTAAGGACTCGAAATAGGTAAAGACTATTTTACCCCTATTGAGGGAACTTCACCTAAGGATAGTGAAAACATGACATGCATGAAATGCATGATTTAAGGAATTTTCTGAATTAAGGAATTTTATTCATTTTTAAGCAAAGTAAATCGATAGATTGGCCAGTAATTGCATAAATTTCACAAGATAACACTACGTAAGTGTTATTTATATTTAAATGAAAATTATTTTGAAAATGGGCCAACTATCAAGTTTATATGGAAACAGATAGTACTGGCACATAGCTCGCACTATATCTGCATTTGTGAGTGTGCTTGAGCTGTTGCTCTCACTGACTTGTGTGACATCATATGCATGAAATGTGCTAGAGCGGTTGCTCATACTGATTTTACTGTTATGAAATGTATGAGAGGTGCTGGAGCTTAGCTAGCACTCTGTTTTGACGGTTTTGACTGTTTTGACGTGATATGCATAAAAAGGTACTGGAGTGATTGCTCGCACTAGTTTTTTTGATTTGACATACATGAGAGGTGCTGAGCTTAGCTCGCATCCTGTTTTGATATTATATTGCATATAAGCCATGCTGGAGTGTAACTCGCACAAGATTTAATGTATTTATGCATAAAATCGTACTGGAGCATTGTTCGTACGAAGTTTTGATTTACTTAAGCATTCATTCGTGCTGGAGCATTGTTCGCACGAGATTTGATTTATTTAAGCATAAAAACGTGTTGGAGCTTGCTCGCATGTGATTTTATATGGATTTATAACTCATTTTAAAGTCATACTGGAGTGCTACTCGTACGCAGATTTTACTAATTTTTATGAAACCGTGCTAGAGCTTCGCTCGCACGAGATTTTTAGATATCATGAATATGCATGGAGTCGTGCTAGAGCTTCGCTCGTACAGGGATTTATATGACATGTATATAGCCCTGTTAGAGCCTCTTGTAGACTGTGTCACAGTGAGATGATATCCTCACACGTGCATACTGAGACAGAGATGATATGGGTGGATAAGACCTATTGCAGGCACCCCTGACTGAGCTTGGGTTCACGGAGTACGTTGTATTGTGTATGTCACGCGGAGTACATTGTACCATGGGGATTGTTGGGGTGGAGTGGCATTAGCCATGAGACAGCAAGCCTTGCCTTCGTTATCCTGATGTTATGTTGTTCAGGTGGGTAGGACCGACTCACCTCCCGTTTCAGGTGTGATACCCCGCACCCTAGGTACCGTGTAGCCAGGGATCACTAGGTTATGGCCATAGTCCTTGTTGTTATAGTCACCTACTTGTCTCACATGATATAACTATTTGTCGATAGACCAAGGTAGACCCGAGGGAGGGGCCAGGCCCTCGATTTTATGATTTTTACTGAGATGTTTATTTTAACAGAATTTTATAACGAATTGCTTTATGAGTTTGAAATTGAATTATGAGATGCTTAACCCCTTTGGGTTATTTTATAATGCGTTTTAAAAAAATGATTTAAATGCAGTAGCATGATGAGTTTTCCATGCTTTAATCATAAATTCATGAAAAGGATTGTTTCTCATGATTTGCTTTACATGACATGATCTTGATTTACCTCATGCTAAGTATGATTTAATGATGTCACATAAAATGCTATTGATGCATAAGTAGTATGATTTATATATGCACGAACAATTTTACAAACTAAGTCATTAATGAAATACATGATTTTGTGTGTAAGCTTTTGTGAAAGGAAATGGATTTAAGGGCATGGCATTATGAGCATGTAGATAGTGGAGCTATCTACTTACTTGCATAATTGCCTTACTGAGCGTGTGGTTTGCTCACCCCCTTATTTTCCCATCTTTTCAGAGCACTCACAATAGTTAGTGAGCGGCTAAGGACTTGCTATCTTGGTATCCGTTGCTTCCCATCGAGAGACAGGTATACACATTTGTATAGTTTTGTATTTGAACATGTAATGCACAGTACTATAAACATATATGATGTCGGGGATGTAAGGTTATGTAAATACCATTGTATATGTATTTAGTTAAAGTCAAAGGATAGTAAATCCTGATATATGAATGTGATTATGGAAATGGACTGGTAAATAGGTGAGAGGTGACAACATGGAATCATAGCCCAACTATTTGGTAAGATGGTCACGATGAGAGAAAGGTAAGAATTAAATAATAATCAAAAAGCAAAAAGAAAATTGTAGTGATTTTAGGTAATTTGGGTCGTCACACGTGAAGTAGATGATGAACCGGTGCTGAAGCAAGGATAGTACTAGGGGCAGACGCGATAAGGGAGGATGTGCTGTGTTGCAAGGAATGGAATCGAGAGTAGGTACCAAAAGCAGGAGATGGACATTGCAGAGGTCGCGTGGCAATTGTGGCAATGGCAATGCAGAACAGAATGGTGACATTAGTAATTTACAGATGCAGGACAGAACCGAGAATGGGAGCTAGACAGAATAGGAAGGAATTGAAGAAATGTGTATTAGTACTCGGGGCAGTTGGTTATATTGCAACCCGAATAAGGCTATGTTTGGCACTGAAAAATTGAGGTAGATTAATATTATATGCTTTTATATTGTTTTGATAAATGGTGTTTTTTACTTTTTATTGCTTATTAGATTAGGTATACATTAAATAGCATAATAGTTTAATTTTCTTAGTTTATTAGTTTAAGGTTTAGTTTAATTTTATTAATAGCTAATTTGTGATTATATTAGGATTTATAAATTAGATGTTACATTTAGGATTAAATTAGAGGACTATTATTTTATGCATTTTAAGTTTTCATTTTAAATTGAAAAATCGAAAAATATTTCTCGTGCATTATTTAGATTTTGTGTTACTGATTAGTTAGAGTTAGATTTAATTTAGGATCATTTTGTAGGTAATTAATTTCTTGGTTTGATTTAAGAATTTCTTTAGGTTAATAGAAGTTTTATTTTATTAGATTTTAGGTTAGCTTAATTTGCATTTTTATTAAGTAGATTAATTACATGCATATTTTATTTTAAGTTTGTTTAATTTTAGTTTAATTAATTTTGGTTCTTATTTTCATATTTGCATTTCTAATTGTGTTAATTAATTTTAACTGTTTTAATTATCTTTTATAGGTATTTGCTTTTAATTTCTTGGAACTCTGTAACTAATTTTAGCTCGGTTTTATTTTCTTTAGTTTATAATTTTTATTGTTTTCGGTACTTTTTAATTTTAGACTTAGTAGATCACCTACTGAAAAATTCATAATTTGTTAGAATATACTTAGGGTAAGATTACTCGGTACTTAATTAGGCTATTAAACTTCTCTGTGGGATGATAATTCGGGACTCAAATCTCATTATTACTTGTACGACCTGTGCACTTGCGGATAGAACGTCTAGGTCACTTAGAGTGGGCGTAGACAGTAACAAGTTTTTGGCGCCGTTGCCGGGGAAGTCAATTAGCCAGTAATTAATATCGGTGAAATTATGCTTAGGTGTAATTCTAGCTCGTAAAAACTTAGGTTGTAAATATTTAGAACTTTAATCTAGATTCGTTAATTTTCTCTTTCATAAAAAAAGCTATAAAAAAAAAACAATTCTGAGGACTTTGTGATGTTTACATGCGTAGAGCCAGGAGTTATTATTGCTTTCCTTTAGATCCTGAAATTGAAAAACCCTTAAGAAAATTCGAAAGGATTCTAGGAAATTAATAGCTCCACTGCAAAACACCAAGGCAGAAAATAGAGAAATTAGGATCGTTAGAGATTATGTGGTACCGACCATTGAAGGGTATTATACCGACATTAGGCCACCAGCTGTCCCTGCAAACAATTTTGAAATTAAGCTTTCAATCCTTCAAATGATCCAGACTTCTTTACAGTTCAGTGGGCTTCCTCATGACGACCCACATGCTCACCTCGGGCAGTTTTTGGACCTGTGCAATACATTCAAGCACAATGGATTATCTGATGATGCGATTAGGCTTAGATTATTCCCCTTCTCGCTTAGGGATAGGGCGCGACACTGGTTAACCTCTTTACCTCCAGGATCCATTTCTACATGGGAGGAGTTAGCCCATCAATTTCTAGCTAAGTTTTTCCCTCCCTCTAAAATGGTCAAACTCTGTAGCGAAATATCTTCCTTCCCCTAGTTCGATTCTGAATCTCTTTATTAAGTGTGGGAACAATATACGGAGCTTCTTAGGAAGTACCCTCATCATGGCCTATCTTTGCAACTGTAAATCCAGGCCTTCTACAATGGACTTACGAGCAAAAATAGGACGATCGTTGGCGCTGCTGTGGGTGGAGCTTTAATGTGCAAAACGGAGGAGGAAGCTTACAGTCTCTTAGACAAGATGGCTGCTAACAACTACCAATGGTCTTCAGAGAGGCAACTGCCTAAGAAGTCATCGAGTATCTATGAGCTCAACACGTTGTCTACCTTAACCTCTCAAATAGCTAACCTTACGAAGAAGGTAGAGTCGCTCAGTACCCAGCATAATCCTACCACCAGTCCTAACCCTGTTTATTCTGTACAAAGTCTTTTTCTTTCATGTGATCTGTGAAGTGGTACACACTCTGTAGATAGGTGTTCGCTTAACCTAGAATCGGTTCTGTACGTTGCCCCATCTCAGAAGCAACAAAACAACCCCTTGCATACACCTACAACCCAGGGTGGAAGAACTATCCTAACTTTTCCTGGAGCCAAAGCTAAGAGCAATCTTTTAATTTTAGACCTGTAGAACTCCCTGGTTTTCAAGCTCCATCGGTTCATGTACCACCACAGCTGCAATTTCCATATCATCCGCCTCATCAACCATCCCCACCTCAATTTCAGCATCATCCACCTCACTTCCATCAACCACCACCACCACCACAACCTATGCAGCCACAACATTTACAAGCACCAGTACCAGCAGCTGAGAAGAAGCCTACACTAGAAGAAATGTTCACGACTATCCTACAAAACCAAGCTGCCTCAATTAAGAACTTAGAAGTTCAGGTTGGACAAAAAGCAAATGATCTTAGCCAGCATCCATAAGGGACCCTTCCTAGTAACACTGAAGCTAATCCTGTTAGGCAAATGGAGGGTAAGGAACATGTTAAATCCATCACCCTTAGGAGTGGAAGAGAGCTCGATGATCAATAAGCTAAGTCCAATCCTGTTGAGCCCACAGTGGTAGAATCCTTAGGGTCTAAAGAGGCAGCTCAGAAGGAGCAGGAACATCAAGATCAAGCTGCAAAGGAATCCAAGTTAGGCACTTCTTCATCTTTACCTTCTCCTTCTTTATAGTCTTCCTCGTCTTCTGATACTACAAATGTTACCACTGCATCCCTTCCAGTTAGACCACCGGTACCTTTTCCTCAGAGGTTCCAAAATAAAAAACTGGATCAACAATTCACTAAATTTCTTGAGGTTTTTAAGGAACTTTACATTATCATTCCTTTCGCAGATGCTTTAGAGCAAATGCCAAGTTATGTGATGTTTTTGAAGGATATCCTCTCTAGGAAAAGAAGATTGGAAGATTATGAGACAGTGGCCTTAACTGAGGAATGTAGTGCAATTATTCAAAGGAAATTACCCTTCAAGCTCAAGGATCCCGTAAGTTTTACCATACCTTGCATGATAGGAAATATGTTCTTTGGTAGAGCCCTGTGTGATTTAGGAGCCAGTATAAATTTGATACCTTGGTCAATCTACCAAAGTTAGGAATAGGGGATGTCAAGCCTATCACAGTGACCCTTCAGCTAGCTGATAAATTCATTAAGTATCCGAAGGGAGTTATTGAGGATGTTTTAGTAAAGGTGGACAAATTTCTTTTTTTTTGCAGATTTTATCGTGCTGGATATGGAAGAAGACAGGGAAGTCCCCATTATACTAGGAAGACCTTTCCTAGCAACTGGTAGAACTTTAATTGATGTACAAAATGGGTAGTTAACAATGAGAGTTCAGGATCAAGAAGTGAAGTTTAATGTTTTCAAACAATTGAAGCTCCCTGATGACTCTCAAGAGTGTTTTAAGATGGAGATTAAGGAGGATATAAGGCCTGAGCACAAGAAATCTGAAAGAATGAGGGAAGTAGATAGAGCTCAGGAGGATTTAACTATTAACATTCTGTCACTACTTTGGTTAACCCTCCTACTCTTTGCCCTGCTGCTGAGTGTTGTCTTCTTTAGCTACATTTGAAGTGGCTTAATTTTTCTTTCCACTTTGTATATAGTTCTTTTTCTTTTTCTTTTCTTTTGTTTCTTTCTTTGTTTATTTTGCAGATTGCTTTTACAACATTACGTTTTCAATCAAGCTTCAGTTGTTCATCATCATCAGATAGGGGAGTACTCTGTTCTTGAGCTTAAATTCTTATATTATCTGCACACTAAGGACACTGTGCACCTTAGGTTTGGGGGAGGTGATATCACTTAAGAAATTTTGGACAAAATTGGAAAAAGTTTCAAAATATTTTTGAAAATATGAGAAAAAAGTTTCAATTTTTTTTCGAAAATATGAGCTTAAATTGTTTGATTTTGGGATGATTTAGTGCTTAGCATGTAGTTTTCCCATATTCCAATGATATGACCCCATGATTTAGTCTGACTTTGATTGAATAAGAAGCATGATTATAGCAAAAACATGAAGTTGAATTCTTGAATTTGTCTTGAGTCTGATTGTGATTTCCTCATTTTATGCACATGTCAAGTCATGAATCGGTATATTTATTTAGAGAAAGCTTATTTGGACATAGGATTGCATTTGTTCAATTGATTTGGTGTATTATATTCTAGAATTTGTTAGATCTGATCTTGAGGTGAAATATTAGATCACACTTAATTAGGGGAATGATTTAGGCAATCTTTGGATTGTTTAAACCTTTCGAGCCATCCTTGTACATATTTTACCCCTAGTCACCTATTTGGGCCAAATAAGCTTTTCTCTGTAAATATTCCTGCAAAATTTTTTTGTAGCTTAAATACTTTGTGTCACGACCTAAATTACCAAAAATCACTACAAAGTTTTCGTTTTTTCACTTTTCATTTATTATTTAATTCTTACATTTCCTATTGACCATCCTACCAACAGTTCGGCTATGATTCGATGTTAGTCCCTTCTCACCTATTTACCATTCCATTTCCATAATTACATTCACATATCAGGATTTACCATCCTTTGAATTTAACTAAATACTTATAAAATGGTATTTACATAACCTTACATCCCCGACATCATATCCATTTACAGTACTGTGCATTTACATATTTAGATACGAAACTATACAAATATGTATACATGTCTCTCGATGGGAAGCAGCGGGTACCAAGATGTAAGTTCTTAGCCGCTCACTAACTACTGCGAGTGTTCTGAAAAGATGAGAAAATAAGGGGGTGAGCAAACTACACGCTCAGTAAGGCAATTATGCAAGTAAGTAGATAGCTCCACTATCTACATGCTCATAATGCCATGCCCTTAAATCCATTTCTTTTCGTTAAAATCACACGCACAAAATCATGCATCCATTAATGCCATAGTTTATAAAAACTATTCGTGCATATAGAAATCATGCAACTCATGCATCAATGGCATTTTATGTAAAATCATAAAATCATAATTAGCATGAATTAAATCAAGATCATGTATTAGTTCATGCCATGTAAAACAAATCATCAGAAACAATCCTTTCATGAATTTATCATTAAAGCATGGAAAACTCATCGTGCTACTGCATTTAAATCACTTCATTAAAGCTGCAGTATAAAATAACCCCTCTAGGTCAATCATCTCATAAATCAATTTGTTATAAAATTCTATTATAAAATCACCCTTCTTTTAGGGTCACATTTCATAAAATCCTCTGAAAATCTATCATTATAGTAGAAAATTACATCTCAGTGAAAATCATAAAATCGGGGGCCTGACCCCTCCCTCGGGTCTACCCTGGTCTATCAAGACCAAAAGTTATATCATGTGAGACTTGTAGTTGACTATGTCAGTAACATCGAAGACTATGGCCATATCCTAGTGATCCCTGGCTACACGGTACCTAGTGTACAGGGTATCACACCTGAAATGGGAGGTGGGTCAATCCTGCCGCCAGAACAACATAACATCAGGATTGTGAGGGCAAGGCTTGCTACCACGCGGCTAATGCCACTCCACTCCAAGAATCCCCACGGTACATCGTACTCCATGTGATATACATGGTACAACGTACTCCGTGAACCCAATCTCAGTCAGAGGGTGCCTGCAATAGGTCTTATCCAGCCATGCCAAATATGTCTCAATATGCACATGTGGACATATCATCTCACTATGACACACGGTCTACAGGAGGCTCCAACATGGTTATATGCATGTAATATAAATCCCTGTGCGAGCGAAGCTCTAGTACGGCTCCATGCATATTCATGATATCTGAAAATCTCGTGCGAGCGAAGCTCTAGTACGGTTTCATAAAAATCATTAAAATCTGCGTACGAGTAGTACTCCAGTACGACTGTAAAATAAGTTATAAATCCATATAAAATCACGTGCGATAGCGCTCCAGCATGAATGAATACTCAAGTAAATCAAATCTCGAGCGAGTTACACTCCAGCACGGCTTTATGCAATTAAGTCTATTAAAGCACGTACGAGCAAGGCACCAGTACGGCTTTAAAATAAAATTATCATATCAAAACAGGATGCGAGCTAAGCTCCAGCACCTTTTATGCATGTCAAATCATAAAAAACTAGTGCGAGCAATCGCTCCAGCACCTTTTTATGCATATCAAGTCAAAACAAGTCAAAACAGAGTGCGAGCTAGGCTCCAACACCTCTCATACATGTTACAATAATAAAAATCAATGCGAGCAACCGCTCTAGCACAAGTCATGCATGTGATGTCACACAAATCGGTGCGAGCAACCGCTCTAGCACATTTCATGTACACTCACAAACGCAGATATAATGTGAGTTATGTGCCAGCACTATCTGTTTCCGTATAAACGTGATAGTTGGCCTATTTTCCAAAGAATTTCATTTAAATATAAATAACACTTACGTAGTGTTATCTTGTGCAATTTATGTAAATACTGGCCAATCTACCAATTTGCTTTACTTAAAAACCAAGAAAATTCCTTAAATCAAAAAATTCTTTAAATCATGTATTTCATGCATCTCATGCTTTCACCATCCTTAGGTGAATTCCCTTAATAGGGGTAAAATATTCTTTTCCTCTTTTCGAGTCCTTAAATCTTTAAACCATTTCTAGGACCGTTACACATATTCAGTATATACAAAAGCTATTAAAATACGCGTAGCTACCTCTAGCTACTCACACAATTCCTTTACCTCATTTTTCTGTACAGTCTGACCTTTCCACCGATGTCTTCTCACACAGTCCAATTTGCTCACAATCAAATCTCTGGAACTGCGTAGAAATATTCATCAGGTCAAATACAATACAATTAATTATATTTCATATTTTTTGGGCTTAATTTAACTCATTGGGCTCGTTTACCTATATTAGGCCCGATTACACCTTAATGGGCCTTAATCGGTCTTAAGCCTGATTTCCACTTACTATTCACATTATCGAGGCCTATTGGGCTCACAGGGCCCATCAGTATTTATTGGGCCTCATTCTAAACCTCGAATAGCTCAATTAATTATTTACGACAATTTATCTCTAATTCTAGAATATAATTCATTTTATGCGAAAATTAAATTCGTAATTTATGTGGTAATTTTTAACACGCATAATGATATAGATTATCGTAAATAAGGGTTACTTACCCGAGATTCCATGATAGTACGTAAATCGAGGTTGACTCGAGCTCTCGTTTGACGTCAATTGTTGAGCTACACAATTACATGTTTTTCTGGATAAACTTTCAGTGGAATATTAATCAAATTAAATATTTCAAATTTTAAATAAGTCAATTTCGACTACTTACCGACTTACTCGTAGCTTGATTGCATCACTGGGATTTTTTTCCAATTTTTCCTCTTTTTCTTTTTCCCTTTTTCTCTTTCTTTTCTTCCTTTTCTAGCTGAATCGGTTCGGTCCGATTCGGACCGCTTCGGCTCAGTCGGTTCAGCCAGTTCAGGGCTTCCCCGGTCGGTTCTTCATCGGTTTTCATCGTCAGCAACTCCGGGACCTCGCGAAGCTCAGATCTGGGGTCGGTTTGGTCAGAGGTGGTCGAAAAGTGGCCGATCCGGCTCTTCTCCCTGCTGACGTCGATGCTGGTTCTTTTTGCCGCCGTTGCAGGCACTGGCCATCGTCACCCTGGCCGATGCAGGCACCGATCGGTCGGTCTCCACCTGAGGAATGCTCCACTGGTGGTGGCTATGACCGAATCAGTGCCAGTCACTGGATTCCTCTTTTTCTTCTCTCTCAGTTCTCTTTCCGGCGTTCGACGGTTCCTTCTCCCTCTATCTGTGCCGTCGGTGGCCTCAGCTACCCCTCTTCAGCCGCTCACCTGGTTTCCTCGTTGATCTTCGATCGTTGAGGTAGACTGGGCTCGGCCTCTGCTTTGTTCGTTTGCCTTTTGCCAGAATCGCGTTTTTCTCGATTCTGCACTTTTTTTATAATTTATTTTAATATTATTTTAATCATTATTTTATTATTAAAAATTCAAAAATATATTAAACAATTATTTTTTTATTCATTTAACCAATTAAATGAATTTATAGGTACTATTTTGTCTTTCCGGTATATTTTTCCTATAATTTTAGGATAATTTTTCGAAGTGAAAATTTCGGTTTATTCCAATAAATTCATATCTTGATCAATTTAACCCAAAATTTAATTATTTCTTCATTATTGATCAAGATTTCTCATTTTCATATTTTTAATTAAAGTTTCTTATTGAATTTATACCGGCTTTCGATCTTTTGACTGTTTTACCCTTCAACGTGTTCAGAAATTTTTATTCATTCCATTTACAAATTTTCATTCACGTACAACTCTTTTTATTCATAAGAAATTTACGATAACAAAATTGGGTCTTACATAATCTCCCCCACTTAAGAAATTTGGTCCTCCAAATTAGAACCAAGTCAAATGGGTCCATAAACAACTCCGGGTACGTCTATCGCATCATACTCTCTAATTCTCATGTGACTTTTTCCGGAGTGTAATACTACCAAAGGACTTTGACTAGGGAGATCGTCTTAAACCTCAACACATATGCTGGGTCCGAATAGTATTTCTGAAGCATCAAAAGATGGGACACATTATGGATGTCTGCTAATTTAAGTGGTAATGCCAACCTACAGGCCTTATGTTCCACTTTGTCCAATGTCTCAAAGGATTCAATCTAACAAAACTCAATTTGTCTTCTTTCCAAATCTCGTTATGCTATTAGGACAAGTAACTGCCAACAATACTGATTCACCCTCGGTGAACTCCAATGGTTTCTATCTCTTGTCAGCATAGCTTTTCCATCTGCTGTGAGGTGTTCTTAATCTCTCACAAATCAACTGAACATCCTCAGAAGTTTGTCTTACCAATTCGGGAACAATTTTCTATCTGTCACCCACTTTTTCTTATCTAAGTCGGGGAACAACTCCCTACAGCCATACAATGCCTCATAAAAAAGTCATCCCGATACTCAAGTGACAACTGTCATTATTGGCGAATTCAATTAGTAACACTTAATCATCCCAGGAGTTTATAAAATCAATGGCACACGCTCTCATCATATCCTCCAGAACCTGTACAGTCCTCTCGATTGACCATCTGTTTGAGAACGAAAAGCTATACTAATACTCAGTCGGGTTCCCATAGCTTAAAAATATTCCCAAAAGTGGGAAGTGAAGCGGGAATCCCTATCTGATACCATGTTCACTGGAACGGTACATAATGTTTCACAATATTCCTTACATATAACTTCGCCTACGCATTCAGAGTATCTGGGGATTTCCATAACCAGAAGGTGGGTAGACTTAGTAAATCTATCGACTATTACTCAGATAGTCTCGTGATTCATCCGGGTCCTCTGTAACCCATCACGAAATTCATGGTAACTTGCTCCCATTTTCGTGTCGATATAGGTAGAGACTGCAATAACCCTGCAGACTTCTAGTACTATACCTTACTATGCTGACATATGAGACACTTTGCTACAACTCTACAATGTCTCTTTTCATATCTGACCACCAAAACCCTTTTCAGAGATTTCGATATATTTATTACTTTCCAGATGCACTGTATATCCTGAAGAGTGAGCTTCTGACAATAACACTATCTCATCAATTGTGGTCCTGGAGAGCACTTATACTGTCTCTGAACCTCTGTAAGTCATCATCACTCACTGTGAACTCTGTCACTGTACCTTTCTGAATTTGACCCACACTATCAACACCATGCCAATCATCGCGCTAAGCCTGTCAAATTCGGTTACTCAAATTCGGTTCTAATCTCAGACTAGCTGTCACATAATCACTGTCATCATCAGAAGGGATCACATCACTATTGAGGCTCACAACTACTCTAGCAGCTCACGCTCCCTGAAGATCATCTGTAGTACCATCCCAAGGCTCTTTCTGCTCAAGGCATTAGCCATTACATTAGCCTTTCCTGGGTGGTACAATTTTCACAATTAGAATCCCTCAGAAGCTCTAACCCTCTATGTTATCTCATATTCTACTCTTTATGGTGATAACAGATACTCGGGGCTTTTATGATCAGTGTATACCCAACATTTCTCACCGTGTACATAGTAGTGCCATATACTCAGTACAAACACTACCGTTGCCAACTTTAATTCATGGGTCGGATAGTTTCTATCATGATCCTTGAGTTGTCTAGATCCATAAGAGACTATCTTCCCATTTTGCATTAATACACAGTCCACTCATTATTTTGAGGTATCCATACACACTGAGAAACCTCTTGAGCTGTTGGTTATGGTGAGAATAATTACGATGGTCAGTTTATTACTTCAATACACCAAAACTCACCGAAACTACTTCCATACTTATCATCCCACTCGTATGCAATCTTTTTTCGAATGGTATGTGTCAACTGAGTTGCCCAATTCGAGAAACTCATAACACCTCGTCTGTAAGACAGTTTCTAGTTGCTACTCATGCTCTTCCCTGGACTTCGAATACATCAAAATATCATTGCTCAAGATGACAACCAATTGGTCTAGGTAAGGTTTAAATACCTTGTTCATCAATGTCCTAACAGTTACGGCACATTCACCTTCCAAATTCTTAACGGTTGTTACCCAGACTTCAAATCGATCTCTATAAAGATATGTGCTTTTCACAGCTAATCTAATAAATCATCTATGGTGGGAGGAAACACTTATTCTTGATGTTCGCCTCGTTCGACAATCAAAATTCAATACATGATCGGAGCCTTCCATTCGTTTTTTACAAACATAACAAGTGCTCCTCAAGTTACTCATTTAGTCTGAGGAACGCTTATCCAATAACTCTTGTAATTATTTCTTTAGTCCTTCCAGTTCCACTAATATCATTTTATACTGTGGTTGGGATATCGGCTCCGTACCAGGTACCAATCTCAATACAAATTCTATCTCTTTATCTAATGGCAGCCCTAGTAGATTATCCCAAAAGATATCAAGAAACTCCCTGACCATAAGGATATCTGTTAACTCCGGATGTGCCTTATCCATACCAACCACACAAGCAAGAAAACATTCCCATCATTACTCATTCCGTGAGTATAATCATTCACTCTTTTAATTACAATCACTACACCCCTTTTCATTACTTGTCAAACTTACAGTACACTTTTCAGGGGTGAAAACATCACTATCTTAGGATATCCATCTAAACAACATAGTTTGCAGTCGAATCAATCTATTCTCAAATATTACTTCAAAATTATTCATATTCCATTGAATAAAATCGGCTGACATATCCTTTTTCCCCCGTTTTCAACTTACAATCCCTATACCCATATTCAGTTAGTGAGAATCAACTAATTATCATTATCATCTTGCCTAAGGGTACAGGCTTCACATCTTTCACTAGCTTATAAGCAACTGAAGGCGGTATAAATAAACGCGTGTCACCAGGATCAATTAAAATAATTACTTCATTATTCACAACCAGTGTGTTATCTTTCACCACATCAAATGAAACATCAGTAGTATCCTAGTCCAAGGCATACACTCGCCCTCGTCCAACATCTTACTTTCCCATTCTCTTCAGCTGTGACCTCCCTTTTCGTTGCAGAGATATCAACAGGGCTCTCTTTGTCTCTTTGCCCTTTTGTGGGGCAGTCTCACCCAACTCTGAGCAATCATTAAATAAATGGCCGTCTTGCCACTCTTAACGTCTATTTTAGTCAATAAGGTGTAGGTGTAGGCCCTACTTCCATGGTATCTACCACACCTCCTATACTGCTTACACTTATACGGAGCAGGTCGGGGTCCTCCAATCACAATACCCTTCATAAGTGTTGAAATTGAATACACTGGGCCTTACCAATCATCTTACCCCGTGTCTCATCAACTCTAATCTCTTACCAAACTACTTTTTTCCCTTTCTAACATCTCTGTCATTCTCTATTCTCTTCTGTCTCTATTTCGGCCCTTACTACCTTTCCCAATTTTAGAGGTATGCAACTCATGATCTTATTCACACAACTGTAGTGTGCACACTGCCTCAGCATAGGTAGTGATATCTAACGGCCCAATCAGACTCTAATTGACAATCTGAGCCCTTCCATGAACTTTCAGACATTTCGACTCTCATTGTTCATAGTGTCGGGGTCATGCCTGCCCAGGTATATAAACTGAGATTAATACTCGTACATCAACCAGTTCATCTAGGTCAGAGTAAAGCATTTTATCTGTAATTTCCTTTAAGCAGTGTCTGGGATAGTCTCTCTCCGAAATACATAGGTCGAGCGAACTTCCACCACTGCTCTGACTCGCCCTCAAATCCTATGTATATTCTGAGCAAATAGTTACCAAGAAATTCTCCACACTCCGATCCAACCTCACGAAGCATGTCTCAATACTGTCTGATCTCTCTGTCAGACTCTGTCTAATCTCTCTGTCAGACTCTGGGGGCATACTCAATACCAGCCTCCACTTCAATCTCATCTTGAGTCTCATGTGGCGACTCAGTACAACTCTCGGGCTAACCTCTATGGCCTCGAGCTTGTGTACTCACCCCTCTACCATAGCGACGATCAGTTATATTCTTGCATTTGAAACCAAATTCTTAGCTGTAATTCCATCTTGATATACACAATTGTATCTAAACAATGCACAGTACATGGGGATATAAACTCCCTTAACCACTAACACCGACTCATATCAGGCCAACTTAGCTCTGATACAAAAAATGGTCACGACTCAAATTACCAAAAATCACTACAAATTTTTCATTTTTTCACTTTTCGTTTATTATTTAATTCTTACCTTTCCTCTTATCGTGACCATCCTACCAATAGTTGGGCTATGATTCAGTGTTAGTCCCTTCTTACTTATTTACCATTCGATTTCCATAATCACATTCACATATCAGGATTTACTATCCTTTGAATTTAACTAAATACTTATACAATGGTATTTACATAACCTTACATCCCCAACATCATATCCATTTATAGTATTGTGCATTTACATATTTAGATACGAAACTATACAAATGTGTATACCTGTCTCTCGATGGGAAGCAGCAGATACCACACGCTTAGTAAGGCAACTATGCAAGTAAGTAGATAGCTCTACTATCTACATGCTCATAATGCCATGCCCTTAAATCCATTTTTTTTCATTAAAATCTCACACACAAAATCATGCATACATTAATGCTATAGTTTATAAAAACTATTAATGCATATAAAAATCATGCAACTCATGCATTAATGGCATTTTATGTAAAATCATAAAATCATAATTAGCATGAATTAAATCAAGATCATGTATTAGTTCATGCCATGTAAAACAAATCCTGAGAAATAATCTTTTCATGAATTTATCATTAAAGCATGAAAAACTCATGCTACTGCATATAAATCACTTCATTAAAACTGCAGTATAAAATAACCCCTCTGGGTCAATCATCTCATAAATCAATTTGTTATAAAATTCTGTTATAAAATCACCATTCTTTTAGGGTCACATATCATAAAATCCTTTGAAAATCTATCATTTTAGTAGAAAATCACATATCAGTGAAAATCATAAAATCGGAGGCTTGACCCCTCCCTTGGGTCTACCCTGGTCTATCGAGACCAAAAGTTATATCATGTGAGACATGTAGTTGACTATGTCAGTAACATCGAGGACTATGGCCATATCCTGGTGATCCTTGGCTACACGTGTCACGACCCATTCTAACAAAATCACTACAATTTTTTTCGCTTTTTCTATATTCTCACCTCCTCGTGACAATTTTCATTTTTAACGAGTTGGGCTATAAGTCAGTAATAATCCCAACTCTTATCCCATTTGATCATATCATTCTTACCATGGTAATAATAAGTACATATATTATACAACTGTATATACATATGCTTTCATATATTTACATCCCCCATAATTATATTCGTAACCAAACTGTGCTATTATTTGTTTAGATACAAAACTGTACGATGTGTATACCTGATTCGCGATGGGAACAGCGGACAACCAAGAATGCAGTCTCTACCCGCCCTCAACTACTGTAGATGCTCTGTGGAGGGTGAAAAATGAAAGGGTGAGTATAACTAGCTCAGTAAGGCAATAATGTAAGCAGGTACATAACTATACTATCTACGTGTTGATAATGTCATGATATAAAATCGTTTACAATGGGAGCATGAGTTAAAATTAAAACGATGCCACATGTATATATATATCATAGAAGAGAAATCATGAAATCGACATATAAAACAAACATGAAAAAATCATCATGTATGACATCTCATGCTCATCACGTTAAAACTTATTTGTTTCATCATAAAATAACCACATCAAGGCTAAACCCATCCCTCGAAAATACCTTGATTCATTAAATCACATCTCATTTAAAAACATAAATCGGGACATTACCCTCCTTCGGGTATGTCCTGATCTATTCAGACCATATGATATCATGTGAGGCATGTAGGTTACTGTATGAAAAATCGAGGACTATGGCCATATTATGTCCCTGTGATCCTAGGCTACACGGATCTCGGTGTGGCGGGTATCACAACTGTAACGGGAGGTGGGGTCAAATCCTACCCGCCAGAATATCAAGTAACATCATCGAGTCATCATGACTACACGGTACAGCATACTCCGTGTGACATACATGGTACAACGTACTCCGTGGACCCATATCATAGTCTGGGGGTGCCTGTCATAGGTCTTATCCACCCCAATACTATGTCGATAACCAACCCATGTCTCAAAGTATACGTGCGAACATATCAACTCTTTGCAACACACAGTCTACAAGAGGCTTCTGTACGACTATATGTATGTCAACTCACGTCTAGTGCGAGCAAAGATCTAGCACAATGCTATGCATATCATGATATCTAAAATCTCATGCAAGCGAAGCTCCAGCACGATTTTTGTACACACACAAATTTCTCGTACGAGCAATGCTCTAGTACGATTTTATATGAGTAATAAATCAGTAAAATTTAGTGCGAGTAAGACTAGCACTCTTTTTACTTGTGTAAATATGATAGGTGGCTCAATCTTAATAAAACATCTTTAAAATCGTAACCGGTACCAACCGGTACCTTTTCGTATAATTCATGAAATCAACAAGCAACCTGTGTGTATATTTGCTTAAATCAAAGCAATACATTCATATAAAACATTAAAACATGATAATCATGCAATTTATTTACCTTACTACCTTTTTTGTAAATTTTACTCTCAGGGGCAATATCGTCTTTTTCTTTATTCACCTATGCCCTAGGTTTTCGTAAAAATTATTATTTCGTTTCTAGATACTTTAAGAAATTTTAGGCCCTGTAAATACCCTAAAAACTACATATCGGTATCTCTATGCACCTTCAAAATTCCCTTACCTCGATTCTCTGTACAGTCTGACTTTTTCAATTCTATCGATCACCCGATCCATTTAGCTCCCAATATGTACTCCGGAGTTACAGATAATTATTTACCATGTCAATTTAACCCAATAAATATAATTATCGCGTTTAATACAGAAGATTTAACCAATTGGGTCAATTTACTCTTATTTGGCCCGATCGCACCTTAATGGGCTTAGACCCATTTTCAGCCCGTTTTTACTTATTAAATCCCTTCTTCGGGTCTATTGGGCTCTCAATACCCATTGGGCTTCGTTCCAAACTCTTTGGATAGCCCATATACTATTTACACTAATTACTATAAAATTTTGAATAATATTCCTTTTATACAGAATTATTCATAAAATAATCTTAACTCTGCATTGAGGACTCTACTTGTTGAAATTAAAATGTACTTACCCAATGCTATGTGGGGTATGAAAATCGAAACTCAATCGGCTCTCGTTCGGGCTCACGTACACGATCTATCGTCGAACTGCATAATATTATATTTAATTCTGGGTTAATTTCTGATTAAATATAATTTAAATAAATTTCTCAAAAATCAAATCGGTCACTTTTGACCTCGTATCGACTTACCCGAAGTCCGGTGTATCCCTGAAAATTCTTCCCCTTTTTCCTTTTTCTCTATTTCTCCTTTTTTTCCTCTCTTTCTTGGCTGAATCAGTTCGGTCTGGCTCAACCCGGTTCAGACCGATCCGGTTCAGCCCATTCAGTCTGGTTCGGCCGGTTCAAGGCCTTGCTGACCGGTTCTCCACCGGCTTCAGTCGTTAGGAGCTCCGCGGGGTCATCCGATGCATGGATCTTGTCTCGATTTGCCCTAGGTGGCCGAAAAGTGGCCGGTCCAGCCTCTTCTCCCTCGGCATCGGTACCCTTTCTCGTTTCTGCCTTTTTCGGTGCCATCATTCGATTTCGCCAGTCGTGGCCACCACCGATCGCGTCGCCTACGCCTAAGGAACTCTCGGCTATGGTCGGTTGGGGTAGATCAGCGCCGGTTGTCGTTGATCTTCTTTTTCTCCCTCGGGTTCTCTCTCCCTTCGATTTCGTCGAATTTCAACGTTGTTGGTGCCAGTGGTGGCTCGCACGGGGTCGCTCGCCTCTTGGCTAGGCTCCCTCGATAGATCCCAGTCGTCGGTGGCCCCGTCCGTCGATGGAGGCAGCCTCGGTTGTCTGCTTCCTTTCCAAATCGCGATTCCGCGATTTCAATTTTTTTGAATTAATTTATTATTTAATTTTATTAATATTTTAATCCTTATTTTATTATTAAAAATTCAAAAATGCCCAAAAATATCTAAAAAAAATTATATTTAATTCATTAAATCAACAAATGAATTTCTCGATATTATTTCAACTTTTCGGTATATTTTTTGATTATTTTCGGGATTATTTCCCGAGGTGAAAATTTTGATTAATTCCATAAATTTATATCTTGATCAATTTAACCCGAAATTTAATTATTTCTTCGTTATTGATCAAGATTTCTCAATCTCATATTTTTAATTAAATTTTCTTGTCTCGATTAATACCGAATTTTGGTCTTTTGACCGTTTTCCCTTCAACGTGTTCAAAAATTTCATTTCAATCCTTTCTTTCACGAACATACTCATTTCGTATTTTAACTAAAATCGGATCTTACAGCATGATACCTAGTGTGCGGGGTATCACACCTGAAACTGGAGGTGGGTCAATCCTATCGCCAGAACAACATAACATCAGGATTGCGAGGGTGAGGCTTGCTGCCTCATGGC